>OZ004701.1:18147147-19511521 GCA_963924545.1 Pogonocherus hispidulus | reverse complement strand
ACATTTCTGTCTAAATGCCTCAAATACATCCGCCAGCAACATAACGTCAGTCTTTAAATACAAATCAGAGTAATCGCCCAAATTTTGACAACCGAATGAATTCCAAACCTTTTGGGCATATGTATAATCTTCCTGCGATATATTAGCATCAGTTAATTTATTATAAAATTGATCTATCGATGGTAGAGAGGCTGTATTTAACTTTTCCATGCTATCAACATAATCATAGCAAAACACACCTTTTCGTGTAAGCAAATTGAATTTCTCCGGTTCTAAATGGGGAAATTCTTTTCGTAAATTTGTTAGCTCATCATTAGTCAAGTACGATGATAGCTTATCTAACGATTCGGCTAAAAATCTAAATGAATCAATAAAACGAAATTTAATATTGGAGTCGGGCATTGTTTTCGTGAATGAAATGTAGCGCTCTTTATTTATTGGTAGTAAACTAATGGTACCAGTTTTTGCAATCTCACGAATTGCGATATGGGCATCATAAGATGAGAGGGAATGGAATACTATAGGCACTACGAAGGAATCTTTAAAATTTAGGTTGCATTTATTATGCGCCGGCCCTCTATATATACCCGTAAAGTGACAGTGATCTCGAACTTTATGGTCATCTGGTGTAAATGGTTTTTCGCAAATATGACAATGCGTAGATGTCTGAAATTCAAACTCCTGCGCCGGCGCTAACATATCCATGGGCAGGACTGTAGTTAATTTTGAATCAATAAATTTGGAAATGACATCAAGTTCATTAGAGAATCACTGTATACAATCACACCGCGATAGCTTTTATAAAAGGATAAACTATCATCATACGAACATTTAAAATAATATCCAACGCTAAATGCTATATGTTGTTGATATCTGGCCGTTTTAGTATTACTATGTTCAGAGAGGGGTTTTAGCATCGCTTCAAAGTCAGAATAGATAATGAACGGTGTGGGAATCTTGTACTTGTGATTTTTAAAAGATAGAGACGCATCATCGGTAATTTTACATTTATTTAATTTTTCGCAATCTACAACATGAGCATCTAATTTTTCCACTGTACTGAAATAATTGAGGCAAATATCACAGATATGTTTTGCTCCATGGTGTTTACTTAATTGGCAGGAAATGAGTCGCGATAAATTTTTAATCCAACAAAAGTGGTATTTAATTTCACAATCAATTTCATTTTCAGTGTCGCCGCTCCGCCCGTCTCGATCTTCTTCAAAATATTTATCTTGAATTATTAGCAAGTTAACGTGTCTCTCTACTTTATTTTTTGTTAAACAGGCAGGTACAACACTAAATGTCTTGCCGTGTTTCTGCAAGATATAAACGTTAACAGAAATATCATTAAGTCAATGTTAAGTCATTAAGTCAGTTAAGTTAAATATCATTAAATATCATCACAAATATCACATTTTTCAAATCTCGTAATTTGGGTCAATGTCATGGGGAATGTTATATTTTTTAAATTTAACACTAATGCTGGATGTGGGTGCGCGGTTGTTCTGTCGCCATGCGGACCAGTTGGTTTATATAACGCGGCGGTGATAGACCAGCCAAAGCATAAATCATCGTTATAATTCTTTATGTTAACACACGCATTTTTATTTGCAATTTGTTCAGGTAATCTAATAAAGGAACAGGCTCCATTACCCATTTCCAATTTATTGATATTGACTTCTAAACTGAGAATTTTGTTAAGAGACCAGCCACTGTCCTTCTCTTGGAAACCATCTAGCTTATTATAAATTTTATCTATGATGTGGTCCTGAAACCACACCTTTAAATTGGTTCCCATATCAATAATCGCATTTCTAGTGTTGAAATACTTAAAGTCCCGCATTTCAGACACTTTTGATTTTTTAATAAATTCACCACAGAATACGGTATTCACTTTAATGGATGGATGTATTTTTAGAATTTTAGTTATTCTAGTCTTGAATAACGAGAATGTATCATTTAAAAATTCAGTAACATCAATATGCTTTCTGTTCACTATACAGGCTGTCCTGAGACGCCCAGAAAAAACGGACCGGATGTCTTCCCACTTAACCCTATGACTTCTATTATCCCTATGTCCAGCTCCCACGTGTATTGTATTAATAGACGTCTTGATTCGTTTTAAATGACCCAACTGAGTAGAAAGTTTTCGCAAAACACCTATAGAATCGCTATTTCGCATGGCCCTGTATATCAATCTAAGTTGTTTGTTAATTAATTTTATATAATTATTAATATTAGGTTGTGTACGACTTTCATCTAACAGTTTAAGTACATTATCCAATTTTTTAATGAAATTATCACAATCGTCACAAAATGTCTCCATAATTTATTTAAATACTACTACTACTACTACTACTACTACTACTGGCACAAACACAATACAATGTGGGTACTTACTACAGTTAAACAGAATATATATATATGTCGTCTTGATTTCTTCTTATGGGGCGGCAACTTATTGTATTTCAAATACGGATGCGGCGTTTGGCTTGCCACAATTTTTGAGCCCTTTGAATATTAAGGTATATTTTCCGGGTACAAATTTGTTTAAATTACCTTCAATAGTTTCCAATGAACGGCGTGGTAAAAACACCATCGATGCATCAAGCTCCACCAAGGGGGAGCTTGATTACGATACTAATCTGTAAAATTGGCATAGGCACATCGATGGGCAGGTCCTGTAGCTTTAGCGTCGGCTTTCTCTGGAAATTTGCAACACAGTTAATTGCGCTAAGATCCATTCTACAACAAAAATACACATAATGTTATTTAAAAATGTTATAATTAATAAAAAACAAAGATAATAGATGTATAGTTAAAAAATGTAATACTTACGTTCAACTATATCAGGACACAATAGTACAACAGTAGCTATTAGATGTGGATACAGCTGCTGTACTATGATAATAATGTACTATAGTAAAGCTTATTTTTCACGTAGGAATTGAAGGTGTTGCTCTACCGATGTTCAGCTAATACACTGATTATTATGGTCTCTGCACATCTGTATATGTTATTTCATCTCCCTACTGTAACCTTTTCCTTTTCTTTTAAGTACCTTCTCCACCAGATAGATGTCTGGGCTGGCGGTTTTCTGTAGTTCCTCGGTGTAAAAGGCACCTTTGATAGGCCGTCCCTGTACATCTTCCAAAAGATAAGTTGTAGGTGTTGTGATGTTAACTGAGACGATTTTAAAGAGTTCAGTTGTCCAATTGGGCGTGTAGCCTTTATCGAATACATTATTTTTACTTATGCGCACAACATCGCCAACTTTGAATTTTCGCGCTCCGCTAATCTTGATGTGACTATAGGCAGATTTTAGTATAGCTTTTTCATTGGATTTATTTACTTCGGCAGGTTTATACTTTGTAGTACTATGTTTTGTTTCGTTGTAATTTTTCGTGATTTCGGGTAAAACATCTGTCCATTTGTAGGTGCCATTCAAGCTAAAGTATTTGTACAGTTTAGATTTAATGGTACGTATTGCGCGCTCAGCAATAGCCGCCTTTTTGCTGCTATAAGTGCTGTAATGGTTTATATGGAATCTACGCATCAAGCTTTGGAATATCGCATTGTAGTATTCCGTCCCCTTATCCGTTTGCAGATTTTTGCAGACTCTATTGGTGTCTTGTAGGAGGATATCCTTAATAGCGGCAGCTATCTCTTTGCCTGTTTTCGTTTTCAGGGGGCGAGTCCAGACAAATTTCGAGAAACAATCGATAACCACCAAAATCATGGTGAAATTTCGGTTGTAGCGCGCACAGTGTCGCATATCAGCCAGATCTGATTGCCAGGATTCGTCCAAGCCTTTTGTGATGGTACGCCTGCGCCTAAAGTTCTTTCTTGCGGGCTTATGCAGTTCGTTGACCAATTGAATTTTTTCCTTTGAATGTTTCCATGCCATTATTATTATTTCAGTTTTATAGGTGTCCTGGGTTGTTTGATGCGTTACTGCTACTGACTGGCGTTGTAATTTTAGACATATCATCATATACTTGCTTCATTTGCTTTTCAACATCAACCTTGAACTGATCAAATTCGCGCTGAATTTTTCCCGCGGTATTTTGCAAGTCTTTCAGCGTTTGCGCCACATGATGTATGGATGTGTCGACCGCAACTGGAATAGCAGCAACTTTTTTATTTAACATATCAACCGCCAGCGCTAAATCGCTAATGGCTTTATTTCTCACGGCTACAGCCTGCTTAATCCTATTATCCATATCGTTCATATTAGCTTGAATCAAGCCTTGAAGACTATCTCGAGTGGATTTTAATTGATCTGAAAGGCGGGATATGCTGCGGTCCACATATTTTTTATTTGCAGCATCATTGTCGCTAGTAGGGGGTTTAACGTTGCGCAGTTTCAAATGATCCACATCGATATTTCCATCGCTTGTAAAGGTAAAACCATGTCGTTGATTCTCCTGTTGTTGCTGCAACAGGAAACCGGCACCTCCACCAGAGTGTTGTACTGGAGATCTTCCAAACTTATCGATGCCCATCGCGCAAGTGTTAAGGCCATCATTTTACATCGATCTATATAGCACTTAATAAATTAAATTAGCCTCCCGCAATTCATTAATAATGGCAATTATTTCATTGTCGTGGGAGGTGGGTGGTATTGCCGGCATTTTTGGACGCTACCAAAAGTCTCAAGCGGTCCACAAGCTCATTAGGGTTATCCCAATAAATGTATTCTATGGGTTTTTTATTATAAATCATATTGTTCTCGTATGAGAGACCTGATCCAGCTGTTGATTTTGTCCTTGCCTTGGGAAATAGCGGCTTGATAATTTTATGATATTTAAGCATCTTGGAGCCTTTTAATCGCCCTAGAGTGTCTTGATGGACGCCACATAGCTTCAGAATCTCTCTATATGATAGCTTATCATCCTTGTTAAAAGATGGGTCCTGATAGAAAAGTAGTTGATATAGGCCCGGGGTGCCTTTGAATTGCTGTCCGTCTATTATTATGTTTCCAGTACGTCGATCGAAATCTATTATTTCACGTCCCAATAACCACTTTGATGTTGTAGCATCATATACCGGGCCGTAAATCTTGTCTATTACATCGCTCCCAGCCCAATGTTCAGCGACATACTTTTGCGCCATTTCAGGATATTGATCCAAATATTCTTCCATTACGTCACTAGTTGTATCGACTATACTATGTTGTTGTTGCGACCCCTCTTCTTCTCCTATTGATTTCTCAAATTCATCGCCTTCTGTTGCGGACGTTGATGCCACATGTTCTGTTGGTAGGAACCTGGGTAAGGTTATAGCAGGAGGCTGTATATCTTCTTCTTCTTCTTCCTTCTTAACCTCCATCTTGATGCGTTTATCGGTATTTAATTTTTCGTTCAAATTACGCGTGGTAGCGGCTATTTGTTTCAATGGTGCGGTTATGGGGTTAAACAGTTTTTGTATGACCGCATCCTCCTCTGATTTGCCCAACTTCAAAGCCAGATACTTTTTCCTGATTACCTTTGCCAACTCGTTTATTTTTTTCTTGCGCTTGGTAGCATTTATAATATCATCAAGTGACGAGCCCATGCCGATTACTGATACATGTTGGCAGATCTATATCATTATATACTTATCGAATCCTTTCCTATAGCGGCCATTATGTAGATCGAAATCCTTTACAATAACCAAAGTACCAAAATTATCGGCCCAGCATTCGCTGCACATTTGTTTGAACTGATCCAGGGAAACATCGGGCGATACATGTTCGTCATAGATGTGTTTGAGATTAAGGTCGTCTTGACGGAAGAGAACAATCATATTGCAGTTGTCCCTAATCAACTGTTTAGGAATTTTCGAATAAGTTTGACAGAGATAGGTAGCATCGATGTTTTTATGTCTGCACATGGAATAATATTCTCGTATCTTGTTCTGTTTATCGCACGCAACATCATCAAATATGAATATAGAGTTTGGTTTGGCGTCCATTGTACTGATAATGTCATCGCTGTCCTTATATGGAAAATAGCCGACACCTTTCACTTTGTTTAAAATTTCACCGAGTAGCTGATATTTGGGTTGATATAGCGATTTCGAGTATACGTAAACGTTTTCAAATTTAATCCCATTATGATGGTATAAGAGTGATAACATGACGTTGGTCTTGCCACAGTCGCTCGGCCCACATACTATAGCTCTAAACGAGTTTGGCAATAGTTTGCTATGTTTCACCACGTTGTTGTTGTTTTTACTATATTCAATTAAATCTAAATTTTCAATCGACAGCGTCTGTTCTTGTTGAAAGATCTTGTGACCACCATCACAACAAACCAGTGCATAAATATACGTCATTCAGTGCTACTATAATCATTCTTCATGCCGATCTACTATGGAGAGGGTGTCTTAAATTCTCTAATCGATAAACTGCCCTTTGAATTGCACATTCCTGGCGGCTATCAATTTTGTGGACCTGGTATGTTATCATCATCATCACCACACCTCTACAATTTAATGAGAACGTTGTATAATGTGATATAGCGTCGTACAACGTCACGTTAAACCGTCATAAAACGTTGTAAAACGATAAAAACGTCACGCAGGGCCACGTTTTTTTTGTTTTAAACGTTTTACAACGTTTTATAACGTTCTGCAACATATTATGATGTTCAAATATTTCACATCTAACCAGTAATATCTTTGTTGATAGGTACCAAACTTAAGGAGCGCTTAGCCCAAGGTCAGAAGGGCATTAATCCTTTGGATTCCTTCTGTCGTAAACACGACATTTTTTATTCGCAAAACAAGTCGTTGGAAGATAGACATAAGGCCGACTACGAACTTGAACAGCGAGCTTGGGAACGTGTTAGATCGAAAGACGCTAAAGTAGGCGAAAAAGCGGCCCCCTGGCTGGTAACTACTACGATGAAAGCTAAACGTAATCTAGGTATGGGACTGCAAGAACGAAAGCAGCGGGCGACACCACAATCCTTTAGAAGAACTGTTGTTAAGAAGCTTGCTAACGTGCTCAAGAAATCACCACCACAAACTACATTAAAAAAATCTGCATTAATAGCTTTGAAGGCGGCCCGACTGGCTGTTAAAAAGGCCGGCGGCAGAAAGAAAATCCGTATTCCCAGAATAATACCCTTTGATCATTCCGGCGGTTTTTTACCATTGATACCTCTATTTGCCGGTCAGAGCGCTTTGGGTTCGCTCGCATGTGGGGCAAGCGCAATAGCTAAAACGGTTATTGATACAAAAAATGCCAAAAAGAAACTCGACGAAGATAAGCGACATAACCAAGCAATGGAATCAATAGGGTCGGGTTTATATTTGAGAAAAAGCCGACACGGCGGCTACGGCTTATTCCTGAAGAAACAGTCAAAAAACTACCAATAAAGCTACCTAATAGGCCTTTATCCGATGCCGATCTAAGGAAGTTTGTTAAGCAATTAAAAATTGCCAATTTTCGAGGCGTTTTCATGCGAGACACTCTGCCTGCAGGTCCATGGCGGAGAGAAAACGCCATCCTAAATCTAGACGTAAATAAACATAAAGGTACACATTGGGTAGCATATAAGAAAGATGGCAATGTAGTTAGATATTTCGACAGTTTCGGATGCTTAAAACCGCCGCTGGAATTGGTGCAATACTTGAGTCCTGCAAAAATTATCTATAATAACGATCAATACCAAGATTATAGTCAGATTAACTGCGGCCATCTGTGTTTACAGTTTCTATATAAAAAGGCCGATAGCGCTTGAATTGTATCAGTCATGTCTATCATATTGACGCTTAAAAGTCGCACGTCTACCTTATCTATTGATTTTACGCCGCCACTTCATTTAGATCCAAAGTCCGATTACGGCCTGGCGCTTCTCAGTTTTCACTCTTACAACAGCGTGCCCAACATAGAGGCCGGTCAGAAGGTGTACCTTTACGAGAATAACGATAAAAATAAGAAAAAGGTTGTGGAATTTGACGCCGGCGCCTATGAAATTCAGGACATTGAAGCGTACATCAGGAACCATTTGGATGTGTCTAAGACGAAGCCCAATCTCCTTGATGAAATATTCTCTTTGAAGCCGAATAATAATACCATCAAGTGTGAAATATTTAGTAATAAATACGCCGTCGACTTTGCGCCGAAAGATAGTATCGGCAAGATATTGGGATTCTCTGGAAAACGACATAAGAGAGATAAATAAAGTGCATAGCTCAGATTTACCAGTCAACATTATAAAAGTAAGAACAATACACTTAGATTGCAGTATCACTTCCGGAGCATTCTACAACGATCGACCCTCCCACACCATCTACGAATTTGCAATTTCCGTTGACCCCGGGTTCGCTATCGACGAAACACCTACACATCTTATTTACCTACCGATAACAAACAGGCGAGAAATAAATAATATTTGTATAACTGTGCTGGATCAGAACTTTGAGCATTAACTGTGCTCACTTAATAATAATAACATGGTATTAATTTTCGATCGGCATCATACATCTGATAAAATTGATGTACCTTCACCACATCCGCCAATATTACAGAAAACTTGTAGCAATACACACGCTGTTACGACTACCACAAACAGCGATAACAAAAAACCTCTTTTAACCGCATCGAGTGTTAGTTTCTTGGAATCGCTGGGAATACAATGTCGGCGTCAATGTTTAACATTTTCCGAAAGGCCCAATCCGATGATTCAATAGAGAAGGTGGAGTGGCGAACGTACTACCCGTATACTAGATCTTTCCGAAATAATGACGTAATTGAAATTGCCGTCAATCAATCGACGCTCTTTGATGCCACCTACGACAGTCAGCTGCTTGTGCGAGGAAGAATAATAAAGACCAGTGATGGAGTTGTTTCCTTTGTAAATAACGCTCCAGCTTTCATGTTCTCATCCGTAAAATATGTAATTGGCGGCGGATCTAAGGAGATGGAAATTGCACAAGAATGTGGTATATTAAGTACTGTTCGAGGTTATCTCTGCTATTCACCGGAAGATTCCAAACATTTAGCCATAGCAGGATGGAATTATCCTAATGGCGCCAAATTAAACGCCGACAATACACCTTCAGTTTTCTAATACCATTGAAGCATCTTTTCAACATCTTTAACGATTATCGGTCTGTCATATGTGGTATGCACACGTTTACAAGAGCCAATAATGATGACAATTGCTTTTTGATACGTGATAACGCCATTAACGTTACTACTACAGCAAAATTAGATATTCAGAATGTGGAACTTAAAATCAAGAGAATATACCCGGAGAGCGGCATAAAAGAACGCCTGCTACAAGGTGTTGCGGCAAATAATCCAATTATAATACCATATAGGCTGTGGGATGTACAAGTAAAGTCACTAACAGAGGGCGCTACTACAGATACCTGGGCCGTCAAAACGACATCTAACGTCGAAAGCCCGAGATATGTTATTGTCTGCTTCCAGACAGAGAAACTAGGCACAACAAAAAAGGATCCAACGGAATTTGATCATACAAATATAACCAATATCAAACTGACATTGAATGCCGAAAGCTTCCCCACAGAAAGAATGCGCCTAAATTTTGCTAAAAATGATTATAATGATGCGCATTATAAATACACAGAATTCTATCCTAGTTATATGAACTGCTTGGATAAGCATGCGCTATTGGATTATGACCAGTTTAAGGAACGTACATTATTTGTCTTTGATTGCTCGAGGCGAGACGAAACTGAACGACCCACTACTGTAGACGTAAGACTGGAGATAGAGACCGCCGAAGGTTTTCCCGATAATACCCGACCTTACTGCATAATTGTACACGATTGCATTATGGAATACCTCCCACTCGATAATATTGTGAATAATCTTAAAGCTTGAGTTTGCTCCGAGTCAGTTCAAATCAAGATCTCCAGCAAGATGCAGTGTCTGGCCGTAGACATGCAGGGTTTTAATCTGCCCGATTTTCACCCGAAAGAAATATCTTTTATCTGCGGTCAACGTACGGCACATTACCTATTGAAGCCGCCGAAACCGTTCAACGCCCTAGATGCGGCCTCCAAGAGACAGGTTAAATATTTGGAGCAATCTCATCATGGCCTGAAATATACCGGGGGATTCGTTGAATATGATATGTTGTCTGAAATATTGTAGTCCCACCTGATAGATGATAAAAATATCTGTATGATATACGTTAAAGGACATCAAAAGGCGGAATTTCTGAGCCGAAGGTTGCTGGAATTGGAGCCCACAGCATTAACAGCGAAGACTATAGTTAACGTGGAGAATCTATACTGTAATTCTTTTGGACCGCCCCCTGTATTTAGTAAAAGTAGTTCATATTGTTTTTATCATTGTACACCTGGAAGTATGTGCAGTTTAACAAACTGTACGGATCTCCACAACTGGTTGTTTGCTGGTTTACCTAAATAAAATAATTTTTAACAAATATTTGTGTTATTCTATTATCCCCATCTCCTTGTTCCCATTCCTAATTAAAAGTATATAAAACATAATAGCTATAACTTAATTCAGTATTGCATCTGCTGTCACTCCTAAAATTTATAATGTTAAAAGTGAGGTTAGAGCAGCAGCAGCAGATTTGTCTATTGCGAAAGGCTATTGTGGAAGATTGCCAATTTAATAGTTTCCAATTTATTGATATTGCTCCTATGGTTGCTGAATGGGAGCGAAACGTCTTTCAAAATTTATCTAGATTTAATAAAGGTATACGACAGCAGGATTTTAAACGAATCACACCTAAACGAGTGGAATAAATTGCCAGATTTGTCTGTGGTGGTGTCAGTAGTTTGATGAAGATGGCAATGTTAACTTCTCACTATATAATTCTGCAAACGATTTTGCAAAATATCCTATACATTCATCAGCCGTATAATTCACAAGAGGTCTTTGTCTGTTTTGATAAGGATGGCACTAAAAACGAAAGCTGGCCTTCTAATTGGATGCTGATGACGTCGTATGCAGCTAATAATATACCAACTTTAATAGCCCCGATGTCAAATTCTACCCGCCAATATAAATTCAGAATCCGATTTTGAGATGCTACTATGGGTGACACTGACTGGTACGAGATGAAGAGCGCCTGTGTTGATATTCCCACTACTACTACTACGCCAGCAGCTGCCATTATTCCCAAAGAGTGTATTCAGCAATCAGTAACTGGTTTGTTGTACTATATAACAGTTTGTTCGTCTCTACTGCTACTAAAAACAGCCATTAGCCTCGTTGTTACACGTGGAAAAACTTAAAATATGTGGTTATTTTATTCTGCTCAACACTGGACCAAAACCCAAGACTTACCAACTGCCATCCAAAGGATACGTGATGATTACCACAAAAAAGACCTGCTGGCCAATAGGGCTGCTGCTGAAAACGTAATATGAATGGTGCAAGCTGATTGCTTGCCCTGAATGCCGTAATGGCACTCAAAATGGCCGCGCGATTTGAAGGCGGGCTCTGCAAAACTGTACTCTGATTACCACAAAAAAGACCTGCTGGCCAATAAGGCTGCTGCTCCTGGATACGTGATATGAATGGTGCAAGCTGAACCACAAAAAAGACCTGCTGGCCAATTAGGCTGCTGCTGCTGAAAACGTGATATGAATGGTGCAAGCTGATTGCTTGCCCTGAATGTCGTAATGGCACTCAAAATGGCCGCGCGATTTGAAGGCGGGCTCTGCAAAACGTTATCCGCATGCTACAATCTGATACCTTGCATGCTAAAGCCCCAATGACCAATAACTGGGTGGCAACACTGGGGTGGCAATCTTAGGCGTGGCCATCTGCGTCACACGGCTCTACTGCAGCCCCTGGGGGTGCTACACCTACGGGGTGCTACCTAAGTCTTCCTCTTCGGCCCCTGCGGCAATGGCCACCAGCTCCGTGGTGCAGGCGGCCATCAGCAGCTGTCCACATTTACCCCAAGCTCACTTCCGGTGGGGAATGCCCCTGGTTTATCTACTTTCACGATAGATATGAATAAACGTTGTTAATCCCTTAAACTTGGCACCCGCGCTGGGTTCAATAACGTAGAAATATCTAAATGTTTTACATGTTGGTCTGAAAAGGCGGTATTGTGTTTTGGGTTCAATAGCGACTGTTGATCAGATATTTTTTTTTACCTTGTATTTTTTTACCCCTCTCACTTTGCTTGCATTCTTTATAATGTCAAGGTCACTATCTTGAAATAGATACTCATCTCTTTCCATAATTTCTAATAGGTCTGAGGTTGTCTGATAAACATAGCGGGACTGACAACGTCTGTTGGATCAATATATATATATATATATATATATATATATATAATAATTTGAACATTTATAATAACAAAATATGGAAGTTTTTTTAAATTTGAAAACAAAAACATTGATACAAAATATCAAGAATATGTTTGTATAATGTTAGATTAAGTGGAAAAAAATTTTACCTAACATTATTTACCAATTGTAAGAAATTCTTAAGGGTGTTCAAGTTTCATTAATTCGAAGACAAAATAGTCACTGTATCATTTACTTGGAGTAGAAGACATGATAGTCAAGGATTTATTTTTATACTGTACATGAGGTAGAATAAAAAAAATCCATTCAATACAAATGTTTTTATTTCCTACAACACAATTATAATGCATCTCCCTCGGTAAATATAACGTTCGTTGTCGTCCCAACTTTTCCCTTACTAACCAGATATACAGGTCGACTTCTTAGCCCATCGTTGAATTTGTCAATACCTTCTTTTTCAAAGTACATATAAAATCTTCGGGGTAAGTAGGTGGTAAAATCTTCAGTTTCAGCCAAAATACTATCGCCATATTTGGTTTTACTAAACCTCAACTTCACTATTTTATAACTTCGGTTTATTTCCAACTCTTTCAGGTTCTTCAGTTCTTTAAAAGCTGTTTGTTTGTTCAACTTTTGTAGATCCATGTTGATTGTAAATTAATGTTTTATTTAACTGATTTTTCAAATAAGTCTGATATATATACCACATATATCATTCCCACCCATACCTCTCCCTCCAAAGCAGTCTCCCTCTTCTTATGTTTACTCCTCCTACATGGAGGATAATGGAAGGGCTACTAATTTCCAGCTGTTAGCATATATAAGTCTGAACAAAACACATAAATGTATCATTGTTTTGACACTAAAACAATATCATAACTTGAATCTTTCATATTTCTGCTAATTTGGATCACAGTGGTAAGTGATAGTTAATTTTTTAATTTGACTTTTAATTTACATATACTTATCTATTGTTACAGAATTTAGAACTTGCCCATTGGTACCGTTTAGTGTTAAGCCATCGCATGGCAAACCATCTGGTAAAATGTAGACGGAGTCTCCGTCTACAAAACGAACAAACACAGAGGCAATATTACACATGTAACAGCAGCAACAGCAGCAACAACAACAACAACAACAACAATAGCAGCAGTAGCAACATCAGCAACAACAACAACAATAGCAGCAACAACAACAACAATAGTAGCAATAGCAACAGCAACAGTAACAATGATGAAGGATGGAGGCTTCATGATCAGGATTGGATTGATCCAGTAGATGATTGGTTGCAAAACCATCAACAACAATAAATTAAATAATTTTATTGTTTGTAATATATATATTTCTAATAAAATATTTTAAACACAATTGTTTATCAGTTTTTTATATAATAAAGAAATTATTAAATTTTGATATAGAAACCATTTTATGTGATTTAACATAATCATAAAGTAAGACGCACTACTTAGATATTCCTCAATTAAATCAACAAAGTTTAACTGCAACATACTTTGAATCACTTTTTGTCAAAGTAAGAGCTAGGTATATGTTTCGATTTATCTGCATCCTCAAAAAACTCCTGAGCTTCACATGGGAAACATTTTCTGTTTGGTAGGTCGCAATCTCCTCCACATTTGATACACTTATATTTGACTGGAACGGGCATATTGCAATTAACCACTACGCCAATAAATGACACCTCCGTTCAGCACAATCCGTAATAAGATAATAATTCAAGTTGCTTAGCGTCACCTACTTTTATTAATCCATTTCTCTTCTCTAGATCGTCAACCCAAGATAAATTCGAAATTGTAGTATAATATTACCAGCCAGCCACCATTTTGGACTGTCACATAGTCGGTGAAAAGCTATGCCGATCCTGTTTCAGCCGCCATCTTGAATTTTGGAGCACGATCGGCATAGCTATTCTACTGGTCTAAACGGGGAGAAAATAATATGTCTATATTTCTAAAACGGAAACCTATCAGGCTGAAACTCGGTGGACTAAAAACAAATACTTCTATCAATTTTTTGACACCAGTGGCAGCCACTCGCAAGCCGTCGAAGGAGTCGAAATAAGGAGAAAATGATATGTCAATATTTCTAAAACCTAAACCAATCCTTTTAACAGGCTGAAACTCGGTGGAGTAAAAACATATACTTCTATCAATTTTTTGACACCAGTGGCATCCACTCGCAAGCCGTCGAAGGGGTCGAAATGGGGAGAAAATGATATATCAATATTTCTAAAACCGAAACCTATCATTTTAACAGGCTGAAACTCGGTGGACCAAAAACATATACTTCTATCAATTTTTTGACACCAGTGGCATCCACTCGCAAGCCGTCGAAGGGGTCGAAATGGGGAGAAAATGATATATCAATTTTCTAAAACCGAAACCTATCATTTTAACAGGCTGAAACTCGGTAGACTAAAAACATACTTCTATCAATTTTTTTACACCAGTGGCAGCCACTCGCAAGCCGTCGAAGGAGTCGAAATAAGGAGAAAATGATATGTCAATATTTCTAAAACCTAAACCAATCCTTTTAACAGGCTGAAACTCGGTGGAGTAAAAACATATACTTCTATCAATTTTTTGACACCAGTGGCATCCACTCGCAAGCCGTCGAAGGGGTCGAAATGGGGAGAAAATGATATATCAATATTTCTAAAACCGAAACCTATCATTTTAACAGGCTGAAACTCGGTGGACCAAAAACATATACTTCTATCAATTTTTTGACACCAGTGGCATCCACTCGCAAGCCGTCGAAGGGGTCGAAATGGGGAGAAAATGATATATCAATATTTCTAAAACCGAAACCTATCATTTTAACAGGCTGAAACTCGGTGGACTAAAAACATATACTTCTATCAATTTTTTGGCACCAGTGGCATCCACTCGCAAGCCGTCGAAGGGGTCGAAATGGGGAGAAAATGATATATCAATATATATAAAACCGAAACCTATCATTTTAACAAACTGAAACTCGATGGACTAAAAACATATACTTCTATCAATTTTTTGACACCAGTGGCATCCACTCGCAAGCCGTCGAAGGGGTCGAAATGGGGAGAAAATGATATATCAATATTTCTAAAACCGAAACCTATCATTTTAACAGGCTGAAACTCGGTGGACCAAAAACATATACTTCTATCAACTTTTTGACACCAGTGGCATCCACTCGCAAGCCGTCGAAGGGGTCGAAATGGGGAGAAAATAATATATCAATATTTCTAAAACCAAAACCTATCATTTTAACAGGCTGAAACTCGGTGGACTAAAAACATATACTTCTATCAATTTTTTGACACCAGTGGCATCCACTCGCAAGCCGTCGAAGGGGTCGAAATGGGGAGAAAATGATATATCAATATATATAAAACCGAAACCTATCATTTTAACAGGCTGAAACTCGGTAGACTAAAAACATACTTCTATCAATTTTTTTACACCAGTGGCAGCCACTCGCAAGCCGTCGAAGGGGTCGAAATAAGGAGAAAATGATGTCAATATTTCTAAAACCGAAACCTATCATTTTAACAGGCTGAAACTCGGTGGAGTAAAAACATATACTTCTATCAATATTTTGACACCAGTGGCATCCACTCGCAAGCCGTCGAAGTGGTCGAAATGGGGAGAAAATAATATATCAATATTTCTAAAACCAAAACCTATCATTTTAACAGGCTGAAACTCGGTGGACTAAAAACATATACTTCTATCAATTTTTTGACACCAGTGGCATCCACTCGCAAGCCGTCGAAGGGGTCGAAATGGGGAGAAAATGATATATCAATATATATAAAACCGAAACCTATCATTTTAACAAACTGAAACTCGATGGACTAAAAACATATACTTCTATCAATTTTTTGACACCAGTGACATCCACTCGCAAGCCGTCGAAGGGGTTGAAATGGGGAGAAAATGATATATTAGCCTTTCTAAAACCCAAACCTATCATTTTAACAGGGTGAAACTCGGTGGATTAAAAACATATACTTTTATCAATTTTTTGACACCAGTGGCATCCACTCGCAAGCCGTCGAAGGGGTCGAAATGGGGAGAAAATGATATATCAATATTTCTAAAACCGAAACCTATCATTTTAACAGGCTGAAACTCGGTGGACTAAAAACATATACTTCTATCAATTTTTTGACACCAGTGACATCCACTCGCAAGCCGTCGAAGGGGTTGAAATGGGGAGAAAATAATATATTAGCCTTTCTAAAACCCAAACCTATCATTTTAACAGGGTGAAACTCGGTGGATTAAAAACATATACTTTTATCATTTTTTTGACACCAGTGGCATCCACTCGCAAGCCGTCGAAGTGGTCGAAATGGGGAGAAAATAATATATCAATATTTCTAAAACCAAAACCTATCATTTTAACAAGCTGAAACTCGATGGACTAAAAACATATACTTCTATCAATTTTTTGACACCAGTGACATCCACTCGCAAGCCGTCGAAGGGGTTGAAATGGGGAGAAAATAATATATTAGCCTTTCTAAAACCCAAACCTATCATTTTAACAGGGTGAAACTCGGTGGATTAAAAACATATACTTTTATCAATTTTTTGACACCAGTGGCATCCACTCGCAAGCCGTCGAAGGGGTCGAAATGGGGAGAAAATGATATATCAATATTTCTAAAACCGAAACCTATCATTTTAACAGGCTGAAACTCGGTGGACTAAAAACATATACTTCTATCAATTTTTTGACACCAGTGACATCCACTCGCAAGCCGTCGAAGGGGTTGAAATGGGGAGAAAATAATATATTAGCCTTTCTAAAACCCAAACCTATCATTTTAACAGGGTGAAACTCGGTGGATTAAAAACATATACTTTTATCAATTTTTTGACACCAGTGGCATCCACTCGCAAAGCCGTCGAAGGGGTCGAAATGGGGAGAAATTGATATATCAATATATATAAAACCGAAACCTATCATTTTAACAAGCTGAAACTCGGTGGACTAAAAACATATACTTCTATCAATTTTTTGACACCAGTGGCATCCACTCGCAAGCCGTCGAAGGGGTTGAAATGGGGAGAAAATGATATATTAGCCTTTCTAAAACCCAAACCTATCATTTTAACAGGGTGAAACTCGGTGGATTAAAAACATATACTTTTATAATTTTTTTGACACCAGTGGCATCCACTCGCAAGCCGTCGAAGTGGTCGAAATGGGGAGAAAATAATATATCAATATTTCTAAAACCAAAACCTATCATTTTAACAAGCTGAAACTCGATGGACTAAAAACATATACTTCTATCAATTTTTTGACACCAGTGACATCCACTCGCAAGCCGTCGAAGGGGTTGAAATGGGGAGAAAATAATATATTAGCCTTTCTAAAACCCAAACCTATCATTTTAACAGGGTGAAACTCGGTGGATTAAAAACATATACTTTTATCAATTTTTTGACACCAGTGGCATCCACTCGCAAAGCCGTCGAAGGGGTCGAAATGGGGAGAAATTGATATATCAATATATATAAAACCGAAACCTATCATTTTAACAAGCTGAAACTCGGTGGACTAAAAACATATACTTCTATCAATTTTTTGACACCAGTGGCATCCACTCGCAAGCCGTCGAAGGGGTCGAAATGGGGAGAAAATGATATATCAATATTTCTAAAACCGAAACCTATCATTTTAACAGGTTGAAACTCGGTGGACTAAAAACATATACTTCTATCAATTTTTTGACACCAGTGGCATCCACTCGCAAGCCGTCGAAGGGGTGGAAATTGGGAGAAAATGATATATCAATATATATAAAACCGAAACCTATCATTTTAACAAGCTGAAACTCGGTGGACTAAAAACATATACTTCTATCAACTTTTTGACACCAGTGGCATCCACTCGCAAGCCGTCGAAGGGGTCGAGATGGGGAGAAAATGATATATCAATATTTCTAAAACCGAAACCTATCATTTTAACAGGCTGAAACTCGGTGGAGTAAATACATATACTTCTATAAATTTTTTGACACCAGTGGCATCCACTCGCAAGCCGTCGAAGGGGTCGAAATGGGGAGATAATGATATGTCAATATTTCTAAAACGGAAACCTATCAGTTTAACAGGCTGAAACTCGGTGGATTAAAAATATATACTTCTATCAATTTTTTCATACCAGTAGCATCCACTCGCAAGCCGTCGAAGGGGTAGAAATGGGGAGAAAATGATATATTAGCCTTTCTAAAACCGAAACCTATCATTTTAACAGGGTGAAACTCGGTGGATTAAAAACATATACTTTTATCAATTTTTTGACACCAGTGGCATCCACTCGCAAAGCCGTCGAAGGGGTCGAAATGGGGAGAAATTGATATATCAATATATATAAAACCGAAACCTATCATTTTAACAAGCTGAAACTCGGTGGACTAAAAACATATACTTCTATCAATTTTTTGACACCAGTGGCATCCACTCGCAAGCCGTCGAAGGGGTTGAAATGGGGAGAAAATGATATATTAGCCTTTCTAAAACCCAAACCTATCATTTTAACAGGGTGAAACTCGGTGGATTAAAAACATATACTTTTATAATTTTTTTGACACCAGTGGCATCCACTCGCAAGCCGTCGAAGTGGTCGAAATGGGGAGAAAATAATATATCAATATTTCTAAAACCAAAACCTATCATTTTAACAAGCTGAAACTCGATGGACTAAAAACATATACTTCTATCAATTTTTTGACACCAGTGACATCCACTCGCAAGCCGTCGAAGGGGTTGAAATGGGGAGAAAATAATATATTAGCCTTTCTAAAACCCAAACCTATCATTTTAACAGGGTGAAACTCGGTGGATTAAAAACATATACTTTTATCAATTTTTTGACACCAGTGGCATCCACTCGCAAAGCCGTCGAAGGGGTCGAAATGGGGAGAAATTGATATATCAATATATATAAAACCGAAACCGATCATTTTAACAAGCTGAAACTCGGTGGACTAAAAACATATACTTCTATCAATTTTTTGACACCAGTGGCATCCACTCGCAAGCCGTCGAAGGGGTCGAAATGGGGAGAAAATGATATATCAATATTTCTAAAACCGAAACCTATCATTTTAACAGGTTGAAACTCGGTGGACTAAAAACATATACTTCTATCAATTTTTTGACACCAGTGGCATCCACTCGCAAGCCGTCGAAGGGGTGGAAATTGGGAGAAAATGATATATCAATATATATAAAACCGAAACCTATCATTTTAACAAGCTGAAACTCGGTGGACTAAAAACATATACTTCTATCAACTTTTTGACACCAGTGGCATCCACTCGCAAGCCGTCGAAGGGGTCGAGATGGGGAGAAAATGATATATCAATATTTCTAAAACCGAAACCTATCATTTTAACAGGCTGAAACTCGGTGGAGTAAATACATATACTTCTATAAATTTTTTGACACCAGTGGCATCCACTCGCAAGCCGTCGAAGGGGTCGAAATGGGGAGATAATGATATGTCAATATTTCTAAAACGGAAACCTATCAGTTTAACAGGCTGAAACTCGGTGGATTAAAAATATATACTTCTATCAATTTTTTCATACCAGTAGCATCCACTCGCAAGCCGTCGAAGGGGTAGAAATGGGGAGAAAATGATATATTAGCCTTTCTAAAACCGAAACCTATCATTTTAACAGGGTGAAACTCGGTGGATTAAAAACATATACTTTTATCAATTTTTTGACACCAGTGGCATCCACTCGCAAAGCCGTCGAAGGGGTCGAAATGGGGAGAAATTGATATATCAATATATATAAAACCGAAACCTATCATTTTAACAAGCTGAAACTCGGTGGACTAAAAACATATACTTCTATCAATTTTTTGACACCAGTGGCATCCACTCGCAAGCCGTCGAAGGGGTCGAAATGGGGAGAAAATGATATATCAATATTTCTAAAACCGAAACCTATCATTTTAACAGGTTGAAACTCGGTGGACTAAAAACATATACTTCTATCAATTTTTTGACACCAGTGGCATCCACTCGCAAGCCGTCGAAGGGGTGGAAATTGGGAGAAAATGATATATCAATATATATAAAACCGAAACCTATCATTTTAACAAGCTGAAACTCGGTGGACTAAAAACATATACTTCTATCAACTTTTTGACACCAGTGGCATCCACTCGCAAGCCGTCGAAGGGGTCGAGATGGGGAGAAAATGATATATCAATATTTCTAAAACCGAAACCTATCATTTTAACAGGCTGAAACTCGGTGGAGTAAATACATATACTTCTATAAATTTTTTGACACCAGTGGCATCCACTCGCAAGCCGTCGAAGGGGTCGAAATGGGGAGATAATGATATGTCAATATTTCTAAAACGGAAACCTATCAGTTTAACAGGCTGAAACTCGGTGGATTAAAAATATATACTTCTATCAATTTTTTCATACCAGTAGCATCCACTCGCAAGCCGTCGAAGGGGTAGAAATGGGGAGAAAATGATATATTAGCCTTTCTAAAACCGAAACCTATCATTTTAACAGGGTGAAACTCGGTGGATTAAAAACATATACTTCTATCAATTTTTTTATACCAGTGGCATCCACTCGCAAGCCGTCGAAGGGGTCGAAATGGGGTGAAAATGGTATGTCAATATTTCTAAAATCCAAAGCTATCACTTTAACAGGCTGAAACTCTGTGGGATAAAAACATGTATTTTTATCAATTTTTTGGTACCAGTGGTATCCACTCGCAAGCCGTCGACGGGGTCGAAACGGAGAGAAAATGATTATCATATCATTTTCTCCCCATTTCGACCCCTTCGACGGCTTGCGAGTCGATGCCACTGGTGTCAAAAAATTGATAGAAGTATATGTTTTTAGTCCACCGAGTTTCAGCTTGTTAAAATGATAGGTTTCGGTTTTAGAAATATTGATATATCATTTTCTCCCCATTTCGACCCCTTCGACGGCTTGCGAGTAGATGCCACTGATGTCAAAATATTGATAGAATTATATGTTTTTACTCCACCGAGTTTCAGCCTGTTAAAATGATAGATTTCGGTTTTAGAAATATTGACATATCATTTTCTCCTTATTTCGACCCCTTCGACGGCTTGTGGGTGGCTGCCACTGGTGTCAAAAAATTGATAGAAGTATATGTTTTTAATCCACCGAGTTTTACCCTGTTAAAATGATACGTTTCCGTTTTAGAAATATTGACATATTATTTTCTCCCCGTTTCGACCCCTTCGACAGCTTGCGAGTGGATGCCACTGGTGTCAGAAAATTGACAGAGGTATATGTTTTTAGTCCACCGAGTTTAAGCCTGTTAAAATGATAAATTTCAGTTTTAGCAATATTGTCATATCATTTTCTCCCCATTTCGACGGCTTGCGAGTGGATGCCACTGGTACCAAAAAATTGTTAAAAACACATGTTTTTATCTCGCAGAGTTTCAGCCTGTTAAAATGATAGGTTTGGGTTTTAGAACTATTGACATATTATTTTCTCCCCATTTCCACCCCTTCAACTGCTTGCGAGTGGATGCCACTGGTCTCAAAAATTGATAAAAATACATATTTGCAAGTCACCAAGTTTCAGCCTGTTAGTATTTTATATAATAATAATCGTTTTTTAATTATCAATTATTACCCGTCTGCTCAAAGGATTATACTCATTCTACACTTCTCATACGGGTCAATTAAGATTATATGTAGAAGACTTTGAATTAAGCAAAGTGGAAGAAAAAACAATTTTTTGGGCTATTTTGAAATATTACACTGTTCTTTATATCGCGACGAACGCCTATGATCATTCGGCAGTTTTCGTGATGGCTGGGCTGGCTGCTATCTGTGGCTGCTGCCTTCACACCGGTAATGAGAATAATATTTGCAAATTTATTAAACTTGTGTAACGTAGTACTATATAATACGTTCTTTCCACAAACCAAAAATCAAATCAGCGATTCCTTGCATATATAGTTAAAAAAATATAAATGTATTTCTCAAAACATGTAACACCGAGCTATAGGAATGTCTAGGAATGTATAGGATGGACATCCTAAAATGTTACGTAAAATAAAAAAGTTTTCTACTTCCGGTATAGCCGAAGTACCTACTAGAATACTGTAGATATTTCAGTTGCATTCACTGAGATTGTTAGTTTCCTAATTTTCAAATGTTTGAAATTAGGACTTTTCTTAAATCTCGTCGATTCCCCGTGGTACACACGATATATTAAGAACATTTATGCAGGACAACTGCCTATTTGAAGAGGTATTTTCGTATAGTTAGAATAAGTTATTAGTATAGTTATTTACAAATAACTCTACATAATGTTTTTAGTACATGTATTATAATAACTTCCCTAGACGTATAACGCTTTTTACTTAATTTTATAAAGATATTTACTTTAAATACGCCAAATGGTAGACTGTTATCTTTAATTTATTTTATACTTACGCAAGCTTTGAGACTCTCTTGCAGGGGTGAGCGGAATGAACTACGAGGGGTTGATTATTAGCTGCCAAACTTGGGCACCATTAATTGACCTTTTTTACTAGTTGGAGTAAAAGTATACGTTATTATCAGAGTGAAGACAATCACAAAAAAACACTCAGATACAACAAAGTTAGTTTTTAATATAATAATAGCACATCAAACATTTGATAAAAGTTGATGAAAAAAGATACATTTTTGGAAAACTATACTTTATAATAATACAACGAACCCTCTCAGATTAACAGAAATAAGGGATTTATTAATTTTCAATAAATACTCACAAAAGTATAGTTCACAAATAGAGATATATGTGTTCGCGAGGTATTTATGTCAAGGGCCCTTTTTTTATCTTTCGAAAACACGACCTATTCGAACACGATTATTTGGGAAAAGTACCAACTTACAAATATCGCCATCTTGGAAACCATCAAACGTTGCCCATAGATCGGGAGGATTACAACCAAGAACCCACTTGGATAGCTTGATTTACTATTTTAATTTTATCCGTCATTAACACAGTTCTGGCTGGTTATTTTTCTACTCTTATAGAGATTTTTTTATACGGCTGAACTAACAATTTTCACTTATAGATTAAATTCATCTTTAGACTTCTTCAGTTCTCGCCATGTTCTCCTCTCTTTTTTAGTTCGTTTCTGAAACGCTCTTACCGCTTGTCAGTTATCGTTCTTTCTCAGAGATGGAGGCACAGTGTAGTTTTAGACATATTATTCGGTGAATGTTTTCACAAATAGATATGGAGGGCATACAAATACGGTAAAGGCACTATTTAAATAATTAAATTACACATGGAAATATTAAACATTAAATACTTTGGTTAAAAAAAAGGTAAAAGACAAATAATTATATAATAAATAAGAATTTATATCAACTAAGAAAGGGTAATTTGTTTAAATTTAATATGTAGGTATATAGATTATAGATTTAATATGTATATTGATTATTTTAAAAAACGAGACCGTTACACTGTGCCACTGGACACTGGTGCTACTTAAGATCCTTTGACTGATCTTGAATTATAATAATCTCAGTTATACTTTCAATATAATAAAATAGTCAAGAAAAAATGTACATGATTACTACTAAATATTACTAAATATTTACTACCAGGTACTATAGCAAATAAAATATTAATAATAATAATAATAATATATTACTACAAAATAAATAATAAACAAAATGATATTATTCAATTGTTGAAGCTCATTATATATTTTTACAGTGTACTACACTGTACACTGAACTAATTAAATTACACTGGATTTGTAATCTATGCTAAGCAATAATGAAAATTATTATCCTAATTCCTAGAACAAGAGCCGAGAAACGTCTAAAGGGTGCTTTGCGCCCCCCAAAAATTATCATGTTAAGGGCTATAATGCGGAGAACTGAAATTAAACCAGTGTAAAATAGTGGAGCTGGGCATACCAGTCGGCAGCAGAGTGAACCGGGCCTGTGGCATCGAATAGTATATGACATTCCGTGGAGTGTGCGGCATTTAGAAACTATTCCTTAAGTTCAGATGAAAAGCATTCCGTGGAGATCATATGATAGATAAATAAGCACATGACTAAAGGCAAAACACTGTGGTTTTAGCTTATCGTGCGCTCGTTGTCACACACGTTATAAGCTTATTATGACAATATATATAAATATATATATATATATATATATATATATATATAAATATATATGTTATATAGAATATTACGTATTTACCGTAGGGACTTAGAATTGTTCATAAGATATTAATCATTAATTGCACAATGTTATGCAACTGGGAAACTTAATCTATTCAGCTAGCGCTTATCGCTAATATTCTCAGCGTGTAACTTAATACTGCAGCTGCATTTAGGCAGATTTGGAAGTCACCTTACTTTATTCCTAGAATCAAAAACTACGACGACATTAGCGTCGCCTGACAAAGCATTCCGAACTTATAAAAGGCAGTAAGGTACCTTTCAACAAGTTAGTTGTAGTTAACTCACGTAGTTGTAGTTTTACCGTTGTAACTCACTCACCATTATTATACAAGGCTCTTCGAAGAGCCTCTGTGAACAAATAAATATTTTTTAAAAAATCAATCAATCAATTTACGATATAACAAATTGGCGCAGTCGGTAGGATTTCACGCGTTATTAGAACACGGATTTGCCTCACTGGTAACGTGGAATTCCAATTCCTAAGTGAAATATCGAACCAACGCAAGAAAACAAGAAAAATCAAATTTCAAGAAACGAATCAACAAGAAACAAACAATTCAGGAGTCCAGTGCCTACTAGAACACGGAAATCACCCTCACTAGTTGCCGTTCTCTTGTGCCCGAATTCTACACCAAGTCCAGAGTACCCTGCTTCAGAACACGGACATGCCTAACTGAACGAGAACCCTGAGACAAGGAAGGAATGAAAACAACAATTTGGTAAGTGCTCAAAGAATTGTCACGCTTTGCCTTACTCACTGTGTAAAACATTTTCAACGTTTACGTAATTTTAATTTTATTTTATTCTACTACGGAATATAAACCAACCTATTTTCCAACTTGTAGCCCATTTCAATTATTAATTTCCACATTATTATTTTATTTAAATAATATTTTTATCTAAAACATTTTATTAAAATTAAATTACAAAATGCCTAATGAAATCGGAGTTAACCAGGTTGACGAAGCAGTCGTCGAACCTTATAAATTATCTGAAATATTTTCTATTGTACCGGAATTTGATGGAAATCAGAGCTTCTTGCAAACATTTTTAAATGCTGTAAGATGTGCTTTCGATATGGCCATAGCCAATCAAAAGATTCTTTTAACTCTTCATGATAAAAATAAGCTTCGTGGCAAAGCTGCCGAAATAGTCAATTCTAGGAACCCATCCCAGTGAGAACAGGTTGGTTGTTTTAACGTGTATATAACGTTGCTGTAGTTGAATAAACGTTACTTGGTTTGGTTGTTGAAAAAACCAACGTTGTTTAATAACCTACTTTCAATCAAACGTTAATAACACGTCTATTCAACAATTGTTATCAACGTAAGGTGTAACGTTATAAAAACGTGAATTTATTAGTAGAATTCAATGGGTAACGTTAACGTTAGAGAAACGTAGATTTTATAATAAAAAGTAACAACTTGATTACTTTGTAACGTTTTTGCAACGTAAATAATTAGGTTATATTTAACTATAACCTGCACGTTATATAAACGTTAAAAGAAACAATGTTTCAACTCTTTGTTTAATACTGGTAATATTTTCACGGAAAATTGACGTTGGTTAATCAAGTTAATTTGCGCTATGACTGTTAACGTTATTTAAACGTAAATATGCACGTAATTTTTAAGAGTAATTTGTACGTTAAAAAGACGTAAACTTTTTAATAAAAAGTAACCGCTTGCGTGGGTTTGAACGTTATTTAAACGTAAATAATAAGGTTATATTTAACTATAACCTGCACGTTATATAAACGTTAAAAGAAACAATGTTTCAATTCTTTGTTTAATACTGGTTATATTTTCATGGGAAATTGACGTTGATTAATAAAGTTAATTTACTCTATGACTGTTAACGTTAATTAAACGTAAATAGGCACGTAAAAGTAAGTAAGTAAGTAGTAAATTAACAGCTTAAGTGATTTTTGACGTTATTTCAACGTAAATAATAAGGTTATATTTAACTATTTTCTGCCCGACATATAAACGTTAAAAGGAACAATATTTCAACACTTTGTTAAGTATTGGTAATATTTTCATGGGAAATTGACGTTGGTTAATCAAGTTAATTTGAGCTATGACTGTTAACATTATTTAAACGTAAATATGAACGTAATTTTTAGATGTAATTTGTAGGTTAAAAGGACGTAAACTTTATAATAAAAAATAGCTTGAGTGGTTTTGAACATTATTTCAACGTAAATAATAAGGTTATATTTAACTAGAATCTGCACGTTATATAAACGTGAAGAGAAACAATATTTCAACTCTTTTGAACACAATAATTTTACGAGTACTTATCTTTAATTTTTTACCTATAGATAATTTTATTAAAACAACATGAAAATGGTAAATCATTATTGATATTAATTTCAAGATCATAAGACAATTTTACACATATCTATGATTTTATACACAAAATGAAATGTCAAATTTTTCGTATTATCTATCGCAATAATAGCTATTAAATATTGGTATAGGTAGTTTATGTTTATGGCGATCTTAGAAACACTTCGGCATTTCTGCACAAAATAAATCAATATTATTTTTCAGTGTACCTAATATTTTATGCAGTTGAAGTGGGAAAATGTAATTATAAAAATTGCTATAAAGGCAATTCCTCATCCCCCGGCTACGAACGAAAAACGAAATACAAATTCAGTTCAATTCAAATTTTTACGGGGTCAACAACAACTTCCAACTTCACAATCCGAAAGGTTGCATCTAACCAATCAGCAAGCGGACATTTGATGGCTGATGTCAATTCTAATAATCGTGATTGGTCGTTGATACCGTTGGTAGTAAGCAAGCATGATGTCAGTCGTTAGTTCCCTTTTCCGTTGTCCACGTTGGTCACGTGTTATATCGCCCGCTAGTTCCGGCAACCGCCACTAGTTCGTTCGTACTTCGTATATCCAGTGATATGTGGTGTTCTGGTGCAGTTCAAAAATTCTCACTATTGGCAGGCAATAACTAGTGAAAAGTAAGTTTATGAAACCATTTTTAGTGGATTGTTGTACTTTAGTTGCAAGTTTATGCATTACTGTTTTGTTTTCATACTAATAGTTTTCGTTGCATGTCCAGAAAAGGTATGTAGGTTAGGTACCCATACTCGTTTATTTCAATATGGCCGTGGCATCACAGGTGCTGTAGCTCATGCTTTTTTTATTGTTTTAACTTCTTTTCAACCTCGGCTAAATTTAGGTTTGCTTTGACGCTTGTCTCCGAAGAGGTAAGTAAATTAAATTTTGTCCTGCTTTGAAATTACTGTAAAATATTTATTTTTTGAGTTACCAGGTTGAAAAAATGATACAGGCTTTTCGTAGATCAGTTTACGTTAGTCATTCTAAATTTTATGTTAAATGATGTTGAAATTACTGACTTACTTAGGGTATCTATTTATCTAATTTGTTTTTTTAGGGACCTACACATTGCATTAAAATAAAAAATATGCTATAAAAACTATAATAGGCGGGTGACATAACGTCGATGACTACGGATATACGTAACGATATAGGTGCCTACCTCCTGTACCTACCTAATTGATAGAAAAATGTTTTTAAGTAAATTATGTTACTTGGGTAACATAATTTACTACGTTATATTTACGTAACTAAGTAACTAGCTATAACTAGGTACGTAAATAAGTACCTACTTATGATAGGTACTTATTTACTTCATTGTACAAAATGATTTACTTTTTCTGACGGATGTGTTTTCTGAATTTTCATTTTTAATTCAACATACACTTTTTTACATACTGCTTGTATCTTATTTGAAAATCAATCGTGAAATATAAATTTTATTCTTTCTGGAACCCAAGATAATTATCTACTATTAAATAACTGGGTTTATATTTTAGGTAATAAGAATATAAAGTAAATAATTCTGTTCTCTAATTTAATTTTTTTAACTCGAGGTAATGCTCAGAAATACTTCAGAAAGAACAAAAAGAATTGGTAAGCGGCAATTCGACCGCAGAGTAAAAAGAACTTGCAATACCGTATTTTCTTGTTTAAATGAAACAGATTTACAACGTAGCTCAGAAAATATACATGGGTCTCATAGATGGGTTCATTTCAATTCAATAAAAAACTAACTGAGGTTTATCAGTGTTTTTTAATTTAATACCTACAAATCAGATAATCATTGTTAACAGTGAAATACTAGGTGAAATGACTAACCATCACCTAGTAAGTAAAAAAATTCCCTATTAACTTCTCAATTAACTTCTCAATTGTAAAGTGATAAATTCTGATTTGCAGTGAAAATGATTATTATCTAAACTAAAATACTTTTACTTTTCAGGTTCTCCGTACAAGACCAAATATGATATATTGTAGATATATTAAGTATTTTAAATAAATGTTTAGTCAGATGAAGTGGTATTATTATTGGTATAATTAATTTTCATTTAGCATTTAGAAGCTAACTTAAAAGCAAAAATAAAAATGTTTTTAGAAACTACTATTTCATAATTTTAGTCTCCTGGAGAAGCCCTAAAACATAATATATTTTTATATTCAAGCAGTGCCAAGTGGTGGAATTTGTATAAGTGATTTCCAAAAGTGTTGCATGTGAAAATTCGTCATCATCGTATCCGTGAACATCGTATTCTAACTATCAATGTTCTATTAACGTTGAGACCAACGTTACAGAACGCTAAGATCAACGTTAATAGAACATTGATACAGTTAGAATACGATGTTCACGGATACGATTATGACGACGTTGATCTCAACGTTATAATCACAACGTTATAGTAACGTTGATCTCAACGTTATAATAACGTTAAGCTCAACGTTCTATAACGTTGATCTCAAACGTTCTATCAACGTTGATCTCAAACGTTATATCAACGTTGACAGATATTTGGAATGTGTCTGAAACACGTTTCTAACACACGTTGTATTAACGTTTAGTAGCGGTTAAATACTAGTTGTTTTGCGATCAAATTCAACGTTTAATAAACTTGTTATAGAGACGTAGTATATTAAGTTATAAATAACGTTTTAAATAAAGTTATAATAAACGTTATTAAAATGTTGTAACATGCGTTGAAATATACGTTGAACCGCGGGACATTCTTCCGTTGATTCAACGTGGTAATACAAAGGTTACTCAACGGTCGGTTACCGTCAATTTTAACGTTATTTTAACGTTTGTGTTCTTGCTGGGATCCACTTGGGATGAGATAAAAATTTTACTTGAAACACATCAACAGACCTCCAAAGAATTTCCCAAAAATCAAATGAACCTGCATTAAATTTTGTATCTCGATTGCAGACACATAATGCAAAAATGCATGCCGCTGTACAAAAGCAACAGCTCAGTGCTGAACAACGAACAGCACAATCTAATCTAATAGAAACTATGACATTGAATACACTATTAACTGGTTTAGATCCAAAATTAGGATTAATTATTCGTGCTAGTAATCCCGAAAATATGCTACAAGCAATATCGCGAATCAAACGAGAACTACAGTTATCGTACTTTGAATCACAGAAATTATTAAAGCCAGGTAATATTGTCAACACACTACTGAAAAAACCGCATAACAACACTACTCCTATTACACAAAAATTTTGTACATTTTGCAAACGAAATGGTCATGTAATAAGCGAATGTCGTACTAGACAACAACAACAATATTCTTCGAATTATCAAAATTTTTCAAATCAAAATTATGTTCAAAGACCAAATTTTCAAACAAATCAATCATACCAAAACTACCAAAGACCACCTTTTAATCAAAATGGCCCAAGACCTCAGACTAATCCACAACAAAATGGTTTTCAGAATAGACCATCTACAATACAACCTAACCCAAATTTTAATCAACAAAGACCCTCTATAATAGACCTAATCCAAATTTTCAACAACCAAAAACACATCATGTGAATGAAATAGCCGAAAATGCTGATTACCAATATCAATACGATTTCGACTCAAATTATGTAGATGATACTGCTCATCAAAATCCAAATTATGTCGATGATACTGCTCATCAGTACCAAAATTTTGCTTCAAATGTGATGTATACAAATGAAGAATTTGATTACCATGCTACCAATTACTCTGACTCTTATCAGGATTTTCAATCGGATACCCAATTAGACGATCCGCCCAATCAAGAAATTACCGAATTAAATACCCAAATACAAACAATGAACTTAAGCGAAAGGAGTTCATTCAACGAACAGGATTTCTTATGAATCCACTATTAACAGTAAATTCTAAAAATTGATATTACATAAAGGACGCCAGTAATGAATTCAAATTATTAATTGACACTGGTGCAGGACTTTCAATATTTCAACCTAAAACTTGCGAAAAATTTACAAAACGCTTTAATGAAAATGTTATAATTCAGGGAATTACAGATCAAAAAATTTCAATTAATGAATCAACCTTTATCCCTTTCAATGCCAAGGACCCCTTCAAAGTGTATGTCCATAATATCGACATAGAATTTGACGGACTATTAGGATCAGACTTTTTGGAACATTACGAATTCGTTATTGACCTAAAAAACAAACTTCTCATAACAAATTTTAAAACTATCCCACTATTCAAGGTTACTGACGATTTACAGATACCACACAAAACAACTCAAATAATTTCCGAAAAATCTGGAAAAAACAAAATTTCTATTGACCCTCGTACGGAACAAATTTATAAATTTACTTGTAATTTAGTTAACACAGAAGCTATACTTTTAGGACAAGAAATAGAAAAAGTTCGTTTACCAAATGCTCTTGTTAAAATCAATAGTAAAGGAGAATTTTTTACATCAGTAATTAATGCGAATGCTATTCCAAAAACTATAGAATTTTCAAATATAACTTTAGAACCTATTCAAAATTTTAAATCAATTTTTAATTTAAATGAACGAAATTCGAACGATCTTACGTACACAGACAGAACAGACGAAATAAAAAATCAACTTCGACTCGAACACTTAAACGAGGAAGAACGAGATTTAATTACAGACCTTTGTTTAGACTTTTCAGACATATTTTATTTAGAAGGAGACAATTTAACTTTTACTAATGAAATCAAACACTCTATAGACACTAGTAGTTCAAAACCTATTTTTACCAAATCATATCGCTATCCTTATATTCACAAAGAGGAAGTCAAGAATCAAATGTCCAAAATGTTAGACCAAGGAATTATCAGACCATCAATATCACCCTGGTCTTCGCCCGTCTGGGTTGTCCCAAAAAAATTAGACGCATCCGGAAAACAAAAATGGCGTGTAGTCGTTGACTATAGAAAATTAAATGAAGTAACAGTCGGAGACAAATACCCTCTCCCTAACATTTCAGATCTGCTTGACCAACTTGGTAAATGCGAATATTTCACGACTTTAGATCTCGCGTCCGGGTTCCACCAAATTGAGACCGATCCAAAAGACATTTCAAAAACTGCTTTTTCCGTAGAAAATGGACACTTTGAATTTGTGCGCATGCCCTTCGGATTAAAGAATGCCCCCTCCACATTCCAGCGTGTGATGGACAACATCCTTTTAGGTATACAAAACGAACGTTGCCTAGTCTATATGGACGATATTATAATTTATTCCCCGACAATACACGAACATATTTCCCGACTAACCGAAGTTTTTAAACGATTAAGAAATGCTAACCTCAAAATTCAACCCGATAAATGCGAATTCCTCAGAAAAGAAGTCGCTTATCTTGGTCACCTTATTACACCTGACGGAGTAAAACCAAATCCCGATAAAATTAAATGCGTTGCTAATTTCCCACAACCAAAAAATCAAAAAGACATTAAGTCATTTTTACGACTTTCTGGTTATTATCGTCGCTTTATCCCTAAGTTTGCCAAACTTTCGAAACCTTTAACAAAATTATTACAAAAAGACATACCTTTCAATTTCGACTCAGAATGTACCAAAGCTTTCGATCAACTTAAAGAGTCATTAACATCTACTCCAATCCTAATTTACCCGAATTTCGACGAGCCTTTTGTGCTTACTACAGATGCTAGTGCATTTGCAATAGGTGCCGTTCTCTCACAAGGCCCCATAGGAAAGGACCTTCCCATAGCATATGCCTCAAGGACGTTATGCTCTGCGGAAATTAAATACTCCACAATTGAACGTGAATTTCTAGCTATAGTATGGTCAGTTAAACACTTTAGGCCGTACCTGTACGGAAGAAAATTTAAACTAATAACAGATCATAGACCTGGTTATTTTCAATAAAAGATCCCGGAAGCCGCCTAGCGCGTTGGCGTTTAAAATTAGAGGAATATGAATACGAAATTTAATACAAACCAGGCAAAATTAATAAAAACGCAGATGCTCTCTCTAGAATTAAAATCAATCATTTCCAAAATTGTTCCAAATTTCAAACACGAATTTTACCATCAAACAGCGACGATGAATCAATACACTCTGAAACAACCGAGATCGCACCAGAAACCATCGTTCATGAATTTGAAACATTTATTGACCTATACAAAAACAAATCACTAATCGACTATTCCAAAATTCTATTCACTAACGATCAACTATTAGACAAAAAACACAAAGACATAGTTACATTCTTCCAAAAAGATAAACTTGAGGACCTTCACTACAAAATAATCGATACAGTCAGACATATTTGAAGAACATATTTGAAGAAAACCCCGATTTTCACGTTAATAAAATAAATACAGTCACAAGTAAAACTGTAAAGAACCGTAAATATTATATAGTTCCTTTACCCTTCGATCCCGAAGACGTATTAGAAACACTTTTTATTACACTTTACAGAGACAAAGATCTTTTTGACTCTTCAAAAACATATTTTGTCGAAAATAACTTGGACCTTCCTATTCTTGAAATGTTATCCTTTATATTAACCGATACAGAAGTAAAATTAACTATTTGTCAAAATTTAATTCAGACACCTGACATTGACCAAATTCCAATAATTTTAGATCAGAACCATACAGGTAAGACAAACCTCCATCGTGGTATAAACGAAACGATTAGGAGAATAAAAGATAGATATAATTGGCCCCACTTAACGAAAGATGTAGAAAACTATATAAAGAATTGCGAAATTTGTCAAAAAACTAAAATCTTACGTAAAAATTTAAGCAATCCTCTAGTCATTACTGAAACACCGAAAACACCATTTGAAAGAATCAATATTGATATTTTAGAAATCCCAACACAAAATTACCTTTTAACCATTAGAGATGAATTAACTAAATTTACACAAGCATACCCTCTATCGAATAAATCAGCCAAATCAGTAGTAAACACGTTACTTTTATACTTTCAACACTACGGTACACCCCTACGCATACATTGCGATTGCGGTAAAGAATTTGATAACACTCTACTCAAGGACCTATGTACATTGTACGATATCAAACTTTCATTTTCTAGCGTTAACCACCCTCAGTCCAATGGATCTATAGAGAGATTCCATGGTACATTATTAGAAATGAAACGAGCCAATAAAACAGAGAATCCAAACGAACATCCATTAACAGTGCTTCCATATGCTGTTATATGTTACAATAATTCAAAAAATAAAAAACATGGTTTCACACCATACGAACTCATATTTGGTCATACCTCTAGTCGCCCAAAGTCTAGTCTAGTCTAATCAAAAGGAGCTTATCTCAAAATACGTCCGAGATTTAAATAATAGAATATCATATTACTATAAAATTGCTCGTGAAAAAAGCAATCTTCAAAAGCAAAAAGCTAAAACCCGCTTTGATAAACATGTATCAGGAAATCGTCCCGAATACAAGATCGGAGATAAAGTTTATTTATGGATCTGGTAATGAAGATGGTGGCATTGATGTTGCTTTATTGTCCAGCTGTCTTTTTCTTGTTGCCGGGTTTGTGTTGTTGGTGGTGGTAGTGGAAGAGTTCATCTGGAAATTAATTAAAACAAAATGGGGAGTTTTATATGTAGATTTTTAAATATTTTCAGTATGTAGATTTTTAAATATTTTCAATGTTATAACCCCAAGGGAGTGTATCTGTGTAGATGTAATTAACGATTCGTTTGTCATTATGGGAACTTAGTGCTACTTTCTTAGTTTCAATTGTAAATACTTCATGTTTTTCTGATTGAATTAAATTCTGATTACAATTTAATGTAATATTATTAAACAGACATTGATAATAATCACTAAATGATATCTTTTTTAAAACTGCACTTGTAATACCTTTTGCTTTCTTTTCAATTTTTTCTTCTTCTTCGCTCTCACGTTTTTTTATAGAATACATTTTCGAGCGCAATCCGACAAATTCTAAAAGAATTTTACCATTGCATTCATCCTTCATTAGCCCTAAAACTGTACCATTTTTTAATGGTATTTGATATACATTATCTGGCGGATAGTCTGATGTATTATGAATATCCTGTTTGATATATTCATAAATACATCAACAAAGAAATAATAATTAGGGAATCTGTATCTGTGTATAATAGCTTAGCTTTATCACTAAATTTATTTTTTATATAATTGTAACGAAAATCGTATACAATTATTTTGGAAATATCTAATATAGTAAAGCCTATGTATATTGGTTTATTAAATGTAACATGCAGTCTTTGAAAAACCATAGAAAATGTACGAAAATATAAGGATATAAAGCTTTTACTCAATTTTCTATGATTTGTATTTAAATCGATATAAGATTTCATCCAACAGCTTTGTGTAAATTTTAAAATTCTATGGATTTTGTCCACATTTATTCGTAAGACAACGGCTTGTTTTAAATTATGATAATGAATAATATATCTTTTTTTATCAAACAATGTGGTTAATAATTTTACATTTCTAGATTTTGATGTTGGTGGTGCTAAATGTTCAGGTAGAAGAGGTAGATCTTTATGGTTTTTATGCAGATCTTTAGGATAATGTATATAAATTTCAAAAATATGTCCAAATTCATAATCATCTGGAATTTCCAGAACATTATTTACTGAATATATATCATCTACCCATTCAAAATTACTTTGTGGTAAAGGAGAATACATTGCCGAACCATATAAATTATTTACATCAAAGTACATTAGATAAGAAATAGGCAAATTAGGATTAAACTCTGAAGTATTCATATATTTATTATTTGCTTTACCGTAACGATTAGAACATTGAGAAACACCACCTCTTGTTCCTCGTTCGATAAACATTATCATATTAATGTGTTAATAATTGCAGATCAATATTGGTAATTTTTAACATTGCATCGAAAACTAAACCTGGAGCTGTATAACAATGAAGAGGATCTATATGATATGTAGACAAGCACACTTCTCGAAAGTTTTCAAAAATATCAGTTAACAGAAACACATCTGTTTTTAGATAAAGTTCGGCATATTGCTGTAAATTTTTTATATCAAATATGTTCCATACTTTACAAGCATGTTCATAATCATTGCTAACATGACAATTCTTGAGTTTACTAAAAAATCTTATCAGGTAATTGATCATCCAATAATTTATCCCAATTATCTAGAGAGTCATAAGGAAATATACCTTTCCGTTGCAATAATTCAAATTCAATATCATTTCTACAATGTTTGTTAGTTATAACTTTATGATCTTTTTCCAAATATTGATGCTAATTTATCAAGATCGCTTGTCATAAATCTAAATGGGTCTAGAAATCTAGAATTAATTTTTGTGTTATTTATATATTTTGTAAATGTACCTTTCCTTATTTATAGGAAGTAAATTTAAATTTCATGACTATCTTGATACTGAACGTTACAAATATTATGTGCACTTCCTGTATATTTTCCAGAGAGTCCACAATGGTCTCGTATGTGCAATGGTGCATTGTCTGTATCTAGAAATAGTTTGGAACAAATATGACAAAATTTAGATAATTGAAATTCTTTTTCCTCCTGATCAGTCATATTTAAGGGAAGCCTATTATGTAAAATATTATCAACTTCTAAAGCTATTTTTTCCAGTTCTTTAACGAACCATTCAATGCAATCTTTACCTGTATTTGTTTGAAATCTTGAAATACTTAAAATTAATACTTGAAATTAATGTTAGCCTTATTTTCGTATCGGTTAGCCTTATTACCTTTAATGTTACCCTTATTTACGTGACGGTTAACCTTATTTCAAACTGACCCTACATCTATCCCGTTAGTTATTGAAAACCCCTGTCTGACGTACCTAGACTTAAAAATTTGTATCTCTATAAATGGACGAACTATTCAGATTGATAAGCCCAAGTGAGTACAGCCCGCTGTATGCATAATTAATAATGGGAGCCTGGTAAACTATTCTAGCAGAGGATAAGAATACAACTGTTACTTGATAAAAAATACGATTAAATGTAATAATTTCAAGGTTAAAACGTTTGAAATATATTTAATATTAATTAGTTATTACACCATATTGAGCAATATTGTATGAACCTGACGTCACAATGATGTAAGGCATAAGGTATAGCAAAAAACCGTTAATAAGTTTCACCCCACCCCTATTATCAAAAGACAGGATAAAATCAGTATTCTCAACTTTGTATAGATTAATCTGTATTACAATGATTTCAGCCTAATTTCCAATTATAATTAAAAGCAATGAGCAATCATCTATTTGTCCCTATGTATACAAAATCCCTCTACTACAAATACTGTAGCAATTAGACAGAGAGAGAAAGAGAGAGAAAGAAAGAAAGAAACAGAGAGAGAGACACACACACACAGACACACACAGAAAGAGAAAAAGGGATAGGTAAAACAGTAGTGTTCTTACTCGCCCACTTTGATAAGAAATCTTTACCATACTTATTAGCTGTTACTTAAAAACTATAAAGGACGAATTGACTTTTATTATAAGTTTTAAATTATTAATATTATTTACGTGTATAAAATAGAGGTATCATCTCTTATAGAACAAATATATTATTAAAAAACTCAGCGTGAATTATGAACTTTTCTTCTTCAATTTATTCTTCTAATAGTTGGGATAGGCAACCATTTGGACACCCGTACGTATATACATGACTCCTGTGGGACAACTGCCCCCTTTGTAGAGAGGTCTTAAAGATGTCGGAGATGGTACAAACCCATGAAACCATGGGTCGTGTTGTACGAGCCGTATAGCTACCTTTTTACATAGACGTCAGCGAGGTGACACACAACCAACTATTGAAAAACATGAAGTTAAAAAAACTAGTAATGACGCAGTGAATTTTATCTAACCATATCTACTAAAATCTAAATGAAGTACTAAACCATAATTTTGATGAATTTGTATTTAAACGAGATATAAACTGCATCTACTAGACCGAGCCTTACCACGGTATATGACATCGCATTGGAACCTTGCCATCAGAGTGCCTTAAGGTACAGTTCATAACAAGCATAAACAAAATTACACCTAAATTAAAGTTAGTATCACTGGTATAAGACCTATAATATAAGGATCTATAAAATGTAAATTTTGCCTTGAAAAATTATTGCTTTTCTAGATCAGACTGGTATATTAAATCAGCATATACTCTAACCTAATTGTCAAGAGAAAAAACACAATAATATGCAATATTAAAATTGAAATAAAAACACTTACCCAAAATATCTGAAAGGACTACAAAGGACACAATAGTAGCACCAAAATGAGCAGTATAGTTATTTTTACATAGGTAACCAAACATTTTCTGCTAGTTATTCGTTACTAAAAATTATAAAATAAAGCAGTTTATTGTAATACAAAATTTAACAAAAAAATCAGTACCTTCTTTTCATTTACTCCAATGTAAAAGACACTAAAATATTGTATTTGATAAATCATATTATGAATATTTAAAAATCAAAGCACGTCTACTCTTCGCAACTACATACACACAAATGAAAGAATTCACAACTGGAAATGAGGTAGCACTGCATTTATTCGAATACAATAGACAATAGACAATAGGATGCATTGTACGAATAAAACAAAGCAAACGATAAGATAAAATTAAAGATGCGTCAGCGAGATACTAATATAACTCACATAAATTTATACGAGGGCAGGCGTAAACTACAAAATGTTGGTAAATATCAGGGGATACGAAAAGTACCTACTTAACAATGTTTTCGATATAAAAATCACAAATATATTCGAGATACTCGAACATATAATTGTAGGTGTCCACAGACAAATTGGGCGTCATATATACTACAAAAATATTTATGCATTTAAATCGAGACAATACTCGAACTCCAACAATATCAATGCATTCGATTTCACTGAATGCTTCGTTAAAATCATTATCACAAATCCGATGAGCATCCAATTCCGAGTTTACAGCAAGTAAAACCCCACCCCCTCTAGACTTTTACGTAGACCTTCTATCAGATCTGAACACATTATAATTGTCGAGATTAAACAGTTCCGAGCTGAACACCTCAGGCTTTAACCATGTCTCCGTTAGGGCTATAAAGTCAAATTCCGATTCTGAACTAGCAACCTGGTTATAAAAAATACTAGTTTTCGTATTAAGACAAGTACATTTTGATAGTACATATTAAGATGCGCATTATTTTTGTCATTAGGATGTGATAACAAAGGCTCAAGGTTAACCTGAGGTGGCTGCTATATGACACCAAACAAATCACGTTTGAACTTCATTAACCTCTCCTTATATATAGGGCAATTTCCCAGGCTGAATGTTCTACACATATATTAAATTTGGGGCCACCTACATTTATACAATTGATGCATTTAGGATAATCACTTGTACATTCCTGGAGACGGTGTTCTCCAGAACATTTCGGATAATATGTTTTCCTATTACAAAATTTCGATGTATGGTTAAATCCACAACATTTATAACACATTCTAACCTCTAAAGCATATAAACTGTACAAAAATCATATCCCAATGCAAGATTACCTGTTTCAATGGCTGACTGATAAGCATTTTCATCTACTTGAAGGACCGCTTGATAAATGTTTTTGTTTTTCTTAAGTGGAGCAAAATTTACCAGAGTTACATCTTCACGACATTTAAATACATGGTTATTCTGATTAAATAATAAATTTATGACAGTATCTTTATCATGATTCTCCGTTATTCCAACAACCTTAATTCTTCTTACTTGTCAGATAGTTTTTGAGTTGCCAGCGATTTAAATTTACTCGATTCTTCTTCGGAATTACAGCTAACCACTAAACCTCCTTTACTGATTGTTTTAACTTATGATACAGTGATGTCTTCTTTAAAAGGATTTATGTTTTGAAACAAATACGACTTGGTTACTGCATTTAATTGGCTGCTATTTTTAGGCTTAATTAACACCGAGTTTTTTCTAACCATATCGCTGAATGAACTCTTTGATTGTGGATTGATAGAGTTAATCTTTGGTTTCAACTTATCTATTTTAGGGACTATGATATCCTTTGCATTAAGTTTCAAGGCACTATTCAACTCTTCTTTTATCAGAGACATCATATTTGACTTAAAACCATTGATCATAGTGTCTAGTTTTGATATTTTAGACTGCAGTTTTCTTTCCACATTGTTGTCAATTTTGTCTACTTTATCATTGAGTGAACTAAGAATACTATTAAAATTTTCAAGAGTGCTCCTCTCATTAATGTCAATGTGTCTTAAGCAACCATTACAAACAAAAAGAACATTTTTGATTTCTCAAGAAATTCAAATTCGGGTCTACTAATATTTACACAAGAATGATGGTACCAGCTTGCACACGGTCCTTTGCACCCAAGTAGACCATCAGTTTTACTTAATTTGCATTTGTTGCAATTTGGCATAATTATTTACTGTAAACTCGTACGTCCAGTTTACAGTTCCTTACCACAGGATTTTTACTAGATGTCAACAATAATGTCAACCTATGACCAGTTGACCGACCAGTTGATTTTTAAAATTCAATTAAAAAAAAAACTATTAAAAAGTCGTATTAACACTCTAAATACTAAAATTTGAGAGATGTTGAGATAGAACACAACCACCAAGTACGACAATTCAACGAATATCTCATATCCTCGTTTCCAGCTGTTCATTTCGGGGTTTTCAGTTCTTGCATGCAGGGCTTCAGTATCTGGTTTTTGTCTTTGAATTCATTCACGCAATAAATTACAATATTAGTCCCATCGCGCGTAAGGTGTTTATGCCGCGGCGATAGCTCAGTCTGTTAGGTGCTGGGTGATAGCCTGTGACTAGCAGAATGGGTATATTGCGGCGCGAGTTCGAATCTCGCCAGGGGAGAAATGGCACCTCTCCCAGGGAATGGTTGTGTGTCTGCGTTTTTTTCATGTGTACCCTCCCTCTACACAAGCCTTAGGCTTTCAGTATTGAGGTTGTCCATTTCTGTGGTGTGTATATTTGATAATCAAGCCCTAGGCGAAGATTATTTCTTATAGCGTCGACTAAATCATTAGGATCAGTATTGTCATCCCAGTCAAGTACTATCATGGTAATTTCTATTAGATTCATTCGTACTGGGACTTTCAGTTTGATAAATATATTTTCTGAGAGGCTGCTGATAGTTATCGTTATTTACAGCAACATATGTACTTTCAGACCAATATTTTCCATTATTTTGTTTACTGCTACCATCATTACTGCTATCATCTTTCTGAGCGTGGATTGTTATAACAGGAAGGTGATCATTAAGGTTTCGTATCTCATTGGGTTTTGTTTCGTATGAAATTTTATTGTCTAGTTGATGGATGTTTTCTATATGACGTTTCAAGATATCTCCTCTTGTAAATGTCTTAGCGCATCGTTCACAGGTGAAATTTTTGTCCCTGTCGGTGGTTATGTTGCGTCTTAAACCACTTGACCAAGAGAATACTTTGTTACAAATATTACATGTAAACATGTTTACTCTTCGCAGGTACAATATCAAATGAATCGTATATCAATGAGTAACTACATATATGTGATGAAATGTGGCTTACTGTGAACAACTGCCGTGTAAATCTGAACAAAGGAAATGTCACGCAAAACACGTGACGTGTACCCGCAAAACACAACGTGTACCCGCAAAACACGTGACGTGTACCCGCAAAATACGACGCGTACCCGCAAAACACGTGACGTGTACGCGCAAAACACGTCACGCGCACCCGCAAAAACGTCAGGCGTTCCCGCAAAAAACGTGACGTGTACCCGCAAAAACATGACGTGTACCCGCAAAACACGTCACGCGTACCCGCAAAAACGTGACGTGTAACCACAAATTCGCCACGCGTACCCGCAAAAACGTGACGTGTACCCGCAAAACACGTCACGCGTACCCGCAAAAACGTCACGCGTACCCGCAAAAAAGTGACGTGTACCCGTAAATTCGCCACGCGTACCCGCAAAAACGTGACGTGTACCCGCAAAACACGTCACGCGTACCCGCAAAAACGTCTCGCGTACCCGCAAAAACGTGACGTGTAACCGCAAATTCGCCACGAGTACCCGCAAAAACGTCACGCGTACTCGCAAAAAACGTGACGTGTACCCGCAAATTCGCCACGCGTACCCGCAAAAACGTGACGTGTACCCGCAAATTCGCCACGCGTACCCGCAAAAACGTGACGTGTACCCGCAAAACACGTCACGCGTACCCGCAAAAACGTTACGCGTACCCCGTTTTTCTGTGTCACATAATTTCTGAGTTATATTTGTGATTTTTATATCGAAAACATTGTTAAGTAGGTACTTTTCGTATCCCCTGATATTTACCAACATTTTGTAGTTTACGCCTGCCCTCGTATAAATTTATGTGAGTTATATTAGTATCTCGCTGACGCATCTTTAATTTTATCTTATCGTTTGCTTTGTTTTATTCGTACAATGCATCCTATTGTCTATTGTCTATTGTATTCGAATAAATTCAGTGCTACCTCATTTCCAGTTGTCGTCACGTCACGTGTTTTGCGGGTACACGTTGTGTTTTGCGGGTACACGTCACGTGTTTTGCGTGACATTTCCTTTGTTCAGATTTACACGGCAGTTGTTCACAGTAAGCCACATTTCATCACATATATGTAGTTACTCATTGATATACGATCATTTGATATTGTACCTGCGAAGAGTAAACATGTTTACATGTAATATTTGTAACAAAGTATTCTCTTGGTCAAGTGGTTTAAGACGCAACATAACCACCGACAGGGACAAAAATTTCACCTGTGAACGATGCGCTAAGACATTTACAAGAGGAGATATCTTGAAACGTCATATAGAAAACATCCATCAACTAGACAATAAAATTTCATACGAAACAAAACCCAATGAGATACGAAACCTTAATGATCACCTTCCTGTTATAACAATCCACGCTCAGAAAGATGATAGCAGTAATGATGGTAGCAGTAAACAAAGTAATGGAAAATATTGGTCTGAAAGTACATATGTTGCTGTAAATAACGATAACTATCAGCAGCCTCTCAGAAAATATATTTATCAAACTGAAAGTCCCAATACGAATGAATCTAATAGAAATTACCATGATAGTACTTGACTGGGATGACAATACTGATCCTAATGATTTAGTCGACGCTATAAGAAATAATCTTCGCCTAGGGCTTGATTATCAAATATACACACCACAGAAATGGACAACCTCAATACTGAAAGCCTAAGGCTTGTGTAGAGGGAGGGTACACATGAAAAAAACGCAGACACACAACCATTCCCTGGGAGAGGTGCCATTTCTCCCCTGGCGAGATTCGAACTCGCGCCGCAATATACCCATTCTGCTAGTCACAGGCTATCACCCAGCACCTAACAGACTGAGCTATCGCCGCGGCATAAACACCTTACGCGCGATGGGACTAATATTGTAATTTATTGCGTGAATGAATTCAAAGACAAAAACCAGATACTGAAGCCCTGCATGCAAGAACTGAAAACCCCGAAATGAACAGCTGGAAACGAGGATATGAGATATTCGTTGAATTGTCGTACTTGGTGGTTGTGTTCTATCTCAACATCTCTCAAATTTTAGTATTTAGAGTGTTAATACGACTTTTTAATAGTTTTTTTTTTAATTGAATTTTAAAAATCAACTGGTCGGTCAACTGGTCATAGGTTGACATTATTGTTGACATCTAGTAAAAATCCTGTGGTAAGGAACTGTAAACTGGACGTACGAGTTTACAGTAAATAATTATGCCAAATTGCAACAAATGCAAATTAAGTAAAACTGATGGTCTACTTGGGTGCAAAGGACCGTGTGCAAGCTGGTACCATCATTCTTGTGTAAATATTAGTAGACCCGAATTTGAATTTCTTGAGAAAAACAAAAATGTTCTTTTTGTTTGTAATGGTTGCTTAAGACACATTGACATTAATGAGAGGAGCACTCTTGAAAATTTTAATAGTATTCTTAGTTCACTCAATGATAAAGTAGACAAAATTGACAACAATGTGGAAAGAAAACTGCAGTCTAAAATATCAAAACTAGACACTATGATCAATGGTTTTAAGTCAAATATGATGTCTCTGATAAAAGAAGAGTTGAATAGTGCCTTGAAACTTAATGCAAAGGATATCATAGTCCCTAAAATAGATAAGTTGAAACCAAAGATTAACTCTATCAATCCACAATCAAAGAGTTCATTCAGCGATATGGTTAGAAAAAACTCGGTGTTAATTAAGCCTAAAAATAGCAGCCAATTAAATGCAGTAACCAAGTCGTATTTGTTTCAAAACATAAATCCTTTTAAAGAAGACATCACTGTATCATAAGTTAAAACAATCAGTAAAGGAGGTTTAGTGGTTAGCTGTAATTCCGAAGAAGAATCGAGTAAATTTAAATCGCTGGCAACTCAAAAACTATCTGACAAGTAAGAAGAATTAAGGTTGTTGGAATAACGGAGAATCATGATAAAGATACTGTCATAAATTTATTATTTAATCAGAATAACCATGTATTTAAATGTCGTGAAGATGTAACTCTGGTAAATTTTGCTCCACTTAAGAAAAACAAAAACATTTATCAAGCGGTCCTTCAAGTAGATGAAAATGCTTATCAGTCAGCCATTGAAACAGGTAATCTTGCATTGGGATATGATTTTTGTACAGTTTATATGCTTTAGAGGTTAGAATGTGTTATAAATGTTGTGGATTTAACCATACATCGAAATTTTGTAATAGGAAAACATATTATCCGAAATGTTCTGGAGAACACCGTTTCCAGGAATGTACAAGTGATTATCCTAAATGCATCAATTGTATAAATGTAGGTGGCCCCAAATTTAATATATGTGTAGAACATTCAGCCTGGGAAATTGCCCTATATATAAGGAGAGGTTAATGAAGTTCAAACGTGATTTGTTTGGTGTCATATAGCAACCACCTCAGGTTAACCTTGAGCCTTTGTTATCACATCCTAATGACAAAAATAATGCGCATCTTAATATGTACTATCAAAATGTACTTGTCTTAATACGAAAACTAGTATTTTTTATAACCAGGTTGCTAGTTCAGAATCGGAATTTGACTTTATAGCCCTAACGGAGACATGGTTAAAGCCTGAGGTGTTCAGCTCGGAACTGTTTAATCTCGACAATTATAATGTGTTCAGATCTGATAGAAGGTCTACGTAAAAGTCTAGAGGGGGTGGGGTTTTACTTGCTGTAAACTCGGAATTGGATGCTCATCGGATTTGTGATAATGATTTTAACGAAGCATTCAGTGAAATCGAATGCATTGATATTGTTGGAGTTCGAGTATTGTCTCGATTTAAATGCATAAATATTTTTGTAGTATATATGACGCCCAATTTGTCTGTGGACACCTACAATTATATGTTCGAGTATCTCGAATCGTTGGATTGTAATCATACTTGCGACCAATTAATTCTTGTTGGAGACCTCAATGTCCCTGAGTTTCACTTTCTGAATTAAGTGGACCTATTACACCAAAGACTAGTGCTATTATGCAGTTTTGCAGCTTTTTCTCGTTAAGTCAATGTAACAAAATTCTCAATTCTAATGAACGTCTACTAGATCTTGTTCTTTGCAGTAATAATTGTAATGTGGAAAAATGTGAACATCCCATGGTACCACTAGACATACAGCATGCTTCTCTGGATATTGACTTAAATGTATCTGTTTCTGCTGAAAAACCCATACGTATGGGAAACCTTTCATACAACTTTAGAAAGGCAGATCTACATTCCTTATATCATGAATTAGCTTTTGTAGATTGGTCCGAATTATTTACAATTAATGACATTAATTTGGCTTGTGAATACTTTTATAAAATTATATACAATGTTTTTGATGTTTATGTGCCTAAGACTAAACCATTTGTCAATAAATATCCTCCATGGTTCAATTCCGATATCAAAAAACTTATTAGAGAGAAGAACATCTACTGGCGTAAATATAGAAAACATGTTTGTACAGAATCGGGAAATAAATTCAAAGAATTGAGAGCAAAAATTAAATCAGAATCCAGAAATTCCTATTTGCAATTTGTTAATAACGTAGAGTCTAATATTACATCTAATCCCCGTAAATTCTGGTCATATATTAATAATAAGAAAAAAGGCTCATCTGTACCTTCTCATATGAAAATTCATGATGATACTCTAGACAATATGCAGGACATTGTAAATGCTTTCTCTAATTACTTCTCGAGTAACTACACTTCAGTTCGAGCTCAGAATATTCATTTTGACAAAGCTAACACAAACATCTTGTATGTTGAAAACATATCTGTGCCTGAAACATTATCTGCACTTAAACGATTGAAACCCAAAATGACAACAGGGACATTCATACCATCTTTCGTTCTGAAGGACTGTGCGTCAGTGCTACTTGAACCGGTAAATTGCTTATTTAATTTAATCATTGACACATCGGTTTTTCCAAAGATATGAAGTTATCACGAATATGCCTATTATATCACCTATATTTAAAAATGGAGACAAATGTATTGTTGAAAATTATCGTCCAATTACCATCATATCTAATTTACCAATACCAATCTTCTAACAATAACCCAATACATATCAGAAATATTAGATGTTCAAGGTCAAGTTGATGTGATTTACAACGACATGTCAAAAGCTTTCGACAAACTCAATCATACAGCTCTTATAGACAAACTGAATTGTGAGGGCGTTTCTGATAAATTGTGTCTGCTATTTGAGTCATACCTTAGTAACCGATTAACTGATTTTCCAAGACGAGTGGCATTCTGTGAATTTATGATAACTTGGGCGCAAGGAAAAAATTTTTTTCTGGACAATATCATTTGGACAGACGAAGCTAAATTTACCAAAAATGGTGCCTTTAATCGTCATAATTCCCATTATTGGAGTGATTCAAATTTAAATGTATTTAGGGAGCAAAATTTTCAAGAATCTTGGCAGATCAATGTTTATTGTGCGATAAGAAATGATAGCGTCGTGGCACTACATTTTTATCAGGAAAATTTGAATGGTAAGTTAGATGATTTTCATCATTCTAAATATAAAATGTGCTTATTAAATTATAGGTGAAGGCTATTTGAACATTCTCCAAAATTTTGAAACAGACTATTTAGAAAATGTGCCGCTTGCTGTTCAAAGAAATTTGTTTTACCAGCATGATGGTGCACCTCCACATAGTGGCTATCTCATCGATAATTTTTTACAAAATGCTTTTGATGATCGATGGATAGCCAACAGTGGTCCTTTCCTTTGGCCACCCCGCTCTCCAGATCTCTCAGTGCTCGATTTTTTTATTTGGGGTACAATTAAAGATCGAGTGTATAAGACTCCCACAACAACGATGGAAGATTGTATGCAGTTAGTGAGAAATGAATTTAGAAACCTAAGTTCTGAGTCAATAAGAAAAGCGATCCATGAAGAAGTGCTGCTCAGATGCGAGAAATGTCTGGAAGGTCAAGGACATCAATTTGAACATTTACTGAAAAAAATAATTTTTTTTAAATTCAAAGTTCCCTATTTTTAGTGTTTTCCTTTTTAAATTAAGTACCTATGCATTGTTATTTTTATGGATCCTGCCATAAAATTGTTTCCTTGCGCCCAAGTTATCATAAATTCACAGAATGCCACTCGTCTTTGAAAATCAGAAAATCTCTCAGATGTTGAACTATGGCAAATGCGTATGGATTGAATTTATGTTTGCGTAATATTCTATGAACTGTTGATTTGGCTAATCCTGACTCTAACGCAGCTTGTCTTAGAGACATTGTCGGATTAGCGGCGAAATATCCCAAAATAGCTATTTCAATATTCTCATCATTAAGGAGAGGTTTATTTCTTTCCACTATTTTCTTGTCGGATCCAAAGTTCTTGAAATTTTCTGTAATTTGTTTAACAGCAAATCGTGATGGTTTCTGTTTTTGTGGATATCGAAGGGCAAATGTGTCACATGTTCTTGATATAACTTTATCACATTCTCCATAAATAATAAATAAGTTTAAATAATCTTCATTTGTATAATTTAAGCGCCCCGGCATGATTATTAATAATTTGCAAATGGCGAATGACAGCTTAATACATTGTTTAGCATTTATTTTGATTGTGTTTTAACGCTGTCACAGCCAACTAAGAGTAACTGAACTTAAAATACGAAGCAAAATTACCAAATAAAAATATTAAACGGGCAATATTTCGAAAACTAAAAATTTTCGGGATAGACAACTATACACAAACTTACCCTTATTTTTAATGCTAAATAAGATAAAACCATAAAATTTGGGGGTTCCCATTTGAAAAAATTTGGATTTTTTGCAGTTTTCCCAATTTTATTTTTAACCTATTTTTTTGAACACCCTGTATTCATAGTTGTTGCAATATTATAAAAATTCTATTAAAATAGGCCCTTTCCAACAAGGAACCCACCCCAAATTAAATAATAAAGGCTTCCTTTTAAGAAAAATGGATAACTGCTTTCGGGCCTGCAAACGTCATTTCTCTCATAAAAACTTAAATAATGTAAAAACGCTTAGACTTAGGTATAGCATATGATACACGAAGTCTACCTAGAATTTTACGTAAAATCTAAAAATGAGGTAATATATAGGGTGTTCTATTTAAAATAAGCAAGTTGGCACCTATTTCCGGTATAACCGGAAGTGCCACCATCTTGAGAATATTTTAGGCGAGTTGCCCCCACCGACATTAGTATACTGTCAAATTTTCAAAATTTTCCTATGAACAGTTTTCCATATATAGATCAAGTTGGTTCCCGGTGGACCACCCTGTATATTTATTAATCCCCTCTACAATTAGGAAGGTGGCATTATTTACAGCAACATATGTCTTTCAGACCAATATTTTTCATTATTTTGTTCACTGCTACCATCAATACTGCTATCATCTTTCTGAGCGTGTTTTTTTATAACAGGAAGGTGATCATTAAGGTTTCGTATTTCATTGGGTTTTGTTTCGTATGAAATTTTATCGTCTAGTTGATGGATGTTTTCTATATGACGTTTCAAGATATCTCTGTAAATGTCTTAGCGCATCGTTCACAGGTGAAATTTTTGTCCCTGTGGGTGGTTATGTGACGTCTTAAACCACTTGACCAAGAGAATACTTTGTTACAAATATTACATGTAAACATGTTTACTCTTCGCAGTTACAATATCAAATGAATCGTATATCAATGAGTAACTACATATATGTGATGAAATGTGGCTTACTGTGAACAACTGCCGTGTAAATCTGAACAAAGGAAATGTCACGCAAAACACGTGACGTGTACCCGCAAAACACAACGTGTACCCGCAAAACACGTGACGTGTACCCGCTTTGTATATTTGTGATTTTTATATCGAAAACATTGTTAAGTAGGTACTTTTCGTATCCCCTGATATTTACCAACATTTTGTAATTTACGCCTGCCCTCGTATAAATTTATGTGCGTTATATTAGTATCTCGCTGACGCATCTTTAATTTTATCTTATCGTTTGCTTTGTCTTATTCGTACAACGCAGCCTATTGTCTCTTGTCTATTGTATTCGAATAAATGCAGTGCTACCTCATTTTCAGTTGTGAATTCTTTCATTTGTGTGTATGTAGTTGCGAAGAGTAGACGTGCTTTGATATTTAAATATTCATAATATGATTTATTAAATATAATATTTTAGTGTCTTTTACATTGGAGTAAATGAAAAGAAGGAACTGATTTTTTGTTAAATTTTATATTACAATAAACCGCTTTATTTTATAATTTTTAGTAACGAATAACTAGCAGAAAATGTTTGGTTACCTATGCAAAAATAACTATACTGCTCATTTTGGTGCTACTATTGTGTCCTTTGTAGTCCTTTGTAGTCCTTTCAGATATTTTGGTTAAGTGTTTTTATTTCAATTTCAATATTGCATATTATTGTGTTTTTTCTCTTGACAATTAGGTTAGAGTATATGCTGATCTAATATACCAGTCTGATCTAGAAAAGCAATAATTGTTCAAGGCAAAATTTACATTTTATAGATCTTTATATTATAGGTCTTTATACCAGTGATACTAACTTTAATTTAGGTGTAATTTTGTTTATGCTTGTTATGAACTGTACCTTAAGGCACTCTGATAGCAAGGTTCCAATGCGATGTCATATACCGTGGTAAGGCTCGGTCTAGTAGATGCAGTTTATATCTCGTTTAAATACAAATTCATGAAAATTATGGTTTAGTACTTCATTTAGATTTTAGTAGGTATGGTTAGATAAAATTCACTGCGTCATTACTAGTTTTTTTAACTTCATGTTTTTCAATAGTTGGTTGTGTGTCACTTCGGTGAGGTCTATGTAAAAAGGTAGCTATACGGCTCGTACAACACGACCCATGGTTTCATGGGTTTGTACCGTCTCTGACATCTTTAAGACCTCTCTACAAAGGGAGCAGTTGTCCCACAGGAGTCAGGTATATACGCACGGGTGTCCAAATGGTTGCCTATCCCAACTATTAGAAGAATAAATTGAAGAAGAAAATCTCCTAATTCACGCTGAGTTTTTTAATAATATATTTGTTCTATAAGAGTTGATACCTCTATTTTATACACGTAAATAATATTAATAATTTAAAACTTATAATAAAAGTCAATTTGTCCTTTATAGTTTTTAAGTAACAGCTAATAAGTATGATAAAGATTTCTTATCAAAGTGGGCGAGTAAGAACACTATTGTTTTACCTATCCCTTTTTCTGTGTGTGTCTGTGTGTGTGTCTCTCTCTCTCTCTGTTTCTTTCTTTCTCTCTCTTTCTCTCTCTGTCTAATTGCTACAGTATTTGTAGTAGAGGGATTTTGTATACATAGGGACAAATACTCATATTTCATAATACTCAAATTTCATACATTTTTGCAAGCTTTTGGGCCCCGTCAGGACCCAAAGCGCAGGTGAGGTTACGCAGGGTAACACCACAAACAGGCTACGTTCACGCCGCTTCCAGGGCGTCGTCTCGATCTTCACAAGTGAGAGTCAAGCGTCTGGTGCGTCGGGACGCACGTCCAAGCACCCCTCAGGTGTACCAACCCATAGAACCTGTTCACTAGCGCTCTCTACCATCTCATGCTCGCATAAAAACCACCAAAAACCCATGACACCAAAAACCCATGAGAGAGCAGTGTGTCGCCAGTATCCTTGGCTGTAGTCGTGACCTCGGATGATACAGGGCCGAGCGAGATTACCGCTCTTTACCCATACCATCGCTGTAAGCCGGGACGCCTCGTACAGCTTGACCTCGCGCTTCGCGTATCCCACCAAATGGCGGTGGGCGGGGCTAACGCGAGGCCTTCTCCTGTCCTGGCAGGGTCTGCTGGCAAGACCCTATTCTTCTTGTTCTTCGGGCGCTCTTCTTTTCTTCTTTGTTTTTCGCCAGCGTCTAACCCCCGGGGGTAGTCAGGTTTTGGGATTTTGTCGGGTTATTGGTTAGGTAGGAATTGCTATGTAGCATAGGAAGTACCGCCAAGACGAGCCCGAAGGCTCAAGGTCGGTACGAGGGTATGGTAAGGTGTATGAGTCCACGGAGCTGCCAAGCCGCGGGCCTCTCGTTACCCGCGAGTCGTGGGAGTTTGTTTATTGTCTCTTCTGTACTGCGTGGATGCCTAGCTGAAACATAAATTATTTTATTAGCACATACTTAAGCGAGATGGGAGTTGCCGAAGAGTGTTCCCATTACTGCGAACATCTTCTGCATCTGCTCCATCATCTTGGTCATCTTCGCAAAGTCCAGGCCCTGCATTGGTGTTGGTGGCGGGGGTGCCGCCGTCTTTGCCTTTGCCGCCTCGGCAAATGTCTTGTGGCTTTTGGTCTTGGGAAACCTCGGGCATCCCCTATAACTGGCCGGGTGGTCCCCTCCGCAGTTGGCGCACTTTGCCGGCTCCTCCCTGGACTCCTCGCACGTTGTTGTGGGGTGGTCTTGGCCGCACTTCACGCACTTCGGGGCCGCCGTGCAGTTGGACTGCCCGTGGCCGAAACGCTGGCAGCGGTGGCACTGCGTCGCTCCCGTGGGTCTTCTCTGGGCCTCTGCTCTTACCACCAGGTAACAACATCTCCTGATGTTCAGGATGCCTGTCTCCGTCTTTGGTACTTGGATCAGTACCAGGGGCATCTCTTTTTTCGTTCGCCGGGAGACCATCCTGCTGAGGGATATAGGATTATACCCCTGGGCTTTCAGGTCCTCCTCTATGTCTACTCTCGTCCCGGCCTACAGCGATGGCATGGGTAAAGAGCGGTAATCTCGCTCGGCCCTGTATCATCCGAGGTCACGACTACAGCCAAGGATACTGGCGCAGGCTTATTTCTGCTTCCACCTTTGTAGGGGTCTCATGCAACGTCCAGTGCATGACACACCTTTGCCTTTACCTATATTTCAAGGCAATTATGATAAATGGAATACTTTCCATGATACCTTTGTGGCTCTTGTCCACAACAATACGGGATTTAGTAACGTACAAAAATTCTACCATTTACAAGCGCCTTTGAAAGGTGAGGCTAGTAGGTTAGGTTAGGTTCAAAAGTGAGTGGGCCGAAAACCAGACCCTCCACCGCGACCATGTGGTCTATTGTGGCTCACACCTACTTATATTTCACCCAACAGGTCCAGCTTCTTAATGTAGCTGATCACCTTATTGGGTGAGAATTTGTGCAGATCCTCTGGCAGAAGTTGTCCTTTGCCAAATAATGAGTATCTGATCCTTTCCTCAGCCGGGCAGGTGCACAATATGTGTTCTGCCGTTTCATCATCTTCTAAGCATAGGCGGCACTCAGCATCTTCTGCTAGGCCGAATTTGCACAGATGATATTTTAAACGGCAGTGGCCCGTATATAGGCCAATTAGAGTTCGTAGGTGAAACCTGCTTAACTCTAGAAGTTTTTTAGTTCTTGTTTTTGAAGGGTTTATTATAAACGCCTTCGAATGAACTAATGGTAGTTCCTGCCAGTACTGGAAAATTTGCTCCTCAGCCCGGGTCAAGAGCGTTGCTTTGGCAGTTCTCGAGGATATGCCAAGCACCATATATCATTTACAAGCGCCTTTGAAAGGTGAGGCTAGTAAGGTCATTGACTAATTAAAAATAACTGATGTGAATTATCACATCCCATTGCAAGGAACCTATTAACTGAGAGGTTTGAAAACAAAAAATATGCAATCCGTGCTCATATGAAAGGTATTTTTGAACTAACAAACGTTATTCGAGACTCTCATATTTCATTAAGATCCTTTCTAGATACATTTTTAAAACATTACCGTGCTTTAAAAAACTTTAACGAATCCGTTGAAGAGTGGAACACAATATTGTTCTTTTTGGAAGGAGATGCCTAAAACATAATTAAGTAGGATTGTCTTCCTCAAAGACAATAGAGGTCGCTGTAATGGCATCTGCTTTCTGCAGATCGTTATCTGTCTGGCAATTAGACAATAATTGTCAGACAGGTAGTAGCAAAGACCCAAAGAGGGCACTGCAGTGTATTTCACTGTATCACGCCACTACAACCAATATTGTTATATTTATTAACTTCTAAACTTGATATAAATACTAAAAAGGAGTTGGAAACTAAGACAATTATTAATGTCGTATCACCTTCTATCGACAAATTTACAAAGTTTTTAACTAATAGCTGTCAAATTTTAGAATCTGTCGATCAAAAATCCATAGAAACCGTTCCGAAAAGATCTTACTATAATAAATCGCAGGTTCATCTCGCAACATAAACAAATTACCTGAATAAACTGTTGTAACGTTGTACGTCACGTCGTGACGTTGTACCTGTCCTCGGCATCCTTTGATGTTGCCGACAAAGACCTGCCGCCGCCTTTGATGGTCGCGGACACGACGGCACCACAGCTTAATAAACACACAGCTCGGGCACTCTGCGGCGGCACCTTTGATGTGGCCGTTTTCGATAGACAATGACCGACATTCGCTATCGCTCTCGCACTGAGAAGAGAAGTCAGAGTTGGACGTATAATATTTGGAGTTATTGTAAATGAGCGATAACAGTGCCGTATTAAAAACTCTTGAAACATTTTATAAATAACTTTTGTAATAGACATGAATAAAACGGTGGTGCCTAATTTAGAAATAAGTATATAATCAGATTCAGATCTACCTATTTGGCAAAGTTTTAAAAAAGAAATTTCAGATAGTAATTATGTACATATGTTTATTACACATTAATTATTTACAAAAATAAAAATAGGCAATACTTCAATACGGTGATGCTTAATTTAGAAATAGTATATAATGGGATACAGATCATCAGATCTACCTATTTGGGAAAGTTTTAAAAAAGAAATTTTATATAGTATTTACCTGTATCATTGTTATTTATAATTAAAATAAAAATTTAATTATAATATTTTTGGGTTTTATTAATTTCGCTGTAATATAGTGTTGCAAGGCTATAGTTAAAAACATATCTTGTAGTAAACAAAAAGCAGGAGCATACCTACTTCAAAATGAATCACGTTTCACTGTATCTGCGCAAGCTTCTAGCACCATTGTGCATATAAATGACTCGAGTTCTTTAATAAACCACACAGTTTATTTTACACCTCGCATACTAATCTGGTGTACTTGCTATTGTGGTTTTTCTTGACTCAGTGCTATAGTCTAGTGATATTAGAAAACATGAATCCTGAAACCATTGTAGAACTAATAGAGTTCTACAATTGTGAAAACTACTGGCGAAGCTGTAAAATTTGTAAAAAGAGCATAAGAGATAATCAGTCAAATAAAATTAGTAAAAGGTAATGTGAAATTGTTGGAAACTGATAAAAAATAGAATTAACAACCAAGAGGAAGCAGAAAATCCTTTCAAATTGGAAGCAAACTTGGCATTATTAAAATACTATTTAGCTAAATTGCAACACTTAAAACAGTCTTCTGGTAAAGTTGGAGCAGGCTTGGAGGACAATACTAAAAAGAAGCGTAATCGACAGTTAGTTTGGCACTCGATTAATTCTTGCTTCGATGGACGACTGTGTACAGGACTAATTGCAAATTTAAGTATTGAAGATCCATTATGTTTCTTAAATAGGGCCTTCGATAATTTTCAAAGAAAAATTAAAACACATCGTCAGAATTCAATGCTTAAAGTTAATGTTGAATAAAACTAATAAGTATGCAATTTTATTAAACCACAAAGTGGTGATGCAGATATGAAAACGTTTTCTACAAAAAATCATATAATCGATATAAATACTAATATAAAAACTTGGTACAAAGATAACGTAATCCATGTTTTAACAAACAAATTGGAAGAATTTAGCGAAAAAGATTCAGGTTGGGCTCTTTCAGAGGTTCTACATTTAAAAGTTAATATTAACAAATTTTCACCTTTAAAAGGGGGACCATCAACTTATGTGCATTTACCGGGTTTTATATCACGTAAAAGAGCTGTTGTCAATGTAGAAAATAACGATTCTTTTTGTTTTTTGTGGGCTGTAGTTTCCGCTCTATATCCAGCTAACAACAAACATCCTGAAAGGGTAACAAGTTATCCGCATTTTAAAGATGTTCTAAAATATGATTCTATTGAGTTTCCAATAAAACTTGATGACATAAAGAAATTTGAAAAATTAAATAACTTATCTATTAATTTGTTTTGTATAGAGAAAAAGAACGTGCTCCCTCTTTGTTTAAGCGATAATAGAAATAGTAACAGAGAACCCATTAATTTACTGGTGTTGTCGACAGACAAAAATGATAATTTTACAAGATTTTCAAACAATAAAGTGTTTTTCCACTTTGCATGGATAAAGAGAATGTCTGCACTACTTTCAAAACAACTGTCTTCTCATGGACATAAAACTTTCATATGCTATATCTATAGCATATGAAAGTTTTATGTCAGAACTAAAATGATTTAAGCATCTGCTTAAATCATTTTAGTTCTGACGATTTACTTAAAAGACATTTAGTTTACTGCAATAATATGAATAAGTGCGCCCTCAAATTTCCAAAGGAGTCGGACAAAATTTTACACTTCAAGCATTTCAGTTAGAAAGAAAGAGTACCTTTCGTAATATATGCCGATCTTGAAAGTATTCTTGAACCGTGTGAAACCTTAAGAGTGGAAAATAATTCAGTTAATTATCAAAAGCCATATGCCACCATTTAGTGTGGCATATTATTTGAAATGTTCATATGATAATAATTTATCAAGGTTTAAACTATATCGAGGTGATGATTGCATAAAATGGTTTATTTCAGAACTGCAACATATTGCAGTGAATGTTAATAGTATCCTCGAAAATTCGAAAGAAATGGAAACTTTATCGTCCGAGTAAGAAATAAATTATGCTAACGCGACTCACTGTCACATATGCACCAAGACATTTACATTGAAAGATATCAAAGTTAGAGATCATTGTCACCTTACCTCAAAATACAGAGGTGCTGCTCATCAAGATTGTAATCTAAATTATAAAAATTCATTTAATATACCAGTTGTCTTTCATAATTTAAGCGGCTTTGATGCAAATTTTATAATGAAACAATTGGCTACCGGTTTTGCAGGTCCAATTCGGTTACTGCCAGTTAATAAAGAAAAATATATTTCATTCACTAAAACAGTTGAAGGTACTAATGTACATTTACGGTTCATCGACTCATTTCGCTTCATGGCTAGTAGTCAAGACTACTAGATTTATCAAGATAAATTATCTTCATATTTAGAAAATGAAAAGAAAACTATTGTTAGAGCTTCTTGTAACACTGATCAAGAATTTAATTTATTAACAAGAAAGGGTGTTTTTCCTTACGATTATATAGATTCGTGGGAAAAACTCACTGAGACATGTTTACCTGCAAAAACAAACTTTTATAGTCAATTGCATGATGAAGGTATTAAAGATGAAGATTATCAGCATGCTCTTAATGTTTGGAAAACATTTGACATAAAAACTTTGGGTGACTATTCTGATTTATACTTGAAAAGTGATGTTCTTCTTCTTGCTGACATATTCGAAAATTTTCGAAAAACTTGTTTATTAACATATGAATTGGACCCATTGCATTTTTATACTGCTCCAGGTTTAGCGTTCGATGCTATGCTTAAAACGACTGGAGTACACTTAGAACTTTTAACAGACATCGAAAAGCTCATGTTTATCGAGAGAGGTATCCGTGGTGGAGTGTCTCAGTGTTCTAATAGATACGCAAAAGCAAATAACAAATATATGGGTGATCAGTATGATTCAAATCAAGAGTCTACATATCTAATGTATTTTGATATAAACAATTTATATGGGACTGCAATGTCTGAATATTTACCATATGGAGAATTTGAATTTCTAGAAGAGAATGAAATTGAAAATTTAGATATAATAAATATTCCACACAATGCTGATGTTGGGCTATATTTTTGATTGTGACTTAGAATATCCCACTCATCTACATGAAGTTCATAGTGATCTACCGCTAGCTCCAGAACATATGACTCCACCAATACCTTCAAGAACAAAGTTAAAGAAATTATTATTAACACTGTATCCAAAACGTAATTACGTTGTTCATTATAGGAATTTAAAAATGTATTTGAAATATGGATTACGTTTAAAGAAAGTTAACAGGGTTCTCAGATTTAAACAAGCTCCATGGTTGAAAAGTATATTGATTTAAACACCATGTTGCGTCGGCAAGCTAAAAATGATTTTGATAAAATTTTTTATAAATTGATGATAAATGCTGTATATGGCAAATTAATGGAAAACGTAAGGAAATACAGAGATGTCTGTATGATCACTAAGTGGGAAGGGCGCTATGGAGCCCAAAATTGTATTGCAAAACCTAATTTCCATAGTTGTAGTATTTTTGATGATGATTTGATAATCATAGAAATGAATAAATTAGAAATTTTATTTAATAAACCAATATATGCAGGATTTTGTGTCCTAGATACATCTAAAACCTTTCTATATGAATTTCATTATGACTATATCTTAAAAAAAAATTAATAATAGCGTAAAACTCCTGTACACAGATACGGATAGCCTAATTTATCAATTTAAAGTGCCCGATATTTATGAGTATATTAAAGAAGACAATCAGAGGTTTGACACATCTGATTATGACTCTCATAATCCATATGGAATAGAACAGAAAAACAAGAAAGTCCCCGGTTTGATGAAGGATGAAAATAATGGAAAAATTATGGTTGAATTTGTTGGCCTTCGAGCAAAAATGTATGCTTATAAAGTTCTTAATAATAAGATAGTTAAAAAGTCGAAAGGTTCTACAGCAGCAAGTGTTAGAAAAATTTCATTCCAAGATTATAAGAGAACTCTTTTCGATCACGAAATTATTTATAAACCACAGCATCTTATTAGATCTAAAAAGCATAGTGTCTACACAATTCGACAAAATATGATTCTTAATCCTTACGATGATATAAGAATTTTAAATTCTAAGAATACAGATACAAAGCCATGGGGTTTCTAAAGAATTTCAGACGAGGACAATGATGGTAATATTCCAAATAAAAGAATATGTATTCGAATCTGTAGAAAGAGTGAGAATAGTTTAAATACGCAGGCTTTATTCACGAGTCAGCAAATTACTGATATATAAGTAGCAAGCTAAGCGACAAAAGTCAGTTTGCTTTTGTTTCTTACACAAATAAAATGGATACAAAAAATCTGTGCAAAATTGCTTTACATTATGCAACTGTTGAAGTTTATAGTGACTTTATGAAACGTTGCATCGTCGAAGGTTGTGCTGATGATGAGGAAAGATTCAAGTTTTTTAAAGATATCTTGGAAGAAGTGGTAATACCAGATGAAGCTTTTCAGTCGTTAACGGAACATGATATAGAACCCCATTTAGAAACCATAGAATTGTTGATGGATAAGAAAATGGAACTTGACAAGTTTATTCATAACTTGTTGGCCATATGTCAAAAAAAAGGATATGAGAATATAACCATTAAGCAGTTGAATGATGTCGTGCTGATATTACATCCTGAAATTAAAATGTCGTTCAAAATATACTTATTTGAATTGTTACTAGATGGTAAATATTATCCGTATCTCTATTGTGGGGACACCAGTTTCCCATTAAAAAATATATCAAGTAATTATAAAACCATTGATAAAACAATCGATGAAGCCATCACTAGAGCAGCATACTATGCCAGAAGCCGGATACTTCGCAAACTGTAGACAATACAAAAGTCTAAGAAATTAAACTGGACATTTCAGCCATCAACAAATGCCCATCACTCTAATGTTCTAAAATGGATTCAGGATAATATAAAGAGAGCTGAACAAAATTCAAATGCTCGCTTAGGATGGAGTTGTGGTACCGATTCCGGACCATGGCCTTCAACACATTTGCATGATTATAATAGAACCCTTTGCATATTATATGAAATTAAAGAATAAAATGATTTAACACAGTTTAAGGTTTATTATTTATTTATTAAGTTAATATTACAATTATTAATATAGTTATAATTTATAAAATCCTTACAGCACTAGTAAGAGGACTATATTGAACTAATCGATCATGAAGTATATCACGTGAGCGTAACAACTTGTGCTTGGGGGAACATCTTTGTTAGTTTCGAATTCCAATCGAATATCAACAGAACCAGATTTAAGGCTTTCATTCTGATGAGAACAATCTATAACAATTAGAGGTGCAAATTTCTTGAACTCTGCGGGTGTATAAATAGGTTCATTTTCCTTTTCATAATATGATCGTTCAAACTTTGCATACATGTCATATCAGGTTGCTATCTGATTGTTCTCAAAATTTATATTTAAATTATCATAAGGAAACATCTCAGAATTAAGATACAGCTTCATATTAATCAAATTACAATGATCAAATTGACTCAAATTTTTATTCAATTTATTTTTACGATCAGTATGGAATCCTACAATTACAAATCTAGGTTTCTCAAGTTGTGTTGCCGTCTTTATATTCCAAGTGTGACGTTGGGTTTCTTGTAAGAGAGGATACTCATGCAGTTCCCAACCTCTAAAGGCAACTTCCAGTTCCTTGTTTCTCGCTACATCGTCGACCAATTTTTTAGTCTTTCTACATCTGCCTCGAACATATGAGGCATTTTCAACAGTACTTTATTTAATATCACTTTAACTGACTCATTCTCTGTATAATTTATTATAGCATTAGTATCTGAATTTGAGCGAATTAACACCAACTCCTGTCGCAAATTTAAAATAATTTTCTTAGTCTTCACAAAATCCGAAAACAGTGGGTAAATCGATTATAACATTAAAATTTCCATTATCGTCAACTATATTTGACTGTTTGTTGTTATTAAAAAACCACCCACCATTTTGTAGATATTGAGTATCACTTCTATTGAATGATGCGTATCCCTTTAGAATTGAGGTTAGACCTGGATGACGAATGCGATCTATTACATATCCTCCCATTTCATATCGGATCTCATCAAATAAAAGCATGACACCGTTATTCACAAATGTAGCAGTTTTTGAAGTAGTATTATCAGTTTTCAGTAATTTACCTTCAATATATAACGAGCTTCCACTGGGTAATGTGTAGACATCCTGCTGTTGTATTGGAATACGAATTTCATCATTGTTATTCAAAGACGTAGATGCATAAGGCTGATGAGTATGTTTCTCAGCACTACTAACAGAATTGTCAAAATAAGCCCTCTCATTAACACTTAATATATCCATTTTTTATCACTTCTTAAAAATAACTTTAAAACCAAGAGATTCGAGAAACTTCCGATTTCTTATTGTTATTGGTTTGATGGTTCGTGTAGAACTGTCCAGAGGTTTTATGTTTACACCTCCTTCGGTGTTTTATGTTTTATGTATATAGCTTCGACTAGAGCTACCACGTTTGTTGTATCTTATTACCATTGTAATTATTAATTACGCTTCCTTCAAATGTAGTCTTAATGACAATACCTCTCTTCCGAAATTGACGAGCTCGCCGTCTTGACTGACTATATTAACAATAATTTGATCGATAATTCGAGTGTTGATGGGTAGACATAACGTTACTTGGAGTCTCAACAATTTTGAATCCTGCTGGTACTGTAGGAAAAAATTCTTGTATAACGTGAGCTTGTCTGTCATTAATATAGGATCCACTCACAATATTACATTCTATGCAAATGGTATTTACACTGAAAATATCTACCGGAAAATCTGATTGGTGATTACCATATGCCGCTAATTTTCGTTTTTTAAAACCAAGCCAATGTCCTATCGAATCTTCTTTAGTAAAATCTATATCCTCACTGCATTTGATTCTACACTTCAGAGTGTTATTGTTGGCTTTAATGGAAATGAGCTTTGAAAATCCTTTCACAATCCCCTCTCTTGAACTATCATCGTTTTCAAGTCATCTGGGGTCGCCTAAGGCTCGTTGTAGATATTTATTTGCTGAATCAATATCATAGGTTCCTTCTGGAATTTCGATGTATTTACCATCGGATCCATAATAAAATCTGTTGTTCTTATATTTTTCGATTTTTGGAATTGAATTGTAGGATTCGAAACTTATTAATCCTAAGACGTAGTCTTTACTGTCATCCAAAATAACTGGAGGATTATACCTAGAAGCGTATAGTGTTGAGCTTCTCCCAGAGAGTAGGAATGAATTCGTCGTCATCTTCGGTGTCGATGAAATATACTATTCAAAAACACCTACTGCATTCTTAATTATATAAAAATTTCAGACACAGATGACGACAGTTGAATGTATTAAATTTTTGTAACTTTTCATGGTTATAAAATATTTTACATGGTTCGTTGGTATTAAGGTAATGTATCAATTCTCGTGGAGGTCTTAGGTTACCGTAACTATCAAAATATACTGCTTTTTCTCCATTCTTCTTATATGCAGTCCAATGTGTTCCAGGGCCTTTTTCATTATCGAGATTAATAATGCCGCATTCATTATATTGTACCCGACATGGTAAACTATCTTTCATAAATACACCTCGAAAATGATGAATATTTAATTTCTTAGCCAATCTCATTAAGTCTAAATTAGTAAGAGCTCGTTTTGGTAATTTTATCGGTAACGCTTGGAGGGTCCTTTTCGTTCTAAAAAAAGACCAAATCCTTGCTTATACGGTGTCATGTATAGTCCTTTACCCATAGCTATTTCTTCGTTGCGACATTGTGACGTTTACTTTCTTCAAGCTCCCGGAATATGGAGCTCTACTGGTAATTTATTTATAATAGAGTCCAATATACCGCTGCCTGACTTTTTAGCTGTTCTAAGCATTTGGCACTACAAACGATTCACAAATGATATAATATTAGTATCATCATCCTATATATATATATAGATAATCATAGACTGTGCTTTATTTAAAGTAAGCGCATTGTAAAACAATCCTCCTTCATGCGCATTGTAAAACAATCAACAGTTTTACCTATTATAGTGATATCAAAGAAAAGAAAATCTTGAAGAGACATGGCGAACTGCTACCATCCACAATCCGTTGCCTGGTTGTCGGTCCATCAAACTGTGGTAAAACTAATATTATGATTAGTTTGATTGAGCATCCTAATGGATTGAAGTTTGAAAACATTTATATTTTCTCTAAGTCTCTCTATCAGTCAAAATATCAATATATAGAAGAGCTTCTAAAACCCATAAAAGGAATTGGATACTACTCCTTCAATAATTGTGACAACATTCTGCCTCCTGAAGATGTAAAACAAAATTCAATATTTATTTTTGATGATGTAGCCTGTGATAAACATGTTATGAGAGATTTCTTCAGTATGGGACGTCATAAAGAAGTAAATTGTTTTTATCTCTGTCAAACTTATACACGATTCCAAAACATCTAATACGTGATAACGCAAATATATTGGTAGTCTTCAAACAAGATGACTTAAATTTGAAGCACATATATGAAGATCACATTAATACCGACATGAATTTTAATAAATTTAAAGAAATGTGTTCACTATGCTGGAAAGACAAATATGGTTTTATGGTGATTGATAAGGATAGTGATATAAGTAATGGTAGATATAGAAAGGGATTTGATCATTACATACATATATAAAGAGAGATACGTTCTGTTCAGTTTATTCATCATTGTTAGTGTTCATAGAGCTAGACCGGCACTTAGCACTAAGCTGTTCTTTACTACATGGGACCGGGCATCAGACCTGTTTTTTACTGCATCAGACCTATTTTATACTGCCTGAGACCTGTTTTTTACTGCATCAGACCTGTTTTATACTGCCTGAGACCTGTTTTTTATTGCATCAGACCTGTTTTTTACTGCCTGAGACCTGTTTTTACTGCTTTTACTGAGGTTAAGAAGAATTTGTAACTTCAATATGAATAGAAAGGAATGCTTTGTAAGAAGGAAGTATAATTCAAGAACAGTCGTTTCTTCCTATCACGAAGCGTTTACAAACAATTGCCGAGAAACTTGATGGAGAGTCAAACATAAAAAGTGATGAGCCTGTAAAAAAAAAAGTAAAATCTAATTTCTCCTTTAGCTCACCGAAAAAAAGCAAAGCAAAATATAATAGCTCCAGGATTTTTAACGCACCAAGTTTCCTAGATACGTCAATTGTTGCAGAAGGAAATTCAAATGATGATATTGCTGACGGAGATAATGTGGAAAGTAATGAAGAACTAGATGAAAATATACAAGAAGCAAAAGATTACATTCAAACCTTAAGTAATGCACCCGACACATTGTACTATTTGGATCAACTTGATCAAAGGATCAAGTTGATCTCTGGGTAAAGACCCAGAGAATATGTTCATAAAATGATTGGTGATGTACATAATGAGTTTGACTTTAGGTATGGTGTTAGATATGATCCAGACCTTAATGAGCTAAAAATTGGCAACGCATCTTTACAATTCGATGGTAATGATTTGATTATAGGTGGATTAACTTATAAGGGGACTCCTGGACTATACGAGTTGGTTTTTAAGAAACATCCAGTTGGTTTCGCAGAAGGTGATAGAAAAAACTACTTAGACATTGTTAAACGAACGAATGCTAATAAAAGAAACTACTCTGAAAATGAACAAAATCAGGGTAATGGATCTTACAAATATAAGAAAATCATATCCGCTTTGACCATACCACCACTAACACCACGAAGACCTCGTAGCATACAACCTCTAACTTGAAAGAGATTGGGTCTTGGTATGTTACTGGAAGCCTCGAATAGTCCAATAGATTACGTATACTGGGACGATCCTAAAGGACTTGTTGATAGATTACGGCTTTTAGTTTCATCTCAAACCGCTGGTCATACAGGTCACACTAACGAGATCGTGTCTATTATCGAAGAGTTGCGTGAATCTAAAATTATTGAGTAATAAGAAGAAACTTATAACTAGCTTAAAAATGACAATCGATAAATTTGGTAGACACATAAGACAACCACAACACTCCTTTGAGGATCATGAAGATTTTGATGTAATATCTACAAACATTGCAGAAAACATAGTGGAGGAACTATATTATAATGTTATTTTAACATTTGAGTCCAGGGCCTTTCAAGAAAATAGTAAGAAATATCTAATATCTAATATAAAAACATGCCACGTTTTCTTCTACGAGTCAGCTATGATTGAATATGTACTGGGTTACCCTAATGATATCATAACTATTATAAATGAGAAGGAATTTAACTTGACAGAACTAGTCAACGTACAGTTACGTCGCGGTGACAATATCTCGTTTCGAGAAAAGGATCCGCCAACTACGAATAGTAATTTATTTGTAGAATTCTATATACGAGTTCCTGTGGGATTAAATATATAAGAAGGAGGAATGCATACTATAATATAAGTTGGAATCCAATATGAAATCTCCTGACAAATTGAATAAATATGCAACAAGAAGTGTAAAAGAAGATATTGTCAATGAACTACACAAGCCTGCCAGAATCAATTTCAAAAGACGTAGAACCGTAATAAAAGGCCTGAACGACTTAATACAAGCCGATTTAATTGATTTGATACCATATTCAACAGAAAATAAAGGGTATAAATATGTGCTAATCGTTATTAATTGCTTCTCTAAGTTTATATGGACAGAGCCTCTAAAGAGTAAATCCGCCCAGGATGTTACAAATGCGATGAATAAAATTCTGCGAGACCTTAAGAAGATTCCAAAAAATCTACAAACCGATATGGGAAAAGAATTCTATAATGAGAATTTCAGGAAACTCATGAAAAAGTATAATATTAACCACTACAGCGTTTACAGTACAAAAAAGGCTTCTATGGTAGAATGAGTTATTAGAACTATAAAAAATATGCTTTGGCGCGCTTTTAGTTTAGGTGGGACGTATAATTGGATTCATCTATTAGATAAAATTGTTGATAAATACAACAATACAGTTCATTCTACAACAAAGTTAAAACCAAACAAAATCACATCAAGGAATGAGAAATCTATATTAAAGTCAACAACTCTCATTTAAAACTAGCTGACAGAATAACAAAATTTAAAGTAGGCGAGCATGTGAGGATTAGCAAATATAGAGAAGCTTTTAAGAAAGGGTACACACCGAATTGGTCTAGTGAAATTTTTATTATTAGGAAAATAAAATTAAGCAATCCCACAACATATTTATTGAAGGATGAGAGTGGTGAAGAAATAAAAGGAGGGTTCTATGAACTAGAGTTACAAAAAGTAAAACATCCTGACGCCTACTTAGTTGAAAAGGTGTTACGAAAAAAAGGAAATAAAGTATTTGTCAAATGGTTAGGTTATGATGATAAACATAATTCTTGGATTAATAAGAACAATGTATTCTAACACGTTTTATTGTATATGAATTGTAATAAACAAAATGAATGATTTTATATATTGCAGTATTTTATTTAGATCATTAACCCAAGATAAATTCAAATTATGATAATAAATAAGTACAGCTCATCAACATCTACCGAACAGTCTCCAGATGCGATGTGAAGCGTGGCACCTGCCAGCCTACTTGGACTGTGACGTAATCGGTGAAAAGCTATGCCGATCCTGCTCCAGCCGCCATCTTGAATTTTGGAGCACGATCGGCATAGCTATTCTACTTGCATTCTATGATAAGAGAGCTATCGTTTTCAACAAAAAAAATAATGTCCGCAAAAACTTCACACTTAACGTATATTTCTTTAAAATTTGCCTGGTGTATAGAAGTGAGAATTGAATAAGGATTTGGAACTTTACAATATTTCTTAAGGAACTGTATATGATACATACCAATTTGGGTAAAGTTTCAAAATCGTACATGAACACAGCTAGCAGGATAGATTCCTCATTTTGAATTGGGTAAGTGGCCTTTTCATTGTTTTAAGACGAATTTGCAGAAAGGTTTACTTGTCCAGTTTCAGTAACTGTGTCAATCTAACAATTCTCACTACGTTTCTAATTAATTTATTTTTATTTAATCTTTTACAAATAGGTTTTATCATATATCTTGCTGCATCAATCAAGGTAGTATTTTTAATATATTTTTTTATGTTTTTATCTTTTGTATTATCGCCCTATTACGTATCTTTTGGTGTCTGACAGTGTCGGCAACTTATTTTAATTTTCTTTGTAGAATTAAACTGGGACACAGTGTAAAACGCAATCTAAATATTGTTTTTTTATATTTGGGTTTTATTTAAATGTAGAGTCGCTTTTGTTAAAATCATATACAGTGGTTTAACGTAATACTTCTTTCAACTTTCACTTTAAATAAACTTGAGATTACATTTTATGATTTTTACTTTCTGTAGCTTAAGTACTTTCAGTCAATTTTGGTTCCTTTAGTAATCAATTATTCAGAGGAGTTTTGTAGCTTCCTCATTTTTGTTTTAATAGAACCAGTTTTCAAAGAGGAAATTTTTAATCATATAAAGTTATTTCTACTTGTAATTTAACTTGTAATTTTTTTGTTATAACAATTACTGGCGTTTTGTTAATTATTTTATGTCTAACCGTTGAAAACCAGCCACATATATTGAATCTACTATCCTTGGAGTTGCAACTACCTATTGGTCCAAACATCTACACTGAAGTCTCGCTACCAGTTCTTGAGTCCCATAGTTTCCGTACAGTACTCTACACCTCTAGATAGACGATTATAACAACTAAACAAACATTCCTGGAGGAATATTTTAAGGACCTCTGGACTTCAAGTATTCGAAGCCAATACTAGGTAGTCACTAAACCAGTAAGATTCAATATTTGGTCTAAAATGTTGTAAAAGGTCCAGTTTTGTAATTTTAAATAAATTTTTCTACCTCATTTTTAATCACTGCACTGTTAACTTAACTATTTTTTTTTGTAAAAACAAATTCACTTTTCAATCTGTTTATTAATATATGTATCAAGCTTTTTTGAATTCCTTTATTTCTGACCTCACCTATATTTAGGAAAAGCAAATAAAATAGTTTTGAATTTTTGTCTTATGAAAAATCTCTGGCGCCATCTATAGGGTGATAGCAAACATAGTGCCCTCTCCGAACCTATACCCTAACGACTGAGCTATCGGAGCTAATTTGTTATTCATTTTGTTTGGCTATAGCCAAGAGTTGGCAAAATTGGTTACAGTAGATTTGTAAAAATTTTACGTTCCACCCATGTGCTTTGCCGTAAAAACCGGTGGTGCCAGCACGTAATTCAAGATTTCATGAAAGTGCGCAGATACTTGGTGCCACTTAGTATCGTCTTACTTAACTGGTTGCTATGCGCCCTCTGCAGATTATACAGTTCTTATAGAAAAACCGTTTAAGTAGTGCCCCCAAAAAATTTGGTGGGGAGGATATTCAGATGTTTTAACATTCAAATATGCGATAAAACGTTTCCTAGGTGCGTCAAGCTGAAGGTCAGGAAACAACCGTCAGTAGGCGTTATAAGAGTTCATTTTTACAAAATCCGATATAGACAACTATGTTTAGGAGAGTGGGAGATATATTTTAAAGATATTTACAGATATAGCGAAACAAACAAGAAAATGTTACGTTTCAAAATTACATTTCCGTAGATGTCCTGTTGTATTATATTTTATTTTTGAGTAGGAAGATACAGTTTGTAGGGTTTGAGTAGGAAGTTATGAATAAAACTTATTCTAAACTGAAATAAATAAATAACAGGTTTCTAATATTTTTATGAACACATCTATTTACATTTTTATTATTTTTTTACACATACATATCATTACCCTTTTGAAACATCCTGTATATATGCAAATATTTTGACCTACATATGCCTAAATCTATTTTGAAAAATATATCTCATAGCTACATGACTTGACAGGTAAATTTCCCAAAAAAATTAATGGAAATGTATCTATACAAATTATGAATAGAAATGAGGCAAAATTGGCAATTTCTATGGCAAAATTGTATACAAATTAATTGAATAAATAGCAATGCGATATCTTTTGCGATGCTTTCCATATTTGGTAGTGCCATGGGTAGAACTTGGTAGTATGATTACCTTTAAGAAACTGTACACCTTTATAATTAAAATTTACCTCATCTGTTGTTAAATATTCCTCACAAACTTTGATTAAACCCATGTACCTTTGAAAGATATTCAAAATTAGGCACTCCATAATTTCGTCTAATATTCCTACTTACAATAAAATTAGATAATCAATAACTTGGTATTTATTTATTTAAGCTAATGTAGATTTTTACAATATTTATCAGAAATTTTAAGAGTGTTACGAACCATTAAGTAGAAAGTGTTTTCCTTATTCTGAGTAAAAATGAAAGTCAGTAATATATGATACAAGTTAAAGGAATTTGTGTCATTAGTGTAACAAGCTAGCCGATGTACGCTACAGGCTCCGCGGAACTTACTTAATTCTACAGTTATCTCGAAAGGGAGTCTAAAGTTTACTATACTGAATCAATTTACCTGTCGCTAGGTTCGAGAGATGCTGTGATTGACGTATAAAAAGAGTATTGACTTACCATGGGTTATCTTATCCTGAACCTCGATGTAGGGACGTATTTCTGGGACACTTCTTATATGCTAACACTGAGAGGGTAGTTGAGCGGACTTGCATAAAAACACAGCACTTTTAGGCAAGGATTTTTAATAACAAATAAATAGAATTTAGAAACGTAAACAAAATAGCAATGCAAAATACTGAAATAATATTTGACCTGAGAAAACGAAGGGATACAATACTACTGAACTCTAAACTGAATGATTCTAGATAAAACAACTAACGGCGTCATTATATTTATAATACGATATTTCGTCCTTGATACGTTTGAACTGGTTACAGATAGGGTTGTACTGCAAACCTGCTATGAACATACATACTTGTTCTGCGTTTTCTTCAAGGGTTGTTGAAATGTTCTTCTAATTATATAGTAGGAGTTAGATTGAGCAGATTGTTTTTTTTTATATGAGAACATGTAACGCTGTGGTGCATTGACCTTTGGACTTATATCCTCGTTTCCAGCTTTCCTTTCGGGGTTTTCAGTTCTTGCATCCAGGGCTTCAGTATTTGGTGTTTGTCTTTGAATTCATTCACGCAATACATTACAATATTAGTCCCATTGCCCGTAAGGTGTTTATGTATATCTGATAATCAAGCCCTAGACGCAAATTATTTCTTATAGCGTCGATTAAATCATTAGGATCAGTATTGTCATCCCAGTCAAGTACCTCAATATGGTAATTTCTATTAGATTGATTCGTATTAGGACTTTCAGGTCGATAAATATATTTTTTGATAGGCTCTTGATAGTTATCGTTATTTACATCAACATACGTACGTTCAGACTTATATTTTCCTATTTTGTTCACTGCTACCATCATTCCTGCTATCGTCTTTCTGAGCGTGGTATTTCATAAGAGATAGGTGATCATTAAGGTTTCGTATTTCATTGGTTTTTGTTTTGTTTGAAATTTTATTGTCTAGTTGATGGATGTTTTCTATATGTCGTTTCAAGATTACTCCTCTTTTAATTGTCTTAGCACACAGTTCACAGGTGAAATTTTTGCTCCTGTGGGTGGTTATATGGCGTCTTAAACCGCTTGACCAAGAGAATACTTTGTTACAAGTATTACACGTAAACATGTTTACGTGTATGTACTTGTGGAGAGAAAACGTGATTTGGTATTTAAATATTCATAATATGGTTTATCGAATACAATATTTTAGTGTCTATTGCATTGGAGTAAATGAAAAAAATGTACTGATTTTTTTTTTTAATTTTATTATAGGAACTCTTTGTATCACATGATAACAAAGCCGTACCATGTACGTGTGCAGCGAATGATAATATTATTTCATGTTATTATAGAACTAGTTATATTAGCGTCGAAGTTTAAGATTAGGTCCTTTTGACATATTACGTCAAACAATCCTATTTGATGTCTAGTATGCCCACGTAAGTTTTTACATCCTCTTGACTTGGGTGTAGCTTTTGCGCATTTGAATTTACCCACTACTTTCAGAGATTTGGATCTCCACGAGAGCCTCTTTTAGCATTTTTTTGTATCTTACATAATTTCTGAGTTATATTTGTGATTTTTATATCAAAAACGTTGTAAGTAGATACTTTTCATGTATCCTGGTATACATACCAACATTTTGTAATTTACGCCTGCACTCGTATAAATTTATGTGAGTTATATTACTATCTCGATGACGTATCTTTATTTTGTCTTATCGTTTGCTTTGTTTATTCGTACAATGAATACCACATTCTATTGTTTTTCTCTCTTTCCCTCTCTGACTAATTGCTACAATATTTGTAGTAGAGGAATTTTGTATACATAGGGACAAATAGATGATTGTTAGATATACTAACATCATGCACAAGATTTTATCATTAAAATATATATTTTAGACACCGCTTACTCCACTTTGTAGGAGACAGAACATCGCGTTTTTATTTTGAGAATGCTGATTTTATCCTGTCCTTTGAAAATTGGGGTGGGGTGAAACTTATTAACGGCTTTTTGCTATACTTTATGCCTTACATCATTGTGACGGTAAATCACCGATTCATACAATATTGCGCAATATGGTGTAATAACTTATAAGTATTAAATATATTTCTCAAAGATTTTAACCATGAAATTATATAAGAACTTTAATCACTACATTTATTTGTATTTTTATCAACACAGCTGTGCGCGGTTATCCTGTGGTCTTTCATTTCTAATAGTTTATCAGGCCCTCATTATTAATAAATATGTTCGCTACAAATTTTTAAGTCTTGGTACGTCAGACAGTGGTTTTCCACTAACGGGACTGATGTAGGGTCAGTTTGAATTAAAGTTAACCGTCACGTAAAATACGTCACGCATACGTGACGCGTACCCCCAAAACACGTCACGCGTACTCGCAAAACACGTCACGCGTAACCGCCTCGCGCAAAATAAGGCTAACCGTCACGTAAAATAAGGGTAAAATAAAGGGTAATAAGGGTAACACTAAGGGTAACACTAAGGGTAACATTAAGGGTAACATTAAGGCTAATAAGGGTAACATTAAGGCTAATAAGGGTAACATTAAGGGTAATAAGGCTAATCTTAAGGCTAATAAGGCTAACATAAAGGCTAATAAGGGTAACATTAAGGCTAAAAAGGGTAACATTAAGGTTAATAAGGGTAACATTAAGGGTAATAAGGGTAACCGTCACGTAAATAAGGATAACGATGATAACAAGGATAAAGTGCAAGGATAACGATGATTACGAGTAAGGATAACGAGGATAATGTGTATAAAGTTTTGCTACAATTTTTTAAATCTTGGTACGCAGACAGGGGTTTTCAGCTCACCTAATTATTATTACTGATTTATATTGATTGATTGATGTTACTGATTTATATTGTACGGGCCTGTTATATTGTTATGTATGGCCGGTGTGTTGTGGCCTATGAGTGAACAGACATATTTGATTCCGACAAAAGAGAGGTTAGAGTTATTAAGTTATTCTTCGAAATGATACTAGCTATGGAGGCTATAATTCACACGCAGTAATTTTAATTATTTTAGATAATTATTAGTCTACTGTCCTTTTACGAACTTATCACCTACGTCATGAAGCTGAAATATTAAAGTTACAGAAAATTCGTCTCTTGTTGTTACATAGAGTGTGTCCCACTTAAGGTCTATTCACCCCCGTAACATTTTTATTTATGAACCGATTTTTATGAACTTTTTTTTGTTGGGTAGGTCCCAAAAAAGTACATAACGGGCATGCTTCATTTGTTTGATAAGTCGGCGTCATGGCCAACTACGACCTATTTTTTGGTGCAAAAAAACGAGATGTACTATTAGCGAATTTTTCACACAAATTTTAATACCAGATTCTTAATCAGGAGCACCTTAAACCCCTCTGTACTAAATTTCATGACACTACTGTGCAGGGTGTTCGTGTGTCCCACTCAAGGTCTAGCCACTCCCGTAAAATCCTTATTTATAAACCGATTCAATGAACTTTTTTTTGTTGGGTAGGTCCCAAAAAAGTACATAACGGGCATGCTTCATTTGTTTGATAAGTTGGCGTCATGGCCAACTACGACCTATTTTTTGGTGCAAAAAAGCGAGATGTACTATTAGCGAATTTTTCACAAAAATTTTCATACCAGATTCTTAATTAGGAGCATCTAAAACCCAACTGTACAAAATTTCATGGCGCTACTGTACAGGGTGTTCCAGAGAATAAGAGATATTTTTTAAATGATGCATTCTTTTTTCAGTTTTAAAATATTCTAATGTTTTAGGAAAATAACTTTTTTGGATAAGGTTTTATTAAAATTTGATACAGGGCTGTCCCGGAAAGACATTATTTAATGTGCGATGAACTATTTTGTTGGGTTAATCTCTAAACAACGAGTTGGAAGGATGTATCAAAGTCTAAATAACTTCTAAATACGTCATGATCAGTCCTGCTAGTATATTAAACTTAATTTTATTAATAATAGCAATTGGATATAACAATTTTAATTATATTTATTGGGGTACAACAATTAAATAATTTTATTAAAACTCTTCCTATAATACTGACATAAAATAAACATACTGGAATCAGGATATTTTGGATTTTTTATTAACTTTTTGTATTTAAGCAAATTATAACATAGGTACCTATTACAGTACATAAATTAAAAATTACTTATTTGTGAAACTAGTTCCATTTCAATTTAACTGAAAGTTTATTGATGGTCTGAAAAAACTAATATTTTGAAAAGTGGGTTTTTGAAAGTGTATAAAATGACTAATATTAAATTTAATTTAATTAAACTTATGTATTTATGTGTTGATTCGTTTAAATACAAATAAGTTTATAAATTAAAAATACTGAGAAGAGTTTTTATAAAACAATTTTATTGTGTGGCGTAATATGAACCACTAAAATTGATACACCCAGTTGATGATATGAATAAGGTTCGATTTTTTTCATTTACTAGTAGTACTGAGCACGGTTGTAGTTATTTTGAAACTGCATGAAATTTTCTTACCAACTCGTTATGAGATCTAACCATTAAAAAAGGTAAGCACACATTAAATGCCTTTCTGGCACCATCCTGTACCTAATTTCAATAACCTTTTCCAAAAAATTTGTTTTCCTAAAATATTAGATTATTTTAAAACTGAAAAAATAATGTGTTATTTAAAAAAATTTCTCTTATTTTCTGGAACACCCTGTACAATAGCGCCATGAAATTTAGTATAGTTGCGTTTTAGGTACACCTGAATAAGAATCTGATGTTAACATTTTTTAACTAGGCATTTTTTAATTTTATAATGTATCAACTTCGTCAGCTTTTATTATATAAAACTAAAATGGCCTTGGAAAACAAATGTAAGCTGAACAACTGTCGCTGCCTTTCTTGCGTATTAATTGTTGTATAATATTCGGCAATATCAGTATCAGTAATAATGGCTGATTACTCTTTACAAGAAAAAGTAGAAATTGTGCGTTTAGTTGGTGATGGAATACGGTCATTTCGTGAGGCTGCTGCGGGATTTAACAGAAGACATCCTGGACGAAATGTTCACTACAATACAGTTGCGAATATTAACAGATTTTTTGATGAAAATGGATCTGTAAATAAGCTCCCTAATAGACATCGTAATCGTGTAATTCCAGTGGATCAAGCAATTCTTGATTATTTTAATGAGAATACTCGGTCAAGTATTAGGCAGGCGAGTATAAATTTAAATATTTCTAAGAGTTGTATTTGGAGATGTTTGAAAAGAAATGGTAAGAAACCCTTCAAACCTATATTTCTTCATACACTGGAAGTTGGCGACAGCGAGAGGAGAATGGAATTTTGTCTATGGTTACAAGGCATGTACTTAAATAATCCGAGGTTTCTAAAACATATTTTATATACAGATGAAGCTACGTTTACTACAAACGGTATCGTGTCATCTCAGAATATTAGAATGTGGAATGAGGAAAATCCATTTCGGATGATAGAATGTAAGAGACAATATTCCGTTAAGGTAAATAAATGTCTGGTGTGGCATTATGAATGAACGGATTGTAGGACCTTACTTTTTTGAAAGGAACATGGACGCACCTAGTTTCTTGACGAAATAGATACACTACCTCTTGACCATCGATACAATCTACATCTACAGCTTGACGGAGCACCCATTCATAATTCGATTATTGTAAGAAACTGGTTAAATCAAAATTTTCCAAATAGTGGATGTTTTGTTCAAACAGCCCTTTAATTGATTGGCCACCGCGTTCGCCAGACCTCACTCCGCTCGATTGTTTTTCTGGGGAACAGTTAAAAATAAGGTTTACGTATCAAGGCCTCAAACACGAGAAGAGCTCTGCAATCGTATTATAGAGGCCTGTCGTAGTATAACACCACAACAGTTAAGAAGAGTTTTGGTAAATAATAGACGACGCATTGAAAAATGCATAACAGAAAATGGTGGTCTGATTGAAATGAGTAATATTTAATTTATATACTTTACTAGGTATGTTATAATTTGCTTATATTCAAAAAGCTAAAAAAATATCCAAACTACTTTAGTATTCCAGCTTGTTTATTTTATGTCAGTATTATAGGAAGAGTTTTAATAAAATTATTTAATTGTTGTACCCCAATAAATATAATAAAAATTGTTATATCCAATTGCTATTATTAATAAAATTAAGTTTAATATACTAGCAGTACTGATCATGACTTATTTAGAAGTTATTTAGACTTTGATACATCCTTCCAACTCGTTGTTTAGAGATTAACCCAACAAAATAGTTCATCGCACATTAAATAATGTCTTTCCGGGACAGCCCTGTATCAAATTTTAATAAAACCTTATCCAAAGTTATTTTAGTAAAACATTAGAATATTTTAAAATTGAAAAAGAATGCATCATTTAAAAAATATCTCTTATTCTCTGGAACACCCTGTACAGTAGCGCCATGAAATTTGGTACAGTTGGGTTTTAGATGCTCCTAATTAAGAATCTGGTATTAAAATTTTTGTGAAAAATTCGCTAATAGTACATCTCGTTTTTTTGCACCAAAAAATAGGTCGTAGTTGGCCATGACGCCGACTTATCAAACAAATGAAGCATGCCCGTTATGTACTTTTTTGGGAACTACCCATCAAAAAAAAGTTCATGAAAATCGGTTCATAAATAAAAATGTTACGGGGGTGGATAGACCTTAAGTGGGACACACTGTAGAGTAAATTTTTTCAAGAATTTTAGTTTTTGTTTCATTAAAAACACACAAAGTTTAAGGTTAGGCCCTTTTGGCATATTATGCTAAACAGTCCTATTTGATGTCTAGTACACCCACGTAAGATATTACTTGAATCTGACGTCATGAAGCTGAAATATTAAAGTTACAGAAAATTCATCCCTTGTTGTTTTATAGAGTAAATTTTTTAAAGAATTTTAGTTTTTGTTTCATTAAAAACACACAAAGTTTAAGGTTAGGCCCTTTTGGCATATTACGTTAAACAGTTCTATTTGATGTCTAGTACACCCACGTAAGATATTACTTGAATCTGACGTCATGAAGCTGAAATATTAAAGTTACAGAAAATTCATCTCTTGTTTTATAGAGTAAATTTTTTCAAGAATTTAAGTTTTTGTTTAATTAAAAACGCACAAAGTTTAAGGTTAGGCCCTTTTGGCATATTACGTTAAACATTCCTATTTGATGTCTAGTACACCCACGTAAGATTTTACTTGAATCTGACGTCATGAAGCTGAAATATTAAAGTTACAGAAAATTCGTCTCTTGTTGTTTTAAAGAGTAAATTTTTTCAATAATTTTAGTTTTTGTTTCATTTAAAACAAACAAAGTTTAAGGTTAGGTCCTTTTGACATATTACGTTAAACAGTCCTATTTGATGTCTAGTTTGTCCATGTAAGATTTTACATCCTCTTGACTTGGGTGTGGCTTTTGCTGCGTTTGAATTTGCCACCCAATTTCAGATATTTGAATTTGCCGCCAGACTACAGCAAAGGCCCCTTCCGTCCATGGCAGCAGCCCTTGCTTTTGTTGCGGTTAAATTTACCCGCTAATTTCTCAGATATTTGAATTTGCCGCCAGACTACAGCAAAGTCTTCTTGCGCCCATGACAGCTCTTGCTTTTGCTGCGTTTAAATTTACCCGCTAATTTCTCAGATATTTGAATTTGCCGCCATATAGTAGAGACCTCTTGTGGCCGCCTAGCGCAGATAGAATCCTGCTTTCGCTATTAGATTGAAAATAGTTTGAAATTAATATCACGGATGTCGCTACGAGTCATTTGATATATATGAATATATACTTTTTTGTTTTTTGTTATACGGGTTTGGGACTTTTTTCTATTGATAGCAGACTACCAATCAGAACCACGAGTGTAGGGAGGATTTTCCCATTTGTTTTTTCGATATTCGCACGCGTTTACGAGTTATAAGGATTTTAAGTTTTTGTAAGGCTAATTTCAGATATTTGAATTTGCCGCCATCAGACATACTGCAGCAACCAATTAGACGCTGCTACATGTCACGTGCCACCTGTCAAAAAGACCAAAGCTTTTAAATTTACCCGCTAAATGCTCAGATATTTGACATTCCCATACCTAACATCGCGCATTTGGCGCCAGACCTAATCCCCATACCTAATTTCAGGCCGCCATCTTGCCGATAGCAACCTAATGCGCATGTTTCTTCTATCCGCATTCACGACCAGTTACGTCATTGTTTTTTCTATCAGCATTCTTATCTTGATCATCCTGTATTTAGCTTTTCATTCACCCTGTACCTAATTTCAAACCGCCATCTTGCCGATAGCAACCTACTGCGCATGCTTTTCTATCTGCATTCACGACCAGTTACATCATTGTTTTTTCTATCAGCATTCATACGAGTTACGTCATTGTTTTTCTATACATTCTTATTTTGCTCATCCTGTATATAGTTTTTGATCCACCTTGTATACTAAATATTTGAATTTGCCTCCATACTGCCGCAGAGAAGGGGTCTCTGTCCGTGGCAGCAGCTCTTGCTTTTGCTGGGTTTAAATTTACCCGCTAATTTCTCAGATATTTGAATTTCCCGCCAGACTGCCGCGCCGTGGCCGCCTGAGTACTACCTTGGACGCGGCTCGTGACGTCAGGCCGCCATCTTGACGAACCTACGTCACACACTCTTGGAGTGGTCTTCTGCACCCTGGGGCTCCTACACCTGCGGGGATGCTACAAGAACATGGGGGGATGCTACAAGATGTCTGCTTCTTCACCCTGAAGCCAATGGTCAGCGGCTCCGTGGTCTAGCTCGATGGTAGCTGGCCATCGAGCTCGCTGTGACCTTGAAAGTGGTGGGGAACCGGCCCTACTTATCTACTGATGTGAATGGAGTCCTCGTCATCGTGTCCGCAAAACCTGCACCTTCTAGTGTCACTGAGGCCGATAGAGTTAAGGCGCTTGTTAAGATGTCCGTGACCCGTCAGCAGTCCTGTGACAATCCTTATACTATTACGACTTAGCGCAAGTATTGATCCAGTTGCGTTTGACCAAGGCCCTTTAATTAAGAGCCTGGCTTGTCGCGGCCCAGTTCCGTTTGACTATTCTTCTCCTGATCTATCCTTGATCCAGTTACCAATAGACCTTGCTACATAACTAGGCGGAAGCCCCAGCACTGGTTCGGGCCCTGTAAACTGTATACTTGAGCCTCTTTTAGCCAGTGTTTCAGCCTCCTCATTTCCTGTTATATTGTGATGACCCGGTACCCAGGTCAATTTTACCTGGTTGTTCTGTCCCAATTGGGCCAGACCATTAATACACTCTAGGACCGCCCTGGAGGTGATCTTGTAGGAGATCAGGGCACGTAGAGCCGCCTGACTCTCGGTGCATATCTGGATATGCTGATTGGAATATCTCCTTTTGATATTTTCCTGAACACATGCAGAGATAGCAAACACTTCCGCCTGAAAGACCGTGGCATACTTTCCCAAGGAAAAGGATAGTCTCGCCCTCGGACGCACGCCTCAGACTCACGCCCCCGAGTCCCGGTCTGTCTTGGACCCATCCGTAAACCAGACGAGCCCATTCGAGACCTGAGCATCAGGATTTTCGAGCCAAGCGTCCCTGTCCGGTATGTCTACTATGTAAGGTTTGAGAAACACATAAGTGGGAGATATCCTGTCACTGGGTGCGTCCAGCAGACTGTCTCCTCCCACAAGTTCCCCAAGAATACTTGCGTGTCCACCATCGTGGCTTTTACCTAGTTACCGCCCCCACTGCTTGACCCTATAAGAGGCCCTCCTTGCCTCCCCCTTGACCACTATATGCAGTTTAGGGAGAGACAGGAGAGCCTCCAGAGCCTCTGTGGGAGCCGTGCGTATCGCTCCTGTTGTGCTTACACAAGACAGGCATTGTAGTTGATTTAGCCGTTGCTTGATGGTAGCCCGCCGGACGGCTGGCCACCATACAATCGACGCATATAGAAAGGAGGGTCTAATAACCGAGGTGTAGAGCTATAAGGTGGCTCTCGGATTAAGCCCCCACATTTTTCTAATGAGCCTCTTACATGTCCAGAAGGACGCGGTGGCTCTCTGTATTTGTCTGTCTATGTGGGGTACCCACGACAGCTTTTCATCTAGGATAACTCCCAGAAATTTGACCATCAAAGAAGACCGTCGAGTACAAGGCTTCATAGCAAGGGGGAAAGCACCCCCCCCTGCGGGCACCCTCGGCCCACAGTCGCTCTAACTGTGACTTCATTGAGACTTCAAGTATGGGAGAGTGATCTGAATTCATGTCCCATGCTTCATCAACTTGGATATAGTTTGCTGAAGCATTTCGTACGAAATCTATGAGGTCTGGTATTTTATTTCTATCTGTAGGTCAATAAGTTGGCTTGCCAGTTGAGTACGTCTCACATTTTAGCTGAGTCATTGTTTCCATAAATCTTTTACCTTTAGGTGTTGTTTTAGTCTTGATCCCAATGAGTGTGCTTAGCATTGAAGTCGCTGCCAATGATAAATCTATGACCTTGAGTATTAAGAAAGTTTAAGTATTGTTCTTTATTAATTGCGTGTCTTGGAGAACAATATACAGATACAACCATGCCCTCATAAGTTCTGGTTTTGACCATTACTGAAGTTGCCTGAAATTATTCAGTCCTGTATCCCAATTCCTCATGATGCATAATCGATTCTCTAATTATTACTGTACTTCCTCCTCTGGATGCATTTTGGGGATGAATGGTGTGGTAAACTTTATATCCCTTGAATCTAATAAAGGGTGAAGCGAGTCTTCATTCTTGTTGGTGGCGAAGCAGACCATTGGCATTCCATTCCATGACCCTTAAATTATTATGCATTATCTTTTCTCTTAGGTAAATCCAATGATATTCCAATCTTGTGATACGTTCATCCATTTTGTTCAACTTTTCCAATTTTTTGCGTGAGGGTATTGTTAATGGACGAATCATTTCTATTGTCTACTTCCTCTTCTTTTTTGCCGTTTACTACTTGGGCGAAGTTATTAGACTTTACAACTTTATTGTTTCTAATTTCAGGCTTTTTGGGCATTGCACGTTGAGGCTGTTTAGGTAAGTTTAGTTTTTGCATTGTTTTATTTTTCATTTTTTGCGTTTCTTTGGCTACTACGCAACCCCTGTAGTTAGCAAGATGCTCTTCGCCGCAGTGAACGCATTTTGGTTTATCATCTTTCGGCATTCCACACTCTGCAGTTAAGTGTTTACCAGTGCACCTAACACATGGTAGGTCTTTTGCGCAATATCTTTATGTGTGTCCATATGATTGACACCGTTTGCATTGCGGTACTAACTTGGATTTCCGAAGGGTACTATTTCTACATATTATGTATCCATGATTTTTTTTATTCCATAAATTTTCTCAGTACTTTCAACGTGTTGAAATGTAAGCATAAATATGTTCAGTGGTTGTTTTGTTTTGTACTTTATTTTGGGGACTGCTGCAATAATTTTAAAGTTTTGTCTTTTTAGATCCTCAACTATTTCTTCCGGATTGCAGGAGTGGTGCAGTTTGCACGCCATTACTTTAAGTGGTCTATTCTGTTTGTTTTCATAAGAATGCCATTTATATCTTCGCTCATTTAGGATTCCGCCAAGCATTAAATAATTCATTTTCTACATGTATTTTAATAATCTTATCGTTAATTACTTTTATTTGAAAGTTGGATATTGCATCTTTCACAAGTGCATGAAAGTTATTGTAATTTTCAATGCCGTCCACAACTATTGCTGGAGGCGGGGGCACTTTTTGTACGGGTTTTGAGACGTTCCGCTCGGATTGTGGAGGTGTGAGAGAAGGATTCATTTTCCTTTTTTTGCTATTTTTCTGTCGTATCCACTCTGTTTCTTCAGCGAGTTCCTCATCGTCACTTTTGATATTCGACTGACTTAGTTTCGGTATTACTGGTCAGTCTTTTTGTAACTCTGTTACATGCGTTATATTATATAACTGCTGCTCATTTTGTGTTCTTGCATAGTTTTCTTGAAATAATGCCTGATTTGTTAACATTAGAGCGGCGTCCGTCGAGGTTGCTGATAGCATAGTTGCCATAGTTGGCGTAAATTTATTCAGTGGGGTTACTTTTTTAGCCCCCGTATATAAGGCAGGATCCACGCCAGCCAATGTATTCACTGATTGGGCAAGTTTGAATAAACTATCCTCTTGCTCATTTGTTTCCATTTGTTCCTTTTTTTTTTTGTGAATTATAGTCGATGATTGTGATTCATCGTGTAAAGGTGAAATTAATTTTTGTTTTACAGAGGACCTGTCAAGTTTCCTGCACTTTTGAAAAGGGTTTTTATTTGTTTGACTATCTGTAACCTTTAACACAAGTTTAATAAGTGTTTTATTATCTGCTTTACGCATTATTTGTATTAGTAGCACGATAGCTCTTTTTCCAGCTGTCATGATATCAAGGTCATGATTTGACCTACTTTAAATAGCTGCTCTCTATAGTTTTCATGTTTTCACTGTTGCTTAACTCAATAAACAAACATACGCGGACCGCGACACACGTCTATACTCAACGGTTGCTAGTAACCAACTAACTTTATTATTTGATATTTATATTTATCACATTATTTCAAATTTAAATTCACAGTTCAGGTATGTTTCTATTCAGTTACAGATTTCCTTCAAAATATTTTTCTACCGGACGAATTTATAAACTATATGCCGCTTTATACTTTTCCACGACTCTTTTCAATTACTTTGTTTTCAGAGCTTTCTGTTATCCTCGATTGTCCGATAAATCTGTTTTTCTTGAACTTCACAATCTGGAATATTCCTCTGGAAAATAAGAATAATTCTTATAAAATATGTCCTCTACTAAATAACTTCCAAATATATATCTAATTATTTCGGCATTTCCATTAAAAATATACTTTAATTAGTATTAAAATAAAGTGCAAATAAATATAAGTGATGAACATCTATTATTTCATTTCATTTTTACACAATTGTAATTGCATAATCAAATATCAAAAATTCTTATGGAATTGGAACAGAAAATAATCTATAGCTCATTGTCTGCTAAATATTGTGTCAATATTTATTTATAATGCTGTCCAGACTTAATAGTATAGGTAATATCTCTAACTCTCATTCTAATCACAAGGATTAGCCCGGGAGTTTGAGACTTGTATGGGAGAGGGACGATATATTATTATTCAGTAAGCCGCATATGCACATCAGACCCGACTTTTATTGGTACGCCATAATCACCATTCAGTGCTGGAATGAGAGAAACCTGGAAAACCTGATTAGTTAGGGGGCAGTCCAGTACCAACCGATATCAATCTTTCCTATTAATATCAAGTTGACGTTCTTCCCATCCTAGGCATGCACGCCAGTATTATTGCCAATCCAGCCCTGAGAACAGGTCTCAATATACCAGTAGACAAATTAATTAAAAAGTGTTCGGCAGAATTCGAACCCAGGATCTCTGCGTTAAGCACTTGACACACTAAACACTGAGCCACTGACCCGACTAATGCATGAATGAACCCATATAATCATAATTACGTATATAATATATGTATATATGATTACCTATACATTATGTATAATAATAATGTTGAACCTGTTGATAATGAATATAAAGAAAATAAAACATGCCAAGGATGGAGGTCTGTTGGTTAGTTGCCAAACCACTGATGAAACTTTTAGGTTTAAGAAAATTGCAGAGAAAAAGTTGTCCGATGGCTATGTTATACACGAAGTTAAAGGACCTCACTAACTCACTAACTTGATGCTAATACTTTATGTGATCTGGTAGTTAAACAAAATAATGAATTGTTTTCCAGTAATAGTACATGTAAGTGGTTAAAATTTGGCCAACAAAGAATAACAAAGACTTATTTCAAGTTACTGTTTAGTTACAAGGATCTGATTATGTAAAGGTTCTTAATAATGGCTATTTACTTATTGGGTTAGACGTTTGTCGTGTGTATGAGGCTTTTGACATAATCCGCTGCTTTAACTGCAATGGGTTTCACTTTGGCAATTGTAAAAATAAAATGTCTTGCCCTAAATGTTCTCTTAACCATAGAGTTCAACTCAAGACTGTACTTCTAATAAATTGAAATGCATTAATTGTTTTCTTTTAGTTCAAAGATCTGGTAAATCAGATATCGATATTGAGCATGCCGTTTGGGATTAGGCTTGGAAGTGTCAGGCTTAAAAAAATGTACTTTCTAAGCTTCAATATGATCTTGGTTACAAATAGCAATCAAGTGGTTCAGGAAATTTTATCTCTAATTCCGTAATTTCTAGTAACAATAAACAAGCTGTTCTCGCTCAAAATCTGTCAATTTATTAACAAAATGTTCTGGGTTTAAATACAAAACTTAACACGTTCTATTCATATGCATCAATGTCAAATTATGATATCTTGGCGCTTACGGAAACCTGGCTTCAATCGAATGTTGGTAAGTCCGAAATTATTGATAACATTTTTAATATTTTTAGGTCGCACCAAAATTTAGTTGATGAGACTATGTCTCTTCTTTTCAGTTGGATTTATCTCAATCTATTTTTAAGTACATTCCTACGATTGATGTGGTAGGCGTAAAAATGGTAATAAGACCCACCTTATTTTTATATTGGTCAATTACATTCCTCCTAGAATATCTGGTGATACATTTAATTCTATGAAAAAGCTGTTGATGTCTTAATTGACGAAGGCAGTTATCATCCGTCACTTGTCATTTTGTACAGTTTTGAATCTCTCACAAATTGTCATATTACTGATCTAAAATCCTCGAATACATATAACTTTAGAAAAGGGAATTTTCCTTTGCTTTACCAATCCTTACTGGAAATCAATTGGGATTTTTTGAATGGAGTTCAGGATAATAACCAGGCAAGTAATGAGTTCTATATCAGGCTTGATTCAATATTTCAAATTTGCGTTACTAGGACAATCCCAGCGCGCCGTTTCTATCCTCCGTGGTTTAATAGGTTATTAATCAATAAACTTAAAGATAAGTACAGGTGTTGGTGAAAGTACAAAAGAACAAATGATCGTTCATTTCTTACTGCGAATTTAAACATCTTAGAGCGGAATTTAAAGTTGATGAAAGGAAACTAAATAAGAAATATTTAATAAATATAGAAAATAACATAAGCCATGATCCGTCTGCCTTTTGGAAGTATGTATATTAAGAACAACCGAAATATATCTAATAGTATGTCTTTTCAGGAAGAAATACTTACTTCATCTGGTGATATCTGTAATTCCTTTGCTACTTTTTTCAGAGTTCTAACAATGATCAAGTGGACAATATTAATCTTTCTGGAATTGCAGATTTAAATTGTGTTAACTTGAATATTTCTGACTTCACTGAGGATGAAGTATTCAAGTGCTTGAGAAATCTTAAACCGAAACTCACTAGTGGCCCTGATGGCATTCCAGCTTTTTTGCTAAAATACTGTGAGGCTATATTTTCTACTCCCCTCAAAATATTATTTAATAAAATTTTGCATTCATGTACTTTTCCATCTATATGGAAGTTATCTAAAATAATTCCAATATTTAAAAAAGGTGAAAAAACAAATATTATTTGTAATTATAGACCTATCGTAATTATTAACAACTTTGGAAAATATCTTGAAATGTTACTCTCTGAAACAATATTTGTTCATACGAAGCACATGATAACTGACTTCCAGCATGAATTTTTTCGAGGTAGATCGACAGTAACAAATATACTTTGTGTAACAAAATTTATTTCATCTGCCATCGATGAAGGGTTCCAAACTGACGTTGTATATACGGATTACTCTACAGCCTTCGAAAGGGTTAATCATGGTATACTATTAAGGAAATTATGTAGGTTGTTTCGGTTTCTCCTCTTCCTTCATCCTTTTCCAAAGTTATACCTTTGCAATAGAGTTCAGTGTGTGTGTGTGTGTGGTGTCCCATGGTTATAGGTCTAGGTGCAACATATGGTGTTCCACAAGGTTCGATTCTCGGGCCTCTTTTATTTACCCTATTTATTAATGACATAGTTAGTCGGTTACCAGTTAAATGTCTACTATATGCTGATGATTTAAAAATTTTTACTAGAATCTCAAATTTACAGGACTACGAACATTTGCAGCAGAATTTGAATATTATTAATGAATGGCGCACACTAAATAATCTACACTTGAATTCAGAGAAATGTAATGTTATGTCGTTTTCCACAAAACTATGTACCATAAATTTTAATTATTCTATTGCTCATAGCATCCCTTCTAGACCTGAGACCTTTTGTGACCTTGGCAGAAAGTTAAGTTTTAATAAACATATTATGTTAACCACAACTGCCAAGGCGTATAAATATCTTGGTTATGTAATTAGGAACACGCGCAGTTTTACAAATGAAACTTATCTTAAAACATTGTATATTTCTCTAGTTCGTTCTAAAGCTGAATATGCATCAATTGTATGGTCTTCTAATTATTCAGTTTATATTGACAGTATTGAGAGAGTACAGCGCAGTTCACGACCGCGCCAAGGTAGCTGTCGCCGGGGTGCGGAACTTTTGCCGCCGCCCTACCAGCATTCTAGATTAATCACCAAATAATGGAGCGATAATTCGATAAAATAAAAATATAGGAATATAAATAAACACTAATAATAATAAAAATAAATGTATTTTTCTTCAACAATTAACAAAAAACAAACAATATTAAGAACAACAATTAACAAAAAACCAACGATATTAAAAAACAAAAAAGAGCTAAGAACTTAAATAGTATTTTTATTTAAATACTTAGTTTCTTAAGTCATTATTCAAAAAATCATTTTTGGGGCTTTCATAATAAGTCAACCGAGATCTTAGAAATTACTTATTTACTAAGGGGATCTGATCTAACCAATGGATAAAAATAAAATCTAAAAAAAGGGGAAGAGATATATCTTGACTGACGTCTTGCTACTAACCAACGGTGTCTTTTGCCGCCCCCTGGAACGTGGCGCCCGAGTGCCACGCACCCCTTGCACCCCCGGGTTGGCGCGGCTCTGGCGCAGTTTTCTTAAACTTGCTGCCTCTGGTTCAGATGGAGTATATCCACCTATTGGTTTCCTCATTCTCAACTTCTTGATAGATTTTCGCTTATTCCGTTAATAGAAAGACGTAACATTGCTTGCTTCATTTTTCATTTTAAATTATTTCATAATCATGTTAACTGCGCTGAAATTGTAAGTATGCTTAACTTCCATGTTCCCAGAACGGCCTCACGCCATTCAAATTTATTTTATTTGCCAACTCCACGGACAAACATCAGGAAATTTTCTCCTTTAAGCAATATCTGTATCATTTATAATAATTCGCCCTTCGATATTTTTTCTTGTTTGCCTTATTTTATAAAAAGATAATATTTATAATTTTGTAACCGCTTCTTTTATTTTAATGTTGGCCTTATTTTCTTTACTTAGCTTTTCTTACTAAATATTTGGCTATGCTTGTATAATATTGTAATTTTATTTGATAGATTTTGTTAATCTTTTATTTTAGCGTTTTTATATTTCTTTGTGTTTTATGTTGACTATGTTCATTGTTTTGTTATATTATTATAAATCAATTGTAAATTTATTTTCCCATTCTAGTACTGGGCCGTTAGGCCTGTTAAATTGGCGTACTACAATAAATAAAAATAAAATAAATAAATAATGTGAAATTATTGTTGTGAAATCATAATAGTGTGAGCTTGGATATAAAAATAATTTCTGTTTTCAGAATGAAATGCCGTAATATGAAATATGTTCACATAGGTAAGTATGTTTCTTGTAGTATGAAAAAGATATATCAATGCTTTATAATTATGTTTAATTACTTTATTTTAAAAAAATGTCAGGTAAACAACAAAAAAACTTTCTTAGCCTTATGCAAAAGCATAGGTACACGAGATTGCTCATCTTTCGCGACCTTCCAGTGTGGGCGAATGGAATAAAATAAATATTAGTGAAATTATGGCGTAGTTTTATTTACTTTAAATACTTCGTGTTAGCGTATTGTTATCGCACTAATACATTTATTGTTTAAAATCGCTATAGTTAGAACAGAGGATTTATTTATATAAAATAGTAATTGTGTAGCAATTTCAAATGAAACAAAAAAAAAGTAAACAGAAATGCTTTACCTTGAAAAAATATCCCCATCCATCATAAAAACCGTTATCTACATAATACAGAGTTTGTAGTTCGTAACTTTTAAAATATATATTAAACATTTCAATATTTTTTTAGTACTGTAAGGCACAACTTAAACAAGAGGTAAAACTTGAAAGGTAGATAGTTTGGAACAGCAGATTAAGCACTTTATTTTCCAAATTTTGTTTAGGTAAGCAGCATAACTGATATAACTGACCCAAGGCGTTTAGTAACGTAAAGCACTGTAAAAATATAAAATTTGCCGTTTTGTCTTAATTGTATAAGGGCAACCCACTTCAGAATTATCCGTTCTTGGGTTTGGAAGGTTCTATTCAGCTTTGGGCCTTTGATTAACCTCTTTTTATCTTGGTCATCTGTCCTGTAGGAATATCGCTATCAGATTTTTTGCCATTTGAAAGAAATTAGATTATATTTGAATATAATGGAAGCTTTTACTAATGCAACAAAAATTATTATTTATAGCAATTAATTTATTTAATAATGATAGGTAAATCACTTAGTTGGCGTTATTAGTAAGAAATAGTAAAAGAGTATCATAAAAGATATGTCAAAGCGGCCTTACACTGGTTATGTCACCACAACCTTAAACTATCTGTATTTCAAAAACTATTAGGAACATATCCACAAAATTTTTTATAGATAGATTTTCCATAGTGCTCTAACTAAAATATTTTAATTTTTCTGCCACTTAATGATTTCATTTTTTGATAAGGCATTCTGTCAATGTATTTGTAATAGAACACACCATCAAAAAATGAAATAAAACACAAGATGTTCCTCTTAAACTAATACAAGTAGGTTGTACTTCTGTATTATCCGAAAATAGCAGAAAATTAAAAATGTTTTAGACAGAGGACCATGGAAAAGTTGTGTAAAAAATTTCGTGGATGCGTTCTTAATTGTTTCGGAAATGCAAATAGTTTAATTTCGTAATGACACACACTGTAAAAAATTATGTCGCTCCTTTTTCAGCAAGTTCTGATATTTTGACCAATTACCAGCACAACTCCTTCGTTATAAGGCTCATTTTAGTATAAAACTGATCGAGTAATATCTGTAAATTTGTAATAGTATAGAAAAAAGACACAAATTAGTAACCTAATATATATTTCAGAAACATAACATTTTTACAAAAACCAGAGAGACATATACATAAGTAATATATAATATGTCTCTGCAAAAACTAAAAATGAAAACAAATATTTTTGTGTTCAAGATATTCAAGTTTTTACAAAAGCATTTTTGCATTTGAGAAAATGCAGGAACTAGAAACTATTATTAAAAATAAAGTTTTCTTACAAATGTATCATAAGTTTTCCATGCATAAATAAATATAACAAAGTTAATCATATAAATGAAAGTTAATGTCTAGACCCACATTTTACATTAAGTACAAATGGGTGCAAAATGTGGCAATAGTTAAAAAATATTAACATAAATTATGTTATTTCGCTTCATTACTGGTAATGATTTTTTAAAATGCAGATCTGTAAAAACATGTAATCAATATTTTTTGTGAGGTATCCTTCATAAGAAAATAAATGTTCATTAAACCTTGATATCTTAAGCTCATGGTATATAACACAAATTTCTTCCATTTTATTAACTATCATTGTATGTATTCGACCAAATAAAGGAGGATCAACATCTTTTATCAAAATCACATCTTTTTCTCTCAATAATTTGTTGTCAAATACTATTTTATAGGTTTGGGAAACATTATCTTGAAATAATAACAATTTTTCATTATTAATAGGATTAAAAACATCTAATCAAAATGTAGAAAAGGAACTGAGTGATTGGTTTTTGATTTTTGTGTAAGAAAAAATAATTACATTTTGAAAAATTTTTTTGGGACTGAATCGGGCAACTAATTCTAGTTGGTTTTTTATAGCTAAAGTTTTTGTAATATTTACCCTAGAGCACACAACATTGACTGCTAGTTTTGACACCCCATGCTTTGATTCAAATCTTAATCTTGATAATTTAGTTAGAGGACTCACTTTTTCCATTATAAAAGGGTAATGTGTCATAAAATGAAACTTTGGTGATTATAGCATTGCACAAAGCACAGCATAGCAACACAAAACATAAAAAAATGTAGGATTGCACGATTGCACATGGATTGCACGCTCTCACGCTGTAACGCAATGTCCTGAAGAAATATAATACATAATGATGTACAATTGGAAGAATAGAAAAATAGACTGGGACTGGACCCTGGAGGTCGTATTAAAAACGGAAATACTCGAGCGGGACCGAACGTGAAATTACTAAAATTTTTGTTTTCCTGTAACTATGTAATTAGTTGGAGTTACTAAAAACCAAGTTGTATTTTATTTATCATTAATATCCGACTACTTGCTTACCACAAATAAAAATAATTAAATATTTACTATTAGTTGTTCCAAATAGAAATATTTTAACAGTAACTAGTTTCCATAGTTAAGTAAAGATATTAACAAAGTTATTTAATTGTGGCTAAATATGTTCAGATTTATCGCTACTAAAGAGGTAAAAATAGATTTTTTAGTAATGGTAAATAGCATAGTTGAGTTATTGTAACACAAATGATATAAGAATTTAGTTACAGTAATAAAAAAATCTCAACTAACATTTTTAGTTGAGAGGATTTTCTCAGTGTAGGTAGGGACGACAGGGGTAGGTAAAAAGGGCCCGCTTGCGGCCTACTTACCAGGTCTTGGGCGCCCCACTACTACTACTACTACTACTAACATAACTCTAGTCTTTATCTACTATAATTAAGAATTAAAAAAAAATTACTTTTAAGTATTACAACAATAATTGTTCAAACACCACCATTCACTTGTAAATCACATTCGCATCTGCGACGTATAGCATCTGTTGTCACTTGCATTTTCTCCGGTGATACGCACACTTTTATTAAAAAAAATCAAGGGGTGCAAAGTCTCGTCATCTAGGTGACCAATGAAAAAGATCCCTATTTTACAACCCATTGATTTTCAAAATTTTCTGTTAAAAATACATTAACAAGTTCTGTTTTATGTGATGGTGCCACGTTAAATTAATACTATAATTTGGATTGTTCATTATTTGACAAAGATTTGGATTGGATTTTAAATTAATTTAAAATATCTAAATAGTTTTCACTTAAAATGAAAACTATTGTTGGAAATGATATTGAAAAAGGAAGAGAATTATTAAATTGATAAGATCCTCCCATATCTAACCAGTTAAATTACTTTAATAAAATTTCAAATAACAGATAATTTATTAGAAAATTTTGTTTCCTTATAAAATGAGGATTTACCTACATCGAACCAATAGTGTAAGTTATGTCGGTTGAATAAACTATTTTTTATAAATTTAGATTCAACAGTTCAAACAACGTCTAAGAAATTTTCATCTTCTTGGTATTTCAATAAAATAAAATCACAGAAACTGGTTTTTCTTTAACATAGCCTAGTTGGAATTAATTAAATAAGGAAGCATACAATTTTTTTGGATTTATAGAATTTCTATTAATAACTTGGAAACTGTTATTAGAATATTTGTAGACTTTGCTGTTATTATTAGCTATAGGGAAATCAATACAAACTACACATATTTTTGGGCGTAATAGTTGGACATTTCCATTCCCACTGTCCGCACCCTCTCCTCCACTATATATTTTTTAATTGCCCGTTAATTACCTCCTGGCTTCTTTTCACCACCTTACTTTTTTGAATGTCTCTAATTTTAAAATGTGCCTCCTCAGCCTCATTGCCATTCTCCCAACAGTTTTTTTGTCCGGTAAAGTTATATAAACCTATAAAAGAAGAAGGGAGTGCTACACCTCACAATATTTTCGAATAGACTGAAGTAAGTCACAGTTTATAGTGGAGTAAAATCGACTCTCAATTATGCCGTTTTTTTTTACTAAGGTATAACCAAATGAAACCTTTACTATCATGTAGAGGGACAATTTGGCCATGTGAAATAGACTTCTACAACTTTTTTTAGTAGGATCGAATATTGTAAAATCAGATTTTAGTTGTTTGTTGAGTAATTCAAAAATTATGTTTTTCATAACATACAGGGTGTCCACCTAGTGCGCGTAAGTCCAATATCTGGGTTAATAAAAGAGATAACTTAATTTTTTTTTCTACAGGGTTGTCTAATATCCCGAGCTGCACAAAATGAAAATATATTTACATATTCAGGGTGTTCAGTTTTTCCTGGACAGGTACCAACTTCGTTTTTCTAAATGCAAATATATATTTTTTATTGCTTTTTCGAACTAAACCCTTGATTTTAGTAGGACTTTCATCAGCCTTCCCTATACCTAACTTAAACTGTTTTTGAAATATTGACGGGTGAATATTGACATTTTTGCAACTTTGACACCCTGTAAAATCTAAACGGTTTGAGATCAAGCAAAACGGTTTGCACATTCCTATCTTAACTTTTCATAAGCTATCGTTTGGTACTAATTTCAGAATTATCCAAAAATTTAAAATTTTCTGAAAATTTTGAAAATTTTTAATTCCTGGATAAATTTGAAATTAGTACCAAACGATAGCTTATGAAAAGTTAAGATAGGAATGTGCAAACCGTTTTGCTTGATCTCAAACCGTTTAGATTTTACAGGGTGTCAAAGTTGCAAAAATGTCAATATTCACCCGTCAATATTTCAAAAACAGTTTAAGTTAGGTATAGGGAAGGCTGATGAAAGTCCTACTAAAATCAAGGGTTTAGTTCGAAAAAGCAATAAAAAATATATATTTCCATTTAGAAAAACGAAGTTGGTACCTGTCCAGGAAAAACTGAACACCCTGAATATGTAAATATATTTTCATTTTGTGCAGCTCGGGATATTAGACAACCCTGTAGAAAAAAAAATTAAGTTATCTCTTTTATTAACCCAGATATTGGACTTACGCGTACTAGGTGGACACCCTGTATATCGCGCTCGTTAATCAAGGATTTTACTTATATTCCTAATTTTTTCACAGCCAACATAAAAAAGTACAGCGCTTCTAATAGTATGCACCAATTTTTGATAACTTGAAGTATTTTAGAAAAAATAGTCCCAAAGTCGGCACAAGTAAATTTGTGCATGAAAAGCTTCACTATGCGGAGAGCTATATTAATTATTCAAAATTGATCTAGTTATATCAAGTCAAATGTAGCAGAAAATATGAAAAAGTTTTTAAAAAAATTTTTACTCCGCTAGGTGCTATGGTTTTCGAGAAACTGATTTTTTTATGTGCGGCGTGCGCATAGCTCAATTGCTGAATTCTCCCGCAACGACATAGTTGCGGCGCGGATATATAGTAATGGAGTATAATCGCCTCGCCATCTGGCTTTTTTCTGGTGGCTTTTTTTTAAGGTATAACCAAAACGTTTACCATCTTTTAGGGCATAATTTTGTCTATCTGAAATGGATTTCTACAACTTTTTTTGTAAGACCGAATTTTGTAAAATCAAATTTTCGTAGTTTGTTAAGGAATTCAAGAATTATATTTTTCGTAACATAATCGCGCTTAAAAATTAACGGTTTGAGTTTCGCTCAAGAATCTTTCCCTACTTACATAAAAAACTACAGCGCTTTTAATGGTACCTACCAATATTTGAGATAATACCAAGATATAACCGCCTAATTTGTACATTGAAAATTTCACCGTACGGGGAACTATATTAATTATTTATTACTTACGTTTGCATACATCGAGTAAAATATTTTCTAAATCATAAAACAAGATTTTTAAAAAGATGTTCTACACGTTAGGTTTTACGATTTTCGAGAAAATGAATTTTCAATGTGGCGGAGGGATCTTAAAAGTCGTAACAGTGGCAAGCTGATATTTTGTATAATAGTATTTATTTCCTCCTCGGCGTAGCGGTCAAGATATGTAAGTATGGGATTATTTTCTTGCTCCTAACATTGTTGTACAAGTATAAACCTAGCCCTAGTTGTAAATTATTTTTAGTGAACTGTTTAGAATAAAAACTCATTGTAATATTCTCTAGAATAAACTAATCAGTGTTACTTGTATCCTCGTCGGGTATCCTTAAAAGCCATTTCGAAAATGTTATCAAAATATGTTGTTAAATTCATTAGGAAAAGGAAAAACTTTTCTTGTCATTTTATGATCACATATAGCTATTTGCAAAATTTCCGCGGCTCTGTGTAAAATCTGATTATCAGAGAGATTTGCCAAACTATCATCCAGTGAATATTTCTGATCGGAGTTACTTTCTTCAACGTTATGTGAAGTAATTGTAGTAGAATGTATATTTGCAACAACTTTTTCATACTTTGTACTACATTTGATGCCATATTTCCATAGATCAATTTTGAATCATTAATATAGCTCCCCGCATAGGGAAGTTCTTAAAGCACAAATTACTGGTGCCGACTTTGGGACTTATTTTTTTCTAAAATACTTCAAGTTATCAAAAATTAGTGCATACCATTAGAAGCGCTGTACTTTTTTATGATGGCTGTGAAAAAATTAGGAATATATTGATTATCAATTAAGCCAGCGACGTAGCTATTCTTGGGAATTTATTTTGAGCGTAGTGTTTGCTGTTTATTTATTGTGCTTTTTTATTGTTTTGTTTTCTATATTGTTCCTTTTTTCATTAGTGATAATGAGTAATAGAAAAACAGGATACGTATGTGCAACTAAAAACTGCAATAATAAAAGCTGTAATTCTAATAAGAGCTTTTTTACCTTTCCTAAGCAACCCGATCGGTAAGTAGATAAAAATGTGTTATACATAAATGTAATTTAGTATGTAAGTTAACTTAATTTAGGAAATTCATTCATAGACAGCCAATAATATGGTTTATACAATCTCTCAATTTAAGATTTAATGAATTTCGTTTAAAAGTTGGCCAGCTGTTATATTTTAGTTTTAGGAAAAACAAAATTATAGAACAGTACTGCGCAAGTAGTCGAGTGTAAATTTTTTTTGCTAATGTTTTGCGGTGTGTTTAAAAGTAATTTTTTAGGGCAAGGATATGGCTAATGAAAGCCAATAGGGAAGACCTTTTGGACAAATTGGACACACTTCATAAAAGCCATAGACTTGTCAAGATCACTTTGAGGAAAGAATGTTCACTAACCATCTTTGTGAACGTTTAAATGCAAATGCATTTCCTACAGTATTGCCTTCACTTGAAGGAAGCTCAAAAAACATCTGTGGTGATCACACCTATTCCAAGCCAATACTTCTTCCGGCAAATATCCGAGTCTTAATTAGTTTTATTTCACCTATTTTTGGTTTTTATTACAGGATAAGTTATTGTACATTTTTGTGAACAGTTAGTTTTGAATATTTATATAGGTGGAATGGAAGAACGGCAATGCCGAATTCTTACCGTTTGTGTTTCTTTCTTTCTTTTTTCGTTAAGAACACAATAAAGATTTTTTTATTATTATTTATTATATGTATGTACCTCATTGTAAAGTATTGTCTATTTTTATTTCTGTAAATAATTAATGTGTAATAAACATACGTACATAATTACTATCTCAAATTTTTAAAACTTTCCCAAATAGGTAAATCTGAATCCCTTTATATACTATTTCTAAATTAGGCATCACCGTATTGAAGTATTGTCGATTTTTATTTTTGTAAATAATTAATGTGTAATAAACATATGTACATAATTACTATCTCAAATTTCTTTTTTAAAACTTTGCCAAATAGGTAGATCTGAATCTCATTATATACTTATTTCTAAATTAGGCATCACCGTTTTATTCATGTCTATTTCAAAAGTTATTTATAAAATGTTTCAAGAGTTTTTAATACGGCACTGTTATCGCTCATTTACGATAACTACAAATATTATACGTCCAACTCTGACTTCTCTTCTCAGTGCGAGAGCGATAGCGAATGTCGGTCATTGTCTATCGAAAACGGCCACATCAAAGGTGCCGCCGCAGAGTGCCCGAGCTGTGTGTTTATTAAGCTGTGATTATGCTCTATAAGATGGTAAACGTTTCATTTAGTTATACCTTAACCAGTACCAGAAATAAGTTAGATAGCGAGGCGACTCTACTCCACTTTTAGTTAAAATTAAAATTAATAACGGTAGTTAAGGGCTCAAAAATTTTAAATATAATCGGGCTACACAAAAACTGAAGAACTTATAAAATACATACTCTGGCTACATAATTTAATGTTTGCATCTTCAGTAGGTATATACAAAGACCTGTTACTAGGTAGGTAGGCATATAATTTTTTTATTGAAGAAGTAAGGATACCATCTAAGAACGTCCTGATATAAACAAAAAAAAATTGAAATCACTTTTTCGTATCTGCACCTATTAATTTTTCCCCATAAATATTTTGTCTGAAAATAGAATAAGAATATACTAAAATAATTTTTTTTGTTCAAACAAATTTTTCTTGGAGAAAAAAATTTATATTCAATCTAACAAAATAGAAGGAATATGGAATGAGGATTGCTTATTCTCTCTATTTTTTTGTTTAAATGTTTAATCTGAGGCATGTGTTTTGTTGTTGATAAACCATTTTAAAAATATCAAATATTTTTTAATTATACTATTGTAGCAACCGCGTAATAGTTATTAAAGAATGTTGTACCTACTTTAAAATTAGGAGGAAGTGCCCTGGTGACAGAAATAATGTTTGCCTACTATAACTTATCAATATATCTAGAAAAGAAATAGTTTTCCAGCTGGAAATCTAGGATATTACTAGAAATACGCCTTTTTCTGTTTTTCCATTGTACAATAATCATTAATAAGATTTTACAGAACAATTTATTTAAGTTTTACAAGTATCTTATATTTATGTAAGTACGTACTGCTAACGCATATAACTTATTACTAATTTAATGTTTCTTGAAAATTGACAGTGCATTCTCAGTTTACAATTTACTTAAAAATTCAGTATGTTGTAACAGGCTGGTCGATGTACTCTACAGGCTTCGCGGAACTTACTTAATTATTCAGTTATCTCGAAAGGGAGTCTAAAGTTTTACTACTGAATCGATTTCTCTGTCGCGGGGTTCGAGATATGCTGTGATTGACGTATAAAAAGAGTATTGACTTACCGTGGGTTATCTTATCCTGAATCTCGATGTAGGGACGTATTCCCGGGACACTTCTTATATGCTAACACTGAGAGGGTAGTTGGGCGGATTTGCACGAAAACACAGCACTTTTAGGCAAGGGTTTTTAATAACAAATAAATAGAATTTAGAAACGTAAACAAAATAGAAATGCAAAATACTGAAATAATATTTGACCTAAGAAAACGACTGAATACAATACTAATGAACTCTAAACTGAATTACTCTATATAAAACAACTAACGGCGTCTACTTCGAGCCCGAGAAACGTACTTTACCCTGGCTGTTCTTCTAGTTGGTCTGGCCGGTGGATTTCCCTCACTGCTTCTTCTCCTGCTGCTCGTTGATTTGTCCCGGTACCAATCCAGGGATGCCCTCTCAGGCACTCTTCGTCCCATCCGCCTTCTTTCTCTCCTGCACCTGCACTCGATAGCCCTTGGTCGACCTACTCGTCTTGGGCCCGTCTATGCCTTCCTTGCTGCTACTCCGTTACCGGATCCGGCCCTGACCTGGTCCAGTATGGCTAAACGATGAGAAGTGGAAATCAACCTGAAACACTCTTATTAATTATACTATTCATTACTGCTACATGGTTTTCCTTGGACCCCTACGATTAATTTATTGTCAGTGTCAGTGGGAGACGGCGTGTATTTACCTACAATTTGACTCTATTTGCGTTACCGTTACCATATGTTATATCCCCGGGGTTTTCCTCTACTGGCGCATTCTATCAACATATGTCTTCTATCCCTGTACGATTTTCCTTGACCCCTTCCAACAATTAAATCATGTATTTAGTTCGCCCCAACGGCGGTCACATCCGTCAGCCAAGAGACTGTTTGACGAATCAGGAGGAGATTCTCTTGTTCCTACTGGTGACCTGCTATTCCTCCTGGAAGTGGACACCATCCTTCCCTAGCATATTCGTCTTCCCTAACACTTCTGTTCGGGTCGCACGCACAATCGGCATGTCCGTCAACTTAATCAGGGGAGTAAAGGTTTACTAATGACTGGTTGTGTTGCGATACATTCAGAATCCTGAAACAACTGATCTGTGGTGATGGGGAGTGGTTCACTTCGTTCTCGCGCCTGCGCATAGCTCGGCCGTGCTATCACAGTCGCTTATACCGTACCCATGGATAGATGTAATTATCGGCTCCCGTAAAGTTGTCAGGTTCGTTTGGTCTATTGATTCACTGGTAAATGTAGTGTTCTCCATTCGAACTGTTTGACGGATCTGGAGAGATGCACTTACCCACACGAGCTCGACGGACCCGGTACCAGTGTCCCTGGATGGGAGTCCGCAGCATGGGATCCCTGGCCAGCTAATATTTCCTCTGCCTCCATCTTGACCGATGGGCAGTTGTACCCTTCGCCTTATCCTATATACGTCCTAGGCGGAAGCGGACTCCGCAGTGCCTTTTCCTTTGGGTCGACATTTTCCTGTCCCCAATTTATCCTTAATTCCTACCCATGAACACGTATCCGCCACTGCTCGTGTTGATAGTTGGAGCTCCCGGTCTCCAAACGGCTCCTCTCCAACTCTAAACTATTGTGCCTATAGCTCGGCTAACCGGTGCATGGACTTCAAACAGTGGGCAAGTCAGCAGCCCATTACCACAAGTATACTCCTATGCTAGGTACTCCGAAAGGGTAGGATAGAACCTCCTACCCGTAAAGAAGAAAGTCAAGCAGCCGCCATCATTTCCAAAATTTAACCCCAATAGCTTTCACTATCCATACAACGATACGTCTTTTAGTGTATATTAAAAAAATTTAAACTGCAAACTACACATTAGATTCAGAATGAAGTTCATTACAGAGGTGCGTGCTAATTGTGGTTGAACTCAATGAAATATTCATATAAATATACATACATCCCCCTACAAGGAAATGTCCCTTCTCTGTCTACCCCAATGCCTCTGTAATCTATATGCTGCGATAACTAACTACTGAGAACGACTAGTATAATTTTTTTTTCTATTAGACATTCTTGGATCTTTAATTGTGAATATTTCTACCCTTTAAACGTTGTACCTTTTCCGATTTTTAAAACATGTAATGCTAACTAGAGTGAATTTCCCAAAATCTACCGATCCCCTTTATATATTTTATCTAATTACCCCCAATGTTTCCATATTTGCGATTATATCTGTTTTATTTAAGTGATCAACGCCCCATGATTCGCGCTATGAAATTTGACACCAACGTGCTGTAATCTGACACCTTATTTTGAATTTTGACACCAACGTGCTGTAATCTGACACCTTATTTTGAAACTTGACACCAACATGATGTAATCTGACGCCTTATTTTGAAACTTGACACCAACGTGATGTAATCTGACACCTTATTTTGAAATTTGACACCAACGTGTTGTAATTTGACACCTTATTTTGAAATTTGACACCAACGTGTTGTAACCTGACACCTTATTTTGAAACTTGACACCAACGTGATGTAATCTGACACCTTATTTTGAAATTTGACACCAACGTGATGTAATCTGACACCTTATTTTGAAATTTGACACCAACGTGTTGTAATCTGATACCTTATTTTGAAATTTGACACCAACGTGTTGTAATCTGACACCTTATTTTGAAATTTGACACCAACGTGTTGTAACCTGACCTGTTTTTTGGCAAGACGAATTTTAAATAGAGATAAGTTGGCAGCGTGGCCGGTATATTGTTGTTTGGGAAAACCCTCTGTTGATTCCCAGGAGGTAAGCATTCCCTTTTGTAACATTATGTGTTCTAAATAAGTTATCTTTGCAGGGTTTTATTGATGGCCTAGTTTTGGCTTAGTGGTAATTTTGATTGTTGGTTTGGACTTGGCCCGAGTTTGGTTAGTTATGGATAGCATCTATTGGACTTGAATTCAGTCCCTCCTTGTGTCGATATCTCTGTATGGAGATCTGAAGACATAAGCCTAAGAAAATTGTACCCTGAGTTATCTCTGGTTGATTTTGATTTTAGTAGAAAATAAATATCCTTGTAGTGAATTCAGACTTGTGTAAACTAAATTAAATGTGGTAATAAGGGGATAGATTATTCTTGGGGTGATTATTTACTATTTAAGATTGGGTTTTAAGATTGTGTATTAAACTAAACCTGGACAACCGATTGGTATATAAGGTATTGCTACGGAGTTATTGAGGTAGTGTTGTATTAGTTGAGTACTATTCTAAAATGGACCCAGAAAAGTTAGTAAGGGACGAACTCTTGTATGAGGTAAGAGTAAGGGGATTTACTGATTTACAAGGAGAGACAGTTAGGTCTATGAGACGTCAGTTGGTTGATTTGTTGCGAACTGAAGAGTTCGGAGTAGTTAGGGAATTGCCAGCAGAGTTTCAACCAGCAGTGGTAGAGGAGATAGACAATTGTACAGTTAAGGTAGAACAACTTGAGCAGTATTTACTAGGTTATAGGGGATTAAATCCGGCGAATATGCGTTGACACTAAATTGAAGCATCTGTATGGTAGATTAGGTAGGTTATCGTTGGATGAGGAGGACGAGAACCAACTTATGTTGCGAGCTAGGGGTAATTTGAAGTCTAGGTTGGAAACTATTGAGGCAAAGGTTGATCAGGCTGATGAGGAGGCTCGAGGACTAGTACGAGTAGCGGTTGAACAAGTCCCAGCGAATGATAGAGTTCCAGCAGCAGTTGCTGATACAATTCCAGTAAGTGCCAATGTAGTAAATATTCACAAACATCAATATGAACCAAGGAAATGGGGAATTAAATTTGGAGGACAAGATGGACTTAGCGTTTCAGCATTCTTTGAACAAGTCGAGGATAAGAGACGGTCAAGTCATTTGAGTGAAGCCGAGGTCCTAGATAGTGTTACTGATCTTCTAGAAGGTAGTGCAGCTATTTGGTATCGTTCCAAGACTGGAAAAATTAAGTCATGGTCTGACTTTCAGCTTCATTTGCGTGAGGAATTCCAACCTCATTTTTACCAAAGTGATTTATGGGATGAAATTCGAGCCAGACGTCAAGGGGATCAAGAACGTATAGGAATTTATTTTGCTTGCATGTCTTATCTTTTTAATAGATTACCAAAACCACCTAGCGAGGACGAAAAGTTGGAGGTTCTGAATAAAAATATTCTTCCATATTACATTAATAATTTAGGACTGGCTACTTTTGCTACCGTAGATGAGTTGGAGAAATTATTGAAGAGACTTGAGAGAAATCAGGATATTGCTGATAAACGGAGTGCGCCATCGAATAACCCTAGTACTTTGCTAGAACCAGATTTAACCTCCCAATCTTCACCTTTATCTAGGCCTAGGTCTCGTCTTATTGTCAATGCAGTAGAAGAGTCTCGACGAAAATGTTGGAACTGCCAGCGACTTGGTCATATTTTTAGACAGTGCAGAGAGAGAAGGTCTCGGAAGTTTTGTTTCAGATGTGGACATGAAGGAGTTGTGATGGCCGAATGTCCCAAGTGTTCGGGAAACGGTCAAGGCGGCGAAGCTATCGGCAGCCGTCCAGAACAATCAGGTAGATCTCTCCTGGCCTGTATGGTTAGATTTCGTTAAGGCAGAATTTAGTAAGGCGAGGTTAGGATATATGTTGACCAAGGTACCTGGAGACCCTAGACCACATGTTACGGTAGAAATTTTTGGTGTGCAGTTTGTGTGTTTACTAGATTCAGGAGCGTCACAAACAATTATAGGACATCAGGGTTGGCGTCGACTACAAGCGATGGGAGTGAAGAACTTGACCGATGCAGATTGTGGTGCAGTAACGGTAGCGAATGGAGGTTCATGCAATACTATTGGCAGCCTCAGCCTACCAATAAAATTGCAAGAGAAACTGAAGGTGATTAAATGCTTGGTGGCACCTGATATTCATCTCGGGATTGTACTTGGTATAGATTTTTGGAGGGAGATGGAACTCATGCCGTCATTTGCATCGGATAGCTGGACATTTCAGGCTACTTGTAGTGTGGTACAACGCGAACTATTAACTGGAACACAGAAGGATACACTTGATAAGTTGTTGGCTGAAAAATTTTCTCAAATGGGAACGAATTTAGGATGTGCCCGAGCTGTGGCCTATGTCATCGACACAGGGCACCATACACCAATTAAGCAACGGTACTATCCCGTCTCACCATACATGAAGAAAATCATGGATGATGAATTGGACAAAATGTTGGAGTTAGGGGTTGTGGAACCATCATCGTCAGCTTGGTTCTCACTAGTGGTTTTGGTAAAGAAACCTAATAATGAATATAGATTTTGTGTAGATTACAGAGAGGTTAACAAGGTTACTAAGAGAGACGCATATGCGATTCCTTTTATTTCTATGATTCTAGATAGACTACGGAACTTCTTCAAGTTCTTATCCTCGATTGATTTGAAGAGTGCTTACTGGCAAATGCCTCTAGAAGAGTCTAGTAAAGAAAAAACGGCTTTTACCGTTCCCGGTCGGGGACTTTTCCAATTCCAAAGAATGCCATTTGGACTTCACAATGCACCGGCTACATGGCAGCGATTTGCAGACAACACCCTCGGTCATGACCTGGAACCATATCTCTTTATTTACTTGGATGATGTGATTATAGCCACTCCTGATTTTGACTCTCACGTTTCTGTTCTGGGGAAGATTTTTGATAGATTAATTAGCGCGAGACTTACCGTAAATCAAGAGAAGTGTGAATTTGTTAAGCCACAATTAAAATATTTGGGATATGTAATAGATCAGTTTGGCTTGAGATGTGACCCGGACAAAACGGATGCAGTAATGAACTTTCCTACACCAACGAAGGTAAAGGAAGTCAGGAGATTCTTGGGATTAGCCTCATGGTATCGGAGGTTCGTACCTAATTTTTCGGGAAGAGTTTTGCCACTAACTCACTTGACCAAGAAAAAGGTCAAATTTATTTGGAATGAGGAAGCAGAGAAGTCCTTCTTAGACCTTAAGGAATGCCTTGTTTCGGCTCCCATACTGACTTGTCCTGATTTTGATAGACCCTTTATACTTCAGACAGATGCCAGTCAAAAAGCTTTAGGTGCGGTATTGGTGCAAGAATTTGAGGATGGAGAGAAGGTCATAGCATATGCTAGCAGGACGCTTAGTGCCTGTGAGTCTAAGTATTGTGTCACAGAATTAGAATGCCTCGCAGTACTCTGGGCCATCAAGAAATTCCGGTGTTACCTTGAAGGGGACAAATTTCACGTTGTTACTGATCACGTTGTTACTGAGGTGGTTGTCGAATTTAAAGGAACCCTCTGGACGGTTGGGACGCTGGGTATTACAGATGCAAGCCTATGATTTTGATATAACGCACCGGAAAGGTAAATATCATCAAGTGCCAGATGCCCTGTCCCGCGCGGTTCCAGATATATGTTTGATCGAAGTCCAAGAAAACAACCAAGATGAATGGTATAAGAGACAATGTCGTAAGGTTCAGTCACGTCCTGATCAGTATCTTTTGTGGAAGGTTGAGCAGAACCAGTTGTATAAGTTGGTGTCGTCCAGGTCGCCTCAATTTGATGAGGGCTTCGAGTGGAAGGTTGTTGTACCGAAGAAGTTGCGCAGGACTGTTCTCCAGGAAAGCCATGATGAGCCTACCGCTGGTCATTTAGGTATTTTTAAAACAAAATGTAGAGTATGTCAGAGATATTACTGGCCGGGGATGGCGGCAGATATTGTAAAGTATGTTAGAGGATGTGACATTTGTCAGGCGCCAAAAACCAGAACAGAGAGCACCAGCTGGACTTATGGGTGGTAGAAAAGTCACTAAACCATGGCAGATGGTATGTGCCGACTTCATGGGACCATTCCCTATGACTCCCCAGAGAAATCGTTTTATCTTGGTGGTAGCTGACATTTTTACGAAGTACGCTTTATTGTTCCCCCTTTCTTCCGCTAATGCATCAACAGTAAAAAGGCATATTGAGGAGGATGTATTTATGGTTTACGGAATTCCAGAGGTTCTAGTCTGATAATGGGAAACAGTATGTCGGAAAGGATTTCAGGACCATGCTAGAGGGATATAATGTAGAATTGTGTTTAACTCCTATGTATCACCCGCAAAGTAATCTCACTGAACGGATAAATAGAGTTTTAAAGACGATGGTCAGGTCATACATCGAAGATAATCAACGAACATGGGACGTCAACTTACCAAAATTAGGATTTGCCTTACGTACAGCCGTTCATGAAATCACCGGTCACACCCCGGCTTACCTGAACTTTGGCAGGGAGCTCAAATTTCTGGAAAACCCCATTTAGGTCAACGAGTAACTGGAGACAATATAGAGATTGGAAACCGCCAACCTCTGGCCGAACACGTGGGACAATTAAAGCACACTCATCAGGTGGTGGAACGGAAGCTAAGGGATGCGTATAAAAATAGTGCTACCAGGTATAATTTACGCCGTCGACCAATTACGTTTGCAGCAGGGGATATCGTTATGAAGAGAAATCATGTTCTCTCTGATGCGACCAATTACTTCTCTGCGAAGTTGGCACCTAAATTTGTTAAATGTAAAATTAGGGCTAAAATCTCTGCTAATGTCTACCGTTTAGAAAGCTTGGATGGAAGAAAAGTTCTGGATGATTACCATGTGTGTGATCTTAAACCGTATTCCGCTAGATCAGACGCTGACTCAGTCTCCTCTGAGGACTGAAACCTAACTGGCCTACCTCATAGAATTTTATTGGTTCGTAGGTATATGTGTAGCTTGATAGTTTTAATAAGAGTAGGGTATGAATTTGTTTAGAGTGGCTTGGTTGCCAAATTCAAGGTAAATTATGGTAGGGAAGAGATTAAATTTATGGAAATGTCATGTAAGTCATAAGTATGGAAATGTCATGTCGTTGATGGTGGACTCTGAATCCTTCTTTGTTAAGGATATGATTTTTTTTTCTGTCAAGGTTTGGATCCACCATGTCGTAACGTTAGTAATTATTTTTGAAGGCTGATAAAATCCACTTGGATATTCTGAAGGATAGTGTACTCTTTGGGAGGATTTGATAAGTATACGGTAGGGTTAGGTAAGCAAGGAAGGTGTTCCTGCACTTTTAGCGCTCTATAACATCATCTGATAACCGATCTTGTTTACAGGACATTCCTAAAGTCCCCTGATCCACCTGTTATACTTAAATAGAATGGCTGGAAATTGAAGTGGTTGGAGAAGAGGTTTTTTTTTCTCTTCGCTGTTAGGCATACGAGTATTAGTATACTGTATGGACCTATTGGTTTTTTTCCTTTGTCAGTCATACGAGTAGTTGTGTACTGTATGGACCTATAGGGTGAAAATTTCTACGAAATTTTCTGGAGGCAAAGGAGGGGTGTTATAGGTCGAATTTTAGTGGACCTGTAACACATTATTTTCATACCAACTCCATCGAGTCACAGCAAATGTGAGATTTGTTTCTGTTGCGCTACACATATACCCAAGATTTAGTTTTTGTATTTTTTTATTTTGTTGGGGTTGACTCTTAAATGAAGTTAATTAGTCAGTAATTCTTTTAGGCTAGGATTTATCATTATACAGTAAGGGTGGCTTAATTGACACAGGTTACACAAGGGCTCCGGGACTAGAATCTGCTTATAGTTCACCTTTTGTTATAAGACTGGGGAAAAGGTTGAAACTGCCTCACTTTCTTGCGAGGTATGTCCTAGGTATTATCCAGTACACAGTTTTGAGGTACGAGTTGTTTATAGTTATGGAGTCACCTTATAAGTTGAAGAAGTTAGGTAGAATTTTTGTCTTGACAACCACCTTCCGGTCGAGGATAAATGTAGGTTTTAACCTGAAGACTAATTAGGGATTCGACAAAGTTTTATCTACCTCAGTAATCTGATACCTGAAATAGAGGGTAGCGAAGGGCATTAAAAAACAACCTTGTATCTCAAGCTTAGTAAATCATCTCTGAGTTTAATACCCACCCAACACCCTTCCCTAGGGCATATTTTGGGAATTATAGTATCATTTTGTTACTATTTCACCTTTTTCAATAAGCAGTATTTTTCCCAATTCATTCGGTAAGCAACAGGTTACATATGGAACTAACAGGTAGGGTTGCCAACTATAGATATTAACTCACGGGACTGACTTCGAATTAACAAGTCTGCATTCGATGGTCGACAATATTATAAAATTTTGAACTAACTAATAACGTCACTGGTGTCTTATATTCGTTCATAACCATCCGGAAAGAAAGCCTGGGCACGTGAAACCCTTAGCGGGGTAGTCTTTTTTCATTGTCAATCATAGAACCGTCCATGGTCTACCTGCCATAGCATGGCATAGAATATGTTCCATGGAATAAGTTCTGTGTACATTGTAGACACTCCTTTTGTAGTTCTGTGTTCTGTTGTTCCTTTTCGAATTTTGATCTACCGAAGCCGCCACGCTGTCTAGCAACTTGGTGAATATTTACGTTAAATTGGACCCATCATTTATGGATTTGTAAGATAAACCCAAAGAAATGGATGTTCTGTTTGGCTAAGGTGTGGTCCACAGTATACAGGGCGCCCTATTTCTTGACCCGTTGCATGGCTAACTTTTTTATTAGTAGAGATACAAAAACGCTTAAATGAGCAAATTAGTGCAGTTTCGTATTAGTAATTCTACGGTAAGGCGAAAAATTATATACGGGGGAAGGTTGAAAAGTTATTGACAAAAAACTAAAAATCCAACTTTTCTATTATCCCTCGTAGCTCGTTCATTTGAAGAGTTAGAGAAAAATGCTTCACATGTTTTTTGCAGTATTTTTCATGCAAAATGACATGCACGTGCTACTTTTTATATATCTCTTAAAATGGTTGAGAATCACAGTAAAATATATTTTTTTTAAATGGAATGGATAGGTGGCTGTGACATTAACCGAAAGTCCCCTTTTTTCTCTTTCAGATGATATAACATAGTCCATATTTTATCCTTACAAAAGTAATAATAATCGTTGTTTTTAAAGAAAGTTTATTGTCACATCATGAATGCTATGGATTATGGAACAAAAAATAAGATTCCTGATATTTTTAAAAACGTCTAGTTGGCATTTAATTATTGACAGATCATAAGTGACATTTTTAGTTTTTGTTAAGTAGTTTATTGTTTATTATTAATACTGCATACAAAATAATAGTGTTGCAAATATGTACACCAACGAAGAGAAAAATGATATGCTATTTTGTTATTATAACCAAAATCGAGATGCACAAGCTGCAGCGAATCTTTATTTTGAAACTTACATGGAACGAAGACAACCCCATCATAGAATATTTAGACAGCTGGAAAATAATATACGATTATACGGTTCTTTTTCAAAGCCTAAGGATGAAAGAAACTTCAATGAAGACACTGAAATAAATGTTTTGGCTTATGTAAATTTTAAACCTGATTCTTCAACTGCAGAAATTGCACATCACTGCAACACTTCCAAGGAAACTGTAAGAGCTATTTTAAAAGGTAACAATTTAAAGCCTTATCATTATTCCATATGCAATACTTTATATCCAGCTGATAATCAAAGAAGGATGACATTTTGTCGATGGTACATTTCAAAATGCGAAGAGGATCTAGACTTCTGGAAAAAGATTTTATTCAGTGATGAAAGTAGATTTACCAACAATGGTATTTTTAACCGCCATAATAACATAATGTGGTGCCGAGAAAATCCACATCTTGTTTCTGAAAGAAGAAATCAACGTCAATTTGGGATAAATGTGTGGTGTGGAATTTTTTGTGGCAAAATTATTGGCCCATATTTTTACGAAGATAATTTGAATGCGAATAATTACCTTCATTTTCTAAGGAATACTCTAACAGAGGAATATTTAAATGAATTACCACTTCATATTTTTAGAAATCTTAAATACTTCCAACACGATGGAGCACCTGCGCATAATTCCCGCGAGGTAAAACAATATTTACATGAACAGTTTGATAATGTTATAGGAAATAGAATGGATATCGACTGGCCAGCGCGAACACCTGATTTGACCCCCTTAGATTTCTTTCTTTGGGGGTTATTGAAAGATAAAGTTTATGTGACAGCTCCTCTAGATATAGAGGATCTAAAAGTCAGGATTCAAGATGCAATTAGAAGCATACATGGACATACAATAAATAATGTTTTAAGAAGTATCCAGAAACGCTGCTTACTATGTATCCAACAGGATGGTGGTCATTTCGAACATTTACTTCAATATAATTAATTAATTAATAATTTCTGTTCTCAAAACATTCTTTTGTTCCATAATCCATAGCATTCTTGATGTGACAATACACTTTCTTTAAAAACATCGATTATTATTACTTTTGTAAGGATAAAATATGGACTATGTTATATCATCTGAAAGAGAAAAAAGGGGACTTTCGGTTAATGTCACAGCCACCTATCCATTACATTTAAAAAAAATATATTTAACTGTGATTCTCAACCATTTTAAGAGATATATAAAAAGTAGTAAGTACATGTCATTTTAAATGAAAAATACTGCAAAAAACATGTGAAGCATTTTTCTCTAACTCTTCAAATGAACGAGCTACGAGGGATAATAGAAAAGTTGGATTTTTCGTTTTTTGTCAATAACTTTTCAACCTTCCCCCGTATATAATTTTTCGCCTTACCGTAGAATTACTAATACGAAACTGCACTAATTTGCTCATTTAAGCGTTTTTGTATCTCTACTAATAAAAAAGTTACCCATGCAACGGGTCAAGAAATAGGGCGCCCTGTATATTTTTGGCAAGACGAATTTTAAATAGAGATAAGTTGGCAGCGTGGCCGGTATATTGTTGTTTGGGAAAACCCTCTGTTGATTCCCAGGAGGTAAGCATTCCCTTTTGTAACATTATGTGTTCTAAATAAGTTATCTTTGCAGGGTTTTATTGATGGCCTAGTTTTGGCTTAGTGGTAATTTTGATTGTTGGTTTGGACTTGGCCCGAGTTTGGTTAGTTATGGATAGCATCTGGTGGACTTGAATCCAGTCCGTCCTTGTGTCGATATCTCTGTGTGGAGATCTGAATACATAAGCCTAAGAAAATTGTACCCTGAGTTATCTCTGGTTGAAGAATTTTTGGTGTCCGCTTGTTTTTTCCATTAGTCGACTGTCCTTGCTGCTCATCCATTTGGTAGCAAGCCTATCTGGCCTGCCCCCTTGATCTGATTTATGGTGACGACCGTATACCCTGGATATTGAATAGGATTTTGACAGGACTGGTGAAGAACTCGGTGCGTTACCTGGTTGGACTCCCGAGAAGTTGGAGGATTGAAGGATCCCATTAGTCTCGAGGTCCACCAGCGAGTAGGTTGACGTCCATCTAGTGGCTAGGGAAGATCTTCATCAGCTCCCTTAGCAGACCAGATAAGCTACGCTTATTTACATTTTTTTTTGTACATGTACCATCCATTTTTCTTGTAACCTTGGCACCACCAGTAGATTCTTAATTGGGGAATATTTTACTATCACACAGAGTACGCATTTGTAGAGTCTAAGTCCATTTATAATAGTACTTGCCGGGGAGATAATTGTTCACATACCGAGTATAGTAAAGCATAGTTGGGGTATAACGATAGTTATAGTCTAGCTAAATAGCTAACGAGGTCCAGGTCCAGTTTATTGTATTGTTAATTGTTAGTCTGCCGGCTAAGTCTACTTTGTTATTTATTTATACTGAATACATGTTAGCATATTATTTACAGCATAGTGATGTCCATGTTTAGTGATTAAGGTTTTATAGGGATATATTTATTGATTAGTCTCAGTGGACACTTGCGGTAGCCACTCGTGGCGCCCTCTCTATTTTGTTTCTGGCTAGCATAAAAGCCGATATAGATTTGTACCCCGCCCATAAAACCGACTGAGCATCCCGGAATTTTTATGGTTGCGCACTTGTGACAACCCACTAGAGTACTAGAGAGTCTTTCTTTTTTTTTTATAGGAAAGTGCGTAGCAATATAACGGAAGAATTTCATACCATTACTTATTTAAACCACCTTATCCATTCCACCATTTATCAAAGGACCTACAAAAGGAGGCAAATTGGGTGCTGAAACATCATCATGGTCTTCCATGGAACGAAGGTTTGGAATCCTTGAAAGACCTACCAATTATTCTGCAGGGTGCAACAAGATCAGCAGACATTATTTATGTCAAAGGGCGGGAGAAGGCCATGTTCCTAAGAAAGTACGTGAACAAACCGGTTGTGGAGTTTCTGGAACATCCCAAATTATGCCGGCAGGTTCCTGAATGTTGGCACCATCGACTGGACCACTGCGTATGTGCGTTAGCTAATGCATATAGCCTGCATGATTTTTTTTTAAGAATTAAATAAAAAACAATATATTTTTGAATTTTATTTTAGCATAACCTGTATCATTGTTATTTATAATTAAAATAAAAAATTAATTAATATATTTTTGGGTTTTATTAATTTCTCTGTAATATAGTGTTGCAAGGCTATAGTTAAAAACATATCTTGTAGTAAACAAAAAGCAAGAGCATACCTACTTCAAAATGAATCACGTTTCACTGTATCTGCGCAAGCTTCTAGCACCATAGTGCATATAAATGACTCGAGTTCTTTAATAAACCACACAGTTTATTTTACACCTCGCATACTAATCTGGTGTACTTGCTATTGTGGTTTTTCTTGACTCAGTGCTATAGTATAGTGATATTAGAAAACATGAATCCTGAAACCATTTGCTCTATTAGTTCTACAATTGTGAAAACTACTGGTGAAGCTGTAAAATTGGTAAAAAGAACAGAAGAGATAATCAGTCAAATAAAATTAGTAAAACGTAATGTGAAATTGTTGGAAAGTGGGATAAAAAATAGAATTAACAATCAAGAGGAAGCAGAAAATCCTTTCAAATTGGAAGCAACCTTGGCATTATTTAAAATACTATTTAGCTAAATTGCAACACTTAAAACAGTCTTCTGGTAAAGTTGGAGCAGGCTTGGAGGACAATACTAAAAAGAAGCGTAATCGACAGTTAGTTTGGCACTCGATTAATTCTTGCTTCGATGGACGACTGTGTACAGGACTAATTGCAAATTTAAGTATTAAAGATCCATTATGTTTCTTAAATAGGGCCTTCGATAATTTTCAAAGAAAAATTAAAACACATCGTCAGAATTCAATGCTTAAAGTTAAAGTTGTAAGTAGAATAGCTATGCCGATCGTGCTCCAAAATTCAAGATGGCGGCTGGAGCAGGATCGGCATAGCTTTTCACCGACTATGTGACAGTCCAAGTAGGCTGGCAGGTGCCACGCTTCACATCGCGTCTCGACACTGTTCGGTAGATGTTGATGAGCTGTACTTATTTATTATCATAATTTGAATTTATCTTGGGTTAATGATCTAAATAAAATACTGCAACATATAAAATCATTTATTTTGTTTATTACAATTCATATACAATAAAACGTGTTACAATACATTGTTCTTATTAATCCAAGAATTATGTTTATCATCATAACCTAACCATTTGACAAATACTTTATTTTCTTTTTTTCGTAACACCTTTTCAACTAAGTAGGCGTCAGGATGTTTTACTTTTTGTAACTCTAGTTCATAGAACCCTCCTTTTATTTCTTCACCACTCTCATCCTTCAATAAATATGTTGTGGGATTGCTTAATTTTATTTTCCTAATAATAAAAATTTCACTAGACCAATTCGGTGTATACCCTTTCTTAAAAGCTTCTCTATATTTGCTAATCCTCACATGCTCGCCTACTTTAAATTTTGTTATTCTGTCAGCTAGTTTTAAATGAGAGTATGTTGACTTTAATATAGATTTCTCATTCCTTGATGTGATTTTGTTTGGTTTTAACTTTGTTGTAGAATGAACTGTATTGTTGTATTTATCAACAATTTTATCTAACAGATGAATCCAATTATACGTCCCACCTAAACTAAAAGCGCGCCAAAGCATATTTTTTATAGTTCTAATAACTCGTTCCACCATAGAAGCCTTTTTTGTACAGTAAACGCTGTAGTGGTTAATATTATACTTTTTCATGAGTTTCCTGAAATTCTCATTATAGAATTCTTTTCCCATATCTGTTTGTAGATTTTTTGGAATCTTCTTAAGGTCTCGCAGAATTTTATTCATCGCATTTGTAACATCCTGGGCGGATTTACTCTTTAGAGGCTCTGTCCATATAAACTTAGAGAAGCAATTAATAACGATTAGCACATATTTATACCCTTTATTTTCTGTTGAATATGGTATCAAATCAATTAAATCGGCTTGTATTAAGTCGTTCAGGCCTTTTATTACGGTTCTACGTCTTTTGAAATTGATTCTGGCAGGCTTGTGTAGTTCATTGACAATATCTTCTTTTACACTTCTTGTTGCATATTTATTCAATTTGTCAGGAGATTTCATATTGGATTCCAACTAATATTATAGTATGCATTCCTCCTTCTTATATATTTAATCCCACAGGAACTCGTATAAAGAATTCTACAAATAAATTACTATTCGTAGTTTGTGAATCCTTTTCTCGAAACGAGATATTGTCACCGCGACGTAACTGTACATTGACTAGTTCTGTCAAGTTAAATTCCTTCTCATTTATAATAGTTATGATAACATTAGGGTAACCCAGTACATATTCAATCATAGCTGACTCGTAGAAGAAAACGTGGCATGTTTTTATATTAGATATTAGATATTTCTTACTATTTTCTTGAAAGGCCCCGGACTCAAATGTTAAAATAACATTATAATATAGTTCCTTTGTAAAAGATGATTGAAACGTCGGATGTTGTTACTACATAAATCGTTTATTCGATACTGATCGCTGTTTTACATGTCATGTATGTTTTATTGAACTTCCCAGTGCATTGACTTACTAAACATTATTCAATATGTACTAACTAAGCAGTTTCGCAAATGCAAGTAATATGCAAATTTAGAAACTACGTACATACTTAAAAACTACAATAAGTAAATACCTTGCATTACACCATCCCTTTCAGGAGAATGACCCCCACTATGGCCATTTGTGAAGAGCATTCTCTAGTTAGGATAAAATAAACAAACCTTGTTATATCTTAGTTTGAAATTCTAATCTAATTTAATCTAACACCTTAGTTTATACATATTATGATGACAGGCCTGTCCTTATCTAATACTTAATTTACTTATTTACATATTTTCCTTTTCTCGAAACGAGATATTGTCACCGCGACGTAACTGTACGTTGACTAGTTCTGTCAAGTTAAATTCCTTCTCATTTATAATAGTTATGATATCATTAGGGTAACCCAGTACATATTCAATCATAGCTGACTCGTAGAAGAAAACGTGGCACGTTTTTATATTAGATATTAGATATTTATTACTATTTTCTTGAAAGGCCCCGGACTCAAATGTTAAAATAACATTATAATATAGTTCCTTCACTATGTTTTCTGCAATGTTTGTAGACATTACATCAAAATCTTCATGATCCTCAAAGGAGTGTTGTGGTTGACTTATGTGTCTACCAAATTTATCGATTGTCATTTTTAAGCTAGTTATAAGTTTCTTCTTATTGCTCAATAATTTTAGATTCACGCAACTCTTCGATAATAGACACGATCTCGTTAGTGTGACCTGTATGACCAGCGGTTTGAGATGAAACTAAAAGCCGTAATCTATCAACAAGTTCATTAGGATCGTCCCAGTATACGTAATCTATTGGACTATTCGAGGCTTCCAGTAACATACCAAGACCCAATCTCTTTCGAGTTAGAGGTTGTATGCTACGAGGTCTTCGTGGTGTTAGTGGTTGTATGGTCAAAGCGGATATGATTTTCTTATATTTGTAAGATCCATTACCCTGAATTTGTTCATTTTCAGAGTAGTTTCTTTTATTAGCATTCGTTCGTTTAACAATGTCTAAGTAGTTTTTTCTATCACCTTCTGTGAAACCAACTGGATGTTTCTTAAAAACCAACTCGTATAGTCCAGGAGTCCCCTTATAAGTTAATCCACCTATAATCAAATCATTACCATCGAATTGTAAAGATGCGTTGCCAATTTTTAGCTCATTAAGGTCTGGATCATATCTAACACCATACCTAAAGTCAAACTCATTATGTACATCATCAATCATTTTATGAACATATTCTCTGGGTAAAGGATCAAGTTGATCCAAATAGTACAATGTGTCGGGTGCATTACTTAAGGTTTGAATGTAATCTTTTGCTTCTTGTATATTTTCATCTAGTTCTTCATTACTTTCCACATTATCTCCATCAGCAATATCATTATCATTTGAATTTCCTTCTGCAACAATTGACGTATCTAGGAAACTTGGTGCGTTAAAAATCCTGGAGCTATTATATTTTGCTTTGCTTTTTTTCGGTGAGCTAAAGGAGAAATTAGATTTTACTTCCTTTTTTACAGGCTCATCACTTTTTATGTTTGACTCTCCATCAAGTTTCTCGGCAATTGTTTGTAAACGCTTCGTGATAGGAAGAAACGATTGTTCTTGAATTATACTTCCTTCTTTCAAAGCATTCAGCTTTTGCTTTACTACGTTCCTCCTTTGTATTAACAATTTTTTTACTTCAACTTCCTTTCTATTCATATTGAAGTTACAAATTCTTCTTAACCTCAGTAAAAGCAGTAAAAACAGGTCTCAGGCAGTAAAAAACAGGTCTGAGGCAGTAAAAAACAGGTCTCAGGCAGTAAAAAACAGGTCTCAAGCAGTATAAAACAGGTCTGATGCAGTAAAAAACAGGTCTCGGTCTCAGGCAGTATAAAACAGGTCTGATGCAGTAAAAAACAGGTCTGATGCCCGGTCCCATGTAGTAAAAAACAGCTTAGTGCTAAGTGCCGGTCTAGCTCTATGAACACTAACAATGATGAATAAAGTGAACAGAACGTATCTCTCTTTATATATGTATGTAATGATCAAATCCCTTTCTATATCTACCATTACTTATATCACTATCCTTATCAATCACCATAAAACCATATTTGTCTTTCCAGCATAGTGAACACATTTCTTTAAATTTATTAAAATTCATGTCGGTATTAATGTGATCTTCATATATGTGCTTCAAATTTAAGTCATCTTGTTTGAAGACTACCAATATATTTGCGTTCTCACGTATTAGATGTTTTGGAATACGTGTATAAGTTTGACAGAGATAAAAACAATCTACTTCTTTATGACGTCCCATACTGAAGTAATCTCTCATAACATTTTGTTTATCACAGGCTACATCATCAAAAATAAATATTGAATTTTGTTTTACATCTTCAGGAGGCAGAATGTTGTCACAATTATTGAAGGAGTAGTATCCAATTCCTTTTATGGGTTTTAGAAGCTCTTCTAAATATTGATATTTTGACTGATAGAGAGACTTAGAGAAAATATAAATGTTTTCAAACTTCAATCCATTAGGATGCTCAATCAAACTAATCATAATATTAGTTTTACCACAGTTCGATGGACCGACAACCAGGCAACGGATTGTGGATGGTAACAGTTCTCCATGTCTCTTCAAGATTTTCTTTTCTTTGATATCACTATTGTTAATAGGTAAAACTGTTGATTGTTTTACAATGCGCATGACGGAGGCAATACTTCAAATAAAGCACAGTCTATGATTATCTATATATATATAGGATGATGATACTAATATTATATCATTTGTGAATCGTTTGTAGTGCCAAATGCTTAGAACAGCTAAAAAGTCAGGCAGCGGTATATTGGACTCTATTATAAATAAATTACCAGTAGAGCTCCATATTCCGGGATATAAATTTTGTGGTCCCGGTACAAAACTTAAGAAGAGGTTAGCAAGAGGTGATATGGGTATTAATGGTCTAGACGAAGCTTGTAAACAACACGACGTGGCTTATAGCAGAGAGAAAGACTTGGAACAACGCCATAAGGCAGATCAAATTTTAGGTGAGAAGGCGGTGGACAGACTTAAGTCACCAAACGCATCCATAGGAGAAAAGGCAGCAGCCTTAGCTGTGGCAACAGCAATGAAAGCTAAAGTTAAATTAGGAATGGGATGTGGTAACAAAAAAACTAAGAAAAGAAAAAGTAATGCTAGTAAACGTAAAGTGAAATCTAGAAAGGTGGGTGGATCATTACCATTTAAAGACGTAACAAAGCAAGCACGAGTGGCGCTTAAAGGTAAAAATGTGAAGGATATGAAAGATGCCATTAAAGTTGCATTAAAAGCTGTTAATAAAGTTAAAAAGAAACATATTAAAGCCACTCGAGTAATACCAATACCTAAAACAGGAGGATTTCTACCACTAATTCCATTATTTGCTGGCTTAAGTGCGCTTGGTGCTTTAGGTGGTGGAGCTGCAGGAATTGCAAAGGCCGTTAATGATGCCAAAGATGCAAAGCGAAAGCTTGAAGAAAGTAAACGTCACAATGTCGCAATGGAAGAAATAGCTATGGGTAAAGGACTATACATGAGACCGTATAGCCAAGGATTTGGTCTTTTTTTAGAACGAAAAGCACCCTCCAAGCGTTACCGATAAAATTACCAAAACGAGCTCTTACTAATTTAGACTTAATGAGATTGGCTAAGAAATTAAATATTCAACATTTTCGAGGTGTATTTATGAAAGATAGTTTACCATGTCGGGTACAATATAATGAATGCGGCATTATTAATCTCGATAATGAAAAAGGCCCTGGAACACATTGGACTGCATATAAGAAGAATGGAAAAAAAGCAGTATATTTTGATAGTTACGGTAACCTAAGACCTCCACGAGAATTGATACATTACCTTAATACCAACGAACCATGTAAAATATTGTATAACCATGAAAAGTTACAAAAATTTAATACATTCAACTGTGGTCATCTGTGTCTGAAATTTTTATATAATTAAGAATGCAGTAGGTGTTTTTGAATAGTATATTTCATCGACACCTAAGATGACGACGAATTCATTCCTACTCTCTGGGAGAAGCTCAGCCCTTACTTCTAGGTATAATCCTCCAATTATTTTGGATGATAGTAAAGACTACGTCTTAGGATTAATCAGTTTCGAATCCTACAATTCAATTCCAAATATCGAAAAATATAAGAACAACAGATTTTATTATGGATCCGAAGGTAAATACATCGAAATTCCAGAAGGAACCTATGATATTGATTCAGTAAACAAATATCTACAACGAGCCTTAGGCGACCCCAGATGGCTTGAAAACGATGATAGTTCAAAAGAGGGGATTGTGAAAGGATATTCAAAGCTCATTTCCATTAAAGCCAACAATAACACTCTGAAGTGTAGAATCAAATGCAGTGAGGATATAGATTTTACTAAAGAAGATTCGATAGGACATTGGCTTGGTTTTAAACGACGAAAATTAGCGGCATATGGTAATCACGAATCAGATTTTCCAGTAGATATTTTCAGTGTAAATACCATTTGCATAGAATGCAATATTGTGAGTGGATCCTATATTAATGACAGACAAGCTCACGTTATACATGAATTTTTTCCTACAGTACCAGCAGGATTCAAAATTGTTGAGACTCCAAGTAACGTTGTGTATCTACCCATCAACACTCGAATTATCGATCAAATTATTGTTAATATAGTCAGTCAAGACGGCGAGCTCGTCAATTTCGGCAGAGAGGTATTGTCATTAAGACTACATTTGAAGGAAGCGTAATTAATAATTACAATGGTAATAAGATACAACAAACGTGGTAGCTCTAGTCGAAGCTATATAGGAGGTGTAAACATAAAACCTTTGGACAGTTCTACACGAACCATCAAACCAATAACAATAAGAAATCGGAAGTTTCTCGAATCTCTTGGTTTTAAAGTTATTTTTAAGAAGTGATAAAAAATCGATATATTAAGTGTTAATGAGAGGGCTTATTTTGACAATTCTGTTAGTAGTGCTGAGAAACATACTCATCAGCCTTATGCATCTACGTCTTTGAATAACAATGATGAAATTCGTATTCCAATACAACAGCAGGATGTCTACACATTACCCAGTGGAAGCTCGTTATATATTGAAGGTAAATTACTGAAAACTGATAATACTCCTTCAAAAACTGCTGCATTTGTGAATAACGGTGTCATGCTTTTATTTGATGAGATCAGATATGAAATGGGAGGATATGTAATAGATCGCATTCGTCATCCAGGTCTAACCTCAATTCTAAAGGGATACGCATCATTCAATAGAAGTGATACTCAATATCTACAAAATGGTGGATGGTTTTTTAATAACAACGAACAGTCAAATATAGTTGACGATAATGGAAATTTTAATGTTATAATCGATTTACCCACTGTTTTCGGATTTTGTGAAGACTTTAAGAAAATTATTTTAAATTTGCGACAGGAGTTGGTGTTAATTCGCTCAAATTCAGATACTAACGCTATAATAAATTCTACAGAAAATGAGTCAGTTAAAGTGATATTAAATAAAGTACTGTGGAAAATGCCTCATATATCCGTGGCAGATGTAGAAAGACTAAAATTGGTCGAGTATGTAGCGAGAAACAAGGAACTGGAAGTTGCCTTTAGAGGTTGGGAACTGCATGAGTATCCTCTCTTACAAGAAACCCAACGTCACACTTGGAATATTAAGACGGCAACACAACTTGAGAAACCTAGATTTGTAATTGTAGGATTCCATACTGATCGTAAAAATAAATTGAATAAAAATTTTAGTCAATTTGATCATTGTAATTTGATTAATATGAAGCTGTATCTTAATTCTGAGATGTTTCCTTATGATAATTTAAATATAAATTTTGAGAACAATCAGATAGCAACCTTGTATGACATGTATGCAAAGTTTCAACGATCATATTATGAAAAGGAAAATGAACCAATTTATACACCCGCAGAGTTCAAGAAATTTGCACCTCTAATTGTTATAGATTGTTCTCATCAGAATGAAAGCCTTAAATCTGGTTCTGTTGATATTCAATTGGAATTCGAAACTAACAAAGATGTTCCCCCAAGCACAAGTTGTTACGCTCACGTGATATACTTCATGATCGATTAGTTCAATATAGTCCTCTTACTAGTGCTGTAAGGATTTTATAAATTATAACTATATTAATAATTGTAATATTAACTTAATAAATAAATAATAAACCTTAAACTGTGTTAAATCATTTTATTCTTTAATTTCATATAATATGCAAAGGGTTCTATTATAATCATGCAAATGTGTTGAAGGCCATGGTCCGGAATCGGGACCACAACTCCATCCTAAGCGAGCATTTGAATTTTGTTCAGCTCTCTTTATATTATCCTGAATCCATTTTAGAACATTAGAGTGATGGGCATTTGTTGATGGCTGAAATTTCCAGTTTAATTTCTTAGACTTTTGTATTGTGTACAGTTTGCGAAGTGTCCGGCTTCTGGCATAGTATGCTGCTCTAGTGATGGCTTCATCGATTGTTTTATCAATGGTTTTATAATTACTTGATATATTTTTTAATGGGAAACTGGTGTCCCCACAATAGAGATAGGGATAATATTTACCATCTAGTAACAATTCAAATAAGTATATTCTGAACGACATTTTAATTTCAGGATGTAATATTAGCACGACATCATTCAACTGCTTAATGGTTATATTCTCATATCCTTCATTTTGACATATGGCCAACAAGTTATGAATAAACTTGTCAAGTTCCATTTTCTTATCCATCAACAATTCTATGGTTTCTAAATGGGGTTCTATATCATGTTCCGTTAACGACTGAAAAGCTTCATCTGGTATTACCACTTCTTCCAAGATATCTTTTAATAACTTGAATCTTTCCTCATCATCAGCACAACCTTCGACGATGCAACGTTTCATAAAGTCACTATAAACTTCAACAGTTGCATAATGTAAAGCAATTTTGCACAGATTCCTTGTATCCATTTTATTTGTGTAAGAAACAAAAGCAAACTGACTTTTGTCGCTTAGCTTGCTACTAATATATCAGTAATTTGCTGACTCGTGAATAAAGCCTGCGTATTTAAACTATTCTCATTTTTTCTACAGATTCGAATACATATTCTTTTATTTGGAATATTACCATCATTGTCCTGGTCTGAAATTCTTTTGTAACCCCATGGCTTTGTATCTGTATTCTTAGAATTTAAAATTCTTTTATCATCGTAAGGATTAAGAATCATCTTATTTTGTCGAATTGTGTAGACACTATGCTTTTTAGATCTAATAAGATGCTGTGGTTTATAAATAATTTCGTGATCGAAAAGAGTTCTTTTATAATCTTGAAATGAAATTTTTCTAACACTTGCTGCTGTAGAACCTTTCGACTTTTTAATTATCTTATTATTAAGAACTTTATAAGCATACATTTTTGCTCGAAGGCCAACAAATTCAACCATAATTTTTCCATTATTTTCATCCTTCATCAAACCGGGGACTTTCTTGTTTTTCTGTTCTATTCCATATGGATTATGAGAGTCATAATCAGATGTGTCAAACCTCTGATTATCTTCTTTAATATACTCATAAATATCGGGCACTTTAAATTGATAAATTAGGCTATCGGTATCTGTGTACAGGAGTTTTGCGCTATTATTAAATTTTTTTAAGATATAGTCATAATGAAATTCATATAGAAAGGTTTTAGATATATCTAGGACACAAAATCCTGCATATATTGGTTTATTAAATAAAATTTCTAATTTATTCATTTCTATGATTATCAAATCATCATCAAAAATACTACAACTATGGAAATTAGGTTTTGCAATACAATTTTGGGCTCCATAGTGCCCTTCCCACTTAGTGATCATACGGACATCTCTGTATTTCCTTACGTTTTCCATTAATTTGCCATATACAGCATTTATCATCAATTTATAAAAATTTTTATCAAAATCATTTTTAGCTTGCTGACGCAACATGGTGTTTAAATCAATATACTTTTTCAACCATGGAGCTTGTTTAAATCTGAGAACCCTGTTAACTTTCTTTAAACGTAATCCATATTTCAAATACATTTTTAAATTCCTATAATGAACAACGTAATTACGTTTTGGATACAGTGTTAATAATAATTTCTTTAACTTTGATCTTGAAGGTATTGGTGGAGTCATATGTTCTGGAGCTAGCGGTAGATCACTATGAACTTCATGTAGATGAGGGGGATATTCTAAGTCACAATCAAAAATATAGCCAACATCAGCATTGTCTGGAATATTTATTATATCTAAATTTTCAATTTCTTTCTCTTCTAGAAATTCAAATTCTCCATATGGTAAATATTCAGACATTGCAGCCCCATATAAATTATTTATATCAAAATACATTAGATATGTAGACTCTTGATTTGAATCATACTGATCACCCATATATTTGTTATTTGCTTTTGCGTATCTATTAGAACACTGAGACACTCCACCACGGATACCTCTCTCGATAAACATGAGCTTTTCGATGTCTGTTAAAAGTTCTAAGCGTACTCCAGTCGTTTTAAGCATAGCATCGAACGCTAAACCTGGAGCAGTATAAAAATGCAATGGGTCCAATTCATATGTTAATAAACAAGTTTTTCGAAAATTTTCGAATATGTCAGCAAGAAGAAGAACATCACTTTTCAAGTATAAATCAAAATAGTCACCCAAAGTTTTTATGTCAAATGTTTTCCAAACATTAAGAGCATGCTGATAATCTTCATCTTTAATACCTTCATCATGCAATTGACTATAAAAGTTTGTTTTTGCAGGTAAACATGTCTCAGTGAGTTTTTCCCACGAATCTATATAATCGTAAGGAAAAACACCCTTTCTTGATAATAAATAAAATTCTTGATCAGTGTTACAAGAAGCTCTAACAATAGTTTTCTTTTCATTTTCTAAATATGAAGATAATTTATCAAGACTGCTAGCCATGAAGCGAAATGAGTCGATGAACCGTATCATTAGTACCTTCAACTGTTTTAGTGAATGAAATATACTTTTCTTTATTAACTGGCAGTAACCGAATTGGACCTGCAAAACCGGTAGCCAATTGTTTCATTATAAAATTTGCATCATAGCCGCTTAAGTTATGAAAGACAACTGGTATATTAAATGAATTTTTATAATTTAGATTACAATCTTGATGAGCAGCACCTCTGTATTTTGAGGTAAGGTGACAATGATCACGAACTTTGATATCTTTCAATGTAAATGGCTTGGTGCATATGTGACAGTGAGTCGCGTTAGGATAATTTATTTCTTGCTCGGACGATAAAGTTTCCATTTCTTTCGAATTTTCGAGGATACTATTAATATTCACTGCAATATGTTGCAGTTCTAAAATAAACCATTTTATGCAATCATCACCTCGATATAGTTTAAACCTTGATAAATTATTATCATATGAACATTTCAAATAATATGCCACACTAAATGGTGTATGCTTTTGATAATTAACTGAATTATTTTCCACTCTTAAGGTTTCACACGGTTCAAGAATACTTTCAAGATCGGCATATATTACGAAAGGTACTCTTTCTTTGTAACTGAAATGCTTGAAGTGTAAAATTTTGTCCGACTCCTTTGGAAATTTGAGGGCGCACTTATTCATATTATTGCAGTAAACTAAATGTCTTTTAAGTAAATCGTCAGAACTAAAATGATTTAAGCATCTATAGCATATGAAAGTTTTATGTCCATGAGAAGACAGTTGTTTTGAAAGTAGTGCAGACATTCTCTTTATCCATGCAAAGTGGAAAAACACTTTATCGTTTGAAAATCCTGTAAAATTATCATTTTTGTCTGTTGACAACACCAGTAAATTAATGGGTTCTCTGTTACTATTTCTATTATCGCTTAAACAAAGAGGGAGCACGTTCTTTTTTTCTATACAAAACAAATTAATAGATAAGTTATTTAATTTTTCAAATTTCTTTATGTCATCAAGTTTTATTGGAAACTCAATAGAATCATATTTTAGAACATCTTTAAAATGCGGATAACTTGTTACCCTTTCAGGATGTTTGTTGTTAGCTGGATATAGAGCGGAAACTACAGCCCACAAAAAACAAAAATAATCGTTATTTTATACATTGACAACAGCTCGTTTACGTGATATAAAACCCGGTAAATTCACATAAGTTGATGTTCCCCCTTTTAAAGGTGAAAATTTGTTAATATTGACTTTTAAATGTAGAACCTCTGAAAGAGCCCAACCTGAATCTTTTCGCTAAATTCTTCCAATTTGTTTGTTAAAACATGGATTACGTTATCTTTGTACCAAGTTTTTATATTAGTATTTATATCGATTATGTGATTTTTTGTAGAAAACGTTTTCATATCTGCATCACCACTTTGTGGTTTAATAAAATTGCATACTAATACAACATTAACTTTAAGCATTGAATTCTGACGATGTGTTTTAATTTTTCTTTGAAAATTATCGAAGGCCCTATTTAAGAAACATAATGGATTTTTAATACTTAAATTTGCAATTAGTCCTGTACACAGTCGTCCATCGAAGCAAGAATTAATCGAGTGCCAAACTAACTGTCGATTACGTTTCTTTTTAGTATTGTCCTCCAAGCCTGCTCCAACTTTACCAGAAGACTGTTTTAAGTGTTGCAATTTAGCTAAATAGTATTTTGTTGATTCTATTTTTTATCACAGTTTCCAACAATTTCACATTACCTTTTACTAATTTTATTTGACTGATTATCTCTTCTATTCTTTTTACCAATTTTACAGCTTCACCAGTAGTTTTCACAATTGTAGAACTAATAGAGCAAATGGTTTCAGGATTCATGTTTTCTAATATTACTATACTATAGCACTGAGTCAAGAAAAACCACAATAGCAAGTACACCAGATTAGTATGCGAGGTGTAAAATAAACTGTGTGGTTTATTAAAGAACTCGAGTCATTTATATGCACAATGGTGCTAGAAGCTTGCGCAGATACAGTGAAACGTGATTCATTTTGAAGTAGGTATGCTCTTGCTTTTTGTTTACTACAAGATATGTTTTTAACTATAGCCTTGCAACACTATATTACAGAGAAATTAATAAAACTCAAAAATATATTTATTAATTTTTTATTTTAATTATAAATAACAATGATTACAGGTTATGCTAAAATAAAATTCAAAAATATATTATACTTTATTTAATTCTTAAATAAAAATCATACAGGCTATATGCATTAGCCAACGCACATGCGCAGTGGTCCAGTCGATGGTGCCAACATTCAGGAACCTGCCGGCATAATTTGGGATGTTCCAGAAACTCCACAACCGGTTTGTTCACGTACTTTCTCAGGAACATGGCCTTCTCCCGCCCTATGACATAAATAATGTCTGCTGATCTTGTTGCACCCTGCAGAATAATTGGTAGGTCTTTCAAGGATTCCAAACCTTCGTTCCATGGAAGACCATGATGATGTTTCAGCACCCAATTTGCCTCCTTTTTTAGGTCCTCTGATAAATGGTGGAATGGAAAAGGTGGTTTAAATAAGTAATGGTATGAAATTTTTCCGTTATATATTCCCAGTTCCTTCACAGCCCACCGATCTTGAATTTGACACTCTCTATTATTACTAATTTTAAAACATTGAATGTCAATCACGTACTGGGAAACAACCATGTTCGCAAAAGCCATATTTTCAAAGTTTAATTGTAAAAAATAATGGTTTATTCGAGATACTAATATCTGTAATATGGTTACAAACGGTAGGACATGGCTTATATACTTTTCAAATGGTAGCATGTCAGCGGTTCTAATAATTATGGTAGGAGAATTAGCAATTTGTGAAACATTATGCATTATGGGTCAGATCTTGGTGGAAAACTTTACATACACAGAAGATATTATGATAAAAAAATTGTTTGCTTCATTTAAGAAACGATTGAAAAAAAATTGAAAATGTTAAAGTTATTTACTTAGAAATGTCGAAAATGTGAAAATGTGGATTTTTATGTTTTCGAGGGTGCTCTTTCAGAATTCGCGGCCAGAAATGAGGTAACTCGAAAAAAAAATATTTTTTTGAAAAAATTTTGGATTTGGAAATTTTTTTTGGATTTTTTTTAGTATGAAATAAAAGCATCTATAATATAGTATAAAGTTACATAGATTTGCTGGATTTGTCCAATGCTATTTTCCGAAAATTGTAATAGGTGATACCTCAAGGTCACATATTTTTTTGAGAAGTATCGAACGAGGGTATAAAATTTGTATTCGCAATTATTAAGAAAATCGGGGTTGGGGGTAGCACAAAATTTTGCATAAGGACTAGGGGTCTCCATGTCACTTTTCGTAGTCTAGGGCAAGTATGTTTTCCAAAAATGCAATAAAAAAAAATAAGCGAAAAAAAAAAAAGAAAAGGAAAAGCTAACGAAGGGTGTCAGGTTACAAATATAATGTGTCACGTTTCAATATATGGTTTCAAATTACAACACGTTGGTGTCAAATTTCAAAATAAGGTGTCAGGTTACAACACGTTGGTGTCAAATTTCAAAATAAGGTGTCAGCACGTTGGTGTCAAATTTCAAAATAAGGTGTCAGATTACATCACGTTGGTGTCAAATTTCAAAATAAGGCGTCAGATTACATCATGTTGGTGTCAAATTTCAAAATAAGGTGTCAGGTTACAACACGTTGGTGTCAAATTTCAAAATAAGGTGTCAAATTACAACACGTTGGTGTCAAATTTCAAAATAAGGTGTCAGATTACATCATGTTGGTGTCAAGTTTCAAAATAAGGTGTCAGATTACAGCACGTTGGTGTCAAATTTCATACAGAGGTGTCAAATTACAAAACAAGGTGTCAGATTACAGCACGTTGGTGTCAAATTACAAAACGAGTGTCAAATAACATTTTTCGCTAACTCAGCAGGAAATGGTGTCTAATTACAAAATAAGGTGTCATATTACATTTTTTTCTAACTCAGCAGAAAATGGTGTCAAATTTCGTCCGCACACCAGAAATAAGTCATTTTATCCAACACCTAGAGTTAAGTGACCTATACAGTTCAAGGGAATTCACCGGATGCTCATATTGCTCTGGAATCTGCAAGTTGCAAGAATTTGATTATAAAAGTACACTACCTTCGTTGAATACATTTAGTCTTATACGAATCACCGCAAAGACAACTTTATCGCCAAGTTAGCCAAGTGTTTATATTTTATCTTATAAAATGTCTTTGTCATTGGAAGCAATTTGTGAGCTGAGAGAAGACCAGTTAGCAATGGAAGATATTGTTAACGAAACGTAAGTTTTTTATTTCCTATACTTATTTTGATGATGATTTTTAATATCTTAATAATTTTGTTGTTTTTAATAATATTTTCTTTTCATGTAGAACAACGGAAGAGTTAAATCTTGCCATTGAGGCAATTCGGGAAGAGGAGAATGCACCCCACCCACCCCAAGGTTCGTCCCCGTCATCAAAAAAGATGCGCTTGGTGGTGGCGAATGACGAGGACGACTTCGTCAGTAATTCGCCATTCCCGAATCCTGGGAAAAGAATTCATTCTGGGTAAATATTCTACAATGAATTTTTAAAAAAATCTAAAAAACACTTCCCTTTTTTTCCAAATTAATATCGTTTATTTTTTGTTACAGAGGAAAGAACATGGTGGCCCTCAAAAACATGAGGTTGCCGTCACCATCACCATCGCCTTCGCAGGCTTCTACTTCGTCCGCCTCCGCTGCTGAAGAGGAAGATTTGGTTGCCATAATGAATGAAGAGAAGCGGAGGCGGGCTGTTGAAGAAGCCCGAAGGCAAAAATGGTTCCTGCGTGTCCAGGGAGGTTTGGCTTCAATTAAAAAGAAGATTCAAAAGGCACGGGACCTCGTATCCTCGCTGAAGGGCGAGGAAAATTCCATTCGCCGGCAAAAGGAGGCTCTCAGAGAGCAGCTGTGGGTTCTCGAAGAACGTGAAGCTAATATAGAAGCGAGAAAGGCCGCCGCGATGGAATCGCTACGAGGATACGAGGTCGTCGTAGCCAAATTCAAAGATATGAATATGTAAATAATATGTAAATATAAATAGATTTATAGTTAGAAATATTAGAATAGTAGAAATATTAGTTATCATTAAATATTAGTTATTGTTAAATATTAGTTGTAGGTATGTAAAGTATTAGTTATACGTAAAATATATAGTATTATTATCTACTCATTAGTTTTCTTTCCCAATCACCACCTGATGATCTATGAGATAATAAAACACTTTTTGTTATTTAGTTTTTGATTAAAAGTAAAATAGTAAAATTAAATATGTTTTATTACAAAAATTTTGAAAATATGTAGTAACCAAAGCAAAAATTTGTATACTTAGAAAATTTAAATAAAATAAAAAATATGCAATTAAATTAATAATTATTATATATCTCTTGGAAACCATATTGATACAAATAGTATGTTTTTGAACATCAAGCAAGTCAATCAGATTATTCAATTTTATTACAAAAATATAAAAAGCTTTGAGCATTCATGAGATAGTAATTTGTCATTATTTAGTTTTTGATTAAAAGTAAAATAGTAGTATATTGTTACACAAATATTTTAACACTAAAATTCTCTTGCAAATTATATTTACCATGTACGAGGCCCGGTAGCTTGTTCGTGTTTCGTACATAGTAATTAAATTAATAACTATTTCTCTACTATTACTCGGAAGCCATATTTCTAGAAATAGTATGATTTTTTGAGCGCCAAGCTGAAGTCAATCATGAATGATTCATTTAATTACAAATATATATATATAATAATTTGAACATTTATATTAACAAAATATGGAAGTTTTTTTAAATTTGAAAACAAAAACATTGATACAAAATATCAAGAATATGTTTGTATAATGTTAGATTAAGTGGAAAAAAATTTTACCTAACATTATTTACCAATTGTAAGAAATTCTTAAGGGTGTTCAAGTTTCATTAATTCGAAGACAAAATAGTCACTGTATCATTTACTTGGAGTAGAAGACATGATAGTCAAGGATTTATTTTTATACTGTACATGAGGTAGAATAAAAAAAATCCATTCAATACAAATATTTTTATTTCCTACAACACAATTATAATGCATCTCCCTCGGTAAATATAACGTTCGTTGTCGTCCCAACTTTTCCCTTACTAACCAGATATACAGGTCGACTTCTTAGCCCATCGTTGAATTTGTCAATACCTTCTTTTTCAAAGTACATATAAAATCTTCGGGGTAAGTAGGTGGTAAAATCTTCAGTTTCAGCCAAAATACTATCGCCATATTTGGTTTTACTAAACCTCAACTTCACTATTTTATAACTTCGGTTTATTTCCAACTCTTTCAGGTTCTTCAGTTCTTTAAAAGCTGTTTCTTTGTTCAACTTTTGTAGATCCATGTAGATTGTAAATTAATGTTTTATTTAACTGATTGTTCAAATAAGTCTGATATATATATACCACATATATCATTCCCACCCATACCTCTCCCTCCAAAGCAGTCTCCCTCTTCTTATGTTTACTCCTCCTACATGGAGGATAATGGAAGGGCTACTAATTTCCAGCTGTTAGCATATATAAGTCTGAACAAAACACATAAATGTATCATTGTTTTGACACTAAAACAATATCATAACTTGATTCTTTCATATTTCTGCTAATATGGATCACAGTGGTAAGTGATAGTAAATTTTTTAATTTGACTTTTAATTTACATATACTTATCTATTGTTACAGAATTTAGAACTTGCCCATTGGTACCGTTTCATCGCGTGTTAAGCCATCGCATGGCAAACCATCTGGTAAAATGTAGACGAAGTCTCCGTCTACAAAACGAACAAACACAGAGGCAATATTACACATGTAACGGCTGCAACAGCAGCAACAACAACAATACCAGCAGTGGCACCAGCAGCAACAACAACAACAACAACAACAACAATAGCAGCAGTAGCAACAGCAGCAACAACAACAACAATAGCAGCAACAACAACAACAATAGCAGCAATAGCAACAGTAACAATGATGAAGGATGGAGGCTTCATGATCAGGATTGGATTGATCCAGTAGATGATTGGTTGCAAAACCATCAACAACAATAAATTAAATAATTTTATTGTTTGTAATATATATATATATATTTCTAATAAAATATTTTAAACACAATTGTTTATCAGTTTTTTATATAATAAAGAAATTATTAAATTTTGATATAGAAACCATTTTATGTGATTTAACATAATCATAAAGTAAGACGCACTACTTAGATATTCCTCAATTAAATCAACAAAGTATTAACTGCAACATACTTTGAATCACTTTTTGTCAAAGTAAGAGCTAGGTATATGTTTCGATTTATCTGCATCCTCAAAAAACTCCTGAGCTTCACATGGGAAACATTTTCTGTTTGGTAGGTCGCAATCTCATCCACATTTGATACACTTATATTTGACTGGAACGGGCATATTGCAATTAACCACTACGCCAATAAATGACACCTCCGTTCAGTACAATCCGTAATAAGATAATAATTCAAGTGGCTTAGCGTCACCTACTTTTATTAATCCATTTCTCTTCACTAGATCGTCAACCCAAGATAAATTCTAAATTGTAGTAATAATATTACCAGCCAGCCACCATCTTGGACTGTCACATAGTCGGTGAAAAGCTATGCCGATCCTGCTCCAGCCGCCATCTTGAATTTTGGAGCACGATCGGCATAGCTATTCTACTGTTGTATTAGTATGCAATTTTATTAAACCACAAAGTGGTGATGCAGATATGAAAACGTTTTCTACAAAAAATCACATAATCGATATAAATACTAATATAAAAACTTGGTACAAAGATAACGTAATCCATGTTTTAACAAACAAATTGGAAGAATTTAGCGAAAAAGATTCAGGTTGGGCTCTTTCAGAGGTTCTACATTTAAAAGTTAATATTAACAAATTTTCACCTTTAAAAGGGGGAACATCAACTTATGTGAATTTACCGGGTTTTATATCACGTAAACGAGCTGTTGTCAATGTAGAAAATAACGATTCTTTTTGTTTTTTGTGGGCTGTAGTTTCCGCTCTATATCCAGCTAACAACAAACATCCTGAAAGGGTAACAAGTTATCCGCATTTTAAAGATGTTCTAAAATATGATTCTATTGAGTTTCCAATAAAACTTGATGACATAAAGAAATTTGAAAAATTAAATAACTTATCTATTAATTTGTTTTGTATAGAAAAAAAGAACGTGCTCCCTCTTTGTTTAAGCGATAATAGAAATAGTAACAGAGAACCCATTAATTTACTGGTGTTGTCAACAGACAAAAATGATAATTTTACAGGATTTTCAAACGATAAAGTGTTTTTCCACCATTCAGTGTGGCATATTATTTGAAATGTTCATATGATAATAATTTATCAAGGTTTAAACTATATCGAGGTGATGATTGCATAAAATGGTTTATTTTAGAACTGCAACATATTGCAGTGAATATTAATAGTATCCTCGAAAATTCGAAAGAAATGGAAACTTTATCGTCCGAGCAAGAAATAAATTATGCTAACGCGACTCACTGTCACATATGCACCAAGCCATTTACATTGAAAGATATCAAAGTTCGTGATCATTGTCACCTTACCTCAAAATACAGAGGTGCTGCTCATCAAGATTGTAATCTAAATTATAAAAATTCATTTAATATACCAGTTGTCTTTCATAATTTAAGCGGCTATGATGCAAATTTTATAATGAAACAATTGGCTACCGGTTTTGCAGGTCCAATTCGGTTACTGCCAGTTAATAAAGAAAAATATATTTCATTCACTAAAACAGTTGAAGGTACTAATGTACATTTACGGTTCATCGACTCATTTCGCTTCATGGCTAGCAGTCTTGATAAATTATCTTCATATTTAGAAAATGAAAAGAAAACTATTGTTAGAGCTTCTTGTAACACTGATCAAGAATTTTATTTATTAACAAGAAAGGGTGTTTTTCCTTACGATTATATAGATTCGTGGGAAAAACTCACTGAGACATGTTTACCTGCAAAAACAAACTTTTATAGTCAATTGCATGATGAAGGTATTAAAGATGAAGATTATCAGCATGCTCTTAATGTTTGGAAAACATTTGACATAAAAACTTTGGGTGACTATTTTGATTTATACTTGAAAAGTGATGTTCTTCTTCTTGCTGACATATTCGAAAATTTTCGAAAAACTTATTAATTAACATATGAATTGGACCCATTGCATTTTTATAATGCTCCAGGTTTAGCGTTCGATGCTATGCTTAAAACGACTGGAGTACACTTAGAACTTTTAACAGACATCGAAAAGCTCATGTTTATCGAGAGAGGTATCCGTGGTGGAGTGTCTCAGTGTTCTAATAGATACGCAAAAGCAAATAACAAATATATGGGTGATCAGTATGATTCAAATCAAGAGTCTACATATCTAATGTATTTTGATATAAACAATTTATATGGGGCTGCAATGTCTTAATATTTACCATATGGAGAATTTGAATTTCTAGAAGAGAATGAAATTGAAAATTTAGATATAATAAATATTCCAGACAATGCTGATGTTGGCTATATTTTTGATTGTGACTTAGAATATCCCACTCATCTACATGAAGTTCATAGTGATCTACCGCTAGCTCCAGAACATATGACTCCACCAATACCTTCAAGATCAAAGTTAAAGAAATTATTATTAACACTGTATCCAAAACGTAATTACGTTGTTCATTATAGGAATTTAAAAATGTATTTGAAATATGGATTACGTTTAAAGAAAGTTAACAGGGTTCTCAGATTTAAACAAGCTCCATGGTTGAAAAAGTATATTGATTTAAACACCATGTTGCGTCAGCAAGCTAAAAATGATTTTGATAAAAATTTTTATAAATTGATGATAAATGCTGTATATGGCAAATTAATGGAAAACGTAAGGAAATACAGAGATGTCCGTATGATCACTAAGTGGGAAGGGCGCTATGGAGCCCAAAATTGCATTGCAAAACCTAATTTCCATAGTTGTAGTATTTGTTATGATGATTTGATAATTATAGAAATGAATAAATTAGAAATTTTATTTAATAAACCAATATATGCAGGATTTTGTGTCCTAGATATATCTAAAACCTTTCTATATGAATTTCATTATGACTATATCTTAAAAAAAATTTATAATAGCGCAAAACTCCTGTACACAGATACCGATAGCCTAATTTATCAATTTAAAGTGCCCGATATTTATGTGTATATTAAAGAAGACAATCAGAGGTTTGACACATCTGATTATGACTCTCATAATCCATATGGAATAGAACAGAAAAACAAGAAAGTCCCCGGTTTGATGAAGAATGAAAATAATGGAAAAATTATGGTTGAATTTGTTGGCCTTCGAGCAAAAATGTATGCTTATAAAGTTCTTAATAATAAGATAGTTAAAAAGTCGAAAGGTTCTACAGCAGCAAGTGTTAGAAAAATTTCATTCCAAGATTATAAAAGAACTCTTTTCGATCACGAAATTATTTATAAACCACAGCATCTTATTAGATCTAAAAAGCATAGTGTCTACACAATTCGACAAAATAAGATGATTCTTAATCCTTACGATGATAAAAGAATTTTAAATTCTGAGAATACAGATACAAAGCCATGGTGTTACAAAAGAATTTCAGACAAGGACAATGATGGTAATATTCCAAATAAAAGAATATGTATTCGAATCTGTACAAACAGTGAGAATAGTTTAAATACGCAGGCTTTATTCACGAGTCAGCAAATTACTGATATATAAGTAGCAAGCTAAGCGACAAAAGTCAATTTGCTTTTGTATCTTACACAAATAAAATGGATACAAGAAATCTGTGCAAAATTGCTTTACATTATGCAACTGTTGAAGTTTATAGTGACTTTATGAAACGTTGCATCGTCGAAGGTTGTGCTGATGATGAGGAAAGATTCAAGTTATTAAAAGATATCTTGGAAGAAGTGGTAAACTAGATGAAGCTTTTCAGTCGTTAACGGAACATGATATAGAACCCCATTTAGAAACCATTGAATTGTTGATGGATAAGAAAATGGAACTTGACAAGTTTACTCATAACTTGTTGGCCATGTGTCAAAAAGAAGGATATGAGAATATAACCATTAAGCAGTTGAATGATGTCGTGCTAATATTACATCCTGAAATTAAAATGTCGTTCAGAATATACTTATTTGAATTGTTACTAGATGGTAAATATTATCCGTATCTCTACTGTGGGGACACCAGTTTCCCATTAAAAAATATATCAAGTAATTATAAAACCATTGATAAAACAATCGATGGAGCCATCACTAGAGCAGCATACTATGCCAGAAGCCGGACACTTCGCAAACTGTACACAATACAAAAGTCTAAGAAATTAAACTGGAAATTTCAGCCATCAACAAATGCCCATCACTCTAATGTTCTAAAATGGATTCAGGATAATATAAAGAGAGCTGAACAAAATTCAAATGCTCGCTTAGGATGGAATTGTGGTCCCGATTCCGGACCATGGCCTTCAACACATTTGCATGATTATAATAGAACCCTTTGCATATTATATGAAATTAAAGAATAAAATGATTTAACACAGTTTAAGGTTTATTATTTATTTATTAAGTTAATATTACAATTATTAATATAGTTATAATTTATAAAATCCTTACAGCACTAGTAAGAGGACTATATTGAACTAATCGATCATGAAGTATATCACGTGAGCGTAACAACTTGTGCTTGGGGGAACATCTTTGTTAGTTTCGAATTCCAATCGAATATCAACAGAACCAGATTTAAGGCTTTCATTCTGATGAGAACAATCTATAACAATTAGAGGTGCAAATTTCTTGAACTCTGCGGGTGTATAAATAGGTTCATTTTCCTTTTCATAATATGATCGTTGAAACTTTGCATACATGTCATACAAGATTGCTATCTGATTGTTCTCAAAATTTATATTTAAATTATCATAAGGAAACATCTCAGAATTAAGATACAGCTTCATATTAATCAAATTACAATGATTAAATTGACTAAAATTTTTATTCAATTTATTTTTACGATCAGTATGGAATCCTACAATTACAAATCTAGGTTTCTCAAGTTTTGTTGCCGTCTTAATATTCCAAGTGTGGCGTTGGGTTTCTTGTAAGAGAGGATACTCATGCAGTTCCCAACCTCTAAAGGCAACTTCCAGTTCCTTGTTTCTCGCTACGTAGTCGACCAATTTTAATCTTTCTACATCTGCCACGGATATATGAGGCATTTTCCACAGTACTTTATTTAATATCACTTTAACTGACTCATTTTCTGTAGAATTTATTATAGCGTTAGTATCTGAATTTGAGCGAATTAACACCAACTCCTGTCGCAAATTTAAAATAATTTTCGTAGTCTTCACAAAATCCGAATACAGTGGGTAAATCGATTATAAAATTAAAATTTCCATTATCGTCAACTATATTTGACTGTTCGTTGTTATTAAAAAACCACCCACCATTTTGTAGATATTGAGTATCACTTCTATTGAATGATGCGTATCCCTTTAGAATTGAGGTTAGACCTGGATGACGAATGCGATCTATTACATATCCTCCCATTTCATATCTGATCTCATCAAATAAAAGCATGACACCGTTATTCACAAATGTAGCAGTTTTTGAAAGAGTATTATCAGTTTTCAGTAATTTACCTTCAATATATAACGAGCTTCCACTGGGTAATGTGTAGACATCCTGCTGTTGTATTGGAATACGAATTTCATCATTGTTATTCAAAGACGTAGATGCATAAGGCTGATGAGTATGTTTCTCAGCACTACTAACAGAATTGTCAAAATAAGCCCTCTCATTAACACTTAATATATCCATTTTTTATCACTTCTTAAAAATAACTTTAAAACCAAGAGATTCGAGAAACTTCCGATTTCTTATTGTTATTGGTTTGATGGTTCGTGTAGAACTGTCCAGAGGTTTTATGTTTACACCTCCTTCGGTGTTTTATGTTTTATGTTTATAGCTTCGACTAGAGCTACCACGTTTGTTGTATCTTATTACCATTGTAATTATTAATTACGCTTCCTTCAAATGTAGTCTTAATGACAATACCTCTCTTCCGAAATTGACGAGCTCGCCGTCTTGACTGACTATATTAACAATAATTTGATCGATAATTCGAGTGTTGATGGGTAGATACACAACGTTACTTGGAGTCTCAACAATTTTGAATCCTGCTGGTACTGTAGGAAAAAATTCATGTATAACGTGAGCTTGTCTGTCATTAATATAGGATCCTCTCACAATATTGCATTCTATGCAAATAGTATTTACACTGAAAATATCTACTGGAAAATCTGATTCGTGATTACCATATGCCGCTAATTTTCGTGGTTTAAAACCAAGCCTATGTCCTATTGAATCTTCTTTAGTAAAATCTATATCCTCATTGCATTTGATTCTACACTTCAGTGTTTACTGTTGGCTTTAATGGAAATGAGCTTTAAATATCCTTTCACAATCCCCTCTTCCGAACTATCATCATTTTCAAGCCATGTGGGGTCGCCTAAGGCTCGTTGTAAATATTTATTTACTGAATCAATATCATAGGTTCCTTCTGGAATTTCGATGTATTCCCTCGGATCCATAATAAAATCTGTTCTTATATTTTTCGATATTTGGAATTGAATTGTAGGATTCGAAACTTATTAATCCTAAGACGTAGTCTTTACTATCATCCAAAATAATTGGAGGATTATACCTAGAAGTAAGGGTTGAGCTTCTCCCAGAGAGTAGGAATGAATTCGTCGTCATCTTCGGTGTCGATGAAATATACTATTCAAAAACACTTACTGCATTCTTAATTATATAAAAATTTCAGACACAGATGACCACAGTTGAATGTATTAAAGTTTTGTAACTTTTCATGGTTATACAATATTTTACATGGTTCGTTGGTATTAAGGTAATGTATCAATTCTCGTGGAGGTCTTAGGTTACCGTAACTATCAAAATATACTGCTTTTTCTCCATTCTTCTTATATGCAGTCCAATGTGTTCCAGGGCCTTTTTCATTATCGAGATTAATAATGCCGCATTCATTATATTGTACCCGACATGGTAAACTATCTTTCATAAATACACCTCGAAAATGTTGAATATTTAATTTCTTAGCCAATTTCATTAAGTCTAAATTAGTAAGAGCTCGTTTTGGTAATTTTATCGGTAACGCTTGGAGGGTGCTTTTCGTTCTAAAAAAAGACCAAATCCTTGCTTATACGGTCTCATGTATAGCCCTTTACCCATAGCTATTTCTTCCATTGCGACATTGTGACGTTTACTTTCTTCAAGCTTTCGCTTTGCATCTTTGGCATCATTAACGGCCTTTGCAATTCCTGCAGCTCCACCACCTAAAGCACCAAGCGCACTTAAGCCAACAAATAATGGAATTAGTGGTAGAAATCTTCCTGTTTTAGGTATTGGTATTACTCGAGTGGCTTTAATATGATTCTTTTTAACTTTATTAACAGCTTTTAATGCAACTTTAATGGCATCTTTCATATCCTTCACATTTTTACCTTTAAGCGCCACTCGTGCTTGCTTTGTTACGTCTTTAAATGGTAATTATCCACCGACCTTTCTAGATTTCGCTTTACGTTTACTAGCATTACTTTTTCTTTTCTTAGTTTTTTTGTTACCACATCCCATTCCATTCGTAAAGCCTTTCATTCAACTAAGCTAAGGCTGCTGCCTTTTCTCCTATGGATGCGTTTGGTGACTTAAGTCTGTCCACCGCCTTCTCGCCTAAAATTTGATCTGCCTTATGGCGTTGTTCCAAGTCTTTCTCTCTGCTATAAGCCACGTCGTGTTTACAAGCTTCGTCTAGACCATTAATACCCATATCACCTCTTGCTAAACTCTTCTCAAGTTAACCGGGACCACAAAATTTATATCCCGGAATATGGAGCTCTACTGGTAATTTATTTATAATAGAGTCCAATATACCGCTGCCTGACTTTTTAGCTGTTCTAAGCATTTGGCACTACAAACGATTCACAAATGATATAAAATTAGTATCATCATCCTATATATATATAGATAATCATAGACTGAGCTTTATTTAAAGTATTGCCTCCGTCATGCGCATTGTAAAATAATCAACAGTTTTTACCTATTAACAATAGTGATATCAAAGAAAAGAAAATCTTGAAGAGACATGGAGAACTGCTACCATCCACAATCCGTTGCCTGGTTGTCGGTCCATCGAACTGTGGTAAAACTAATATTATGATTAGTTTGATTGAGCATCCTAATGGATTGAAATTTGAAAACATTTATATTTTCTCTAAGTCTCTCTATCAGTCAAAATATCAATATTTAGAAGAGCTTCTAAAACCCATAAAAGGAATTGGATACTACTCCTACAATAATTGTGATAACATTCTGCCTCCTGAAGATGTAAAACAAAATTCAATATTTATTTTTGATGATGTAGCCTGTGATAAACATGTTATGAGAGATTTCTTCAGTATGGGACGTCATAAAGAAGTAGATTGTTTTTATCTCTGTCAAACTTATACACGTATTCCAAAACATCTAATACGTGATAACGCAAATATATTGGTAGTCTTCAAACAAGATGACTTAAATTTGAAGCACATATATGAAGATCACATTAATACCGACATGAATTTTAATAAATTTAAAGAAATGTGTTCACTATGCTGGAAAGACAAATATGGTTTTATGGTGATTGATAAGGATAGTGATATAAGTAATGGTAGATGTAGAAAGGGATTTGATCATTACATACATATATAAAGAGAGATACGTTCTGTTCACTTTATTCATCATTGTTAGTGTTCATAGAGCTAGACCGGCATTTAGCACTAAGCTGTTTTTTACTGCATGGGACCGGGCATCAGACCTGTTTTTTACTGCATCAGACCTGTTTTATACTGCCTGAGATCTGTTTTTACTGCATCAGACCTTTTTTATACTGCCTGAGACCTGTTTTTTACTGCATCAGACCTGTTTTATACTGCTTGAGACCTGTTTTTTACTGCCTGAGACCTGTTTTTTACTGCTTTTACTGAGGTTAAGAAGAATTTGTGACTTCAATATGAATAGAAAGAAAGTTGAAGTAAAAAAATTGTTAATACAAAGGAGGAACGTAGTAAAGCAAAAGCTGAATGCTTTGAAAGAAGGAAGTATAATTCAAGAAGAATTGTTTCTTCCTATCACGAAGCGTTTACAAACAATTGCCGAATAACTTGATGGAGAGTCAAACATAAAAAGTGAGGAGCCTGTAAAAAAGGAAGTAAAATCTAATTTCTCCTTTAGCTCACCGAAAGAAAGCAAAGCAAAATATAATAGCTCCAGGATTTTTAACACACCAAGTTTCCTAGATACGTCAATTGTTGCAGAAGGAAATTCAAATGATAATGATATTGCTGACGGAGATAATGTGGAAAGTAAAGAAGAACTAGATGAAAATATACAAGAAGCAAAAAATTACATTCAAACCTTAACTAATGCACCCGACACATTGTACTATTTGGATCAACTTGATCATTTACCCAGAGAATATGTTCATAAAATGATTGGTGATGTACATAATGAGTTTGACTTTAGGTATGGTGTTAGATATGATCCAGACCTTAATGAGCTAAAAATTGGCAACGCATCTTTACAATTCCATGTTAATGATTTGATTATAGGTGGATTAACTTATAAGGGGACTCCTGGACTATACGAGTTGGTTTTTAAGAAACATCCAGTTGGTTTCACAGAAGGTGATAGAAAAAACTACTTAGACATTGTTAAACTAACGAATGCTAATAAAAGAAACGACTCTGAAAATGAACAAATTCAGGGTAATGGATCTTACAAATATAATAAAATCATATCCGCTTTGACCATACAACCACTAACACGACGACCACGAAGACCTCATAGCATACAACCTCTAACTCGAAAGAGATTGGTTCTTGGTTGTTACTGGAAGCCTCGAATAGTCCAATAGATTACGTATACTGGGACGATCCTAATGAACTTGTTGATAGATTACGGCTTTTATTTTCATCTCAAACCGCTGGTCATACAGGTCACACTAACGAGATCGTGTCTATTATCGAAGAGTTGCGTGAATCTAAAATTATTAAGTAATAAGAAGAAACTTAAAAATGACAATCGATAAATTTGGTAGACACATAAGTCAACCACAACACTCCTTTGAGGATCATGAAGATTTTGATGTAATGTCTACAAACATTGCAGAAAACATAGTGAAGGAACTATATTATAATGTTATTTTAACATTTGAGTCCGGGGCCTTTCAAGAAAATAGTAAGAAATATCTAATATCTAATATAAAAACATGCCACGTTTTCTTCTACGAGTCAGCTAGGATTGAATATGTACTGGGTTACCCTAATGATATCATAACTATTATAAATGGGAAGGAATTTAACTTGACAGAACTAGTCAACATACAGTTACGTCGCGGTGACAATATCTCGTTTCGAGAAAAGGATCCGCAAACTACGAATAGTAATTTATTTGTAGAATTCTTTATACGAGTTCCTGTGGGATTCAATATATAAGGAGGAGGAATGCATACTATAATATTAGTTGGAATCCAATATGAAATCTCCTGACAAATTGAATAAATATGCAACAAGAAGTGTAAAAGAAGATATTGTCAATGAACTACACAAGCCTGCCAGAATCAATTTCAAAAGACGTAGAACCTTAATAAAAGGTCTGAACGACTTAATACAAGCTGATTTAATTGATTTGATACCATATTCAACAGAAAATAAAGTGTATAAATATGTGCTAATCGTTATTAATTGCTTCTCTAAGTTTATATGGACAGAGCCTCTAAAGAGTAAATCCGCCCAGGATGTTACAAATGCGATGAATAAAATTCTGCGAGACTTTAAGAAGAATCCAAAAAATCTATAAACCGATACGGGATATGAATCTATATGAAAAAGTATAATATTAACCACTACAGCGTTTACAGTACAAAAAAGGCTTCTATGGTGGAACGAGTTATTAGAACTATAAAAAATATGCTTTGGCGCGCTTTTAGTTTAGGTGGGACGTATAATTGGATTCATCTGTTAGATAAAATTGTTGATAAATACAACAATACAGTTCATTCTACAACAAAGTTAAAACCAAACAAAATCACATCAAGGAATGAGAAATCTATATTAAAGTCAACATACTCTCATTTAAAACTAGCTGACAGAATAACAAAATTTAAAGTAGGCGAGCATGTGAGGATTAGCAAATATAGAGAAACTTTTAAGAAAGGGTTCACGGAACTGGTCCAGTGAAATTTTTATTATTAGGAAAATAAAATTAAACAATCCCACATCATATTTATTGAAGGATGAGAGTGGTGAAGAAATAAAAGGAGGATTCTATGAACTAGAGTTACAAAAAGTAAAACATCCTGACGCCTACTTAGTTGAAAAGGTGTTACGAAAAAAAGGAAATAAAGTATTTGTCAAATGGTTAGGTTATGATGATAAACATAATTCTTGGATTAATAAGAACAATGTATTGTAACACGTTTTATTGTATATGAATTGTAATAAAAAAATGAATTTATATATTGCAGTATTATATTTAGATCATTAACCCAAGATAAATTCTAATTATGATAATAAATAAGTACAGCTCATCAACATCTACCGAACAGTCTCCAGACGCGATGTGAAGCGTGGCACCTGCCAGCCTACTTGGACTGTGACGTAATCGGTGAAAAGCTATGCCGATCCTGCTCCAGCCGCCATCTTGAATTTTGGAGCACGATCGGCATAGCTATTCTACTTACGAGATTTAAACAACCGAATTTCACATTACTACAATATAGCCCGTACTAAAACTAATTTACAAAAAGAAAAAACCCAAATTCGATATGAAAAACACGTATCAGAAAAAGAACTACAATACAAAGTAGGTGACAAGGTTTATGTTAAAGAATCTCAAATTACAGACAAACTCCAAAATAAATTCAACTGCCCCTTTGAAATTAAAGACATTAAAAAATTCAGCAATTCTTTTTAATCCTTAAACTAAACAATCTACAAAAGTAAATTTCGATCGTATGAAACCATACTATGAAAATTAAAATTTATTTTCAGGTTTCTACAGCTGTTTACAGCAGTGACATGTCAGTACCATTTAGAACCAATCAACAACACAGTTGGAATTTATTATCAGGAAGAAAGCAGAATCGAAATTTCAAATAACAAATGGACATTAATTGTCTACAAAGACATACAACCAATTAAGACAGCATTTGACAATAATAACATAATTTTAGATAACGTACTAAATATTTTTAACTCAGAACACCCACAAATGCTATTATTTCATACAGCAGTTAAAACACATATTAGTCTCTTAAGCCAAATATCACAATATTTACAATTAAAATATGAAGAAACATTTGCAGACACTAAACGATACAAACGCCTATTAAACGGAATAGGAACAATTTGGAAAAGTATAACTGGTAATCTAGACGCCTCTGATGGTGAATATTACATGAATTGTATAAACAAATTAGTAAACGATGAACATCAAATCGAGAATCTATTAAAAAATAAAATATCAGTCACAACATCGGTAATACAAAGCTTTAATTCTACAATCAATAAACTTAAAATTGATGAAGAAACTGTCACGAAATTCCCCTTATAAGTCAAAATTTCGTAAAACTAATAACAGATTCGAAAATTAGAGGTCCGAAAACCCCAAAATTAAATTTTACAGCTTTTAAATCGGTTACCAAACTCCGAAGTAAGCATCTCAGAAATTAGGTATGAGCTGCGAGTCTATTTCATAAAGGCACATAAAATAAAATAAAAAAATAACTTTTCCAAATCTCAATTAATCAATTTAAAACTTTGTACATATTCGTAATTTTAAATACTGAACACATTGGCACTTTCAACTTTCCCGGATTTTTTCTAGAAGCCCGGAGTCTGATTGTAAACAAGCGAGCTCCACCCACTTTTCTAATTTAATTTATAACTTTCAAACCCTTAATCCGATTTACTTCAAACTTGCACAGATTATACTTTCATCTATTCTCCATCCAACAGTGAAAACCCCATCTTCATAGCTTTTTCCGTCTCCGAGTTACAAACCTCCATTCCTAAAATGCACAAGCCACGCCCACAAACTAATTATGTGACTCTGTAACCGCTGCACCTAGCGCAACGGGACAAAGTTCAGCGTACTCAGGAGACGATTCCCAATCTTTCAATAGCAATATCATTACCCAAATCACAGTAATTCCGCAAACTTTAAATCAGCATCTAGAATGATTGCCGTCGCTTCGCGAATTGTTCTGGAAATGCCATCGAAAAACATCAATTATCTCCACTTCTAATTATCCGATCAAAACCGTACTTGTACTCATCGATAGGTCCTTTCATCCCCTATCACACATTAACAATTTATATCTTCGAAAAATCGCGAAATTCTAGAAATCGAATTTCGCGAAGCCCCAAAAAGTATATAAGCCGACACACAGCGGCCCCGAGAGGAGAGTTAAAGGACAGTAACAGACAGTGATAGTTAAACGATATCCTAGTGCTTCCAAAAGCTTCTCCAAAGTATTCCAAGTGTCCTAGTGAGTGCGGGCTGCGTCTGAAAAGCATTCGTCGGCTACTTTAAGAGTGAAGTGGCGTTTAGTGACAAGTGCCTTAGTGGTCAACCGTCTCCTAGTGAATCGCGACGTATAATACCCGTCTGTCCGCGTTAAGAGTGACGTGAGACAAATCCACAGGCCTCGATATCTAGTGTCGCTGTGCCTCGATCGATCGCATTCATCACCAAGCAAGCTACCTACGAAGAAGACATCCATACAATAAGCTACGTACGGATATTTTCGCCAGTTCTTTTCACAAATTGTAAGTTTGAGTTTCATTTACCTTTCCTATCTACCTGCATTAGTGAATAGCACCTTTTGTACAGGGCGTTCTCTAATAAGTAGTCATTAATACCATTATCATTCAATCACTAGCATATTCAAACTTCTTTTACGATTCTATTTTAAACTAATCACTGCCCATACACAGGGTGTTATCCAGCCTCTATCCAAGTGTGTATACGGGGTGTTGGATCAAACCAAACCACATAACAAATATTTTAACTCTATTTTCATACCAAATAATTTACTTTATCATTAGTACTCAGTGCCTACTTGAGTCTAGGTACCTGTTGTGCTCACCCCTTATACTCATCACTCGAAACCGAACATAAGGTGTCGCCACAAGAATAGATCCGTGTCTTCAGGTCCCAAATACTTACTTTAAATAAATAATTGTTCACGTGTTAGATTGGCTGGGATTTTGAACAATCCAGTCATTCCTGCTACCTACCCCCACTACTATCAATAAAATACCAATACTAACCAATAGGAACCCAAGACAGACACGTGACAAAACTTTTAATAACGACATAAAGGAAATTGAGAAAACTATATTTAAATTAACCGATGATATACAGTATATTCGCGCTAAATTAAAAATATTAGAAATATGCGAATCCCTCATGGAAAGTTATATGTTTCTGAAAAACAGTTTAGACGATATGCTAAATTCAGTAAAATTTGCTAGGTTAAAGATCATACATAGTTCTATAATTACACCAAGAGATTTGGTAAATTCACTTCAAATTATTGGCAAATCTCTAAATAAAGATAGTTTACCGTTACCACCTCAAATATCTAAGGTTGCTCAATACTTCGATATTATCGAATTATCGGCATTTCAAACAGATTCTAAATTAGTATTTGTATTAAAAATTCCTTTAATAGAACCCGAGTGGTATACCGTTTATCATTTATACACTATCCCAGTACTAGATAATCGAACAGGTCTTCACCATATTTTAGGTACATCCCAAAAATACATCGCGAAAAACGATGATTCCTTGTTATATGTACCCCTACAAGATCTAAATGATTGTAAACCATTAAGCCCAAACATCAAATTATGTTCAGACGTTTTGTCGTATCCCATAGATAGTGATGCTATCTGTGAAGCACAATTATTAAGATCAATAAGTGCCATACCACGAACGTATCATTCCAATTTAATCTTTGCTAAAGACTATAGTGTACAGGAACTTATTAAAAATCAGTGGCTAATAACTATTTCGGACCCTTTACAAATAACTATCAAGTGTCCAAATAAGGAAGTAATTTCAAAAACTATCGATACGAATTCAATACTAAAATTACAACCTGATTGTAACTCATTCATAGGAAGTACACGAGTTCATGCAAAATCCTATCAACAATACAACTTTACTTATACGAAACATGCCGTTTTAATCCCATACGAGTGTTGTGATCACCTCCCAGAAAAGAACAGGCTTCCAAATTTAAAACCCCTAAAATTAAGAAACCTAAATACAGATGATTTAAGTATTGCCAAACACAAGCTGGACCAATACTCTGAAAATTTAGATAAATTAATCAATGAGCCTTTCATGACCAAACATATTTCTTGGTTTACTTATCTTACAATTACCCTCATAATATGTTTAATTAAACATATTATGTTTATACAATTTTTGCATGTTATATACAATAAAATTTTATTGTATATAACATGCAAATATAAAAGGAAAAGGAAAATTGGTATTGTTAGTTCCAATGACCAACCACCACAACCACCAAGTTCAAGGTCATATTTTAGAAGATATGGACCTCTTTCCCCCAGGAGAAGACCGAGCATCAATGTTCAGGAACCAGTCGAAGAAGACATCGAACTCAACTCAAACCCGAAAACTTTTGCCTAAAAGTTAATGCATAGCATCAACTTTTTATTTAAGGAGGGTGTTGTTATATACAAATTAGGACGGGACTTCAATAACAAGACGTGCCTTATCTTAGTTATATGATACCCTATTCTATACATTGTATTTAATCTTATTATTTAGTTAGCCACCTGACGGTTAATCAGCATACCTTTGTATTCATTCTAGGAAATCCTTGAAATTGTTAATAGTGAGCTTACCCGTAGGTTATAAATATCGCTTTTTACCATTGTTAATCAGTTCTGATTTAGACTCCGTTGTAGTAATCGTCTCAACGTATATTTTAATGTAACAAAGTTATAAAGGATAGTATGTACTATCCTCAGTTTATCATAAAATAAAAGTTTTTAAAAATCTATTTACATCAATCGAGATATAATATATACACGGTGGTCACTTTTACGAAGCCCACCATTGGCATCTTGGAAAGGGTAAAATATACAGAGTGGCTCAAATTAGAAAAAAGTTGCGCATTTTTATGCTTTTCAATTAGCTGAAAAGAAATCCGGGATATTTTGGGTAGTTCCTGAATTATCGTTGAAAAACTGAAAACGTGCATTTTCTTTTTCCTTTTATAACTTGTTTAGTTTCCAAGGAAACATTGTGAAACTTTGCAATGTTAGATTTTTCGACATGAACTTTCTAATGGAAGTGACAAAAATTTTTCACGCCAACTAGAGGTCCAAATTTTCGTAGTCAACTTTTGATTTTCTTATGGCCGCCATATTGAATTTTGGTACCGTTGAAAAGAACGAAAAATTTCGATCTCGACCATGTGTAATACATAGGTAATGCAAAGTGTTTTCCCGCCAAAAATCAATAATTTATTATTATTTTTTTAAATCAAGTTGTCTCCGAATAAAACAATTAACTACTGATTTTAAACTTTTCTGGAAATATCACTTTAAGAAATAATGTAAGAAGACCGCCTGTCAAGTCTGTTAATACACATGACATTTTGGAAAAGTGAGAAAGTTGTTTAACTTTCAAAGTAAATTATACATAACGTTTATCCGCTTGATTATTTTTGTGGGGGCTTGCAAAAAATAAAGTTTATAATATGCCAGTCCAAGATGTTGAACACCTCAGAAGGAGAATTGTTGAAGTAGTTCAATTAATCACACCAGCAACTATTCAAAACACAACAGCAAACATGGATCGTAGAACATATCTATGTCTTGATCGTGAAGAAGGTCACTTTGAACAGTATTTATAAATGTTAACCAACTTAAGAATGTACAATTTAAAATTTATAATTAATTTTACTTAGATTGTTAATGAAAACGTTATGTATAATTTACTTTGAAAGTTTAACAACATATACTAAATGGTGTACATTTAGTGTGGCATATTATTTGAAATGTTCATATGATAATAATTTATCAAGGTTTAAACTATATCGAGGTGATGATTGCATAAAATGGTTTATTTCAGAACTGCAACATATTGCAGTGAATGGTAATAGTATCCTCGAAAATTAGAAAGAAATGGAAACTTTATCGTCCGAGCAAGAAATAAATTATGCTAACGCGACTCACTGTCACATATGCACCAAGCCATTTACATTGAAAGATATTAAAGTTCGTGATCATTGTCACCTTACCTCAAAATACAGAGGTGCTGCTCATCAAGATTGTAATCTCAATAATAAAAATTCATTTAATACACCAATTGTCTTTCATAATTGAAGCGGCTATGATGCAAATTTTATAATGAAACAATTGGCTACCGGTTTTGCAGGTCCAATTCGGTTACTGCCAGTTATTAAAGAAAAATATATTTCATTCACTAAAACAGTTTAAGGTACTAATTTACATTTACGGTTCATCGACTCATTTCGCTTTATGGCTAGCAGTCTTGATAAATTATCTTCATATTTAGAAAATGAAAAGAAAACTATTGTTAGAGCTGACTGTAACACTGGTCAACAATTTTAATTTATTAACAAGAAAGGGTGTTTTTCCTTACGATTATATTGATTCGTGGGAAAAACTCACTGATACATGTTTACCTGCAAAAACAAACTTTTATATTCAATTGCATGATGAAGGTATTAAATATGAAAACTATCAGCATGCTCTTAATGTTTGGAAAACATTTGACATAAAAACTTTGGGCGACTATTCTGATCTATACTTGAAAAGTGATGATCTTCTTCTTGCTGACATTCGAAAATTTTCTAAAAATTGTTTATTAACATATGAATTGGACCCATTGCATTTATATACTGTTCCAGGTTTAGCGTTCGATGCTATGCTTAAAACGACTGGAGTACACTTAGAACTTTTAACATACATCGAAAAGCTCATGTTTATCGAGAGAGGTATCCGTGGTGGAGTGTCTCAGTGTTCTAATAGATACGCAAAAGCAAATAACAAATATATGGGTGATCAGTATGATTCAAATCAAGAGTCTACATATCTAATGTATTTTGATATAAACAATTTATATGGGGCTGCAATGTCTGAATATTTGTGACTAAGAATATCCCACTCATCTACATCAAGTTCATAGTGATCTACCGCTAGCTCCAGAACACATGACTCCACCAATACCAAGCCCGCCGGACGGCTGGCCACCATACAATCGACGCATATAGAAAGGAGGGTCTAATAACCGAGGTGTAGAGCCATAAGGTGGCTCTAGGATTAAGCCCCCACATTTTTCCAAAGAGCCTCTTACATGTCCAGAAGAACGCGGTGGCTCTCTGTATTTGTCTGTCTATGTGGGGTACCCACGACAGCTTTTCATCTAGGATAACTCCCAGAAATTTGACCATCTTTGTACTCTGAATGGTCCTATTGAAAATGGTTGGTGCTTTAAAACCATCCAACTTCATTTTCTTAGTGAAGATGACTAGGTCGACCTTAGAGGGGTTAACTCTCAGTCCTTGTCCTATAAACCATTCTTCTATGCTTCTTAGGGCCCTTTGAGTGAGCTCACTAACTATGGTTGCAGATTTCCCTGCGATTAAGACCGTAAGGTCATCTGCATATGCTTGAGTCATAATCCCTTCCTCGTTGAGTATGCGAAGAAGACCGTCGAGCACCAGGCTCCATAGCAAGGGGGAAAACACCCCCCATGCGGGCACCCTCGGCCCACAGTCGCTCTAACTGTGACTTCATTGAAACAAGTAGAAATTGAGCGGTTTGAAAGCAAGGAGTAAATCCACCTAGCTTTTGGTCACCCAAGGTTCTTGTATCATTACAATATCTGTATGCCCCACCGCGAGCTACTGACTTAAAATGGAAGTCGCAGCGATGCAGTGTTGCAAGTTAGTCACCGTAACACGTAGTAGTTTGGGGTCACAATTTACCTGTGTGCCCATTTTGTTTCCGGGTGAGGGTCACTCCGAAACCCCAGATTCCGTCCGGACCTCCGCGGAAGCAGAAGCCTCAGGCCTCAGCGGCCTCAGAGTTTCCCCTTTGGAACTTAGGGTCCCAAAATGAGACCCTCGCCATGCCAGCATGACCCACAAAGTTGATCCTCCGCATGGTCAAGGCTGACGCCTCATCCACCCTGAGAATCAACCTAGAGCCTTTGCCAGGTACCTCGATCGTCTGTCTTATCTTCGAGAGTCCCGTTTGGAGCTCTGGATTAGACCGCTCGATGCGCCGAAAAATGTTGCCCTCGTCCACAGGCGCGCCCGGCACGAAGGCAACAATCTTCCTTAACTTAGGGAGGGCCGCTCCCTCCAAAGTTTGAAGGGTAATCCCCTGGAAAGGAGACAGCCTTCTCACTTCAGAGGTGAGCCACTCTCTAGATACATCGTCGTGGCAGGTGACCATTATGATCCCCTGCTCCGTCAACCTAAATTCGTCGAAGCGTGGCAGAGAGCCCTCTAATGGGAGAGCGTCAATACCGCGCGACAACGCAATCTCCAGACTGTTCCGTAACTCGGTCGAGAGCCTCGTAGGCGGAAAATCCTCCCCGGCTATCGCTACCCTCAAGGCCGAGTTTACAGCCTGGCTGTATGTGGCCCTAGCACGGGCCTTTTTAAAGGCTAGCTGAGCTGGAGATGGGGTCCCCCCCTCCTCGCGAGCCCTTTTCAGGCCCCTTTTGGCGGAGGCGCTCCCCTGCTCAGTTTGCCTCTTTAAGGGGGAAGCCCCCATTGAGGAGGGACCCGCCCCTACTTCGGCAGTTGCCAGCCTGGCCTTGCGAGCCTTCTTTTTCTCAGACCCCGAGCGATTACGTCGCCCAGAGCCCGAGGTGAGAAGTGCCCGCGCCGCGGCCGTAGGAGGAGCATCCACAATTTCCCCCTCTCTAGTGGGAGCCCTTGAGGAAGGCCCCGGATTGCTATTTGAGGAGGCCCCTTCAGAGGAGCTCTCCGTACATGTTTTTAGTTTATTTTCTGGTTCCATAAAAGTCCCACGAGTACCGGGGTTATAAGGATCCACCCCTGTAGAGCCCCGCGTGCAGAGGTAGGCTATTTACAACAGGGTGTCGCCTGGTGTCCTGAGGGTACCGTGCAAGATACTCTTACCCTCGTATCATTCAGCCCTCGCCACGGTGACTAACAGCTTAGCTTGGGGGAATGTTTTTCGACCTTCCGGTCTAGAGCCGCCGAGTTTAGTTTCAACAGGTCCACCTCGTGAAGGATGCAGTCCAAGACTGCATATCCTTGGTCTTTTGCCAAAGATACCCAGCGGTCTTGGGAGTATATGATTATAGAGTGTGCATGATCAAAGATCTCTCTGTGCTAAATCCAAACTCCCCTGATAGTCTCAGCTTTATGCTGATGGGAATTAATTCGCCTCTCTAATAGACCCAGCAAGTAGTGTTAGAAAAATTTCATTCGAAGACTATAAAAAAGTCTCGAGTCAGCAAATTACTGATATAATATGTAGCAAGCTAAGCGACAAAAGTCTGTTTGCAAAGTTGCTTTACATTATGCAACTGTTGAAGTTTGTATTGACTTTATGAAACGGTGCATCGTCGAAGGTTGTGCTGATAATGAGGAAATATTCAAGTTATTAAAATATATCTTGGAAGAAGTGGTAATACCAGATGAAGCTTTTCAGTCGTTAACGGAACATGATATAGAACCCTATTTAGAAACCATAGAATTGTTGATGGATAAGAAAATGGAACTTGATGAGTTTATTCACAACTTGTTGACCATATATCAAAAAGAAGGATATGAGAATATAACCATCAAGCAGTTGAATGATGTCGTGCTAATATTACATCCTGAAATTAAAATGTCGTTCAGAATATACTTATTTGAATTGTTACTAGATGGTAAATATTATCCGTATCTCTATTGTGGGGACACCAGTTTCCCATTAAAAAATATATCAAGTAATTATAAAAGTTATATATTGATAAAACAATCGATGAAGCCATCATTAGAGCAGCATGCTATGCCAGAAGCCGGACACTTCGCAAACTGTACACAATACAAATGTCTATGAAATTAAACTGGAAATTTCAGCCTTTGACAAATGCCCATCACTCTAATGTTCTAAAATGGATTAAGGATAATATAAAGAGAGCTGAACAAAATTCAAATGCTCGCTTAGGATGGAGTTGTGGTCCAGATTCCGGACAACGGCCTTCAACACATTTGCATGATTATAACAGAACCCTGTGCATATTATATGAAATTAAAGAATAAAATGATTTAACACAGTTTAAGGTTTATTATTTATTAAGTTAATATTACAATTATTAATATAGTTATAATTTATAAAATCCTTACAGCACTAGTAAGAGGACTATATTTAACTAATCGATCATGAAGTGTAAGAGCGTAACAACTTGTGCTTGGGGGAACATCTTTGTTAGTTTCGAATTCCAATCGAATATCAACAGAACCAGATGTAAGGCTTTCATTCTGATGAGAACAATCTATAACAATTTCTTGAACTCTGCGGGTGTATAAATAGGCTCATTTTCCTTTTCATAATATGATCGTTGAAACTTTGCATACATGTCATGTCAAGGTTGTTATCTGATTGTTCTTAAAATTTATATTTAAATTATTTTTACGGTCAGTATGGAATCCTACAATTACAAATCTAGGTTTCTCAAGTTGTGTTGCCGTCTTAATATTCCAAGTGTGCCGTTGGGTTTCTTGTAAGAGAGGATACTCATGCAGTTGCCAACCTCTAAAGACAACTTCCAGTTCCTTGTTTCTCGCTACATAGTCGACCAATTTTAGTTTTTATACATCTGCCACGGATGTATGAGGCATTTTCCACAGTACTTTATTCAATATCACTTTAACTGACTCATTTTCTGTAGAATTTATTATAGCGTTAGTATCTGAATTTGAGCGAATTAACACCAACTCCTGTCGCAAATTTAAAATAATTTTCTTAAAGTCTTCACAAAATCCGAAAACAGTGGGTAAATCAATTATAACATAATTTCCATTATCGTCAACTATATTTGACTGTTCGTTGTTATTAAAAAACCATCCACCATTTTGTAGATATTGAGTATCATTTCTATTCAATGATGCGTATCCCTTTAGAATTGAGGTTGGACCTGGATGACGAATGCGATCTATATCATATCCTCTCATTTCGTATCTGATATCAAATAAAAGCATGACACCGTTATTCACAAATGTAACAGTTTTTGGTGATTTTACTACAGTTGAACTGCATTATGTTCCACTAGAATATATTGTCAAATATATACAACCAACTGAATTATTAGATATTTGGTCAAAATTACCAAGAAGTTATCAAAGTGACTTTAATTTGAAAATTAAATTGCCCTGCCTTGTGCACTACAATAGTCCATATGGAAAACTCAATGGGATAGTCCAGTTTAATCAGAGCAAGATTGTAGTTTTTGTGGACGTGCTTTACGTCATCCATAAATTTCTGAACATGTTTATTTATATATATTGAAAGGGTAATACATATAATACATAAATACAATACATTACATAAAATATATAACATTTTTTATTTTATACATAAAGATTATGTGAACAAAGCATAATATACATAGGAATAAAATCATAATACAAGAATAATAAAAGCACAATATACATAACAATAATAATTAAACATCCATAATGGCATAAGAACCCATCAAGGTTCTAAAGTGCTCTAAAGTCTTCAAGTGCTGTGGCTATCATCATTCATTAGTCCCAGAACTTTTTTATTGACCAAAGGCAACGGATATGGATTGTCTGGGGCATAGTCGCTTGTGTCAAATTTTGGCAAATTATTTTTAATAACTTGTTCATAAATATTGTTACAATGGACTTCGTAAATAAGACTATAATAAGATAAATAATCAGTGTAAAGCAATTTACAAGTTGTGGTGGCATGGCACCCAAAATCAAGGAATATCTACAAGTATAATTAGTTTATATTCGGTGGCATCAATACTGCTCGCGCCATCTGTTGAACGAGGAAGGCACTAGAACGTAAGGTTGGCAGTAATGTCTTAGTTAAAGTAGTTATCTGTAGGAGGTATTCAGTAGGAAATGCGATGGTCAATAGGGGAACAAAGTTGGCGGGGTTTTGGGAGAGTCCATAGATAGTTTAAAAAAAAAGAAGGAAGGTAGAAAAAAAAGGTAGACGCGGAGATTTGAGAAAGAAGTTTGGGAAGCGAAAATTAAGGAAGAAAAAGAGTGTTTAAAGTGAAAATTTACAGGTAATCTGTTCTCTATGAATTGTATATATTTATTATTGTCCAGTTTTCCTATGTAATATTGTGATTATTCCATATTAAAATAATATTTGGTTTCAATGATAGGACGCCAAAATTGATGTTTGTAAATTTTGCTATTTAAAGATTTTTACCATAACTAGTTAAAATTTTATTTGTCCAATAATAGTTTTACCATTCATTTAAATGTAAATTTGTAAAATTGTCGCGACTACCATTAATATTTTAATGTCGACCTTTGTTATACATAACTTCTCAATAATAGTCCCTGTATTTGGAATATAAATAATTAAGATAATTAAGTATAGGTTGTATCTGCCAAATGTCATGAGTGTGATAGAGCCTTGGTGATTGAAGTAACATTTTCGCCCGTGTAGGATTGAACTGTTTATATAAAAATATAAAAAAAATACACAGTTCTTTCGGAACCTGCAACTATAGCTGGGATGCCTCCCGTATGGGACCCCAGTACCTTTCCCCTTACTAACCCCAAACTCTTCAGTTTTATTTGAGAAATTATGTATCATTGTTAGAATCAGGTGACATGTAGTAGTGACCAAACTATACACACTTTTAAGTTTTGTAATTATTATCAAATCTTGTTATGTTGGTTGTATAATATATTTTGGATAGTCAAGAGTAAAGATCGTGGGTTTCTCTGCCATGCTCTTTCCCCACAGGAGCTCTAGGCGAGCCTGGCACTCTCATTTCTTTGTAATACATTTTTTTCTGTCATATTTGTTATTAAAACTGTACGTACAAATTTAATAAAGTTATGTGTATTTACAATGTGCCTTTTTATAAATTAAAACATTCCTCAAGTAAAACGTTAATAGCCAGTGCTTTCTTTCATTTATTCGCATATAGAAAATATATTTATATACAACCTGGGTCCTATTAGAGTTTACAATTTAAAGAATCTGGTAGTTATACTACACAATTTGGTGCCGCGACCAGGATAGCACTGTACAGTGAAAGCGTTGGTGTGGATGTTTATGTTAAGTATTTGTTCTGTGAATTGATACTGCTGTAACCTTTTTAGTTAACAGGTGATCAACATGAGTGGTGATGAACGTCCACTAGATTCTGGGTTACCCGAGATGTCTCAATAGGATACCAGCCTTTTACAACAAGATATACAGACTTTGAGAGAGGTGGTACAACAACAGACGAACCTTTTAACATCTTTTATGCAGCAGCAACAACAAATCAATGAAACAATATTGAGGGAGCCCCGAATGTCAGCTGATTTGTCATTTGTACCTAATGTGGTCAGCACTCCTAGCGCACCCAGAGACCGAACAGGCATTTCAGTTGAGGGGCGACACATAAGGGAACGCGATAAGGGAACATCCCCTGTTGTTACAATTTCCGAGGTAACTAATTTACAATTTCCGAGGTCCACTAATTGTACTTCTAGTGTTCCTGTGGTCAGCAATCCGATTGTCCCGGATAATGATTGGAGGAAGATTGTTTTGGTATTGTCCAACAAAACTGTTAGTTTACCAGTAGGAGAAAAACCTTCGTTTAGGTCACCAGAGGTACATCATCCAGTGTTATTTTTGAATAAACTAAATATGTATTTCAAGATTACTGGGGCTACATCTACGGAGCAACTTGATGTGGCTAAAGAGTGCTTGTTAGGTCCTGCTGCTGATTGGAGATATTTGCGAGAGGTGGCCAGGACTTCATTTGAAGATTTTCAGAATGATTTTCTTGGTTTGTATTGGTCTGATAATCGTCAATATTATGAAAGATTACATCTTAGTAGTATAAAATATAACCCTGATAAAACTCGTTTATCTATATCCGAGTATTTTTTAAGACAAGTAAATTTCTATCGTTTGTTTTCACCTGCTATACCAGAGTTGATCATTATTAATGAAATTATTAGACAGTTACCATCAAGCACTCAGAGTTTGCGGACAACTGTGAATAACAGAACAATGGCTGGTGTTTTGGAATTTTTGGAGAGGCAGGATTCACTCCATGGTAAGCGTACACGAGTCAATATCTCGTCCCCTTTTCCAACTGATGCCGTAGTAAATCGTTATCACTACAACAAACCATCTTCTTCTACAAAGTCTGACACAGACGTTCTTGACTTTTCAGTTCCTCCCCCTAAGATTTGTAAGAGTTGTGACTGTTATCGATTTGATTAGGGAAACTCGTCGAGGGAATTAGGGAGGGAAATTTTCTCGAATGAAGGTATTAAATCCTCTAATTTATTTCCTATTATTAATTTTGTTCCAGGACACAGTTGTTCAGAATTAAGTTTAAATGATTTAGTTAGTAAACCCAATGTTCTGGTTCTGTTAAGACCTTGTTGTTCTCTCAGTTTAGAGAATTACTTTTTAAATAAGCGCAAGCTCCATAGGCTTGTATAGAAACATCAGAGAATCCATGGGTACTAATTCCAATTGGATCCTGACAGATGACTTGCCTTGGGACAGCAAGCTTATTCAAACATGAAAATTGATCCCTTAGTTTTCTCCATTGAAGTTCAGTCTCAAAAGGCACCGTTTCATCCCATTTGAGATTTTCACCCCACAACCTTTGCAACATAATTTTAATTATAATTACACAAGGTCCCAATAGCCCAAGTGGGTAATAAATTTTGGATACTTCAGACAAAATTGATCTTTTTGTGGTCTGAGCTATTCCACTTGGGCGAATTTCCCAATTTCATCGGAGAATCACACAATGGAATAGTGACTACAAACCTACCAACTTCATTACGTTTAGTAATTTCCATAAATATTTGTTCACATCTCTTGTCTTCCTTTGACAAAAGCCTCTTATTTGGAATTTCTTCTATTTCTCAGAATTTGCGCAATTGTTCCTGAACCTCAGTATTTAGATTTAAATTGCATTTTACTACTGCCTTTTGCATACGTAATCCTATAGAACCTGTCATTACCCACCCAAGTCTAGTTTTTTGTAACGTCGGTTGATAAGGACCTAATGCAATTTGTCCCACACAATAATTTATAAAATACCCCAGCTCCTAATAGCATATCAATTTTCCTTGGCTCCGAGAACCCAGGGTCTGCCAATTTTAAATGAGTGGGTAAATTCAAATTATGTACATTTAAATTCTGACTAAGAATTAAATCACAGATTTGAGGAACTATTAAACAAGACACAGATTCCCTAAACCCATTATGATTAGAATAAATTTTAATAGTACATTTGGTTTTAATATTTGACACAACCTGATTAATCCCAATGATCGATATATCAACTTTCTATGTGTGAATCTCTAAGCTATCACAAAATTCTTGTGTTACCAAATTCGATTGGGAACCATTATCCAATAAAACTCTGAACATATGTAGCTGACCATTTGAACCTAAAACCTGAACCAATGCTGTCGACAGTAAAACCTCAGACTGAGTATATACACTAAATAATGATTTCATCAATCACCATTGATAACTCTTTATCAGTTCCTACTATTCCTTTACCACTATTATGTTCACCACTTGCCCCTACAGGTGGTTCTGAATCTTGTGGTTTGACATCTTGGTTTGGTTTCAACTGATTTCATAATGGAGTAACGTATTATGCATTAAGCCACACCTTCTACGTCCATTAGATTGACAATTTTTACTTACAGGATTTTTCTTCAAACAATTAAGACAAAGACCTAAACCTTTTACTTTTTCAAATCTTTCCCGTGTAGGTAATTTCAAGAACTTTTGAGTTATAGATGAATGTTTTTCTTTACAATAAACACTTGTATAATTGTTGTTTGTAGCAACAAAAGATTTTCTAGTTTTTTGTTTATTTTTATTGTCATCCGCAACTTTATCTATCTTTTTTTCATTACCCTTGTACTTTGCTTACTATCCTTATCCGTTCTTTTAAAAACTCTTGAAACTGATTTATAGTAGGTAACTCACCCTTCACCTTACTTTCTTCACAAGACAATTTTGTTTTTTCATCTAACCTTTCACTAAATACATAAACTAATATTGGATCCCAAGTACTTACTTCTATCTCCATTTTCTTTAAACCATGTAAATTTTCCGTTAGAACCCGTAATAATTTGCGCAGATCAGAAGATGACTGTTTGACCACAGTAGGTGGGTTTAATAATGACTACATGCTGAGTAATTAACATTTCTTTATCATCATACCGTTCACATAACGCATCCCAAGCCAGTGTATAATTTGTCGCTATTATATCAAAGGATTGTATCTCTACTTTTGCCTCCCCTTCTAGAGCACCCTTTAAGAAATACAGTTTATCAATGTCCTCAATAGACATCATTATGTATTAATGACTTAAAGCTGTCTCTAAATTCTAACCAACTTACCTCTTCCCCATTTGTTTTTCTATACTGAGTTGAAGCCGCCACAGAACTCCCGCTACCTGAATGACTGTCAGACTTGACACTACCACCAGCATCATCACCTTCATTTATACAGGGTGTCCACCTAGTGCGCGTAAGTCCAATATCTGGGTTAATAAAAGAGATAACTTATTTTTTTTTTCTACAGGGTTGTCTAATATCCCGAGCTGCACAAAATGAAAATATATTTACATATTCAGGGTGTTCAGTTTTTCCTGGACAGGTACCAACTTCATTTTTTTAAATGGAAACCTATATTTTTTATGGCATTATCGAATTCTACGTAAAAAATTAGTGGGACTTTGTGCATAACACTGCTATTGAAATATTGATAGTTTTCGAGATATTTGACTTTTAATTTTCTTTTCTTATGTTTCGTCACTTCTAATAGTTGACATAATTATGGTTGTATGACAGCTAGAAATTATTTTTTTTCAGAAACTGTAGAGTGAAGATGGCTCTTTCGAAAAACGTATCAAAAGTTGATCTGCGATATACAGGGGGCAACAGAAATCGTACCAAACCTGATGGTTTAAAATTTAAAAAATCTCGACTTTTTCAAATGGAACACCCTGTGTTTTATGATTTCATTAGATGCCTTTCTGTAGACTCTACAATTTTATAATAGCTTTCCCTATACCTAAGTTGCGTAGTTTTTGCAAAAAACCCACTTTTATGAAAAATACCCGATTTGCGCACTCCTTTGACGGAAAAAATATTGTAAGGCTATTTATTTTTATAAAATGTATTAGTTTACACTTCTTAAAATAAAAATAACTGAAAAATTTAGATAATTTCAGTTTAATAAACAAGTCTTTATGGAAAGTTACCATTTATTTGTAAATAAAAGTAAAAAATCATAAAAGCTCTACATGTAATTAAGAATTAGCAAAACTGGCGTATGCTTTAGAAGAAGTTCATGGGAATTATTTGCTAGCAGCACGTATTTATAGAGATTCCCACGTGCTCACTGTTTTGAAAATGTGAAAGAAAGATTTGAAAGAACAGCAAATGCGAATTATGAGAAAACTATCAGGAGACATGACGGTAACAATGACGATATTCAGTTTAATGTTGTGGCGTCTGCTGTTGAAAATCGAAATATTAGTGTCAGGAAAATCAGTAATAATCTTGGAGTTTCCAAAAGCTTGACAAACAAGATACTGAAGAAGAATAATTTTCATCCGTATCATATTAAAAACCATCAAGCACTGTTACCTCAAGATCACCTAAACCGCCTGCAATTTTGCCACTGGGCATTGGATAAAATTCAGGAAAGTCCAAACTTTTTTATGAATGTCTTGTTTACTGACGAATCAACATTTTCAAACACATGCTTACCCAATCGTCGCAACTTTCATCACTACGCTGACAATAATCCAAGATTATTGAGGGTACTAGATAATCAGCATCGTTTCAAAGTGAACGTGTGGGCTGGAATTTGTGGAGAACATATTGTTGGACCGTACTTTTTTGAAGGCAATTTAAATGCCAATGTGTATTTGCATTTTTTGCAAAACGAACTTCCCCTTCTACAGCTACAGAATATGCCCGCTGATTATTTGGTTCAACAATGGTTTCAGCATGATGGTGTCCCTCCACATTCCACTTTGGCGGTACTGTGATTATTTTATTGTTGTAGTACTTTTCCTATTATCTATTCATATTTCAGATTAGAGAACACCTAAACCACGTATATCCAAATAAGTGGTTAGGTCGTGGTGGTCCAGTTCCTTGGCCTGCACGTTCGCCTGATTTAAATATTCTGGACGTTTTCTTGTGGGGTTATATCAAGGAGCGAGTATACGAAGTACCACCAACGGATATGCAAGACTTGAAAGAAAAGATCCAAAATGAGTTTCTAACCATAACACCCGAAATGTTAAGAAATGTTCACATTCATTTTCGTCGTAGATTAATGCTTTGTGTTGAAAACAACGGTGGACATTTTGAGCATTTACTTTAGGTTAGCTTGCTTGTATGAGTATTGCGTATTCTTTTTTCAATACTCTATGTATATTCATCCATTTCACTAATAATTTTTCTAACTACGGTAACACCGTTTGGTTTTCAATATGATACGTATGAAACTTCTTCTTCAATATCTTATTTGTCGAGCTTTTGAAAACTCCAAGATTTCTACTGATTTTCTGATACTAATATTTTTGGATTTTCAACAGCAGAAACCACAACATTAAACTAAATATTATCGTTGTTACTCCCATGTCTCCTGGTAGTTTTCTCATAATTCCCATTTGCTGTTCTTTCAAATCTTTCTTTCACATTTTCAAAACAGTCAGCACGTGGGAATCTCTATAAATACGTGCTGCTAGCAAATAATTCCCATGAACTTCTTCTAAAGCATACGCCAGTTTTGCTAATTCTTAATTACATGTAGAGCTTTTATGATTTTTTACTTTTATTTACAAATAAATGGTAACTTTCCATAAAAACTTGTTTATTAAACTGAAATTATCTAAATTTTTCAGTTATTTTTATTTTAAGAAGTGTAAACTAATACATTTTATAAAAATAAATAGCCTTACAATATTTTTTCCGTCAAAGGAGTGCGCAAATCGGGTATTTTTCATAAAAGTGGGTTTTATGCAAAAACTACGCAACTTAGGTATAGGGAAAGCTATTATAAAATTGTAGAGTCTACAGAAAGGCATCTAATGAAATCATAAAACACAGGGTGTTCTATTTGAAAAAGTCGAGATTTTTTAAATTTTAAACCATCAGGTTTGGCACGATTTCTGTTGCCCCCTGTATATCGCAGGTCAACTTTTGATACGTTTTTCGAAAGAGCCATCTTCACTCTACAGTTTCTGAAAAAAAATAATTTCTAGCTGTCATACAACCATAATTATGTCAACTATTAGTAGTGACGAAACATAAGAAAAGAAAATTAAAAGTCAAATATCTCGAAAACTATCAATATTTCAATAGCAGTGTTATGCACAAAGTCCCACTAATTTTTTACGTAGAATTCGATAATGCCATAAAAAATATAGGTTTCCATTTAAAAAAATGAAGTTGGTACCTGTCCAGGAAAAACTGAACACCCTGAATATGTAAATATATTTTCATTTTGTGCAGCTCGGGATATTAGACAACCCTGTAGAAAAAAAAATTAAGTTATCTCTTTTATTAACCCAGATATTGGACTTACGCGCACTAGGTGGACACCCTGTATTAAAATCTTTTTGAACTGACATATAATTTTATAGAATGAATTCTCAAATGCATCCCTTTCTTTTAATTATTTTTGCATAATCACTATCTGACTCTACTGAAATTTCAAGATCAAGATATATTGATATGTTGGATGAAATATTGAAGACCCACCTGATAGATGATGAAAATATCTATATGATATACGTTAAAGGTCATCAAAAGGCGAAATTTCTGAGACAAAGTTTGCCGAGATTGGAACCCACAGCAATAACGGCGAAAACTATAGTTAACGTGGAGAATCTATACTGGAATACCTTTGGACCACCACCTGTATTTAGTAAAATTAGTTCATATTGTTTTTATCATTGTACACCTACAAGTATGTGTAGCTTGAGAAATTGTACGGATCTTTACAACTGGTTGTTTGTCGGTTTACCTAAATAAAATAATTTTTAACAAATATTTATGTCTGTTATCCCCTCCACTTGTTCCCATTCCTAATTAAAAAATATATAAAATATAATAGCTATAATTTAATTCAGTATTACATTTGCTGTAACTCCTAAAATTTATAATGTTAAAAGTGAGGTTAGAGCAGCAGCATATTTGTCGATTGCGAAAGGTTATTGTGGAAGATCACCAATTTAATACTTTCCATTTTATTGACATTGCACCTATGGGTGTTGAATGGGAGCGAAACGTCTTTCAAAATTTATTTAGATTTAATAAAAGTATACGGTAGTAGGATTGGAAACGAATCACACCTCAACGGGTGGAATAAATTGCAGGATTTGCCTATGGTGGTGTCAGTAGTTTGATGAAGATGGCAATCTTAACTTTTCCCTATATAATTCTACTAACGATCTTGCACAATATCCTCTACATTCAACAGCCGTATAATTCGTAAGAGGTCTTTGTCTGTTTTCATAAGGATGGCGCTAAAAAAGAAGGCTGGCCTTCTAATTGGGTGCGGATGACATCGTATGCAGCCAATAATATACCAACCTTCATAGCCCCAGTGTCAAATTCTACCCGCCAATATAAATTCAGAATCCGGTTTCAAGATGCCACTATGGGTGACACTGACTGGTACGAGATGAAGAGCGCCTGTGTTGATATTCCCACTACTACGCCAGCAGCTGTCATTATTCCCAAAGAGTGTATTCCACAATCAGTATCTGGTTTGTTGTACTATATAACAGTTTGTTCGTCTCTACTGCTGCTAAAAACCGCCATTAGCCTCGTTGTTGCTCGTAGAAAAACTTAAAATATGTGGTTATTTTATTCTGCTCAATACTGGACCAAAGCCGAAGACTTACCAACTGCCATCCAAAGGATACGTGATGAGCTGAGGGATCTAATTTTTAGCGAACGTCATGACAGCGTGTATGATATGCAATCCACCCAAGATGTCGAGAGTAGATATGCAGAGTGTCGAAGAACTGTACAAAAGTACAAACATTGTCTGGATTTGTGCGATAAATTTCAAGATGGAAATCTTAGCATTTAAAAGTTTTGCCATGAGATGATAGCAGCCGGTATGAAAAGCTATTTATTGGATATTAAAATGTTTCTACCTCCTGAATATATCAATAAATTCAATATTATAGAGGACGAAATGACGATTAATAAATATAATATTAAATTTTCAATCTAGTTTTATTTGTAGTAGAAATAGCTTAGTGGGAGAGCAGTAGACGGAAAATCTATAGGGCCCGGGTTCGATTCCTGGTTTCAACATATCCTTTTTTAATTAATGTTCCGCCTATGCATCTAACGAGGCACTATTACTTGTTAATAAATAAATTTTGTCTGTGATTTTTGTCACTGGGTTCCCTGCGATTTGTCGCTGTGACTTGTTACTGCGATTCTCGCCGTGATTTGCCCCCTTTCCCTCTTTTATTCAACACCACTGTAGTTTATTGATGGCGGCCAATAAGGCGTCGCCAAAAAGTTGGCCGAATGCTGCATTCTGATTGGTGTGGTCTGAATGCCACAAAAAAGACCTGCTGGCCAATAAGGTTGTTGCTGGAAACGTGATATGAATGGTGCAAGCTGATTGCTTGGTCTGAATGCCGTAATGGCACTCAAAATGGCCGCGCAATCTGAAGGCGGAGCTGCAATAAACACCTGCTGGCCAATAAGGCTGCTCACGCGAATGGTGCAATCTGATTGCTTGGTCTGAATGCTACAATAAAGCCCCAATGGCCAATAACGGGTGTGGCAACACTGGGGTGCCAAACATTCGGCGCGGCTCGTGACGTGTAGCCGCCATCTTGGCGAACCTGCCTCACACACTCTTGGGGTGGCTCTTCTGCAGCCCCTGGGGGTGCTACACCTACGGGGATGCTACCTAAGTCTTTGTCTTCGGCCCTTACGGCAATGACCAGCAGCTCCGTGGTGCAGGTGGCCATCAGCAGCTGACCCAATGTGTCCCTGACGTCACTTCCGTCGGGGAATGCCCCTGGTTTATCTACTAAAATGTGACGCAAAACGTGACGTTTTGACACGTAAAAAGATCCGAAAAAACGACACAAAAACGTAACATAAACGTGACATAAAACGTAAGGTTTTTGGCATGTAAAAAGTGTAGCGACTCTATATCACTGGGATGATAAAACAGTTATACATCACATGCACACAAAGTTAACAGGGTTAGCTAAGACATGGTATAACAATTTAAATATTTACGATTTGACATGGATAAAATGGAAAGAATTAATAATAACCACGTTCCCGGAACATCATGATCGCATCTTCATTAAGAAAAATGCTAAACCAAAAAAAGGTGCCAAGCGAGACCTGGGAGAAATATTATTTTGAAAAAATGGAGTTAATATATGAGTGTAACATTCAAGGGAAAGAAGCTGTCTCATGTGTTATTGATGGAATTGACAACCACTTTACACAAACAGGTGCGAAGTCAGATAGTCTAGTCAGATATTCTACTCCAGAAAGTTTACATTCTGAGTTTTTATCAGCACTCACCACTATTAACGAAAACAAGCCATCAACTTCACATGGAGAAAATGAATATAGATACAGACATAGATACAATCCATATACACCATATAAATCACCCAAACAAAAATATTTCCGGTGTTTTAATTGTGGTGAGAAAGATCACCCATATCAAAAATGTCCGAAGGCAGTGCAGTGTACTAATTGTAATCGAATAGGACATAGCAAAGACACCTGTAGAATTACAACAAAAGTACGGTATACTAGTCTTCCGACAAATAAAATCTGCTACTTTAAAAAGTGTAAGCTCAATGGACATGAACTACAAGCTTTTCTAGATACCGGGTGTGCTATTGTCATATTACGGAAAAGAGAAGCAGAAAGCCTAAGGTTAACCATGAACCCTTGTAAATTATATATAAAAGGATATAATGGTGTACCTGTGAAAGAAAATAGGAAAATGTAAAGTGCATCTAGCAATCGACTTAGTGGAAGATGAGGTGGAAGTTTACATTGTAGACGATAATCTACAAGAATTTCCTGTCTTAATTGGTCAGTCCTTCATAAACACGAATGGGAAAGTGTTATTAGTAAAATAAGATGAAGTTCGAATTTTTAAGGCAGAGGACTGTCCATTACCGCAAGTAGAAGCTTTACCACCAGAAAAAGTCAGCCTTCGGTCCGGAAAAGACGTCACAATATTAGAAAATCATATTGGATATATTGAAGTATAATACTGAAGATCCATATGAAGGTGACGTATTCGTAGAAAGTAGTTTCAGGAAAAATCCAAGTAAGGTGTGTTACAAGGACACATGGTGGTTATATCACGATTATAAATTTGTCATCATCTTCTATCAAATTATTTAAAAATCAGTTAATTGTTAGAGGAGTACCCTGTAAATCAAAAGATAAAAATGAAAGATTATCCTCTAATATCACAGTATTAAAAACTAAAGTATTATGTCCGTTTACTATGTCTCAAATCACCAAACAAATGAATGAAGAACTTAATAATTCAGAAAAAGAAAAATTGTTAAATTTAATAAATAAATATTGCGATTGTTTTGCAGAAGAAACTAAAGAATTAGGGAAGTGTTCAATTGGAGAAATGACTATAAAACTATCAGATGATAGACCAGTGGTCTACCGTCCTTATCGCCTATCTTACTCTGAAAGGGAAACAGTCAGAAACATTGTAAATGACTTAGAAAATAATATAATACAAGAATTCGAATCATCTTATGCTAGTCCTATACTATTAGTTAAAAAGAAAACCGGCGATTACAGAATGGTTGTAGATTATCGAACCTTAAATGCGAAAACAATTAGAGACTGTTATCCGATGCCACGAGCAGATGATTATTTAGAAAGGTTAAGAGATTGTAATTATTTCACTAGTCCTTGATATGGCACAGGGCTACCATCAAATATCTATGCATGCAGATTCGGTTCATAAAACTGCATTTGTTACGCCTGACGGGCATTTTGAGTATATTATCTTCCCTATGGTCTTGCAAACTCACCCGCAGTATTTACTAGAACTCTAAATAAAGCCCTAAGACAGTTGAAACATACGTCCTTATTAGTTTATATGGATGACTTACTGATACCATCTAAAATTATAGCTGAGGGTCTAGACGATTTAAAAGAACATTTCGAAATTTTGAGAAGTGTGTCCTTAACTTTAAAATTGTCAAAATGTCAGTTTTTCGCATCAAATGTTACTTATCTGAGTCATGAAATTAGCAGAGATGGTATTAGGCCAAGTACTAAGAAAATAAATGCAGTACAAAATTTTCCGGTCCCAACTAATGTGCATCAAGTACGGCAATTTTTAGGTCTCACCTCGTATTTTAGAAACTATATAAAAGATTTCGCAATAATTGCTCAACCTTTAACAAAATTAACAAAGAAAAATTACCCCTTTGATTGGAATGATGAACAAAATAAATCATTCGAAAGTTTAAAACAAAAATTTGTCACAAGACTGGTGTTGGCTAGTTATCATCCAATCGCAGTGACGGAGGTGCATACGGATGCATGTAAAATAGGAATCGGGGGTATGTTGTGTAACGAAGTTACTTTTTGGCCCGTAATAATTTAAACAAGAATCAGATATGAACTCATATCCAAGTAATGCATTAATGTTTTTCAGTATAGTTTTACTATTATAGTACATTTGTTAATAGATAAGACTATAAACAATATACATTTATTCTATGGAAACCGGCCGAGATCCAAGAAATTCCAAACGTTGTTTTTACGCCGCTCCGCAGTTTTTGTTTCTAGCGAAATACATGAATATTTTCGAGTTGTAGGTACCCTAAAATATTTATTTTATGCATTGGAACTGGGTAATATTTGATTCATTTGCTATTTAAAAATACTTATGCAACCGCTACTTGGAATTTGTGAGTCATAATGTAAGATATCTATTAAAGTATTTTATGACAAAGTTTGGAATACATAGCTCTCCGTATAACCATGTTATGACAATTAATTTGTTTATTTAGGTTTAATGCACTTTCTGGCAATAAATATTTACCGGACTTGTTTGATTTACTAAGGGGAATATATCTGAGACATGTTTAATTTATTACTATACCGTATTTGCCTATTGTTACCGAATTAACTTAAATTAAATTAAATTATGTTGAATTTAATATTGTTTAATTATTAAATATATTATTTCCGTTATACCCTGTATATAGTTTTGTTAATGATAAGTATTTAAATGTTATTTTGTTAGGAACCGATATTTAAATGCAGGTTGATGCAGTAAGGCATAAAAGTCAAAGTACTTTGCTAAATCTGATTAAAATATGTTCTAATTAAACATTAGACTCATAGTAATCATTTGCCGAGGATCTATTAGAGAGCCGAATTAATTCCCATCAGCATAAAGCTGAGACTCTCAGGGGAGTTTGGATTTAGCACAGAGAGATCTTTGATCATTGCACACTCTATAATCATATACTCCCAAGACCGCTGGGTATCTTTGGCAAAAGACCAAGGATATGCAGTCTTGGACTGCATCCTTCACGAGGTGGACCTGTTAAAACCAAACTCGGCGGATCTAGACCGGAAGGTCGAAAAACACTCCCCCAAGCTAAGCTGTTAGTCACCGTGGCGAGGGCTGAATGATACGAGGGTAAGAGTATCTTGCACGGTACCCTCAGGGCACCAGACGACACTCTGTTGTAAATAGCCTTACCCCTGCACGCGGGGCTCTACAGGGGTGGACCTTTATAACCCCGGTACTCGTGGGACTTTTATGGAACCAGTTACAAAACAAACATCTACGGAGAGCTCCTTTGAAGGGGCCTCCTCAAATAGCAATCCGGGGCCCTCCTCAAGGGCTCCCACTAGAGAGGGGGAAATTGTGGATGCTCCTCCTACGGCCGAGGCGCGAGCACTTCTCACCTCGGGCTCTGGGCGACGTAATCGCTCGGGGTCTGAGAAAAAGAAGGCTCGCAAGGCCAGGCTGGCAACTGCCGAAGGAGGGGCGGGTCCCTCCTCATCGGGGGCTTCCCCCTTAAAGAAGCAAACTGAGCAGGGGAGCTCCTCCGCCAAAGGGGGCCTGAAAAGGTCTCGCGAGGCGGGGGGACCCCATCTCCAGCTCAGCAAACCTTTAAAAGGGCCCGTGCTAGGGCCACATACAGCCAGGCTGTTAACTCGGCCTTGAGGGTAGCGATAGCCGGGGAGGATTTCCCGGCTACGAGGCTCTCGACCGAGTTACGGAACAGTCTGGAGATTGCGTTGGCGCGCGGTATTGACGCTCTCCCATTAGAGGGCTCTCTGCCACGCTTCGACGAATTTAGGTTGACGGAGCAGGGGATCATAATGGTCACCTGCCACGACGATGTATCTAGGTAGTGGCTCACCTCTGAAGTGAGAAGGCTGTCTCCCTTCCAGGGGACTACCCTTCAAACTTTGGAGGGAGCGGCCCTCCCTAAGTTAAGGAAGATTGTTGCCTTCGTGCCGGGCGCGTGTGGACGAGGGCAACATTCTTCGACGCATCGAGCGGTCTACTCCAGAGCTCCAAACGGGTCTCTGGAAGATAAGACAGACGATCGAGGTACCTGGCAAAGGCTCTAGGTTGATTCTCGGGGTGGATGAGGCGTCAGCCTTGACCATGCGGAGGATCAACTTTGTGGGTCATGCTGGTATGGCGAGGGTCTCTTTTTGGGACCCTAAGTTCCAAAGGGGTCTCTGAGGCCGCTGAGCCGCCTGAGGCTTCCGCTTCCGCGGAGGTCCGGGCGGAATCTGGGGCTTCGGAGTGACCCTCAACCGGAAACAAAATGGGTACACAGGTAAATTGTGACCCCAAACTACTACGTTTTACGCAAAGCAACTTGCAACACTGCATCGCTGCGACTTCCATTATAAGTCAGCAGCTCGCGGTGGGGCATACAGATATTGTAATGATACAGGAACCTTGGGTGACCAAAGGCTCTATTAAGGGTCTTAGTCGTAAATGGGGACGCATATTTGTGAGCTCCGACGCGGAAACCCCAAGAGACTGTATATATACTGCTAAGCATGTTAATGCCATTCAACTAACCAATTTCTGTTACAGGGACATGGTAGTCGTCAGAGTGAACATAGGAGGTAGGAGCTTCATTGTTGGCTCCGCATACTTACCATATGAAGCACAAAATCCACCATCTAGACAGTTCATGGATCTCGTCACGTGGTGCAAGAATCAAGGTCTACCGCTGATTATTGCGTGTGACGCAAATGCTCACCACACATGTTGGGGGAGCAGCGACACCAATTTTAGAGGCACGGCAATTTTTGAGTACATCAACTCCAATGAGTTGGACACGCTCAATAGAGGCTCGAAACCTACCTTTGTTACAAGAGCTAGGCAAGAGGTTATAGACATCACTGTCAGCTCATCTTGGGCTTCGCACTGGGTCAAAAACTGGCATGTTTCGTCGGACCATGTCCGACCATCGCCACATCTGCTTTAGTCTAGAGATAGACACAATCTCTACGACACAAGAGTATAGAAACCCAAAACTCACAGATTGGGGTATCTACAAAGAAAGTCTGTCGGCTAATGTGAGACCTCATTCTAGGCCTCGCACAAACTATCAGATAGAGGAAAGCAATGATATTCTTAGCCGGGCCATGGTCCGAGCATATGAACAGAGTTGCCCGCTAAAAGTTACTAGGAGTAAACATACAGTCCCATGGTGGAACTCTGAGCTCCAAGAAACAAGGAAAGAAGCAGAAGCAGAAGCAGAAGAAGGAAAGGCTCTTTAACAGGGCCATGAACACAAAATCGAACTTTGATTGGGACCAATATAGAATGGCTCAACGTCGATTTAAGAGCTGTACTCGGAGAAGTAAGAGACAGGCATGGAAAGACTTCTGCGAAGGCATTGAAGACGCCCTTGCCATATCTAGGATTTATAAAATCATGAAATATAACCACAAATCCACGATCGATGTTCTTAGGCTTCCTAATGGTACATATACGTGCACCACCAAGGAGGCGTTGGAGCACCTCGTGGATTTCCACTTTCCTGGCTCTGCCAAAAGTTCCAGCTCTATCCAACACCAGAGGACTCCCCACATAGAGGTTGCAGCTATGGATTGGAGGATGACCTCGAACGTTGCCACGGTGGAGCGAAATAGATGGGCCATAAACACTTTTGCCCCATATAAAATGCGGGTATGGATGGAATATTTCCGGCTCTTTTTCAACAAGGGTCAGAATACATCATCCAGCATCTGCGTGATCTATACATAGCAACATTAGCTCTAGGATATATTCCAAAACCCTGGAGAGCAGCGAGAGTGGTTTTCATTCCTAAAGCAGGTAGAGCTTCTTATGATGAAGCGAAGGCCTTTAGACCGATCTGCCTACATCGTTTCTACTGAAACTAGAAGAAAGGCTCATAGAGAGATTTCTGAAAGAGGGCCCGCTAGTGACTATACCATTACATAGCTCACAGCACGCCTACCAAACGGGTAGATCTTCGGAAACAGCATTGCACTCCGTGGTCTACAAAATAGAGAAAACGATTAGCCAGAAGGAGCTCGCTATCGGGACCTTCATGGACATAGCTGGGGCATTTGATAATACCTCCTACAATTCAATTCTAACAGCGGCTGAGGACCACGGATTCCCACCTACCATAGCTAGGTGGATTTATTCCATGCTTTCAAACCGCTCGATTTCTACCTCTCTCAATGAAGTCACAGTTAGAGCGACTGTGGGCCGAGGGTGCCCGCAGGGGGTTTCTTTCTCCCTTGCTATGGAGCCTTGTGCTCGACGGTCTTCTTCGCAGGCTTAATGAGGAAAGGATTATGCCTCAAGCATACGCAGACGACCTTACGGTCTTAATCGCGGGGAAATCTGCAAATACAGTTAGTGAGCTCACTCAAAGGGCCCTAAGAATCATAGAAGAATGGTGTATAGGACAAGGGCTGAGAGTTAACCCCTCTAAGGTCGATCTAGTCCTTTTCACTAAGAAAAGGAAGTTGGATGGTTTTAAAGCACCAACCATTTTCAATAAGACCATCCAGCGTTCAAAGATGGTCAAATTTCTGGGAGTTATCCTAGACGAAAAGTTGTCATGGGTACCCCACATAGACAGACAAATACAGAGAGCCACCGCGTCCTTCTCGACATGTAAGAGGCTCTTTGGAAAAATGTGGGGGCTTAATCCGAGAGCCACCTTATGGCTCTATACCTCGGTTATTAGACCCTCCTTTCTATACGCGTCGATTGTATGGTGGCCAGCCGTCCGGCGGGTTACCATCAAGCAACGGCTAAATCAACTACAACGCCTGGCGTGTGGAAGCACGACAGGAGCGATACGCACGGCTCCCACAGAGGTTCTGGAGGCTCTCTGTCTCTCCCTAAACTGCATATAGTGGTTGAGGGGGAGGCAAGGAGGGCCTCTTATAGGGTCAAGCAGTGGGGGCGGTGGCTAGGTAAAAGCCACGATGGTGGACACACAAGTATTTTTGGGGAACTTGTGGGAGGAGACAGTCTACTGGACGCACCCAGTGACAGGATGTCTCCCACTTATGTGTTTCTCAAACCTTACACAGTAGAGATACCGGACAGGGACGCTTGGCTCGAAAATCCTGATGCTCAGGTCTCGAATGGGCCCGTCTGGTTTACGGATGGGTCCAAGACAGACCAGGGCTCGGCGGGAGTCCGGGGCGTGCGCCCGAGGGCGAGACTATCCTTCTCCTTGGGAAAGTATGCCACGGTCTTTCAGGCGGAAGTGTTTGCTATCTCTGCATGTGTTCAGGAAAATCTCAAAAGGAGATATTCTAATCAGCATATCCAGATATGCACCAACAGTCAGGCGGCTTTACGTGCCTTGATCTCCTACAGGATCACCTCCAGGGCGGTCCTAGAGTGTGTTAATGGTCTGACCGAATTGGGACAGAACAACCAGGTAAAATTGACCTTGGTACCGGGTCATCATAATATAACAGGAAATGAGGAGGCCGATGCACTGGCTAAGAGAGGCTCAAGTATACAGTTTACAAGGCCCGAACCAGTGCTGGGGCTTCCGCCTAGTTATGTAGCAAGGTCCATTGGAAACTGGATCAAGGTAAGATCAAAGGAAGAATGGTCAAACGTGACTGGGTTGCGACAAGCCAGGCTGTTAATTGAAGGTGTAATGCAAGGTATTTACTTATTGTAGTTTTTAAGTATGTACGTAGTTTCGTAATTTTGTGACCTAGATACGTGACCTCGTTTCTAAAGAATTTACACTTGTCGGGGTTTAGTTTCAAATTGTACTTTCTACATGTCTCAAAAACTTTTTTTAAATTGGTTAAGTGATGATTTTGTGAACAGCCTATTACTATTAGATCGTCCATATAGAGAAATGCTTTTTCAGGTGTAATTCCTGCAAAAGCTATTGACATCATTCTTTGAAAACTATTGGGACTGACTGACAATCCAAAAGGCAATCTTGTAAATCTGAAAGATCCAGCATCTACACTAAAAGAAGTTATATTACGCGATTCGTCATCTAAGGGGATTTGGTGAAACCCTGAAATTAAGTCAATTACAGAGAACCATTTAGCTCTTCCAAGTTGATCTAATATGTCGTCTATACGAGGGAGAGGATATTTGTCTGCAACAAGTTTTTTGTTTAGTTGGCGAAAATCTATTACTAGACGCCAAGCTTTGTTACCATTTGTAGACTTTTTAGGAACTAGTAGGACCGGGCTATTAAATTCCGAAATTGATGGCTCTATTATTTCATCGTCTAGCATTTTTTCGACTTGCTTGTTAATTTCATCTTTTTGAGCCCTAGGCGTCCTATAGTTTTTTATATAAACTGGATTATTATCTTTTAGCTGTAACCGTTGTTTGTAAAAATTATTAATCGTTAATTTATCCGATTTACAAGATTTTTGTTTACACAAAGATTTTGTTTACACAAATGCACTAGTTTGTCCTTAACATCATCCGGAACCTCATCTGTATTTAATTGCTGCATCAATTTTGAAAAACGGTTATTAGTTTCAGATTCTATTTTATAAATGTTAAATTGATCAAGGCTTATTGTTTCCAGTTCGACATGTTCTAAAATGACAGTTTGACATGTTGTATTGATAATTTTTACTAAAGGACAATCCTTTGACACTATTGTTCTAGCAACAAAGACGCCAGGGTTAATTTCTTTGTTTACTACTAAAGAATCCTGAGAAAGATTTTTTAAACTCGTTATTTTTCTTATTACTTCACACCTAGGAGGGATGACTAGAGAATAATCTCCTGGGCAATTATGTATTGGAACAGTAATTTGTTTATAACCTAAATTAATAGACATAGTCCAGTACGAGTAGTCTAAATTACATCTATATCTGGTCAGAAAGTCTCTGCCTAGGATGGCATCTGCCGGAATTGGAAAATTTGAATCAACAATGTGAAATTTATGTTTTAATTTGTAACCTTCGAGAAAAATGTCAGTTTGTATGACTCCTAAAGATTTAATTACACCTTCTGTCACACCTTTTATTTGGATAGGATTAGAAATATCTAACATTTCGTTAGGATTAATTTTTCCTCTTTTAAAAATGGATACGTCAGCGCCTGTGTCGATTAAAAACTTGTTTTCTGAACCGGTCATTTTTGTAAAAAATACGACAAAATTTGAAAATGTTAGATCAAAATGGAAAATATTTACATTTCTTCCCCCAATCGAACCTGTTGGGGGTCAAATTCGTTTCCCGGATCCCGGTTTGCTTCGACAACCCTTATGTCTCTCGATGTACCTCTAACATAATTATTGGATCTGTACCCGTTATTTATTCTACCTATATAATGTCCTTGATACCTATTATTTCCGCGTCCACGACTGCCATGATTATTTTGCCATTGAGTGAAATTGTTACGATTAAGTTGCCCTCTGCCACGATTATGGTGACGTCTAAAATTAGAATGGTTTTGTCTAGCATAAAGCACATTTGAAGTACTAGTTTCTGAATTGGTATTGACATTAATAAATTTCGTGATGGCTTCATGTACTGTACTAAAAGTACCGGCTTCCATGACAATTCGTGCTCTCTCGGAATTTGAATTGTTATCTTACGACTTGTTCTGTGGAGTACTTCCCCGCTACCTCGGAAGGTACTCCTTCACTAATAAATGCTCTTTTTAGGTTTTCCGCTAAAGATTCGACTTGTGCTGCATAACTTACAGCATCTTTATGGTTTTGCCTATAATTTAATAGTTTGGATGTTAAACAATGCGAACTTTCACCTTTAATTTTATTTTTAAGGGTATTAATTATTTCTAGAAGTGTCGTTTCTGTTGAGATTATATCACGAGCCTTACCAGATAGACGGGTTTTGACGAAAGCGACAGCATTAACAGCATGGTCTTGGGAATTTTGATCAAGTAGAGTTAGAGCATCCAAAAATGATTGTAATTTACTATGAGAACCGTCAAATTCTTGTGGAACTATTTTGCTAGCTAGGTTAAAAAAATCTAAATTTGACAGTGCCATTGTTACCTCGTCTGGTGTAAAATCTTCGTCAAGTATTAAAGGGTCAATTTGCTCTACACAAGTTACAGGACATTTAACGTTTAATATGTGGAATGATTTGACTACTTTATTTCTAATTACTGCAAAAATATCTTTAGCTTCACTTCTTTGCGAATTATCTAAGTTAGTCCAGTATATATTTAGAAATTGTGTTGTCTCGTTAAATAATTTCACAAGAGTATCTCGGATTTCAATTCTAACGAGATCACTTTTTGGTACTTCTTTCTTTATCGCGCGTTTAGACTGATTAATAAAATCGTCCCTAAATTTGAGCAATCTTTGGTTGATCCGTTCCCAGTTGGTAGACATAGAAGTTTAAAATAGGCATATGTGATAATCATAAAATACATATGTTATAGTAAACTCAGAAATTGAAATTTGAATTATTAATGTAATACTTAGTGCTATATCTAATATTATACATGAAACTAAACAGAATACCTTCAATAGTTCCTTTCGTTTTGCACTTGACACTATCGGAAATTCACCTAAAACTACACTTTTTGTGGCACAATTTGGTGGTCGATCTATGTGGGTAGTCCGTGTTAGTTGAAGGGCACTAGGGTGCTACTGAGGGGACCACGGAGATTGTGGAAAGCGCCATATTTCGCCGCAGCTGGCTCTCTACTTTCTTCTTGTGTACTCGGCACAATTTTAGTGCTAAAAACGCCGCCATCATACCCATGATGATATACAGTACTACTTTAACGTCCATTGATACGTTGTACTCTTTTACAATGAAGTTTGAATTAACAACTCCATTTTCACTAACGTCCTGTTCCTTAGATTGTGAATGTCCCATGTTTACTCTTTACTATTTTACTTTACTATTTTTGGAGACATTAGAGTGATATAATAAAGACGTTTATATGTTTGTGTCCTGTTGTGTTGTTTTAATTTGCTATATGTAACATTTTACAATCATGTAATAGTTTTTGATCATGTCACTTAACTCACAAACTCACACTACATTTGTACAATAAACTTGGCAGGATCGCCATGTAAAAGATGATTGAAACGTCGGATGTTGTTACTACATAAATCGTTTATTCGATACTGATCCTGTTTTACATGTCATATATGTTTTATTGAACTTCCCAGTGCATTGACTTACTTACTAAACATTATTCAATATGTACTAACTAAGCGGTTTCGCAAATGCAAGTAATATGCAAATTACGAAACTACGTACATACTTAAAAACTACAATAAGTAAATACCTTGCATTACAAAGGGTCTTGGTCGAACGCAACTCAATCAATACTTGCGGTAAGTCGTAACAGCATAAGGATTGTCACAGGACTGTTGACAGGTCACGGACATCTTAACAAGCACCTTAACAATATCGGTCTTAGTGACACTAGAAGGTGCAGGTTTTGCGGGCACGATGACGAGGACTCCATTCACATCCTCTGTCGCTGTGCCTGCCTCATGGTCAAGAGACACAAACACCTGGGCGCAGCATTTCTTCTGCCTCAGGACATTAGGGAGCTTCCCCTACAACGGGTGTTGGCCTATGCGCACAGCACGGGTCTCTTCCAATAGCTCCCAACTAGCGGCAGGCACAATGGGTCGAAAGACCTGAGTGCTGCGGGTAACCGCGCCGCCTATCAACCACAACAACAACAACAATCATTATTTGCCGATATCGTAAATTAATTTCAAGTAACCATTCCGCAAATTGTGACGTTCCCTACTCGAGCGTGTCAATTTGTGACGCTCTTAAATCGGTTTCGGATTTTAATGGTCGGGTTTCTGCCTTCGGGCGCCACTAAACATGGGTTTCACGTGGTGAATGGTCCACGCGGACTCTACTCGCTTATGAGTAAAGGCTGGGTAACTGCAGTGAAGAAGGTGCAGCAATTGCACATGCCAGAGGGTCAATGTTTCTTAACCTAAGTAATAAAAGTCACACATTTCCAACTCCTAAAATATTTATTTATTCTTTAAATAAATCGGTCGGTAAATAAAGCAGTTAATACCAAAATATTAATAGCAATATATGTATATATATATATTTATTCATAGAAGCGGTAATAATAAATAAGCGGAAATATATTAGCAACAAATGCAGCAGTAAATAGACAAGCAATAATTATTAATCAGGTAAACCTATTCGGCAATCAATAATTAGCAACAAAGCGGTAGCAACCAGAAAAGCTAAGCACAATAAATTAATAATGTAACAAAATACGTTGTTCTCGGTCTATCGGTTTACTGTACCAGCCTCTGACGGTATTCTATCAATGTACCTAAACAGCAACTTTCCCCATGTCAAACGCTCATAGAGGAACCATTGCCAAGGCACATATTATGATAAAACACTTAAGACACTGAAATACGGGTACCAGGCTTTTGTGTATCCGGAATCTGGGTACGTAAAACTGATGTTCTCTAACAAGCAACTTTCCCCATGTCAAGCGCTCATAGAGGAATCATTGCCAAGAGATACACCTAGTGAAACGCCCTCCCAAAGACAAAATACAAGCCTAATATTATTTACTATACTCGGTAACCAGCTACACTTAACTAATGTACTCTAATAGGCAACTTTCCCCATGTCAAACGCTCATAGAGGAACCATTACCAAGAGGTACACCTAGTGAAGTATATACTAGGAACAGCGTACAGTCGAACAGCGTCTTCAAGCTCACACAAAGCTGCTTCGCCCATGTCAAACGCTCATAGAGCGATCGCAACCAAGTGAACCTGAAGATAGCTTGTCGGCGGCGGTCGGACTTACGAAGGGTCACTTACTCCTGCTGGTGCTGGTGCTGACGGAAATGATCAGAAGATCAAAAGATCGGACGGTCAAAAGGCACTTTCTAGGCAGTTACAATGCTTTAAGTAGTAAATCGGAGACACCACGTGACTGTAAATCATGTGGGAGAAACATCGCGCATTGGGTGCGCAGATATTTAAACTTTTGATTCAAATTCGGCCAATCTAATGGTACACGGTACTAATCTACTCAATATATTATAGCTAGCCTAGTCACAGCGTTAAATAATATAAACAAATTACAAAATAATATTTTGATAGATTTACGGGCTTTTACACTTATTTTAAATATCATTACCAAAAAGAACGGTTTTAAAACTCCAAGAAATAACGAAATTCTTATTATAACACATCCTAAATAAGTTAAATATATTCTACAATATTAAACAATAATAAATAAATATTTCCAACTTATTTAAATCATTTCGGAAAATAGAAATTATTCTAAGCTCTGCAAAATAATGTAGAGACCTGAAATAAACTAAAATATATTTAAGTAAGGGGATCTAAACTCGGCAAAATAAACAATCTTATAATATTAATAAAAATGTAATTGACGGAATACTTGTAAGTGACTTTTCTACTTCATACTCGGAATTTAATTATTTTAACAATTAACTACTATATTGTAGAATGTTATAAGCAACGGCGGTAATACAAAAAACTTGACCCGGCCGAGGATCGAACTCGGATCTCCCGGCTGAAAAGTTGGCACGCTTTGCACAGCGCTACGGAGCTCACTTACAATATCCTTCGGCGGAAACTAATACATATTAAATTCTGTACTCCAAATAATAAATCCTAACTGTAAAAAGGTAACTTCGTTACAAAATTTAATAAAATTTAAGACCAAATTTGTTCATGAAGCGAAATCCGCCGTTCTGTTTGGTCGAGCCAGCGGCCGAGGACTATAAAAGATGGGCCGATTTTCGTTGAAATGACAGTATTTCACCGACATTCAAACCAGCAGCTTGAGTAAGTTACTATGGGTAGGCTTCCTTCCCTAACCCTATTCCTTGGGTAAATGCTGATGAATCATCTGTGACATGCGTAGGCCTCCAGGAATATTTCTACAGCTATACCTGTCCGATTCCCTATGGTTACATGCTTGAGGGATAACCTGTGACGTGCGTAGGCCTCCAGGAAGACTCCTACAAGCTAAACCTGTACAACCCTTTGGTAAATGCTGATGAATAACCTATGACGTGCGTAGGCCTCCAGGAATATTTCTACAGCTTACCTGTCCGATTCCCTTTGGTTACATGCTTGATGATACCTGTGACGTGTGTAGGCCTCCAGGAATATTTCTACAAGCTATACCTGTACAACCCTTTGGTAAATGCTGATGAATCACCTGTGACGTGCGTAGGCCTCCAGGAAGACTTCTACAAGCTGTACCTGTTCTAACCCCTTTGGTAAATGCTGATGAATAAACCTGTGACGTGCGTAGGCCTCCATGAATACTTCTACAGACCTGTCCCGAACCCTTCGATACATGCATGACGAATAACCTGTGACGTGCGTAGGCTCCAGGGAGACTTCGACGTCTGTATCTTTTTTATCCGTCTCTCGTTGTTCCCTATTCACACAAAGCCGTGTAAATCAATTTTAATAATTTGCTTAGTACCTGCACCGCTTCTTTTCTTAAACTGTGATTAAAGCTTTACTGTGACACTGCCGAATTAATATTTGAATGAAATGTATTACTGCTAATAACCTGGGTTTAATAGATGGTATATATATAGACCTAATATTGTTGCTTATTACCGTTTGCTGCTTATCTACTATTGATGATTTAATATTGTTGCTTATTACCGTTTACTACATATCTACTGTTGATGATTTAATATTGTTTACTGCTTATCTACTTTTGATGGTTATTTAATTTTGTTGCTAATAATTATTTTGCTGTCTGCCTATTATGATGCTGCTTGCCTATTTAATTTTATTTTAATAAAATCTTGTAGTAACTACCGAAACCGACTTTTATTACCTAGATTTGAGAAACATTGACCCTCTGGCAAGTGTACGTGTACACCTTCTTCACTGTAGTTACCCAGCCTTTACTCATAAGCTAGTAGAGTCCGCGTGGAAATCTGTGGATGTGTGGCGCCCGATGGCAAAAACCCGAGGATAAATCCGAAACCGAATTAAGAGCGTCACAAATTGTCGCCCTTGAGCAGGAAACGTCACAAATTGGCACCCTTGAGAAGGGAACGTCACAAATTGGCACCCTCGAGCAGGGATCGTCACAGTTGCTTCAGAGACAAGCAGATAATAGTTTGAAGCTAGTACTGTATTTCAGTCGTCAAACTACGAAGGAAGAACAGCGATATTCTTCCTATGAATTAGAACATTAGCTGTAATAAGTACATTAAGACAATTTAAAATCTATTTAATTGGTGTTAAATTCACGGTAGTTACAGACTGCAATGCGTTGCGTACGACATTGGTAAAACGTGATTTAATCCCTCGCATTGCTAGGTGGTGGTTAACAACTACAGAATTTAATTTCAGTATTGAATATCGTAAGGGCACAAAAATGTTTCACGCTCTAAGTAGAAATCCGGTAACAAACAATAAAACAGATATTGTAGTAGATTTAGAAGTGTTAACAATTGATATAACTGAAGGCGACTGGATTTTATCCGCGCAGGCACAAGATACTAGAATAAAATATTTAAAAGATGTGTTATCTCTATCACCTACCGACGAAGAAGAACGAAAAATTCATACAGATTATAGTTTAAAAAATAATAAAGTATATAAAAAGAGGGAATCCGAATACTGTTGGGTAGTACCAAAATCCGCGAGACGGCAAGTAGTTACTTATTTTCATGATTCACTAGGACATTTTGCAATAGATAAAACGTTGGGTGCTAAGAGAGTAAATTATTGGTTTCCTAATATGAGAAAATACGTAAAAACATATATAAATTGTTGTCTTCCTTGTCAATATAATAAAGAAAGGCATAACAAACAGCTAGGGTATTTGCATCCACTTAAAAAGGTATCTGAACCTATGGATACGATACATATCGACCATTTGGGTCCATTTGTAACTACAAAAATTAAAAACAATTATTTAATAGTAGCAGTAGATAGTTTTACTAAATTTGTTTTCCTTAAGGCCGTACAACGCACAAAAACTAAACCTTTAATAAAATTTATAGATGAAATCATAGATACTTTCGGATCACCCCGTAGATTTATTTGTGATAGGGGTAGTTGCTATACAAGTAGTTGTTTTATAAATTAATGCTCAAAATTGGGGATAAAAATTGTACATGTTGCATCAGCAACTACACGTGCAAATGGACAGGTGGAGAGGTATAACAGAATTGTATTATCTAGTCTTAAGACTATGGTAACGGATGAACGTAAATGGGATGAAGTAATTCATAAAATTAGGTAAGAGTAAATTGTACAGTTAATAAGAGTACTGGGAAAAGTCCTTTCGAGTTATTTTTCGGATTTAAACCTCGGAGCGTTGGTGATTCATTTTTACGCTCGCAAATAGAAATTGTGACAGATATAGATGAAACAGAGAGAAATTTAGATAAGAATGAAATGCGCAAAAACGCAAAAGAATTAATTCAGAAACAGCAACAAAACCAAAAATAGAATTATGATAAGAAAAGAGTATCACCTTATATACAAGGTAGGTGATAAAGTGCTGATTAAGAGAACCTCTGGAAATAACGATGGGAAAAGTAGAAAACTGCTGCCTAAATATAGCGCTCCTTATGTAATAAAGAAAGTTCTAGGTGAAGATCGTTATGTTGTAAACGATATACCCGGAGCTGAACGGTCACAAAAACCTTACGACGGCGTTTGTGCTGTCGACAAATTAAAATTGTATAATATAAACTATGACAGCGATGTCGGCACTGTATCAACTGTTACAGACTCTGACGCATAATACTAAACTAACTTGAGAATAAGTTATAGCCATAATAAGCTTTATATTCTGTTAACAATTTAGAGTAGATGTATATGCATATGGAATATGGATATAAATTAAATGAATTGATGCTTGTTGGGTACCCACAGTATATTGCTAGCTTGAAAAATTTGTATGACGAAAAGTGTGACAGAACAATTCTGAATGTTTATTTAGTCTTATTAATAGGTAGTTATTTGTTTATTTTACTAGTAAAAGGCAGAGTTTAAAGTCGAGCGTTGAACACTGTTGTCGACAGATCTTTATGCTATGATTCATTATAATGTAATGATTCATTTTATTAAAAGAATTAAATATCCCTAGAAGCGGGATAAAATAAATTATTTTTGAAAATCAGATAGATATAAATAATGATTTATTCCTCTAGATGCGAGGAATCATAACCTCTAGATCCGAGCTAAAATTTGATATCCCTAGATGCGAGATAATATAAACATTTTTTGAAAATTAGGTACAAATAATAATTCCTCTAGATCCGAGGAATGATAACCTCTAGGTGCGAGGTAAAAATTGAATTAGAGTCCCTAGATTCGGGATAAAGAAATGATTCCCAACTTATGGGAATATTATCAAATAATTATTTTCTTATATTAATATTTTTTTGTGTTCCCAGGATCGTCACTGCAAAATCAAATTCCGCGAGGACGCGGAAATAGTAGCGTGGCCGACTATAACATAAAAGCACGGGACATTGAAGAATGTTGTCAACTCAGCTACTCTGCAGTGGCGTCACCAGCACGTTAGTCAAAACAAACGAGAGGCCGCTGGTAAAAAGAAGGGAACTGAGATGGGAAGCGGACTGGGTTCAAATAGTTATTAGTCTGATTAGTCATTGATTTCAAATACACCAAATCTAAAACATGTGTACTCCTAAATAAAATAATAATTATTATTTTTGAATCGGCCTTTTTCTTACAGATAGATTAAATGTCTGTCTTGTCTATGGCACAGCCGTCTAGATTGATGTGGTCTGTAGTCTGTGACCAGTGTGACCTGTCTTGTGTGTTTGTATTGTACTAGACTAGTTGTAAAATTGTAAATCGTAAATGTACTACATATTATAATACTTTTGTATTGTGTATTACTACTCGACTCGTTCTTTTTTGTGATGTGGTCATGTGTTTTTAATTATTAACAAATCTGTGAATATTAATTTCATAGAACAATCCTTACTACACCGAATACCACGCTCCCACGCAAAAGTCTCAGTTCTAAGTGCTCCCTATTTAAAGGTAAGTAACAAGATTGTTTTAGGTATCTCTTAACGTTTAAAATACTACCTACTTCTAGTTTTATTGAAAATGCCAAAAGTTTATATGAATAAATCTTCGTTTTATCGACGAGTTAATAAAAATACCAAGTCATTATTGTCCTCCAACTATTGTCCGAACTAAAATTTAATCTTTTTTAAATAAACTTTATATTTTAGGTTTGAAAATAATTGACAGTGACTCATAAATAATTTACTCGGTACAAAGGTACAAAGTGTCATAGAATTCCTATACAGTATTTCCTATAATTGTCTGTTGCTTCTATAAAGCCATGGCTAGCACATAAGTATACTTTTTGCCTGCTTTTGTAAAAGAGCAGACTTTTGCATAAGCGCTCCTGTTTATATCCTATGTTCCCAAAGAGGATCTATTAAATGTAAACTCTCTGCTCTCGGGTTATCAGGTTAACAATGGCCTCAGGTGGCCATCTTCCTTTCCTTAGAGTAGAGATAAGAAAGCCTCTGAAACCTTCCACACCTGATTGCTTGACCCAGAAGATAGATATCTAACACTGTACTGTCAATTATTTAGAAGTGTATAGATTTATGTGAAGAGAGAAAGAGAGAGAGAGAGAGAGAAACTCTTATAGCTTAAGATGTTTTAACAATTTTTTATTATTAGAGACACATTATTATTATTATTATTATTATTATTATTATTATTATTATTATTATTATTATTATTATTATTATTATTATTATTATTATTATTTGTAGAAAGTATTCAAAAAAATCCACATCCCACAACCGAGTCGGACATTGAAAATGCCATTAAAACGTGGCTTCGTCATGCCAAAGAAAGACTGATAAAAGAAACACAAAGGACAACCGAGAGGATTACACAGGAATAAATGAATTACCCGCAATATTCTAGAACATATTATTTTCAGTAATAAATTGTTTTATTTTTCAGTTTCTTCTTGCAAAAACTGAATGATAGAAGTGCATTTTCAAAGTGATTCTATTTAAAAAATTGTCTCATCTTTATACAGAGTTGGCCATGTCACAATTACAAAGCTTGTTGAAATGCAAAAAAGAAATGGATAATGCAAATCGTTGAAGTTAAACAAAAACAATTAGACAGCACGTTGATATACAGTGTTATTCAGAACTTAACCATAATAAAATTTGGGGATGTTCAACATACATGTAGAAATGTGGTAGTGCAAAAAAAATTTTTTTGGTGGAGTCTGAAAACTATTTAAAAATTTTTCATTGCACGCCGCTGGCCGCTCCACTGTAATGGAGTGACCTTGGGACTGACAATGCAAACTGGCTAGCACGAAAAGAACTTCGGAAGTTCTGAGAGTATACCGACACCCGGCGCAAAAAAGATTTGCAGCGTTTTTACTTTAAAAAAAACTTAAAGATAGATAGATGTGACCAAAGTGACGTGTCTTTAAAATGAATAAAATTTTGTTACACTAATTTTGAAGAATTGCGCTACCTGATTACTAGGTATTAGAAACATGAAATTTATAAAAAATTTGCACATACCTTGTTACAAAAGCTGTTCGAAATTTTGTCCATCAGCAGTAAATTGGGGATTTTCAGCATTTTGCTGCAACAACCACTCACAAAACCTAACTCGTAATCGATAATCCGTTGGTAATAGTGCTTGGTAACACATGCTGAATTTGATACGGAAAAAACTGAGCTTCGTGTAGTAAGCGCCACACTGCCACACCGTTGATTGGGATACCCCAGGCACCTGCCTAGCGATCTGATTTGTACTTATTCGCGGATTTTCATGGACCAGATTCAACACTTGTTCTTCAGCTGCTAAAATACGTTGTGGTCGTCCCGAGCCACCATCTCGTCCTGGATTTGCACGTAAATTACCAGTATCACGGCCACGTTGTACCACTGCCGTAAAAGTTGCATAATTTGGCGTGTGTCGATTGGGAAATCGTTCCGCATACAAGCGGGAAGCTGCCAATGAATTTTGTCCAACTTTGCCATAAATAAGAATCATGTCCGTTAACTCAGCATTACTGTACACATGAGCCATTTTGAAAATTAAATAAATAAAAACAAAAAAAATAAAACAAAAAAAATAAAATAAAATAAATAAAACACCCGCACTGCGAGAGCGATACACAATACACATATTATCCCCACTCCAACTTTATTCCAGACAAAAACGTGTTTACTTTTTTTTATCACATTCTTAGGAATGTGGTAGAAAAGTATCAGATGTGTTGAAGTACAGTTGCCCAGCTACGTAGTCCTTTATAATGGTATAACTTTAAACATTGTTTACGGGAAATCCTAAGCCTTTTATTATAAATTTTTTTGGTGATATCGATTTCTTATTTAAGGATGCGCATATCCTCAAAGTTTTAGAGATAAGTTCTGAATAACCCTGTAGAAATTTACTTCAGCAGCAGAGTTATAGGACCACACAGTTGGTTAACCTCATGAAATATCAGTGTTGACACCATTTATTTCTATTGAAAAACAAAGACATTATTGATATCGACGTCCTGTTGACGTCTAAACTTAGTATATAAGCCATTTTTTGTAAACATATTATTCATTATAGTTTTGTGGCCGAAGGCTATAGTCTAATTGTATTTTGGGTAGTTAATTAAATTAATTTTTAAAAACAAGTTTCCCGAAGTCAATTATTTAACTGGCGCTGCGAACAGGATAGTGCAACGAAGAAGAAATTACAAAAATTACCTTCTTTGGCAGATCTCAATCTCTTGTGTACTAACCAACAAACCACGGCTTCGTTCTTTATTGAACACCAATCAGAAGATTCCTTCAGCGAAAACTTCCATTGGACGACTCAACCCCGAGTGCGAGAATAAGGACATCACCCACGAGCAGAAAATTCGAATCAGCAATGCTAATTCCCATGATTTTCCTGTAAGTAGATAACCTTTCCTCATATTTATACAAATTTTAGAAAAGTGACCAATCGTTTTACATAAAACTATTTCATGTCAAGTAAAAACATAAGTGTTGAAATTATAGAGAATAAAAATCACAGACATTCTCCTTACATTTCAAAAAATTTAGCTCCGTCAAGTGAAAATTCACCTGGAACTTCGAGTTTGTCATTGCAACAAATAAGCGAATTAGAAAGTATAGTTTTGAATACCTCTAGTGTAAAACAAATTAACAAAATGTCCACTATTTCAACTAGTGACATTTCAGAACTTTTAAAAACATTACCAACCTTTGCACCAAATGACAATTTACCTCTTTTCATTTCGAAAACTGAAAATGCCGTTGAAACATTAAGACAATTTGCCTTAACGCCATTTCAGTTAGTGTTAACAACTCAAATTATTTTAAGTAAAATTAAAGGTTTGGCTGCCACCAATATTTTCTTAGAAAATACTAGCGAGTGGAAAACAATCAAAGCTGCTTTAATAAAATATTACGGCGACCATAGAAACGAAAATTTGTTACAATCGAATCTGAAACAAATTAAACAAAATGGAAATGAAACTCCTTTACAATTTTACCATAAAATAATAGACGCTCAAAATGCTTTAATTCAGTACATACAAATTCATACGACTAACGAAGATATAAAAACTCACGAAATTCAAAAAGTAAAATATCTAACTTTAGAACAAATTAAAATAGGAATTAGAGAACCTTATAGGACCTTGTTTTCTTATGTTCCTCCTACATCCGCAGAAGAAGCACTCCTCAAGTGCCACGAATATGATAATAATCAAACTGCGATTAAACAACTTCACGTGTTTCCTAAAAACACAAATAGCATTAATCCACCTATGCGCAATAATAATCAAAATCAATCGCGCAATACAAACAATACACCATTTAATTATAATACGCATAATAATTTCCAACAACCAGCGATATCTAATAACAGACCTAGACCATTTGGCGATATTAACAAACCAGCAGGTCAACGTACCTTCTTCCCTACAAATAAACAAGTATTTGGAACACCCCAAAGATCTTTCCAAACACCTTCAAATAATTATAAACCTACGCCAATGTCGATTTAAACAAGTAATATTAAGACACCCTCTAGAAATTTTCAATTTCAATCCCCTGAAAAACAAAAATTTATTTCCCAAGAACTGCATAACACTGAGACAGAGAGTTACGAATTAAACTATGATGAATTCGAGGATAACGAGAATTCTAATCCGCCAAATGAAACCGAAAATTATGTCGAATTTGAAAATTCAAATTATTATCCTGAAGACAAAAATTTTCAATTAAAAGCCTTGGAACCGACGTCAACTTAAATAACATCAATTACGGTTCAAAGCTTACATTTTTCTATTTACCAGAAAAAAATCTAAAAGTCTTAATTGACACGGGAGCGACCGATTCAATAATCAATCCAAATAAGATCAAACAATTTAAACAATTTTTATTTCTAGAACAATTTCAAGTAACAGGTTTGCATAAAACTATTTCTTCCAACAAAAATTTAAAAATTAAACTGCTAGACGAATTAGGTATCGATACTAATATAAAAATAAGAGTAATCCCTTGGCATGAACGCTTTGATATACTAATAGGATCTAAAGACTTACACCGTCTTAATGCTAATATAAATTACAAAGATAAAACATTACAAATCAATGATACTATAATTCCCTTTTATTTAGAATTTAACAACATGCAAATTAACTTTAACTCAGTTTCAAAAAATTTTATTTTTATTCCAACGAGTATAGAACACGGAGAAATCTACATTCCAGAAACACCTTTAAATAATAATATCATTATACCAGAATGTTTTGCCTACGCTCAAAACGGTTTCGCAAAAATACCAGTAGAAAATCCTCAGAATATCGAAATTAATTTTAAAGAAAGAATACCCGTTCTCCCTACTGAATATTTTGAACAATCAACACCACAATCAGATTTTCAAAAAATTAAATTTTCAGAAAATATTAGAACAGATCATTTAAATAGCAAAGAAAAACATCACATTATTAATTTATGCTATCAATTCAAAGATACCTTTTATAATGAATCCAGTGATTTAAGCTTTACCAATCAAGTCAAACATAACATTAGAACTATAGATAACGAACCAATTTTTACCAAGTCCTTCAGACACCCACGTAATATGCAAGAAGAAATCCAGAAACAAATTACTAAATTACTAAATGACAAAATAATTAGGCCTAGTATTTCACCATATAGTTCACCCGTCTGGATTGTTCCAAAAAAAGTGGACGCCTCTGGAAAACGGAAATATAGAATGGTAATAGATTACCGACGATTAAATGATAAAACAGTAGAAGATAAGTATCCTCTACCTAAAATCGAAGAAATATTAGATAATTTAGGGAAATGTACCTATTTTACCACACTCGACTTAGCACAGGGATTTCATCAAATAGAAATGCACCCTGATAGTATTGAAAAAACAGCCTTTACTGTAAACAACGGTCATTATGAATATCTGCGCATGCCCTTTGGCCTCCGCAACGCCCCCGCAAGTTTCCAACGCATGATGGACAATGTCTTGCGTGAATATCAATACAAAACCTGCTTTGTATATATGGATGACATTGTTATATTTTCAAAATCCTTACAAGACCACATAATTAATTTAAAACAAATCTTTCAAAAACTCAGAGAAACCAATCTCAAAATTCAACTCGATAAAAGTGAATTTTTAAGAAAAGAAGTGTCCTTCCTAGGTCACGTTATAACACCTGATGGTATCATTCCAAATCCTGCTAAAATAGATGCAATCCAAAAGTATCCCTTACCAAGAACTGTTAAAGAAATAAAATCATTTTTAGGTCTGGTAGGATATTATAGAAAATTTATTCCAAATTTCGCTAAACTCACACAACCAATATCTAAGTGTCTTAGGAAAACAGAAAAAATTGATTGTAAAAATCCAGAGCACAAAGAAGCATTTAGACTAGCTAAAGATGCAATTATAAATTCACCAGTCTTAGTTTATCCCGATTTTGAGAAACCCTTTGTTTTAACTACTGACGCAAGTAATGTAGTCATAGGTTCAGTTTTAAGTCAAAATAATAAACCCATCGCTTACTACAGTAGAACGCTAAACTCTGCAGAAAAAAACTACTCAACAATAGAAAAAGAATGCTTTCAATTTTAAGTTCAAGTAAACATTTTCGGCCATACCTATTCGGCAAGCGTTTCACTATTGAAACAGACCATAATCCCCTCGTTTGGTTATCAAAAATAAAGGAGCCTAACTCCAGATTGATACGATGGCGACTCAAACTCGAGGAATTCGATTTTGAAATAAAATACAAGAAAGGCAAGGAAAATTATGTTGCCGATGCCTTATCATGAATCGAAATAAATTTTAATGAAACAGACTCTATTATACCGCAAATAGCGGAAGACCCAAATTTAGCAGACGTAGATGTAGAAAATATTTCTATTATGGATTTAATCAACGACGTCCCAGAAAACGCTCTGTCTAATGACGAAATCATAGAAGACCTTTTAGAGACGTGCCATTCCATTAATAACGACGATAATGGACTAGTCATACCAATCTCAGAACACCCTGTAAACCATTTCAAAAACCGTTTAATTATTATTTTAGAAAAAGATTCCCCCGGAATAAATACGGAACGTAGTTATTTATTTGACAAAACAAAAACTAACTTACTTATCAAAATACCTACAGAAAACATTGAAAATAATATTTCTGATATCTGCAAAAATTATATATGTCCAAACACATCTTACTGTCTCTATATACCCAATGAAGATCTGAAAAGCAAGTGCCTTAACATATTTAAGCAAAATTTAAATAATTCTGTAAAGCTTGCTATTTCACCTACATACCTTAAAGATATTCCTACATTAAATGAACAAAAAGAAATCATTTCTAGCTATCATAATGAGACACATACTGGAATCAATGAAACTTATAATCAATTAAAATTAAAATATTATTTTCCGAAAATGAAAGATCTTATAACATCATACATAAATAAGTGCGAATTATGTCTTCAAGCTAAATATGAACGTAACCCCTATAATCCAAAACTAAACGGACCAATGATACCTGAGAAACCTTTTGATACAATTTACATTGACATCTTTTCTTATCAAAATACAAAATTTTTAACACTAATCGATGCATTTTCCAAGTATGCCCAAGCATATCATATAAAAACTACCACCGCATCTGAAGTATTAAATAAACTCAGACACTTTATATCACATCATAATCGACCTAAGCGCATAGTTTGTGATCAATCCTCCGAATTTAAAAATAAAACTTTCTCAGAGTACCTAAATCTAATAAATGTAGAACTACATCATACTACAATTTACAATCCTAACTCTAACGCCTTTATAGAAAGATTACATTCTACTTTACTGGAAAAATTAAGAATAATTAATCTTAAAAATCCTAGAGAATCCCCAGACAATCAAATGATCACTGCCATGTGGATTTATAATCAATCTATTCATTCTAACACAGGTCATTCACCATTTTCAATACTGTATGGACCTTATCAACACGAAGTAAGCTTAACTTTAAGTCAAAATATATACGAAGATTACAATCAGAAACGGAAAAATGAATTAACACCTTTTATAGATAAACTCACTGTAGGTGGCGCTGTTTTGTATACCTTATATACAGTATAAGTCTTGTGTAGCCCACCAATGAACATGTCTTTGTTTAGCCCGAAATCTGGCAACACCGCCGTTTCGATCACGGGGACAGTGGGCTTTTCAACGTGTAGTTAGTACTGATAATTTTAGAGAATTCACATACGTGCTTTTACTAATGTTTATTATATTATAGACTCGTATATAAACTATTATTTTAATTGTAAGTAATTTTCTCGGATCCAAAATTCTCTTGTAGAATTTATAATTACTTATTTTTATATTTAACAGGCAAGCAATGTCTTTGCAATTTGGAGCTGATAATTGTAAGTCTTATACTGTAGCGAAAAAATATCGGAACACTTATACCTACCTAATGGAAATATCTCTGCACATTTTACAAAAACCAATTTCAAATAAGTTGTATTTTCGTAAATTTTTATTTGACTTTACTTAAATAAATAGATATTAATATATACAGATCAAAATATTACCATAAATAATTTACATTAACATGTTGACTTTCGACTGACAAAAATTAAAAAAAAAAAATCCCTTTAAAATTAAAATAAAAATTTTAAATTTGATATCGGTGCTATAAGAATGGCAATCATCAACTTGCAATTTCATCGATGGTTGCTACCCTTGGGGGGTAGTTCGGCTTCAGTTTTACGCCCAAAATATATTATACATGGTGTCCACCTAGTGCGCGTAAGTCCAATATCTGGGTTAATAAAAGAGATAACTTAATTTTTTTTTCTACAGGGTTTTCCTGGACAGGTACCAACTTCGTTTTTCTAAATGGAAATATATATTTTTTATTGCTTTTTTGAACTAAACCCTTGATTTTAGTAGGACTTTCATCAGCCTTCCCTATACCTAACTTAAACTGTTTTTGAAATATTGACGGGTGAATATTGACATTTTTGCAACTTTGACACCCTGTAAAATCTAAACGGTTTGAGATCAAGCAAAATGGTTTGCACATTCCTATCTTAACTTTTCATAAGCTATCGTTTGGTACTAATTTCAGAATTATCCAAAAATTTAAAATTTTCTGAAAATTTTGAAAATTTTTAATTCCTGGATAAATTTGAAATTAGTACCAAACGATAGCTTATGAAAAGTTAAGATAGGAATGTGCAAACCGTTTTGCTTGATCTCAAACCGTTTAGATTTTACAGGGAGTCAAAGTTGCAAAAATGTCAATATTCACCCGTCAATATTTCAAAAACAGTTTAAGTTAGGTATAGGGAAGGCTGATGAAAGTCCTACTAAAATCAAGGGTTTAGTTCGAAAAAGCAATAAAAAATATATATTTCCATTTAGAAAAACGAAGTTGGTACCTGTCCAGGAAAAACTGAACACCCTGAATATGTAAATATATTTTCATTTTGTGCAGCTCGGGATATTAGACAACCCTGTAGAAAAAAAAATTAAATTATCTCTTTTATTAACCCAGATATTGGACTTACGCGCACTAGGTGGACACCCTGTATACTTGTATGATGAAGAAAACAGATTAATGCGACAATTGATACTTCCAGATAAATTTAATATTAACGAAATTGGCTTAAGTGAGCAAAACAGAAAAGAATAGCAAAACCATAAGCAAAAGAATAGCCAAGTGTAACTTACCAGTCAACTTTTTATTCTAAAGTGTTTTTCGAATATCAAATAAAAGAATCAGGTCGTAGTATTTAAAAATTTAAAGTTAATAATATTAAAAGGACGAAACGTGGCAGGAAAAATCTGATGTCATACGTGTATAGAGCATAAAATGTTTTTCTAAAAGTGTATTTGATTAACCATACATACAGTGTGTCCAGCCAAGAGATCACACGATCCATAGGTGTCTCAGAAACTACTGAGACGATTTTTAAAAAACTTTGTACGTATAGTAAATTCAGGGTGTTCTCGGCAAACAAAATATTTTGACAGTTTTGTGACTTCCGGTTGCACCGGAAGTAGATAACATCTTGCTTGATTTAAATGGAACACCCTGTATATTTCTCCATATTTGGATTCTACATACAATTTTAGGGCCCCTTTGTGTATTCCTAAAATGTAGTTTTCAAGATATTAATTTTTTTAAGAAAAAATTTACGGATACCCACTTGCAAAGAAAATTTATCAGTGAATTAGCCATCGATTAAATTAAAAGTATTTGATTGTGGGCGTTATAAGGAAGGCGGTAAGTAATTAATGGGCGATTTAAAAATATTAAGTGTATACAGGGTGAGTACAGTGCCAAAGGAAATATCCAACTAAAAAAAATAAATATCTTCAATTTTTTAAATGGAAACAACAATTTTTTTTTATTTTAATGAATTCTAAGCCCAAAAATATGGGTGGTTTGTATTCAGCTCCCTACCTAATTAATTTTTTAATTAATTCTAAGTGGGCCATGTTAAAGAAAAAACAGTTTTTGTGAATTTATTATAAGTATTACAATAATAATTGTTCAAACACCACCATTCACTCGTAAACCACTTTCGCATCTGCGATGTATAGCATCACTTTTGCATTTTCTCCGGTGATACAGACTGAAAGGCTACGCGCAGACTTTTATAAAAAAAAATCAAGGGGTGCAACATCTCGTGATCTTGGTGATCAACGAAAAAGATCCCTATTTCCTACCCGTTGATTTTCAAAATTTTCTGTTAAAAGTTCTGTTTTATGTGATGGTGCCACGTTAAATTGATATTATAGTTTGGATTGCTCATTATTTGACAAATATTTAATGTATTGGATTTAAAATTTTTTTAAAATGTCTAAATAGTTTTCACTTAAAATGAAAATTACTGTTAGAGATGATTTTGAAAAACGAAGAAAATTATAAAATTTGTAAGATACTCCCATATGTTAGATACTTGTATTTTACTCGGAAATAAAATAACTCTCGGTATAGAATAAATCTTAATAGTTGAACTGAACACCAACTCGTCTCTATATTATGAATGCCTTAAAAAATAATCATAATCATATTCCAATATCGAAGTGTGTCATTATTTATAAACAATATTTCGGGTTCATGTGCTGAGTCAGGTCCAGAGGAACTCATGGGGCTGGCGTGAATGCCAAGGTTGCTGAACTACAGGGTGTTTCAATTATGATGTGCTATCACATATCTAACCAGTTAAACTACTTTAATAAAATTTCAGGTAACAATGGAAGTGTTTCTTGCTGCACAAAACACATTATTTGTCAACTGGCCTGGAAATTTCGTTTCCTAATAAAATGAGGATTACTTTGAACCAATAGTGAGAGTTATGTCGGTTGAATAATCTATTTTTTGTAAATTTAGATTCAACAGTTCACACTACGTCTAAGAAATCTACATCTTATTGGTATTTTATTAAAATAAACTAGAAATAGGAGAAAATCGCTCTCGCGATTTTCGTTCTCATTTCAACTAGAAATGGAAGAAAATCGCTGACTTCTAGCTCTGCCGGGGGTCCTGGCCTGCGACCTGGGGTCACCCTTCGGGTGACAAAAACATCTAGAATAATATTATTTTTAAGAAAATACATATTAAGAAATTTTGTATCTGGAATGATGATGTAATTATACTAAACTTTTCTCAATATTTTGATGAATTGTAAGGGTACTCTATTATTGATGGTAAAACATAATAATTTTTTAAGTGCTGAAAGTAGAATTTATTTTTCAGTAAACATTTTTATCAATTTTATCAACATTACCAAACATATATTGCTGTCATAATTGTAGCAGCAAATTAATATTGTAGGTATTTACTTTTGTAAGCTTAAATGATGAATTTTACAGACTGCCAAAATTAAGGAATTAATTCCAAACTAATACTATAAATAATTGGAATTAAAAAGGGAAAAAGAAGTTAGCCTCCAGCGTGACTCGAACTCGCGAAATCAGCATTATGATTTTTGGAATCCTGCAAATATCCCATTGCGCTACTGAGACTGTTGTCAGAAATTTACCTTGAGATGTTTAAGTATGTAAACTGTACGTATTATCCTAAAAAAAATATTTTTACCGATTTTCCAATTGGAAAAGCATTTCGCTTCAGTATTTTGGTAATCAGAAGTTTGGCAGTCAGTAGGTACTATCGATTCCGTTAGCAATATTTCTCATAGGAAAATAATGAAAATAACCTATCTGAAGTTTAATTAATTTGACAGTTTTCGTGGGAGGTGCTTGTCGTGTTAGTGCAATCTCACATCGGCATATAAAATGAGAAAAAAGTTGGGACGGATGCGACTCGAGATTTTCGAAGACGAAATAGACGTAGATGGAGTCCAAGTACGGTCTCGAAAAAAAATCTCAAAGGATTAGAGAAAGGACTGAACTTTCGCGTAAAGCCCTTCTCGAAGCTGTAAAAATTAGATCAGGGGCGAGGCGAGGGGGTTCCGCGAAAAGTCGGGATTTCGGCGGGCGTGACGGGACCATTAGAAGCGAGGACAAACGCAGGTGCTAGCCGCATCTCTCTCGTCCAACGGCGATCCACGAAAATTTTGCAGAGGTTTTTTGAAAAGGCGTTTAAATTGGGAAAACGCGTAAGAAACGGGACGAAAATACCCTTACGCATTGGAAAAAGGCCGGAGGCGACGGTCGCCCGCGGAGATCGTTGATCCCCTCTCAAAGGAGAGAGCTTTGAAACTTTGTGGATTCGGCGACGGAATTTAGAGCGAGACAGAATCGACGCGTTTTAATATACATGGAATATGGATTCACAGAAACTGTTTTTTCTTTAACATGGCTTACTTGGAATTAATTAAATAAGGAAGCATACAATTTTTTTTATTTATAGAATTTCTATTAATAACTTAGAAACTGTTATCAAGGAGCGGACATAAAATAAGTCCGCTCATACAAAATAGAAGGCATATAGAATGAGCATTGCTTATTTTCTCTATTTTTGGTTTAAATGTTTAATCTGAGGCATGTGTTTTGTTGCTGATAAACCATTTTAAAAATATCAAATATTTTTTAATTATATTATTGTAGCAACCGCGTAGTAGTTATGAAAGATATGTCGTAGGTACCTACTTTAAATTTCGAAGGAAGTGCCCTAGTGACAGATAATGTTTGCCATTCTATAACTTATCAATATATCTAGGAAAAAAAATAGTTTTCCAGCTGGAAATCTAGGATACGCCTTTTTCTGTTTTTCCATTTTACAATACTCATTAATAACATTTTACAGAACAACTTATTTAAGTTTTAGAAGTATTTTATATTTATGTACGTACTGCTAACGCATGTAACTTATTACTAGCTAAATGATTCTTGAAAATTGACAGTGCATTCTCAGTTTACAATTTACTTAAAAATTCAGTATGCGTAAAGAATATCATCTGTCTGAATGTAATTTTACTTGAGTATTTTCTATGTAGCCTTAAAGAAGATGGATAGTAAAAAATAATATTTCAGCAATTTAGTGTTTTATATCGCCAATGTCTTGTATTGAATGTTATGTTATTTTTATTAACATAACAGAGCCACAACTAGTTCAGAAATATTATTATAATAGATATTATAGGTACTTACCTAACACTGGGCGTGCAGAATTAATAAGAAAAAAGAAGTCATAGAGATAAGTTAGATGCGATCTAATTTTGATGCGGGCTCAGTGAAAAGCAGAGATTAGTCAAAAATTACGTAGATTTATATTTAATTCCGTATTTCAGTTACTCCAGTTAAAATTATGATTTTCGGCTCTAAGCATATAAGACAAGAATGAAAGAATTAAAGACTTCAACTTAAAAAAAATACAATGTCAAGAATCGATTGTTAAATTACAATTAGATTCTTGAGAAGTTCTAAGGGAGATAATTAATAACCTATTTACATTTGTTCTTCCATTAAGAGAAAATACAATTAGTGATTTTTGAAAAATATTAAACACCTCTATATGCATGAAAAAACTCTCGGCAACGTCAGATGGCCTCCAGTCTCCGCTTTTCCTTTTGTTCTTTAAGGTCTTAGGTGGAAAAAGGTATGGCAAAGTCAAAGCTGCCTTTATTACAGGATCCATAAATAAATTTAATAATTAATTTAAGTTACTTTAAATACTACAAGGTGCTCCACTTATCGACGGATTTTTTAAAAGGCGACGGAATCATTAAAACTAGGCATGTACGTATTGTGATTGTGGCAATTCAAGAATTGATTATTCACTAAACAATTCAAAACTAGTAGAAAAGGGGGTTTCATAAGAAACTATCATTCACCTAAACACCTAACACTATTAAACACCTAAATATTGTACAAATTTTATTTCAAATATTTGGTACCTACATAAAAATATTGGTTCGTTAGTGCTCCATGTGTTGGTATTATCTCGTTTTTTAATACTACTATCCTTTTGTGATTTTCGGGATTATAAATAACTATTACACGAGTTTAAATTTTATGTAAGTTTGTTAAAATCCTGAATTGAAATGTCCAAGAACATTACGGGTACCTACTCTATTTAAAAAAACACGGAATCATTTGCGTTGACAAGTCGCGAAATAAAAAAGTTATATGCATAAGCCAGTATTTTGTGACATCCAGTATATTAAAATACACATATGGAAAAATCATTTTGACATCACATTGACAGCTATACAGCTATTGTATAAAAGACACAAAAGAAAAATAATTTAACTTTTCCCTTTGCAAAGTTTACAAGCTTCTTACCTCGACTTACAAAGATTTAATCAGAAAAACACATCACTTGCCTCCTTGAGCATCTTCCACAGACAGATACAATTTTTATCAATTCATCAATTTGCTTTTCAGGTCAAGTTAATATCGATAATGGTATTTAAACGGGCACAAAAATATGGCAACACTGCCGGGCTACATAAGAACCGTAAGACTTATAAAAAATATATACTCGGGCTACACAAACTAACGTTTATATCTTTGGGCTTTAGAACGTCCTGTTATTACATAAAATTTTAAATTAAGCAACTAAGTTACCCCTCTAATAATGCCCTGATTTATAGTTAAAAGAAGGGTTAATGGTCACAGTATATACTCCTTTAACTCTGTAATTAAGCCCGGGTGCAACAGAGACCCGTCCGTCTCGCGGGCTCAACAACATACCTATTATAAGTATATATATATATATATATATATATATATATATATATATATATATATATATATAACTTAAATTATTGATAGCCAATAGGCCCTTTTTAAAAACAATTTAAAAATTAGTTTTTATTTATTAGAACGATAGTTACAAGTTGAAGATCTAATACAGACTAACTTAATAAGGCTACAATTTTCGTTACGTAAAAATGATGACAACGCTGGCTTCCGCAATGCTGGCTTATCTGCGTTCGCGGAATCTGCGGCGATGTCCGGTCGACTGTAAGTTTCTCGTGGGAACTGCTTCTATAACTCCTCCACCCCTAGAATGAAGCATCCCCTGGGAGGCTGATTTTTGGTCATAATTTGATAATGAACGGAATACTATGGGCACTACGAATGAATTTTTAAAATTTAGATTGCATTTATTATGCGCCGGTCCTCTATATATACCCGTAAAGTGACAGTGATCTCGAACTTTATAGTCATCTGTTGTAAATGGTTTTTCGCAAATATGGCAATGCGTATATGTCTGAAATTCAAACTCCTGCGCCTGCGTCAACACAATGGGAACGACTATAGTTAATTTTGAATCAATAAATTTGGAAATGACATCAAGTTCATTGGAGAACTACTGTATACAATCAACACCGCGATAGCTTTTATAAAAGGATAAACTGTCATCGTACGAACATTTGAAATAATATCCAACACTAAATGCTTTATGTTTTTGATATCTTGTCGTTTTAGTATTACTAGGTTCAGAGAGGGGTTCTAGTCGCTTCAAAGTCAGAATAGATAACGAACGGTATGGGAATATTGTACTTGTGATTCTTAAAAGATAAAGGTAAAAGATTCGTCATCAGGAAAAGTAATTTTACATTTATTTCATTTTTCGCAATCAACACCATGAGCATATAATTTTTGCAGATATAACAGATATGTTTTGTTCCACGATGTTTACTTAATTGGCTGGAAACGAGTGGCGATAACTTTTTAATCCAACAAAAGTGATATTTAATTTCGCAATCAATTTCATTATCAGCCTCGCTGCACCCGTCTCGACCTTCTTCAAAATTTGTATCTTGAATCATTAGCAAGTTAACGTGTCTCTCTACTTTATTTTTTGTTAAACGGGCCGGTGCAACGTTAATATCTTACCGCGTTTTTGCAAGATATAAACGTTAACAGAAATATCATTAAGTTTTTCAAATCTTGTAATTTGGGTCAATGTCATCGGAAATGTTAAATCTTTTAAATTTAGTACTATTGCAGGTTGCGGGTACGATGTAGTTCTATCACTATGTGGACTAGTGGGTTTATATAAAGCCAAAACAACAGACCAGCCAAAACATAAATCATCGTCGTAATTCTTTATGTTAATACATGCATTTTTATTTGCAATTTGTTCAGGTAATCTAATAAAGGAACAGGCCCTTTTACCCATTTCCAATTTATTGATATTGACTTCTAAACTGAGAATTTTATGAAGAGCATAACCGCTGTCCTTTTCTTGGAATTCATCCAGCTTATTATAAATTTTATATATGACGTGTTCCTGAAACCACAACTTTAAATTGGTTCCCATATCAATAACCGCATTTCTAGTGTTGAAATACTTAAAGTCCCGCATTTCAGAGACTTTTGATTTTTTAATAAATTCGCCGCAGAATACGGCATTCACTTTAATGGATGGATGTATTTTTAGAATTTTAAACATTCTAGTCTTGACTAGTGAGAATGCATAATTTAAAAATTCGGCAACATCGATATGCTTTCTGTTCACGATAAGACCCGTCCTGATACGACCCAAAAAGACCGATTGAATATCCACCCATTTAACCCTAACACTTCGCAAGTTTTCGCAAAACACCTATAGAATCGCTATTTCGCAAGGCCCTGTATATAAATCTAAGTTGTTAATTAATTTTATATAATTATTAATATTAGGTTGTGTACGACTTTCACCCAACAGTTTAACTACATCGTCCAATTTTTTAATAATCTTATCACACTCATCACAGAATGGCTCCTTAATTTCTTTAAATACTACTGACACAAACACAATACAATGGGGTACTTACTACAGTTAAACAGAATAAATATATATATATATATATATATATATATATATATATATATATATATATATAGAGGTATATACGGTCATTGATGAGCCCGTCGAAGATACTGACAGGTCGTTGTGTAGCCCGCAAATACGCTGTGTAGCCCGATTTCGGGCTCAACAGCGTATCCAGGTGTATTTGGTCATTACTAGGCTTATATAGTGTTAGTAAGGCTGTACACGAATTTTACGGAGGGCTTCACAAAGTAGTGTTTATGAGTTGGACATACGCCAGGAAGTTCATATAAACTCACTGTAGGTGGCGCTGTTTTGTATACCTTATATACAGTATAAGTCTTGTGTAGCCCACCAATGAACATGTTAGCCCGAAATCTGGCAACACCGCCGTTTCGATCTCGGGGACAGTGGGCTTTTCAACGTGTAGTTAGTACTGATAATTTTAGAGAATTCACATACGTGCTTTTACTAATGTTTATTATATTATAGACTCGTATATATACTATTATTTTAATTGTAAGTAATTTTCTCGGATCCAAAATTCTTTTGCAGAATTTATAATTACTTATTTTTATATTTAACAGGCAAGCAATGTTTTTGCAATTTGGAGCAGATAATTGTAAGTCTCTCATTCTGTAGCGAAAAAATATCGGAACACTTATACCTACCTAATGGAAATATATCTACACATTTTGCAAAAACCAATTTCAAATAAGTTGTATTTTTGTAAATTTTTATTTGACTTTACTTAAATAAATAGGTATTAATATATACAGATGATCAAAATATTAACGTAAATAATTTAGATTAACATGTTGGCTTTCGACTGACGAAAATTAAAAAAAAAATTCCCTTTAAAATTAAAATAAAAATTTTTAATTTGATATCGGTGCTATAAGAATGGCAATCATCAACTTGCAATTTCATCGATGGCTGCTACCTTTGGGGGGTAGTTCGGCCTCAATTTTACGCCCAAAATATATTATATACTTGTATGATGAAGAAGACAGATTAATGCGACAATTGATACTTCCAGATAAATTTAATATTAACGAAATTGGCTTTAGTGAGCAAAACAGAAAAGAATAGCAAAAGCATAAACAAAAGAATAGCCAAATGTGACTTACCAGTCAACTTTTATTCTAAAGTGTTTTTCGAATATCAAATAAAAGAATCAGGTCGTAGTATTTAAAAATATAAAATTAATAATATTAAAAGGACGAAACGTGGCAGGAAAAATCTGATGTCATACGTGTATAGAGCATAAAATGTTTTTCTACAAGTGTATTTGATTAACCATACAGTGTGTCCAGCCAGGAGATAACACGATCCATAGGTATCTCAGAAACTACTGAGGCGATTTTTAAAAAACTTTGTACGTGTAGTAAATACAGGGTGTTCTCGGCAAACAAAATATTTTGACAGTTTTGTGACTTCCGGTTGCACCGGAAGTAGATAACATCTTGCTTGATTTAAATGGAACACCCTGTATATTTTTCCATATTTGGATTCTACATACAATTTTAGGGCCCCTTTGTGTGTTCATAAAATGTAGTTTTCGAGATATTAATTTTTTTAAAAAAAATTTTACGGATGCCCACTTGCAAAGAAAATTTATCAGTGAATTAGCCATCGACTAAATTAAAAGTATTTGATTGTGGGCGTTATAAGGAAGGCAGTAGCTCATTAATGGGCGATTTAAAAATATTTAGTTGTATACAGGGTGAGTACAGTGACAAAGGAAATATCCAACTAAAAAAAATAAATATCTTCAATTTTTTAAATGGAAACAACAATTTTTTTTATTTTAATGAATTCTAAGCCCAAAAATATGAGTGGTTTGTATTCAGTTCCCTACCTAATTAATTTTTAATTAATTCTAATTGGGCCATGTTAAAGAAAAAACAGTTTCTGTGAATTTACTTTAAGTATTACAATAATAATTGTTCAAACACCACCATTTTCTTGTAAACCACTTTCGCATCTGCGATGTATAGCATCTGTTGTCACTTTTACATTTTCTCCGGTGATACAGACTGAAAGGCTACGCGCAGACTTTTATAAAAAAAATCAAGGGGCGCAACATCTCGTGAACTTGGTGACCAACGAAAAAGATCCCTATTTGCTACCCGCTGATTTTCAGAATTTTCTGTTAAAAGTTCTGTTTTATGTGATGGTGCCACGTTAAATTGATATTATAGTTTGGATTGTTCATTATTTGACAAATATTTAATGTATTGGATTTAAAATTTTTTTTAAATGTCTAAATGGTTTTCACTTAAAATGAAAATTACTGTTGGAGATGGTTTTGAAAAACGAAGAAAATTATAAAATTTGTAAGATACTCCCATATGTTAGATACTTGTATTTTACTCGGAAATAAAATAACTCTCTGTATAGAATAAATCTTTTAATAGCTGAACTGAACACCAACTCGTCTCTATATTATGAATGCCTTAAAAAATAATCATAATCATATTCCAATATCGAAGTGTGTCATTATTTATAAACAATATTTCGGGTCCATGTGCTGAGTCAGGTACAGAGGAACTCATGGGGCTGGCGTGAATGCCAAGGTTGCTGAACTACAAGGTGTTTCAATTATGATGTGCTATCACATATCTAACCAGTGAAACTACTTTAATAACATTTCAGGTAACAATGGAAGTGTCTCTTGCTACACAAAACACATTATTTGTCAACTGGCCTGGAAATTTCGTTTCCTAATAAAATGAGGATTTACTTCGAACCTATATGAGTTATGTCGGTTGAATAATGTATTTTTTGTAAATTTAGATTCAACAGTTCACACCACGTCTAAGAAATCTTCATCTTATTAGTATTTTATTAAAATAAACTAGAAATGGGAGAAAATCGCTGATTTATAGCCCTGCCGGGGGTCCTAGCCTGCAACCTGGGGTCACCCTTCGGATGACAAAAGCATCTAGAAAAATATTATTTTTAAGAAAATACATATTAAGAAATTTTGTATCTGGAATGATGATGTAATTATACTAAACTTTTCTCAATATTTTGATGAATTGTAAGGGTACTCTATTATTGATGGTAAAACATAATAATTTTTTAAGTGCTGAAAGTAGAATTTATTTTTCAGTAAACATTTTTATCAATTTTATCAACATTACCAAACATATATTGCTGTCATAATTGTAGCAGCAAATTAATATTGTAGGTATTTACTTTTGTAAGCTAAAATGATGAATTTTACAGACTGTCAAAATTAAGGAATTAATTCCAAACTAATACTATAAATAATTGGAATTAAAAAGGGAAAAAGAAGTTAGCCACCAGCGTGACTCGAACTCGCGAAATCAGCATTATGATTTTTGGAATCCTACAATTATCCCATTGCGCTACTGAGACTGTTGTCAGAAATTTACCTTGAGATGTTTAAGTATGTAAACTGTACGTGTTACCCTAAAAAATATTTTTACCGATTTTCTAATTGGAAAAGCATTACGCTTCAGTATTTTGGTAATGAGAAGTGTTTGGCAGTCAGTAGGTACTATCGATTCCGTTAGCAATATTTCTCATAGGAAAATAATGAAAATAACCTATCTGATGTTTAATTAATTTGACAGTTTTCGTGGGAGGTGCTTGTCTTGTTAGTGCAATCTCACATCGGTAGATAAAATGAGAAAAAAGTTGAGACAGATGCGACTAGAGATTTTCGAAGACGAAAAAATCTCAAAGGATTAGAGAAAGGACTGAACTTTCACCCTTCTCGAAGCCGTAAAAATTAGAAGTGGGGAGAGGCGAGGGGGTTCCGCGAAAAGTCGGGATTTCGGCGGGCGTGACGGGACCATTAGGCGCGAGGACAAACGCCGGTGCTAGCCGCATCTCTCGCCGAACGGCGATCGAAGAAAATTTTGCAGAGGTTTTTTGAAAAGGCGTTTAAATTGGGAAAACGCGTAAGAAACGGGACGAAAATACCCTTACGCATTGGAAAAAGGCCGGGGGCGACGGTCGCTCGCGGGGATCGCGGAGATCGCGAATCCCCGCTCGAAGGAGAGAGCTTTGAAACTTTGTGGATTCAGCGACGGAATTTAGAGCGAGACAGAATCGACGCGTTTTAATATACATGGAATATGGATTCACAGAAACTGTTTTTTCTTTAACATGGCTTACTTGGAATTAATTAAATAAGGAAGCATAAAATTTTTTTGGATTTATAGAATTTCTATTAATAACTTAGAAACTGTTATCAAAGTCTACACATAAAATAAGTCCGCTCACACAAAATAGAAGGTATATAGAATGAGCATTGCTTATTTTCTCTATTTTTTTTGTTTAAATGTTTAATCTGAGGCATGTGTTTTGTTGCTGATAAACCATTTTAAAAATATCCAATATTTTTTAATTATATTATTGTAGCAACCGCGTAGTAGTTATGAAAGATATGTCGTAGGTATCTACTTTAAATTTCGAAGGAAGTGCCCTAGTGACATAAATAATGTTTGCCTACTATAACTTATCAATATATCTAGGAAAAAAAATACAGAACAACTTATTTAAGTTTTAGAAGTATTTAATATTTATGCACGTACTGCTAACGCATGTAACTTATTACTAGTTAAATAATTCTAGAAAATTGACAGTGCATTCTCAGTTTACAATTATTTACTTAAAAATTCAGTATGTGTAAAGAATATCATCTGTCTGAATGTAATTTTGCTTGAGTATTTTCTATATAGCCTTAAAGAAGATGGATAGTAAAAAAAATATTTCAGCAATTTAGTGTTTTATATCGCCAATGTCTTGTATTGAATGTTATGTTATTTTTATTAACATAACAGAAGCACAACTAGTTCAGAAATATTATTATAATAGATATTATAGGTACTTACCTAACACTGGGCGTGCAGAATTAATAAGAAAAAAGAAGTCAGAGATAAGTTAGATGCGATCTAATTTTGATGCGGGCTCAGTGAAAGGCGGTGGCTAGTCAAAAATGACTGATTTATATTTAATTCCGTATTTCAGTTACTACAGTTAAAATTATGATTTTCGGCTCTAAGCATATAAGACAAGAAGAATGAAAGAATTAAAGACTTCAACTTAAAGAAAATACAATGTGAAGAATCGATTAGATTCTTGAGAAGTTCTAAGGGAGATAATTAAATACCTATTTACATTTGTTCTTCCATTAAGAGAAAATACAATTAGTGATTTTTGAAAAATATTAAATACCTAAATATTGTACAAATTTTATTTCAAATATTTGGTACCTACATAAAAATATTGGTTCGTTAGTGCTCCATGTGTTGGTATTATCTCGGTTTTTAATATACTATCCTTTTGTGATTTTCGGGATTATAAATAACTATTACACGAGCTTAAATTTTATGTAAGTTTGTTAAAATCCTGAATTGAAATGTCCAAGAATATTACGGGTACCTACTCTATTTTAAAAAACACGGAATCATTTGCGTTGACAAGTCGCGAAATAAAAAAGTTATATGCATGAGCCAGTATTTTGTGACATTCAGTATATTAAAATACCCATATGGAAAAATCATTTTGACATCACATAGACAGCTATACAGCTATTATGTAAAAGACACAAGAGAAAAATAATTTAACTTTTCCCTTTGCAAAGTTTACAAGCTTCTTACCTCGACTTACAAAGATTTAATCAGAAAAACACATCACTTGCCTCCATGAGCATCTTCCACAGACAGATACAATTTTTATCATTTGATCAATTTGCTTTTCAGGTCAAGTTAATATCGATAATGGTATTTAAACGGGCACAAAGATATGGCAACACTGCCGGGCTACATAAGAACCGTAAGACTTATAAAAATATATACTCGGGCTACACAAACTAACGTTTACATCTTTGGGCTTTACAACGTCCTGTTATTACATAAAATTTTAAATTAAGCAACTAAGTTACCCCTCTGACAATGCCCTGATTTGTAGTTAAAAGAAGAATTAATGGTCACAGTATATACTCCTTTAACTCCGTAATTAAGCCCGGGTGCAACAGAGACCCGTCCGTCTCGCGGGCTCAACAACATACCTATTATAAGTATATATATATATATATACAGGGTGTCCACCTAGTGCGCGTAAGTCCAATATCTGGGTTAATAAAAGAGATAACTTAATTTTTTTTTCAACAGGGTTGTCTAATATTCCGAGCTGCACAAAATGAAAATATATTTACATATTCAGGGTGTTCAGTTTTTCCTGGACAGGTACCAACTTCGTTTTTCTAAATGGAAATATATATTTTTTATTGCTTTTTCGAACTAAACCATTGATTTTAGTAGGACTTTCATCAGCCTTCCCTATACCTAACTTAAACTGTTTTTGAAATATTGACGGGTGAATATTGACATTTTTGCAACTTTGACACCCTGTAAAATCTAAACGGTTTGAGATCAAGCAAAACGGTTTGCACATTCCTATCTTAACTTTTTATAAGCTATCGTTTGATACTAATTTCAAATTTATCCAAGAATTAAAAATTTTCAAAATTTTCGGAAAATTTTTAATTCCTGGATACATTTGAAATTAGTATCAAACGATAGCTTATAAAAAGTTAAGATAGGAATGTGCAAACCGTTTTGCTTGATCTCAAACCGTTTAGATTTTATAGGGTGTCAAAGTTGCAAAAATGTCAATATTCACCCGTCAATATTTCAAAAACAGTTTAAGTTAGGTATAGGGAAGGCTGATGAAAGTCCTACTAAAATCAAGGGTTTAGTTCGAAAAAGCAATAAAAAATATATATTTCCATTTAGAAAAACGAAGTTGGTACCTGTCCAGGAAAAACTGAACACCCTGAATATGTAAATATATTTTCATTTTGTGCAGCTCGGGATATTAGACAACCCTGTAGAAAAAAAAATTAAGTTATCTCTTTTATTAACCCAGATATTGGACTTACGCGCACTAGGTGGACACCTTGTATATATAGGGAGCCTTGGAGGTTAGACGACTGTCTAAGTTGAGAAACAAGTTATATAATTTCGGGTAATCCAGTCACCAGCCAGTGAATAAAAAACACTCTTTTTATAATTCAAGCTTTCGAGAACTTTATTGTCTCTTCATCAGGAAAAAACTATAAAACATACTGTTAAGAATACTTCTACTAAAGCCTTATATTACTTACATAAGTGAGATTGCATAGGAACTTAGCTAAGTTTGACATCAACACAAAATTTGATAAAAAATCAAAATTATTTGAACACTAACACATGACATTAAAAAGTTATTATTGGTAAAAAATTATCACAGATTTACATGTTTAAGTTTTAAGGATGAGAGCAGACAAATTAAAAAGTATGTTACAGCAACTAGTTACACATTTCTTAGACGAAAATGGAGTGATGACTGAATTTGAGATGAAAGACAGATGACACAGAACCACAGACCACAGAAAAATGGAATGTCAAAAATATGGAAAAGTTTGGATGTCTTAAGTGACATTGAGGTCAGTGGGGTTCACTGGTCTATGATAACTGAAATTTAATAAATTTGTAAAAATAATGGACAAATTGTCCATGTCAGATCTTTTGTTAATATGGTTATTTTCTTTAAAAATGCAACAAATTTCTAAAAAAAGTCTTTTTTCTAAGTTACTCTCAGTAAAAAGAACACTAATGTCACTAAAATTAATGTTGTGTTGCAAGTCATTGGCATGTTGGGCTAACATGCAAGTGTTTTTATTTAATCTAATGTCACTTTTATGAGATGTGATTCTATCTTTTAATTTTCTTCCCGTTTGTCCGATATAAATGCCTTCGCATTCGTTACAGCTTAACTTATACACCACATTTGACTGATGCAAAATGGGATCTTTGTCCTTTAATTTTGAAAAGATATTGGAAATTGAAATTTGATTTTTAAAAGCAATTTTAATATTGGGAATTTCAGAAAATATTTTTTTTAATTTAAATGAAACATTATCTATATACGGAATTGAGAGATATGTAAACTTGTTTCTTAGCATGTCCATAGGAACCTCGCTACCACCCTGACCCAAAAGCGAGGGATGTAGCACGTTATCTCTGCTTCTATTGAATAGTAGTTTGTTGATAAGATTTTTGGGATATCCACTTTGAAGAAAAAAAGACGATAGTTTTCTTAAACCTTCTAACACCCTCATAGGGTGTAATGTGAGTACTACTCTATTTTTCATACCCAATACCATATTGATTTTTTGTTGAAAAGGGTGGTACGACTCAAAATGTAGGTACCTCCCTGACGATCCAGGTTTTGTATACCATGACGTACGAAGTGTGTTATTTATAGTCCTTTGGACTTTGGTATCTAAGAAGGGGACACAGTGGTCAGTGTCTTCCTCTTCTACTGTAAATTCAAGATGTGAATCATAATTGTTGAAGACCTGTAACAGGTGTTCTTTGCCATCTATGGGTATACTAAGAATTATATCGTCCACATATTTCTTCAAAAAGGGAATCTCAAAATCAATTTTACTTAAACTTTCATTAATTAAATCATCCATCACATATTGGGACAAAATGGGAGACACTGGGCTTCCCATGGGCATACCAAAAATCTGTTTATAAATTTTGTTATCAAAGCTAAAAATGGTAGTATCATATAAAAATTCAATTAATCTTAAAAACATTGGTAAAGTGATTGAACAATAATTACTTATATCATCCCAGTGGTGGGTAAGGGAGCTCTTTGCAAGTGCGAGGGAAACGTTACTAAAAAGTGATTTAACATCTAAACTAACTATGATATAATTATCCGGTAATTGAAAATCGTTAATAAATTGACTAAATTGAAAGGAATCGGTTACAAAAAAAGGATTATCTTTTTTATAAGCTCGTGTTAAAATATCTGTTATCAATTGTGCTGCACCTCTGTTAGGACTATGTACTCCAGAGATGATGGGTCTTAGCGCTAATTGGGGTTTATGAATTTTGGGTAAACCGTAAAATTTGTTAACTACACCATTGTAGTTTCTGTGCTTTTTTCCTTCCTCTCTCGAGATCATTTTCCTTTTTTCCAAATTAGAAATAAGATCATTAGATTTGACTTGAATTGAAGATGAGGTATCCCTTGGTAACTCAGCATAATAATCTGTGTCAGAAAGTATATCCGTTGCAAGCTGATGGTATTGAATCTTACTTAAAATAGTAGTGACTTTCATCTTATCAGACTGAATCACCAAAAGATCGGGGTTTTGCTTTAAAAAAGATTTTGTATTGAAAAACAGTTTCTTAAAAGGGTCCAGGTCTTGGCCAACTTCTTGAACGAAGTTCGTCAAAACATTTGTGGCCCTGGCTAATGCTAGATGTCTATTATTAGACTCAACTATTTTATCTGCAATACAGTTGACATCTGAAAGAAGTTTTGGAATATTTATATCCTGTGAAGCAGGGGAGATACTAAATTTAGGTCCTAAGGCCAAAAAGTTTTTTATATCTGAAGGAATTTGGACATCTGTAAGGTTTCTGAGCCAGTGATCTGGTGTCACCAATCTTTCATTTTGTGAATTAAATAAAGAATTGAATTTATGAAAATTAATGTTCTTGATCTTGAAAAACAGCTTGTTATAACCAATAGACTGTTTTCTATAAAAATCAACCAAGATGTTGTAAGGAAGAAGTGTGCTAACAGTATTAAATATATATATATATATATATATATATATATATATATATATATAGCGCAAATGCGGCCCGCGAAATAATAATATGCCGCCCCCTCTCCCACACAAGTCTCAGACTTTCGGGCTAATCCTTGTGATTAGAATGAGGGGTAGAGATATTATTATTATTATTATTATTATTATATATATATATATATATATATATATATATATATATATAACTTAAATTATTGATAGCCAATAGGCCCTTTTTAAAAACAATTTAAAAATTAGTTTTTATTTATTAGAACGATAGTTACAAGTTGAAGATCTAATACAGACTAACTTAATAAGGCTACAATTTTCGCTACGTAAAAATGATGACAACGCTGGCTTCCGCAATGCTGGCTTATCTGCGTTCGCGGAATCTGCGGCGATGTCCGGTCGACTGTAAGTTTCTCGTGGGAACTGCTCCTATAACTCCTCCACCCCTAGAATGAAGCATCCCCTGGGAGGCTGATTTTTTGGTCTTGCATTTCTAATTCTTCCAATCGGTTCGTTTTGTTTGGAGTTTCTTTCTTCGAGGTCAATTTCTTATTTTTCCACTTATAGTATAGATATAGGATTGCGGCTGCTAGTAAAATGTACAAGATGATTGTCCAAAGACTCCAAGTGTATGGTAATTATAATTGACTGGATCTTCGATGATTGGTATTATCGGATCGGTAGGTATTTCTTTTAGGTTTAGCTTTCTGAGTTCTACCTTGAATTTGGGGTAGTTATGGACTTTTGAAAGGAGACTGACAGCGTTAATAACCAGTGGCTTCCCATAACTTTTTTCTTGGAAAACTAGCTTTTGTCCCCTGAAGAACAATTTGCAGGAATTTCTCTCGATTAGAAAGACACCTATAAGTGACATGGTTTCGATAGATCCTTCGCATCGAGCTTCAATTTTTTCTTCTTTTGGAAAGACTGCTAAATATTGGTTGATTTCGGAGATAGCTTCTATGTGATTTTCACCGATTTCCAAACGGGTAAAACGGCAACTTCTACCGTTTTGGTATAGTAGGATTTTTTCTTCACAGGGTGCTCCGTAATTGACTTGTAGGTTATTTGGGCAATGGTACCATTTACCTTGGGTACACATGTCTGATAGAGGTTTAATGGAGCCATCATTCTTGGCTTTGAGTATATATTTTGAATTTGGAATAATCGTTAAGTATTCTGATTCATGCTTTGTAGGTATAGGTAGCATGTAGTATAAATCGTACTCCTTTTCGAAATAGATTGGCATTGATAGGAAATAGGTGATTCGATTAGAATCGATTTTACAATGAATTTTTAAAAGAGATTCAAAATCTAGAATATTCTCATATTTTACCTCAAAGGGTAAGGTGATTTTATAGTGAAATGAAATTTTTTGGATTTCTAGAAATAAGTCGTGGGACTTAATTATACTTGGATGTAATGTATTTAGTCTGCAAAATGTTATGGAATTTTCGATGTCTTGTAGGGTATTAAGAATGGTATTATAAAGAATATTGAGTTGATTAAACAAATCTTTCGCAAAAAGAATATCTTCATGTTTAGCATTGTCTTTGATACACTGGTTTAGCTGCATTATTTTTGATTTTAACATTAATTCATTATGTTGAATGTCCTGTATAGTTTGATTGAAATTATTTATAATTTGGTGGTTGACAGAGTACTGAAATTTTAATTGATTTTGCAAATTTCTTTCGTTAGTTTTAATATGGATAAACATTATAACTGCGTAAACATTATAGAAGTATATATATATTTATTATATATTTTGAAAGATAGCCAGAAAAACCACAACCACATAGAACGACATTTTCGAAACTGCGCAGACAATTGACAGAAAACGGTAGTTTTGAACATAACAGTATTTACCGGAAGAATACACAAAATAATTCTGCCGTTTTCTGGCTACCGTTTTCTGTCAATTGTCTGTGCAGTTTCGAAAATGTCGTTCTATGTGTTGTGGCCTTTCTGGGTACCTAATTTCAAAATATGTTTGTTCAGATTTGGTTGAATTTTTGTAACATTTATAATAAATTTCAATCATATCACATTTTTTTTGATTTGTAAACGGCATTATTACTTATTTTATTTAAAGCGCAGCTCTTTAAACGTCAAATTGTATTGACAATTAAAATTGTTTTATAACAAATGTCATCAGCCCAAAGCATACTAGATTCTATCGTCTTAAAAGTTATTCCTATTATTTTAGCAAAAAAAATAATTAAAACTATAAAGTATCATACATCATTGGAATCAGAATAAAAAATCATATTGTTTTTCGTAAGAAACATTATGGGTCCCTATTTAAAAAAAATAAAGTTGAAGATGGTCCTGATCGGACGAAACGCCGTAACGGAAATTTTGTACTGCCACGTTATAGAGCATAAAAAGTGGCAATGAAAAAGTCTTGTCAGTTTTCTGATATCGTCTCAAATAAATCTAAAAAAAATTAAAAACGAAAACTCAAAATTTTGTTTTTTTTTAAATAACTCAAAAACGAATGTAGATATTCTGGATTTCTTGACGGCATATTATTGGTCACAAAATTACGCAACTTTGTACCAATTTAACCGTTTTCGTATCTCTTACCGTTTCCGAGATCCTAATAGTGAGCCTCGAATTTCGCCCACCCTGTATATATAGGGTGGCCAACCTATCTCCAATCGGAGCGTAGGTGCTAGACCAATAGAGATTAAGGCAAAACATTCTTAGAAGTAGTTTTGTCAATAATCAGCCACAGTTTAAAATTATTTTTGAGTCTACAGGGTGTACCCTAGGTCCGAGGTCAGGATTTCGGGTCATTTTTTAAACGGACCACCTCTTATATTTTTTCATTTTTAGAATCTGCTCTATGAGGGCTTTACAAATATATTTCGTTTTTAAGCGTCAGATGCGACGTTGCCAAGTTATTCGACTTTCAAGGAAAATCAGGGAAGAATCATATATACTAAAAAAAAAATCATACATATTGTATTGTTAGAGCTTCATTAAAAAATTCACTACACAAGTATCTAAGGCATGTACGAAAATTTGCATAGTATTAGCAATAGTTTAAAATATACGGGGTGTTCACAATCAACCACCCGATTTTGCCGTTTTTAAACGGTTAAAACTCATTTTTTTCAAATGGAACACCCTGTGTCTGATGTCATAATTTGAAAGTCTATTTAATAGGCATTTCAATGATACCAAAATCTAATATGGTTTGTTTATGGTTTATGCTTTATTGGTTAAAATCATAGAAATCAGAAAGAAGTACATGCGATTTTACTTAGAATTTTATTGACCAACTTAAATTAACAAAACAACAAACAACTAGTCACTAATATTTTTCATTTTTGATATATTTTATTTTAAAAGGTGTTCAAAATGCCTACCATTTTCGTTGAGGTATTTTCGTGCTCGACCAGTTACTAAATTTTGTACTTTTAACAACATGTCTGGCGTAATGGAGGCAAGAGTCTCCCTTATTCTTATTTTTATATTTTCTTTTGTAGTTGCAGGTTCGGCATAAACTTTATCTTTTACATATCTCCGTAAGAAAAAAATCGCAAAATTTGATGTCTACGGACCAGTGGGCTTAGATTGTATACATTCTTTTAAGTCAAGAAACGTCTATTATTTTAACATACATTCAGAGTACTCACTGGAAACAACAAAATAATTGACAGTTTCTATGATAAAATAATTGTTGACAGTATCTACTTAAGTGGCTTCGATAATTTATTGCTATTACAATACTTATTATATTATTTATTAATTACGACCGATAATGAATTATACACAAAACGAAATGATGGACATGATATAGATTTTGGGGGAATGTGACAGAAATTGTTTTCTGGCGACTAGAGTTTACGTTCAGAAATATCCCGAAAGGAAACATCCCAAAGTTGACTGCATTGAAAAAGTAGCAGAGAGATTTAATACTACCGGTTCCACAAGTTATATTAAACATAGAAGACCAGCCCTGTACTAACAGACGATAATGAAATGGACATTATGACAGCTGTAGTGGAAAACCCAAATATTAGCACCAGGGAATTAAGCCAATATAGAAGTAGAAGTCTCAAGAACAACAGTACGAGTTTTAAAAAAGAATAAGTATCACCCTTTCCATATCCAGTTACATCAGAAGCTCCTGCCACACGATTTTGATAGTAGAGTACCTACAACACTGCAGATGGTTAATTAACAAGGTTGATGCTGATAGAAATTTTTTAAGCAAACTGCTCTACTCTGACGAGTCCACGTTCCATAAAAATGGGACGGTAAATCATCATAACTATCATTATTATTCTGATCAAAATCCTCATTTATTTATAACAACATCAAGGAAAGGTGGTCTCTTAATGTGTGGTGTAGTATTATTGGTAACTGTGTCATCGGTCTCCATTTCTTTGATGGCACAGTAAACGGTGCAGTCTTCTTAGATTTTCTTGAAAATCATTTCAGGCAACTTTTATAAAATGTACCACAAAAATTGTAAAAAATATGTGGATTCACCCGTTCGGCAATGGTTAAACGTTCAGAAGATAAACGTTTTGAAGATAGAAGGATCGGTAGAGGAGGGCCAGTCCATTGGCCTGCAAGATCGCCGGACATCACCCCATGCAATTTTTTTTATGGGGATATGTAAAAGATAAAGTTTATGCCGAACCTACAACTACAAAAGAAAATATGAAAATAAGAATAAGAGAGACTTTTGCCTCCACTACGCCAGCCATGTTGTTAAAAGTACGAAATTCAATAACTCGTCGAGCACGAAAATGCATCAACGAAAATGGTAGACATTTTGAACACCTTTTAAATTAAAATATATTAAAAATAAAAAATATTAATGACTAGTTGTTTGTTGTTTTGTTAATTTAAGTTGGTGTCAATAAAAATCTAACTAAGATCGCAGATACTTCTTTCTGATTTCTATGATTTTAACCAATAAACCATAAACAAACCATATTAGATTATGGTATCATTGGAAAGCCTATTAAATAGACTTTCAAATTATGCCATCACATACAGGGTGTTCCATTTGAAAAAAATGAGTTTTAGCCGTTTAAAAACTACAAAATCGGGTGGTTGATTGTGAACGCCCCGTATATTTTAAACTATTGCTAAATACTATGCAAATTTTCGTACATGCCTTTGATACTCGCGTACTGAATTTTTTTAATGAAGCTCTAACAATACAATTTGTATGATTTTTTTAGTATAGATGATTCTTCCCTGAGTTTCCTTGAAAGTCGAATAACTTGGCAACGTCGCAGCTGACGCTTAAAAACGAAATATCTTTGTAAAGCCCTCATAGGTCAGATTGTAAAAATTACAAAATATAGGGGTTGGTCCATTTAAAAAATGACCCGAAATCCTGACCATTGGCTATAGGGCACACCCTGTAGACTCAAAAATAATTTTAAACTGTGGCTGATTATTGACAAAACTACTTCTAAGAATGTTTTGCCTTAATCTCTATTGGTCTAGTATCTACGGTCCGAGCGGAGATAGGTGGGCCACCCTCTATATATATATATATATATATATATAGAGGGTGTATAATTATATATATATATATATATATATATAATTAGTGTAAATATTCTACGACTGTCTGAGTTAAGAAACAAAAATTCTAATATTGGACGGGGAAAACAGTCATGAAAAAGTTATACTCTTTTTATTTTTCAAGCTTTCGAAACTTTATTTGTTTCTTCATCAGGAAAATCTACAAGTGGATATTACAATTAATACATCAAAATAAAAGGTGAAAAACACAGTACTTCCTAATTTGAGATTGAATTCGAAGTCAGCAAACATGAGTGGTGTAATACCATGGTACACAATAATAAAACATTAAATTAAAACAGACTAGTTAAGATCAAACAAAAATTGCACTTATTACAGGTAATTTGTTAAAATTTAGAAGAGAACTAAATCAGACAAATTGAAAGAAACGTCTATCATTGATGCGAATAGCTGTATTATAAAAACAACATGCAAAGAACTTCAAGCGTCGAAAAAAAACAAGAAAAAACATGTATTAAAACTACTAGTAAAACATTTTGTTAAGTTAGGAGTCATTGTACAAGGTGTTATTCAGATTCCTGTCCCTATTATTATTAAAGTAATGGTGTAATAAAAATGTATAAATAACACTAAGACCATCAATATCCGTCATTGCATTCATTGCATTCTCCTCCCTTGAGATATGACACATTTCCAAAAATTTTCGTTTTTTATGATTGGTTTCACAATCCAGTATGGTCACCTCGTCGTAACTAATGTTGTGACCTTCCGATAAACAATGTTCGGACAGCATACATGTGTGTTTGTTATTTCTTACGTCACTTTTGTGTGACGTAATTCTGTCCTTCAGTCTACGACAAGTCTGTCCAATATATTTAGAACCACAATCCAAGCACGGGATGCAATATATCACACTAGATTTATTCATTTTGGGATCCTCATCTTTGAGTTTTGAAAATAAATTTTTAATAGTAACCTGATTCCTAAATGCCAATTTGAAACCCTCAAATCCAGAAAATATTTTTTTAATTTTATGTGAAATTGTACCCAGATGGGGTAATGAGAAATAAACACTATTATGAATCTCTAGGTTGTCATTGTTCGGTCTTCCTTGGACATCATGCAATTGCGACCTCGAAAACAACAGACTCTTAAGAAGTGGTGGTGGATAACCACATTTAATAAATAAATTATACAGTTGTTTTAAATTGTTGTTTCTCAGAGAATGATGACTAGTTGCAATAACTCTCGTTTTCATGCCCAAAATCAAATTGATTTTTTGTTGTTGTGAATGGAATGACTCATATATATATATATATATATATATATATATATATACAGGGTGTCCACCTAGTGCGCGTAAGTCCAATATCTGGGTTAATAAAAGAGATAACTTAATTTTTTTTTCTACAGGGTTGTCTAATATCCCGAGCTGCACAAAATGAAAATATATTTACATATTCAGGGTGTTCAGTTTTTCCTGGATAGGTACCAACTTCGTTTTTCTAAATGGAAATATATATTTTTTATTGCTTTTTCGAACTAACCCCTTGATTTTAGTAGGACTTTCATCAGCCTTCCCTATACCTAACTTAAACTGTTTTTGAAATATTGACTGGTGAATATTGACATTTTTGCAACTTTGACACCCTGTAAAATCTAAACGGTTTGAGATCAAGCAAAACGGTTTGCACATTCCTATCTTAACTTTTTATAAGCTATCGTTTGATACTAATTTCAAATTTATCCAAGAATTAAAAATTTTCAAAATTTTCGGAAAATTTTTAATTCCTGGATACATTTGAAATTAGTATCAAAAGATAGCTTATAAAAAGTTAAGATAGGAATGTGCAAACCGTTTTGCTTGATCTCAAACCGTTTAGATTTTATAGGGTGTCAAAGTTGCAAAAATGTCAATATTCACCAGTCAATATTTCAAAAACAGTTTGTACAGGGAAGGCTGATGAAAGTCCTACTAAAATCAAGGGTTTAGTTCGAAAAAGCAATAAAAAATATATATTTCCATTTAGAAAAACGAAGTTGGTACCTGTCCAGGAAAAACTGAACACCCTGAATATGTAAATATATTTTCATTTTGTGCAGCTCGGGATATTAGACAACCCTGTAGAAAAAAAAATTAAGTTATCTCTTTTATTAACCCAGATATTGGACTTACGCGCACTAGGTGGACACCCTGTATATATATATATATATATATATATATATATATATATATATATATATATACAGGGCGCCCTATTTCTTGACCCGTTGCATGGGTAACTTTTTTATTAGTAGAGATACAAAAACGCTTAAATGAGCAAATTAGTGCAGTTTCGTATTAGTAATTCTACGGTAAGGCGAAAAATTATATACGGGGGAAGGTTGAAAAGTTATTGACAAAAAACTAAAAATCCAACTTTTCTATTATCCCTCGTAGCTCGTTCATTTGAAGAGTTAGAGAAAAATGCTTCACATGTTTTTTGCAGTATTTTTCATGTAAAATGACATGCACTTGCTACTTTTTATATATCTCTTAAAATGGTTGAGAATCACAGTAAAATATATTTTTTTTAAATGTAATGGATAGGTGGCTGTGACATTAACCGAAAGTCCCCTTTTTTCTCTTTCAGATGATATAACATAGTCCATATTTTATCCTTACAAAAGTAATAATAATCGTTGTTTTTAAAGAAAGTTTATTGTCACATCAAGAATGCTATGGAAATAAAACAAAAAATAAGATTCCTGATATTTTTAAAAACGTCTAGTTGGCATTTAATTATTGACAGATCATAAGTGACATTTTTAGTTTTTGTTAAGTAGTTTATTGTTTATTATTAATACTGCATACAAAATAATAGTGTTGCAAATATGTACACCAACGAAGAGAAAAATGATATGCTATTTTGTTATTATAACCAAAATCGAGAGGCACAAGCTGCGGCGAATCTTTATTTTGAAACTTACATGGAACGAAGACAACCCCATCATAGAATATTTAGACAGCTGGAAAATAATATACGATTATACGGTTCTTTTTCAAAGCCTAAGGATGAAAGAAACTTCAATGAAGACACTGAAATAAATGTTTTGGCTTATGTAAATTTTAAACCTGATTCTTCAACTGCAGAAATTGCACATCACTGCAACACTTCCAAGGAAACTGTAAGAGCTATTTTAAAAGGTAACAATTTAAAGCCTTATCATTATTCCATATGCAATACTTTATATCCAGCTGATAATCAAAGAAGGATGACATTTTGTCGATGGTACATTTCAAAATGCGAAGAGGATCTAGACTTCTGGAAAAAGATTTTATTCAGTGATGAAAGTAGATTTACCAACAATGGTATTTTTAACCGCCATAATAACATAATGTGGTGCCGAGAAAATTCACATCTTGTTTCTGAAAGAAGAAATCAACGTCAATTTGGGATAAATGTGTGGTGTGGAATTTTTTGTGGCAAAATTATTGGCCCATATTTTTACGAAGATAATTTGAATGCGAATAATTACCTTCATTTTCTAAGGAATACTCTAACAGAGGAATATTTAAATGAATTACCACTTCATATTTTTAGAAATCTTAAATACTTCCAACACGATGGAGCACCTGCGCATAATTCCCGCGAGGTAAAACAATATTTACATGAACAGTTTGATAATGTTATAGGAAATAGAATGGATATCTACTGGCCAGCGCGAACACCTGATTTGACCCCCTTAGATTTCTTTCTTTGGGGGTTATTGAAAGATAAAGTTTATGTGACAGCTCCTCTAGATATAGAGGATCTAAAAGTCAGGATTCAAGATGCAATTAGAAGCATACATGGACATACAATAAATAATGTTTTAAGAAGTATCCAGAAACGTTGCTTACTATGTATCCAACAGGATGGTGGTCATTTCGAACATTTACTTCAATATAATTAATTAATTAATAATTTCTGTTCTCAAAACATTCTTTTGTTCCATAATCCATAGCATTCTTGATGTGACAATAAACTTTCTTTAAAAACAACGATTATTATTACTTTTGTAAGGATAAAATATGGACTATGTTATATCATCTGAAAGAGAAAAAAGGGGACTTTCGGTTAATGTCACAGCCACCTATCCATTACATTTAAAAAAAATATATTTTACTGTGATTCTCAACCATTTTAAGAGATATATAAAAAGTAGCAAGTGCATGTCATTTTACATGAAAAATACTGCAAAAAACATGTGAAGCATTTTTCTCTAACTCTTCAAATGAACTTGCTACGAGGGATAATAGAAAAGTTGGATTTTTCGTTTTTTGTCAATAACTTTTCAACCCTCCCCCGTATATAATTTTTTGCCTTACCATAGAATTACTAATACGAAACTGCACTAATTTGCTCATTTAAGCGTTTTTGTATCTCTACTAATAAAAAAGTTACCCATGCAACGGGTCAAGAAATAGGGCGCCCTGTATATATATATATATATATATATATATATATATATATATATATATATATATATATATATATTTAAATATCTGCAACTGAATAACTGCTTAGATTATATAGAGCTTTTATAGGTAGGCCGTACCGCTCTATGGTTCAGCAATATACTTTTCAAATAACATTCATGCTCAATATTAGACTTTTTACATTAATAACAATATGACTAAGACAGTTCCCTCTCTCTCCGTGCACCCTTGTCGGTTTATTTGTCAATGGTGTTAAATTATATTTACTTAATAAGTTAAAATACCTACATGCAATACCACTATCAACACTGATTTTCAGAGTTCGAGAAAAAAACATGTAGTTGTTTTGTTTGTTCGCAGATGGCGACCTATGTAAAAATATGATAATGTAGGAGCTTTACTGCGTGCACACACTAATACTAGACCCTGTATAGCCAATATTTGAGTGTATGTCTGTAATTATAAAATAGACTCAATTTTTGCGAAGGCAGTAGCTGTGATAATTTTTGGCCGGTGCATTGTTCAATGAAGTGATGTAATCATTTTATTATACGGCATGGCTCGCTGTAAGACTGTGAAATCTCACGTCTGGAGTAGGGATCAGAGGGCATGTAGTAGGGGGTGTCTTTTCTCCTTTTGTTGTAGCGGTCGGATTTTTCTCCGAACCTATCTCGATAATCTTTACTTCAAAAGCATTCTGCTGTTTAAATTTCAATACGAGTGCAACCAGTCTCTTTCTATTTAAAAGAAAAAGTGTTACTCAAAAATGGTAGATAGCAATGGTTACACCCCTGGTTACTGGCATCAAGAGAACTTGATTGAAAACGCGGCGTAGCGGACAAATACGATTAGAGTAGGATTTCCAGCTTCTGACTTCTCTTCACTGCATTTCAGCCAACACCTCTCTCTCTTTCTCTTTCTCAACTCAGTCTCAACTCAGAAATCCTTATAGGCATTGAAACACAGCATGACAACATGTACTGTTTATATTTTCACGTACCTAATACCTAAATGAAACCACCAACTGAAAGCCTTTAATTTAATTTTCTACTATCTTACCAATATTTTATTTTTCTATAATAAGATAATTTTCTATTATCTTCACTTTGATCGACTAGTGAATATTCTCTTTACAATGTCCTTTCTACGAATACCCTTTTGTTTTTGAGCACTATGTATATTTATGTAGATATTATGGATGTGCTTATATAGCGGAAAGAAAAAACGATCTTCTAAGTTTTCTGTGTTTCTTTTTAATAATAAAAATAATACCTGTATCATGTAAAACTTTTAAACTTAAATAATATATAAGAGAAAATATTCTGTAAAAATTACCCGATACAACTGAAACAGTACCTACTTACAGAGTCTATTAGAAAAATATGTGCATTTATATCTACATAGGATCATATACAATCTGTCGCAGTTTTATGCTGAAAAAAATCGGGAACATGTACGAGTAGAACCAGTAAAAATAATGGAACCTTGCTATATAAACTTATTTCCAAATCTGTAACCCTTTCGTGGATATAGGGCGTTGAAGTTGAAAAACCTGCTCTCTTAGGATCCCTTTTCTAAAAAATATATGTTAAGCCGCTTACTCGCGGCGTTTAAAATAATACGATACTTCGATGGCCTACCCATTTCTCTATAGAAAAGTATACTTACATTTTTTTCAGAAAAGACACCGTTGCGAAGTAAATCGATTCTATGAAATCATGTAACAAAACCATGTTTCCTAGCAGAATAATAAAATAAAATTCTAAGGTACTATTTTGTTAGAAAAGGACATAACATGGTTTCATATAATATCGATTTACTTCGTAACGGTGTTTTGTGAAAAAAAAATTAAGTATAGTTTCCTGTATAAAAATAGGTGGGACATCGAAATATCGTATTATTTTAAACGTTAGTCAGTGGCGTAACATATATTTTTTTGGAAAAGTGGTCACAAGGGAGTAGGTTGCACGCCACTAGATATTCCCATCGAGCTGATTTTTTTTGTGGAAGTAAAGATTCTTAGTATCATCTACCAAATAAAATTTGAATACAATTGTTTTATTACGGTCAGAGATATGAATAAAAACATATTTTTTTTTTCGTCTTCAACACCCTGTAGAAGTTTATATTGCAAAGTCCCATTATTTTTTTCACCATAAAACTGGGACACCCTATATAATTACTTAGAAAACCGTATAATTGAATTTTAAGTTTGCTAAACGTAACACTGTTTAACAACGTTAAATGCAAAGCATCAAATAATGTGACTTAATGATGAGGCTCAGTTAATTTAGCCTTTAATGTATGAAAGATTTAATGTATTTAGGTAATAATAGGTAACACGGAAAATTTTCGGAGTTATTCGCTCTTATCTTCAGGAAACAGTCAATATTCAAGTCTTACCAGCAACATTCTGATTCACTGATTCATTCTGAAAAGAATCCTAATTTTATCCGCTTTATGACGGAGTTCTCCAACATTAACATTTTCAAAAATCATTTCCGTGATTTTTTTATGAAATACCCTATATTATTACAGTTTCAAATATGGATTAGGCTATGCATATGATGGTTATGATGGTAACATAGGGGTATGTAGCCCACCGTCTCGAAGTTATGAACTATTATATATCCAGGAAACAGCCAATTTTGAAATCGTGGTAACAAAGTTTCTAATTCACTTTATAATACTAGATTATCTATCTCTAGACTATTATTTTTATACTTTATAGTAATTACTTGTCGTTAAAATAAAAGAACATCCTTGTTTCTAAATTTCAGAATGCATCAGTATTTATATGTTTTTGTTTTAACACATTTTTTACCTTCTATAAGGTAGGTACTAATTCAACAATATATCTGTAACAAGCAGATAAGTTTACAGTAAAAAATATGTTTTATTTATTACCATATATATCATAAATCATTGAACTTTGTGAAAAATGTCATAATATACGGTGTTTCATACATTGTCATTTCTTTTGGGATTACACCACATGTAATGAAAAACAGGAAACCAGTAGTATTGAAAACAAAGATTGAAAGTGTAGTATTAAGGCAAACTTCTAGAGTTTGCCTTTAAAAAACCTGTACTGATTAGCACCTACTTAGCACCACCTAACACTCAAATTTTAAAGCTAGCACCACAGCGGTTCGGAATTTATCGTGGAATCAATGCGAGGAAGGCTAATGTAGCTTCCCTGGCTTCCAGGCTTCCCTGCATCGAATATGGCTTACAACTTTTAGCACCATAAAGCTTACAGTTTGCACCACCTAGCTCCTAATTTTTAGAGCTAGCACCATAACGGTTCGGAATTTATAGTAGTTATAATGCGGAGGAAGGCTAATGTAACGCTAGTCCCCCGCACCGAATTTAATCCTAACTTTCAACACCATAATAGATACACCTAGCACCAACTAACATCCAATTTGTATGGCCTAGCATCATAGCTGTTTAGGTTCTATTCCAATTTGAATGTGGTTGGAGAGACGCTATGCTGTACAATATTATACAGGCCGATTCAAACATTGATGATGAAAACTATCTGTGAATCGATAGAGGAGGTAAAAATAGTTAAACTGTATTCAATATATTTATTTCGAAAAGACAACTGTTTTCCGAGATACAGGGTGTCCAAATTACTTAAAAGTTATTTTATGGCTATATTGACGTGTAGGTACTGATAATGACCATTAGTATGAGACGAATATTGAATTCGCTATGTATCAAAATAGTGTTATGCTGTGGTGTTTATAATATTCTTTATAAACTGTTTGATCATACTACAAGAAAGTACTTTTAAAAAATTTTGTGTCAATCACATGTTTACTGAGCAAATTCACGTTTACTGTTTATTATTCAATAGCTGTGGAAGTAAGGGGTACATTAGATGCTCTATCATAAACACAGGTAAGGTATTTCTTCAATAGGAATTTGATATGATTCCTCGAAAAACAGTGTAGTTATGGATGATAAAGGTGACATAATTGAAATAAATCTAAATTTCCCTAAATACTATGTAATTTACGAAAAATTTGCAGTTGTACTTTTTTGTGAAAAATTTTTGTAGGAAATGGTGAAATACATTTTTGGCGCAGCGTCCAAAGGAAACAAGGACGCAGCTACATGCATTTATGTTTCGGAGCTAATCTTCAGTGTAGCGTAGTAATGGAAATTATTTGTTAGTGTTGGGTACCTATCTGTTAAAATGCAAGAATTTAAGTCCGGTATTTCTCGTACTAATGCAGTTGAATAGGAATAACCATATATTTAGATAAAAAATAAACAATTGCAAAAATACCACCAAAGCTAATGTAATCGCATCATATGCGTCATATTTTCAGTATCGAAAAGGTTGATTGCTATTGCTGAAAACGAAAAACAATTTATACTTGTACTTACATTCTTATCTATCATACACAAGATATGTATACATCATCAGATGAAGAAGAAGCACTTGTGTTGCCTTGCATTGGAAGAAGACAATTTAAGGTAAAATTATTATCAAAGTCTACATATATTCTAATTATATGTAGACTTTGTCATTATTATTTAAAAGTAAATGTGTTGATCATATTATGTATCTAACCTTAGGAAGAAAAGAAAATGGATTCACGATATTAATCAAGAAAGACGACAATATGGCGAATTTCATTCATTAATGCCGTAATTACGAAAAGACGAGAATCGATGTTATATTTTTGGTACTTTTTTCGCATATTTTTGTAATCGACATGAGAAAGGTCGTACAATATAGGATACTTTCGCACTAATTCAATGATTTTTTCCATTTTATTAACTATTTTCTATTTAAGACACTGCGAAACTACATACGCAGACAATTCGCAGTCTAAACGAAAAAAATTGTGCTGGTCTGAACTTGTATATTTACTAACAATGGAAACAATATGACGCGAATTGCAAGCGGTGCGAATTTCCGCAGGTACTGCGAATTATCCGCTTTGGTTTGGGGGATCCTCAAATCAGTTGGTGTTTGAAATTCGTATCTGTTAATAACCGGAACGTGTTTGCCTTACCACTATTTCGTTTGTCGCTATAAAAAGTCATTATTAAAATGTTTACTGATTTTTACTTATGGGGACATATGAAGACCTTAGTGTATTTCAGTAGAGAAATATAGCCGGTTGAACCCCTCAGTGACGTCACATGACCTTGGTCGCGTAGGTTTGTGAGCCTGTGGCCTTGAACGCGGTAGATTCGACTGCGGGTGACCTTGAGATGACCTTGACCTTGCACAAGGTAGTTGGATGGCTTGACTTGATCGAGATCGTTGGGTGGCCTTGACTTGACCGAGGTCGTTTGGGTGGCCTTGACCTTGAACGAGGTCGATTTCGACTTCGGGTGACGTTGACATGACCTTGAACGCAGTCGTTTTCGACTCTCGTATGCCCTTGGCTATACCTCCTACTTTCACATAGATCATTGCATGACCTTGAACAAACTTTGTGGATATTGCCTTTGACCGTGAGGTTTGGGGAGGGCGACTTGATTTGATGACGTAGTGGCCATATGATTATAAAAGAGATCAGAGTAGCCACACAGAACCACCGTTAGTAAGGTCTCATACAGTAAAGAGTAATATATGTATAAGTGCAGTGCTTGTGGTGCGTCTTTTACGCGCGGTGATAATTTGCGGCGCCATCAGAGGCAATCATGCGAGAACCTAGAGCGAGGTGGACCTCCAACAAAGCAGCCCAAATTGGATTTAAATCCGCAAACATCTACAAATGTTCAAACAAATGTTCAAAATTGTGCATGTCATAATAGGCCATCAACGTCTGCAAATATCACAGTTTGTAACTGCCATAATAGGCCTTCAACATCTACGAATATGCAAACATGTAACTGCTGTAATGTTACTCTAACAGCGAATGAAGTGAGAGGCCACAGAAGATCATTGCAACATAGATCAAATTCCTGTGTTCCTCTCACTGATGGTGTTGAAATGGTCTAAAATGCCTTTAAACGAAGGATTGCTAGCTATCGAGTACATAACGAAATCGACCACATAGATTATATTAATTTCATTAACGAAATTAAGAATAAAATTTTGCATCTACTCGAAGAAGCGCTTCGAATTAATAAAACGATGAAGGTAAATATGGAGAAGTTTGCTAGGTACATATTGCAAACAAAAGAAGTATCCGATATTAAATCATTTAATACTTCCAATCAAATCATGGATCAGGCAACTAATTTGAGTGATGCCTTTGATGCATTTGTGGACATGATGCTTACACAAACTACAGAATTTAAGGAACGCTCAGGTTTGTAAACTTTATTGCGATCGAACTAGTGTTTACTATTAAATTCTTTCTTTTTAGGATGGGCCCTCGAACATATAGAATTTGTGTTTTATCCCATAGGTGGGATAAATTGCCCAAGTTCATTCCAGACAAGAAGGCCGTAATAAATGTTGAGAATCAAGATAACCACTGTTTTACATGGGCCATTACTTCCGCATTGTATCCCGCAATCAACCGCCAGCCATTTGCGATATCATCATATCCACATTATTCAAGAGTCTTGAATTTGACAGGTATGAATTTTCCAGTAAAATTACGAGACATATCAAAATTTCAGTAAATGTATATGGGTTAGAAAAGAAATTTGTAAAAAATAAGCTAAAATATAATGTTGTAGGGCCTTTGCGTTATTCTGGGAAAAAAATGCGGGTACACATAAATTTGCTCTTAATTTCCGGGGAGTGTGATAGAGACCACCAGTGTAATATAAATTGTGCCAACACACACTATTGTTCGATAAAAGATTTGTCTAGGTTAGTCTCAAGCTAAATATCATCCCATGAGCATAAAAAATACTTTTGTGGGGGCTGCCTCCGATATTTTAGTAATGAGCGTCAGCTTATGCTGCACCAGAGAAATGATTGTAATCATATCTATACAACTACGCCCTCAACGCAATTTAGGACTGATAAATATGGCAAAAAGGGCCCGAAAATATATTAAAATTTGAGAACTTACTAGAGAGAACCGATTAATACTTGCGAGCCAAATCCCCGGTATTCTTACACGAATAAAACGTTTAAACATGAACCTCACTCTTTCGCATATCTTATAAAATGTTTTTTTGATAATTCTATTTCAAAATTTGAGTTATATAGAGGGCACGATGCGGCTAATGTGTTCGTCTCACGTATAGAGGCGGATATAAGAGAAATATACAACAAATATATGAAAGACCTTTCCAATGGCAACCCTTACTGCACAAGAAAGAAAAGACTTTCAAAATGCAACAGTAGATATACTGGGACATATCCAGAGCAGTTTCAAGGTCACAGCGAGCTCGATGGCCAGCTACCATCGAGCTAGACCACGGAACCGCTGACCATTGGCTTCAGGGTGAAGAAGCAGACTTCTTGTAGCATCCATCCATGTTCTTGTAGCATCCCCGCAGGTGTAGGAGCCCCAGAGGCTGCAGAAGAGCACCCCAAGAATGTGTGACGTAGGTTCGTCAAGATGGCGGCCTGACGTCACAAGTCGCGCCCAAGGTAGTAGCTGAGGCGCCCACGGCTTCAGCTTCATGACGTCAGATTCAAGTAAAATCTTACGTGGGTGTACTAGACATCAAATAGGACTGTTTAACGTAATATGCCAAAAGGGCCTAATCTTAAACTTTGTGCGTTTTTAATGAAACAAAAACTAAAATTCTTGAAAAAATTTACTCTATAAAACAAGAGATGAATTTTCTGTAACTTAATATTTCAGCTTCATCACGCCAGATTCAAGTAATATCTTACGTGGGTGTACTAGACATCAATAGGACTGTTTAACGTAATATGCCAAAAGGGCCTAACCTTAAACTTTGTGTGTTTTTAATGAAACAAAAGCTAAAATTCTTGAAAAAATTTACTCTTTAAAACAACAAGAGACGAATTTTCTGTAACTTTAATATTTCAGCTTCATGACGTAGGTGATAAGTCCGTAACAGGACAGTAGACTAATAATTATCTAAAAGAATTAACATTACTGCGTGTGAATTATAGTCTTTATATCTAGTATCATTTCGAAGAATAACTTAATAACTCTAACCTCACTTTTGTCGGAATCAAACATGTCTCTTCACTATCATAGGCTTCACACACCGGCCATACATAACAATATAACAGCCCCGTACAATATAAATCAGTAATATCAATCAATCAATATAAATCAGTAATAATAATTAGGTGAGCTGAAAACCCCTGCCTGCGCGCCAAGATTTAAAAAATTGTAGCAAAACTTTATCCACATTATCCTCGTTATCCTCGTTATCCTTGTTATCCTCGTCATCCTTACTCGTTATAATCGTTATCTGCGCACGTTATCCTCGTTATCATCGTTATCCTTATTTACGTGACGGTTACCCTTATTACCCTTAATGTTACCCTTATTAGCCTTAATGTTACCCTTATTAGCCTTAATGTTAGCCTTAATATTAGCCTTAATGTTAGCCTTAATATTAGCCTTAATGTTAGCCTTATTTTCGTGACGGTTAGCCTTAATATTAGCCATATTACCCTTATTAGCCTTAATGTTAGCATGAATGTTACCCTTATTAGCCTTAATGTTACCCTTTTTAGCCTTAATGTTACCCTTATTAGCCTTAATGTTAGGCTTAATATTAACCTTATTAGCCTTAATATTAACCTTATTAGCCTTAATATTAACCTTATTAGCCTTAATATTAGCCTTATTAGCCTTAATGTTAGCCTTATTTTCGTGACGGTTAGCCTTAATATCAGCCTTATTACCCTTAATGTTACCCTTATTAGCCCTAATGTTACACTTGTTACCCTTATTAGCCTTAATGTTACCCTTAATGTTAGCCTTAGTGTTACCCTTATTACCCTTTATGTTACCCTTATTACCCTTATTTTACGTGACGGTTAGCCTTATTTAGCGTGAGGCGGTAAGTGTGACGTGTTTGCGGGTACGCGTCGCGTGTTTTGCGGGTACACGTCGTGTTTTGCGGGTACGCGCACGTACGCGTGACGTATTTTACGTGACGGTTAACCTTATTTCAAACTGACCTTACATCAGTCCCGTTAGTGGAAAACCCCTGTCTGACGTACCAAGACTTAAAAATTTGTAGCGAACATATTTATTAATAATGGGAGCCTGATAAACTATTAGAAATGAAAGAACACAGGATAACCGCACACAGCTGTGTTGATAAAAAATACAACTAAATGTAGTGATTAAAGTTCTTATATAATTTCAAGGTTAAAACGTTTTAAATATATTTAATATTTATAAGTTATTACACCATATTCCATATTAAACGCGATGTTCTATCTCCTACAAAGTGGAGTAAGCGGTGTCTAAAATATAGATTTTACTGATAAAAACTTGTGCATGATGTTATTATATCTAAAGGCACAACAACTTACAGGGATGTAACTTTGTATATATTAATCTGTATCACAATGACTTCAGCATAATTTCCAATTATAATTAAAAGCAATGAGCAATCATCTATTTGTCCCTATGTCTATGTATACAAAATCCCTCTACTACAAATATTGTAGCAATTAGACAGAGAGAGAAAGAGAGAGAAAGACAATAGACAATGGTCTTCATTGTACGAATAAACAAAGCAAACGATAAGATAAAATAAAGATACGTCATCGAGATAGTAATATAACTCACATAAATTTATACGAGGGCAAGCGTAAATTACAAAATGTTGATATGTACCAAGGTATACGAAAAGTATCTACTTACAACGTTTTCGATATAAAAATCACAAATATAACTCAGAAATTATGTAAGATACAGAAAAATGTGAAAAGAGGCTCTCATGGAGATCAAAATCTCTGAACGTAGTGGGTAAATTCAAATGCGCAACAGCTACACCCAAGTCAAGAGGAGGTGCGCACAGTTCTATAATAGCAGGAAATAACGAAAATGTGATATCAGTGACCTGTATTGTCCGCTAGTAAATTCAAATCTGTGAATATCTCTCTGGATCTGTGAAATAGCTAGAGGGATATCTGGTGTTTGGCGGCAAATTCAAATATCTGAAATTGGCGGGTAAATTCAAACGCAGCAAAAGCCACACCCAAGTCAAGAGGATGTAAAATCTTACGTGGGTATACTAGACATCAAATAGGATTGTTTGACGTAATATGCCAAATGGGCCTAACCTTAAACTTTGTTTGTTTTTAATGAAACAAAAACTAAAATTCTTGAAAAATTTTACTCTATAAAACAACTAGAGATGAATTTTCTGTAACTTCAATAACCGCGTTTTCCAGCAATTAATTATTATCACTCGCCGCACACGTGGTATTTTTAATACACTAGACAATGTCCTTCATTGTACGAATAAACAAAGCAACCGATAAGATAAAATAAAGATGCATCAGCGAGACGCTAATATAACTAGTTCTATACTAACAGGAAATAATATCATCACTCGCTGCACACATGCATGTTACGGCTTTGTTATCATGTGATGCAGGGTTCCTATTATAAAATTTAAAAAAAATCAGTACCTTCTTTTCATTTGCTCCAATGTAATAGACACTAAAAAAATATTATATTCAATAAACCATATTATAAATATTTAAATACCAAAGCACGTTTTCTCTACACAAGTACATACACATAAATGAAAGAATTCACAACTGCACAGGAAATGCGGTAGCAGTGCATTTATTCTAATACAATACACAATGGTCGTCCCATTTCTTTTAATACAATAGACAATGGAAATCATTGTACGAATAAACAAAGCAAACGATAAGATAAAAATAAAGTACAATAACAGGAAATATGTAAAATGTGATAAGATTTATTAGCGGAAGCCGCGTTTTCCAGCAATTAATTATCATCACTCGCCGCACACGTGGTATTTTTAATACAATAGACAATGGGCTTCATTGTAAGAATAAACAAAGCAACCGATAAGATAAAATAAAGATGCGTCAGCGAGACACTAATATAACTAGTTCTATAATAACAGGAAATAATATCATTCGCTGCACACGTGCATGGTACGGCTTTGTTATCATGTGACACAGAGAGTTCCTATAAATAGTCAAATAGATGTTGAAAATATCAGTTTAGCACACAATCGTCTAGCAGTATTTACATCACGCTCAGCATTGTTAATAGTACAAAGTAGTTTACCATGTGTATGACATAATCAACATTAATAAAAGTGTATAATACTCAATGCTGGTATTATTAAAGCAACAGCAACAAAGCAACATAGATAGTCATCTTCAACGCGAGCCTAATTTTAAAATATAATAAGCTCAGTAAACCATTAGACATTATCATGAGTGGAAGTATTGAAACAGACAGTGGTTATCTAAGTGAAGGTGTAAATATGGATAAGGATTCCATGGACTCAATAAATAGTAATGTTGATTACAGTAAGGAGCCCGATGAAATATTGGTAAGATACGAGCATGCAGCAAATAAGAAAAATGTGTATTTGTTACACGCAATTTTCCCTTTGATGACTAACTCCATTCAAATCCAGTGTGGCTTGAGTCCGGCAAGAACCTTTTATCCTGCTGTTATTATACAACACAATTATAAGCCAATGAAAATATCCTTCAGCACATATGAATGGTGTACATTCACGGACATTTTGCGACAATCACAAGCAAATTTCTTCTCGCAAACACAAGAAGGTCATCCCGATGAATCAGAAGCAGTAACCGACAAGTGTGGGGATTATATTTATATATCCCAAGTCCTCTATGAAGATGTCAAAGTAGTGAATATAAAAAAGTTTAACGCCAGCTTTGAACTGTTTGATCAAGATATAAAGGAAATCTTAATAATGGACTCATGTGTATTATCATCTCGTATTGCTATGTTAGATTCGTTAAATTTTTGTTCATATTATCATAATATTTTAGAATTAATAAATTTGTGGCTTAAATCCAATAGAGTAACGTTAAATGTAGAGGAAATATTATTAGCGTTTTGTGACGTATCCAATGATAATTTGTTAAGTAATGCCCTGCGTGAATATCTACATTATTATAAAGATAATCAGGTACTATATGATTTAAATAATAAATAAAAACACTTAAGTAAACTACTTCTTTTATTTTAATCAGTCTTTCACAATGTCTGAGCCTGTTAGCTGCGATGAGAAAACAAAAGATGGATATGAATGATTTTTATATTTCATTGCATGAATTTATTGTATTAATATATTTTAATTACTTTTTTTATATATTTTGTAACCAATAAATTTATGTGATACGTAACTGTAGGATATTTTGTTTCAAAACTAAACTAGAAATATAAAGAATAACTAGATTATATTAATACTTTATTTAAGTACTTATTACAAGCATTATATATCCAAGTAAATTTTCAATCAGATTACAGCTTTGGGACCACGCGCCCCAGTCAACCAGGTTACAGCATTCATAGTATGCCTCCTATCCAATCAGCTTAGTATTAAAACGGCGCGAAATTCAAATTATTAGTGTACAGGGTGAATAAAAAATAAAGTTATATAGGATGAACCAAACAGGAAAGTAACCCAACGGGTAACGAAAAATCATGCGCAGTAGATTCCAATATTTACACAGAAAAAACTCTGGTGATCAGTAAATTTAAAAAATAGCGGGAAATTCAAAAGGAGGGACGTAGTCAGATGTATTGTAGCAAAGGTAACTATAGAGAGAGAAAGAGGCAGACAGACCCAGATAGTCTCTTCGGTCTGACATCACAGACAGGAACATTGACATTCTTGCGGTTGTTACTTAATAAAAACATATATATTATTATATATTTACGTACATAAAATAAATTAATTAATAGAGGTATCAAATATTTTACTTATAGAAAATACGGTCGTTATAGAAAAAATAGATAATCATGGCTGGGCGTGATTTGCGACGTAGAATAATAATGATAAGATATTAAAAATTAAAATTACAGAACTTGATAAAATACCGGTTTTATGCATACGTAGATTACAGATAGGAAGTCGCCAAGGTCGCGACATTTTGCTTTAACAGAAATCCAAACACGTGGAACGTACACAGAGTCTCAAAATTAATAGCATAGGGTGAGGCAAATAAGAAAGTGGCCTAAAAATCATGCGCAGTAGGTAATCTTTTTGTTTACAGAAAATTATGTAAGATGTAATATGAGAAAAAATCATGTGCGTATGACTATCACTACTACTACTACTACTGGATAATAAAATACTAAGAGCTAAGTAGTTTTGAATAATAATAATAATAATAATAATAATGATAATGATAATGATAATGATAACGACAATGACAATCACAATTACAATCACAATCACAATCACAATCACAATCTTAATAATAATAATAATAATAATAATAATAATAACAACACTATAGCGGAAATTTAAAATTGTATTTTATTAATCTTCTTCTACAAGATATATTCTACAGGTCAAAACATTTTAACAGTTTTATTAGAAATTATTTTTAAAATAAGAGCTTGGGATATGCTTTGAAATATCCATATTCGCAAAAAATTCTTCACTTTCACATGGAATACATTTGCTATTAGGTAGTTCGGTTTCTCTACAGAATTTGATGCATTTATATTTCACTGGAACAGGCATATTCTACAGAATCTTCAGTGCTGCAAAATCTTGGCTGAAATAGTTGATTTTAAACGTTTTACGCGTTTTACGTTTTTGACGCGTAAAAAAGTCATAAAAACGTGACGTTTTTGACGCGTAAAAAAGTCATAAAAAAACGACACAAAAACGTGACGTTTTTGACACGTAAAAAGACCACGAAAGATATTTTGTATTTCCCATATAACACCATGTAAAACGTGGTATAAAACGTCACAAAAACGTTACGTTTTTGACACGTAAAAAAGTCATAAAAAAACGACACAAAAACGTAACGGAAACGTGACGTTTTTGACACGTAAAAAGATCATTAAAAAACCGTCACAAAAACGTAACCTAAACGTGACGTTTTTGACGCGTAAAAAGGTCGTCAAAAACGACACAATAACGTGACGCAAAACGTGAGGTTTTTGACGCGTAAAAAGGTCATAAAAAACGACACAAAAACGTCACGTATGCGTGACGTTTTTGACGCGCAAAAAGGCCATAAAAAAAGACACAAAAACGTGACGTTTTTGACGCGTAAAAAGGCCATAAAAAACGGCATAAAAACGTGACGTAAACGTGATGTAAAACGTGACGTACGTGTTTGGCGGGTACGCGTAAGGCTCTTTTCACACACATGCGGATTCCGTTTATACGGCGACCGTGTATACGGATGTTGGACCTTTCACAAGTACACGGTTGCCGCCTGGTATTCAGTTGGACAGTGTCGGGCGGTTGTCTTGCTTGTTATGTTACCAATTTATATTTTATATTCACAGATAATAGATTGATAGCGTTAACAGAATGGATAGAAATAAACTGCTAGCTTTATCTTTATATAGACGTCGCTTGCGACGTATGAGAAAAAAACGTGAAAGGATATACTGGATTCACCCATTTGTTGCAAAAAGAAAAGAATTGGGTGATTTTTATAAACTGTTTATGAATCTCCGAAATCACGAAGACAAATTCTTCATCGACTTTCGAATGTCAATAAAGTCGTTCGATGAATTACATGAGACATTAAAACCAGTATTGCAAAAAAAAATACGGTAATGAGAGAGTGTATCGAGCCCATACAGATGTTGTGTGTTACTCTCAGGTAAGTGATTAAAAATACACATAAGTAGTATGTATCACATATAGAGACATTTTTCTGGGATTCCACTACCTGTAAAGATAATAATATAAAAAGCAGAATATGATTTCCAAAAAGTGTAGGACAGGCAAAATAGTATATTGTACTACGAGTGAGAAAGTCTTTACATGTGAACTGTGTAGCACCACAAATAAGCTATAGACAGTAATTTAAGGTAACTATTAGTTTTTTAAATTTTATTTGTTCACACGGACTAAAGTTAATATAGGTATATAATAAAGTTAAATAAAGGAAATTAGTTAATAGTTTCTAGTAGTATATTTAAAGTAGCTATAATTATTAAATGGTTATAATATACCTATGTAATAGCTTTAGAAATAACTATGTGAAATCTAAATCAGTGTACACAGACCCCTGTGTAGAATTACTATCAACTGAAGATGGATTGTCGTCTACTGGATCGTATTGATGAAAATATTCACGTGTGGTTGCCTGGTGGGGGTAATTGGCTGTGGTTTGGGTATATGCAGGTATATTTCTATTTACAGAAGAAAAATCTTGAAGGGTTACAGTTGGTTCTCTGAAACGGCGAACATGTTCCGTAGTAGTATTATGTGGAGGATTATAGCAATAATAATTATTAGACGCAGCAGAAGTTGTGGCTAATGACTTAGAATTATGACTTGGATGTTATTGATGTGATTAAAATCGATTTTTCTTAATATTGTTGATTACTTGTAAGACGTCTATCTGAAACTGTAGAGTTTCGTCTTCTGTGAATGTATTTAATGACGGGATGATACCTTTAAAAAACGAAATGTGACGGTTGTTCCGAGGGTTTTATAATCCTCATATCAACCTCATCTACTTTGCGTTTTCGGGATCCAAGTGGCTTATTTCGGGGAGGTATTTCAAACTGAGTAATTGTCAGTTTCCAAAGCACCAAGTTCAGAAGAATTTTATTTTTCGCAATTTGCAGATAAACTATCTTCAGTTGATCGAGGGGTAAATATTTTGGTTAAGATACAAGTATACCCCCAATTACTTTGTTTCTCATACGCAAGATGGAACTAGTGTCAGGCTGGTAAAGCAGGTACCAAACTTGGAAATCATAGTAAACTTCTATGCAGCGTTGCCGGTTTTCGCACTTTTAGAACTCGTGTCATTTTATGTGTTTATGAGGCGGGTGAAATGCACATACGAAGAAGAAGGCACGCAGTACAGCGGGGGAATAAAAAACGGGAGAGAGTGCGCTCCACCACTTTGCTAATGAGATGAGATACATATTCGTCCTTCACCTGTCAGATGAAATGAGTTGACCTGTTTATATCAGTTAAAAATCCTTGGGTTTAGTGATAGCCCACAAAATTTAGAAAATAGTATACCTACTTATTAATATTATGTTTCAACTAGAATTTAGCGTATTTTCTTTTTACAAAATGCCTACAATATTAATTAGAAAGTCAAGGAAGATTCATAATTTTTAAAAATAAATAGGGATCTATGATTTCAATATGATTAAAACTTGTTTATACATAAATATTATACCATGTAAGTTATAAAATAACTGATTTAAGAAGTTAAATTTTGTCGTTCGAAATAATATTTAGCATGTAGCACAAAGAATATACCTAATAAATTTACTTATTCAATATAAATCTCTATATATAAATATATTTATAAGGATACAACTTTGATACTTTATACTTTTACTGTTTTTTTTTTTTTTGATTCTGGCTTCTACGCGATAGCGACAGCTTAGCTTGCATAAAGAAATATCGGTGAAGTAAGAGAATAATTATTATAAATTATATGAAAGTTACGAGTACAGCTGCCCTGCTATCAAGTAATATAATATGTTAGATAAAATCCTAGACTGCTTTGGTTTCCTGTATTATGATTTCACTTATTGTTTGACGCTCGAATAATAGAGTCCTCCGTTTTGTAAATTAAACTGTAATTCTTTTAAATTAGTTAATGTTACCTAAAAATAAAGTTTGTGAAATTTTTTAAAAACGGAGTCGTTACGGCCAAACGCGTAACTGGTTTCAGAGTCGTGGGATTTCTGAGACAAGTCATTTTCCGAAAATTGAAAATCGACGCTGGTTTCAATCACTAACATCGCAGAACCGCCCTGAACGAACGAAAAAGTACCCCAGGTCAACGCCAGGCGCTGGAGAAGAAAAGTAGTTCATAATTAAGAAAACGAAGAAATAAAGACAACTTTAACTTTTATTTTGTAAGTACGATTGATCATTTATTCCCAAAAATCAAACCTATACCAATCCTACTTACCTTGTAACCTTAAATCTCAATTTATTTTTACGCTTTGCAGTATTCAAATTTTATGTCTTTCAAAGTTGTGATTGGCTGGATCGAGTAGGTTATGATCAGCTTTGTGGCATAATTACTAATACGCTTTCTAGTTATAAGATTTTAAACATTAAAAAGTAAAACAAACTTTCCCGCTGACAATTGTTATATATTGTTGCCCCCAATAGAGCATTGCCTGATTATTAATGTATATCCCTCGTTGCAATTGAACATATAACCTGAGTCACATTTTAAAATATAAAAATAAATCGACCCGCTGACAATTGTTATATATTGTCGTGATAGAGCATTGCTTGATTATTCAAGTATATCCCTCGTTGCGATCAAACATATAACCTGAGTCACACCATAAAATAAAAACAAATAAAACAAAGTGTGATTTTACTAACCACTACATAATTATTGAGTACATACTGAATGTCGATAAATACCAGCGACATTGACGAAATAACCAATCAATTTGGAAACATCCCTACCGAAAGAAGACTAAATATTAATCTACCAAGAATCATACCACCTCGAAGAATGGCACAACCCTCTATCAAAGATTATTTGGACACCATTCCACAATTTAATGGCGATCCAATTCTCGTCTCAAATTTTATTTTGGCATGTGAAAATATTATAACTTCTTTAAGAAGAGATGGTGACGAAAATTTCAATTCATTCCTGGTTGCACATATAAGAAGTAAATTGGTAGGAAGAGCAGCCCAATTAATATCTGTAAGAGACCTAAAAGCATGGACGGATTTAAAAGTTAAAGAAGCAATTTTATTTACATTTGGAGATCAAAGAGATGAAGACTCCCTATTAAGAGACCTTATTATGCTAAAACAAGATAATAATGAATCATCCTTAAGGTTTGGCGAAAAATGCCAAGACACACTAAGCCTGCTGTTATCAAAAATAAATTCAGGAGCAGAAAACGAAGCACTGAAAATTGAAAAAACAAATATGTATAGACAATTAGCAGTCAAAACGTTTATGAAAGGTGTAAAAGAACCCTATAGTCTAATAGTAAGATGCAGAAACCCTCAAACTTTAGAAGAAGCAATAACTATTGTATCAGAAGAAAATAACCTAAATTATATTAGAAAAAATTTACAAAATTCTAATTATACATTTGGAATCAATAGAAATCAGCCAAATAATTATCAGATGCCAAGAAGAAACCCAACACCTGCCTATAACGCTAGACCAGCTATCACCCCACCTAGGCCAGCATTCAATACACAAAATAGAATATATCAATGGCCAAACAGACCCAATTTTTGGCAACAACAAACAGCTAATCGTCAAAATACAATACAACCTTTTAGACAACAGAATAATACAACTAATAATTCAGGTACCCAAAGAAGACCACAAAATTATCCTATACCAATGGATACATCATCAGGTAACACCTACATTCGAAAAAATCAATTTCAACCACATAATAATCACTTTCGACCAAATAATTTACAAAAGCCCAACTTTACATTTGAAGAACTTCATTACAGTGATATAAATCATGAAGGTGACCAACAAAAAGAGTACCCTGTAGACCAATACGAAGCAAGCACATCATATTTGCCCCCATACGAATATTATGAAATGAATAACTCATATTTGGATGGATATATTGAACCAGATTATATCCCTGATTCATCAGAACCAGAACCTACAATTACTGAACCAGAAAATCTGGATTTTCCACAGGACCCTCCAATAAAAACTACGAATAATACAAATTTATTCCCTGATCGAAACACAATTGCCCTATATATTTATAAAAGATTTAAAAGCTAATTTTCTCATAGATACTGGATCGACAAAAAGTTTAATCAAACGAAAATTAGCACAAAAATATTTTAGTAACAAAATTAAATCTGACCACTTTGCAATACAAACGGCTCATGGCTTAACAACGCATAAAGAAAGTATAAAAATTAAACTTCCCAAAACGTTTAATTCTCATAAAGAATACAAATTTTATCTTTTTGATTTTAACCCAAAATTTGGGGGATTAATAGGCATAGATTTATTAAAAGATTTAAAAGCTCAAATCAATATTAATAAAAATAAATTGATTACTGGAAAAAAATCTATCACCTTAAATATGTCAAATAAAAATACCACAAAAATTACTATACCACCGAAAACTGAAATGATTACCAAATTACCAGTTGAAAACACCAAATTGAAAGAAGGTATTATGCCTAACCAAAATTTTAAAAATGGTTTGGAAACACCCACAGCTTTAGTAAAAGTAAAAAACAATCATATTATAACAACTGTGACGAACAACACAGAAGACACTCAAATTTTGCACATAGAAAAACCAATAGAAATTAAGCCATTTAAACAAGAATACCTAAATAATACCGAAATATTACAAGAAAATGTACCTATGGACTTAGACTATGTTGAACAGCTGTTAATACAAAATTTGGAAAATAATTTAAGAACGTCACATTTAAATTCAGAAGAAAAAACAAAAATAGAGAATCTATGTTACAACTACAAAGAGATATTTCACCAAGAAGATTTACCCCTTACATTAGCTTACATTTACTAGCCAAATAAAACACAAAATTCGAACAAGTGATGAACTTCCAGTTTATACGAAAAACTATAGATATCCACATATATACAAAGATGAAGTCCAGAACCAAATGGATAAAATGTTAAAAACTAATATTATTCAGGAATCCATATCTCCTTATAATTCACCTATATGGGTAATACCTAAAAAGGCAGATGCCAGTGGTAAACAAAAATACAGAATTGTTATCGACTATAGAAAATTGAATGAAAAGACTATAGAAAACAAATACCCAATACCGAACATCGATGACCTATTAAGTAAATTAGGTAATTGTATATATTTCACCACATTAGACCTTGCCAGTGGCTTTTACCAAATTGAGATGGACGAAAATGATGCAGAAAAAACAGCTTTCACAGTGGACAATGGACACTATGAGTTTAAGAGAATGCCCTTCGGATTACGCAACGCGCCTGCGACTTTTCAATCTGTCATGGGTCATGTCCTTAGAGGATTACAAAATAACATATGTCTTGTGTATCTTGATGACATCATAATTTTTTCCACGTCACTAGATGAACATATTGAAAGACTCCAAAAAGTATTTGACCGACTAAGAAGCTGCAACCTTAAAGTACAGCTCGATAAGTCCGAATTCTTAAAGAAAGAAGCCGAATACCTTGGACACGTTATTACCCCAAGTGGAGTAAAACCGAATCCCAATAAAATAGCAGCGATACAGAAATTTCCAATACCAACTACAACTAGAGAAATAAAAAGATTCCTAGGACTCCTCGGATACTACCGTAAATTTATACAAAACTTCGCAGATTTGACTAAACCACTAACGAAATGTCTCAAAAAGAACGCCAAAATTATACATAATCAAGACTTCATAAATTCATTTGAAAAATGCAAAGAAATATTAACAAATTCACCTAACTGCAATATTCCAATTTTGAAAAACCACTCATTATAACTACAGATGCATCTGACGTTGCAATTGGCTCAATTTTATCACAAGGAAAATTAGGAGAAGATTTACCAATATGTTACGCTTCAAGGACGCTAAATGAAACAGAAGCTAAAATGAGTACAACAGAGAAAGAATTATTATCTATAATATTTTCATTAAAATACTATCGACCATATATTTTTGGAAGAAAAATCACAATTGTAAACTGACCATAAACCACTACTTTGGCTAGCAAATTTAAAAGAATGTAATGCGAGACTGACTCGATGGAAATTAAAATTACAAGAATTTGATTATGAAATAATACATAGAAAAGGAAAATGTAATGTAACAGCTGATGCTTTATCACGTATTCAAATTTATCCAATTGATCATTCAATAATCGCCACCGCTGGAACTTCCCGAGATTTACAATCACCAACACCTAGTGAAATAGATAGACTACTTGACGACGTAATAGACAACACCGCCAGAAATTTAACCGAAAATCTACCCGAAAATGCAATTGAAAATATAGATGAGAATCTATTAGAAAATGTATTAGAAAATCCAACCAAAATAAATTTAGAAGATATACCACTTGTCACAATAAACTCAGATAAGCTAGGGATGTACAATTCCACTAGCTTAAGTTCATTGACATTAGCTCCGGTAGCTCAGGGAGATTTATGATACTAGGGCGTAGTATTCGTAGGACTGCTTTGAATGTTGACAAGTTATTTGGGCACCAGGATAATTTTTAGATATAAGATAAAAGAAACTATATAAAAGTTAGTTGAATACACTATAATCAAATAAGCAAATTGAATTGAAATTACAATTGAATAATAAAGTGACTATTTAACAATAATTCAAAAATGATTTAATATTGACTAAAATATGAAAAAAAAAAGGTGACAAATGAAATTTTAAAATTGGCTAACTTTACAAAATTTTACGAGGTTCGGGGTCACTCTGACAATCTCGTTCTGTTCCGTCTTTACCATAGTAAATTCGTTTTACCATAAAAATAAATTTAAACTCTCATTTTTCCCTAATAAAATAATTAATATGCAACACACATTTCATACCCTTTCCCACCTAACTTCCTAAAAGCACATGCGCCGATGCGGACAGTGTGGAAGAAGGGATTGAGAGAAAAAACACTCTTAAGAAAACTCTCGTGTGTGAAGAATCGTATCGTATCACACGCACATCTCATTTTTCTATAAACCTCTTAAATTTCTCATTCTCGACATAAATATTCGGTTACGCGAGTTACAAGTGTGCCGGCTAGTTAACGTAACAACAACAATCTCGAACGTGGAAACAGCGACGCAGAATTGCAACCCAACACGCCGCGTGTACCATCAGCGAAGCCAGGAATCCCAGCGACCTATGTAAGTGTGCTATACCTATTTACCCATAATACAGTCCACTAATATCTGCGCACACATCATTTTGGTACCTTCTCCCGGATCTCCTTTCAGTGTTGTTGCATATTTTGCATATAATTGATCGATATAGTGTAATACTGAATTATTATACATAAAATTGTTAATATTTTACCGCCAATTCTACGCCATTTTCTCCCTGTTTCTAGTTCAGCAACAGGTAGACCTTCGACTCAGTTCGGTCGGTTTCTATAGCAACGCTTCGGCGCACACCCGCTTAGGTATTTACATTTCATTCGTATTTTAAAATTGAATAAAATTAAAAACTCATTCTCTCTTGCTCTTGCTCCGGTTAAATACCTGAAATCTCCCGCTTGTTTGATAAATAAGTGTGACAACTCGTTCTTTATTAGATTTATAAATAAATTAAATTATTAACCCGATAATGTCTAAACTAAAGCAGTGCAGTGCTCTTAGGCAAAATTACATTCTAAAAATTACGGAACTAAGAGAAATAGCGAATAACGCTCTAGCCGATAAATCTCTCTATGATAGTTTTAAATGTAGGTACTCGTGCATTGAAGAAATAAAACTTAATTTTGAAAAACACCATAGCAGCGTTATAAATATTGTCTCTACCTTGGAGGATAGTGAACTGGACGCCGAATTTAAAATACAGTCCGATTTTGATTCGCATTTTTTCCATATACAAACCATTTATAAAAAACTTTTTGATAATTCTATAACTGACAATAAGTTGGGTAACTCTCTAAACTTGAATTCGGTGAAGCAAAACGTTAAATTACCTAAAATCGGATTACCTCAATTCAATGGTGATGTTTCGCAGTGGCAAACATTTATCGATAGTTATGGCTCTCTAATACACGACAATGATTCCCTCGCAGATATTGATAAATTCAATTACCTATTGCAATGCCTTAAAGGAGCCCCTTTGCAATTAATAAAAGCCACACCTCTTAGTAGCCCTAATTACCTTATTGCATACAATTTATTGGAAAAAAGATACGATAATCCTCGAATAATAGCTACGGCTCACTGGCATGCTTTAGAAGCGACAAAAAGGCTCAGCGGCTCAGAAGGGCCTGCAGCACTCCGCCAACTGGCAGATACATTTCGAGAAAACATTTCCATTCTAGAAAATATGAAGTTTCCAGTTAAGCAATGGGACCTCATTCTGTTCACTATGTTATTCGATCGCCTTGATAAGGCAACGGCTGTTAGGTTTGAGATCGCTCATGACATCTCTAAAAATACAACGAATTCTTATGACCTGCTAATGGATTTCCTCGACAAACAGTGCGATGCACAAAATAAAGTAGCTCTGGCTAGGAACTTAACCTTAAAACAAAGTGACTCGCCGAAATTTAGGCAGAATTTTGGTTCTAAAGCTATCACGTCTACAACCCTTACTACAAACTGTACTAATACTCAGTTTTCCTGCCCTCTCTGCAAAGCAGATTATTTACTTTATCATTGCCCTAATTTTACTTCTAAATCCCCACAAGAAAGATCCACTTGTGTCAGAGCAAATAAATGGTGTATCAATTGTTTAGGACATAAACACTCTATTGAGAATTGTTCTTCTCGTGGAGTATGTAGGAAGTGCTCGAAAAAACATCACACTATGTTACATTTCCCCTCTCGCTCAAATGAACCCGCGGCGAGTGTCTCTCAACCGAATCCTCCAGTACGAGCGCTTATTGATAGCGCTAGTGACTCGAACTATATTTCTTCTCGTTGCGCAAACAAATTGGGTTTGGGTCTAACTCGAAGAGACTCTAGCATCGCGATTTGTGGCATAGGTCAGACTAGTACTCACTCATCTCAAATTATCTCTTCTGTGGTCAGGCCTTGTCTCAGTATCACTCCAGCATTTGATTTGGACTTTATTGTTCTTCCTAAAATCTGTTCGAAAATGCCAGTTGTCTCTTTTGGAGATGGCGTAATAAACCAGTTTTCTAACCTCACTTTGGCAGATTCAAAGTTCCACATCTCTAAGCCCATAGATTTACTCTTGGGCGCGGATATCTTTGGTCAAATTCTAAAAGGTAGCACTATAAATAACCCCTTGAATAGTCTTGTAGCTATTGATACTGTTTTTGGATGGATGGTTACAGGCAAAATGGAGAAACCCTCTGAGACTATTGTCGCTAATACGTTTCTCTCTCATTCCAATCTGTCTCTGGAAATGTTAGTGCACAAATTTTGGGATTTGGAACAACTTCCATACTCGCAGGCAGTCACTCCCGAAGATATGCTTGCAGAAAGGCACTTCTCTGATACTGTCACTCGGGCAGAATCAGGACGCTTTGTGGTATCTTTACCGTTTCGAAATGAACCTCCGACTTTCGAAGGTATAAGAGAACAAGCTCTGAGAAGGTTCAATTCTCTTGAACGTCGTCTTCATCGCGAACCCCGTCTACTCGATCAATATTCTCAATTTATGTTGGATTATCTCTCGTCAGGTCATATGTCTCCTTGTAATGACCTCTTGTTAAGTTCACATTCGTATTATATTCCCCATCATTTTGTGATCAAACCAGATAGCTCAACCACTAAACTGAGGGTAGTTTTCGATGCGAGTGCGAAGGATCTTAAAAATCGATCTCTCAATGACACGCTCCTTCCAGGTCCTAAACTTCAGCAAGATCTGATTTCGATCCTACTCAGATTCCGAATACATGGTGTGGTATTCACCGCAGATGTGAAGCAAATGTTCAGACAGATTCTAGTCCGCGATGAGGATCGCTCGTATCAATTAATTTTATGGCGTTTCTCCAAAAATGATGTGATTCAAACCTTTGTTCTCAACACCGTTACTTATGGTATGAATTGTTCTCCCTTTCTCGCCATACGAACTCTGCTGCAATTGGCAAAAGAATTTAAGTCCGAATATCCTATCGCCTCACAAATTCTCGAAAGTGATATATATGTAGATGACATATTATCTGGTAGCGATTCATTACAATCAGCTCTTCAAGCCCAACAGGAGCTTATATCTCTACTCGAAAAGGGTTGTTTTCAACTCCGCAAGTGGGCCAGTAATGACTCTGGCTTACTCAATCATTTACCCTCGGATAGTCTCCCGTTTCTGTTTGACACAGAAACCGACTCAACGATAAAATTACTGGGTCTTCAGTGGTCCCCTTCCTCTGATAGTTTTAATTTCAAAATCACCCCTCTTCATAATGACTGCACAAAACGATCAATGTTATCGGATCTCGTACGCATTTTCGACCCTTTGGGGTTTTTAACTCCTTTGACATTGTATCTAAAGTTCATAATTCAGCAACTCTGGGCTAGAAATAGTGATTGGGACTCTCCTCCACCCACTGACATCCTAGAAACTTGGAATCAGTTCAAGGGTGAGCTTCCTGCTATTCAGAAGATTCAAATTCCGCGGCATATTATTCCCAAGGATTATGTGTCTCTACAATTGCATGGATTTTGTGACGCTAGTTCTAGAGGTTACTCTGCTGTCTTATATTTACTCTCTACACTACCTTCAGGTGAAATCCAGGTAACATTTGTTTGCGCAAAGTCAAAGGTTGCCCCGCTCAAATCCATATCAATACCCCGACTTGAACTCTGCGCGGCTCTGCTCTTGTCCGATCTCATGAAATATGTCATTTCTCATTATGAAAGTCGTTTGATTATATCTCAAATATATGCTTGGTCAGACTCGACTATAACCCTCGCTTGGATTAGATCGTCACCACACCGATGGGGAACTTTCGTATGTAATAGACTCACAAAAATACAGGAGAATATATCTTCAGCGGCTTGGCGCCACGTAAACTCCCAAGACAATCCTGCAGATCCTTGTTCGCGTGGCCTCTTAACCTCTGCCTTGATCTCAAATTCTTTATGGTTCTCTGGTCCTCACTGGCTCACTAAGTCATTAGATGTTCATTGACCATTATTCCGCTTTAGGCAAAGTCCAAAGAGTCACAGCATATGTTCTAAGATTTATTTATAACCTTAGACATCCTCGTGCCAAGCAAGTTGACTATTTAACTCGTAGCGAACTAGAGAACTCATTGACAGTTCTTATTAAGTATGTACAACTGATAGAATTTCCTTCAGAAATCACTCGTTTAAAGTCTCAAAAACCTCTTCCAAAAGCCTTTAAGAAACTAACCCCATTCATTGATAGCTCGGGACTCCTCGGGGTGGGCGGTCGATTAGGCAACTCATACCTCTCATTTTCTCAAAAGCACCCGTGTCTTTTGCCCAACAAACACAGGCTAGTGGACCTAATAATTGAACATACCCACAAGACATTCTTACATCCTGGGCCTCAAACACTCCATTATTTGTTATCCCAACGATACTGGATTTTTGGGTCAAAACGTGCTATTCGTCGTGTGCTAGCTAAATGTCACATCTGTTTTCGGGCTAAGCCAATTTCACGTCAACCGCTTATGGGTGATCTACCAGCAACTCGAATCTCTCAGATAAAGCCATTTTCCAAGGTTGGGGTGGACTTCGCAGGACCCTTTTTTTTGTCACTCTAGGAAAACTTCGTGGTGTTAAATCTCAAAAGGCTTGGATATGTGTATTTGTGTGTATGGCAACTAAGTGTATACACCTGGAATTAGTCTCGTCTCTTTCTGCTGAAGCCTTCCTTGCTGCGTTTCGACGTTTTATTTCTCGCCGGGGCACATGCACGGACATTTTCTCTGACTGTGGAACAAATTTTGTTGGTGCATCTAAGCAAATAGCCACTCTCATGAAACGCGTCACGTCGGATTACGAGCAAGTTTCCTGGCATTTTAATCCATCAACTTCCCCAAACTTCGGCGGCTTATTTGAAGCAGGGGTCAAGTCTGTTAAGCAGCATCTCGTACGAGTCGTGGGTACCCAGGTTCTCACTTATGAGGAGCTCAACACTGTCCTCGTTCAGATAAAGGCTGTGCTGAACTCTCGCCCTCTCTCACCAATGAGCTCTGACCCAGGAGATCTCTCTGTCTTAACCCCAGGTCATTTTCTGACACTCAGCCCTTTAAATTCTCTTCCCGATGATGATCTCACTGAGACACCTCTAGGACGTCTCACTCGGTGGCAACTTTTACTGCGAATGCATCAGGACTTCTGGCGCCGCTGGCACCGGGAATATTTACATACACTTTTACAGCGTGGTAAATGGTTCGATCCTTCAGTACCCATCAAAATAGGAACTTTGGTTCTTTTAAAAAAACGAGTTGTCACCTCCTCAAACTTGGCACATTGGCCGCGTGGAAATGATTCATCCCGGAGCGGATAAAATTACACGTGTGGTTACGGTGCGCACTGCCAAAGGCAGCATCAAGAGACCTGTTTCGAAGGTCTGCCCTCTACCTCTCAACTAATCTCTCTCCCTCATTCCCTCACTCTCTTTTTCTCTCTTATCTCTCTTGATCTAGGTAAAATGTTAATAACATTTTAGGTGAGCGGAATGTTCCGTCTTTACCATAGTAAATTCGTTTTACCATAAAAATAAATTTAAACTCTCATTTTTCCCTAATAAAATAATTAATATGCAACACACATTTCATACCCTTTCCCACCTAACTTCCTAAAAGCACATGTGCCGATGCCGACAGTGTGGAAGAAGGGATTGAGAGAAAAAACACTCTTAAGAAAACTCTCGTGTGTGAAGAATCGTATCAGTAGGTATGGCGAGGTGTTGGGCCGGGCTCCGCCCCCCAGATGGGGGCCCCCTTAGGGCTCCGCTGGGCCCCAACTCTCAAAATCAAAATGGGGCCCCCAACTGTCAAAATGGGGCCCCCAACTGTCAAAATGGCGCTCGCAGCTACCTAGACCAAAGACCCATAGACCTACAAATCAGAGGGGCCAAAGACCCATAGACCTACAATTCAGAAGAACTACAAGCCTCTAGGGCCCTCAACATAACCTCAAAGCCATAGCGTCTTATGGGCACGGTTCTAAAGCAGAAAGCTAAAGGAGCCGCACACGGCGGCGCATTGCTACGGCACATAAAGAATTTACGTTCTAATAGCGAAAACGGCCAATCGGGACTCAATATTTGAATTTAAAGTATATGGGCGTGTTCCCCAACTCGAAACAAGCCAGAATCCGTCTACTTCCGGTCTCCATTTCCGGTCTCTCGAATCACATGATATGGGGTATCAAACGACTCGTCGCAACGTGTAGAACACTAATTTAGCCAAATTTACGTTCTAAGAGCGAAAACGGCCATTCGGGACACAATATTTGAATTTAAAGTACATAGGCGTGTTGCCCAGCTCGAAACAAGCTGGAATCCAGCATAAAATGGTCACCTCCGGTCTCCATTTCCGGTCTTTCGAATCACATGATGTGGGATATAAAACGACTCGTCTCAATGTGTAGAACACTAATTTAGCCAAATTTACGTTCTAAGAGCGAAAACGGCCACTCGGGACTCAATATTTGAATTTAAAGTATATAGGCGTGTTGCCCAGCTCGAAACAAGCTGGAATCCAGCATAAAATGGCCACTTCCGGTCTCCATTTCCGGTCTCCCGAATCACACGATGTGGGGTATCAAACGATTCGTCTCAACGTCTAGAACACTAATTTAGCCCTATTTTCTTTCTAAGAGCGAAGACAGCCGTTTGGGGCTCGATATTTGGCAAGTTCTCCGACTCGAGACAAGCTAGAATCCGTCTACTTCCGGTCTCCATTTCCGGTCTCCCGAATCACATGATGTGGGGGTATCAAACGACTCGTCTCAACGTCTAGAACACTAATTTAGCCAAATTTACGTTCTAAGAGCGAAGACAGCCGTTTGGGGGCTCAATATTTGAATTTAAAGTATATAAGCAAGTTCTCCGACCGATCACCAACACAGCCGACACCAGCGTGATATCTCATTATTATTAAATGCGAACGAACTCATATAACTTAACCTAACTTTTCGTGGAACAAGCACGACCGACCGATCACGAACACAGACCACTGTAGACTGCATGTATGTAATATAATATAATAAATATCTAATTATCTCCATACTGACGAGAGCAACGACAATTTAAAACCTAACCTAACTTTTTGTGTGGAACAAGCACGACTGATCACCAACACAGCTGACACTGAACTTACGACTTGTAACAAAATATTTAAAACAAGCACGACTGATCCAGAAACAACAACAACAACGACGACGACGAACTCATACAACTTAACCTTACTTTTTTTCGTGGGACAAGCACGACCGATCACGAACACAGACCACGGTAGACTGCATGTATGTAATATAATAATAATACATCATGATTGTAAATATTAAAATCTGAATAATAATATAAGTTTGCAAGTTCCTTATCAGCATGTTACCGGAGGTTCCTTATCAGCTCGCTAACGGAAGTTGCTTATCTGCAGGAAATGAGGTAAGCGTATAGGTCTACATAAGCAAAATAGCACAGAATTTGAAATTTTATACAGTGGTGTTGCATAAAAGAGGGATATTTATTAACAAGTAGGCTCATAGGAGGGGTTTGAATTTAAAAATTAAAAGCATATATTGAAACCAGGAATCGAACCCGGGACCTATAGATTTTCAGTATACCGCTCTCCCACTGAGCTATTTCAACTATAGTAAAGTAAATAAAACTAGATTTAAAAATTTAATATTATATTTATTAATATAACATCTATATATATATATCGTCTTGATTTCTTCTTATTGTATTTCAAATACGACTGCCGGATTTGGCTTGCCACAGTTTTTGAGTCCTTTGAATGTTAAGGTATATTTTCCGGGCACAAAGTTGTTCAAATTACCTTCAATAGTTTCCAATGATCGGCGCGGTAGAAATACCGTCGATGCATCACGCTCCGCCAAGGGAGAACGACCAAATCTTGTGTTTACGATACTAATCTGCAAAATTGGCATAGGTACATCGATGGGCAGGTCCTGTAGCTTTAGCGTCGGCTTTCTCTGGAAATTTGCAGCACAGTTGATTGCGCTAAGATCCATTCTACAACAAAAAATACACATAATATTATTTAAAAATGTTATAATTAATAAAAAAAAAAACAAAGATAATAGATGTATAGCTAAAAATGTAATACTTACGTTCAACTATATTTCAGGACACAATAGTACAACAGTAGCTATTAGATGTGGATACAGCTGCTGTACTATGATAATAATGTACTATAGTAAAGCTTATGTTTCACGTAGGAATTGAAGGTGTTGCTCTACCGATGTTCAGCTAATACACTGATTATTATTATGGTCTCTGCACATCTTTATACGTTATTTCATCTCCCCACTTTAACCTCAATATGAAAAAAAAACAAGCTTTGTTATTACCTAAAATTAATTTTATCACTGAATATAGGGAGATGGCGGTTTAGGTATCTATTCACACTTCCTGTAAATATTTGTGTGTATCTCTCTAACCACAGAGTCTAACCTTGGTCACCGCAAATGTAACAAAATATTTACAGGAAGTGTGAATCTATCTGAGAGGCGATATAATAGTTATCTAACCGCACACACAAATATTTATTATTATATTACGCGTGCGGTTAGATAAGTATCGCCTCTCGGCTACAATAACAACGTTTTATTATGGATATAGATTTATTGAAAGACATATTAATTTTATCTATTTATTACATTGAAAATAGTTTTACAATTTTATTGTAGGTACTAAAGCACGTATACAAAAACTACAATCTTGCTGGGCAGATACAGGTCCGTCCCAATGAGTCGTCCAGTCGGGTCGATTGTAATGGACGAAGCAGGGTAGTCTAGTTTGCAAATTAAAGTTCCTTTGATAACTTTTAGGCAATTTTGACCAAACATCCAATAATTCAGTTGGCTGCATATATTTAAGAATATAGTCTAGTGGAACATGTTGCAGTTCCTCTTTAGTAAAATCGGTAAAAGATTTTATTCCATCACGATGTCGTGACATCATAGTTTGGCTTTTACAGCCCGCACAACTAGCTGGCTGAGACATTGCTACAAGACTGATAAAAATAAAAGAAGAAGCGTACTTATAAAAATGTCTTATTTATTATTTAAATCAGATAGTACATTCTCCTTATAATAATATAGATATTCGCGCAAAGCATTACATAACAAACTATCTGGGGATATATCGAAAAATGCCGTAAATAGTTCATCTAAATTAAACGTTAATTTATCAGGCTTTAACCATGAACTAATCAATTTCAAAATATTATCATAATATACACTGAAATTTAAAGAATCCAACATGTTTATTCGATGCGAAATTAGATTAGCATCCAGGTGCAAAAGTTCACGCAAATCGTCTTCATAGATGTCCACAGATATGTTGTGTTTGTTGATTACTAACATCTTCACATGTTCGATGATATGCTGTGATACCATGACGTAATCTCCACATTTATTGAATATTGGTTCGTATTCGTCGGGGAAGCTGTTGCCATCATCGTCCGTGGGTTTAGCATTAAAAAAATCCGTTTGAACGTCGCGCAATAACTTGACTAGGGAAGTCCATTCAAATGTATCAAACGATATTTTCCTTGTAGCATTAGCTTGTAGAATTATCGCAGGAGAAAAGCATCTTGCTGGACTTAGGCCGCATTGAATTTGCAAAAAGCTGCTAGCCATTTGAAAAACTGTCGGTAGAAGGTATGTGGTTTCTTTGTGAGCTCGTTCCTCGTACATAGCAAGCACTCTATCAATTTCAGCGTAATAATCCATAGCCATATCTTCACAACTAGGATCACAGACGTATGTTTTAATACTTTCACTCATGATGATGTCTATAGGTATACTGACAGCTGTTGTATTTTAACTCAAGGTAGGTGGCTCTTCCACACTTCCGCCCGCCCGCCCGCCCCTCTATCAAAGTATGTTGCACTTATCAATCCAACTGTTGTGACTTTTGTCAAAGCCCAGCCATTGCACGTATGCTTTGTTTCCTTTTCTTCTAAGTACCTTCTCCACCAGATAGATGTCTGGGCTGGTGGTTTTCTGTAGTTCCTCGGTGTAAAAGACACCTTTGATAGGCCGTCCCTGTACATCTTCCAAAAGTAAGGTTGTAGGTGTTGTTATGTTAACTGAGACGAATTTAAAGAGTTCGGTTGTCCAATTGGGCGTGTAGCCTTTATCGAATACATGCTTATTTTTACTTATACGCACAACATCGCCCACTTTGAATTTTCGCGCTCCGCTAATCTTGATGTGACTATAGGCGGATTTTAGTATAGCTTTTTCATTGGATTTATTTACTTCGGCGGGTGATCTGATTGCCAGGATTCGTCCAAGCCTTTTATGATGGTACGCCTGCGTCCAAAGTTCTTTCTTGCGGGCTTATGCAGTTCGTTGACCAATTGAATTTTTTCCTTTGAATGTTTCCATGCCATTATTATTATTTCAGTTTATGGGTGTCCTGGGTTGTTTGATGCGTTACTGCTACTGACTGGCGTTGTAATTTTAGACATATCATCATATACTTGCTTCATTTGCTTTTCAACATCAACCTTGAACTGATCAAATTCGCGCTGAATTTTTCCCGCGGTATTTTGCAAGTCTTTCAGCGTTTGCGCCACATGATGTATGGATGTGTCGACCGCAACTGGAATAGCAGCAACTTTTTTATTAAACATATCGGCCGCCAGCGCTAACTCGCTAATAGCTTTATTTCTCACGGCTACAGCCTGCTTAATCCTATTATCCATATCGTTCATATTAGCTTGAATCAAGCCTTGAAGACTATCTCGGGTGGATTTTAATTGATCTGAAAGGCGGGATATGCTGCGGTCCACATATTTTTTATTTGCAGCATCATTGTCGCTAGTAGGGGGTTTAACGTTGCTCAGTTTCAAATAATCCACATCGATATTTCCATCACTTGTAAAGGTAAAACCATGTCGTTGATTCTGCTGTTGTTGCTGCAACAGGAAACCGGCACCTCCACCAGAGTGTTGTACTGGAGATCTTCCAAACTTATCGATGCCCATCGTGCAAGTGTTAAGGCCATCATTTTGCATCGATCTATATAGCACTTAATAAATTAAATTAGCCTCCCGCAATTCATTAATAATGGCAATTATTTCATTGTCGAGGGAGGTGGTATTGACGGCATTTTTGGACGCTACCAAAAGTCTCAAGCGGTCCACAAGCTCATTAGGGTTATCCCAATAAATGTATTCTATGGGCTTTTTATTATAAATCATATTGTTCTCGTATGAGAGGCCTGATCCAGCTGTTGATTTTGTCCTTGCCTTGGTGGGAAATAGCGGCTTGATAATTTTATGATATTTAAACATCTTGGAGCCTTTTAATCGCCCTAGAGTGTCTTGATGGACGCCGCATAGCTTCAGAATCTGCCTATATGATAGTGTATCATCCTTGTTAAAAGATGGGTCCTGATAGAAAAGTAGTTGATATAGGCCCGGGGTGCCTTTGAATTGCTGTCCGTCTATTATTATGTTTCCAGTACGTCGATCGAAATCTATTATTTCACGTCCCAATAACCGCTTTGATGTTGTGGCATCATATACCGGGCCATAAATCTTGTCTATTACATCGCTCTCAGTCCAATGTTCAGCGACATACTTTTGCGCCATTTCAGGATATTGATCTAAATATTCCTCCATTACGTCACTAGTTGTATCGACTATACTATGTTGTTGTTGTTGCGACCCCTCTTCTTCTCCTATTGATTTCTCAAATTCATCGCCTTCTGTTGCGGACGTTGATGCTACATGTTCTGTTGATAGGAACCTGGGTAAGGTTAAAGCAGGAGGCTGTATATCTTCTTCTTCCTTCTTCACCTCTATCTTGATGCGTTTATCGGTATTTAATTTTTCGTTTAAATTACGCGTGGTAGCGGCTATTTGTTTCAATGGTGCTGTGATGGGGTTAAACAGTTTTTGTATGACCGCATCCTCCTCTGATTTGCCCAACTTCAAAGCCAGTACTTTTTCCTGATTACCTTTGCCAACTCGTTTATTTTTTTCTTGCGCTTGGTAGCATTTATAATATCATCAAGTGACGAGCCCATGCCGATTACTGATACATGTTGGTAGATCTATATCATTATATACTTATCGAATCCTTTCCTATAGCGGCCATTATGTAGATCGAAATCCTTTACAATAACCAAAGTACCAAAATTATCGGCCCAGCATTCGCTGCACATTTGTTTGAACTGATCCAGGGAAACATCGGGCGATACATGTTCGTCATAGATGTGTTTGAGATTAAGGTCGTCTTGACGGAAGAGAACAATGATATTGCAATTGTCTCTAATCAACTGTTTAGGAATTTTCGAATAAGTTTGACAGAGATAGGTAGCATCGATGTTTTTATGTCTGCACATGGAATAATATTCCCGTATCTTGTTCTGTTTATCGCACGCAACATCATCAAATATGAATATAGAGTTTGGTTTGGCGTCCATTGTACTGATAATGTCATCACTGTCCTTATATGGGAAATAGCCGACGCCTTTCACTTTGTTTAAAATTTCACCGAGTAGCTGATATTTGGGTTGATATAGCGATTTAGAGTATACGTAAACGTTTTCAAATTTAATCCCATTATGATGGTATAAGAGTGATAACATGACGTTGGTCTTGCCACAGCCGCTCGGCCCACATACTATAGCTCTAAACGAGTTTGGTAATAGTTTGCTATGTTTCACCACGTTGTTGTTGTTTTTACTATATTCAATTAAATCTAAATTTTCAATCGGCAGCGTCTGTTCTTGTTGAAAGATCTTCATCTTTTGACCGCCATCACAACAAACCAGTGCATAAATATACGTCATTCGGTGCTACTCTAATCATTCTTCATGCCGCTCTGCTACGGTGAGGGTGTACTAAATTCTCTAATCGATAAACTGCCCTTTGAATTGCACATTCCTGGCGGCTATCAATTTTGTGGACCTGTTATGTTATCATCATCATCACCACACCTCTACAATTTAATGAGAACGTTGTATAATGTGATAAAACGTCGACCCTGCGTCACGCTAAAACGTCAAAAACGTCAAAAACGTGACGCAGGGTCGACGTTTTATAACGTTTTACAACGTCACGCTAAAACGTCAAAAACGTTAAAAACGTCACGCAGGGTCACGCTAAAACGTCAAAAACGTCAAAAACGTCACGCAGGGTCACGTTTTATGACGTTTTACAACGTTTTTGACGTTTTACAACGTTTTGCAACGTTCGGCAACATATCATGATGTTCAACTCTATATTTCACATCTAACTAGTAATATCTTTGTTGATAGGTACCAAACTTAAGGAGCGCTTAGCCCAAGGTCAGAAGGGCATTAATCCTTTGGATTCCTTCTGTCGTAAACACGACATTTTTTATTCGCAAACCAAGTCGTTGGAAGATAGACATAAGGCCGACTACGAACTTGAACAGCGAGCTTGGGAACATGTTAAATCGAAAGACGCTAAAGTAGGCGAAAAAGCGGCCGCTTGGCTGGTAACTACTACGATGAAAGCTAAACGTAATATAGGTATGGGACTGCAAGAACGAAAGCAGCAGCAGCAGCGGGCGACGCCACAATCCTTTAGAAGAACTGTTGTTAAGAAGGTTGCTAACGTGCTCAAGAAATCACCACCACAAACTACATTAAAAAAATCTGCATTAATAGCTTTGAAGGCGGCCCGACTGGCTGTTAAAAAGGCCGGCGGCAGAAAGAAAATCCGTATTCCCAGAATAAAACCCTTTGATCATTCCGGCGTTTTTTTTACCATTGATACTTCTATTTGCCGGTCTGAGCGCTTTGGGTTCGCTCGCGGGTGGAGCAAGCGCAATAGCTAAAACGGTTATTGATACGAAAAATGCCAAAAAGAAACTCGACGAAGATAAGCGACATAACCAAGCAATGGAATCAATAGGGTCGGGTTTATATTTGAGAAAAAGCCGACACGGCGGCTACGGCTTATTCCTGAAGAAACAGTCAAAAAACTACCAATAAAGCTACCTAATAGGCCTTTATCCGATGCCGATCTAAGAAAGTTTGTTAAGCAATTAAAAATTGCCAATTTTCGAGGCGTTTTCATGCGAGACACTCTGCCTGCAGGTCCATGGTGGAGAGAAAACGCCATCCTAAATCTAGACGTAAATAAAAATAAAGGTACACATTGGGTAGCATATAAGAAAGATGGCAATGTAGTTAGATATTTCGACAGTTTCGGATGCTTAAAACCGCCGCTGGAATTGGTGCAATACTTGAGTCCTGCAAAAATTATCTATAATAACGATCAATACCAAGATTATAGTCAGATTAACTGCGGCCATCTGTGTTTACAGTTTCTATATAAAAAGGCCGATAGCGCTTGAATTGTATCAGTCATGTCTATCATATTGACGCTTAAAAGTCGCACGTCTACCTTATCTATTGATTTTACGCCGCCACTTCATTTAGATCCAAAGTCCGATTACGGCCTGGCGCTTCTCAGTTTTCACTCTTACAACAGCGTGCCCAACATAGAGGCCGGTCAGAAGGTGTACCTTTACGAGAATAACGATAAAAATAAGAAAAAGGTTGTGGAATTTGACGCCGGCGCCTATGAAATTCAGGACATTGAAGCGTACATCAGGAACCATTTGGATGTGTCTAAGACGAAGCCCAATCTCCTAGATGAAATATTCTCTTTGAAGCCGAATAATAATACCATCAAGTGTGAAATATTTAGTAATAAATACGCCGTTGACTTTGCGCCGAAAGATAGTATCGGCAAGATATTGGGATTCTCTGGAAAGCGGCCGCTAGAGATAAATAAAGTGCATAGCTCAGATCTACCAGTCAACATTATAAAAGTAAGAACTATTCACTTGGATTGCAGTATCACTTCCGGAGCATTCTACAACGATCGACCCTCTCACACCATCTACGGTGTGCATCTTGCATAATTTGCAATTTCCGTTGACCCCGGGTTCGCTATCGACGAAACACCTACACATCTTATTTACCTACCGATAACAAACAGGCGAGAAATAAATAATATTTGTATAACTGTGCTGGATCAGAACTTTGACCTTGTCAACTTCAAGGGCGAAGAAATAATAGTTCGATTGGAGATAAAGAAGCTCACTTAATAACATGGTATTAATTTTCGATCGACATCATACATCTGATAAAATTGATGTACCTGCACCACATCCGCCAGTATTACAGAAAACTTGTAGCAATACACACGCTGTTACCACAACCACAAACAGCGATAACAAAAAACTTCTTTTAACCGCATCGAGTGTTAGTTTCTTGGAATCGCTGGGAATACAATGTCGGCGTCAATGTTTAACATTTTCCGAAAGGCCCAATCCGATGATTCAATAGAGAAGGTGGAGTGGCGAACGTACTACCCGTATACTAGATCTTTCCGAAATAATGATGTAATTGAAATTGCCGTCAATCAATCGACGCTCTTTGATGCCACCTACGACAGTCAGCTGCTTGTGCGAGGAAGAATAATAAAGACCGGTGATGGGGTTGTTTCCTTTGTAAATAACGCTCCAGCTTTCATGTTCTCATCCGTAAAATATGTAATTGGCGGCGGATCTAAGGAGATGGAAATTGCCCAAGAATGTGGTATATTAAGTGCTGTTCGAGGTTATCTCTGCTATTCACCGGAAGATTCCAAACATTTAGCCATAGCAGGATGGAATTATCCTAATGGCGCCAAATTAAACGCCGACAATACCTTCAGTTTTCTAATACCATTGAAGCATCTTTTCAACATCTTTAACGATTATCGGTCTGTCATATGTGGTATGCAGACGTTTACATTTACAAGAGCCAATAATGATGACAATTGCTTTTTGATACGTGATAACGCCATTAACGTTACTACTACAGCAAAATTAGATATTCAGAATGTGGAACTTAAAATCAAGAGAATATACCCGGAGAGCGGCATAAAAGAACGCCTGCTGCAAGGTGTTGCGGCAAATAATCCAATCATAATACCATATAGGCTGTGGGATGTACAAGTAAAGTCACTAACAGAGGGCGCTACTACAGATACCTGGGCCGTCAAAACGACATCTAACGTCGAAAGCCCGAGATATGTTATTGTCTGCTTCCAGACGGAGAAACTAGACACAACCAAAAAGGATCCAACGGAATTTGATCATACAAATATAACCAATATCAAACTGACATTGAATGCCGAAAGCTTCCCCACAGAAAGAATGCGCCTAAATTTTGCTAAAAATGATTACAATGAAGCGCATTATAAATACACAGAATTCTATCCTAGTTATATGAACTGCTTGGATAAGCATGCGCTATTGGATTATGACCAGTTTAAGGAACGTACATTATTTGTCTTTGATTGCTCGAGGCGAGACGAAAATGAACGACCCGCTACTGTAGACGTAAGACTGGAGATAGAGGCCGCCGAAGGTTTTCCCGATAATACCCGAGCTTACTGCATAATTGTACACGATTGCATTATGGAATACCTCCCACTCGATAATATTGTGAATAATCTTAAAGCTTGAGTTTGCTCCGAGTCAGTTCAAATCAAGATCTCCAGCAAGATGCAGTGTCTGGCCGTAGACATGCAGGGTTTTAATCTGCCCGATTTTCACCCGAAAGAAATATGTTTTATCTGCGGTCAACGTACGGCACATTACCTATTGAAGCCGCCGAAACCGTTCAACGCCCTAGATGCGGCCTCCAAGAGACAGGTTAAATATTTGGAGCAATCTCATCATGGCCTGAAATATACCGGGGGATTCGTTGAATATGATATGTTGTCTGAAATATTGAAGACCCACCTGATAGATGATAAAAATATCTGTATGATATACGTTAAAGGACATCAAAAGGCGGAATTTCTGAGCCGAAGGTTGCTGGAATTGGAGCCCACAGCATTAACAGCGAAGACTATAGTTAACGTGGAGAATCTATACTGTAATTCTTTTGGACCGCCCCCTGTATTTAGTAAAAGTAGTTCATATTGTTTTTATCATTGTACACCTGGAAGTATGTGCAGTTTAACAAACTGTACGGATCTCCACAACTGGTTGTTTGCTGGTTTACCTAAATAAAATAATTTTTAACAAATATTTGTGTTATTCTATTATCCCCATCTCCTTGTTCCCATTCCTAATTAAAAGTATATAAAACATAATAGCTATAATTTAATTCAGTATTACATCTGTTGTAACTCCTAAAATTTATAATGTTAAAAGTGAGGTTAGAGCAGCAGATTTGTCTATTGCGAAAGGCTATTGTGGAAGATTGCCAATTTAATAGTTTCCAATTTATTGATATTGCTCCTATGGTTGCTGAATGGGAGCGAAACGTCTTTCAAAATTTATCTAGATTTAATAAAGGTATACGACAGCAGGATTTTAAACGAATCACACCTAAACGAGTGGAATAAATTGCCAGATTTGTCGGTGGTGGTGTCAGTAGTTTGATGAAGATGGCAATGTTAACGTCTCACTATATAATTCTGCAAACGATTTTGCACAATATCCTATACATTCATCAGCCGTATAATTCGCAAGAGGTCTTTGTCTGTTTTGATAAGGATGGCACTAAAAACGAAAACTGGCCTTCTAATTGGATGCTGATGACGTCGTATGCAGCTAATAATATACCAACTTTAATAGCCCCGATGTCAAATTCTACCCGCCAATATAAATTCAGAATCCGATTTCGAGATGCTACTATGGGTGACACTGACTGGTACGAGATGAAGAGCGCCTGTGTTGATATTCCCACTACTACTACTACTACTACGCCAGCAGCTGCCATTATTCCCAAAGAGTGTATTCAGCAATCAGTAACTGGTTTGTTGTACTATATAACAGTTTGTTCGTCTCTACTGCTACTAAAAACAGCCATTAGCCTCGTTGTTACACGTGGAAAAACTTAAAATATGTGGTTATTTTATTCTGCTCAACACTGGACCAAAGCCCAAGACTTACCAACTGCCATCCAAAGGATACGTGATGAGCTGAGGGATCTAATTTTCAGCGAACGTCATGATAGCGTGTATGATATGCAATCCACCCAAGATGCCGAGAGTAGATATGCAGAGTGTCGAAGAACTGTACAGAAGTACCAACATTGTCTGGACTTGTGCGATAAATTTCAAGATGGAAATCTTAGCATTCAAAAGTTTTGTCGCGAGATGATAGCAGCCGGTATGAAAAGCTATTTATTGGATATTAAAATGTTTCTACCTCCTGAATATATCAATAAATTCAATATTGTAAAGGATGACGATAATGACGATAATAAATATAATATTAAATATTAAATCTAGTTTTATTTACTATTATTTGTAGTTGAAATAGATCAGTGGGAGAGCGATAGACTGAAAATCTATAGGTCCCAATAGATATATCTATAGGTTTCAATATATGCTTTTAATTTTTAAATTCAAACCCCTCCTATGAGCCTACTTGTTAATAATAAATATCCCTCTTTTATGCAACGCCACTGTATAAAATTTCAAATTCTGTGCTATTTTGCTTATGTAGACCTATACGCTTACCTCATTTCCTGCAGATAAGCAACTTCCGTTAGCGAGCTGATAAGGAACCTCCGGTAACATGCTGATAAGGAACTTGCAAACTGATATTATTATTTAGATTTTAATATTTAGAATCATGATGTATTATTATTATATTACATACATGCAGTCTACCGTGGTCTGTGTTCGTGATCGGTCGTGCTTGTCCCACGAAAAAAAGTTAGGTTAAGTTGTATGAGTTCGTCGTCGTCGTTGTTGTTGTTGTTGGTGGATCAGTCGTGCTTGTTTTAAATATTTTGTTACAAGTCGTAAGTTCAGTGTCAGCTGTGTTGGTGATCAGTCGTGCTTGTTCCACACAAAAAGTTAGGTTAGGTTTTAAATTGTCGTTGCTCTCGTCAGTATGGAGATAATTAGATATTTATTATATTATATGACATACATGCAGTCTACAGTGGTCTGTGTTCGTGATCGGTCGGTCGTGCTTGTTCCACGAAAAGTTAGGTTAAGTTATATGAGTTCGTTCGCATTTAATAATAATGAGATATCACGCTGGTGTCGGCTGTGTTGGTGATCGGTCGGAGAACTTGCCTATATACTTTAAATTCAAATATTGAGCCCCCAAACGGCTGTCTTCGCTCTGAGAACGTAAATTTGGCTAAATTAGTGTTCTAGACGTTGAGACGAGTCGTTTGATACCCCCACATCATGTGATTCGGGAGACCGGAAATGGAGACCGGAAGTAGACGGATTCTAGCTTGTCTCGAGTCGGAGAACTTGCCTATATACTTTAAATTCAAATATCGAGCCCCAAACGGCTGTCTTCGCTCTTAGAAAGAAAATAGGGCTAAATTAGTGTTCTAGACGTTGAGACGAATCGTTTGATACCCCACATCGTGTGATTCGGGAGACCGGAAGTGGCCATTTTATGCTGGATTCCAGCTTGTTTCGAGCTGGGCAACACGCCTATGTACTTTAAATTCAAATATTGTGTCCCGAATGGCCGTTTTCGCTCTTAGAACGTAAATTTGGCTAAATTAGTGTTCTACACGTTGCGACGAGTCGTTTGATACCCCACATCATGTGATTCGAGAGACCGGAAATGGAGACCGGAAGTAACCATTTTATGCTGGATTCCAGCTTGTTTCGAGCTGGGCAACACGCCTATGTACTTTAAATTCAAATATTGTGTCCCGAATGGCCGTTTTCGCTCTTAGAACGTAAATTTGGCTAAATTAGTGTTCTACACGTTGCGACGAGTCGTTTGATACCCCACATCATGTGATTCGAGAGACCGGAAATGGAGACCGGAAGTGACCATTTTATGCTGGATTCCAGCTTGTTTCGAGCTGGGCAACACGCCTATGTACTTTAAATTCAAATATTGTGTCCCGAATGGCCGTTTTCGCTCTTAGAACGTAAATTTGGCTAAATTAGTGTTCTACACGTTGCGACGAGTCGTTTGATACCCCACATCATGTGATTCGAGAGACCGGAAATGGAGACCGGAAGTGACCATTTTATGCTGGATTCCAGCTTGTTTCGAGCTGGGCAACACGCCTATGTACTTTAAATTCAAATATTGTGTCCCGAATGGCCGTTTTCGCTCTTAGAACGTAAATTTGGCTAAATTAGTGTTCTACACGTTGCGACGAGTCGTTTGATACCCCACATCATGTGATTCGAGAGACCGGAAATTGAGACCGGAAGTAGACGGATTCTGGCTTGTTTCGAGTTGGGGAACACGCCCATATACTTTAAATTCAAATATTGAGTCCCGATTGGCCGTTTTCGCTATTAGAACGTAAATTCTTTATGTGCCGTAGCAATGCGCCGCCGTGTGCGACTCCTTTAGCTTTCTGCTTTAGAACCGTGCTCATAAGACGCTATGGCTTTGAGGTTATGTTGAGGGCCCTAGAGGCTTGTAGTTCTTCTGAATTGTAGGTCTATGGGTCTTTGGCCCCTCTGATTTGTAGGTCTATGGGTCTTTGGTCTAGGTAGCTGCGAGCGCTATTTTGACAGTTGGGGGCCCCATTTTTCATTTTGACTGTTGGGATAGATGGCCGATGTTGACAGTTGTGGGCCCCATTTTGACAGTTGGGGGCCCCATTTTGATTTTGAGAGTTGGGGGCCCAGCGGAGCCCTAAGGGGGCCCCCATCTGGGGGGCGGAGCCCGGCCCAACACCTCGCCATACCTACTCGTATCGTATCACACGCACTTCTCATTTTTCTATAAACCTCTTAAATTTCTCATTCTCGACATAAATATTCGTTTACGCGAGTTACAAGTGTGCCGGCTGGTTAACGTAACAACAACAATCTCGAACGTGGAAACAGCGACGCAGAATTGCAACCCAACACGCCGCGTGTACCATCAGCGAAGCCAGGGATCCCAGCGACCTATGTAAGTGTGCTATACATAATACAGTTCACTAATATCTGCGCACACATCACGTTCCTTCTTTATGAGGTCAGTACTCTCACCCTTAACCTGTGCTGATGATTGGATCTAGGTGGACTTGCCGTGGCAAAGTGGGGAAGCTAGAGCTCTAGTCCAGATGACAGTCACGTACTGGCTAAGTCCAATCCTCTTATCTAGGGATCTGCAGGTGGTAAGCGTCCAGAGTTCTTCAGCAGGTTATAGATCTTGCAGTCAGGTTACAGCAGCCTCCTCTCAGAAGAGTACATACAAAGAATTGTTTGTGTTAAGAGTGCCCCAAAATTTACAAATATATAGATAAACGTTGACGGCTAGTGTAGCCAAGATTAAAAATTATAAATAAGTTTTAGTTTAGTTTAAGTACACAGGGAAAGTAATTAACAAAGGAAAACAAAACCTGGAAGGTGTCAACCTTTAGTGACCCTACCTAGAATGAAGCAAATAAAATTACCCAAAAAATTGCATTCAAAAGAACTGATTACAGTTCAGCCACTCGACAATTTTCTTAATAAAAACTCTAATCGTTAATATTTAAACATACTCTAGTTCAGAAGGAACAAAAATAAATTAAATAAAAAACCCCTCTATCATCTGATCCAAAATTCCAAAAACAACGGTTTCATAACCGGTTAACAAGGAAATATTACCACTCTAATTAGGTAAAAGAGAAAAATTATTTCATTAATATTTTAAATACTGAGTAACAAGTTATAAAAGTTATTATTGATTTATTGTACTAATTTGTTACCAAAGAACAATAAACAATGAATTTACAAATATATGGAAACAGGTTCCAGTCTTCTAATCGGCGGGCATGTGAGTTATTAAAATCAAATATCTACTCAGGTAGGCAAAGCAATACCACACTACCTCTAAACAAATGTAGATAATTGCAAAGAAACAAATTAATTAAAGTAGTGCAGAAAGTACGATATTAGCAATTTTCTATAGCGTACATACAATATATGATAACGCTAAGATAAGAGAAGATAAGATAAAGATAAGATAAATTAACTTAATTCACAAAGGGCACAACACGTGGTTTGACTAGTAGCAATCCGATTCAAACAAAATGGAGGCAAGAAAACTCAAATTTATTGATTTAAAAAAACAATGTTTTCTATAATCTCCTGACTAGAGCACAGCTTCACAAATTTATAAAATAACATTGAAACTATATTCTATTGTTCCGAATCGTATCACTTTTCACCATATAGGGTGACAAAAAAAATCTCACTGACCACGCCTAAATAATTTACCTAAAATCCAGGTAAATCCTGATTATATATGAAATATAATTACTTAATAATAACAACAAATCGCTATGATCGTATTTCTGTACTAATAATTATAATCGCAACCAATTATAATAATGAAAGTCAATAAATTATATATATATCAAAGAGGTAAAATAACTCACATGTGCCTATTGTCTGGAACTGTCTATCCTCATTCCTAGATCACACCGGCGTCTGTTGAATTTTGGAGGGGCTACTAGCCAATCAGCACATTCCAACGCGTTATTGAAAAACGGAGAACTTAAGCCACCAACAATTAGGTTGGGTGTTTTACGGGATGCATAATAGTCAACCTCATGAAACGACATTAAAATGTACGTTACACACTTCCCCCTAGCGATAACGAAACAGTTCATTCACAGATAGATAGCCAAGAATCAATACCAATAATCGACGATGCTATAGAAACAAAACCGAAACAATTGTGGTTTACAGACATCCCGAATATTACAGAATCCTCAACAAAATTCTACACCTACGACAAGAAACAATTTCTACTAATAAATATGCCCAAAGATAAAGATAAAGTTCAAGGATGGATGAAAGAATATTTAGTACCTAAAGAAAAATACTATATATCTTGTTCAGATCAACTGTACCCTGTATTATGCGAAGCCTATACAGAATTATACAATACTAATAGACCTAAATTAATCCGATGTCTTGGACATAAAGCATATATTATAAATAAAGATGACAAAATTAAAATAATTAAGGAAACGCATGAAAAAAATAATCATAGAAGAATTTTACCAACAGCAGCATTACTAAAAAGAACATTTTATTGGCCAAATATGGACAAAGAGATAGCCGATTATATAAAAGATTGCCAAGCATGCAATATAGCTAAGTATGATAGAATACCACCTACAGCAAATATAAATTTAACACCAACCCCTGCGAAACCAATGGAATTATTACATTTAGACACTTTTGAAATCGATAAAATTAAATTCCTTACTATAATAGATTCCTTTACTAAAATGGGAATGGCCTACGAAATAAAAACAAAAAATGCTATCGAAGTATGTGATGCCCTTCATACATATATAATGCACTATGGTGTTATGAAAAAAATAATAATGGATGGAGGACCCGAATTTGATAATGGACTGGTTAAGGACCTTACACGTTTATATAAAATCAAACATCATATAACAACTCCGCAAAATCCAAAATCAAATGGTTTAATTGAAAGATTCCATTCAACAATGATCGAACATTACCGAATAACCAAATTTATTAGCCCAAATATGAAGAATTCTACACGAATAAAACAATGTGTAATAGCTTACAATAATACTATCCATTCAGCTACGAAATTCACACCATTCGAATTATTATTAAGACAAACTGATGCCAATAATGCATTCTCTATCGATATAAACAGTATGAAAATTATATTGATGAACTTAAGAAAGTCTCACAAGCACAATACGAGGTTGTTTAAAGAAACCTTATGAAAGAAAAAGAACTTACCCATCAACAAAACTTAAGACGATATGAAGAAAATCTAGAACAGTTTAAAATAGGAGACAAGGTATACGTTAAGAATGCCCAAACTAGATCAAAGACAGCGAATCCATTCCTTGGACCCTATGTAATTCGAGACATACATCTTGATAAGACTTGTTTATTAATCAATAAGAAAAATAATCAATTACGAAAGGTACAGTTAGACAATCTAAAACATTCATTTAATATTCCAGATTCCTCGGAATCGTCAGAGGACTAGAATTAGAAGATTTAAACGGAAAACCACCTCTCTACCCACAACAGTTAGGAACTTCGAAAATTCAAAGAACAAAATGGACTCTCATTAAACGAATAAACTTAGACAAACTTCATAAAAATTATATTAATATAAGAAGCCTAGTTAATAAGTTACATGACACTTATAATAATACCAAATACGGCGATACGTATACATATAAAAGAATATAATATTTATTTAGCTATAGATACAAATATCTTAAATACATTAGAATTAAAATTAAGCAATTGTTTATCAAGCATAGAAACAAAAGAGGACTTTTAAATGTGCTAGAAAAAACATTTAAATTTATTACTGGTAATCTAGATGCCGACGACGGAGAATATTTCGAAGAAAAGATAAGAATACTAGAAAGTAACCAACATAAATTATCTCATACGAGCGAGAATCAAATTTCCTTTATTCAAAGAGCCATAGAAACTTTTAATAAAACCGTACATACACTTCAAGATAACGAAATTATAATTACAAGCAGAATAATGCAAATCGAAGCCCACATGAAGAAACAAGATATATTTTCTACAGAATGGTCAGCTATCACGTTACTTCACAGTACTCATAATCAGCTGATACTTGCCTTGAATGAAAAAATCAGAATACTCGACGAATTGGAAACTTCTATTACATTCGCAAAAATGGGACAATTCCACCCCAGCATTATCGACCCTGAAGATTTCCATAATGAACTTCAAAAAATAAATGACCTTGTCGAAGATCCAAATAAATTACCGTATGATACACAAAATGTATTACTCTATGAACAAATCACCGAAATTAAGGCGTATCTTGTCAATAACATTATAACCTTTATATTAGAAGTCCCTTTAACATACAATGAAATTTACAATATATTCCATTTATGGGCCTTACCTATTGCATCCTCAAATTATCAATTTGGCATTATTATCCCTAAATTTAAATTCCTTATACTTTCCGATCAATCGTACAGCCTTTTCGATAAACCTTGTATATTATTAAATGATAAAAATTATTTCTGTAAAATTTCTAAAACACAACACATTGACAATGATAATTGTGAACTTCAAGTTATACTAAAAGAACAAACTTTAAATTGTACCAAAAATACTATAACACTAGAGGATATAAAAATTCAAGAAATAGAAAGTAATCCTTATATTATAATTTCACCACATAAGAATGTTGCTAAAATAAATTGCAATAATAATTTAAAAAATAAACAAATTCATGGTACCTATATTACTAAATTAGAGCCACAATGTTTAATTTTCATTAATGATTATAAAATTCAATTACACGAATCTGAAGTAAAAATAAAACAATTAAATAGTTATTTACCTGAAATCAATAATATACCTTTTGAGAAACTTAACACAAATTTTAAGCCGATAAAGATCTCGCACATAAATTTAGATGATATAAATAAACTAAATAATGAGATCAATCAACATAAATATGATTTTCTAGAAACTGAAAATGTTAACAAATATTACTTCAACTATTGGAACTTGATAATATATTTTGTGCTTATAATAATTATAATATATATGTTATTCCCTAGACTGAATCAATTATATATAAAAATGACTTCAAGAAAAAACAAGATAGAAGAATCCACCGAAATGAAACAAGGACCATTTCGCATATCCTAAAAGGCTATTGCTCAATATAGGCTGGGAGGAGTTACGAGTACAGCTGCCCTGCTATCAAGTAATATAATATGTTAGATAAAATCCTAGACTGGCTTTGATTTCCTGTATTATGATTTCAGTTATTGTTTGACGCTCGAATAATAAAGTCCTCCGTTTTGTAACTTAAACTGTAATTCTTTTAAATTAGTTAATATTACCTAAAAATAAAGTTTGTGAAAATTTTTAAAAACGGAGTCGTTACGGCCAAACGCGTAACTTGCACATTGAATTTTTATTCGGAAGTAGGTATAACCAAATAAAACAAATATATTTTTGTTCATGTTAGGTATTTGCTATCAGAAATGACTACGACATTTTTCATTTGGGCTGATTTCTTTATTATTTCTATCGATTATCACTTTTTTATAATCATAATTTAATATTTTTTTGACACTTTCATACAGATATATCGATAAACTCTTTCACATACCAATATATAAAAAAATGTTTAACATTCCGCGAATTAACCTTTTATTTACTTAAAATTTCATCAAACTACAAACTTTATATAGAATTTTCTTATACAAGTTTTTATACTTCACTTGTGTGTGTAAATACATAAGAATGTAAGTAAACGTGTATCAAAATTTTTAAGGAAATTTCACCATTGTTCCGTTGAGCTATTGGAAAATTTTTTTGCATAGCATTATACAATAAAACATTACACAATAAAAGATACGTAGCCGCACGGCAAAGTGGGATTTCGGCAAAAATTCCAGGTTGGGGGTTGCTCGTCTCCCAACGTCGCCGTCCTGTAATTAACATTAGTTGAGGAAATAGGCCGATGGTAAATAACAGAAACAAAAAAGTAGTAATTGTTCAAAATTCTTCAAATGCCAAACTTGTTTTTAAAAATAATATGTGGGCCTCATACAACTTGGTTATAAAAAATATATTTTTTATGGGAAATGTTTGTATTACTACTATTTTTTTCTGAAGTGTTCACATCATGTAAGGCGATATTATTTTTTGAGAATTGTAATACCTATTTATCGAAAATTTCAATATTTAAAAATTGTTTTAATCTTACATTTGATCAATTTATATTAATGATAATAATAATATCTCTACCGCGCTCATTCTAATCACAAGGATTAGTCCAAAACTCTTAGATTTCCCCTTCCTATTATACCCTTTAATAGTGCAAGAATATGACAAAGAAATTATCTTATTTTCATCTTATATTTAATATATAATTATATATTATGTAAATCAAAATTAATTGCAAAAGTATGTCCAAAAAGCAATAAAAAACAGTTTTTTTATTATAGCCATAAATTACTTACAAACTACAGCCAATAATATTAGCAAATCTGATATAACTAGAAACATTTTCGTATTTATTAATAATTGTATAACTTTCAATAACAAATGCATAGATCATCTACGCACTAATGGCTCACCCTGTATATTTTATATTTTACTTTATACTTAAACTGAAATGTTAAATCTATGTGATTTTTCATGGAGTTTCATTTTTCACAGTATAATGCTAAAAGCATTATACTCTGATATAGGTATTTATCATTTATTCCACCATGCTTAATTTCTAATTGTTCATAAAAAAATTGCAATTTGCGACCTTGAAAACCTTCATATTATCGATTTTTAGTGGAATCGGCCAATAAACAGAAAAAATCGCCTGCCAAATTGTACCGGCATTTTGCATATCGATATTCACGTTCTTGAAAACACCCTTATACTGATTTTCCCGACAGTGAGAACTCATTGATCCCAATTCTCGGTTAAATCAAACCATGAGTGGCAAAATTCGTTATGTTAGCGCCTCTATCTTGAATTTTGTAGTTTGTAATTCACAATTCTAAAAACCTCCAAATATCTATTTTCAGTAGGATCAGACCAGACCATAAATAGTAAAATTACTATTGTATATATTATTTATAAATATTTATAATTTTTTCTGTATAAGGGTATTAAAGTGTATTGTCTAAATATTATTGTGTGCCAAATTTTAGCTCAATAGTGCAATGGGAAATGGGCCAAATCAGAGTTAAAAATTTCGAACCATGTTTACATCGTGAATTACTGAAATAAGTTATTTAGGTGCTATAATTTGTGGAAGCGGCCTTTCCTCCCTGACACTAACTATTATATAGACACACGTAGGTACTTATGTTAAAAAAAAGCTGAAATATACAGAGAATATTAAAAAATATAGGTATATTATGTCCACTGTATTTTCAACACAATTCCGCAGTTTAGAGTACCTAAACCAACTAATTCACATCTATACAGGGTGTCCACCTAGTGCGCGTAAGTCCAATATCTGGGTTAATAAAAGAGATAACTTAATTTTTTTTTCTACAGGGTTGTCTAATATCCCGAGCTGCACAAAATGAAAATATATTTACATATTCAGGGTGTTCAGTATTTCAAATTTCAAATTTATCCAAGAATTAAAAATTTTCAAAATTTTCGGAAAATTTTTAATTCCTGGATACATTTGAAATTAGTATCAAACGATAGCTTATAAAAAGTTAAGATAGGAATGTGCAAACCGTTTTGCTTGATCTCAAACCGTTTAGATTTTATAGGGTGTCAAAGTTGCAAAAATGTCAATATTCACCCGTCAATATTTCAAAAACAGTTTAAGTTAGGTATAGGGAAGGCTGATGAAAGTCCTACTAAAATCAAGGGTTTAGTTCGAAAAAGCAATAAAAAATATATATTTCCATTTAGAAAAACGAAGTTGGTACCTGTCCAGGAAAAACTGAACACCCTGAATATGTAAATATATTTTCATTTTGTGCAGCTCGGGATATTAGACAACCCTGTAGAAAAAAAAATTAAGTTATCTCTTTTATTAACCCAGATATTGGACTTACGCGCACTAGGTGGACACCTTGTATAGACTTTGGTAGCTCTGATTAAGATTTTAATTTTAATAGATTTAAGTGCTGTTATAAATTATTTTGTTATAATTTTTTAATGATATAAACTCGAATTTGAATAAGGGTGCAAATCATTGCCCAAAAAGTTTTATATTTTTTATGAGAAAATGATATTATAAAACTTTAAGATTAAATAATTATCGATTAATTACTGTTTAAAACGTTATAACGTCCACTCAATAAATAGATAACAGTGTGATTAGTGCGGAAGGTTTATAATATCAACTTTTTCCAAACAAAAATATTATAGATTGCAGTTCAAGATTATCCAAGTTATTATCAAGTTCAGTATAAGATTATGTTATTCCATTAACAGTACATTTTAGTTTAAAAATATTCAAAAGATACCTAATTCAGTGAATTATTGAAAAATATTCGCATAATATAATGGTTTATAATAATTAATGGTAAACTGGTTGCAGCTATCATTCCACAGGTATGCCCACTAACTGGCCTACTGACATCAATAAAATTCCCGATTTGTTAGACTTCTTCATCTCAAGAAAAGTATTACCCAACTTTACTGAGGCTGAAGAAAACTTTGACTTGGATTCTGATCACTCAGCTGTCATTTTGACCCTAAGTGACAAGATAATTAAAAAAGAGGCTCGGCCTGTATTGGTAAACAAAACCACTGACTGGCAATGTTTTAGACTGGAACTTCAGGAGAGCATTAACCTACATGTTAATTTGAGAACAACTGAGCAGCTTGAAGTAGAAGCTGAAAACTTCACCACACTTATCCAGACAGCAGCACACCACAACACAAAAGAAATTAGTCATATTACCAAAGGTATCAATTACCCAATAGAAATAAGAGAACTGGTTAAAGAGAACAGAAAAGCTAGGAGAAGGTGGCAGCAATCGAGAGATCCTTCTGATAAAACCACCTTAAATAGTAAAACACAGCTGCTCAAAAGAGAAATACAAACACATAAGGAAGAGTCAATCAATTACTATCTCCAAAATTTAACTGCAGATGAAGAGACAGATTACTCCCTTTGGAAAGCAACTAAGAAAATCAAGAAGCCTATTACTTCAACCCCTCCTATCGGGAAGGACGATAGCTCATGGGCCAGAGATAATAAACAAAAAGCTAACTTACTTGCTGAATATTTAGCTGACGTATTCACACCTAATCAAATTCTTGTAAACAATTTGCTTGATATTGACAATCTAAGGACAGAAAATATTACCCCTGTTACCCCAAAAGAAGTAGCTGAGGAAATAAAAACAAATCTAAGACTAAAAAAAGCACCAGGTTATGACTTGATTACCACTGAAATCTTAAAACAGTTACCGAGAAAGTGCATAGTCAAGCTGACCTACCTCTTCAATGCAGCCTTTAGACTGAAACACGTTCCTGCCAGCTGGAAGGTAGCGGAAGTGATCATGTTGCCTAAACCAGGCAAGCCACCAAATGATGTCAAGTCTTACAGACCTATCTCCGTGCTGCCAACAATTTCAAAGTTGTTTGAAAAACTACTTCTCAAGAGATTAAGACCACTAATTGAAAATGGTAATTTGATTCCGGATTACCAATTTGGCTTTAGACAAAAGCACTCAACCATTGATCAGGTACATCGTATTACTAAGATAATAGAGCGTACACTTGAAGAAAACGAAGTCTGCTCTGCAGTCTTCTTAGATGTTCCTCAAGCCTTTGACAACGTATGGCACGAAGGATTGATACACAAATTAAACAAATTCTTCCGAGACAATATGTAGAGATTCTGTCATCGTATATCTCAGGCAGACTTTTCAGAATAAAACAGGAAGATGAATATTCTGACCTGAAAGATATTAGAGCAGGAGTGCCCCAGGGTAGCGTTCTTGGCCCTATCCTTTATCTGCTATATACTAGTGATATGCCAGTACTAGAAGAGACCACTGTAGCTACATTTGCTGACGACACTGCACTTCTTGCGGTCGGTAAAGATCAAGGAATATCCACTAGAAGACTGCAAGTAGCTAGCAACGCAATACTTGATTGGACCAAACAATGGAAAATCAAGCTAAACGAGCTAAAATCAACTCATGTTAACTTTACTAACAAAAGACTAGTTAACCCTCCGTCCTTGGATGTTAATGGTACTATTGTACGAATGAGAATAACGCCAAATACCTAGGCATGATCCTGGATGCCAAGCTCCGGTGGAAAGAACATGTGAAGAAGAAAAGAATCGAACTTGGTTTGAAATATAGACAGCATTATTGGATGCTTGGAAGAAATTCTAAGTTGACAATACATAATAAGATACTAATTTACAATCAGATCTTAAAACCAGTTTGGTTATACGGTATTCAACTCTGGGGTTGTGCCAAAAATGGGAACGTCAAAACCATTCAGACTTTCCAGAATAAAATGCTGCGTAACATATTAGACGCACCATGGTACATACGCAACTCCGACTTGCATCGAAACCTTAAAATTCCAATGGTGAAAGATGAGATCAAAAGGTTTGCTGGCAGACATGAGGCCAGACTTCACCTCCACATCAATGCAGAAGCTCTTCAGCTGCTGGACAACCAACATCTTGTTCGACGATTGAAGAGACCCAAACCATTTGAGCTGGTGTAGTGTGCTGTGTAAAAGCAGGACATAGTGCGCCAGTGAAATTGTTAAAAGAAAATAATCTAAAGGACGTCGTTGGATGAACTTTATTTAATAAATGTTTAGTTTGTAAGATTATTAGAAGAAAATTAATGGTTGGTCATCAGACCAGTTTTAATAGGAATAAGATTCTCCAACAAAGAATCTTAATAAAAAAAAAATAAAAAAAAATATTAATTTACTATTTACTACTGCACGCCTTTTGTAGGCAGAACCGCACCGTGTGCATGTGAAGGATCCACTGCTTCTCCTATATCTACTGGACATACGGTCGCCGTGACGAAACCGCGCCCGTGTGGATTAGCCCGGCTGCAACACGGTAACGGCACGGTCACGGTGACGTGTGAAAGCTCTCAGACGTGACGCGGGCACGCGTGACGTGATGGTGGAAAATCCACCGGCGGAAAATTTTAACCTACCCTAACGTCCGCAAACACGCCTGCCCGCCATCACGACCTGACATAACGTCCGCAAACACGTCACGCCTGCCCACCATCACGTCACGCGTACCCGCCAAACACGTACGTCACGTTTTACATCACGTTTACGTCACGTTTTTATGCGGTTTTTTATGGCCTTTTTACGCGTCAAAAACGTCACTTTTACGTCACGTTGTTGTGTTTTTATGGCCTTTTTACTCGTCAAAAACGTCACGTTTTTTTGTCGTTTTTTATAACTTTTTTACGCGAGTTAGCAGGGTTCTCCAAGAATTATTCAGATAAAGAAACGACACCTTGCATTTCTCCTCATTCGGACTCTAAGAAAATGCACCGAGAACGTCACTTCGGTCTTGGTACATCGTCGAGCAAACATATACTTTAATAAATTAAACTCTGTAATATTTTATTCAAAAATTAAAAGTTTATAAGTTTGGAAATAATTTTTTAAAAAATTGTTAAACCGGCCACGCGGTTTATCTCGCGTCAAAAGCGTCACGTTTTACGCCACGTTTTTGTGTCGTTTTCTATGACCTTTTTACGCTCAAAATCGTCACGTTTACGTCACGTTTTAGTGACGTTTTTTTAATGACCTTTTTACGTGTCAAAAACGTCACATTTGCGTCACGTTTTTGTGTCGTTTTTTATAACTTTTATACGTGTCGACAACGTAACGTTTTTGCGACGTTTTATACCACGTTTTACATGGTGTTATATGGTAAATACAAAATATTTTTGTGTTTACGTTTACGTCAGGTTTTTGTGTCGTTTTTTTATGGCTTTTTTTACGCGTCAAAAACGTCACGTTTACGTCACGTTTTTGTGCCGTTTTTTATGGCTTTTTTACGCGTCAAAAACGTCACGTTTTTGCGACGTTCTCCGCGCAAAGAGGTTACAGTTCCTGATAAATTAGTTAGACTCGTTTAAAATCAACTATTTCAGCCAAGATTTTGTAGCACTGAAGATTCTGTAGAATATGCCTGTTCCAGTGAAATATAAATGCATCAAATGCTGTGGAGAAACCGAACTACCTAACACCAAATGTATTCCATGCGAAAGTGAAGAATTTTTTGCGAATATGGATAAATCAAAGCATATCCCAAGCTCTTATTTTAAAAATTATTTCTAATAAAACTGTTAAAATGTTTTGAGCTGTAGAATATATCTTGTAGAAGAAGATTAATAAAATACCATTTTAAATTTCCGCTATAGCGTTATTATTATTATTATTATTATTATTATTATTTTTTTCACAGCGTAATGCTGGTTTTGACTAACATCTCGTGGGTTCTTTACGGAACAACACGAGCGCCAGTGGCCATTATTCGACGTATAGTACGGCATGTCGAAAGGATTACCGATTTCTGGGACAAAGCAATTAAATTTTGGATGTATTTTAATCCAATTCTCTCCAACGTATGTGGTAAGTATTTATCAACCAGCCCATTACATGAAATTACTATGGGATAGATATCTACTTCGGTTAAGCGGTATATCCTTTTCAGTTCGTCATCCAAAATTTGATATTTTAATAATTTTTCTGTTCTGGCTCTCGCGATGTTATTATCTAGAGGAACAGTGATATCTAAAATCTGAGCAGTTTTTTCTCGCTTGTTAAAGATGATAATATCCGGGCGATTGTGATGCACTTCGTTGTCCGTGATAACTGCCTGATCCCATAGCACTTTATAGATATCGTTTTCAAGTACATTTTGAGGTAAGTACTTGTAATACGGTTTTTTTACAGCTAGTAACCCCTTTATGTTACAGATTTCTTGATGTATGATGCCAGCAACCTTGTTGTGCCTATCTAAGTAGTCCTTTGGCGCCAAGTAACTGCATCCAGCTGTTAGATGTTGTATGGATTCCGTAGTGTTGGCACATAATCTACATCTGTCTGTGGGTATTGCCTCTTTCAACACGTATTTTCTGTAATTTCTAGTTGGTATTACTTGATCTTGTATAGCACTAATAAATCCTTCTGTCTCAGACATAAGGAGACCATTAGAGAGATAAAGGGTGGACATCTTCCGATCTACGTCATCTTTATTTAAATCTGCAGCATATCTTCCATGCAATGCCTTGGTCTTCCACTCCTCTTCCATCTGCTGTAAGCTTTCACCTCGTTGGTGTGGATTCGGGACAGCAATTGTCAACGGTGAGTATTTCTCATCTATTCCAACTATTGTCATATGAAGAGGATTGGTGGAAGAAAGGAAATAATTCCGTAGAGACTTTACCTGTTGCTCATGCAGTAATGTGGCTTTATGTAGGCCCTGTCCACCTTGACTCCGCGGTAAGTATAAACGTGCAGTAGATGAGTTAGGGTGATGAGAACGATGTTTAGTCAGCATCACTCTCACTTTTCTATCAACTGCTTCTAGGTCTGTATGACTCCATTTCAGTAAGCCGAACGTATAACTTAGTACAGGTATTGCCCACATATTAATAGCCGATATTTTTGCTTTGGCATATAGATCTGTTCTTAGGACCCTATTAACTCTATTTAGAAAAGCGGATTCAGTGTTGTTCTTCATTTGCTTGTCATCGATTGTTAATGACTGATGCACTCCTAAGTATCTATACGTTTGCTGCAGTTCAAGTCCCTCTATCTCATAGCCACCTATTAGTTGTATATTTTCAGATTCCAACATCTTCCCCCCTTTTACATGTAAATAGGCACATTTGTTAAGGCCTAACTCCATATGGATATTTTCACTAAAGTGTGCTACTAGTTCTAATAGACTCTGGAGCTGATTTTTATCTTTGGCATATAGCTTGAGATCGTCCATATAAAGTAGATGGTTGATCTGGATCCTGGGGTCTTTAGATATTTGATACCCATAAGTACTTGAGCTAAGCATTTGACTTAGAGGCTTAATCGCCAAGCAGAACCACACTGGGCTCAAACTGTCCCCCTGGAAAATTCCTCTAGATATATTGAGGTTATGTGTCTTATACTTCACATTCTTGGTGTTTACTGATAAGAATGTTTTCCATGAGCCCATTACTGATCTTAGAAAATTGACAACAGTAGGATGAATTTTATAGATGTCTAATACTTTTAAGAGCCATGAGTGTGGAACTGAATCGAAAGCCTTTTGGTAGTCTATCCACGCCACGGATATATTCCTTCGCTTTACTACCGCTTGTTTAGTGACAACTTCATCTATAAGGATCCATTCTTTGCTTCCTCTGGATCTCATTCTGCTACCGTTCTGTTCTTTGGCAATGATGTTATTATTATTGAGATGCTCACTAATTTTTATTTCCAGGATGGAAGTTAGGAGTTTATATATTACTGGTAAGCAAGTTATTGGCCTGAAATTTTTAGGGTGTTCAATGTCCTCATTTTTCGGGAGCATATACGTTATGCCTTGGGTAAAGAAAGACGGAATGCTTTCAGGCTGTAGTAATGCTTCCTCAAATTGTTGGGCTATGATACTATGAGTAGCAGAAAAGTTTTTCCACCAATAGGCTTGGATGTTATCAATTCCAGGTGCCTTTCAGTTTCCTAACCTTGCTAGTGCTTTCTTAACCAACTCAATGTTAATCCCAATATTATTCATTGGTGGTAGATTTCTTGTTCTGGCTTCCTCATCTCTCAGCCAATAGGCGTTCTCATTGTGAACAACAGGTTTGGCCCGCATGTTGCAAGGAATTAACGGCTTGTAGCAAGTTGACACCAGGTTTATTGAGTGTTGTCTTACGTGTTTAATATTTTTTGTACTATGTTGCAGGTAGACAGTATAGCAGCTTTCTGCATTTCCATGTAGATGTATTTCGGGAGTCCAAGTTGTTGAGTGACATCATGTAGAGATTTGGGAATTTCGCCGGTTGCACCGATGATGACAGGTAGGATTATGACTTTGGTGAGGTGCCACATTTCTCTAATTTCAGTTGCTAGATCGCGGTATTTTGTTAGTTTTGTCTGGAATGTTTTTTCAATATTTGTTATATGTGGAATGGCGATGTCAATGAGATAGGCTACATTTTTTGTTTTATTTACAAACACAATGTCAGGTCTGTTGTGTGGTATGTGGTGGTTAGTTACAATGGCCCTATCCCAATACATCTTGCATGTATGATCTTCTAACGTAGCTGAGGGTGGGTATTTATAGTATGGGATATATTCAGTATCTTTCTCTAGTCTTTTCGCCAACTGGATATAATGTATTATCTTTGCTACATTATTATGCCTTGAGGTGTACTCGTTAGGAGCTAGGATTTTGCAGCCGCTTATAAGATGTTCAATAGTCTCAGATGTTTTATGACAGAGTCTGCACTTGTCATCGGTAATATTTTGGTCTTGTATGATATACCTCCTATAGTTTTGAGTGGCAATAACTCTGTCTTGAACGGAGAATACAAAACCCTCTGTCTCTGAGAACAGATTACTGTTCTTAATCCAACTCCACGAGGCGTTTGTATCCATATGATCTTGTAATATAGCTGTTATGTAACTTCCGTGGAGTGCTTTTGATTTCTAGATGTTAATTTTTTCTTCGTCTGTTTTTATGTTGCCGGGCTGGTAGTTTCTGTTGTTCAGGTCGAGTGGTGTGAGACCTTTATCACTCTCAATTATAGCTTTATGTAGCACAGAACGTTCAGCTTCTTGATGAAAGAACTTTCGTAGTTGGTGTATTGTTTTATACTGCACGTTATTAAAGTCAACTACGCCTCTTCCTCCTTTGTGTCTAGGCAAGTGAAATCTTTCCATTGAGCTTCTCGGGTAATGATCTTGTTTATCAGTGAATGCAGTTCTTGTTGCCCTGTTTAGATTTTCAATATCTGTTTGTGTCCATCTTAATATGCCAAAACTATATGTTATAACAGGTGCTGCATATGTGTTTACTGCCTTAGTCTTGTTGGCAGCCGATAGTTCTGATTTTAATAATACTTTTATTCGGCCTTTATATTTTTTTACTAGCAACTCTTTCATTTTACTGTTGTCTATTCCGGTAAGCTGTTCTATACCTAAGTATTTGTAGGTCTCGTGTTGATCAAGTGCTAGGAAGGTTTCTTCTCTGGTCAGCATCTCATAGCCCTCATGCGGTGTCCATTTTCCTTTCTCTATTTCTCTATTTCTCTATAATGTTTATTCTGCATTTACTTATTCCAAATTGCATCTTGATATCATTACTGAAGATTTCTGTTTTACGGAGCAGCTGAAGTAGTTCGTTATTATTGTTGGGATATATTTTGACATCATCCATATATATCAAGTGGCTAACTGTATGCTGTCGATCTCGAAGTGTGTACCCTGCTTTTGTCGCATTTACGATGGTTGTGAGGGAGTTTAGTGCCATACAGAACCATAAAGCACTTAGGGAATCCCCCTGGAAGATTCCTCGCTGTATTCGGGTGGTAGAGATTTTATTTGAATTCATCACCAAAGTTGTTTCCCATTTCGACATTAAGTTGGCTAGCGTTTTTTATTGCAGGGGGAAATTTTGTATATTTTGAGGACATCCTTCAGCCAAGAATGTGGTACGCTGTCGAATGCCTTCTGGTAGTCTACGTAGGCCATGTGCAACGATATTTTCTTTTTTCTCGCCTCAGAGGTGATTACATTATCTATTATTAGTTGCTCTCGGCATCCTTGACTTTTCCTCCTACATCCTTTTTGTTCCTCTGCTAGTATGTTGTTTTTCTCTAAATGTTCATATATTTTGTTCGTTATTATCGATGTAAATACTTTATACATAGTTGGGAGGCAGGTAATTGGTCGAAAGTTACTGGGATCTTGATTGGTTGTTTTATTTTCGGGATGAGATATGTGACGCCTGTGGTGAAAAAGGCCGGAGATAGGTCAGGATTTTTCAGTATATCTGAGTAAGCTTCTACTAATCGTTTGTGGGCAGCGTTCAATTTCTTTAAATCTGCCACACTGGATTTGAATGGAGTTAGTCATCAAAGGGAAAATTGCGTGTAACAAATACACATTTTCCTTATTTGCTGCATGCTCGTATCTTGCCAATATTTCATCGAGCTCCTTACTGTAATCAACACTACTATTTATAGAGTCCATGGAATCCTTATCCATATTTTCACCTTCACTTAGATAACCACTGTCTGTTTCAATACTTCCACTCATGATAATGTCTAATGGTTTACTGAGCTCATATTTAAGTGAAGTTCTATTATAATTATAAGAAGCGCCTCGTTCGAATAGATCACTCCCATCCCTCCCCAATGAAAATAGTTTGGTAAATAAGGAAATCAAAATGCCCACGTGATCTAATTGAGGCAGATAGCATATATATGTGTATAGATTGTGTATATATATATATATATATATATATATATATATATATACTTATCATAGGTATGTTGTTGAGCCCGCGAGACGGACGGGTCTCTGTTGCACCCGGGCTTAATTACAGAGTTAAAGGAGTATATACTGTGACCATTAATCCTTTTTTTAACTATAAATCAGGGCATTATTAGAGGGGTAACTTAGTTGCTTAATTTAAAATTTTATGTAATAACAGGACGTTGTAAATCCCAAAGACGTAAACGTTAGTTTGTGTAGCCCGAGTATATATTTTTATAAGTCTTACGGTTCTTATGTAGCCCGGCAGTGTTGCCATATTTTTGTGCCCGTTTAAATACCATTATCGATATTAACTAGACCTGAAAAGCAAATTGATGAAATGATAAAAATTGTATGTCTGTGGAAGATGCTCAAGGAGGCAAGTGAAGTGTTTTTATGATTAAATCTTTGTAAGTCGAGGTAAGAAGCTTGTAAACCTTGCAAAGGGAAAAGTTAAATTATTTTTCTTTTGTGTCTTTTACATAATAGCTGTATAGCTGTCTATGTGATGTCAAAATGATTTTTCCATATGTGTATTTTAATATACTGGATGTCACAAAATACTGGCTCATGCATATAACTTATTTATTTCGCGACTGGTCAACGCAAATGCTCCCGTGTTTTTTAAAATAGAGTAGCTACGTAATATTCTTGGACATTTCAATTCAGGATTTTAACAAACTTACATAAAATTTAAGCTCGTGTAATAGTTATTTATAATCCGGAAAATCCCAAAAGGATAGTAGTATTAAAAAACGAGATAATACCAACACATGGAACACTAACAAACCAATATTTTTATGTAGGTACCAAATATTTGAAATAAATTTTGTACAATATTTAGGTATTTAATATTTTTCAAAAATCACTAATTGTATTTTCTCTTAATGGAAGAACAAATCTAAATAGGTATTTAATTATCTTCCTTAGAACTTCTCAAGAATCTAATTGTAATTTAACAATCTATTCTTCACATTGTATTTTCTTTAAGTTGAAATCTTTAATTCTTTCATTCTTCTTGTCTTATATGCTTAGAGCCGAAAATCATAATTTTAACTGGAGTAACTGAAATACGGAATTAAATATAAATCAAAGTCATTTTTGACTAGCCTCCGCCAGTTATGTTATACAGCTTCCCTTAGATACTTAGAAACTTAGATACTTGGTTATTGTAAGATGAAATACACGTGCAGTGCTTATTCAGCACCTAAATGTTATAAAAGGTCTGAACGCACTTATTCCCGTGTTCATTTGTCTATGTACTACAATCATTTAGTGCATATAAGTGTTGTGAGTACAAGTGTTCCAAATTTTTGGTAGAATAAAATACAGTTTTTAAAAACGAAGTTTCTGATTCCCTAAACTTATCTGGCGCAGTCGAATCGGTAGGATACAGTGCAAGGAAATCCATGAATAGGACACTTCCGTAGGTTTCAACCTTTAGTGCACGAAGAACCTAACATCTTTGAAAAATCAAGAAGAACATCAGGATTCTAGTAAAGTGAACTAAGAAGAAGCCGTTGAAAAAACCATTTTATTCATCAACCCTCGTGAAGACAAAAGGATATTGTCACCAGGCAATCGGGCCATCACGAGCTTCATCTAGTGGAAGACGAAAGGACATCGTCACCGGACAATTGGGTCACCACATAGAGCCGTAGCATAAGAAAATTCAATCCAATGCGACTACAGATTTTAATATTGTAAGTCCATTTTATTTTAGTAGATTTAAACATACTCTAAAAGCAATTTTAGGCACATATTTTTTTCCTCATATTTAGAAAATATATTTTTCTAAACCAAGAAAAATCAGAAAAATAAAATCTGAGGAAATTTATTTTAAGTAGAATATTGTATTAACAAAAATCTACAGAAAATTTATAAAATAATATTAAATAAAATAATACTGTTTATTTTATTGAAAATATAGATTATTTTCAGAAAGCGAAATACTGCTTTCACTATTACTAAGTGATTTTATTGGAAAATCAGTAGAAACAAAATAATACAGTTTATTTTGTCTTTATAAATCTAATTCTAGGAATTATAGTTAATTAAGATTCCAAAGTAATACAATACTAATTGTGCTATCATATACGCAACCCACACGTATTTACAACGAAATACAAACTTGCTTATTTAAGATCTAAGAAGCACACATCTGTTCTAACGTTATTTTATACATAAGAATATTTTATTTCATGTACAGAGCGTTTTTTATCTAACAACCATATTTATTAAAAACTCAAATTCTTTTTTTTTCTCAATTTATTAGTAAATTTAATTTCTGAATTATTTTATTACCATTTGGTTGTTCGATAGACTACTTATATATTAAAATTTATTATAAATATCTTTCTGTAAACTGGAAGGATTATCTGAACTTTTTAATAATTTAAATATTGAAAATCAGTCAGTTTCAAACGAAACCGAAATTAACATGGACCACGCACTTTACCGAATTTATTCTGAAAACATTCCTCTATTTAATGGAGAAGAACATATTTTACCATCTTTCATTCGAGCTAGTGAAGAATTAATCACTGCCTTTCAAAATGCACAACAAACGAATGCTGCAGTAAATAAATTGATAATTAGTACAGTAGTAAGTAAATTGCGAGGTCATGCAGCCAAAATAATATGTCCAAGAAATGAATTAAACACATGGACTCGTATCAAACAAACTCTAACAAACACATTTTCTGATGCTAGGAATATTGATTGTTTAGTAAACGATTTAATCACAACAACATTAAATAGAAATGAATCATTATCACAATTTGGTCTGAGATTACAAAACTTGCGTAGTTTATTAGTTTCTAAATTAAATGACAGTGATGATACTGCCGCAACTAAAATAATTAAAGCTCAACATTTCGAACAATTAACTCTGAAAACTTTTATTAATAATCTACCCGAAAAAATTCAAGTTATCGTAAAATGCAAAAATCCTGATTCAATAGAACAAGCCATTAGTTATGTAAAATCTGAAGAAGGAGATATAGAATTTAAATTAAGGACTCAACCCAAATTTTCAAATACTAACAGACAAATGACTAAACCAACAATTAATCCCAATCGTTCTTATAAACCACCAAATGACCCCCAAAATTATTATCAAGCGAATCAATTTACACAATCATACAGATCTCCTATGAATGATCAATTTATGTCCCAACCTTTTCAAAACTTTGAAAATTCTCAACCATCATTCCAAGACAATTTCCAACAAAGACAAAATTTTCAACCAAGACAAAATTTCCAAACTAGACAAAATTTCCAACCACCATACTTCCAAAGACAAATAAATAATTTCTCAAATAATCCTGCACCCAGCAATCAAACTAACGTTTTCAAACCGAATTCAAAAATAGTTAGAAATCTCCCAAAACCAACGCCTATGGATACATCTTCTAGCAATACTAGATTAACACAACAACCTAAGTCTCGATCAGAGGAACTATTTAACTATTTGGTAGGTATAGATTATACTGCTAATCTGCAACCAACACATCAAACAGAATACCCTCACAATAATCAATTACCATTCATCAACTATGACGAAAATCCCAATCAAGAATATGAATATGAAACGTATGACAGAGAAACAGACTATACTTTAGAAAATCCTAACTATATACAAAGTAACGAACTTGACATAAATGAGGAAATAAATCAAAATTTTCAGGAAACCATGAATTTAGACGAAAATTACATTAACACTACAAGTTTGAATACGATATCAACTGACTTACCTTACGTTCATATCCCTCAACTCGATGCAAATTTTTTAATAGACACCGGTAGTACACGAAGTTTTATTTCTCAAAAATTAGCATATACATTTTTCAAAAATTCAATTAATACAGAAAATTTTCAAATTAAAACAGCTCACGGAATTTCAATTCATAATGAAACTATAAATATGCCATTGCAATATCTATTTCCCAATATAAGAGGCAATGAATTTCATAAAATATATATATTCAATTTTTCACCAAAATTTAATGGACTAATAGGTTTAGACTTATTACAAAAAATTGGCGCTACAATAAATTTTGACACAAATATATTAGAAACCAACTTTGGGAACATACCTATTTATTTTAATATCGATAGTAGAAAACAGGACCAGAAACCTAATAAACAATTAGTAAACCCTTATAAATGTACCGTACCCCCACGTACTAAACAAGTAGCATATATATCAGTAAATATCAATGAAACCGAATCAATAATAAATAACCCAGGAGACAACGACTTTGACGTATTAGAATATCTAGAACAACAAGCAAATGACATCCCATTGAATACAGACGAAACGTCTCAACCGAACGAAGAAATACAACAGAAGAAAAACATCATCGAAGAAGTGAAATTGCCACCCTTAATAAAAATAAATACTCCAAATAATGAAGAAGTAATAGACATACCAGATAACGACACTATCCATACCTCTATCAATCCTAATACTGCCACAGTCCCTATCATAGACGACATAATCAATAACAAGCCTTATCAAGTTATCATAGATCGCAATCCACATTATAAATTTACTTATGAAGATCATATATACGAAGGTCATAGAATCAAATCAGTAGAGTTACACCCTAATGACACTAGAAATTTTCTAAAATTACTAAAATATCATGTCAATCCTTCAGGTACGACTTATTTTTACATTTCAAGCGAACAATTAAAGAAATCATTATTACAAATATATGATAAGTATTTCACTAAATCTTTCAAAATCATTATTTGTACAAAATTAATAAACAATGTCCCCGATAAAGAAGAACGCACTTTGTTAATAAAGCATCAACACGAAAGCAAAACTAATCACAGAGGTATAAACGAAACATTTGAACGACTAAAAACTAATTACTATTGGCGTAATATGAAAACTGATATCACTCAATATATTAACAATTGCCCATCATGTCAGAAAACAAAATATGAAAGACATCCTACAAAAACGAATCTGTGTATAACAGATACCCCTAATCAACCTTTCCAAAAATTATATATCGCTGCATTCCATTTTAAAAGTCAAACGTTTTTAACAATCATAGACAAATTCACTAAATTAGCTCAAGCCTATCCAATTGAAAAAACCTCAAAAAGCGTTACAGATGCATTAGTAAAATTTTTTTCAACATATGGCATACCAGAATCAATAACATCGGACAATGACACCAAATTTAAAAACGAATGTGTTAAAGAATTACTTAAAACCCACAAAATTCAAATTCATTTCACTACCCCTATGCACCATGAATCAAACGCACCGATAGAAAGATTTCATTCCACTCTAATCGAACATTTAAGAATATTAAGTGAAGAACACAAAAATTCCCACATTAACGAATTATTGCCCTATGCTATTATTGCTTATAACAGCAGCCTTCATAAAGCAACGAATTTTACACCTTTTGATCTAACCTTTGGACACACTCGTTCCAGAGATCCATTCGATTTAGTAACCACCACCTTTTACTCCGATTACGCGAATTCTCATAAACAAAAACTTAATAAGATATACGAAAAAGTACGCGATTTACAGATAAACCAAAAAGAAAAAATTATCGCTAAGCATAATGAAAGAATTACTCCCACCAAATTTAAAGTAAAACAAATAGTTTACAAAATTCTAAGCCCTCGTTCAAAAAGCGAAAATAGACACTCAGGTCCTTGCGAAATTTTGGAACTTTTGCAAAACAATAAAGCGAAAATAAAAAATCTAAAAACTCATAAAATAGAAACAATCCATCTTAAAGAATTAAAAACTCGAAACATTCCCATTCCAGGTTCCTCATCGTCCACACCACAGTAACGACAAATACATATCACCAATATGATGAAAACCCCGGACTTTTACCAATCACCTTAGGCACTACTCAACTATCAACTGACTATTGGACTTTTACTCAAGTTTTTGATCTAAAACCAATTATTGAAGAATTCACCATATTAAAGGATAGAGCAAAACATATAAAAACATCCATTGAATCAAACAAAATCCATATAGTAGAATTTTTTAATACATACAATATCATTTCAAATATAGAAATTAGGAAGGATACAGAGTCAATTAACACAATTAATACCTGAACTAGTTATTCGAAAGAAAAGAGGTTTAATAAATGGCTTAGGTTCCATAATAAAATGCCTAACTGGTAATTTAGACCAAAGCGACGCTGAAAAATTTGACAAACAAATTAGTTACCTGCAACAAAATCAAAATAAGCTTAAAATAATCATGTCAGATCAAATCTCATTAATGAACATTTCAATAAATAATTTTAATGAAATCAGTAAAAATATTTCCCACAATCAGTTAATGTTACATTCTAAAATTATTCAAATAGAAGAAGCACTAAAAATTAAAAATGCATTGAACATGGACGATTATAAATACTTTCTCATACACACAACTTTAAATCAGATAATGCTTTCTTTTAAAATGATATATGATACATTAGAAAAGATAGAAACAGCTATAAGCTTCGCAAAATTAAATACACTTCATAATTCCATAATAAATCCTCATGTATTTTTACAAGAAATAAAAAGTATAGAAAAACATCTGAATTATTTTAAATTGCCCTTTTCAAGCAAAATTAGTAATATCTTAAAATTTGAAAAACTAGTTACCATTAAAAGCTACTTAAAAGGTACTGAAGTTATTTTTATACTAGAACTACCACTAATTGAATCAGATGTATTTCAATACTATGAACTATATCCTTTCCCAATAAAAATGAATAACTCCTATTTTACATTAATTCCTAATACTAGATATCTAGCAATTAGTAAATACAATTTTATCGAATCCAACATAAAATGTCTGGAATTTCAAGATAGACAATATATTTGTATAGACACCATTAAACGTCGAATCCAAAAAGGAAACACAAATTGCGAACTTGAAGCAATAAAATATTCCAAATTATCTTCAAATTGTATATTAACAGAAACAAACGTAAGTAGTATAGCTGGCGGGGTTCTGTGACACTTCGATGGCATGTCCATCCGAAGGTGTCCAAAGATCGAGGGGGTTCTCTCAAGGTCGCCGAAGAGTTCTTGGAATTGATCTGAAGAAGTGGTCGTCAATGACCAGAGGGTGTAGTTCTGGTTTCTGCCGCGCGCCAGATATAGACGTCGCTGTACGCGATATCTAGATGAAGAGATAAGCGGTGGTCTTTTTGGTGACATTTTTTTACCTTTGAAGAAGTGGTCGCCAATGACCAGAAGGTTCGCGCGGATTTTTACCTTTGCTTACCTGTTAGCCTGTTGGTGACACATGGTTACCTTTGCTTACCTGTTAGTTTAGCCTGAAGGTATCTGTACCTGTTGGTGACACACACACATGATGGAAAAAATGATGCATTTTTGTGGTATTTTCAAGTAATCTTCTACAATTTGTGCATCAACATGATGATAACCTTTTGCCCTTGTTCGGCGTAATTGATAAGGATGTGTGTGTAATTTCGTAAACATTAGCAGATAATTATTGATCTCTGACTTTGTTATTTTATTAGGTTTTAATGGCGTAATTGATTTAAATAAGATGTAACTTCTTTGGTTGTAAAAACAGGTTCAGATTATTTAAATTATAAAATGTTCAAGATTTAAGATCTGTTATTGAGTATGGAAAGATTCTATAATTTACTTTGGATCGATTGTATATGAAAATGGAGAATATTTAATATCATGATCGTTTCACAAGAGGATTGTAGAAATTCTTTAGAAAATAATTATATATTGTTAAAATAAAAAAAGATGTAGAAATTTATTTTTAAGTTTTTATTTGTAGTATACATTAGTTTTCAAGCAGATATCTGGAACTGGATGCAGATGATACCTGTTAGTTTAGATGAATGTTATATACTTATTTTATTGTTAAAATAAAAAAAGATGTAGAAATTTATTTTTATTTATTTGTAGTATACATTAGTTTTCAATCAGATATCTAAAAAACAGTTCCGCTTTTAAAGAGGATACCTGTTAGTTTAGATGAATGTTATATACTTATTTTATTGTTAAAATAAAAAAAGACGTAGAAATTTATTTTTAAGTTTTTTTATTTGTAGTATACATTAGTTTTCAATCAGATATCTGGAACTGGATGCAGATAATACCTGTAGTTTAGATGAATGTTATATACTTATTTTATTGTTAAAATAAAAATGATGTAGAAATTTATTTTTAAGTTTTATTTGTAGTATACATTAGTTTTCAATCAGATATCTAAAAACAGTTCCGCTTTTAAAGAGGATACCTGTAGTTTAGATGAATGTTATATACTTATTTTATTGTTAAAATAAAAAAAGACGTAGAAATTTATTTTTAAGTTTTATTTGTAGTATACATTAGTTTTCAATCAGATATCTAAAAAACAGTTCCGCTTTTAAAGAGGATACCTGTTAGTTTAGATGAATGTTATATACTTATTTTATTGTTAAAATAAAAAAAGATGTAGAAATTTATTTTTAAGTTTTATTAACGTGTAGTATACATTAGTGTTCAAGCAGAATAGATTTCTATTTATTTTTGGGTTATTTATCTAGTATATTATCTAATAATGAAAATAGCAGTTCTGCTTTTCAAGATTCAATGATGGTTATCCATATACCAATTATATAATAAGTGAACATTTTATTGAGCGCAATTTAAGCTATTATTTTCATGTGAATTACAATGGTACTTAGAATTATTACAAGTTTTTAGTGTTTTCAAAGACGGACAGTTCCATTCATCTAAATTAAATATGTAATTATTAATTATTTTACCTAAAACTTGTTCTTTATTTAATCCTTTAACTAGTACTGTTTCACTTTGAACAATATTTTTTAAAAAATTTTGCACTCTATTAAAATTTAAATATAAAAAACAATCACTGTTTTGAAATGATAAACCATGTATGTTGAATGTGGTCCAATCAATGTGTTGACAAATCTCCTTGGATGTCATCCATTCAGGTATATATGGCAAATTAACAAAATTGTGATGCACTGATCCAGTTTGAACATTCAGGATGGCTATTTCCCGTATGTAGAAATTACTGTTTTTATATTGAAAACCTTGGATGTCAATGATAAACATTTCTGCAAAAATAGTTGAAATTAACTAACTACACAATTTTTACAAAAGTCAGTTTTAGGTCTGTATTTTACTAGATTTGATTCAAGTTACTGATGATGTCAGTTTTAAAAGCATGATTCTAAATCTTGTCAAATTAAATCTCTTTTCCCTAACGTTGAAGACAGCAATGATTTTTCCTTATAGTGTTTCAAAGACCCCAATTTGATTCTAATTTTGAGAAATTTTTAACACAATCTGATTTATTTTTTATACATTTTTACACAAATAAGCAATTCTGTTTAAAATTTTAATCAATCTACAATACTCCTCTTTTGTTTAGATACCCTTCAAACTTTTTTTAATACAACATCAAGCATACAGTCAATAGTTTTCTTTGAGTGCATATTTCTGTTAAATAAAATATTTGAATTCAATAAAATAAAAGTAATAATAATAATAATAATAATAATAATAATAATAATAATAATTGTGACTTACAGTATTATAGGTGTAGGGCACACGCACAGCTAACGGTTATTCTTGCGGTAATGGTAGTGATGCACTTTTAAAATAACATCAAACGTCATGCACACATACGTGCTATCATTGGGGCAAAGGTTATCATGCATATTGATGCAAATGCATATTGATTAGTTAATTATTATAAAAATATGCAAATGTTGTTTCCATATTAATTTAAATGCGATAAAAAAAAAAAATGATAATTCAATAACATGCATGCATAATAAATGTATATATCACGTTCTTAAAACATGAGGATATTTATTTTATTACAGTAGATTTTAGGTACCTGTTTGCGTATACCTGTTTTCTGTTCCTTACCCATTCCATACCTGTTCCATATCTAACCAAATACCTGTTTTTATATTACTACCCTGTATATTACGAGAACTCAGTTAACTTGTCATATTCTTTTGTTGTATAAAATTATATTATATGTAGGAAAACGTAATATTTTAACATTAATAGGGATACTCGAATACCTCCTTTGTCCTTGTGACCTGTATCAACTTGTTTAAAAAAATTATTTCAAACAAAATATTACATCGTTATACTTCTAAATATAACTTCGTTCAAGATAAATCGTTGGATATTCTCACATCACCTATTTCGGGGTAACCTGAAGTGGAAATCATAAACAAATATTTTATGATAAATTCTAGCATCTCCAATCAGAGAATATACCTATAAACTTTAAATTCCTATATTGATACTCAAATACTTATAATGAAAACTTAGTTAAAGCAATTATTACTACCCTGTATATTATAAGAACTCAGTTAACTTGTCATATTCTTTTGTTGCATAAAATTATATTATATGTAGGAAAAACGTAATATTTTAACATTAATAGGGATACTCGAATACCTCCTTTGTCCTTGTGACCTGTATCAACTTGTTTAAAAAAATTATTTCAAACAAAATATTACATCGTTATACTTCTAAATATAACTTCGTTCAAGATAAATCGTTGGATATTCTCACATCACCTATTTCGGGGTAACCTGAAGTGGAAATCATAAACAAATATTTTATGATAAATTCTAGCATCTCCAATCAGAGAATATACCTATAAACTTTAAATTCCTATATTGATACTCAAATACTTATAATGAAAACTTAGTTAAAGCAATACTAAAATGTATCAATTATTAAAATGTTAACAAATATGTTAAAGACTCAAAGTCACGTATGCGCTTCTCTGATGTTACCCGATGCAATTTCTAAGAAATAAGAAATAGTGATTTCTAGATCAACTAACTGTACCCTGTTCATATTTGTATGTTTGAAGTCTATGTATTTTTCAATCCTTAGCTTTTTAGTAAATAGGTATATCATTCAACCCAAAATCTTGTATGTTTAAAGATAATTTTCAGAGTTCACTTTTAACAAGACATCAATTTTTCTAAAGCTGTACTAATAAAAATATTTCACTTACGACATACTTTAATTGTGCTTCCTATATTATTCCTTTTCGATTTGCTATAAGTGCTTAATACCATGTATTATACAATCGATAGCATCCAAAGTTAAATAATCACTCCATTTTTATAATTTAAATAACCCGAATTTGTTAATAACACTAAATTATAGAAGTTTACATAAATCTTATTTTTTAAAAATCAATTACGTCAATTATTAAATAAAACCGAGAATAATAAAATAACAAGGTCAGAGATCAATAATTATCTGTTAATGTTTACAACGCGATACTAATTAGAGAAGTTACATACATCTTATTTTATAAAAATCAAATACGTCATTTATTAAATCAAACTGAGAATAACAAAATAACAAAGGTAAGTTTTGAAGTTTCATTTGTGGTAAAGGAAACATATCCCTTCATTAATGTAGTTATATATCTGGATTTCGAACACGATCTATGACAATCTCTAATAATTCATATCGAATTTCATCAAACAGGAGGGGTGAATAAATTTCTATAGGATAATCTACATTAACAATAGATACATTCCTACTTCTATTTTCCTGAAGATTATTACATTACTCTTTAAGGTACCTTAAGTATCTACTTATAACTATGTTTTATATTTAACTTCATTTATATTTTCTAGTCATACAAAATATTACATCGTTATACTTCTAAATATAACTTCGTTCGAGATAAATCGTCATAGTAGGATTTATTTTCAATACGGTCAGCATAATTTTATTAACATAAACAGATATAAGAGATAAAGATTTTTACCAAACTCATTTTTATAGTTGAAAGTTCAAAAATTTGTGAAGCATGCATTTTTGTAATATAAACATTTAATGCAGTTAGAAATCTTCCCATCATTTTCAAAATGAACTGCATACCAGAAGGTAATACATATATTAATTCATAGTGAGTGTTTATTTAATAATTTTTCTTTATTTGTAGAGGTGCTTAGAGTTATAATTGCGGCTGCTAGGATGGCTCGCCCTGAAATAGGTGTACGTTAAAATATTTTGGTTTTACATTTTAAATTAGATTTGTAATTGTAGGACATGGATATTATAGTGGCAAACCATCCGCCACCTCAAACAGCTTCCCTAATAGGGGAAGTGGAGCTGCCCGGAGGACAAAATATAAAGATTGCTCTAACAATAGAAGAAGAATCATGGGCAACTTTATGGTTACGTAAGTAATTCATAAACTATAAAAATATAGAAGCTATATTTTTTTTCTCTTTTCATATTATTCTACTACATTTTGATGGATTGGATCTATGGAATATTTTAACATGTTTACATAATATCATTGTTCGAATCAAATAGATTAAAAATAAAATAATAATAATAATATGAAACCTTGTCTACTTGTTTGGTTATTTATTAAATATCTAATAAGGTTATTCAAATAAATTAAACTAATAATAAATGAAGTGATGTATATCCTTAGTATATAAAAGAAGGTAAGTTCTAATATATAATATTCAACTAAAACACTTCTATATATCAGTTTATTATCTTGTACAGTATATTAGAAGAATAGATATTCTCATATTTATATTCAACCAATTAAGAAAAATAGTACTTTTTAGTAATATGACATAGACATAGTTTTTTCAACACTATGAACAGATAATGAGAAACTACAAAAGCAAAACATTTTCTTATCCAGTTGCTTTCAATTTGAAAGTTCTTTACCTTCTTTGGGATAAAATCTAGAACAGGTCTGTTAATCCACCTGCTAAAATCTTTCAAAACCTGTTAAAACAAAAAGCAAAACATATACCTAGTGTTTTATTTTATTAATTATTGTTCACTATAAAAATGTTAAGATAATTTATATAACAAAATAAATATTTTAATAAAATGAAACCAAGTACGTATTTTTATAGTTTTATTTGTAACAGATAGTGATCAGTCAATCAGTAGGCAATAATAAGAAACAACTTTTAATAACAATATAAATTAGTATTTGAATATTTTTCAACACTATGAACAGATAATGAGAAACTACAAAAGCAAAACATTTTCTTATCCAGTTGCTAAAATCTTTCAAAACCTGTTAAAACAAAAGCAAAACATATACCTAGTGTTTATTTTATTAATTATTGTTCACTATAAAAATGTTAAGATAATTTATATAACAAAATAAATATTTTAATAAAATGAAACCAAGTACGTATTTTTATAGTTTTATTTGTAACAGATAGTGATCAGTCAATCAGTAGGCAATAATAAGAAACAACTTTTAATAACAATATAAATTAGTATTTGAATATTTTTCAACACTATGAACAGATAATGAGAAACTACAAAAGCAAAACATTTTCTTATCCAGTTGCTAAAATCTTTCAAAACCTGTTAAAACAAAAGCAAAACATATACCTAGTGTTTATTTTATTAATTATTGTTCACTATAAAAATGTTAAGATAATTTATATAACAAAATAAATATTTTAATAAAATGAAACCAAGTACGTATTTTTATAGTTTTATTTGTAACAGATAGTGATCAGTCAATCAGTAGGCAATAATAAGAAACAACTTTTAATAACAATATAAATTAGTATTTGAATATTTTTCAACACTATGAACAGATAATGAGAAACTACAAAAGCAAAACAATTTTAATAAAATGAAACCAAGTACGTATTTTTATAGTTTTATTTGTAACAGATAGTGATCAGTCAATCAGTAGGCAATAATAAGAAACAACTTTTAATAACAATATAAATTAGTATTTGAATATTTTTCAACACTATGAACAGATAATGAGAAACTACAAAAGCAAAACATTTTCTTATCCAGTTGCTTTCAATTTGAAAGTTCTTTACCTTCTTTGGGATAAAATCTAGAACAGGTCTGTTAATCCACCTGCTAAAATCTTTTCAAAACCTGTTAAAACAAAAAGCAAAACATATACCTAGTGTTTATTTTATTAATTATTGTTCACTATAAAAATGTTAAGATAATTTATATAACAAAATAAATATTTTAATAAAATGAAACCAAGTACGTATTTTTATAGTTTTATTTGTAACAGATAGTGATCAGTCAATCAGTAGGCAATAATAAGAAACAACTTTTAATAACATAGTTTCAGAGTTTATTTTTATTCATAACAATATAAATTAGTATTTGAATATTTTTCAACACTATGAACAGATAATGAGAAACTACAAAAGCAAAACATTTTCTTACAATTAAAACATGGTATAGTGCCCTGTTGTTGTTGTTGTTGTTGTTCTTGGTGTTGTAAACGTCTTCTTTCAACCGCTTCTCTTATTGACATTAAACGTGGTGGTTGATTTTGAGCAGGTGACACTGATACTTCTACAAAAATTTTAAAATTAATTTATTTCAACTAGACCTTCTTGAGAATCTAAATTTAGATCATCATCATCGCCAAGCATGAGACCTGTTCTAGTGTTTAATATTTGCTTCCTTCTCTTCTTCTTCAGAGGCTGTTCATCAGCATCACCATTATCACCAATGGTAATGTTTTTTCCCCAGCTAGCATTGTTGTGTAGTCTATACAAGACTTCATCAGATTCTTGTGAGGGAGCTGCTTCAATCATTGGTGGTGCTGACCATGTCGATGATGATGATGAAGATGACGATTCAATTTGTGCTACATCCTCATCCGCATCAACCCCATATAATCGTATTGCTTTTTCTAAAAGCAAAAACTCTCTTTCGTTTTCAATTTTCGTTCTGATATATGTAACAGGATATTTCTTCAACTTTTTCTGAAGTGTGCTTGTTCTTGGCGAGTAAGAGAGTTTTATTAGTATGTTCTCCTTTCGGACTGTTATTTCTTTTAGTCCATATCTATGAATACAAAATAAAAAATATATAAGCACATACGTAAAAATAAATAATTTCAAAATCAAAAACTAATTTTCAATTCATAATTATGAAACAAAAATAAAAATATATAAGCAAATACATAAAAATAAAAAAATAACTTTCAATTCATTATAAATACAAAAATAATAACTTACCCAAAAATATGCTTGAACACTACCACTGCCATATCGATTGGAAACATACTTTTATCTGTTATTGTAACAATAATTGTAGTTGGAGTAGTTGCCATCTTTACTGCCTGCTGATTGACTGATATGTTAACCGATTCTGCAGTCTTCTTTTATACAAGTGAATTTTTATGAAATAGATGCACTCGTCACGTTTTAGTACATGCATTTACATATTGCTAAATCATCATATTGACGTAAATGGGTTTTTTTTGTAATAAAATAAATATCCTCATGTTTTAAGAACGTGATAGACATTTATTGTGCATACATGTTATTGAATTAATATGAAAATAACATTTGCATATTTTTATAATAATTAATTAATCAATATGCATGATAACCTTTGACTCAATGATAGCACGTATGTGTGCATGACGTTTGATGTTATTTTAAAATATTATTTTTCTGCTATCGCTCGTCATTGCATCACTACCATTGCCGCAAGAATAACCGTTAGCTGTGCGTGTGCCCTACACCTATAATACTGTAAGTTACAATTATTATTATTATTATTATTATTACTTTTATTTTATTGAATTCGAATATTTTATTTAACAGAAATATGCACTCAAAGAAAACTATTGACCGTATGCTTGATGTTGTATTAAAAAAAGTTGGAAGGGCATCTAGTTTAGTTAAAACAAAAGAGGAGTATTGTAGATTGATTAAAATTTTAAACAGAATTGCTTATTTGTGTAAAAAATGTATAAAAAATAAATCAGATTGTGTTAAAAATTTCTCAAAATTAGAATCAAATTGGGGTCTTTTGAAACACTATAAGGAAAACTTAAAAAGAGGGAAAAAATCATTGCTGTCTTCCACGTTAGGGAAAAGAGATTTAATTTGGCAAGATTTAGAATCATGCTTTGAAAAAAGATTGAAAACTGGCATCATCAGTAACTTGAATATAAAGGAACCAAAAGTGTTTTTTCAAAAAGCATTTAGAATTTTTTCTAATAAAATTAAAACTGCATTAAAAAAATCACTATTAAAAGTGAACGTTATATTTTCAGCTAATTTTGTTCAACCACAAAATCTTCAAACAGATATTAAACATTTTAATACGAAAAATCATATAATTGATAATAACACAAATTTAAAGGAGTGGTATATTGAACATGTGAAAAATAAAATTTTGTCAAAATTGGAATCATTTCAGGAAAGAGATTCAGGTTGGAGTTTATATGAAATTTTAAATTTAAAAATAAATATTAATAATTATTCTCCAATTAATGGAGGATGTAGTTATGTGGAATTACCAAAGTTTATTAGGAATTCTAAATCTATATTAAATATAAAAAATAATGATCAATATTGCTTTCTTTATTCAATTGTAGCTGCTTTACATCCTGCACCACCACACAGAAACCCCAACAGAACCACATCATATCCACATTTTAGTAAAATTTTAAAATATGAAGGTATCAAATTTCCAATAAGTTTACGTAGTATTCCAAAATTTGAAAATATGAATAGCTTATCAATAAACATTTTTACAGTGGATGGTGAAAAACAAAAGAATGTGGTTCCTCTTTGTCTGAGTAAAACTAATTTTAAACCTCGAATAAACTTACTTATTTTGAACTGTAATAATAATGATGATGATGATGACTATGATAATGATATTTCTAATACAGATTATAAAAATATTAAGATTAAACATTTTGCTTTAATTCAAAATTTATCACGTTTGTTGTGTCGCCAAACGGCTGATTTAAAAAATAGAAAATTCTTTTGTGAACGTTGTTTAAATCATTTCAAAACAGAAAATAATTTAGATAAGCACCTAATAGATTGTGAAAATTTAAACAAGACTAAAATTACATTACCTTCTAAGAATAAAAGCATTTTAAAGTTTGGAAATTTTAAAAATAAAGAGAAAGTTCCTTTTGTCATATACAGTGATCTGGAGAGTATATTAGAACAATATGATGATCCTAAGGCAACTAATACTAAAAAAAGGTATCAAAAACATGTTCCATTTAGCATAGCATACTATATAAAATGTTCTTATGATGATAGTATTTCAAGATTTCAAACATATACAGGTAAGGATTGCATTGAATGGTTCGTTAAAGAATTGGAAAAAATAGCTTTAGAAGTTGATAGTATTTTACATAATAGGCTTCCCTTAAATATGACTGATCAGGAGGAAAAAGAATTTCAATCATCTAAATTTTGTCACATTTGTTCCAAACCATTTCTAGATACAGACAAAAAAGTAAGAGACCATTGTGGACTTTCTGGTAAATATAGAGGAAGTGCACATAATATTTGTAACCTTCAGTATCAGGATAGTCATACAATTCCAGTAATTTTTCACAATTTAAGTGGTTACGACAGCCATTTTATAATTAAGGCCCTTAGTGTAAAAGTTAAGGGAAATTTAAATTTACTTCCTATAAATAAGGAAAGGTACATATCATTTTGTAACGAAGTGACTTTTTAGCCCGTAGTAATTTAAACAAGAATTAAATATGAACCGTTTTATTTGCACACACCGTATATAAGTTTGTAAATATTTTTATGAACAATTCATATCCAAGTAATACATTAATGTTTTCCAGTATAGTTTTATTATTATAGTACATTTGTTAATAGATAAGACTATAAACAATATACATTTATTCGATGGAAACCGGCCGAGATTCAAGAAATTCCAAACGTTGTTTTTACGCCGCCCGCAGTTTTTGTTCCTAGCGAAATACATGAATATTTTCGTGTTGTAGGTACCCTAAAATATTTATTTAATGCATTGGAACTGGATAATATTTGATTCATTTGCTATTTAAAAATACTTATGCAACCGCTACTTGGAATTTGATAAAGTCATAATGTAATATATCTATTAAAGTATTTTATGACAAAGTTTGGAATACATAGCTCTCCGTATAAACATGTTATGACAATTAATTTGTTTATTTAGGTTTAATGCACTTTCCGGCAATAAATATTTACCTGACTTGTTTAATTTACTGAGGGGAATATATCTGAGACATGTTTGATGTATTACTATACCGTATTTGCCTATTGTTACCGAATTAACTTAAATTAAATTAAGTTATATTGAATTTAATATTGTTTAATTATTAAAGATATGATTTCCGTTATAACTTGTATATAGTTTTGTTAATGATAAGTATTTAAATATGTTATTTTGTTAAGAACCGATATTTAAATGCAGGTTGATGCAGTAAGGCATAAAAGTCAAAGTACTTTACTAAATTTGATTAAAATATGTTCTAATTACGCATTAGATTCATATTAATCATTTGCCGATATTATAAATTAATTTCAAGTAACCATTCCGCAAATTTAATAAAATTTGATACCATATTTGGTCATGAAGCGAAATCCGCCGTTCTGATTGGTCGAGCCAGCGGCCGAGCACTATAAAAGACCGGCCGATTTTCGTTGAAAAGAGAGTATTCCACCGATCTCCGAAGACAGTATTTCGCCGATCTCCGAACCTGCAACTTAAGTAAGTTACAATGGGTAGGCTTCCTGTCCCAACCCTTTGGTAAATGCTGATGATGCCTGTGATGTGCGTATGCCTCCAGGAATATTTCTACAGCTATACCTGTCCGATTCTCTTTGGTGAATGCTGATGATGCCTGTGATGTGCGTATGCCTCCAGGAATATTTCTACAGCTATACCTGTCCGATTCCCTTTGGTGAATGCTGATGATACCTGTGATGTGCGTATGCCTCCAGGAATATTTCTACAGCTATACCTGTCCGATTCCCTTGGTAGATACTTGCTGAACAACCTGTGATGTGCGTATGCCTCCAGGAAGATTTCTATAAGTTATACCTGTCCTAAACTTTTGGTACATACATGATGAATACCTTGTGATGTGCGTATGCCTCCAGGGAGACTTCTACATTCGTACCTATCCCGACCCCTTGATACATGCTTGACGAATAACCTGTGATGTGCGTATGCCTCCAGGAAGACTTCGAATTCTGTATCCCTCTATCCGACACGTTGTCCCGTTCCCACATAAAGCCGTTTTAATTTATTTGTTTAATATGTTCACCGCTTCGCTTCTTAAACTGTGATTAAAGCTTTAGTTTGACACTGCCGAATTAATAGTTGAATAAATTGCACTACTGCTAATAACCTGGGTTTAATACATTGCATACCTGTATATAATATTGTTGCTTATTACCATTTGTTTATTTTGCTGATTTGCTACTTTTGCTACTTTATTTATTTTGCTATCCGCATTTTGTCGCAGCTTGGCTGTTTAATATTATTTTAATAAATCTTGTAGTAAGCCTCCGAAACCGACTTTTATTACCTAGATTTGAGAAACATTTTGACCCGCTGGCAAGTGTACGTGTGTACACCTTCTTCACTGTAGCTACCCCGCCTTTACTCATAAGCGAGTAGAGTCCGCGTGGACCATTCACCACGTGAAACCTATGGATGTGTGGCGCCCGATGGCAAAAACCCGAGGATAAATCCGAATCCAAATTAAGAGAGTGTCACAAATTAGCACCCTCGAGTAGAGAGCGTCACAAATTGGCGCCCTTAAGCAGGGACAGTTTTCTCAAACCTAGTGTGATATTTGGTAGCATATAAATATATTATTTTTCAGCATAGGTACCGTAGACCCGGTGGAAGGTCTGTTATTAAGTGTAGGTAGTAGTGCTTGTGAAAAATTGTGTATGATTCTTTTAGCCTGTGAGTTTTGTAGCGAATTTTTATTTACTGTTTTATTGAAATATATGTGTACTAGATATTTGCCCAAACCGAAAAAACCATACCGTTTCCGACCGATTACTCTTAGAAAAAAAAAAATAAAAGAGTACCTGCCGTATTTTGAGCAAATTTTAGTAACATCCGAGTTTGTATTAAATACACAGTTGTATTAATAGTGGTGGCTTAAGAATCTAACATAATTACAACCTACTAAAGTAATTTGATTTTGTAGAAATTTCCGTATAGTAGAGACAGACAAAGATAGTTTTTTTTGTGAAGTTGTAAAAAGGGAGTTTTTTATACAGATAGGGACCGTATAGTTTTTTCAGATAGGGACCGTTTTTATTTGACATACATACAAGAACTGTTTGCTTTGAGATATTAAATATTTTACAGGTATTAATAAGATTTGAAAATAACTGTTGTTACAGTTGACCGACACCGCGACAACTGATAAAAACAACTCTTATTTGTGTAAGTTGACCGACACCGCGGCAACTGATAAAACAACTCTTATTAGTGTAAAGGCTAACTTATTAAATATTTTATAGATATTAGTAGGATTTGAAAATAACTGTTGTTATAGTTGACCGACACCGCGGCAACTGATAAAACAACTCTTATTTGAGTAAAGGCTAACTTGTCATAGCCTGGTGACAGGAAAGCTAAGTGGGACTTGCCACTGCCGTTGAATATTGCATAAGTATTGCCGTTGATTAAATTTTATTTGGTGTTGATGTGTTGCACCTAGATAGAATAAAGCAAACGACTTCTTGTATAGTATCCGTTCAGTAAAAGTAAAGTAACTTATTGTTTCCAAAAGCCGACAAATTTAAATAAAAGAAAGTAGTTTTGATAAACTGTAACATAAAGTCCGACCGAGATACTGATACTAGTAGAGCAAGTTTCTTTTAGTATTTATATGAATGTAAATAGATAAAGTAAATAAAAGTTTAGTTTGAAGTTTGCCTGGGAGTGAGCAATTAAATCCGGGATTATTTTTAATTAAAAATTTATACGAATTCTGGTGTGTAGGTTCTAATACCGAAAAAAAAAAAAAATTAACTAATACCGATTAAATACCGACCTGAAAACCGATTATATTACCGTTTTAGAAAAAAAATTGAGTCGTACATACCACCAGAATGCCGTCCGATTCAGAAACGAATGTAATGCCGCCCCCAGTCATGCCCCATGAAACCGAGGATTCCGATGAGAATCCACAGCCAGCTAAAGTGAGCTGGATTTATACATTAAAGAAAGATGAGCTTATAATTGAGTTAGAGAAATTTCAGTTGAGTAGTAAAGGCACAATGCCAATATTACGTAAGCGTTTGGTCACTTTCTTTAGAGAAGGGCCACCGAAAAAACAAAAAGCTTGTTCTACAGTAGCAGGTCCGTCTACCATTCCCACCGCCGACAATGTACCGCCCCCTAGTACCTTCCATGAATCAAATAACTCCGGTGATGAGGTTTCACATCCGCTTATAAAAGATTGGGTTAAAACTTTAAGTAGGGAAGAACTTGTAACAAAGCTAACCAAGTTCAACCTAGATATACAAGGAGAGACGTCTGTCTTAAAACAAAGACTAACCGCTGTCCTCTGTGAACCAATTCCAAGGGCACACTCACCGCCGCCGTCACCGATTTTAACTCCGTTGCCCTCCGAACCTCGCCCAGTACCGTTTCAACCAAATCACGAATCTACTTATAGAACTACACCGTACCGCCTCGCCGACGATGTATGTACTAGAGTTAGAAAATGGGGACTTAAGTTTAATGGTAAGACCGACGCCGTAGAGTTCCTGGAAAAATTATGTGATTTCCAGGAAAATAGCGGGATAACTACCATTGAATTAGTACCGGCCTTGTATGAAATTTTTCAAGGAAATGCCCTAGCCTGGTACCGCAATAACCGAGCATCTTGGACTAGTTGGCAGGATTTCCTAACCGATTTCAAACATTTCTATTTACCAGCCGAATATCAAATATTTTTAGAGGAACAGATACATAACCGCCGCCAGACACCTGATGAACCTGGCCGCGATTACGTAGTCGCCATGCAAACGTTAATTCGAAGGCATGGTGAATTCTCGCAAGAAAGAACCTTGCGCCGTCTCTATGGAAACCTATTACCGGAATATCGACAATACATACGGCGGAGCGATGTACAAAGTATCCGGGACCTGGTGATCCGTATCGAAGAGTTTGAAACTCTTCAAAAAGAACTCCATCCACGTGGTGGTAGTCCGTCAATTAATCAGAGTCATGTGTTGCCTGTTACCGAACACCGCTCCCCGCCGCCTGTTCAAAGGATTCCTTTGAACACCCGTCCCCACCATACCGCATCGAGTAGAGCACCTGGAGGAGCCCTCCGAGGTAGTGTACCTAACCATACCTTTGGAGAGGGCATCCGGGGTAGTAACACCGTCCGTCCGGAATCTGTAAACCCGCCCAGAGAGGCGCATGCGCGCCCTCCTGCGCAACAGACAAGACAATCGACTACCCCTTCCCATAGACCCGTCTGCTGGAGGTGTGGACAGTCCGGACATTTCCGAACTGAGTGCCGAGCACCTCCGAGGCTATTTTGTTCACGCTGTGGACGAAATGGAATTATGAGCCGAGACTGTAATTGTCGCAATCCGGAAAACTAAACCGGAGTTGTACTGCTGCGAGGCCAGCACACTCCCGGATTATTACAGCCCCGCATAATTCCGCCGTTACCGAAATAGACAACCGACCGCACGTCACCGTCAAAATAAGAGACAGGATGTTCTCTGCACTCGTAGACACCGGCTCCGTCCGATCCTATGCTGGCGACAAAGTCGCTGAATACTGTAGAGAAATAGAAATCCCGTTCCAAGAAGTTTTGACGCCCGCTGCAAAACTGGCAAATGGATTAACAGTAAACATACAGGGTGGTTACTGTTTGGAATTTTCGATAAGTGATATTCACTTTTCCGAAACAATTGCATATTTGCCAGATTTGACGTCCGATTTTGTGTTAGGCATGGACATCCTTGGTAAGAAAAAGTTTACCATGGACATGTTAACCAACACACTGTATCTAAATGACCAAGTAGTCTTTAGACAACAGCCGATACCGTCATGTAGTCCTATTGGAGGACTAGAGATACAGTTGACCGACACCGCGGCAACTGATTTAAAAGCTAGCCTCCAAAGGATAGAGTTAAAGGGAGAAACAGAATTTGTGTTGCCACCCGACTTGCCCGAACCTTCTGCCAGTAAGGATATCGAAGAACTAAGTGCCGTAGAAGGTGCACTTAGATGTTCTTGGTATCAACGCAAGAAGGTAGATGTTGAAAGTAACCCAAAAGTATTTCCAGATTACTGTGTACGTAATGACTGGTTGTATCGGTACTTTTCGAATTCTAAAGGCATGTCCAGACCGAGCAATGCATGGAAACTCTGTGTGCCGAAACCGATGCGTGAAACCGTTCTAGCCAAAAACCACAGTGACCTTGCTATAGGACACTTAGGGGTAGCTAAGACAACAGCGCGCATGGCACTCCGTTATTACTGGCCAGGAATGTTTCGTGAAATAGCAAAATTTGTAGGAAATTGTATGCATTGTCACCATAAACTATCCTTGCCTCCGACTCCCGCAACTCCCGAGAATTTCCGTTGCCGCAAACCGACACCCTCCGTTAACCACCAACAGTGGAAAACTATCAGTATAAGTTTGGTAGGCCCCCTACCCAGTTCCGCTAATGGAAACCGTTTTCTGGCAGTTTTCCAGGACTGTGTTTCAAAAAGGGTTCAGTTAAGTCCGTTGCGTAATGCAAAAGCACAAAGTATCACTAAAGCTCTTCAGAAAGAAGTTATCTATCGTTTCGGCTGCCCCCGTAGGATTTTCAGTAATCATGGCACCCAGTACGATAGCCGTCAGTTCCGTAAACTTCTAAAGGACTTTGATATACAGCTTAGTTGCATCACACCGTCTACACCACCGACCGATTTAATAAGAAGAACATACCGTACTCTAAAGAAGAGTGTAAGAAATTATTGTAGACCGAATTTGAATAACTGGGATGAGCATCTGGATGAATTCCAGAATAGTATTACCAGTCATTAAATCATTTAAATCAAAGATTAGACTTAAACCGAATAGAGATGAGCCGTTTACCGATTAGACAATGAGACAGCAGGTGATGCTGTACCCCATGAGACACCGACCCCTAACCTCGATTATACCGACCGCCTAGCTATAAGTTGCAAGATATTTCTGACTTGAAAAGTGAACATGTCCCATGCATTCACCACCGAAAGTCATTACTATAACTTAAGGCGACGAAAATGGAGACGCCACGTAGGCGACCGAGTCATGAAGCTAGAACACCCGATATCGTCAGCTCTTAGAAGCTTCGAATCTAAGCTCGCTCCGAAATATTCGACTCCGAGACCCATACCGTATACGTAACCGTAACCGAACCATGAAGTCCATGCACATGAGATGAAGAATAGAACCGTCCCCCAGGAGATGACCGATGTATACTTCTACCCGGTGAAGATGCCGATTTATCTATCCCAAGGATTCATATCTGTTGAAGTCGCAGAGGAATGTGTATAGGGATGTCCATGAGTAAGAATTTTCTGATTTATTTTAGGTTGTTAAAGGTTGTACACACCCCTAATAAAGTATTTTTGTGTTTGGGGTATGCGCCTTGTTAGTTTTTTATTGTATAGATTTAAAGTTAATTAAGGGGAGTTAAAGAAAAAAAAAATAACATTTCTATTATTTTTTTTTACCGAAGTAAGAGGGGGGTGTAACGAAGTGACTTTTTAGCCCGTAGTAATTTAAACAAGAATTAAATATGAACCGTTTTATTTGCACACACCGTATATAAGTTTGTAAATATTTTTATGAACAATTCATATCCAAGTAATACATTAATGTTTTCCAGTATAGTTTTATTATTATAGTACATTTGTTAATAGATAAGACTATAAACAATATACATTTATTCGATGGAAACCGGCCGAGATTCAAGAAATTCCAAACGTTGTTTTTACGCCGCCCGCAGTTTTTGTTCCTAGCGAAATACATGAATATTTTCGTGTTGTAGGTACCCTAAAATATTTATTTAATGCATTGGAACTGGATAATATTTGATTCATTTGCTATTTAAAAATACTTATGCAACCGCTACTTGGAATTTGATAAAGTCATAATGTAATATATCTATTAAAGTATTTTATGACAAAGTTTGGAATACATAGCTCTCCGTATAAACATGTTATGACAATTAATTTGTTTATTTAGGTTTAATGCACTTTCCGGCAATAAATATTTACCTGACTTGTTTAATTTACTGAGGGGAATATATCTGAGACATGTTTGATGTATTACTATACCGTATTTGCCTATTGTTACCGAATTAACTTAAATTAAATTAAGTTATATTGAATTTAATATTGTTTAATTATTAAAGATATGATTTCCGTTATAACTTGTATATAGTTTTGTTAATGATAAGTATTTAAATATGTTATTTTGTTAAGAACCGATATTTAAATGCAGGTTGATGCAGTAAGGCATAAAAGTCAAAGTACTTTACTAAATTTGATTAAAATATGTTCTAATTACGCATTAGATTCATATTAATCATTTGCCGATATTATAAATTAATTTCAAGTAACCATTCCGCAAATTTAATAAAATTTGATACCATATTTGGTCATGAAGCGAAATCCGCCGTTCTGATTGGTCGAGCCAGCGGCCGAGCACTATAAAAGACCGGCCGATTTTCGTTGAAAAGAGAGTATTCCACCGATCTCCGAAGACAGTATTTCGCCGATCTCCGAACCTGCAACTTAAGTAAGTTACAATGGGTAGGCTTCCTGTCCCAACCCTTTGGTAAATGCTGATGATGCCTGTGATGTGCGTATGCCTCCAGGAATATTTCTACAGCTATACCTGTCCGATTCTCTTTGGTGAATGCTGATGATGCCTGTGATGTGCGTATGCCTCCAGGAATATTTCTACAGCTATACCTGTCCGATTCCCTTTGGTGAATGCTGATGATACCTGTGATGTGCGTATGCCTCCAGGAATATTTCTACAGCTATACCTGTCCGATTCCCTTGGTAGATACTTGCTGAACAACCTGTGATGTGCGTATGCCTCCAGGAAGATTTCTATAAGTTATACCTGTCCTAAACTTTTGGTACATACATGATGAATACCTTGTGATGTGCGTATGCCTCCAGGGAGACTTCTACATTCGTACCTATCCCGACCCCTTGATACATGCTTGACGAATAACCTGTGATGTGCGTATGCCTCCAGGAAGACTTCGAATTCTGTATCCCTCTATCCGACACGTTGTCCCGTTCCCACATAAAGCCGTTTTAATTTATTTGTTTAATATGTTCACCGCTTCGCTTCTTAAACTGTGATTAAAGCTTTAGTTTGACACTGCCGAATTAATAGTTGAATAAATTGCACTACTGCTAATAACCTGGGTTTAATACATTGCATACCTGTATATAATATTGTTGCTTATTACCATTTGTTTATTTTGCTGATTTGCTACTTTTGCTACTTTATTTATTTTGCTATCCGCATTTTGTCGCAGCTTGGCTGTTTAATATTATTTTAATAAATCTTGTAGTAAGCCTCCGAAACCGACTTTTATTACCTAGATTTGAGAAACATTTTGACCCGCTGGCAAGTGTACGTGTGTACACCTTCTTCACTGTAGCTACCCCGCCTTTACTCATAAGCGAGTAGAGTCCGCGTGGACCATTCACCACGTGAAACCTATGGATGTGTGGCGCCCGATGGCAAAAACCCGAGGATAAATCCGAATCCAAATTAAGAGAGTGTCACAAATTAGCACCCTCGAGTAGAGAGCGTCACAATTTACAAAATATATAAATAACACAAAAATTAATTTTAGATTTCTAGACTCATTTAGATTTATGGCAAGCGATCTTGATAAATTAGCATCATATTTGGAAAAAGATCATAAAGTTATAACTAAAAAATATTGTAGAAATGATATTGAATTTGAATTATTGCAACGGAAAGGTATATTTCCTTATGACTATCTAGATAATTGGGATAAATTATTGGATGAACAATTACCTGATAAGAAAAATTTTTTTAGTAAACTCAAGAATTGTCATGTTAGCAATAATGATTATGAACATGCTTGTAAAGTATGGAACATGTTCGATATAAAAAATTTACAACAATATGCTGAACTTTATCTAAAAACAGATGTGTTTCTGTTAACTGATATTTTTGAAAACTTTCGAGAAGTGTGCTTATCTACATATCATCTAGATCCTCTTCATTATTATACAGCTCCAGGTTTAGCTTTCGATGCAATGTTAAAAATTACCAATATTGAACTGCAATTATTAACAGACATTGATATGATAATGTTTATCGAACGAGGAATAAGAGGTGGTGTTTCTCAATGTTCTAATCGTTACGGTAAAGCAAATAATAAATATATGAATACTTCAGAGTTTGATCCTAATTTGCCTACTTCTTATCTAATGTACTTTGATGTAAATAATTTATATGGTTCGGCAATGTGTTCTCCTTTACCACAAAGTAATTTTGAATGGGTAGATGATATATTTTCAGTAAATAATGTTCTGAAAATTCCGGATGATTATGAATTTGGATATATTTTTGAAATTGATATACATTATCCTAAAGATCTACATAAAAACCATAAAGATCTACCTCTTTTACCTGAACATTTAGCACCACCAACATCAAAATCTGGAAATGTAAAATTATTAACCACATTGTTTGATAAAAAGAGATACATTATTCATTATCATAATTTAAAACAAGCCGTTGTCTTGGGATTAAAAGTGGGCAAAATCCATAGAATTTTAAAATTTAAACAAAGCTGTTGGATGAAATCTTATATCGATTTAAATACAAATCATAGAAAATTGAGTAAAAATAATTTTGAAAAAAACTTTTATAAATTAATGAACAATGCAGTCTTTGGAAAAACAATGGAAAATGTGCGAAAATATAAGGATATAAAGTTAGTAACTAAATGGTCAGGTAGATATGGTGCAAATTATTATATTTCAAAACCAAATTTTCATAGTGCTACAATTTTCGATAAAGATATGGTTATAATTGAAATGTCACGACTCAATGTTACATTTAATAAACCAATATACGTAGGCTTTACAATATTAGATATTTCCAAAACAATTGTGTACGATTTTCATTACAATTATATAAAAAATAAATTTAGTGATAAAGCTAAGCTACTGTACACAGATACGGATTCCCTCATATATCATTTCTTTGTTGATGATATTTATGAATATATCAAACAGGATATTCATAAATTTGATACATCAGACTATCCACCAGATAATGTATATCAAATACCATTAAAAAATGGTAAAGTTTTAGGCCTAATGAAGGATGAATGCAATGGTAAAATTCTTTTAGAATTTGTAGGATTGCGTTCGAAAATGTATTCTATAAAGAAACGTGAGAGCGAAGAAGAAGAAAAAATTGAAAAGAAAGCAAAAGGTATTACAAGTGCAGTTTTAAAAAAGATATCATTTAGTGATTATTATCAATGTCTGTTTAATAATATTACATTAAATTGTAATCAGAATTTAATTCAATCAGAAAAACATGAAGTATTTACAATTGAAACTAAGAAAGTAGCACAAGTCCCTATGATGATAAACGAATCGTTAATTACATCTACACAGATACACTCCCTTGGGGTTTTAACATTGAAAATATTTAAAAATCTACATATTAAAAATCTACATATAAAACTCCCCATTTTGTTTTAATTAATTTCCAGATGGACTCCTCTTCCACTACCACCAACAACAACAACAACAACAACAACACAAACCCTGCAACAAGAAAAAGACATCTGGATAATAAAGCAACATCGATGTCAACATCTTCATTACCAGATCCATCAACATCATCATCAGAAGTGAAAACAAAAAAACAGCGTAGAATTTCTCCCACAACAACAAAAAGAGCTCTAGGAGATAGAATGAAGACAACAGCAAAAAATAAAGAGAAATCTATTACACCATTTGAAATTTTGTATAGCAAAACACCTATTGAAAAAGCAGAACTGTTATTTTCATTACTAGATAATATACTAGATAAATATCTGCTTGAAGAAGAAGAATGAGGACAAACGCAAAAATAAATAGAAATCTATTATACTATTTTAAAATTTTGGAATAGCAAAACACCTCTTTAAAGCAGAACTGTTTTTTAGATATCTGCTTGAAACTAATGTATACTACAAATAAAACTTAAAAATAAATTTCTACATCTTTTTTTTATTTTAACAATAAAATAAGTATATAACATTCATCTAAACTAACAGGTATCATCTGCATCCAGTTCCTCTTCCACCTCCTCCTCTTCATTAGAAATAAAAGGAAAATGTGTAAAAATGTGACTTAAGATCCAACTCCTTTAGTCCACTATATAATTATTTTCTAAAGAATTTCTACAATCCTCTTGTGAAACGATCATGATATTAAATATTCTCCATTTTCATATACAATCGATCCAAAGTAAATTATAGAATCTTTCCATACTCAATAACAGATCTTAAATCTTGAACATTTTATAATTTAAATAATCTGAACCTGTTTTTACAACCAAAGAAGTTACATCTTATTTAAATCAATTACGCCATTAAAACCTAATAAAATAACAAAGTCAGAGATCAATAATTATCTGCTAATGTTTACGAAATTACACACACATCCTTATCAATTACGCCGAACAAGGGCAAAAGGTTATCATCATGTTGATGCACAAATTGTAGAAGATTACTTGAAAATACCACAAAAATGCATCATTTTTTCCATCATGTGTGTGTGTCACCAACAGGTACAGATACCTTCAGGCTAAACTAACAGGTAAGCAAAGGTAACCATGTGTCACCAACAGGCTAACAGGTAAGCAAAGGTAAAAATCCGCGCGAACCTTCTGGTCATTGGCGACCACTTCTTCAAAGGTAAAAAAAATGTCACCAAAAAGACCACCGCTTATCTCTTCATCTAGATATCGCGTACAGCGACGTCTATATCTGGCGCGCGGCAGAAACCAGAACTACACCCTCTGGTCATTGACGACCACTTCTTCAGATACATTCCAAGAACTCTTCGGCGACCTTGAGAGAACCCCCTCGATCTTTGGACACCTTCGGATGGACATGCCATCGAAGTGTCACAGAACCCCGCCAGCTATACTACTAACGTAAATTCTCCAATTATACACAAAATCAATATGGCAAACTATATTGCTATCATTCCTAATACTATAGTTATCATAGAAACATGTAATAATATAAAAAGTAATATTAATTTAAAAAGAGGCAGCTACGTTATCGAATTAGATGAAGATTGCTATACAGAAATTGATAAATTTAAATTAAAAACAAATAAAATATATAAATTACACATAAATAACTTAGCCGTTCCTCAATTATCGATTGCTGTAGACACTTTTACAAATAAAACTGTAAATTTTCATGATTTAAGTCTAAATCAAATAAATACCCAGAAAATGCTTGAAGTAGAGAAAAAATTAGAAATACAGAAATTAAATTTGAACCAAATCAATGATAATCCAATTACTTCAAGTATTAGTGTCGGCACGGTAATATTATATATAGTTTTAATTATAATTTTGATATACTTAGTAATAAAAAAGATTGTAAATCTTGCAAAAACCAAAAATAACAATCGTATTGATCATGAAATGGAAATTAAAATTTAAAATCATTGAAATCGTAAATTTTAATCAAAACGGGGAGGAGTTATGTTATACAGCTTCCCTTAGATACTTAGAAACTTAGATACTTGGTTATTGTAAGATGAGATACACGTGCAGTGCTTATTCAGCACCTAAATGTTATAAAAGGTCTGAACGCACTTATTCCCGTGTTCATTTGTCTATGTACTACAATCATTTAGTGCATATAAGTGTTGTGAGTACAAGTGTTCCAAATTTTTGGTAGAATAAAATAAAGTTTTTAAAAACGAAGTTTCTGATTCCCTAAACTTATCTCGCCTTTCACTGAGCCCGCATCAAAATTATATTGCATCTCACTTATCTCTATGACTTCTTTTTTCTTCTTATTAATTCTGCACGCCCAGTGTTAGGTAAGCACCTATAATATCCATTATAATAATATTTCTGAACTAGTTGTGCCTCTGTTATGTTAATAAAAATAACATAACATTCAATACAAGACATTGGCGATATAAAACACTAAATTGCTGAAATATTTTTTTTACTATCCATCTTCTTTAAGGCTACATAGAAAATACTCAAGCAAAATTACATTCAGACAGATAATATTTGTTAACGCCACACGTTAAGTTTAGTTTTAGTTTATTTAGTTAGTAATTTTCTGCTATTATTAATACCTAATTTTAAGTAATTTAAATACTCAGCCCTTTTGGCTGCTAAAGTAGCAACTCGGTAATACCTCGCCAGATGTCGTACCTTACGCGAACAGGTGAAAAAAGGGACTCTCGCGCAGGCAGTACGAAGAGACACGTGTTCGCGCCCGCTCGAATAATAGAAAAAGAAATTCAGTGGTTTTCCTGGGAGTAGGTTATTATAGCCGGAATTGAGACTCCCCCCACCCTTTTGACCTTGAATGACCTTGAATGACCTTTGGATGACCTTGAAGTGACCTTTGGATGACCTTGAAGTGACCTTTGGATGACCTTTGAATGACCTTGAAGTGACCTTTACATGACCTTGAAGTGACCTTTGGATGACCTTTGTATAACCTTGAATTGACCTTTGGATGACCTTAGAGTGACGTCATTTAGTAAACAGACACGACTCCTCCCCCACTCCCCAATCCCATATTTAAAAGGAGGGAATGGGCAAGCTGAAATCATTTTGAAGTAAATTCTCGTGAGGAACGTGTAATACAACAAAAAAAAAATGTATTTGTGTAGTAATTGTGGTAAAACGTTTACGCGCAGTGACAATTTACGTCGTCATGAGATAATGTCTTGCAAATCGAAAATGACTAGTGATGATGGACCCAGTGCTAAACGTGCTAGAATGGATTCCTCAAGTACTCAAACCATTATTTGTTGTAACAAAAATATACCTGCTAATCAAATAAATTCGCATCGCAGAACCCTCGAGCATAGATCAATGTCTTGTACTCCTAAATGCGATGGCGTACAAATTATTAACAGTGCCTTCAAATGTAGAATTATTAGTTATCGAGTGCATAGTCAAAATCAGCATATAGATTACAATTTGTTTTTCGACGAAGTAAAGGAGAAGATATTGAAATTGTTGGAAGAAATTGTAAAAGTCCACAAATCTGCAAAAATGAATATGGAAACATTTGCTAAATACACATTACCGAAACAAGAAACAACGGATGTTAAGACTTTCAATAGTTCTAACAAGATTATAGACGAATCCAAAGATCTGAATAATATTTATCAAGAATTTGTCGATAAAATGATATCTCAAACATCTGAATTTGAAGAAAAAGATTCTGGTATGTAATTCATAAAATACAATTAATTAGTTTTATACATATATGTATTCAATGTTTCAGGTTGGGCTATCGTTGAAGTTTTATATGTGGAAGTAAATATAAATAAAAATAGTCCTCTGTGCGCATCGTCATACATGAAGTTACCAAAGTTTATCGAAAATAAGAAAGCTGTAGTGAACATAAGAAACGATGATCAGAACTGTTTTGCATGGGCCATTACTTCAGCACTATATCCACCTAGAGGACCAGTTCAGGAGGTCTCTTCGTATCCACATTATTCTACAGTTTTAAATGTGACGGGTATGGAATTTCCAATTAAATTAAAAGATATTACGAAATTTGAAGTGATGAATAATATATCAGTTAGCGTTTACGGTTTAGAAAAGGAATTTGTTGATAATAAAATGAAATACGAAATAGTAGGACCGCTGCGCTATGCATCAAAGAAATTACGTTATCATGTAAATTTGTTACTTATTACAGAGGACTGTGGAGAGAACCATCATTGTAGAAAGGAATGTATAAAAAGTCACTACTGCTGGATAAAAAATTTTTCAAAATTAGTTTCCAGTCAAGTTTCACTTCACGAACACAGAAAATATTTTTGTGACGGTTGTTTAATGTATTTCAGTAGTGAAAAAGCGTTATTACAACATCAAAGTAATGATTGCAATCATGTTTATACGACGACGCCTTCAAATAAACTTCGTATAGATAAGTTTGGAAATAGCGTTCCCGAAAACATATTAAAATTTGAAAATTTTGAAAAGCAATTGAAAGTACCTTTCGTAGTTTATGCCGATTTCGAATCAGTTCTAAAACCACACGACACTTGTGAACCCGATCCTACAAAATCTTTTAGTAACAAAACGTTCAGTCACGAACCGTTCTCATTTGCATACATAATAAAATGTTCATTTGACGATTCTTTATCTAAATTTGTATTATACAGAGGGGAAAATGCCGGTAAAGAATTTATAAAGCGCATCGAGGCGGATTTAACTGATATCTATAATAAACATTTGAAAGAGTTCGTTCCAATGAATCCTTTATCTGCGGAGGAAGAACAGGACTTTTCGAATGCAACCGTTTGTGGTATATGTGAAAAACCGTTTCTTGAAGGGGAGGTAAAAGTCAGAGACCATTGTCATTTGACGGGCAAGAAAAGGTTCGGAGCTGCTCATTCTGTTTGTAATTTAAATTATAAATTACCTAATTTTGTTCCAATTATATTACACAGTATGAGTTCTTACGATTCCCACCTTTTTATTAAAGAGTTGTGTTCTAATAAAGATAGAATAGAAGTAATAGCTCAGAGCAAAGAAAAATACATATCTTTTACTAAAAACCTGTATTTGCATGATTATACGGACAAAGAGGGAAAAGTAAAGAAAAAATATTTGAAGATGAGATTTATCGATAGTTTTAAATTTTTATCCACTTCACTAGAAAATTTAGCGCAAAACTTGAGCGATAATCAATTTCAAGAAACGGTTAAACATTTTCCAGATTACGAACAATTTAATTTAATTAGACAAAAGGGCGTTTTTCCTTATAGTTTCTTAACGACATTGGACAAACTAAACAATAAAAATTTACCCGCGAAAGAAGAATTTTATGACAATTTATCAGAAGAGCATATATCAGATGCCGATTATCGTAGGGCGCAAAAAACTTGGAATATATTTAAGTGTCAAAATTTGGGGGAGTATTCGGATACTTACTTAAAATCAGACGTACTTATATTATGCGACGTATTTGAAAACTTTCGAAACATTTCATTAGATAAATATCATTTGGATCCCGCACAATATTTTACTGCCCCGGGATTAGCTTGGGATGCTATGTTAAGACTCACGCAAGTAAAATTAGAATTACTGACAGATATTTCAATGATTCATTTTATTAAGAAAGGAATTCGTGGCGGTATTAGTCAGTGTTCGGAGCGAAAACACATCGCAAATAATATTTTTGTTCCAAATTATAACCCACAAGAACGTTCATCTTTTATCACATATTTGGATGCAACAAATCTATACGGCCATAGTATGTCACAGTATTTACCAACCGGCGGATTCGAATGGTTAAACGATCAAGAAATCGGTAATTTCAACGTCATGAATATTCCAGATGAGAATCGTTACGGGTATATGTTAGAAGTTGATATTGAATATCCGCTGGAATTGCACGACGCACATAGAGATTTACCATTTTTAGCCGAAAGTATGATTCCACCCGGTTCAAGATCAAAAATTCCTAAATTGATACCCAACTTGAATAATAAAAGTAAATACATAATACACTTTAGAAATTTAAAACAAGCCATAAGAAACGGTTTAAAATTGAAAAAAATACATCGCATAATAAAATTCGAGCAGAGTTGTTGGTTAAAAGTATACATAGATTTAAATACCGAAATGAGGAACAAGGCAACAAATAAATTCGAACGGGATTTATACAAATTAATGAATAACGCAGTGTACGGAAAAACAATGGAGAACGTGAATAATAGAAGAGATATTAAACTGATAACTCATTGGGAAAGGAGGGGGAAATCCTTAGGGGCAAACACATTAATCGCTCGTCCTAATTTTAAAACTTGTACAGCATTTTCAGAAGACTTCGTGGCTATACATATGGGGAGAACAAGAACTCATTATAATAAACCGCTCTATCTGGGGTTTTCAATTTTAGAGTTATCCAAGACAGTGTTGTACGACTTTTACTATGACACCATAAAGAGAAACTATAAAGATGAGGCCTCTTTGCTATATACGGATACCGATTCGTTAATTATAAAAGTGTATACAGATAATTTTTATGAATTTATCAAGTCAAATCCGAGCATATTCGATACGTCAAATTATAAAGAAGGTAACAAGTTCGGTATTCCCGTAACGGCATCCGTATTGGGAAATATGAAAGATGAATTCCCTTCGGATCCCATAATGGAATTTTATGGAACAGGTGCAAAAGCTTATTACGTAAAGTCGGTGAATACTGAAGTCAAAAAAGCTAAAGGCGTAAAGAAATCAGTAATAAAAAAGAATTTAACAGTCGAAGATTATAAGAAAATCGTAGAGCAAGGCGGTACCATATTCAGAAAAATGAGTTCGTTTCGGAGCGAATTACACAATATATACACAGAAATAAAAAATAAAGTGGCATTGTCTTACTTCGACGACAAAAGATTCATAATACCAAATACAACACGAAGCCTACCGTGGGGCCACAATGATATACAATATTATTTAACGGATGCGGAGAAAAATTTTGAATGGTTCGTAGCCGCTTTAAGTCAAACAGCTGGGTGCAATATCGATAATAGTCAAATTAGATTGAGATATTTGATAAACGCGCTAGAAGAATTAATATGATGATTGTACATAGAGACGAAACGAATATGTGTGTTTACTCGTACCATAAGTAATTAGAATAAAGTTAAATGTAAAAGTATGTATTATGACGTACAGTGAAGTAAGAAAAGATGTAATTATAATAAAAAAATATTATATAAAGTAACTGTAACATATCATAATATTCGAACGCATGTAATAGATGTATGTATAGATGTATATGTATGTAATCTCGCATGAGCTCGGTACAAAAAAAAGTATGATATTAGCATTAAAATAATTAGAAACGTAGTAAATGTTTAAGATTATAGAAAATAATTATATTATTAAGTACAATGTAATTATAGGCTATCGAAGAACAAATGTAATGATTATATGTAATGTAAGCAATGTCGTATTAACATGTGATTACTTGTACAATAATTAGAAATGTAACGAACGTTAAGGATTACAAAAAAAAAATAATTATAATTATTAAGTACAGCGTGACTATAGGCAATTGAAGAATAAACTTGTAACATTGGTAATGTACACAATGTCTCATTAACGCGTAACTATATGTACAGAAAAATAATTATACTTATTACATACAATGTAATTTGTATTTGTACAGAGAGTAATTATAATTATTACATACAATATAATTACATGTAATTGAAGAACAAACTTAATAATTATATATAACGTAAGTAACATAGGTAATGTACATGTAATGTTTTATTAACGGGTAACTATTTGTACAGAAAATAATTATAATTATTACATACAGAGTAATTATAGGTAATTGAGAAACAAACATAATAATTATATGTAACGTAAGTAATATACATGCAATGTCTTATTAACATGTAACTATTTGTACAATAATAATTAGGAATAAGAATAAAATAATTATTAAACAAGTACTCTTTCATTCGTACAATGTCATTCACGCTACCTCATCCACACTGAGCATCAGAACGTACTTTAAGGTATATATGATCTCTTCGTGGTAGAGTGGGGATGGTGGGGAGAAAGTCATATCCTATAGAACGTTAAGAAGGATAGGAGGAGCTAATACTCGTTCACTGTAGTACAGTGGGAGGGTGGGCGGAGCGAGTCGGATCCTATAAAAGCTGAAGTCGAATCGGAGGAGTTTGTCACTCCTTCAGTCGTCGTCGAGTGTAACAGTGCTAGTAACAGTTTGTCAAAGTACTAAGTTTAATACAATGGGTAATTGTAGAAACGTTAATCAAAAAGTACATGGAAGTCGAAAGCATCAATCCAAGGATAATTCAACATCACGCAGAGCACCGCAGAAGAACATAGAAACACTTAAAGTATTATCCAATATAATAATACCAGGGGTTAATATGCAAGACAACCAGTTGCATTCATTATTTACAAACCCAGGTAATGGACAACAACAAAACGCATCATACCCCACGGCTTCGACATCACAGCATCCGGGCTACTTCACAGAACCATATCAAAATGTATGGCGGCAAGCAGAATCGTTGAACGGTCAGGAGACATCCCACGGCGAGGCCTCAATTCCAGTGGATATCGTACACCAAGCTCTGGCCGAAGTAATCAATGAAGAGGGTCATGAGAACGTAAGCAATGCAGTGATAGCGGATATGATCCATCAAATGTCACCATGGAGCGAGGACGACTTTATAAAATCAGAAAAATCGACAAGTGAAAAAATTAAAGATAAAGGACGATCCACAAAAAAGTCCCGTCGCACCACCGAGAAAGATGGATCATCCAAAAAACCAAAAGTGAAGGAAGAAGAAGGAGCAAGTACACTAAAACACTTGCTAGGTGAAGTCTCTGCTATACCGATAGGGAACAGAAGAGAGCAAGAACAATCGGCAGCAACAGAGAACCCTATCACCATACCCGACGACGACGAGGAGAATCTCAACATGTTTTCTCAAGAAACAGACATGACAATAATTAGACAAGCGATAGCATTAAAAAATAAATTGCTAAAGGAAAAAATGGATGCGGATCGGGAGTTTACAAGTACCCAACAAGAAGCGAACGGGTTGGAGGAGGAAATCACTCGTTTAAACCATCTATTCACAGCCACGACTAGTCGACTGGAAGAGATAAGTAACCGTCGCGACAGACTCACACATAAAGTAAACTGGATAAGACAATCCTTAGGTTAACAATAGTATTAAATAAATGTATACATATAATTAATGTTAGAGCAGTAAGAATAGTGTAAGATAGAAAAATAAATAAAGGTTGAAAAAAATAAATTGAATCTTGAATGGAATGAAAGAACAGAATGTACAGAGACTGAAGTATGTAAAAGGGAGCAAGTAATAAAATTGAAAGTTGGTAACACTGGTAATAAAGAAAGATGGAATGAATAGAAAATGAGGTTGGTAACATTGGTGAGTTGGTAACATTGACAAACGGGGCGCATAATCAAAGGTGGAGGGAGTCCAAATCTAACCCAAGCTGCGTAGAATCACTGCGCAAGTTGAGAGGGGGAGTGGAAGCCATGAACCACGCTAGAGACGTTTGTGAAATTCTTTCCCTTCCAGCCTCCGCCGGGTACAGACGTGTGTCTTCGTGAAGAGTCTGAGTAATTGTTGTTAAATTAGCTTCACTCGTTTTTCGCGTTTTCGTGTTTGTGTTGTCATTTATTTTCAAATATCTGCGTTAACGATGGTCGGCTTAAAACGTCCGAGAAAGCGTACCACCGCAAGGGCTGAACATCAAGCCCAACCGCTGGTGACGCCGGCCCAGCGGATCTTGCATCGCCAGTGGTTGCAGCCGGCAATTCCGCAATTGCCACCGCAGGTTCAGCTTCCCCAGGGCACCGAAATCGCCCTGGTGCCGGTGGTCAAGCGGCCAAAGACTTCCACGAAAACCGGGACTCGGAGTGAGCAGGCGGTGGTAGTTGCGGGAAAAGGCAGCGAGGAAGAAAATACGGTGGTGCCGCCGCTATTGTCGCCGATGAGCAGCGTCACAGAAGACGAGATCGTGTGTGACGCCATTGTGGGGGAACCAAGCAGCAAGATGGCGTCTCCCTCGTCGATTAAGGCGGCCGATAACAACGCGGCAACTACGTCATCGGCGAGGGAGACGCCATCTGACGGGGCAAACCAACATCAGGCCCCCATAAGGTTGGTTACCAGCGCCGATGTTCACGTGTCGGCCGAGCCAAGACGTGAACAACCGGGCGGTAATCAACCTCAGCCCATCGGAGATGATAGCGGAGACGACCTGCGGCAAGTCTTCTCGCAGGAGTCCCAAATCCATATGCTTGATCTAGTCAAGCAATGGAAACGGGACAATAGCGAGGGGCTGATAGCAGCCAATCGCGAGGTCGATATGCACGCGCAAGTAGTGCAGAACATCCGCGATAGCTTGCGCGATGCGGAAGCGGCCTGGGAAGCTTCAAAGCGAAAGCGCGATCGACTGCTAGCGCAGCAGGAGCATATGAGGAGCATCGTTAACGAATAATGTTAAATTCGTGCGCGAAAACGGAGACACCGGAGGTTGTGACTATCGGAAATCCTCACCCCCTAACCCCACTCCACTCTCAATTTTCCCTCATCCTTCCCACATCTCAAAACCCATAAAAAAAACACATATAACCCCCCCCCCTACCACCCCCCTGGACAAAGGACAAATACAAAAATATTCTAAGTCGCTTAGCCTTTTTTTTAGCCTAAATTTTTAAAATTCATTTTCTCGTCTTCTAAGAATACGTAGTACCCCGTGTAACGTATCAAATTACTCGTCTTGACATTTCCTATCGATTGATACCGCTTTTATTAGCATCCGAGAAAATTTCAGAAAAACCATATGTAAAATTTCTAAAAAAATTTTTCTAAGTTGATTTAAAAATGAGAAAAAAAATTTCTTTTTCAATTACGATATTACGGATACATGTATGACCTTTCCAATTACCCATCTTTACATTTTCTATCGATTGATACCAACATTCGTTCGCATCGGGAAAAAAATTCATAATTCGTGTCACCTTAAAAAAAATTAGAAGAAATTGTTAAAATATTATTCTATGCGATGGTGATTTCATAAATTACACTTGTATATATGACAATGTTACCCCCTCCACTCGATGATGTCACACACTATATTTAAACGGAGGAGGACCCTACCTTAACTCAGTTTCATTTGATCTGCGAATAGTAAAGTATTAAGTAATAGAAAATGGCTGTAGGGCAACCTCATATTGAATTCCTTACCTGGTTAGCTACCACGAATTTTCAAGAAAACAGCTATGAAGAGAGTGATGAGGTAAGTATTATAGTATGTAATTTTCCATTTTAATTGAAGGTAAATTATATATTTTTGTGTCATTTAGGCCGATCCCCTTAACGCTGCTAACGTTCCTCAAGCGAATTTGTCAATAAGACAATTGGTCGAGGCGGGATTGAATGTATTCCAAGAGAAAGATGATGAAGGTATGGAAGCTGATGCCGACCAATGGCTTGCTCGTGGGGTATATGTGGAAGCTATAGATATCTTTACAGGACAAAAACAGTATTGCAATACGGTGTCTTGCATCGTAGTGCCAGGTGATAGACTTTATTTCCTGTGTTATAGATGCTTTGAGTGGTTTACTGTTAACGTTACCCCCACCTCCAGATACCAATACATCGAATCACATAGGACAATCAGACTGGAGGATGCTGTATTACATACCTGCGACTCTTGTCAATTACCCCTTAATCAACTGAAACTAACAGACTGTTGTATACTTTGCAATAAATAGTGTTAAGTAGTTTTTGATAGATTAAACGATGCAATTTGTAAATAAACTGTATATGAAGAAACCTCATCATTGATTACGCGGTAATTGACATATAGAAAATACAAGCACATAATGTTAATCATTACCCGTAATGTAACGTGTAACGTAAATGTTTAACGTGTAACTATTTGTACAGAAAAATAATTATAATTATTACATACAATGTAATTTGTATTTGTACAGAGAGTAATTATAATTATTACATACAATATAATTACATGTAATTGAAGAACAAACTTAATAATTATATATAACATAAGTAATACAGGTAATGTACATGTAATGTTTTATTAACGGCTAACTATTTGTACAGAAAATAATTATAGTTATTACATACAGAGTAATTATAGGTAATTGAGAAACAAACATAATAATTATATGTAACGTATGTAATATAGGTAATATACATGCAATGTCTTAATAACATGTAACTAGTTGTACAATAATAATTAGGAATGGGAATAAAAATAGTTATTAAACAAGTACTCTTTCATTCGTACAATGTCATTCACGCTACCTCATTCACACTGAGCATCAGAACGTACTTTATGGTATATGATGTCTTCGTGGTAGAGTGGGGATGTCTTATATTAAGTAGGAGGGGTTAGTGGCCAACTTTAAAACCTACCATTCAATAGTAAGTGGAAGGGAGGTTCAGATTATCTCTCTCATTCAAAATGCGAGAGGAGGGATGACTTTTGCCTATATATATCCGTAACTTGAATCTATTTGACAGTTAAGCTCAACAGTTCAGAGTTAAAGAAAATAAAATGAATATCTTAGAATCTGAAAACTGGGATGGAGAATGTGTAGAACCTGGGATGCCAAACCCAGGGAAAACACTTATTAATCCACATATAGGACCAGAGCCGCAGCCAGCAATGGAGGAGAGCTGGGATAATGAATGCGTCCCAGGACGCACATACAACCCCAGGGAGGCGATCCAGGACCGGTTGGTAATCCGGAGCTGCCATCCGGTAGTCAACAAGACCAAGACGGAGAAGAAGGCATATAGATATGCCGAAAGAGCGCGATGGCTCCACCTGATGGGTCGCCGAGAGGAGGAGAAGAGCCAACAGTTCTTAAGTAGCAAGAAATAATTTTTCTTGCTACTTAAGAACAATTATATTTTTAATTGTATATTTTTATTTTTTTAATTGTGTATTTTATTTTATTATTTGTATTATATTTTTAGTTGTATATTTTTTAGTTGTATTATTTTGTATTTTAATTTTTAAATATAGTGTGTTTTCTGTCCAAAGTGTGTTTCTTTTTATTCCAAGTTCTCCTCTTTTGTGCAATATGCATAAAAAAACAAAAAAAAAAATAATACTTGAAAAGTAATTTTATTGTGATAATAGAAAAAAAATATAACTATAAGTGTTACATACAACTGCAAATATACTAAATTAAGCATATATTTTACCATATCATTTTACAAAGCAAGATAATTACTATATATATATTAAACTATATCAGTCTTGTTGATCCAACCATTCTGATCTGGTGGTAGTCCGAGCCATTTGACAAACAATTTATTACCTCTTTTCTTTAAAATCTTTTCCACTAAGTATACATCGGGGTGTTTAGTCTTCTGAAGTTCATAATCATAAAAACATCCTTTAATAGGTTGACCTCTCACATCTTCTATCATGTATGTGACGGGATTTGTTACATTAACTTTAACAATTTTAAAAAGTTCCGTTGAATAGTTGGCTGTATACCCCTTTTCAAATATTCCTTTGTATTTGCTAATCCGAACCATGTCACCAACATGGAATTTTGATTTTAATGCGACTTTGGGATGATTATATACAATTAACTTTGTTGTATATTCTACATCTATGGGCTTCATCCCTATTGTACGATGGACTTTATTATTGTACAACTTTATAATATCAGGAAGTATATCAAACCATTTGTAATTGCCTCTGGCCGAGAATTCTTTATATAACCAATTTTTTAAAGTTTTAATTACACGTTCCACGATTGCTGCCTTTTTTGTACTGAATGTGGAATAATGATTTATGCCATATTCATGCATCACTGTGGAGAACTGGCGATTGTAAAACTCGAGTCCTTGATCGCTCTGTAAGTTTGTTGGGGAATAAACAGCTTCTTGAAGAATTTCTTTCATCGCAATAGAAACTTCCATAGCAGTTTTTTTCTTTAGCGGTTTGGCCCAAACATATTTAGAATAGCAATCAATTACTATGAGTATATAACGATAACCTTTATTTTCATTTGCAAAATTCTGCATTTCTGCCAAGTCAATCTGCCATAAGTCTGCCAAACCTTTTATTACGGTTCTTCTCCTTCTAAAATTTTTTCGTGCTGGTTTATGTAATTCATTGACAATTTGTCGTTTTGTGCCACTAATGAACATTATACCTTTTTTATTATTCAAGTTTATTAATAATAATAGTAATATACATTTAGATGTTCCACGTTCTGTTTGAAATGACTTATTGTGATGAGCTGCTCCTTGTTTTATTTATATAAGGCATAAAATTTTTTACTCAACTTGTGATGATCTTAGAATCGGTTGGTCGTAATGAAATACCTGGCCATGCTAATCCTCCTGTGTCTCTCGGGGGATGATATTTCGCAATAAGTTGTTCAATTTTTTCTACATCAAGTATGAAACCAGTCATATTTTGCACCAACTTAGTATGAGCATCCGAGTTTCTCTCACTTGTATTTTTTAATTCATCTATTTCAGTTTTCATATCGCTTATCGTTGTATCTATTTTTAGTTGTAAATTTTGAAACGTTTTTGTTATTTCATCCACGATTTCGTTCCTTTCTCTCTTTATGTAGTTTACTAAATTATCGGTTATAAGATTAGCTGATTTTTGTAGAGCGGAAAGGATATCTTTTTTGCAGGCATCCATAACTAAATTCACGTAGTTTAATGTTGCACCATCATTTTCATCTCTAGGATCTCCTATATTCTTTAATTGCTTTCCTTGGATGTCATACTGTTTTTCAGTAGTAAGTTTAAAACCGATGCCTTGCGGACCACGATGACCTTTACAATTAGGTCCTTTTCGGCGTCCAAATTTATCAATGGAGCCCATCGTTCTATTGCCTTCAAATTACAATTGACAAAATAAACTGATATCTGCTTTATATATGTATTTATGGTTGATGAAATAAAATGCGATAGTTATTTCTCTAATAGATGATTCCTTCTTCCCTTAATTCATCAATTAGGGATATTATTTCATTCTCATGACCTGAATGTCCAGCCATTTTAGAACTCCACAATAATCTTAAGCGGTCGATTAATTCTTTGGGCTTATTCCAGTATATGTAATCCACCTTTTTGCCTGTATATATTTTCTGAGATGACATTAGACCCGCACCTTTCTTGGATCGAGTTGACATTCCACGTTGTAAAAGTGGTTTTATAATTTCGACGTACTTTTTTGATTTACTAGGATTGTATCCCAATGTTACATTGTAATTTTTATATGCCGCATTCGTTATATTCAATATGTCTCCAAATATATTTTTATTTTCATCGGTGATTCCATAACCCGCACTGTTTAGATCTGGGGGAAATTTTAAAAACAGTAAATCGTATAACTGAGAATTTCCTTTATATGTTCCGAGTTTCTTATTATTTCTCCAAAATGATATAAGGTCACCCTGAAATCGCACTTCGGAGTTGCCCATGGCTAACTTTCCACTATCGACATCAACTCGCACCCCATACTTGTTATCGAACGTAGATTCACCAGCTTTAACACCATTGATGTAGGTTGAAACGACATCAGTTAAATTTCGCAAATTACTACTAGACGTGGTAGAACTTGAAGGTGTCCCTACAGACGATGGTGGCGGCGTTTCCATATAAGAATTACTTTCCCTAATTGTTTCATCTGATTCGAATTTCGGTGTTTTGATTACTGCAGAGGGTTTTTTAGGCTGTGTTGTTAAATACTGCTGTGTGGTTTGAAATTTACGATTTGTTTCCTGCGTTGTTTCAGAAATAGTTTTTAATGGCTTCGTTAACGGTTCATATATTTTTTCCAAGGCCATTTGACTTTCTACATGTTTATTTTTTATGTAATTGAATTTTTTGCGAACAGCGTCTGTGGCTTCTATTAATTTACGTTTCAAATCTATTTCACTATCATTATTTTCGTCCTTATCAACTACTGATCTCTTCATTTTCTTTCGATGTGTACCCACCATCACTACCTTTACAATTGATATATATATTGGCATGCATTACGGATATATGTAACTGTCCAAACCTTTTCTGTATCTACCATCTTTTAGTTCTCTATCTTTATCGATTACTAAAAATCCATATTTATCTTCCCAGCATTTTGCACACATATCCAAGAACTCTTTGAAGGTAACGTCCGGTGATACATGATCTTGAAATATATGATGCAAATTCATTTCATCTTGCTTAAACATTATAATAAAATTCGAATTGTCTCTAATCAATTGTTTTGGTACTCGGGAATATGTTTGAGCCAGATAAAAACTATCTATGGATTTGTGTCGGCCCATACTAAAATATGACCTAATAATATCTTGTTTTTCACATATGATATCGTCGAAAATGAAAACGGAGTCCGGTTTTGCTTCAGATGGTTCCACAATTTCTACGTTATTATTAAATGTGTAAAATCCTAATCCATCAATGGGTTTTAAAATCTTCTGAAGATATTCATATTTTGGTTGATACAGTGACTTGGAATATAAATAAATATTAGCAAAACGTAAACCGTGGGGATGTGTAATAAGGGAAATCATAACATTTGTTTTCCCACAGTTCGAAGGACCGATTAACAAACCCCGAATTGTTGAAGGCAACAAGGGTCCATGGCGTCTATTGTTGATATTTACACCACTTCCTACACGTTCATCGAAATTATCCACTACAAATGTTTGCTTTTGCTTTACAATCCGCATTGTTTGAGGGTTGGATACAATATAAATAGATATAAATAGATATAAACGGTGTATTCAATATTTTAATCGATAACTAGCGTTCCTAGTGTTACCATCGAAGTAATCGGTGTTATAAAGAAAGTTTTACTACGTTTTGTTTATTTTAATGCCGTTCGTCCGTCAGTCTAGACGTAAAGTGTCTAATTCGCGAACAGGAAGGGGATTTATAAATTCTTTAATAAATAAACTACCCTTTGAATTACATTTACCCGGTGGCTACCAGTACTGTGGACCGGGTACAAAATTTCAAAAAAGGATTGCCAGAGGTGATCCAGGTATTAATGGTCTGGACCAAGCTTGCAAAGTTCACGACGCTGCTTACGAAGATCATAAAGATTTACCAACACGCCATAAAGCAGACTACGAATTAGAACAGCGCGCCTGGGAAAGGGTTAAATCTAAAGACGCCAATTTTAGAGAAAAAGCATCCGCCTGGTTAGTTACAAATATCATGAAAGCAAAACGTCGTTTAGGTATGGGATGTAAATCTAAATCAGTTCCCAGAAGAAAGGCAAATAAAAAGAAGAATATTAAGAAAAAGAAGGTCAGCTTTGGTGGTAATATTGTTCATAAAGTACGAGATGAAATACGTAAAGCTGGCGGTAAACGATTCGTTTCTAATGATACAAAAAAAGCAACACATTTTGCTTTACAAGCAGCACGAAAATTTGTGAAAACATCAGGGGGTAAAAGGAATATTCGTACTCCGCGAATTATACCTATACCGAAAGTTGGTGGAATTTTACCATTAATTCCTATATTTGCGGGATTATCGGCGCTGGGAAGTTTAGCCGGCGGTGCTGCAGGTCTATATAAAACAATAAGTGATGTAAAAAATGCAAATCAGCGCATGGCTGAAGGGGTGCGTCATAATAAAAAAATTGAATCTATGCCTCTTGGAAAAAAAGGCGAAGGATTGTATTTAAAACCATATCGAACTGGATTAGGACTTTATCTGAAGCCGAACAATCCAAAAAACTTCTAAAGTCTCTACCTCGAAGAGCTCTCAGCGACATTGATATTAGTTATTATGCTAATATTTTTAAAATTCCATATTTTCGAGGTGTATTTATGCGAGACAATCTTCCTGAGAGTGGTGCCCTACATACTGAATCTGCAATTTTGAATTTAGACGGTATAAATGGTAGAGGAACACATTGGGTAGCCTACAAGAAAAATGGTAATATTATTAACTACTACGATAGTTTCGGAGATCTTCCCCCACCCAGGGAACTCTTAAAGTATTTCTACATTAAATCAAATCCGATAATCTATTACAACTACGACCGTCAGCAGAACTACAATACAGTGTGGTGTGGACATTTGTGTTTAAGATTTCTAACTAACAATGAATTTTCCAATGACTCCAAAAGAAGAACGTGAAAAAATTAAAAAGACGGCGGATTCGTTGCGAGCTTTCTCAAAGTATAGGACTCTTACAAAATTGACAAAGGAACAATTAGCTGATTTTCCTAAAGAAGTGATGATCACCTGTGCTTCAAATGAAATCGCATGGGTGTGGGATAAATTACCTGAGCATTTAAAAAGCGATATTGATGTAATGAAGTATCAATATTGTTTGGAACATTACAGTGACGATAATACATCACAATCTATTGATGTGAATGACGGACCTCCACCACGAAAATATTTGTGTTGCTATTGCAATATACGCGATGTTACTGTAGCGTCCGAAAATAAAGTTTCTGCAAGGTTTAATATGGTACCATCAAATTCAAGACAGGAAATGTGTCTCAACTGCTGCTGTAAGCAACAATAAAACGATGTGTTAACAAGTTATATGTGTTAGTCATGTCTCGTACATTCACGTTCTCAGGACAATCTAGTGTGTTAAGCGCTAACTTTTACCCTCCAATTGAACTCGATACAAGTTGTCGATATGGATTGGGACTACATGGATTCTATTCTTACAATTCAATATTAAATGTTGATGAGAAAAATAATATTATTGGATTCAAATTGAAGAATAAATCACCTACTACTTTCTTTCAAATTCCTCCAGGAGCATATGAGTTGAATGAAATCAATGGAGCAATTCAAAGTGCTTTGGAATCTATAATAAAACGCAGTGTTAAGGATGACAACTTCAATATTAATAAATATTTCACATTAAAAGCCAACAATAATACGCTGAAATGTGAAATAGTATCTAAATATGAGATCGACTTTACTCACAAGTATTCTATTGCAACTATATTAGGATTTGAAAACAAAGTATATTCTGCAAATAATTCACTTGAATCTACATTACCAGTTGATATAATGAAAGTTAGAATTATTCGTGTTGATTGCAATATCACTTCTGGAGCTTATATGAATGGCGAAGAAGCACATACTCTCTACGAATTTGATATAGATGTTGAACCTGGATTCAAACTCTCCAAGGAACCACAAAATATTATTTATATGTCTGTAAGACCTGAAGGACGTCAGTTTATCGAAAACATTACATTACGTATATTAGATGATAATGGTATTCTGGTAGACTTTCGTGGTGAGAAAATTATTGTGAAGCTAGAATTAAAAAAGCTATATTAAACTATCAGGATATAATGGGCTTTTGTTTTAATCAAAGAAAACATTTTCCATCTCTGTTACATACAAATAGTAATAAAGTTTTGAACAAGTGTGACAAGCCATTTATTATACGAAAGAACGTTAAACGGTCAACATCTAAATTGTCTGCTAGAGATCGTATCTTTCTTCAGTCAATTGGATTAAAGCTGAAACCTTAATATTTGTAATCATGACGTCAACTAGTGCAAAGTTGGATGTGTTTGATGAACCTTTCTTTGATAATTCACTTGTTAGTCTACATGAGCACACTTACAAACCATATGGATCACCGTACTATAGAAATTCGGATGAAATAAGAATTCCTATTCACTGCCAAGATCTTATTCTCGATATTGCTGAAAGTTATATATATATCGAAGGTAAATTTACCCCAAGTGATGCCACTAAAATGTGTTACCTATCCAATAATGCGTTAGCATTTCTTTTCGATGAAATTCGTTATGAAATGGGTGGAGAACAAGTAGCTGTTATTCGAAAACCTGGTATAACAACAACAATGAAAACCATGGTGTCATGGGGACAAACACATTTAAAATCATTACTATCTTGTGGATGGGGACTAACAGTGAAAAACCAGGACGTTTTGGATACCAACAGTCACTTTTTTAGTGGCAAATTGCCTCTAAAGTATCTTATGGGTTTCGCCGAAGATTATACAAGGGGCATTCTCAACACCAAACAAGAGCTTATACTAATAATAGCTCGATCTTTTAAGAATTGTTACATTGGAGAAGTTGATGCAGATCTCGAAATTAATAAAATCGAATGGAGGCTAAGGCACATCATCCCTGAAGATACACAAAAACTGAAGTTGCTGAATCGCATTAAGAAAGGTGGTGTAAATGCTACGGTTAAAATGGCCTATCGCATGTGGGATTTATATGAATTACCGACTCTAAGAAAAACAGCTACTGATATATGGCCTATAAAAACCACAACAAGTTTAGAAAGACCTCGATATATTATTATCGGCTTTCAGAGTACTGACAGTTCTGATAATATAAGCAAGGACGTTACTCAATTCATTCATGCAGATGTAAGTAACATCCGACTATACTTAAACTCAGAAGTATATCCATATGAACGCTGGAATTTAGATTTTGGAAAGAAATTGTATTCTTCAGCTTACTATGCTTATGAAAAGTTTCAATCCAGCTTCTACGATAAAGATAATTATGAACCGATGATGGATATTGGTGAATTCCAAAAAAATCCATTATTTGTTATCGACTGTTCACATCAACAAGACGCCATGAAGTCATCCACTGTAGACATAAAACTGGAATTTGAAACTCGAAAGAAACATTTTCCTGAGAATACACGGGTTTATGCATTGATAATTCATGATTCTTATTTGGCTTATAATGCTTTGGATGGGTCTGTACATAATGGATTTAAGTAAACTGATGAACATTTTTTTTACATCTTCCAATTTTTATATGTTAATGTACTCTATTTTATAAGTATAATCTATTTTTAATACATTTTTTTTTTGTATTTACTTATTATATTTATATAGTGTGTTTTTTTTTTTGTACTTATGTTACAAATAAATAGAAATAAAAGATTTAAAATTTTTTTTTATTTATTTTTTATTTACACTACATCGTTTTTTTTTTTTTGTTTTACAACAAAATAAGAGAAATATTTAGTACAATACAATTTATTACTATAATATACAATGTATATAATAATGTAAAAATAATGAAAAAACTTATAAAAAAATTAATTATATTACTTTTGATCATCATTATCTTGATCATCACTACCATATTCTTGAGATGCTAACTTATATTTCACAACAATTGCATACGGTAGATAATCGAGCAAATTGGAATTGAGAAAACATTTTAGTCCTTTCTCCACCATTTTCTCACAAAAATTATTCAAAGTTAAAGTGTTATTTAAATAACTATCACACAACGAAGCACCAAGGCGATAGTTTTCAATATCTTCCTGCAATTGTTTAACCAATTCTTCGGAAAAGCAGTAATCCCTGTCATAATTACAAGCATGAAGTCTATCCATTACCAAGCAATCCAACTCACTCTTCATTCTTTTCACAGCTGACTGGATGTCGATAGCTTCAGTCCAGTGTTGGCTAGCATAATGCATCCACATTTTAATAGTTTTCTACAAAATAAACGTTATTGTTAAAACTGATAGTATAATATAGCAAATTATTCATTACCTTTTAGACTTATAAAACAAGAAAAGCAACCTTATATGAGATACTGCTAAATAGTGTAAATAGGTAAATATACTAAGATATGATCTACAAATTATATTTATTACTAATAGATATATGTTTTTAAATAAAATTAGTTGACAATACCAAATTTTATCAATGCTTTAGATCTAATATCTTTATATGTAGGCTCGCTTTGACCTAAATAAGTTATCGTGTACTGTTCCCAAGAAGAATTCATTTTATTCATAACGTCCTCTGTTATGTGTTCTATAACCCTCTTTGGTAAATAACACTTAAAGCTTACATTGCTCTTACTATCGAGCAGTATAGCCAAAACGCACTTTCCAAAACGTGTATTGACAAATGACATTTTTTTAATCAAATAAGGGGTATCAATTTCTAACGAGGAAATTGATCGTCGAGCAATATCAATAAAGTCTCTGTTAATGTTACTATTAATTTTGTTTAAATCAACACTTGGTAATGCCATTTCTTGTTTAAAGATAACTAGCTGTAATATCTAAATAGTAATAAATACAACAATTGTTCTCACTTGAAAATATTAATACAGGACAACACACAATTTGCACTATTGTAGACGTTGACTATAAGGTTGGCAGTGAACGAAGTGTGATTCCTTGCTATAATCTCCTCTCTATATATACATATTATAGAATACCCCTTCCCTAAACACTCGATTACGTCATGTCTTGTGTTGACAATTACAGAGGTCAAACGAAGGTCAATTCAAGGTTATACAAAGGTCATCCAAAGGTCACTTTAAGGTCATGTAAAGGTCACGTAAAGGTCATCCAAAGGTCACATAAAGGTCATCCAAAGGTCACTTTAAGGTCATATAAAGGTCACGTCAAGGTCATCCAAAGGTCACATAAAGGTCATCCAAAGGTCACTTTAAGGTCATATAAAGGTCACGTCAAGGTCATTCAAAGGTCATACAAAGGTCACTTCAAGGTCATCCAAAGGTCACTTCAAGGTCATCCAAAGGTCACTTCAAGGTCATCCAAAGGTCACGTAAAGGTCATCCAAAGGTCATTCAAGGTCATTCAAGGTCAAAAGGGGTGGGGGGAGTCTCAATTCCGGCTATAATAACCTACTCCTGGGCACCTTAACAAAGCTCTACAAATACAGTCCACTTCGCATTGAAGACCAGGTGGTTGCAACCCCAAAGGTACAACTACGAAAACAAAGGTAAGGCACTTTGGCGAGATTGCGATTTTCCCGCGGTCTTATAATCTTATGCTTAAATCGTATAAGAAACAATATTATTTAAACATACTCAATTCTTAAGTAAATTGTAAACTGAGAATGCACTGTCAATTTTCAAGAATCATTTAACTAGTAATAAGTTACATGCGTTAGGAGTACGTACATAAATATAAAATACTTCTAAAACTTAAGTAAGTTGTTCTGTAAAATATTATTAATGAGTATTGCAAAATGGAAAAACAGAAAAAGGCGTATTTCTAGTAATATCCTAGATTTCCAGCTGGAAAACTATTTTATTTCCTAGATATATTCATAAGTTATATGCAAACATTATTTATGTCTCTAGGGCACTTCCTTCGAAATTTAAAGTAGTTAACTACGACATATCTTTCATAACTACTACGCGGTTGCTACAATAATATAATTAAAAAATATTTGATATTTTTAAAATGGTTTATCAACAACAAAACACGTGCCTCAGATTAAACATTTAAACAAAAAAATAGAGAAAATAAGCAATGCTCATTCTATATGCCTTCTATTTTGTGTGAGTGGACTTATTTTATGTGGACTTTAACAGTTTCTAAGTTATTAATAGAAATTCTATAAATCCAAAAAAATTGTATGCTTCATTATTTAATTAAGAAATTTTGTATCTGGAATGATGATGTAATTATACTAATGTTACAAAAACCTAGGTCGAGTGTACGAGGACGGCTGAGACCGAGCCGTTAGACAGGCACGGCGCGCACAGCGGTGGCTAGGATGGGCCGTCGGGCAGAGATGAAGCGGAGGTAGAGTACGGCGAACGTGAATGTGGTTGATACATGTCGATGTAGTGGTAGAATATTATTTAATATACGGCGATGTGACCTGGTGTAATTATTTAAGTGACCCCCTTAAAATTAAGTGTAACATCTCAGAAGTGCGATTGTCCCACGTGCAGTGAAAGTGGTGGATTGTGAATAGCTTGGCGAAAAAGCGAAGACAAGGCGAGATCACCGGCGTGTGTTAATTAACAGGTGCATAGGTACCAGGATAGGCGATCCCTCGGCGTTTTAAAGTTTCAACGGCGAATGTAAGTACAAACCTTCTATTCATTAAACAGATAGGAGTATCAATATTTTACGGAGTGCAAAGCACCTGTTGAATTGTGCAATCGGTAAGGAATGTGAGTCAGCCATGATGCATGCGTGAGGTCACAGCGAGAAGAACCACAAAACACATTTTATAGAATAACAACTACATGGTTGGGACGTTCGACTTACGAATTCCAACAGGGGGCGTGGCGCAAAGTTAAAACTTGATAAATTTAAATATTTTTGGTAAATATCAGCGGTGTATCTGATATATTTCAAACATTTTGGTTTATACCAACGGTGTATTTGGTAATTTAGAAATTATTGATGTCCATCAGTGGCGTACTGATAAATTTAAATGTTTTTGGTAAATATCTGCGGTGTATCTGATATATTTCAAACATTTTGGTTTATACCAACGGTGTATTTGGTAATTTAGAAATTATTGATGTCCATCAGTGGCGTACTGATAAATTTTAATATTTTTGGTAAATATCAGCGGTGTATCTGATATATTTCAAACATTTTGGCTTATACCAACGGTGTATTTGGTAATTTAGAAATTATTGGTGTCCATCAGTGGCGTGCTGATAAATTAAATATTTTTGGTAGATATCAGCGGTGTATCTGGTATATTTACCACATTTTGGCTTACACCAACGGCGTATTTGGTTATTTGGAAATTATTGACATCAGTGGCGTACTAGTAAAGTTAAATATTTTAGCAAATATCAGTGGTGTAACTGGTAATTTTGGGAATTATTGGTGGTTATCAGTGGCGTACCCGGTGCCTACGAGCTCTGGCCTTCGGTTGCGGTAGCATGAGTCGGTGGCGTATCTAGTGCATACGAGCTATGGCTTCTGGTGGTGACCTTGATAGCCGGTGGCGTTCAATATGATTACGAGCTCCGGTTTTCAGCGGCAGCGACGTTGGGCAGTGGCGTAACCCGGTGCCTACGAGCTCTGACTTTCGGTTGTGATGGGATGGGTCGGTGGCGTTCACCGTGATGCGAGCTCTGGTTTCTGGTTACAGCGGTGTTGTAACGAGATGACATTAATTAGGCAACTGACAGGTGTGTAATAAACTAACTACTGCTTCTATCTTTTACAGTGTCAACTAAAGGAGGATGAGTGATCAAGAGGTGGTGGATCTTGAGTTGGGCGGCGACCAGTTGCTGAATGATGGCGATGGCTCTGGAGGGAGTCCAAGAGCAACGACTTCTGGGTCCCAACGGCGTAGAATCTCCCGGGAACCGGGCGAGTTGGGTGGTGATTTGGCAAGCACGCCCGTCGAGGAATTGGTGAAGACCCTGCTGGCGGGTGGCCTAGCTTCCAGCATTCAGAAAATAGCCAAGCAGCAGGCAGCGCTGATGGTGGGAGATTTTGCGGAGACAACGGCGACCTCGTCCCGGCGAAGTGAGGCTCTGGACCAGGAGGGTGGCGGCCTCGGAAGACGATCCTTGGCATTGGGACATGAGGTGGTAGATCGGTTCGATCCGGATAACCCGGATTCTAACATCGGGCGGTGGCTCCACAAGATCGACCAACTTGGGGTGATCCACGGTTGGTCTAGTTACGAGCGGGCGGCTCTAGCTCAAGCTAAGCTGGCGGGCGCGGCCCGACGCTGGTTTTACCAGCTTGATGACTACAACTTCACTTGGGATCAGTGGAAGACCAAGTTGGAGGCGGCTTTTCCCCGGCGAAGGGAGTTCGCCGATATGTTGGAAGAAATGGTGGAACGACGTAAGCTCCCGGCGGAGAGCATGACGTCATACTATCATGCGAAGTTGGCACTCTGCAACAGGGTACACATCACCGGCGCGGATGCTGTATCTTGTATAATCAAGGGACTGCCAGCGGACCTTCGCACCAATGCGCAGGCGGCGAGGTGCTCTACTCCGGAGATACTGTATAACTCCTTCTTGGCATGACTGGAGAGTTATCGCGGCGGTGAAACAAGTAGGAGGGTGGCGTCCCGAATCCAGGTACCCAAGGTACAGACGGCGTCTCATTCTGGTGCAGCGGCAACTCAGGGATTGAAAAGGTGTTTCAATTGCCAGAGGATGGCCACTCATTTGAGTAGGGACTGTCCCCGGCCGGCGGCTGATAGATGCAGGACTTGCGGAGAGATGGGTCACTGGTCCGTAAACTGTCCCAAACGGCGAGGCACGGAGGCAGGCGGCTCTCATAGTGGAGGACATGGCAATATCGGAGGAGGCGGCGGTACTACTCAGGTAAGATTGCTACTCAACCCTAGCGAGTCTTGTTTCAGGCACACGGTGTACATAAACGGCGAGAAGGTGAAGGCTTACATCGATACAGGCAGCGAACAAAACCTGATGCCTGCAAGGGTGGCCGCTCAGTTAGGACTGGAAATCGGCGAGGAAGGAAGGGGCCATCTCCTGTGTGGCTTTGGAGGCGGCGTTGTTCAGAGTGAAGGAGACGTTACCTTTGGAATGACCTTGGCGGAGAGTCAATTCACTATTACGGCGTTAGTCACGGAGGCAGACATGGGACCTATAGAGTTACTATTAGGTCAAACCGCTATCAATAGTCCCGGCGTGACTATGGTAGTTAGGGGTGAAAAAACCTATTTGACTACCAAGCCAGATGTGAGCGAGATGATCCGGCGGATCAACTTGGAAGGTGATGGTGTAAGGGCTAAGGTAATTCTAGCGGAGGACGTTACTCTTCGGCCCGAAACTATCAACGAAGTTCCTGTCCGAGTCATCGATGGAGTATCTGGCGTACAGTACTCTATGGACAAGAAGGAGTTTCCTTGTGGTAAAGCTTGTGTCATTATTCCGGCGGGAATATTGCCGCACTCCCAGGGCAAGATAAGAGTGGCACAAGTGGGAGGCGACCCAATCATATGGAAAGAGGGACGGCTGATCGCCCGGGCGGAGGCATGCCAGCCTGATGCAGCGGCGTCGGTGGACACATACAAGGTGAGAGCTTTATCTTCATACAAATTTAACCTAGATTTGTCAGGAGTGACTGTCGGCGATATATCTAGAGAATGTAGGCAAAGCTTGTTTGAACTGTTGCGGCGAAAGTACAATTGCTTTTCTAAAGGAGACGGCGACCTTGGTCTAACTAATTTAGGGCAGATGCAGCTCAAGCTGACGACGGAGGTGCCGGTCTACTACAGACCCTATAGGTTGTCCTATAGAGAAAGGGAGATGGTAAGAGAAAAGGTGCAGACTCTTGTAGAGGCAGGTGTCATCAGGGAGAGTGAGTCAGCATATGCCAGTCCCATAGTGTTGATCCCCAAGAAAAATGGCGAAATCCGGATGTGCGTGGACTACAGGGCGCTAAACGCCATAACCGTGAAAGACAGGTATCCCCTGCCCCTGATACCAAACCAATTGGACAAACTGACGAATAAAAACCTTTTTACTACACTGGACCTGGCGCAAGGTTTCCATCAAGTTCCTATGCATCCAGACTCAGTAGATAAGACGGCGTTCATAACACCAGATGGACACTACGAGTATCTAAGGGTCCCATTTGGCTTGTCCAATTCACCGGCGGTGTTCCAACGTATCATTCACAAGATGTTGTGTAAAATGAAGTATGGTGAAGTATTGGCGTACATTGACGACCTGTTGATACCATCAGCTGGTGAAAGCGAGGGATTGAGGTTGCTGGAACTGGTGCTAGACCTCATCGAACGAGCAGGAGTGAAGCTCAAACTTGAGAAATGTTCATTTTTACAGAGCCACGTTGAGTATTTGGGACATGAAATCAGCGGCGAAGGCATTCGTCCTGGCAATTGCAAGGTACAGGCGGTATTAGATTTTCCCCAACCCCGGGATGTCCACGGCGTGCTACAGTTCATCGGATTGTCATCTTATTTCAGGAAGTTCATTTACAACTTTTCAGTACTGGCGAGACCATTGACGGACCTCACCAAGAAAGATGTCCCTTGGCGCTGGGACCAAGAACAGCAACGAGCTTTCATTACTCTCAAGGAGAAGCTGGGAGCAGGCCTCTACTAGCCGTATATGATAGTCTGGCAGATATTGAGTTGCATACCGATGCAAGCAAACTCGGCGTTTCAGGCATACTGTTGCAGAAAGGAACGGATGGGCGATGGCGACCTGTAGAATATTATAGTAGGGCGACTACTACCCAAGAACAGGTCTACCATAGCTACGAACTCGAGCCTTGGCAGTGGTCGAATCAGTGAAGCGCTTCAGGGTGTATCTGGTGGGCATACACTTCAAAGTGGTAACAGATTGCGTGGCGGTGAGAGCAGCCTTATTAAAGAGGGACTTAGTTCCACGTATAGCCCGGTGGTGGCTAACCATTCAGGAGTACGATATGGAAATAGAGTACCGCCCAGGTAAACGTATGCAACATGCTGACGCTTTGAGTCGTAACCCCATTGGAGTAAACATTGTAACCCTTGACCTCGGCGATTGGTTCCTAATGGTACAGTTACAGGACCTTAAAGCCAAGAACTGGTGCGACTATTGCAATCTGGAAAGCCTGAAAAGGATATAAAGGCAGCGTACAAAATCAAGCAGGAGCGACTGTATCGTATAACTCCAAACGGCGATAGATTGTATGTACCGGCCATGGCCAGATTCAATATCATTAGGAAACATCACGACGATATTGGACACCCGGCGAGCGAAAGGTGTTTCGCATTATTAGCGGCGACCTACTGGTTTCCAAGGATGCGGCGTTTTGTGGCAAAGTATGTCAAATCATGTTTACGATGTGCGTTTGCAAAAGGCCACTATGGGCGTAGCGAAGGACTCTTACATCCAATAGAAAGGAAACCAATACCATTTGACACGGTGCATGTCGATCATTTGGGACCGTTCGTTAAGAGCGCTAGAGGCTACTCATATCTCCTGATGATGGTGGACGGTTTCACGAAATTTGTTTTGGCAAAACCATGCAAAACTCTGAGGTCTTCTGAGGCGATCAGTCGACTTGGCGAAGCGTTTGGTGAATTCGGATATCCACGGAGGGTGATTACCGATCAAGGCAAGGCCTTCAAAAGCAAGGAATTTAAGGCTTTTATGGCGGAAAAGGGAATTAGGCACAAAATGAATGCTGTGGCAAACCCTAGGGCGAACGGTCAGGTGGAAAGACCGAATAGAACAATTGTGGAAGCTTTGTCTTCTACAGCAGAGACAGAAGGACGCTGGGATGATGCGTTGCCGCAAGTCGTATGGGCCCTTAATAATACGATTAATGCGAATACGCGTTATTCCCCTGCAAGCCTGATGTTCTCTGTCAGTCGTGGTGCGGTAGCTGATCTGGCGAATGGCGAGCTAGCTAGCGACGGGCAGCCCGGTGATAGGCTTACTAATCCGGGTGATATGCAGGTCACGGCGAATGATTCAGGATACACGGCGATGGTGGATGTACCTGGAGTCCGCGGAGAGGACATACAAATAGCGGCAGGTGAGAAGGCAACCTGCGACGCTATGGAGGTCGGCGAGACCCCAGATTATCACGGTGAGATAAGTACAACGGCGGTACCCTCTACTAATGTTGACCTGGAGAAGCAGGGTGACGACTCTGCCACTCCCTCACCTCCGACGGGCGATCCTCGGCGGAAAGGAACTGTCACCCGGCGAAGTAAAAGGCTACGGCGGCGAAATATCACGACTGGAACGGCGATTGTAGGTGACAATAGGCAGCCTACGGCGAGCGAGGCAACACAAGGTGCGGAGGCACTTAGAGATGGCGGTCAACAACCTCGCACTGTCGACAAAATACAAAGAGATCGTGCCACGGCGCTAAAGAACATAATCCAGGCGGGAGAACGAATGAAACGGAGATTTGATAAGGGAAGAAAGGTAGCGACTTCCTATAAGGTAGGCGACCTAGTGCTATGGCGAAATTCAGCAGCTCCGAAGGCCGGCGTGGGCCTTAGTCACAAATTAGTCAACAAATTCGACGGTCCTTACCGTATATCTAAGATCCTGGCAAATGATCGATATCAGATAGAAGCTATCAAAGGCGTAAGAGGTTATAAGAGATTCAGAGCGATCGTTGCGGTGGACGCACTACGGCGGTATCATAGTGTGAATGAGATCGAATATGAATCTGAGAGTGACGGCGAAAGTGTGGGACCGGCGACTGAATTAGGCGAATAATTCAGCCGCTAGGCTGGTTGTTTATTTTTAACTAATGCGGACATTTTTTATTGCAGGATGGCCGAATTTTACAAAAACCTAGGTCGAGTGTACGAGGACGGCTGAGACCGAGCCGTTAGACAGGCACGGCGCGCGCAGCGGTGGCTAGGATGGGCCGGCGGGCAGAGATGAAGCGGAGGTAGAGTACGGCGAACGTGAATGTGGTTGATACATGTCGATGTAGTGGTAGAATATTATTTAATATACGGCGATATTGTGACCTGGTGTAATTATTTAAGTGACCCCCTTAAAATTAAGTGTAACACTAAACTTTTCTCAATATTTTGATGAATTCTAAGGGTACTCTACTCTTGATGGTAAAACATCATAATTTTTGAAGTGCTGAAAGTAGAATTTATTTTTCAGTAAACATTTTTATCAATTTTATCAATATTACCAAACATATATTGCTGTTATAATTGTAGCGGCAAATTAATATTGAAGATATTTACATTTGTAAGATAAAATGATGAATTTTACAGACTGCCAAAATTAATGAATTAATTCCAAACTAATACTAATAAATAATTGGAATTAAAAAGTAAAAAAGAAGTTAGCCTCCAGCGTGACTCGAACTCGCGAAATCAGCATTATGATTTTTGGAATCCTACAACTATCCCATTGAAATTCCCACCATTGATTTTTTCCCACCAGAAATTTACCTTGAGATGTTTAAGTATGTAAACTGTACGTGTTATCCTAAAAAAATTATTTTTACCGATTTTCTAATTGGAAAAGCATTACGCCTCAGTATTTTGGTAATCAGAAGTGTTTGGCAGTCAGTAGGTACTATCGATTCCGTTAGCAATATTTCTCATAGGAAAATAATGAAAATAACCTATCTGAAGTTTAATTAATTTGACTGTTTTCGTGGGAGGTGCTTGTCTTGTTAGTGCAATCTCACATCGGCAAATAAAATGAGAAAAAAGTTGAGACGGATGCGACTCGAGATTTTCGAAGACCAAATAGACGTAGATGGAGTCCACGTACGGTCTCGAAAAATTATCTCAAAGGATTAGAGAAAGGACTGAACTTTCGCGTTAAGCCCTTCTCGAAGCCGTAAAAATTAGAAGAGGGGCGAGGCGAGGGGGTTCCGCGAAAATTCAGGATTTCGGCGGGCGTGACGGGACCATTAGGCGCGAGGACAAACACCGGTGCAACCCGCATCTTTCTCGCCGAACGGCGATCGACGAAAATTTTGCAGAGGTTTTTTGAAAAGGCGTTTAAATTGGGAAAACGCGTAAGAAACGGGACGAAAATACCCTTACGCATTGAAACTTTGTGGATTCGGCGACGGAATTTAGAGCGAGACAGAATCGACGCGTTTTAATATATATATGGAATATGGATTCACAGAAACTGTTTTTTCTTTAACATGGCTTACTTGGAATTAATATGTATTTTCTTAAAAATAATATTACTCTAGATGCTTTTGTCACCCGACTCCAGGTCCAGGTCCAGGGTGACTCCAGGTCGCAGGCCAGGACCCCCGGCAGGGCTAGAAATCAGCGATTTTCTCCCATTTCTAGTTGAAATGGGAACGAAAATCGCGATAGCGATTTTCTTCCATTTCTAGTTTATTTTAATAAAATACCAATAAGATGAACGTTGATCTTAATTTCTTAGACGTTGTGTGAACTGTTGAATCTAAATTTACAAAAAATAGATTATTCAACCGACATAACTCTCACTATTGGTTCGAAGTAGATCCTCATTTTATTAGGAAATGAAATTTCCAGGCCAGTTGACAAATAATGTGTTTTGTGCAGCGAGAAACAATTCCATTGTTATCTGAAATTTTATTAAAGTAGTTTAACTGGTTAGATATGTGATAGCACATCATAATTGAAACACCCTGTAGTTCAGCAACCTTGGCATTCACGCCAGCCCCATGAGTTCCTCTGGACTCTGGACCTGACTCAGCACATGGACCCGAAATATTGTTTATAAATAATGACACACTTCGATATTGGAATATGATTATGATTATTTTTTAATGAATTCATAATATAGAGACGAGTTGGTGTTCAGTTCAGCTATTAAAAGATTTATTCTATACAGAGAGTTATTTTATTTCCGAGTAAAATACAAGTATCTAACATATGGGAGTATCTTACAAATTTTATAATTTTCTTCGTTTTTAAAATCATCTCCAACAGTAATTTTCTTTTTAAGTGAAAACTATTTAGACATTTTAAATAAATTTTAAATCCAATACATTCAATATTTGTCAAATAATGAACAATCCAAATTATAATATCAATTTAACATGGCACCATCACATAAAACAAAACTTTTAACAGAAAAATTTTGAAAATCAACGGGTAACAAATAGGGATCTTTTTCGTTGGTCACCAAGATCACGAGATGTGGCACCCCTTGATTTTTTTTTTATAAAAGTCTGCGCGTAGCCTTTCAGTCTGTATCACCAGAGAAAATGCAAAAGTGACAACAGATGCTATACATCGCAGATGCGAAAGTGGTTTACAAGTGAATTGTGCTGTTGAACAATTATTATTGGAATACTTAAAATAAATTCACAGAAACGGTTTTTTCTTTAATATGGCCCACTTAGAATTAATTAAAAAAGGGAATTGGGTGGATTTATAGAATTTCTGTTAATAACTTTTAGAAACCGTTATGATTAGGTAGGGAACTGAATACAAACCACCCATATTTTTGGGCTTAGAATTCATTAAAATAAAAAAAAATTGTTTCCATTTAAAAAATTGAAGATATTTATTTTTTTTAGTTGGATATTTCCTTTGTCACTGTACTCACCCTGTATATAACTAAATATTTTTAAATCGCCCGTTAATTACCTACTGCCTTCCTTATAACGCCCACAATCAAATACTTTTAATTTAGTCGATGGCTAATTCACTGATAAATTTTCTTTGCAAGTGGGCATCCGTAAAATTTTTGTTAAAAAAATTAATATCTCGAAAACTACATTTTAGGAATACACAAAAGGGCCCTAAAATTGTATGTAGAATCCAAATATGGAGAAATATACAGGGTGTTCCATTTAAATCAAGCAAGTTGTTATCTACTTCCGATGCAACCGGAAGTCACAAAACTGTCACAAATATTTTATTTGCCGAGAACACCCTGTATCTACTACACGTACAAAGTTTTTTAAAAATCGCCTCAGTAGTTACTGAGATATGGGTCGTGTTATTTCCTGGCTGAGCACACTGTATGTATGGTTAATCAAATACACTTTTAGAAAAACATTTTATGCTCTATACACCTATGACATCAGATTTTTTCTGCGACGTTTCGTCCTTTTTGTATTATTAACTTTAAATTTTTAAATACTACGACCTGATTTTTTATTTGATATTCGAAAAACACTTTAGAATAAAAGTTTATTGGTAAGTCACACTCGGTTATTCTTTTGCTTATGCTTTTGCTATTCTTTTCTATGTTTTGCTCACTAAAGCTAATTTCGTTAATATTAAATTTATCTGGAAGTATCAATTGTCGCATTAATCTGTTTTCTTCATCATACAAGTATATAATATATTTTGGGCGTAAAATTGAGGCCGAACTACCCCCCAAGGGTAGCAACCATCGATGAAATTGCGTCAAGTTGATGATTGCCATTCTTATAGCACCGATATGAAATTTAAAATTTTTATTTTAATTAAAGGGATTTTTTTTTTAATTTTCGTCAGTCGAAAGCCAACAATGTTAATGTAAATTATTTACGTTAATATGTTGATCTGTATATATTAATATCTATTTATTTAAGTAAAGTCAAATAAAAATTTACAAAAATACAACCTATTTGAAATTGGTTTTGCACAATGTGTAGATATATTTCCATTAGGTAGGTATAAGTGTTCCGATATTTTTTCGCTACAGTATAAGAGACTTACAATTATCTGCTCCAAATTGCAAAGACATTGCTTGCCTGTTAAATATAAAAATAAGTAATTAAAAATTCTGCAAGAGAATTTTGGATCCAAGAAAATTACTTACAATTAAAATAATAGTATATATACGAGTATATATAATAAACATTAGTAAAAGCACGTATGTGAATTCTCTAAAATTATCAGTACTAACTACACGTTGAAAAGCCCACGGTCCCCGTGATCGAAACGGCGGTGTTGCCAGATTTCGGGCTAAACAAAAACATGTTCATTGGTGGGCTACACAAGACTTATACTGTATATAAGGTATACAAAACAGCGCCACCTACAGTGAGTTTATATGAACTTCCTGGTGTATGTCCAACTCATAAACACTACTTTGTGAAGCCCTTCGTAAAATTCGTGTACAGCCTTACTAACATTATATAAGCCTAGCATTGACCACATACACCTGGATACGCTGTTGAGCCCGAAATCGGGCTACACAGCGTATTTGAGGGCTACACAATGACCGTATATACCTCTATATATATATATATATATATATATATATATATATATATATATATATATATATATATATACATACAGTGAGGTTCAAAACTCTAGAACGCCCCAAATAACTTTCAAAATATTGGTTTTTTGCAAAAACGCTCAGACACGTCAATTTTTGATTCTACTTTTCTGTATTTTTGAGGTATTGATTTGTTTGTACAGTGACGTATCACTGAGGTGCAAAAAAAAATTTTTTTTTAAATGGCAACCACAATTTTTTATTCGGAATTCATGAAAAACACATTTTTTTACGTATCTTTGACTAAAACTTTACAGAAAAAAAACCTTTATAGGGTTACAGAAGAAATTTTTCGATATAAATGCAATTTACAGTTAAAAAATCTACAAATGTTCTCTAAATTTAAACCGAGTAGGTTCTGGAATTTATTGAAACCAAACAATATCATTGCTTCATCTAATGTCAAAATTTTAATTTGTTTAACACGTAGCAAAATTTAAATGCATAATTTTGGTATTTCATTGTTATTATTTTATTGTTTATCTCGTATTATTCATCTAATAATGTCTGTTTCGGAGAAAGAACGCATTGAGATACTTATAAAGGTTGGTTACGGGGAAGGAGTATTGCAACAGAACTGTGTGAGCTGTTTAATAATACTCATCAAGATCGACCACCAATTGTGCGTTCAACAGTGAGTAAAATAATTAGTAAATACAGAGAATATGGTCACGCTCGTGATTTACCAAGAACAGGTCGTACCAAGATTGGTGAAAATACTCAACTTGACGTTTTATTATTAGTTCAAAAAAATCCCCATGTTTGTACCCGCCAAGTTGCCGCAACCATGGACATAAGTAAAAGTTCTATTCGCAGGATTTTACTTAAATATAAATATCATCCGTACAAGGTAACACTGGTTCATGAGCTTTCAGAAGACGATTTTGATCGTAGAGTACAATTTTGTGAAATCATGCAGGAACGTTGCAATAACAATACCATCTCAGTAAAAAATATTATTTTTTCTGATGAGGCTACTTTTTGTCTTAATGGGTCCGTCAACAGACAAAATTGCCGCTATTGGGCAACACAGAACCCACGGTGGATGCAGGAATCCCACACGCAATTCCCTAGAAAAGTTAATGTTTGGGCGGGAATAGTAAAAAGCAGAATTTTGGGACCATACTTTTTTAATGGAAATTTAAATAAGGAAAGATATATGGAATTCCTAAGAATGGAGTTATTCCCGACTTTAATTGGTTTATTTCCAAATGCGAATGATCCAAATTCAATTGATGACCAGATATGGTTTCAGCAAGATCGTGCTCCACCTCACTATGCTCTTCCTGTTCGTACTTACCTAAATGAAGTTTTTCCTAATAGGTGGATAGGTCGACGTGGTGCAATAGAGTGGCCTGCTCGCTCCCCAGACCTGACCCCACTCGATTATTTTTTATGGGGCTACGTTAAAGGTCTAGTGTATGAGAGTAGGCCAGAAAATATGATGAATTAAAAAACAGAATTCAGCAAGTAATAGAAGACATTCCGCCTGATTTTATCAATAATGTTCAAAATGAATTCATCTCTCGTTTAGCTCAATGTCAGGCAGTCAATGGACAACAATTTGAGCATTTGATTTAATTGTAATATTATTGTTAGTAACCTAATTTTTGATATTTTGTTTCAATAAATTGCATTGCATTTATATCGAAAAATTTCTTCTGTAACCCTATAAAGGTTTTTGTTTCTGTAAAGTTTTAGTCAAAGATACGTAAAAAAATGTGTTTTTCATAAATTCCGAATAAAAAATTGGGGTTGCCATTTAAAAAAAATTTTTTTTGCACCTCAGTGATACGTCACTGTACAAATAAATCAATACCTCAAAAATACAGAAAATTTGAATAAAAAATTGACGTGTCTGAGCGTTTTTGCAAAAAAACAATATTTTGAAAGTTATTTGGGGCGTTCCAGAGTTTTGAACCTCACTGTATATATACAGTGTGGCCCATTAAGAACCAGGACACCCTTCTAAAAAATGTGTATAGTAAGCACGATTCCAATTAATTTTTTTGTATATATTAGCTTCCTAGATGTACTTGTTGAACCTATTACGATGGTCCAGCTAGTAATCCTCAGCCTACTACGATTTTTTTCAATCAACTTTTTTTTTAATTACTTTAGGGATTTAGGGATATAGGGGACTACAGTAAAGTATTGTTTTAACGTTATTATTAATTTGTGAAGGAAGTAAAGGAACAGTATTCTAGATAAACAATAATTATTAGAGTTTCCAATGCCTGCTATATCTTTTAAGCGAAACACAAATTCAATAAACTTGAAACATTTAAGGTTCTATAAAAAAATTATTCTTCGATACAAATTGATGAAATTTGGGCCACAGGGGTTTTAAGTGATGCTGAAGAATGCCAGTGTCAAATTTTTAATAAAAAAATCCCTAAAGTAATTTTCGAAAAAATTGATTGAAAAAAAATCATATGGTAAGCTGAGGATTAGCAGCTGGACCATCGTAATAGGTTCAACAAGTACATCTAGGAGACTAATATATATATATATATATATATACTTATAATAGGTATGTTGTTGAGCCCGCGAGACGGACGGGTCTCTGTTGCACCCGGGCTTAATTACAGAGTTAAAGGAGTATATACTGTGACCATTAATTCTTCTTTTAACTACAAATCAGGGCATTGTCAGAGGGGTAACTTAGTTGCTTAATTTAAAATTTTATGTAATAACAGGACGTTGTAAAGCCCAAAGATGTAAACGTTAGTTTGTGTAGCCCGAGTATATATTTTTATAAGTCTTACGGTTCTTATGTAGCCCGGCAGTGTTGCCATATTTTTGTGCCCGTTTAAATACCATTATCGATATTAACTTGACCTGAAAAGCAAATTGATCAAATGATAAAAATTGTATCTGTCTGTGGAAGATGCTCAAGGAGGCAAGTGATGTGTTTTTCTGATTAAATCTTTGTAAGTCGAGGTAAGAAGCTTGTAAACTTTGCAAAGGGAAAAGTTAAATTATTTTTCTCTTGTGTCTTTTACATAATAGCTGTATAGCTGTCTATGTGATGTCAAAATGATTTTTCCATATGGGTATTTTAACATACTGAATGTCACAAAATACTGCCTCATGCATATAACTTTTTTATTTCGTGACTTGTCAACGCAAATGAATTTTTAAAATAGAATAGGTACCCGTAATATTCTTGGACATTTCAATTCAGGATTTTAACAAACTTACGTAAAATTTAAGCTCGTGTAATAGTTATTTATAATCCCGAAAATCACAAAATGATAGTATATTAAAAAACGAGATAATACCAACACATGGAGCACTAACGAACCAATATTTTTATGTAGGTACCAAATATTTGAAATAAAATTTGTACAATATTTAGGTATTTAATATTTTTCAAAAATCACTAATTGTATTTTCTCTTAATGGAAGAACAAATGTAAATAGGTATTTAATTATCTCCCTTAGAACTTCTCAAGAATGTAATTGTAATTTAACAATCGATTCTTCACATTGTATTTTCTTTAAGTTGAAGTCTTTAATTCTTTCATTCTTCTTGTCTTATATGCTTAGAGCCGAAAATCATAATTTTAACTGTAGTAACTGAAATACGGAATTAAATATAAATCAGTCATTTTTGACTAACCTTCGCCTTTCACTGAGCCCGCATCAAAATTAGATCGCATCTAACTTATCTCTATGACTTCTTTTTTCTTATTAATTCTGCACGCCCAGTGTTAGGTAAGTACCTATAATATCTATTATAATAATATTTCTGAACTAGTTGTGCTTCTGTTATGTTAATAAAAATAACATAACATTCAATACAAGACATTGGCGATATAAAACACTAAATTGCTGAAATATTTTTTTACTATCCATCTTCTTTAAGGCTACATAGAAAATACTCAAGCAAAATTACATTCAGACAGATGATATTCTTTACACATACTGAATTTTTAAGTAAATAATTGTAAACTGAGAATGCACTGTCAATTTTCTAGAATCATTTAACTAGTAATAAGTTACATGCGTTAGCAGTACGTGCATAAATATGAAATACTTCTAAAACTTAAATAAGTTGTTCTGTATTTTTTTTCCTAGATATATTGATAAGTTATAGTAGGCAAACATTATTTATGTCACTAGGGCACTTCCTTCGAAATTTAAAGTAGATACCTACGACATATCTTTCATAACTACTACGCGGTTGCTACAATAATATAATTAAAAAATATTGGATATTTTTAAAATGGTTTATCAGCAACAAAACACATGCCTCAGATTAAACATTTAAACAAAAAAATAGAGAAAATAAGCAATGCTCATTCTATATACCTTCTATTTTGTGTGAGCGGACTTATTTTATGTGTAGACTTTGATAACAGTTTCTAAGTTATTAATAGAAATTCTATAAATCCAAAAAAATTTTATGCTTCCTTATTTAATTAATTCCAAGTAAGCCATGTTAAAGAAAAAACAGTTTCTGTGAATCCATATTCCATGTATATTAAAACGCGTCGATTCTGTCTCGCTCTAAATTCCTTCGCTGAATCCACAAAGTTTCAAAGCTCTCTCCTTCGAGCGGGGATTCGCGATCTCCGCGATCCCCGCGGGCGACCGTCGCCCCCGGCCTTTTTCCAATGCGTAAGGGTATTTTCGTCCCGTTTTCGTCCAATTTAAACGCCTTTTCAAAAAACCTCTGCAAAATTTTCTTCGATCGCCGTTCGGCGAGAGATGCGGCTAGCACCGGCGTTTGTCCCCGTGCCTAATGGTCCCGTCACGCCCGCCGAAATCCCGACTTTTCGCGGAACCCCCTCGCCTCTCCCCACTTTAATTTTTACGGCTTCGAGAAGGGTTTCACGCGAAAGTTCAGTCCTTTCTCTAATCCTTTGAGATTTTTTTTTTTCGAGACCGTACGTGGACTCCATCTACGTCTATTTCGTCTTCGAAAATCTCTAGTCGCATCTGTCTCAACTTTTTTCTCATTTTATCTACCGATGTGAGATTGCACTAACAAGACAAGCACCTCCCACGAAAACTGTCAAATTAATTAAAATTCAGATAGGTTATTTTCATTATTTTCCTATGAGAAATATTGCTAACGGAATCGATAGTACCTACTGACTGCTAAACACTTCTCATTACCAAAATACTGAAGCGTAATGCTTTTCCAATTAGAAAATCGGTAAAAATATTTTTTTAGGATAACACGTACAGTTTACATACTTAAACATCTCAAGGTAAATTTCTGACAACAGTCTCAGTAGCGCCATGGGATAGTTGTAGGATTCCAAAAATCATAATGCTGATTTCGCGAGTTCGAGTCACGCTGGCGGCTAACTTCTTTTTCCCTTTTTAATTCCAATTATTTATAGTATTAGTTTGGAATTAATTCCTTAATTTTGGCAGTCTGTAAAATTCATCATTTTAGCTTACAAAAGTACCTACAATATTAATTTGCTGCTGCAATTATGACAGCAATATATGTTTGGTAATGTTGATAAAATTGATAAAAATGTTTACTGAAAAATAAATTCTACTTTCAGCACTTAAAATTATTATGTTTTACCATCAAGAATAGAATGCCCTTACAATTCATCAAAATATTGAGAAAAGTTTAGTATAATTACATCATCATTCCAGATACAAAATTTCTTAATATGTATTTTCTTAAAAATAATATTATTCTAGATGCTTTTGTCATCCGAAGGGTGACCCCAGGTTGCAGGCTAGGACCCCCGGCAGGGCTAGAAATCAGCGATTTTCTCCCATTTCTAGTTGAAGTGAGAACAAAAATCGCGACAGCGATTTTCTCCCATTTCTAGTTTATTTTAATAAAATACCAATAAGATGAAGATTTCTTAAACGCGGTGTGAACTGTTGAATCTAAATTTACAAAAAATACATTATTCAACCGACATAACTCATATAGGTTCGAAGTAAATCCTCATTTTATTAGGAAACGAAATTTCCAGGCCAGTTGACAAATAATGTGTTTTGTGTAGCAAGAAACACTTCCATTGTTACCTGAAATGTTATTAAAGTAGTTTAACTGGTTAGATATGTGATAGCACATCATAATTGAAACACCTTGTAGTTCAGCAACCTTGGCATTCACGCCAGCCCCATGAGCTCCTCTGTACCTGACTCAACACATGGACCCGAAATATTGTTTATAAATAATGACACACTTCGATATTGGAATATGATTATGATTATTTTTTAAGGCATTCATAATATAGAGACGAGTTGGTGTTCAGTTCAGCTATTAAAAGATTTATTCTATACAGTGAGTTATTTTATTTCCGAGTAAAATATAAGTATCTAACATATGGGAGTATCTTACAAATTTTATAATTTTCTTCGTTTTTCAAAATCATCTCCAACAGTAATTTTCATTTTAAGTGAAAACCATTTAGACATTTTAAAAAAATTTTAAATCCAATACATTAAATATTTGTCAAATAATGAACAATCCAAACTATAATATTAATTTAATGTGGCACCATCACATAAAACAGAACTTTTAACAGAAAATTCTGAAAATCAGCGGGTAGCAAATAGGGATCTTTTTCGTTGGTCACCAAGATCACGAGATGTTGCACCCCTTGATTTTTTTTATAAAAGTTTGCGCGTAGCCTTTCAGTCTGTATCACCGGAGAAAATGTAAAAGTGACAACAGATGCTATACATCGCAGATGCGAAAGTGGTTTACAAGAGAATGGTGGTGTTTGAACAATTATTATTGTAATACTTAAAATAAATTCACAGAAACTGTTTTTTCTTTAACATGGCCCACTTAGAATTAATTAAAAAATTAATTAGGTAGGGAACTGAATACAAACCACCCATATTTTTGGGCTTAGAATTCATTAAAATAAAAAAAATTGTTGTTTCCATTTAAAAAATTGAAGATATTTATTTTTTTTAGTTGGTTATTTCCTTTGTCACTGTACTCACCCTGTATACAACTAAATATTTTTAAATCGCCCATTAATTACCTACCGCCTTCCTTATAATGCCCACAATCAAATACTTTTAATTTAGTCGATAGCTAATTCACTGATAAATTTTCTTTGCAAGTGGGCATCCGTAAAATTTTTCTTAAAAAAATTAATATCTCGAAAACTACATTTTATGAACAAACAAAGGGGCCCTAAAATTGTATGTAGAATCCAAATATGGAGAAATATACAGGGTGTTCCATTTAAATCAAGCAAGATGTTATCTACTTCCGGAGCAACCGGAAGTCACAAAACTGTCAAAATATTTTGTTTGCCGAGAACACCCTGTATTTACTACACGTACAAAGTGTTTTAAAAATCGCCTCAGTAGTTTCTGAGATACCTATGGATCGTGTTATCTCCTGGCCGGACACACTGTATGTATGGTTAATCAAATACACTTGTAGAAAAACATTTTATGCTCTATACACGTATGACATCAGATTTTTCCTGCCTCGTTTCGTCCTTTTAATATTATTAACTTTAAATTTTTAAATACTACGACCTGATTCTTTTATTTGATATTCGAAAAACGCTTTAGAATAAAAGTTGACTGGTAAGTCACATTTGGCTATTCTTTTGTTTATGCTTTTGCTATTCTTTTCTGTTTTGCTCACTAAAGCCAATTTCGTTAATATTAAATTTATCTGGAAGTATCAATTGTCGCATTAATCTGTTTTCTTCATCATACAAGTATATAATATATTTTGGGCGTAAAATTGAGGCCGAACTACCCCCCAAGGGTAGCAACCATCGATGAAATTGCAAGTTGATGATTGCCATTCTTATAGCACCGATATCAAATTTAAAATTTTTATTTTAATTTTAAAGGGAATTTTTTTTTTAATTTTCGTCAGTCGAAAGCCAACATGTTAATCTAAATTATTTACGTTAATATTTTGGTCTGTTTATATTAATACCTATTTATTTAAGTAAAGTCAAATAAAAATTTACAAAAATACAACTTATTTGAAATTGGTTTTTGCAAAATGTGTAGATATATTTCCATTAGGTAGGTATAAGTGTTCCGATATTTTTTCGCTACAGTATAAGAGACTTACAATTATCTGCTCCAAATTGCAAAGACATTGCTTGCCTGTTAAATATAAAAATAAGTAATTATAAATTCTGCAAAAGAATTTTGGATCCGAGAAAATTACTTACAATTAAAATAATAGTATATATACGAGTCTATAATATAATAAACATTAGTAAAAGCACGTATGTGAATTCCCTAAAATTATCAGTACTAACTACACGTTGAAAAGCCCACTGTCCCCGTGATCGAAACGGCGGTGTTGCCAGATTTCGGGCTAAACAAAGACATGTTCATTGGTGGGCTACACAAGACTTATACTGTATATAAGGTATACAAAACAGCGCCACCTACAGTGAGTTTATATGAACTTCCTGGCGTATGTCCAACTCATAAACACTACTTTGTGAAGCCCTCCGTAAAATTCGTGTACAGCCTTACTAACACTATATAACCCTAGTAATAACCAAATACACCTGGATACGCTGTTGAGCCCGAAATCGGGCTACACAGCGTATTTGCGGGCTACACAACGACCTGTCAGTATCTTCGACGGGCTCATCAATGACCGTATATACCTCTATATATATATATATATATATATATATATACCTATATATATATATATATATACTGCATACCGAAGTTGTATGTATATGAAGTTGCAACACGGAGCTTTAAAATAATGACAGTCGACGGAGTTAGAGGCCCCCACAGAGCGAGAGTGAGTAGAAGGTAAGCTGATACAAGTTTGCTTTGAAATGTGTGCCATCTAGCGCGGAAATGAGTATACTACAAAGTGATCTATTCGGACGAGGCGCTTCATATAATTATAATAGAACTTCACTTAAGGTAAGTTCGTTTAATTTTATAATTATATTTTAAAATTAGGCTCGCGTTGAAGATGACTATCTATGTTGCTTTGTTGCTGTTGCTTTAATAATACCAGCATTGAGTATTATACACTTTTACTAATGTTGATTATGTCATACACTTGGTAAACTACTTTGTACTATTAACAATGCTGAGCGTGATGTAAATACTGCTAGACGATTGTATGCTAAACTGATATTTTCAACATCTATTTGACTATTTATAGGAACTCTCTGTGTCACATGATAACAATGCCGTACCATGCACGTGTGCAGCGAATGATAATATTATTTCCTGTTATTATAGAACTAGTTATATTAGCGTCTCGCTGACACATCTTTATTTTATCTTATCGGTTGCTTTGTTTATTCGTACAATGAAGCCCATTGTCTATTGTATTAAAAATACCACGTGTGCGGCGAGTGATAATAATTAACTGCTGGAAAACGTGGCTTCCGCGAATAAATCTTATCACATTTTACATATTTCCTGTTATTGTACTTTATTTTTATCTTATCGTTTGCTTTGTTTATTCTTACAATGAATTCCATTGTCTATTGTATTAAAAAAAATGGGAAGACCATTGTGTATTGTATTAGAATAAATGCACTGCTACCGCATTTCCTGTGCAGTTGTGAATTCTTTCATTTATGTGTATGTACTTGTGGAGAGAAAACGTGCTTTGGTATTTAAATATTCATAATATGGTTTATCGAATATAATATTTTAGTGTCTATTATATTGGAGTAAATGAAAAGAAGGTACTGATTTTTTTTTTAAATTTTATTATAGGAACTCTGTGTCACATGATAACAAAGCCGTACCATGTACGTGTGCAGCGAATGATAATATTATTTCATGTTATTATAGAACTAGTTATATTAGCGTCGAAGTTTAAGATTAGGTCCTTTTGACATATTACGTCAAACAATCCTATTTGATGTCTAGTATGCCCACGTAAGTTTTTACATCCTCTTGATTTGGGTGTAGCTTTTGCGCATTTGAATTTACCCACTACTTTCAGAGATTTGGATCTCCATGAGAACCTCTTTTAGCATTTTTTTGTATCTTACATAATTTCTGAGTTATATTTGTGATTTTTATATCAAAAACGTTGTAAGTAGATACTTTTCATGTACCCTGGTATACATACCAACATTTTGTAATTTACGCCTGCACTCGTATAAATTTATATGAGTTATATTACTATCTCGATGACGTATCTTTATTTTATCTTATCGTTTGCTTTGTTTATTCGTACAATGAAGATCATTGTCTATTGTTTTTCTCTCTCTCTTTCTCTCTCTGACTAATTCCTACAATATTTGTAGTAGAGGGATTTTGAATACATAGGGACAAATAGATGATTGTTAGATATACTAACATCATGCACAAGCTTTTATCAGTAAAATCTATATTTTTAACACCGCTTACTCCACTTTGTAGGAGACAGAACATCGCGTTTTCACTTTGAGAATGATGATTTTATCCTGTCGTTTGAAAATTGGGGTGGGGTGAAACTTATTAACGGCTTTTTGCTATACTTTATGCCTTACATCATTGTGACGGCAGATCGCCGATTCATACAATATTGCGCAATATGGTGTAATAACTTATAAGTATTAAATATATTTCAAAAGTTTTAACTTTGAAATTATATAAGAACTTTAATCACTACATTTATTCGTATTTTTTATCAACACAGCTGTGCGCGGTTATCCTGTGTTCTTTCATTTCTAATAGTTTATCAGGCTCCCATTATTAATAAATATGTTCGCTACAAGTTTTTAAGTCTTGGTACGTCAGACAGGGGTTTTCCACTAACGAGACTGATGTAGGGTCGGTTTGAAATAAGGTTAACCGTCACGTAAAATACGTCACGCGTACGTGACGCGTACCCGCAAAACACGTTACGCGTACCCGCAAAACACGTCAAGCGTACCCGCCTCACGCAAAATAAGGCTAACTGTCAGGTAAAATAAGGGTAATAAGGCTAACATTAAGGCTAGTAAGGCTAACATTAAGGCTAACATTAAGGCTAATAAGGCTAACCGACATGAAAATAAGGCTAACATGAAGGCTAATAAGGTTAATATTAAAGCTACCATTAAGGCTAATAAGGCTAACATTAAGGCTAATAAGGCTAACATTAAGGCTAATAAGGCTAACATTAAGGCTGTGACGCAAAATAATGCTAATCGACACGCAAAAATAAGGGGGTAAACGTCATGCAGAACAGGTGGTGGTAAATATCACAAATCATATCAAATATGACCAAAGAGGATCTGCGCATGCTCTTCCCTCCCATTCTCTTTCCGCTTACATCTATCTATTACATATTCTTTTTTAATAGGACTTATCACCTACGTAAGATATTACTTGAATCTGACGTCATGAAGCTAAAACTTTAAAGTTACAGAAAATTCATCTCTGGTTGTTTTATAGAGTAAATTTTTTCAAGAATTTTAGTTTTTGTTTCATTAAAAACGTACAAAGTTTAAGGTTAGGCCCTTTTGACATATTACGTTAAACAATCCTATTTGATGTCTAATACACCCACATAAGATTTTACTTGAATCTGACGTCATGAAGCTGAAATATTAAAGTTACAGAAAATTCGTCTCTTGTTGCTTTAAAGAATAAATTTTTTCAAGAAATTTAGTTTTTGTTTCATTAAAAACACACAAAATTTAAGGTTAGGTCTTTTTGGCATATTACGTTAGACAGCCCTACTTGATGTCTAATACACCCACGTAAGATTTTACATCCTCTTGACTTGGGTGTGTCTTTTGTTGTGTTTGAATTTACCAGCCAATTTCAGATATTTGATTTTGCCGCCAGACTACAGAAGAGACCCCTTGCGTCCATGACAGCAGCTCTTGCTTTTGTTGCGTTTAAATTTACCCGCTAATTTCTCAGATATTTGAATTTGCCGCCAGATTACAGCAAAGTCTTCTTGCGCCCATGACAGCTCTTGCTTTTGCTGCGTTTAAATTTACCTGCTAATTTCTCAGATATTTGAATTTCCCGCCAGACTGCCGCGCCGTGGCCGCCTGCGCTACTACCTTGGGCGCGGCTCGTGACGTCAGGCCGCCATCTTGACGAACCTACATCACATACTTTTGTGGTGCTCTTCTGCAGCCCCTGGGGCTCCTACACCTGCAGGGATGCTACAAGAACATGGGTGGATGCTACAAGAAGTCTGCTTCTTCACCCTGAAGCCAATGGTCAGCGGCTCCGTGGTCTAGCTCGATGGTAGCTGGCCATCGAGCTCGCTGTGACCTTGAAAGTGGTCGGGATCCGGCCCTACTTTTCTACTAAAGTATCAGAGAGAAATATAACCACGGAAAAATGGCAGTAAATTTGGGACAATACTCAATACAACGTCGCACAATGGACCAAAAAATTAATACCACGTTTAAAGGAATGGATCGAGTGTAAGCACAGAATAACCGACTACTTCCTAACGCAGGTACTCACAGGACTTGGCTCTTTTAGGAAATACTTACACCAAATAGGAAAAGCCGAAGACGACGCATGTGTATACTGTGGAATAGTAGACACAGTGGCCCACAGGATCTTAGAATGCCCAAGATGGAGAAATGAAAGGGACATCTTAATGCAAGGCATGGATATTAATTTGACAATGGAAAATATTATTGGAAAATAATTGGATGGAAAACCCTAGAAAATGGAAGCAGATCCACACATATATACGAAATATCATCACGATTAAGGAAACAGAAGAGAGAGAACGGGCAGCAAGATAAGAGGGAAAAAGTTAAAGACTACCTGCTTACTGAAGATATGCGCAAGCGGTACCAGTACGCAAGGGTAAAAAATCGGAGGTTTTAGTGGGTAAGTAGAATAGCTATGCCGATCGTGCTCCAAAATTCAAGATGGCGGCTGGAGCAGGATCGGCATAGCTTTTCACCGACTATGTGACAGTCCAAGATGGTGGCTGGCTGGTAATATTATTACTACAATTTCGAATTTATCTTGAGTTGACGATCTAGTGAAGAGAAATGGATTAATAAAAGTAGGTGACGCTAAGCCACTTGAATTATTATCTTATTACGGATTGTACTGAACGGAGGTGTCATTTATTGGCGTAGTGGTTAATTGCAATATGCCCGTTCCAGTCAAATATAAGTGTATCAAATGTGGAGGAGATTGCGACCTACCAAACAGAAAATGTTTCCCATGTGAAGCTCAGGAGTTTTTTGAGGATGCAGATAAATCGAAACATATACCTAGCTCTTACTTTGACAAAAAGTGATTCAAAGTATGTTGCAGTTAATATTTTGTTGATTTAATTGAGGAATATCTAAGTAGTGCGTCTTACTTTATGATTATGTTAAATCACATAAAATGGTTTCTATATCAAAATTTAATAATTTCTTTATTATATAAAAAACTGATAAACAATTGTGTTTAAAATATTTTATTAGAAATATATATATTACAAACAATAAAATTATTTAATTTATTGTTGTTGATGGTTTTGCAACCAATCATCTACTGGATCAATCCAATCCTGATCATGAAGCCTCCACCCTTCATCATTGTTACTGTTGCTGTTGCTATTGCTGCTATTGTTGTTGTTGTTGTTGCTGCTGTTGCTACTGCTGCTATTGTTGTTGTTGTTGTTGTTGTTGTTGCTGCTGCTGGTGCTACTGCTGCTATTGTTGTTGTTGCTGCTGTTGCTGCTGTTGCAGCCGTTACATGTGTAATATTGCCTCTGTGTTTGTTCGTTTTGTAGACGGAGACTCCGTCTACATTTTACCAGATGGTTTGCCATGCGATGGCTTAACACGCGATGAAACGGTACCAATGGGCAAGTTCTAAATTCTGTAACAATAGATAAGTATATGTAAATTAAAAGTCAAATTAAAAAATTAACGATCACTTACCACTGTGATCCATATTAGCAGAAATATGAAAGATACAAGTTATGATATTGTTTTAGTGTCAAAACAATGATACATTTATGTGTTTTGTTCAGACTTATATATGCTAACAGCTGGAAATTAGTAGCCCTTCCATTATCCTCCATGTAGGAGGAGTAAACATAAGAAGAGGGAGACTGCTTTGGAGGGAGAGGTATGGGTGGGAATGATATATGTGGTATATATATCAGACTTATTTGAACAATCAGTTAAATAAAACATTAATTTACAATCAACATGGATCTACAAAAGTTGAACAAAGAAACAGTTTTTAAAGAACTGAAGAACCTGAAAGAGTTGGAAATAAACCGAAGTTATAAAATAGTGAAGTTGAGGTTTAGTAAAACCAAATATGGCGATAGTATTTTGGCTGAAACTGAAGATTTTACCACCTACTTACCCCGAAGATTTTATATGTACTTTGAAAAAGAAGGTATTGACAAATTCAACGATGGGCTAAGAAGTCGACCTGTATATCTGGTTAGTAAGGGAAAAGTTGGGACGACAACGAACGTTATATTTACCGAGGGAGATGCATTATAATTGTGTTGTAGGAAATAAAAATATTTGTATTGAATGGATTTTTTTATTCTACCTCATGTACAGTATAAAAGTAAATCCTTGACTATCATGTCTTCTACTCCAAGTAAATGATACAGTGACTATTTTGTCTTTGAATTAATGAAACTTGAACACCCTTAAGAATTTCTTACAATTGTTGTGATATTTTCCACTTAATCTAACATTATACAAACATATTCTTGATATTTTGTATCAATGTTTTTGTTTTCAAATTTAAAAAAACTTCCATATTTTGTTATTATAAATGTTGAAATTATTATATATATATATATATATGTAAGAGTTCAAGGGGTAATAACACCCTTAGTAAAACAATTTGATAAACACAACCATTTATTAGATACAAATTGATCCTCCCATCCACCACACCGAGCTAACGTGACAATACATCGTAAAGACTACTCTTAAACTAAAGTAACGCATGCGTATCTTGACAGTTAGTATAGTCATGCGTAGCATGACTCGGTCCACCTCCAAGATGCCCCTCGGGAACAGGCAACGCTAACACGGCCTTCCTGATATTGGGGCGTCCTCGCACCAAATTTAGCTGTAACATAAGCAAAGACAAAACAATTGTCGCGCTAGACGCGAACAGTGTTATTTGTTGTTCAAGTATCAAAGACAAGCAACAATAAAATCAGTAATGCCCATACTAAGGCAATTACTCAAGACCAAACACAGGTCAGGTTACAGTGAAACCATTTACTACAGCATCGCTGTTATAGCAAATCTAAAACAAACTTGAAAAATGTTGATATAGGTCAGGATATCAACAACTGAAATGTCTGATGCCATGAAATTTGCTAATGAAATGTTGATATTGTCACAATTAATTATTACTTGTACAGTGTGTGAACGCCACAGTGGGATTTCCTCATGAATGCCAAACTTTCGCTCCAATCTACTGCTCCTGTTGTGAGATTGTCATACTAACAATTTGCACTAACAATTTACCTTCTAAACAGAAATATGATTAAGCAATATTCACCAGGAATGTGCTTACCACACCCTATGATTACATTGTTTGGGCCATCGTCGAAGTTGTTCATACGCTGCTACTGTGGTATCCTTACCACGGTTTTCCAGTGTATAACGTTCGTTCGGGATAATTACCATTACGGTGAAGAACCTGGTCAACTTTGGCTTTAATTTACCTCCACCAAGAAAGGGACATACTGTAACAAAACTAAGATAGGAATCTGCTCGTCCAGCAGTAATAACCATTCACTGTGGAAATATTACAATTTAAGATTCATAGTTTCTTTTAGGATTACGCCACCTGCAAAACAACAACAAGCAGGAAACCAGAAGCACACAAATTTAACATTCAAAATGCAATTACATTAATTGTTATTTGTTACAATTTAAGTTACTCATGTGGTATAACCACACAGTATTGTTTGCTTTGCTATTGTAGGATTTAGTATTCTAGTTTCTTACCATTCGGTTATCGGTTGGTGATGTTCACTCACCACATCTTATTATTATTACTAACAATTGCGGTACCTATAACCACAATATAATAAACGTTTCTGTAATTAAAATATAATCAAATAAAGATTTAGTTACTATTAACTAAACTATTACTATTTACTATTAACATAATGTTAATACAAACAAACATATTTCGGATATCTTTATTTGAAACCATAATACTCATATTTCATCAACAATCATTCGTTTATGGAGGACTCCCAAAATATTTCTTTAACCTTGATCTACTATTAATATTAACATTGCTTGTGCTCAAATTCTAAGCATTTGCTTATATGGTCCTACCACAACATTAACCTTCACGGAACTTCCGTGTCTTAAAATTGATGATTTGTAAAGAATAATTTGTACCTTACATAAGCTGTTGTCAGTTTTCTGTCAGTTGTACCTTATTCTTTATTTGGATTTGATATGATTTGTTGAACACGGTGCTCCCGTATTCTGTTGTAATGTTTAACGGTACTCCCGTCTTGCTTTGCAATCTATCTGTTGTACGGTACTCCCGTACTTGCATTTAATGTGATTTGTTGAATACGGTGCTCCCGTAGGTATTTTGTTGTAATGTTCAACGGTTCTCCCGTCTTGGTTTGTAATGTAACTGTTGTACGGTACTCCCGTACTTAAATTTAGTGTGATTTATTGAATATGGTACTCCCATATTTTCATGTACAAACGGTACTCCCGTTTTATAATCTAATTCACAAATTTATTTATTCTAGACAATACAAATTGTATAATAATAATCAAGTAAAACTTTACTAACTCATTAAAAACAACCTCTTTTTCCGTTTAAAGTGGACTATCTAAACGGTCCAATTCAAGCCCATTAGGCAAATCAACAAACAGTTTCATGCCCAATAACTTAAGCGATTTAGCAGTTAGATACATCAAAGGCTCGAATATTATTGTTTGTTTCTTAGTATTCACCAGGTGTACCTACGTCGCTATGCAGAACAAATTAATGTTTACCCCTAAACACATAGACGCACATTTCACAAATAAATACGGTAAAGTGAGGACACCAAAGTTTACAAATTCATTCCAACAAGAATGAGAGCCTGGTAAACCAATCATTATTAGTATCCGCAAAATACATTTTTGTATAACAAAAACTGAGTGACATGGTAAAGTTGCCCCAAAAAGCAGATCCAATAACGTAATCTTGACTCAACATTATGCATAATAAAAATTGGACAGTTCACTGTTCACTTAGAGTTCCCTCATACACTTGAACAAATAGTTGCAATGTTGAGCTCAGTGTAGATACCTACAAGGGTACTTCAGTTTTCAGGTGAAACTATGATCAAAATACCTAAATACCCAAAATATTAACACCATCTGTACCAAAAATGTTAATAGTGATTAATATTTGCAGGATATTTCTTTCCCAGTTATGAAATCTAATAATAATTTGTGTTTTGTTTGTGTTAAAGTATAGATCATTGTAACTAAATCAATTACATACAGTATTTAAGTCAGTACTGAGACTGTGTTCTAACTTACATGAAACACGGACATTGGAATGTACTTTCTACTATTTGGAACTAGTTGGCACTAGAGTATTTGAAAATCTTTCCTATTTTACACTTATTATGTGGTACTCCCACAGTTTCGTCTTTACTATTTTTTTCTGTATAATCTTTCTGTTATTATTTGTTGGTTATCTGCCACATGTAGTTGCACATGTACTGCAACTGTCAGCCATGTTCCAATCGTGACAGAACATTGTATACGCTTTATTCCATAAAATCGTCTAGATAATTTAGGAATTTTATTGACTTATTTGTTTTCCCTTATATTATAGGATTTCTCTAATACTATACAGGATCGCTACGTACGTAATATATTTTTTTGAAAAGTATTGTGGAATTGAAGTAAAGGTCGAATGTAGCAAGTAATGGAACTGTAACACAATTGAAATAAAAATGGATACGCTAAATAGAAAGTCATGCTGTAGCATTTTTACAATGCTACAATGCACATTTACAAAATGCAATTTTTTTCATTTTCACTTTTTCATTTGAGATAGTTTGGATAAGTGTTATCTATTTATTTTCCTCTTTTGTGGGATCATTTTACAACTTTTTTTTTTATGTAGGGAACGCCACACATTTACTTTCCCCAGTTATGGCAACTCCATAACTTTTCTTCTTTTCTTTTACCCTATTGTAGGATCGCTACAACTCAAACTTACTCATTTGCGAGAGCCACAGACACACTAAATCTTTTTATTGTGGCATTACCACAATGCCATGTGGAAGCACCACATACCTCATTTTTTTACAGTTATGGAAATACATAGGCATCTGTACGACCTCACACTCTCCAAATAATAGATGAGACTGTGAGTTATTGAATGTTATTTTATTAGGCAATCTCAGTCTAACCTATAACTCAAATCAAGTAAAACTTAATCCAACCAAAGAGAAGCTCTAATACTGTTTTTCATTTTTTTTATTATTACTGTTATTTAGTTCTGCTTTCTTACTTTTCTGAACTCGTCACAATAATTTCGCCAAGACATGGAAACATACCTTGTACTGCATTTTTTACAACCATTACTCACTTGTGGTATTGCCACAACTCATTTTTGGTTTCAAAAGCAAAGGTGCTACTCACGTCAGCTGAGAATTTTGTTACTGCTTTAGACCTTACATCCTACTTTGCAACTCCTACAGTTAGGTGATCCATCTGTTACGCTTCATTCCAGAAAACAGAAGCTGTTTAAAATCACCATTTTTCATTCGGCTCACACGGAATGGCTCCGTCTCCCTTGTACGCTCATCACCCTTGTGATTGTATAGTCCACATTTGAAACGCATAAATTTCCCTCTGATAACTTTTTGAATGCGTGACAGGATCACGACTTTTAAATACAACGGACGATTTTTACATCAAAATCTGCATGTTTCAAGTAACTTCTGAATACTAGTTAACACTTTGTCCAAATCTTCCGTAGGAATTCATCAATAATTTACAGTCTTAGCATAAGACAGTAGCTATTATCCTTTTATACTATGTCAAATTTGCTCGTCCAATCCTGACATCTTACTATTATTATGTCACCGACAACTGTGCTCGTCAACACTTCAAGAATGTTAAACAGGTCATGGTGTAATTCCACACCATCAGCATCTTCTTATTTAATTTCGAATTAACAAGACCTCTCAATGTCTGGGTATTGGATCATTGCCATCAAACATAAACACTTTTCTAAAGTTGCTGCCCGCAAAATAGTTTCGGGCTCGCACGTGCCTATACTATAAACACTTTTTAAAACTCATCCAGTTTGATATGAGGCGTGCTCACTTAGAATCATGTTATGAGCCATTATCAATAGGTACTTTGGTCTGCTTATAATGTCTGTAACTTATTTGTGGTCCAGCTGTGTGATTCATCAATCAACATAGCTTATTATGGCGACACAGCAAACTTGACAAAACTCGTTCCAAGTTCTGCTCTACACTTTCAATGATTTTCCAGCTTTTGCTATCATCAGCACATTGCTCACTTAAAGCACCTTAAAGTTTGTCCTTGAGCTTTATTACAACTCATTCTGTATAATAATTGTATTTGAATTGAATTCAGCCAACCATATTTCAGTCTGATCGACGCTTGCGCAGTTTCATAATCTGGCAAGGAGGAAGCCGATCTAGGTGTTGGCCCGGGCGCCATATTGAATTGCTGTAACTACAATATTATCTGCTCGTGTAGTGTATTAGCTAAAGATAGCGGCGTTTTCTGCCAATTTACTTGTGCCAGATGGGAAACCTCACTAGAGAATGTCTTTCTCCTCTTGGTTATTGTCTAATTTCCCACATTAGACTGTCGAGCTGTGGACGCTCTTCCGCCATTTTAATCACTGATTTCTCACTATTATCACAATTTTTCTTGGTTTTTAATCACTTAGGGTAGCATCCCACTTCTGATGTAAGAGTTCAAGGGGTAATAACACCCTTAGTAAAACAATTTGATAAACACAACCATTTATTAGATACAAATTGATCCTCCCATCCACCACACCGAGCTAACGTGACAATACATCGTAAAGACTACTCTTAAACTAAAGTAACGCATGCGTATCTTGACAGTTAGTATAGTCATGCGTAGCATGACTCGGTCCACCTCCAAGATGCCCCTCGGGAACAGGCAACGCTAACATATATATATATATATATATATATATATATATATATATATATATATATATATTTGTAATTAAATGAATCATTCATGATTGACTTCAGCTTGGCGCTCAAAAAATCATACTATTTCTAGAAATATGGCTTCCGAGTAATAGTAGAGAAATAGTTATTAATTTAATTACTATGTACGAAACACGAACAAGCTACCGGGCCTCGTACATGGTAAATATAATTTGCAAGAGAATTTTAGTGTTAAAATATTTGTGTAACAATATACTACTATTTTACTTTTAATCAAAAACTAAATAATGACAAATTACTATCTCATGAATGCTCAAAGCTTTTTATATTTTTGTAATAAAATTGAATAATCTGATTGAGTTGCTTGATGTTCAAAAACATACTATTTGTATCAATATGGTTTCCAAGAGATATATAATAATTATTAATTTAATTGCATATTTTTTATTTTATTTAAATTTTCTAAGTATACAAATTTTTGCTTTGGTTACTACATATTTTCAAAATTTTTGTAATAAAACATTAAATAACAAAAAGTGTTTTATTATCTCATAGATCATCAGGTGGTGATTGGGAAAGAAAACTAATGAGTAGATAATAATACTATATATTTTACGTATAACTAATACTTTACATACCTACAACTAATATTTAACAATAACTAATATTTAATAATAACTAATATTTCTAACTATAAATCTATTTATATTTACATATTATTTACATATTCATATCTTTGAATTTGGCTACGACGACCTCGTATCCTCGTAGCGATTCCATCGCGGCGGCCTTTCTCGCTTCTATATTAGCTTCACGTTCTTCGAGAACCCTCAGCTGCTCTCTGAGAGCCTCCTTTTGCCGGCGAATGGAATTTTCCTCGCCCTTCAGCGAGGATACGAGGTCCCGTGCCTTTTGAATCTTCTTTTTGATTGAAGCCAAACCTCCCTGGACACGCAGGAACCATTTTTGCCTTCGGGCTTCTTCAACAGCCCGCCTCCGCTTCTCTTCATTCATTATGGCAACCAAATCTTCCTCTTCAGCAGCGGAGGCGGACGAAGTAGAAGCCTGCGAAGGCGATGGTGATGGTGACGGCAACCTCATGTTTTTGAGGGCCACCATGTTCTTTCCTCTGTAACAAAAAATAAACGATATTAATTTGGAAAAAAAAAGGGAAGTGTTTTTTAGATTTTTTTAAAAATTCATTGTAGAATATTTACCCAGAATGAATTCTTTTCCCAGGATTCGGGAACGGCGAATTACTGACGAAGTCGTCCTCGTCATTCGCCACCACCAAGCGCATCCTTTTTGATGACGGGGACGAACCTTGGGGTGGGTGGGGTGCATTCTCCTCTTCCCGAATTGCCTCAATGGCAAGGTTTAACTCTTCCGTTGTTCTACATGAAAAGAAAATATTATTAAAAACAACAAAATTATTAAGATATTAAAAATCATCATCAAAATAAGTATAGGAAATAAAAAACTTACGTTTCGTTAACAATATCTTCCATTGCTAACTGGTCTTCTCTCAGCTCACAAATTGCTTCCAATGACAAAGACATTTTATAAGATAAAATATAAACACTTGGCTAAAGTTGTCTTTGCGGTGATTCGTATAAGACTAAATGTATTCAACGAAGGTAGTGTACTTTTATAATCAAATTCTTGCAACTTGCAGATTCCAGAGCAATATGAGCATCCGGTGAATTCCCTTGAACTGTATAGGTCACTTAACTCTAGGTGTTGGATAAAATGACTTATTTCTGGTGTGCGGACGAAATTTGACACCATTTTCTGCTGAGTTAGAAAAAAATGTAATATGACACCTTATTTTGTAATTAGACACCATTTCCTGCTGAGTTAGCGAAAAATGTTATTTGACACTCGTTTTGTAATTTGACACCTCTATATGAAATTTGACACCAACGTGCTGTAATCTGACACCTTGTTTTGTAATTTGACACCTCTATATGAAATTTGACACCTCTATATGAAATTTGACACCAACGTGCTGTAATCTGACACCTTATTTTGAAACTTGACACCAACATGATGTAATCTGACACCTTATTTTGAAATTTGACACCAACGTGTTGTAATTTGACACCTTATTTTGAAATTTGACACCAACGTGTTGTAACCTGACACCTTATTTTGAAATTTGACACCAACGTGTTGTAACCTGACACCTTATTTTGAAATTTGACACCAACGTGTTCTAACCTGACACCTTATTTTGAAATTTGACACCAACGTGTTGTAACCTGACACCTTATTTTGAAATTTGACACCAACGTGTTGTAACCTGACACCTTATTTTGAAATTTGACACCAACGTGTTGTAACCTGACACCTTATTTTGAAATTTGACACCAACGTGTTGTAACCTGACACCTTATTTTGAAATTTGACACCAACGTGTTGTAACCTGACACCTTATTTTGAAATTTGACACCAACGTGTTGTAATTTGAAACCATATATTGAAACGTGACACATTATATTTGTAACCTGACACCCTTCGTTAGCTTTTCCTTTTCTTTTTTTTTTTTCGCTTATTTTTTTTTATTGCATTTTTGGAAAACATACTTGTCCGAGACTACGAAAAGTGACATGGAGACCCCTAGTCCTTATGCAAAATTTTGTGCTACCCCCAACCCCGATTTTCTTAATCATTGCGAATACAAATTTTATACCCTCGTTCGATAGCTTTTTATGTCCTCTTTCTAACAAAAAAAAATCAACTTTCTATCTCTTGTACTAACTGAGTTATAACAAAAATCCGTTTAAGGGATATTTTAATTTTTCACCCCTAGCCCTTCAACGACGTCTGACGATGAAGTTTCTATAAACTTTTTTTTTCCCTACTCAACCTCTACTATCACTTGCTAAAGTTTCAGAAAAATTCAACGATTGGTTTCATTTTTGCATATCTCTATTTTTTCCAAAAATGTTCAAATTTTAGGTATAGATAGGATCTCCGTTGGGGGTTTTATTTCGACATAACCTGATACATGGTCAATTAGGGAATGTCAAATCATGTCGAATTTTTCTATACTTCTCAAAAAAATATGTGACCTTGAGGTATCACCTATTACAATTTTCGGAAAATAGCATTGGACAAATCCAGCAAATCTATGTAACTTTATACTATATTATAGATGCTTTTATTTCATACTAAAAAAAAATCCAAAAAAAATTTCCAAATCCAAAATTTTTTCAAAAAAATATTTTTTTTTCGAGTTACCTCATTTCTGGCCGCGAATTCTGAAAGAGCACCCTCGAAAACATAAAAATCCACATTTTCACATTTTCGACATTTCTAAGTAAATAACTTTAACATTTTCAATTTTTTTTCAATCGTTTCTTAAATGAAGCAAACAATTTTTTTATCATAATATCTTCTGTGTATGTAAAGTTTTCCACCAAGATCTGACCCATAATGCATAATGTTTCACAAATTGCTAATTCTCCTACCATAATTATTAGAACCGCTGACATACTACCATTTGAAAAGTATATAAGCCATGTCCTACCGTTTGTAACCATATTACAGATATTAGTATCTCGAATAAACCATTATTTTTTACAATTAAACTTTGAAAATATGGCTTTTGCGAACATGGTTGTTTCCCAGTACGTGATTGACATTCAATGTTTTAGAATTAGTAATAATAGAGAGTGTCAAATTCAAGATCGGTGGGCTGTGAAGGAACTGGGAATATATAACGGAAAAATTTCATACCATTACTTATTTAAACCACCTTTTCCATTCCACCATTTATCAGAGGACCTAAAAAAGGAGGCAAATTGGGTGCTGAAACATCATCATGGTCTTCCATGGAACGAAGGTTTGGAATCCTTGAAAGACCTACCAATTATTCTGCAGGGTGCAACAAGATCAGCAGACATTATTTATGTCAAAGGGCGGGAGAAGGCCATGTTCCTGAGAAAGTACGTGAACAAACCGGTTGTGGAGTTTCTGGAACATCCCAAATTATGCCGGCAGGTTCCTGAATGTTGGCACCATCGACTGGACCACTGCGCATGTGCGTTGGCTAATGCATATAGCCTGTATGATTTTTATTTAAGAATTAAATAAAAAACAATATATTTTTGAATTTTATTTTAGCATAACCTGTATCATTGTTATTTATAATTAAAATAAAAAATTAATTAATATATTTTTGGGTTTTATTAATTTCTCTGTAATATAGTGTTGCAAGGCTATAGTTAAAAACATATCTTGTAGTAAACAAAAAGCAAGAGCATACCTACTTCAAAATGAATCACGTTTCACTGTATCTGCGCAAGCTTCTAGCACCATTGTGCATATAAATGACTCGAGGTCTTTAATAAACCACACAGTTTATTTTACACCTGGCATACTAATCTGGTGTACTTGCTATTGTGGTTTTTCTTAACTCAGTGCTATAGTCTAGTGATATTAGAAAACATGAATCCTGAAACCATTTGCTCTATTAGTTCTACAATTGTGAAAACTACTGGCGAAGCTGTAAAATTGGTAAAAAGAGCAGAAGAGGTAATCAGTCAAATAAAATTAGTAAAAGGTAATGTGAAATTGTTGGAAACTGTGATAAAAAATAGAATTAACAACCAAGAGGAAGCAGAAAATCCTTTCAAATTGGAAGCAAACTTGGCATTATTAAAATACTATTTAGCTAAATTGCAACACTTAAAACAGTCTTCTGGTAAAGTTGGAGCAGGCTTGGAGGACAATACTAAAAAGAAGCGTAATCGACAGTTAGTTTGGCACTCGATTAATTCTTGCTTCGATGGACGACTGTGTACAGGACTAATTGCAAATTTAAGTATTAAAGATCCATTATGTTTCTTAAATAGGGCCTTCGATAATTTTCAAAGAAAAATTAAAACACATCGTCAGAATTCAATGCTTAAAGTTAATGTTGTATTAGTATGCAATTTTATTAAACCACAAAGTGGTGATGCAGATATGAAAACGTTTTCTACAAAAAATCATATAATCGATATAAATACTAATATAAAAACTTGGTACAAAGATAACGTAATCCATGTTTTAACAAACAAATTGGAAGAATTTAGCGAAAAAGATTCAGGTTGGGCTCTTTCAGAAGTTCTACATTTAAAAGTTAATATTAACAAATTTTCACCTTTAAAAGGGGGAACATCAACTTATGTGAATTTACCGGGTTTTATATCACGTAAACGAGCTGTTGTCAATGTAGAAAATAACGATTCTTTTTGTTTTTTGTGGGCTGTAGTTTCCGCTCTATATCCAGCTAACAACAAACATCCTGAAAGGGTAACAAGTTATCCGCATTTTAAAGATGTTCTAAAATATGATTCTATTGAGTTTCCAATAAAACTTGATGACATAAAGAAATTTGAAAAATTAAATAACTTATCTATTAATTTGTTTTGTATAGAAAAAAAGAACGTGCTCCCTCTTTGTTTAAGCGATAATAGAAATAGTAACAGAGAACCCATTAATTTACTGGTGTTGTCAACAGACAAAAATGATCATTTTACAAGATTTTCAAACGTTAAAGTGTTTTTCCACTTTGCATGGATAAAGAGAATGTCTGCACTACTTTCAAAACAACTGTCTTCTCATGGACATAAAACTTTCATATGCAATAGATGCTTAAATCATTTTAGTTCTGACGATTTACTTAAAAGACATTTAGTTTACTGCAATAATATGAATAAGTGCGCCCTCAAATTTCCAAAGGAGTCGGACAAAATTTTACACTTCAAGCATTACAGTTACAAAGAAAGAGTACCTTTCGTAATATATGCCGATCTTGAAAGTATTCTTGAACCGTGTGAAACCTTAAGAGTGGAAAATAATTCAGTTAATTATCAAAAGCATACACCATTTAGTGTGGCATATTATTTGAAATGTTCATATGATAATAATTTATCAAGGTTTAAACTATATCGAGGTGATGATTGCATAAAATGGTTTATTTTAGAACTGCAACATATTGCAGTGAATGTTAATAGTATCCTCGAAAATTCGAAAGAAATGGAAACTTTATCGTCCGAGCAAGAAATAAATTATGCTAACGCGACTCACTGTCACATATGCACCAAGCCATTTACATTGAAAGATATCAAAGTTCGTGATCATTGTCACCTTACCTCAAAATACAGAGGTGCTGCTCATCAAGATTGTAATCTAAATTATAAAAATTCATTTAATATACCAGTTGTCTTTCATAATTTAAGCGGCTATGATGCAAATTTTATAATGAAACAATTGGCTACCGGTTTTGCAGGTCTAATTCGGTTACTGCCAGTTAATAAAGAAAAATATATTTCATTCACTAAAACAGTTGAAGGTACTAATGTACATTTACGGTTCATCGACTCATTTCGCTTCATGGCTAGCAGTCTTGATAAATTATCTTCATATTTAGAAAATGAAAAGAAAACTATTGTTAGAGCTTCTTGTAACACTGATCAAGAATTTTATTTATTAACAAGAAAGGGTGTTTTTCCTTATGATTATATAGATTCGTGGGAAAAACTCACTGAGACATGTTTACCTGAAAAAACAAACTTTTATAGTCAATTGCATGATGAAGGTATTAAAGATGAAGATTATCAGCATGCTCTTAATGTTTGGAAAACATTTGACATAAAAACTTTGGGTGACTATTCTGATTTATACTTGAAAAGTGATGTTCTTCTTCTTGCTGACATATTCGAAAATTTTCGAAAAACTTGTTTATTAACATATAAATTGGACCCATTGCATTTTTATACTGCTCCAGGTTTAGCGTTCGATGCTATGCTTAAAACGACTGGAGTACACTTAGAACTTTTAACAGACATCGAAAAGCTCATGTTTATCGAGAGAGGTATCCGTGGTGGAGTGTCTCAGTGTTCTAATAGATACGCAAAAGCAAATAACAAATATATGGGTGATCAGTATGATTCAAATCAAGAGTCTACATATCTAATGTATTTTGATATAAATAATTTATATGGGGCTGCAATGTCTGAATATTTACCATATGGAGAATTTGAATTTCTAGAAGAGAATGAAATTGAAAATTTAGATATAATAAATATTCCAGACAATGCTGATGTTGGCTATATTTTTGGTTGTGACTTAGAATATCCCACTCATCTACATGAAGTTCATAGTGATCTACCGCTAGCTCCAGAACATATGACTCCACCAATACCTTCAAGATCAAAGTTAAAGAAATTATTATTAACACTGTATCCAAAACGTAATTACGTTGTTCATTATAGGAATTTAAAAATGTATTTGAAATATGGATTACGTTTAAAGAAAGTTAACAGGGTTCTCAGATTTAAACAAGCTCCATGGTTGAAAAAGTATATTGATTTAAACACCATGTTGCGTCAGCAAGCTAAAAATGATTTTGATAAAAATTTTTATAAATTGATGATAAATGCTGTATATGGCAAATTAATGGAAAACGTAAGGAAATACAGAGATGTCCGTATGATCACTAAGTGGGAAGGGCGCTATGGAGCCCAAAATTGTATTGCAAAACCTAATTTCCATAGTTGTAGTATTTTTGATGATGATTTGATAATCATAGAAATGAATAAATTAGAAATTTTATTTAATAAACCAATATATGCAGGATTTTGTGTCCTAGATATATCTAAAACCTTTCTATATGAATTTCATTATACCTATATCTTAAAAAAATTTAATAATAGCGCAAAACTCCTGTACACAGATACCGATAGCCTAATTTATCAATTTAAAGTGCCCGATATTTATGAGTATATTAAAGAAGATAATCAGAGGTTTGACACATCTGATTATGACTCTCATAATCCATATGGAATAGAACAGAAAAACAAGAAAGTCCCCGGTTTGATGAAGGATGAAAATAATGGAAAAATTATGGTTGAATTTGTTGGCCTTCGAGCAAAAATGTATGCCTATAAAGTTATTAATAATAAGATAGTTAAAAAGTCGAAAGGTTCTACAGCAGCAAGTGTTAGAAAAATTTCATTCCAAGATTATAAAAGAACTCTTTTCGATCACGAAATTATTTATAAACCACAGCATCTTATTAGATCTAAAAAGCATAGTGTCTACACAATTCGACAAAATAAGATGATTCTTAATCCTTACGATGATAAAAGAATTTTAAATTCTAAGAATACAGATACAAAGCCATGGGGTTACAAAAGAATTTCAGACGAGGACAATGATGGTAATATTCCAAATAAAAGAATATGTATTCGAATCTGTAGAAAGAGTGAGAATAGTTTAAATATGCAGGCTTTATTCACGAGTCAGCAAATTACTGATATATAAGTAGCAAGCTAAGTGACAAAAGTCAGTTTGCTTTTGTTTCTTACACAAATAAAATGGATACAAGAAATCTGTGCAAAATTGCTTTACATTATGCAACTGTTGAAGTTTATAGTGACTTTATGAAACGTTGCATCGTCGAAGGTTGTGCTGATGATGAGGAAAGATTCAAGTTATTAAAAGATATCTTGGAAGAAGTGGTAATACCAGATGAAGCTTTTCAGTCGTTAACGGAACATGATATAGAACCCCATTTAGAAACCATAGAATTGTTGATGGATAAGAAAATGGAACTTGACAAATTTATTCATAACTTGTTGGCCATATGTCAAAAAGAAGGATATGAGAATATAACCATTAAGCAGTTGAATGATGTCGTGCTAATATTACATCCTGAAATTAAAATGTCGTTCAGAATATACTTATTTGAATTGTTACTAGATGGTAAATATTATCCCTATCTCTATTGTGGGGACACCAGTTTCCCATTAAAAAATATATCAAGTAATTATAAAACCATTGATAAAACAATCGATGAAGCCATCACTAGAGCAGCATACTATGCCAGAAGCCGGACACTTCGCAAACTGTACACAATACAAAAGTCTAAGAAATTAAACTGGAAATTTCAGCCATCAACAAATGCCCATCACTCTAATGTTCTAAAATGGATTCAGGATAATATAAAGAGAGCTGAACAAAATTCAAATGCTCGCTTAGGATGGAGTTGTGGTCCCGATTCCGGACCATGGCCTTCAACACATTTGCATGATTATAATAGAACCCTTTGCATATTATATGAAATTAAAGAATAAAATGATTTAACACAGTTTAAGGTTTATTATTTATTTATTAAGTTAATATTACAATTATTAATGTAGTTATAATTTATAAAATCCTTACAGCACTAGTAAGAGGACTATATTTAACTAATCGATCATGAAGTATAAGAGCGTAACAACTTGTGCTTGAGGGAACATCTTTGTTAGTTTCGAATTCCAATCGAATATCAACAGAACCAGATTTAAGGCTTTCATTCTGATGAGAACAATCTATAACAATTAGAGGTGTAAATTTCTTGAACTCTGCGGGTGTATAAATAGGTTCATTTTCCTTTTCATAATATGATCGTTGAAACTTTGCATACATGTCATACAAGGTTGCTATCTGATTGTTCTCAAAATTTATATTTAAATTATCATAAGGAAACATCTCAGAATTAAGATACAGCTTCATATTAATCAAATTACAATGATCAAATTGACTAAAATTTTTATTCAATTTATTTTTACGATCAGTATGGAATCCTACAATTACAAATCTAGGTTTCTCAAGTTGTGTTGCCGTCTTAATATTCCAAGTGTGACGTTGGGTTTCTTGTAAGAGAGGATACTCATGCAGTTCCCAACCTCTAAAGGCAACTTCCAGTTCCTTGTTTCTCGCTACATACTCGACCAATTTTAGTCTTTCTACATCTGCCACGGATATATGAGGCATTTTCCACAGTACTTTATTTAATATCACTTTAACTGACTCATTTTCTGTAGAATTTATTATAGCGTTAGTATCTGAATTTGAGCGAATTAACACCAACTCCTGTCGCAAATTTAAAATAATTTTCTTAAAGTCTTCACAAAATCCGAAAACAGTGGGTAAATCGATTATAACATTAAAATTTCCATTATCGTCAACTATATTTGACTGTTCGTTGTTATTAAAAAACCATCCACCATTTTGTAGATATTGAGTATCACTTCTATTGAATGATGCGTATCCCTTTAGAATTGAGGTTAGACCTGGATGACGAATGCGATCTATTACATATCCTCCCATTTCATATCTGATCTCATCAAATAAAAGCATGACACCGTTATTCACAAATGCAGCAGTTTTTGAAGGAGTATTATCAGTTTTCAGTAATTTACCTTCAATATATAACGAGCTTCCACTGGGTAATGTGTAGACATCCTGCTGTTGTATTGGAATACGAATTTCATCATTGTTATTCAAAGACGTAGATGCATAAGGCTGATGAGTATGTTTCTCAGCACTACTAACAGAATTGTCAAAATAAGCCCTCTCATTAACACTTAATATATCCATTTTTTATCACTTCTTAAAAATAACTTTAAAACCAAGAGATTCGAGAAACTTCCGATTTCTTATTGTTATTGGTTTGATGGTTCGTGTAGAACTGTCCAGAGGTTTTATGTTTACACCTCCTATATAGCTTCGACTAGAGCTACCACGTTTGTTGTATCTTATTACCATTGTAATTATTAATTACGCTTCCTTCAAATGTAGTCTTAATGACAATACCTCTCTTCCGAAATTGACGAGCTCGCCGTCTTGACTGACTATATTAACAATAATTTGATCGATAATTCGAGTGTTGATGGGTAGATACACAACGTTACTTGGAGTCTCAACAATTTTGAATCCTGCTGGTACTGTAGGAAAAAAATCATGTATAACGTGAGTTTGTCTGTCATTAATATAGGATCCACTCACAATATTGCATTCTATGCAAATGGTATTTACACTGAAAATATCTACTGGAAAATCTGATTCGTGATTACCATATGCCGCTAATTTTCGTCGTTTAAAACCAAGCCAATGTCCTATCGAATCTTCTTTAGTAAAATCTATATCCTCACTGCATTTGATTCTACACTTCAGAGTGTTATTGTTGGCTTTAATGGAAATGAGCTTTGAATATCCTTTCACAATCCCCTCTTTTGAACTATCATCGTTTTCAAGCCATCTGGGGTCGCCTAAGGCTCGTTGTAGATATTTATTTACTGAATCAATATCATAGGTTCCTTCTGGAATTTCGATGTATTTACCTTCGGATCCATAATAAAATCTGTTGTTCTTATATTTTTCGATATTTGGAATTGAATTGTAGGATTCGAAACTGATTAATCCTAAGACGTAGTCTTTACTATCATTCAAAATAATTGGAGGATTATACCTAGAAGTAAGGGTTGAGCTTCTCCCAGAGAGTAGGAATGAATTCGTCGTCATCTTAGGTGTCGATGAAATATACTATTCAAAAACACCTACTGCATTCTTAATTATATAAAAATTTCAGACACAGATGACCACAGTTGAATGTATTAAATTTTTGTAACTTTTCATGGTTATACAATATTTTACATGGTTCGTTGGTATTAAGGTAATGTATCAATTCTCGTGGAGGTCTTAGGTTACCGTAACTATCAAAATATACTGCTTTTTCTCCATTCTTCTTATATGCAGTCCAATGTGTTCCAGGGCCTTTTTCATTATCGAGATTAATAATGCCGCATTCATTATATTGTACCCGACATGGTAAACTATCTTTCATAAATACACCTCGAAAATGTTGAATATTTAATTTCTTAGCCAATCTCATTAAGTCTAAATTAGTAAGAGCTCGTTTTGGTAATTTTATCGGTAACGCTTGGAGGGTGCTTTTCGTTCTAAAAAAAGACCAAATCCTTGCTTATACGGTCTCATGTATAGTCCTTTACCCATAGCTATTTCTTCCATTGCGACATTGTGACGTTTACTTTCTTCAAGCTTTCTCTTTGCATCTTTGGCATCATTAACGGCCTTTGCAATTCCTGCAGCTCCACCACCTAAAGCACCAAGCGCACTTAAGCCAGCAAATAATGGAATTAGTGGTAGAAATCCTCCTGTTTTAGGTATTGGTATTACTCGAGTGGCTTTAATATGTTTCTTTTTAACTTTATTAACAGCTTTTAATGCAACTTTAATGGCATCTTTCATATCCTTCACATTTTTACCTTTAAGCGCCACTCGTGCTTGCTTTGTTACGTCTTTAAATGGTAATGATCCACCCACCTTTCTAGATTTCACTTTACGTTTACTAGCATTACTTTTTCTTTTCTTAGTTTTTTTGTTACCACATCCCATTCCTAATTTAACTTTAGCTTTCATTGCTGTTGCCACAGCTAAGGCTGCTGCCTTTTCTCCTATGGATGCGTTTGGTGACTTCAGTCTGTCCACCGCCTTCTCGCCTAAAATTTGATCTGCCTTATGGCGTTGTTCCAAGTCTTTCTCTCTGCTATAAGCCACGTCGTGTTGTTTACAAGCTTCGTCTAGACCATTAATACCCATATCACCTCTTGCTAACCTCTTCGCAAGTTTTGTACCGGGACCACAAAATTTATATCCCGGAATATGGAGCTCTACTGGTAATTTATTTATAATAGAGTCCAATATACCGTTGCCTGACTTTTTAGCTGTTCTAAGCATTTGGCACTACAATCGATTCACAAATGATATAATATTAGTATCATCATCCTATATATATATATAGATAATAGGGCCGGTGGCTCAGGGCTTAGCGTCTCGATCGCTCAACCCAGAGGTCGTGGGTTCTAATTCCCACTCCACCAACAATTTTTAATTAAATTGTTTGCCCGTAGATCAAGGCTTATTCGCAGGGATGGCTTGGTAACTATCCTGGCGATGGCCTAGGATGGGAAGAATGTCAACTTGGCGTTAATGTGAGAGATTAAAATCAGTTGATGTTTGACTTGTCCCCCTAACTAATGAGGTTTTCCAGGTTTCCCTCATTCCAGCACTGAATGGTGGTTAGGGCCTACCAACGTAGGCCGCAAATGCGGCCCGCGAAATAATAATATGCCGCCCCCTCTCCCACACAAGTCTCAGACTTTCGGGCTAATCCTTGTGATTAGAATGAGGGGTAGAGATATTATTATATTATTATTATTATTATTATAATCATAGACTGTGCTTTATTTGAAGTATTGCCTCCGTCATGCGCATTGTAAAACAATCAACAGTTTTACCTATTAACAATAGTGATATCAAAGAAAAGAAAATCTTGAAGAGACATGGAGAACTGCTACCATCCACAATCCGTTGCCTGGTTGTCGGTCCATCGAACTGTGGTAAAACTAATATTATGATTAGTTTGATTGAGCATCCTAATGGATTGAAGTTTGAAAACATTTATATTTTCTCTAAGTCTCTCTATCAGTCAAAATATCAATATTTAGAAGAGCTTCTAAAACCCATAAAAGGAATTGGATACTACTCCTTCAATAATTGTGACAACATTCTGCCTCCTGAAGATGTAAAACAAAATTCAATATTTATTTTTGATGATGTAGCCTGTGATAAACAAAATGTTATGAGAGATTACTTCAGTATGGGACGTCATAAAGAAGTAGATTGTTTTTATCTCTGTCAAACTTATACACGTATTTCAAAACATCTAATACGTGATAACGCAAATATATTGGTAGTCTTCAAACAAGATGACTTAAATTTGAAGCACATATATGAAGATCACATTAATACCGACATGAATTTTAATAAATTTAAAGAAATGTGTTCACTATGCTGGAAAGACAAATATGGTTTTATGGTGATTGATAAGGATAGTGATATAAGTAATGGTAGATATAGAAAGGGATTTGATCATTACATACATATATAAAGAGAGATACGTTCTGTTCACTTTATTCATCATTGTTAGTGTTCATAGAGCTAGACCGGCACTTAGCACTAAGCTGTTTTTTACTACATGGGACCGGGCATCAGACCTGTTTTTTACTGCATCAGACCTGTTTTATACTGCCTGAGACCTGTTTTTTACTGCATCAGACCTGTTTTATACTGCTTGAGACCTGTTTTTTACTGCCTGAAACCTGTTTTTTACTGCCTCAGACCTGTTTTTTACTGCCTGAGACCTGTTACTGCTTTTACTGAGGTTAAGAAGAATTTGTAACTTCAATATGAATAGAAAGGAAGTTGAAGTAAAAAAATTGTTAATAAAAAGGAGGAACGTAGTAAAGCAAAAGCTGAATGCTTTGAAAGAAGAAAGTATAATTCAAAAACAATCGTTTCTTCCTATCACGAAGCGTTTACAAACAATTGCCGAGAAACTTGATGGAGAGTCAAACATAAAAAGTGATGAGCCTGTAAAAAAGGAAGTAAAATCTAATTTCTCCTTTAGCTCACCGAAAAAAAGCAAAGCAAAATATAATAGCTCCAGGATTTTTAACGCACCAAGTTTCCTAGATACGTCAATTGTTGCAGAAGGAAATTCAAATGATAATGATATTGCTGATGGAGATAATGTGGAAAGTAATGAAGAACTAGATGAAAATATACAAGAAGCAAAAGATTACATTCAAACCTTAAGTAATGCACCCGACACATTGTACTATTTGGATCAACTTGATCCTTTACCCAGAGAATATGTTCATAAAATGATTGGTGATGTACATAATGAGTTTGACTTTAGGTATGGTGTTAGATATGATCCAGACCTTAATGAGCTAAAAATTGGCAACGCATCTTTACAATTCGATGGTAATGATTTGATTATAGGTGGATTAACTTATAAGGGGACTCCTGGACTATACGAGTTGGTTTTTAAGAAACATCCAGTTGGTTTCACAGAAGGTGATAGAAAAAACTACTTAGACATTGTTAAACGAACGAATGCTAATAAAAGAAACTACTCTGAAAATGAACAAATTCAGGGTAATGGATCTTACAAATATAAGAAAATCATATCCGCTTTGACCATACAACCACTAACACCACGAAGACCTCGTAGCATACAACCTCTAACTCGAAAGAGATTGGGTCTTGGTATGTTACTGGAAGCCTCGAATAGTCCAATAGATTACGTATACTGGGACGATCCTAATGAACTTGTTGATAGATTACGGCTTTTAGTTTCATCTCAAACCGCTGGTCATACAGGTCACACTAACGAGATCGTGTCTATTATCGAAGAGTTGCGTGAATCTAAAATTATTGAGTAATAAGAAGAAACTTATAACTAGCTTAAAAATGACAATCGATAAATTTGGGAGACACATAAGTCAACCACAACACTCCTTTGAGGATCATGAAGATTTTGATGTAATGTCTACAAATATTGCAGAAAACATAGTGAAGGAACTATATTATAATGTTATTTTAACATTTGAGTCCGGGGCCTTTCAAGAAAATAGTAAGAAATATCTAATATCTAATATAAAAACATGCCACGTTTTCTTCTACGAGTCAGCTATGATTGAATATGTACTGGGTTACCCTAATGATATCATAACTATTATAAATGAGAAGGAATTTAACTTGACAGAACTAGTCAACGTACAGTTACGTCGCGGTGACAATATCTCGTTTCGAGAAAAGGATTCGCAAACTACGAATAGTAATTTATTTGTAGAATTCTTTATACGAGTTCCTGTGGGATTAAATATATAAGAAGGAGGAATGCATACTATAATATTAGTTGGAATCCAATATGAAATCTCCTGACAAATTGAATAAATATGCAACAAGAAGTGTAAAAGAAGATATTGTCAATGAACTACACAAGCCTGCCAGAATCAATTTCAAAAGACGTAGAACCGTAATAAAAGGCCTGAACGACTTAATACAAGCCGATTTAATTGATTTGATACCATATTCAACAGAAAATAAAGGGTATAAATATGTGCTAATCGTTATTAATTGCTTCTCTAAGTTTATATGGACAGAGCCTCTAAAGAGTAAATCCGCCCAGGATGTTACAAATGCGATGAATAAAATTCTGCGAGACCTTAAGAAGATTTCAAAAAATCTACAAACCGATATGGGAAAAGAATTCTATAATGAGAATTTCAGGAAACTCATAAAAAAGTATAATATTAACCACTACAGCGTTTACAGTACAAAAAAGGCTTCTATGGTGGAACGAGTTATTAGAACTATAAAAAATATGCTTTGGCGCGCTTTTAGTTTAGGTGGGACGTATAATTGGATTCATCTGTTAGATAAAATTGTTGATAAATACAACAATACAGTTCATTCTACAACAAAGTTAAAACCAAACAAAATCACATCAAGGAATGAGAAATCTATATTAAAGTCAACATACTCTCATTTAAAACTAGCTGACAGAATAACAAAATTTAAAGTAGGCGAGCATGTGAGGATTAGCAAATATAGAGAAGCTTTTAAGAAAGGGTATACACCGAATTGGTCTAGTGAAATTTTTATTATTAGGAAAATAAATTAAGCAATCCCACAACATATTTATTGAAGGATGAGAGTGGTGAAGAAATAAAAGGAGGGTTCTATGAACTAGAGTTACAAAAAGTAAAACATCCTGACGCCTACTTAGTTGAAAAGGTGTTACAAAAAAAAGGAAATAAAGTATTTGTCAAATGGTTAGGTTATGATGATAAACATAATTCTTGGATTAATAAGAACAATGTATTGTAACACGTTTTATTGTATATGAATTTTAATAAACAAAATAAATGATTTTATATATTGCAGTATTTTATTTAGATCATTAACCCAAGATAAATTCAAATTATGATAATAAATAAGTACAGCTCATCAACATCTACCGAACAGTGTCGAGACGCGATGTGAAGCGTGGCACCTGCCAGCCTACTTGGACTGTGACGTAATCGGTGAAAAGCTATGCCGATCCTGCTCCAGCCGCCATCTTGAATTTTGGAGCACGATCGGCCTAGCTATTCTACTTGGGTAGGCTAGATGTAGATCTATCTAGAGTCCCACACTGCCGGGGAAAGGCAGAACAAGTACCTGCGCGAGCATGAGCTTTTCCTCCCAAAAAAAAAAATATATATATTAGGCAAGACCTATTGTTAATTTAATTTAGATTATTTGGAAATCTACCCATCTACGAAATGTCATATAAGGTTCGTTAATTCAATTCGTAGGTATAGATATATAGAGTCTACAATCGCAAGTGCAGCCCAAGTGTAACCCTAGGAGGAAACCAGTGTTTTTTTACCTAAGAATAGGTAAGTCCTGCCAATAAGGGTAAGTAGTTTCTCATTAAACTTCATTAGCTTAATTTGTATTTATTATAAAATTAATTGATAAATTCTATTTCATATTGCTTGATTTTGCGAGGTTGCCAAGATCGAAAATTTTTCCGATTTCAAGTTGATAAATAACACGCATTAATTTTAGATCTGGATACGAAAATTAAAGTTATTAATATATTTTCATATAGTGCAATGGCTTTATTTATATTTATTTATTTGGAGATGCCTAAAACAACTTCTCCGCGGACAATATGCCCCGACGGGCGTTGCTTGCTACTACCTGTCTGACAATTATTGTTTAATTGACAGACCTATAACGATCTGCTTCTCTGCAGATGCCATTACAGCGACCTCTATTGTCTTTGAGGAAGACAATCTTACTTATTTATATATTTGGAGCTGCCGAAAAAAGAATTGTACCCTTTATAGAGATTTATGAATTTAAGGTTTAAGATATTTTTGAATATATAAAAGAAGACTGTCACAGATTCGATACATCTAATTATGAAACTGATAATATATATATAATAGAACAGAAAAATACGAAAGTTCCTGAATTAATCAAGGGATGAAAATAATGGCAAAATTATGCTAGAATTCATGGGACTTGCAGCAAAAATGTATGCCTATATAGGGTTATTAACAAACTAATAAAAAAATCGAAGGTTCTACTCTAGCAAGTATTAAAAAAATATCATTTGATGATTATAAAATAACATTATTTAATCATGAAATTATTTACAAACCCCAGCACCTTATCAAATCAAACACATTATGTATACACAATTTCACAGAATAAGATGATTCTTAATCCTTACGATAACAAAAGAATCCTATGTTCGACCAGTACGGACACAAAGGCGTGGGGTTATAATTTTGAAACTATATAATCAGTAACATAACTAAATATAATATATCATAATATTATCCGAAAGTTCTCAGAAGCACAACACTGAAATTTTGTAAAAGAATCTTAATGGTAAATCATACCTTTCAATAGTTTATTTTTATTATTCCATAAGATAATATGAACGTACAAAATGTCTACTGAAATGCAAATTGCTTTACACTGTGCTACCAGCGAAGTTTACAATCGGTTTATTGACCGATAACCATAGTTGGTATTGAAGACAACGAAAAACATATATTGTTAAACAATATATTGAAGAATGTGGTAATACCAGATCAATCATTTAAGTGGTTAGCTGAAAATTAAACGGAACCTAACCACCAGACACTTATACTACTAATAGATAAAAAATGAAACTGGATACAATGATTGAAAACGTGATAACTGTGTGTGGAAAAGAAGGTTATAAATACATTAATTTAAGACAGTTATACAGTATTCTAGAGAAAATATATCCCTTGATGAAGATTGCATTTAAAATTTATCTATTTGAACTGTTACTAGATAGTTTTGATAGTATTATCCATAATATTCCGATACAGGTTTCCCTTTAGAAAACATTGAATAATTATAGATCAACCCTGTATTGCATTGATGAAGCTATCACAAAAGCAGCATACTATGCTAGAAGTCGTAAACTTCTAGAACTGTTCACTGTTCAAAAATCCAAGAAGCTACATTGGAAATTTCAACCGTCAATCAAAGTATTCTCAAATGGATTCAACATAATATGAGGAAAGCAGAACAAGATTCAAATGCTTCCTTGGGATGGAGCTGCGGACCTGACTCTGGACCTTGGCCTTCTAAGTATTTCCATAATTGTAAGAGAACTCTTGAAATATTGTATTTAATTAAAAAATAAAATGTATCTTAAACATTTACTATAGTTTTTTATTGATAAAATAAGGTACAACAGTAATATTCTTTTATAAATATATTACTTAAACAATTGTGACAGCACTAGATAATGGATTATACTTAACTAATCTATCATGAAGTATAAGACAATAGCAAGTTGTATTTGAAATATCTTTATTAGTTTCAAACTTTAATCTAATATCCACAGCACCAGATTTAAGACTCCCGTTTTGATGGGAACAATCTGTAACAATTAATGGTATCAGATCTCTGAATTCTGATGGAGTAAAAAGTGGTTCATTCTCCTTTTCATAGTACGAATGTTGAAACTTTGCATACATATACAAGATTGCTGTCAAAATTTATATTCAAATAATCATAAGGATACATTTCAGAATTAAGATATAATTTCATAATATATAATTAGTTAAATTACAACGATGAAACTGACTAAAATTTTTATTTATTTTATTTTTACGATCAGTCTGAAAACCAACAATTACAAATCGAGGCTTCTCAAGTTGTGTCGCTGTCTTGATGTTTCAAGAGACATTGAGTTTCTTGTAAAAGTGAGTACTCATGCAACTCCCAACCTCTGAATGGGACTTCTAATTCTGTCTCCTCGGCTAATGTGTTGATTAATTTCAATCTCTCTACATCGGCAACTGATATATGGGGTACTTTCCACAGGATCTTATTTAGTACCAGATTGATTGATTCGTCTTCATTAGAGTTTATTTTTGCACTCGCGTCAGAATTAGCCCGAATTAGTACTAACTCTTGTCGAACATTTAGAATAATTTTCTTGGAGTCTTCACAAAATCCGAAAATGGTAGATAAATCAATAATAACGTTAAAATTTCCTTTACTATCAAGTAAATTAGACCCTTCTATATCATAAGGAAACCATCCACCTTATCTCTTATTTTTATTGAATGATACATATCCCTTCATAATAAGGGTTAGACCTGGAAGTCGAATGCATCTATTACATGTACACCTATTTCATATCGAAATTCGTTAATTAGAAGCATAATACCATTATTCACAAATTTAGCTGTTTCAAATGGTGTATTATCTGATTTAACTACTTTACCTTCAATATATAATGAATTTTCACTTGGAAGCGTATAAATATCCAGTTGTTGGATGGGGAGACGAATTTCATCGTATGCTTTTTTTCAGAGTCATTAATAGAGTGGTCAAAATAAGGTTTCTCATTTATCTTTAGAATATTAATATTTCTTGTAGAAATATTAAAGACAAGACAAATTTCTCTATAATCTGTTTTTATAAATAACTTGAAAGCCAAGGTACTCTAAAAATTTCCAATTTTTTAATGTTATCGGTTTGACGGTGCTTCTGGAAATGTCAACAGATTTAAGATTTACAATTTTTATAGAGCGTTGAGTGCAACTACATTTGTTGTACCTTATTACCTTATTACTTATTATTTTTGATTTATTTATTAAGTTTCTTTAAATATAGTCTTAATGATACTAATTCTTCTTTGATATTGACTATCTCACCATCTTGGTCTATTATTTTAATAAGAATCCCATCGATTACTTCAGTGTTGATTGGCAGATAGATCACATAGCTCTCGAATATTTTAAATCCTGCTGGTACTGTAGGGAAAAATTCGTGAAGTATGTGAGATGAACTTGTTTATCTTTAACATAGGACCCGCCTACTATATTACATTCTATACAAATAGTATTTACTCTGAAAATATCAACTGGAATTGTAATTGTATTCTTTTAATTCACGTGCTGTAACTTTAAGCCATGAACCGATTGTCTTCTCTAGTGAAGTCAATTTCTTCACTACATTTGATCTTACATTTAAGAGTATTATACCTTTAATTGAAAGTAGTATCAATTTATCATTACACTTCTTTAGTTTCCACTGCCTAACACAGAATTATATCTTTTATCTCCTAAAGCTTGTTGAAGATATCTGTTCACAGAATCAATTTCATACGTGCCTTCAGGAATCACAATATTCCGGAATATTGAGATAATCCATTCTAATTCTAACTTGATTCTAATCCATAATAAAATTTATTATTTCTATTTTTTTTATTCGGAATAGAATTATATGATTCAAAACTTATTAGCCCAAAAAAATATTCGTTATTACCATCCAAATTAATTGGAGGATGATATCTGGATGAAACCATCGAGCTTCTTCCTGATAGAGTGAATTTATATGACATGTTCAATGGTAAGAATTGTAGTGTGGAAAAGTGATCTCTATATTTTTAATTATATAAAAATTTTAGACATAAGTGACCTCAGTTGAAAGTGTTAAATGACTGAAACTGTTCGTTATTATACAATATTTTACATGATCCATTGCTCTTTAAATATATTTGATCAACCAACTCTTAGAATTTTCCCAACAACCGAATATAATGAGAACGAATGCACCACCGCGCTTACACAAAGTCTCACAGGCTTGGTTTGCCTGCTATCTAACAGTGAAGATGGGGCAGGTTCAATAAATAAGATGAAAAAAAAACTATGGGCGCCACATGGTTATAACCAGCCAATATAACAATGGTACAAAATTACTACACAACCAGAGTCCAGCAAAAAAAATCTATTTGATTCTTGTGACGGATACTTCCCGATTTCCTGGTAGTAAATGTCACTTTAACGCCCGAGGGTCGGTTTCTCTCTTATTTTGCTTCGGGCGCCAGTTTCGGTTTATAGTGCAGAAACACCACTACACAGGTAGCTTCAGTGAAGATACAGTTCGCCAGGCGGTCGATAGGGAAAATTAGAATTCACAGGACAAATAATAATATACCAATAAACCTTCAATACATTTATTAAGTTACGACCTACTATGTACAAAGCTATTCAGAATTCGGGTAGTCTCTTCCTGGGTCAAAACACACGTGCGGGCCAGAGGGTGAGCACATCCGGGTGAAAAGGTGCAAGCGGGTGGCAACAAGCTAAGCGGAGTTATCTCCAGCGGATAACAAGTTACTAGGTCAACTGCGGGCGGTGGTCGTGCGTGGATACCAGGTGGGGAAGTTGTTATTAAAAAGCAAATATTAAGCAATTAATAAGCAAAAGCTAAGCAGGCTATTAAATTATTTACACACTTTTGGCTATTGTTTACGCTACAACTGATGTAATAAAAGGGCCCACCTGGAATAAAAGTTATGGTTAGAGCTATCCTAACAATGAGTCCACTCGCCTGAATAACAGGTCGCGTGTGACTAGTTGTTTTGTAGACCGGAGACAATAACTGAAATAAAAGGTATGATTAGTGCTATCCTAACAATGGGTCTACTCGCCTGAATAACAGGTCGCGTGTGACAAATTGTTTTATAGACCGGCGACAATAACTGAAATAAAAGGTATGATTAGGGCTATCCTAACAATGGGTCCACTCGCCTGAATAACAGGATGCGTGTGACAAATTGTTTTATAGACCGGCGAAATGCGTGCGCATCAGATTCTCAGTTCAGGTGGTAAATGATATATATTATGTTGTATAAACTTTTATTTATTAGCGGCGTAGAATAGAAAAATAATTCACAGGCTCTGAATATTGATTTTAAAGGAAAAATAAAATGTGCTTCATTACATTGTGTAACACACCAAGTGAAACTACGAGGTTCTACGAAGTCTGACTATTCGTACCGAATTACTATTAACCTCAAAATATCAACAAGTAGTTAGACGAAATATCGTAACATAAAATAGCTATAAAGGAAACATATTTATAGGAACCGTGTCTATATTACGTACGTAAAAAATAGTAAGGAATATAGTAGTAAGTATCTACAATATTAATAAGTTGAAAACAGTGAGTACTTAAGTAAGCAAACAAAAATATAGTAAGCAAATACATAAATTAAGCTTCAAGCAAAAAAAATTTAAAATCATGGTTAACCAAGCATATTCACTAAAACCTCAAGGCACCAAGTTAATTAATATACATAAATCCGGTTTTTACCAACAATAACCACCAATATCTAAACTTAGTTAAACTATAAACATTTCTCTAAGTAAAGGCAATAAAGATAGTATCTGGAGTTCATAAAATAAACATGAAATATTAGTTGGGGATTAGCGTAAAAACTTGCGTGTATCCTGGAAACTTCGCAGCAGACAGCAATAAGGAAAAGATTCCATATTAGCCGGGCAGAGGTGAAACCACAATGTAAAAAATATTTTAAGACGTAACCAATTCGGGTGGTACAGATTGAGAAGGAATCGTTCGACCAATCAATGGTCTGTGCTAATAACCCTAAAATCCACTAATAAAAGGAGATTAGGAAAAAAATTAAAATTATAACATTAAACTTAATCCATCTCGGCATATTTAAGCTCACCGAGCGCAGTAAATTAAATGGATAAGTAATGAATATGACTTTGACTAAATCTCATATTTTAATAATAAAATTAAATATACATAATAATAATATAAATAACCAGTAATGTTTTATTATATTTCTTTTATTTATAAAGAAAACTGATTATATAATCATAATGAAATGTTCTAAACGATTACTTGATAGCCTGCCATAATAATAAACTTTAATCATGAATATAAGAACAATTAAAACCAAAAAAATACAAAAGGTATAACTAATGTAATTACATCCTTAAGGGAGCTAAAACTGATTAGCACCTTAAAAAAATTATCAATTATGCCTCATACTAAAATAACCAATTATTTACCAGGCAAAATTCTGAAAAATAGTCCACGTGGCAACGCCGTAATCTATAAATGCACTTAAGTAAAGTTGCTTTAACTTAGGGGTGAAATGAAATATCATTCTTTATTCCCTACTACTATACAAAAGATGACGTGTAGTAAAAATCAAATTACCCTTAACAAGGGGTTCTTTCCTATAAATTCAACAAAAATTCTCCTTTGGTGGCAAATAGGCACTACAGTAAGCAGTACAGATGGTGACAATACATCCAAAGCACTTTTTGGAAAGATGTCTAGCCGTGAGTAATTCTAATCCCTTTTCAAAAGGTAGTAATTCAGCTTCACAACACAATATACCACTCAATGGATCAAATCAAACCCAAATTATAAATTGCTGGGTTGGAAAAATAATCCTATTTCGAGATGACTTCAATACTCAAAGATTTTTCAAATCCAAAACTACACGAACCTCGCTTCTGGAGAAAATAACATGAAAAGTGCCGAAAACGGCTGTCAAATCCGTTCCAAAAAACTAGCCTTTATAGGATTGGTAGGACCTTCGCCAATCATATGCAAGGAAACACATATCTTGGCTTGAATATTATAAATGCACATGAATATTTCAATAAAAATTATCAGGAATATACAATACATCAGACTGCAAGCGAAGCGTTTTACACGTTTACGTAAAAGTATTAGTTATATGTATAATGAGTTGGCTGCTTAACCGCGAACTAGGTTCTGTAAACTTTCCGAGTGCTTTGAAGCTACACCAGCCATTTCGGCCCACCACCAAAATTTCTATACCATAATTTATTACACTTTTATTACAAATTTATTCCACCAAAATTAATTTTATTACCATTGCCGTAAATTAGTTATAAGCGAACAACCTAGGTTTAATTTAAACCTACACCAGCCATTGGCAACTTTTGAACTAAATAAGATATGGAGATGGCTTTTTCGCTAGAATTTATTACAAATTTGTTACATTCAACTCCGCCTAGTTTAAACTCCCTACAGTGAAATCCAAGGGGTGAAAACAACCCCAAAGAGTTATTTTCAATTTTAATGAACCTAAAACCTGCAAATTCATCCGAGATTTATTTTAATTTATCTCTTAGAAAAATGAAACAAACATTTCATACCCGGGGGTAAGAACCACCCCATCTACCCCAAGTACGTCCAAACACCGATAATCGAAATTTAAATTAAATTAAATTTTACAATATTGCAAATACAAGCGTATTACAATGAAACCTACTTCATATTTTATTACATTTAAATTATAATTGATTAGAGCAAACCGCGATTTTATTACACCTGCTATTTTCGACAAATCGGGAGTGATCGGCGTGAATCATAAGCTAGCCCTCTCGTATCTCCGAAACTAAAAAACGTATTGCAATGAAACCTGCATCATATTTTATTTCATTTTAATTATAATTGAATAGAGCAAACCGCGATTTTATTACACCTGCCATTTTCGAGAAATTGGGAGTGATCGGCGTGAATCATAAAGCCCGCCCTCTAGTATCTCCGAAACTAAAAAACGTATTGCAATGAAATCTGCATCATATTTAATTATATTTTAAATATAATTGAATAGAGGTAATCGCGATTTTATTACAGTTGCCATTTTCGAGAAATCTGATGTGGTCAAAATTGAATGGTAAGCTAGCCCGGCCTCTCGTATCTCCAAAACTATCCAACGTATTGCAATGAAACTTACATCACATTTCATTACATTTTAATTATAATTGAATAGACCAAACCGCGATTTTATTACACTTGCCATTTTCGAGAAATCTGATGTGGTCAAAATTGAATGGTAAGCTAGCCCGCTCCCTCGTATCTCCGAAACTAAAAAACGTATTGCAATGAAACTTACATCATATTTTATTACATTTGAATTATAATTGAATAAAGCAAACCGCGATTTTATTACACCTGCCATTTTCGAGAATCGGGAGTGATAGGCGTGAATCATAAAGCCCGCCCTCTAGTATCTCCGAAACTAAAAAAACGCATTGCAATGAAATCTGCATCATATTTTATTATATTTTAAATATAATTGAATAGAGGAAATCGCGATTTTATTACAGTTGCCATTTTCGAGAAATCTGATGTGGTCAAAATTGAATGGTAAGCTAGCCCGGCCTCTCGTATCTCCAAAACTATCCAACGTATTGCAATGAAACTTACATCACATTTTATTAGATTTTAATTATAATTGAATAGAGCAAACCGCGATTTTATTACACTTGCCATTTTCGAGAAATCTGATGTGGTCAAAATTGAATGGTAAGCTAACCCGCCCTCTCGTATCTCCGAAACTAAAAAACGTATTGCAATGAAACTTACATCATATTTTATTACATTTGAATTATAATTGAATAGAGCAAACCGCGATTTTATTATTATTATTATTATTAGTATTTCAATGGATAAGAGCAGAGGGTAAAACCCTTTTAAGCTCAAAGAAATTAAACTTAATGTAGGTACATACATATAACATTAAATACAAATAAATACAAATCAAAATCAATGAAATAACAAATAGGTATACTCAGTAACAAAGACTTAACATTTAATTACGCGGTATACAAAAATGTGTCCAGTCTATTCTTAAAACTATTCACTGTGGGTGCGTTAACAACTTCATTAGGAAGAGAATTCCAAATATCAAATATACGATTGCTTAAGAAAAATTCTCGAGATCTCGTGTTGTATAATTCATGAAACAACTTGTAGTTATGACCTCTCAGACGGGTGTCATTATTTAATGGAAAGATGTCAGATAGATCCAACGAGAAAGTATTATTAAGCACTCGGTAGGGGTAATGAGATCACCACGAGTTAATCGGTCTATTGCAAAAGTTAAGCCAAATAGGCGTAACACCTGCCATTTTCGAGAAATCGGGAGTGATCGGCGTGAATCATAAGCTAGCCCGCCCTCTAGTATCTCCGAAACTAAAAAAACGTATTGCAATGAAACCTGCATCATATTTTATTATATTTTAATTGTAATTGAATAGAGGAAACCGCGAAACCTCCGAAAGTAAAAAACGTATTGCAATGAAACTTACATCATATTTTATTAGATTTGAATTATAATTGAATAGAGGAAACCGCGATTTTATTACACCTGCCATTTTCGAGAAATCGGGAGTAGTCCGGCGTGATTCGACGCTAGACCGCCTCTCGTATCTCCAAAATTATACAACGTATTGCAATTATACTTCGATTGGTCACATCCGAATAGAACACCCTGTAGTGATACTTCGTAGCACGTCACACGCAAGTTTTTAGAGAGATAAGCGTCGAGCCAGCCTTACTCCGCCCCACCTCACCTGTTGTCGCCTCAGTATACTTCTTGCGCGCTACACGAAGCACGTACAACGGGAGTGTCTAGTGGAAAGTTTTACACAAACATGCCGAAAAAGAGTGTTAAACGGAAACATATAAAGGAGATGAGCCATCTCAAAAGCAAAATGAGGAAGCTGGAAAAGATATTTAAGAAAGGACGTGTCGAATCATGTAAGTAAGAATTCAATATGTAAAAAATAAACTCAATATTTAAAAGAACGCAGTAGTGCGTGGGAATGGAGAAATATCAGCTAGGCTATATTTTTACTTTGTTATAATGGTTTGGGGTGACCTATACCGTAGAATCGGTCTGATTTTGTTTGAATTCGTAACAGTTACCTATTAAGTTGTGAAATAAACAAAAACCCTGCATGGTCTGTCAAAAACATGCCCGTCAGATGTACTAATAGTTTGGCATGGGTTCGTCTATTCTGTAGACATGGCTGTTTCTCGGATTTCGAAATCATTTCATAACGCTGGATAAGGATACAACCCTGCATGGTCTATGACACATGCCCGCCAAATTTGGCATGGGTTTGTCTATTCTGTAGACACGGTTTGTTTTTCCGACGTTTAACATTCGATAAATTTCTTTTATAATGTATTAGGATAATAAATTAATAAACAAACAACCCTGCATGGTCTATGACACATGCCGGCCAAATATGGCATGGGTTTGTCTATTCTGTAGACATGGTTTGTTTTTCCGACGTTTAGCATTCGTTAAATTTCCTTTTATAATGTATTGGGATAATAAATTACTAAAGAAACAACCCTGCTTGGTCTTTGACACATGCCCGCCATTGGTATCTATATTTACTGACATGGCATGGGTTTGTCTATTTTGTAGACACAAGTTTGCTTGATGAGTCATACGGTTACAACAAAAACAAGTGACATAGTTTTTCACTTATGCTTACTACATAGTTTTGACGAATTCAAAAGAAGTCCCAACTTTTTAAAAGAAGTACCAACTTTTTTTCTGCTTTAATAAAAAAAAAAAGTCACTTACCTAATGGGCACCGTTTTTATGTTATAGGCAACGACTCTGACAGCTCGTCAAGTTCTGACACAAGTAGCTCCTCACATTCTAGTGTCGCGAGCTCAGAAACCCCTGAACCACACAGTGCCTTGGGAAATATTATGGGGGCTGACCCCACAAATAACACCTCATTTGGACCGGATATGCCTGAGGAAGTGGTTCTCAGATGGAAGAATTACCTGTCTGTGGGGGTAGACAAAGAAATAAAGAACAAACTTCTTGAAAAATACAAAATACCGGAAAACTGTCAGATTCTGCAGGGGCCCAAACTAAATCCTGAAGTTCAAGCCCTGCTATCACCCATTGAACAGAAAAAAGACACCTTCCTCTTGGAGTTGCAGACAGTAATGGGTAAATTCTTAACGGCTCTAGAAAGAGTACTCTCTCGACTCGCGGTGGAGGAAAGAGAAGGAAAAAACGGAGACCCCGACGAAGACCTCTTAGGGTTAGCAGAATCGGCACAGTTGTTTTGCATTGGCCACAATATCATATCTGCCCACCGAAAGTTCCAAATAAACCATCACTTCAACCCGAAAACGCAAAAAATAGCAGCTGCGCCATCTACAGATCTCCACTTTTCGGCGACGATTTCGCAGAAAAATGTAAAAATGCGAAAGCTTTTGAAACGACTGCGAAAGAACTACGGGCTACTGCTTCCACGTCAAAAAACGCACCAGCTCGTGCCTCGAAGAAACGGTGGAAAGCGTTAAAGACATGGCAGGACAGAGGATCAGGGAAGTACGAGGGGAAGTACAAACCACGCTATTACAAGGCTCGCAACAAACCCCAGTCCAAACCCTACAAGAAGGAGGGGAGGAAGTACTAGAGGTAAACAGGGATACCCAATGTGCAGGAAGAATAAAGTTTTTTCTTCACGAGTGGAGGCAAATAACTAACAATAAAACAGTGTTAAGCTGGGTAAGGGGATATAAAATCCCATTTGAAAGTAAACCCTTTCAAATCTTCTTACCCAAACCTCCAAAACTCACAAGAAGCGAACTTAAACTTTATTCAGAAAGCATCCAACACTTGTTGGAAATAGGGGCAGTTAAAACTGTCAAGAAATGCGAAAATCAGTTCTTATCGAAGTTTTTCTTGAGGCAAAAAGACAGTGGTAAATACAGGTTCATTCTAAATCTCAAGAGCCTAAACAAGTTTATATTACCTCCTCACTTCAAATTAGAAGACATCAAAACTGCAAAAAACTTAATAACAAGAAACTGTTTTCTTGCCTCGATAGATTTAAAAGACGCGTACTTTTTAATCCCCATTTTTGAAAAACACAAAAAATATTTAAGATTTGCATTTCAAAACAAGATTTTCGAATTTCAATGTTTGCCATTTGGTTTAGCGACTGCGCCTTTCTGCTTCACCAAAATATTAAAACCGGTGTTCTCCTTTCTAAGAGAAATGCAATTTATATCTGTTGTGTATTTAGATGACTGTCTTTTGTATGGAAACAGCCGTGTTCAGTGTGAGCACAACGTAGTAGAAACCACAAAACTACTTGAGAAATTAGGGTTTCTTATCAACAATGAAAAAAGTCACAAAGACCCCACCCAAAACATTGATTTCTTAGGATTTACATTAAACACAAAACGCATGGAAATATCCATAATACAAAAAAGAATACTAAAAATTAAAACAAATATTCAACATTTTCTCAAAAGAAGTAAAACTAAAATTAGGAATTTTTCAAAAATCATAGGAAATCTAGTTGCGATTTGTGGGGCAACTGAATATGGCTGGTTTCATTTAAAAGCCTTAGAGCGAGAAATCTACAATGCACTTAAAACAAATAGGGACAACTACAACGCAAAAATACTTATAAATTCTAATATCAAAAACGAGCTCCAATGGTGGTTAAAAGAGGTAACTTGCGCCAAACAAAGCATATTGCAACCAGGCTATAAAGTTACAATTTTCTCGGACGCTTCACGTTCCGGGTGGGGAGCATACTCCGATCATACAGCAACCAAGGGGTTTTGGGGGGAAAAGGAACAGGCCGAGCACATAAATACTCTGGAACTCAGGGCTGCATTTTATGGACTGAAAAGCTTTGCTAAACACTTAAAAAACTGCTACATAAGTAGGTATGGCGGCGAGTGAGCCTGGGAACCAAAATGCGGGGGCGGCGGCGTCCTTTGTCGGCAACATCAAAGGACGCCACCGCCCCCGCACGACGCAGCACACCGAACCCAGTAAATAGGGGGCGCCGTCTATACCAAAGACCCATAGACCTACAATTCAGAAGAACTACACGCCTCTAGGGCCCTCAACATAACCTCAAAGCCATAGCGCCTTATGGGCACGACAAATCAGAGGGGCCAAAGACCCATATACCTACAATTCAGAAGAACTACAAGCCTCTAGGGCCCTCAACATAACCTCAAAGCCATAGCGCCTTATGGGCACGGTTCTAAAGCAGAAAGCTAAACGAGATCGCACACGGCGAATTATATATAAAGATTACTTACTCTGTTGTGGACTAAATCAGCTGGCACTGAACTCACGTACAACTGCGTGTAATATCTCGGTGTTAAATGCAGAATTGTGTATCTCCACGAGAGCCCCAGGTATACCACAACAAAAATATTTAAAAACTTAACCCAACTTTCCGAACACCGGAGCCCCCGTACGTAGTATCTAATTATTAGCTGTAGAATTATGTATCTCAACGTCGAGAACAACAGCAATTTAAAAACTTAACCCAACTTTTTGTGTGTGGAACAAGTACGACCGATCACCAACACAGAACACTCTAGACTGAACCCACATACGCCTGCGCCCGTAATATAATAATAATAAATATCTAATTATCTCCATACTGGCGAGAGTAACAACAATTTAAAAACTTAACCCAACTTTCCGAACACCGGAGCCCTTGTACGTAGTATCTAATTATTAGCTGTAGAATTATGTATCTCAACGTCGAGAACAACAGCAATTTAAAAACTTAACCTAATTTTTTGTGTGGATTTTGTATCTCAACGACGACGAGAGTAACAACAGCAATTTAAAAACTTAACCTAACTTTTTTGTGTGGAACAAGCACGACCGATCACCAACACATACCACTCTAGACTGAACCCACATACCTTAGCGTGTGTAATATAATAATAATAATAAATATCTATTTATCTCCATACTGTCGAGAGCAACTTAAAACCGAAGCAACTGCACGCATGTAATATAATAATAATAATAATATCTATTGATTACGTATCTCCATAAATTAACGAGCAGCCCGAGATGATTGCGTATCTCCACAAAATAACGAGCAAAAACAACAGTAACTAAAGATATGTGTGTGTGAAGGGAACCACGACGTACAATCGCGAACTATTTAAATGCAGAATTACGTATCTCCATAAATTAACGAGCAAGACAGCGAGCATCTTATGACAACAGTTAATACCTAGAAAGATGTACCCGTAAGTGATCTCAAGGCAGCGTATTTTTTTTTTCCGGCTTCTTGCTGAAAGCCATACCATATTTGTTGTTATTACAGAATTTTCAACAAAAAAACGAGCTCCGGTCACAGTTACGAAGAAATATTAATAATTTTCAAAAACTGTAAATGTACACAAGAGACAACTAAAATATTCACAATTAAAATGCAATATAAAATACAATTAATATAAAATTATAATCTAAACAAAGACATGTCTTTCAATAAATCTATCTTCATCATCATAAACAGCTGTTATTCGAAAGTTGTATGGTACAGGCTCGGTTAACCTCAGCAACTCTGAAGCTGATGGGGGCGTCTGCAGAGGCGATGGTAGCGATAAATTAAACTCTTCAGGTAGAATCTCTACAGCCAGTAATCGACCATGCAGCTCGTCGAGTAGCAAACAATCATCTTGACTTAAACCAGGCAGGGGGCTACTGCTGTAAAAATAATAATAACTAAACAACCAAAATAGACAATTAATTAACAAATGTTTTTTTATTTAAAACATACTAAAAGTTTCTACATCGCTACAGTTCAATACTTATATACTTCCACGCTAAAAAACGCGGCATCTACTGGTAGCAAAGAATCGATAAATTTAACATCAAAGTTCCCCTGGTAACATACATACAATATAGGTTATTTGAGAAAGCTGATTGCCAATGTAAATGACGTGAAAAATCGTTTAGACATGTTTAATTTTCTAAAAAGTTCATACTACAAATCAGATACGACTTTTATTGTTAAGAATATTTGTGTACATACTATATGTTATATTAATTTAAAACGCAGCGCGACAGTCTAGCTTAGCATTCACAGGGAAATAATTACTAAAACTGTAATTACCTATTTTGCCCTTTCTTACAAAGAAAAATCTAAACTTTATAAAATCTGCAAGTATATGAAGTTTTGTAATATAATAATACAGAGTTGCCACTGCTAGCGTCTTCTGTGAAAAAGGCGGCAACTACAATATACTAAAAATAAATGCAGTATATTGTAGTAAACCGCGTTTTCAACTAGTGGCGCGAAGATACCACATTTGTGCTTGATTTTAGCACGGCAGTATAGATATTGTATGAATTACAAATGAAATTATGTAAATACTGATAATAAAATAATAAACTCACATCAATATAATGTTCTCATCTCTTTCGGCGGCTGCCTCGTCGTCGTCTGGAGATCTTGGCATAGATTCCTTACATTCCAGATATGTTAAGGCGTCATAAGGTTGCAGCCCAATATGTTCGCTGTCACCGACGTTCATGAACCTTGCCAACGTCTCCGAACAGAAACAAAAAATATTATGGCAAGTCGTGCATATACCATCGTCAACAACAACATCCAGGGCCAAGTTCAAAAACAGTTCTCGGCACTCGGGACATCTCAAGGATTCATCGTTTGATTCATCCATTAGATTACTAAGAATGAATATTATTAATACGAATTATAAATGCAAATATATAACTTACTTTTCTATCAAATATCGTTCGAAACACCTTGGCGGAGTGTTTCGGTTTGTTAAATGTGACAGCGCAGTGTAACAACACCCCTTCATTTCTATGAACCTAATAGCACACACACTATAAGACCTGCATACGCGAAACAGTAAACTAGAATGATATTATTTTTGCATAAAAACCATCCGAGAGTCGATATATCTATCTCTGTAACCGCAGGGCCCGGCCTTGGGGCTTGCAAATGTAACAAAATATTTACAGGAAGTGTGAATCTATCTGAGATGCGAATTACGTAGATTTAAAAAAAACATGTTTTCGTTAGCTGTGGCATCTTACTGATAACAAGAGAAGCCACGACCTTCTGCCGTGAATAAATATTTGTACTAATTTCGCGCGCGCGCTCACGATCCAAAAGAGGACACTAAAATTAAAGCCTATAACATATAGGGTGTCAAAATATTTCAAATCACTTGGTCTGTGTTTGACATAAAATAACATATAGGGTGGTCCAACTTTTGAAGCATCAAAACACTCGAGGTAGTTAAGCCGCTCTGTAAAAGCAGTTGCTGAATTTATAGGATGTACGTAAGCAGCAACTTTTCTATAGTCTGAAATTAGACGGTATACCAATCTGATGCTTGAAATCAGTTGGTCTGTGTTTGACATAGAAATAACATATAGGGTTGGTCCAACTTTTGAAGCATCAAAACGCTCGAGGTAGTCAAGCCGCTCTGTAAAAGCAGTTGCTGAATTTATAGGATGTAAGTAAGCATCAACTTTTCTATTCAAAACATTTAGCGCCCAACGACAAAAAAAAAACAATAACGGCCGAGGCGCACCTAGACGCAAAACCGATAGATATATGTATAATAGTATTTGTTACAGACTAAAAAGTTGACAGATAAGAACCCGCAGCGATAAAAACACAACAACAAATTGTAAACATGTTTTTGTCACCTTGTTGTTGTGGTCTCTTACAAAGCCACGGCCTTCTGTCGATAAAGCCATGAATGAATAAATATAATTTCGCGCGCTAACGATGAGGACTACGTCACAACTAGATTGCGCTACAACCCACGTAGGTATAAAGGCGGATGACTCCGGCCGTTGTCTCTTATCAATCACTCAGTTGAACCAGCAGCAGTTATCACCTGAGTTTATCAGCAACAATAAGTTGGCGCCAAGGTAGGTATCCCGAGTTATATATTGAATTAAAGCTTGCGAGTTGCTTAGTAATAACAAGCAATTGTTTTTAATGTCGCGTGACATTATAAAATTTCTTACCAGTTGCAATGTTTTAGCAATCCTGATGTATCAAATAATTTATTTTCAGGTCTCTACATACCTGCGTGGAAGTATCAACGACAAAACCTTTGCTGTAGGTTGTAAAAAGCAAAATAGGTAGAAAATTTCAAGCTGTCGAAAGACTATTGATCATTCGCTGGTAAAAAAGCGTGGTGAGTACATTTCTACCGCCGATATATTTTTCAACTTTGAGAACGGCTAACTAATCACGTGATCTATTTTCAGGTATACCGAAGTTATAAATAGGGGTACCTGTAGCTCGTCTAGTCGTTCTATCTTCAACAATTGAAGAGTAAACATCGTTGTAAGAGACACATATTATTATCATGGAGAAATTCCAGATTGTTAAGGACATCGTGAAGAATGTGCGGCGTTTTAATCTCTCCGGACGTACGCTCGAGTTCAAGCTCAAGCCAGTGCCGGCGGGCGAGGAACCTGTAGGCTGGGTTAAAGAGGCTATTAACGCTGTCATCGCCAGAGGTACGGAGGGCCTCACCAACGACGACCAGGTAGGATTCTCCTTCTGTTCCAAAGATTTCGCACGCGGCGACGGCTATGTGCGCTTTCGCCCTGTGAAAGAGGTAAAATTCGAGGACGTTTGGGAAGTTATAGCCGGCGTCTATCAGTCAAACTCTACGGGACTCGACACTGCCACCTTCTGCTTGGGAGTGACGTCTGTCAAGATGCCAGCCGGCAAAGGGAAGAGGGTCAACACCTACAACACCTTCACCGAAGAATGTGGTATGAGACGAGGCATCATCACCATTAAGAATAAAGACAACATGTGCCTACCTCGAGCCCTAGTGGTGGCTATGGCCTGCGTTACCAAGGACCCCGACCAGACCAAGGTGCGACGCGACACCGGGAAGCTGCAGACCCGGAGAGCTTTCGAACTGTTGCAGGCCGCCGGCGTGTCTATACCTGAAGAAGGCTGCGGCATCTCCGAGCTGCAGCAGTTCCAACAACATCTGCAAAATTTTAGGATTGTGGTGTACAAATATGGCTCTAAAGGCAGGGACCTGATATTCAGAGGGAACGCAGCAGCAGAAGGCCCCAACATCAACCTGCTGTACCACGAGGGCCACTACAATGTCATTACGTCGCTGACGGCCGCCTTCTGCTGCTCCTACTTTTGCGAGGCGTGTAGTATACCGTATGATCATAAGAATAAGCACAGGTGTGGAGGAACCTGCGTCGCATGCCAACAATCTCCGGCCTGCCCGCAGACGCTGAAAATCACATGCGATAACTGCAAGAGATCGTTCAGAGGCCAGCAATGCTACGACAATCACCTGAAACCCGGATCAGGTGGCAAGAGCACCGTCTGCGAGACCATTAGACGCTGCGAGCAGTGCTACAGTACCGTAAAGGCGGGTCGGCGACATACCTGTGGGGAGATATATTGTAAAGTGTGTAGAACCCACGCACCTGCCGATCACCTGTGTTACATGCAGCCCGACACAGGCAAGCCGAAAACAAACGACCTTCTCTTCGTCTTCTACGATCTGGAGACGAGGCAAGAGAAAGAGCTCGAAGACGGCTCTAATCTACACGAACCCAATCTCTGCGTCTATAAACAGTGTTGTGATGTATGTATAGACGAGAAGGGGCTGCATTTCTGCCAAAAATGTGGTTTTAGACAGGTGGTTCTTCAGAAGGACGTAATTTCTTCATTTATGCACCACATTCTAACAATAAGAAAAAAGTTTAAGCAGGTGGTGGTTATCGCACACAACGGGCAGGCTTTTGACCATCAGTTTATTTTAAATTACATCCTCACGCAGTCAGATCTAAACCCGGAACCTATCATAATGCGTGGTACCAAAATAATTATGATGAGTGCTGGCAACGTCAAGTTCGTGGACTCCCTCAACTATTTTCCCATGGCGCTGTCCAAGCTGCCCAAGGCTTTCGGTCTTGGAGACGGGTTCAAGAAGGGCTACTTTCCTCACCTCTTCAACACCACGGCAAACGCCAACTATGTCGGGCCCCTACCACCTGCCGAGTACTACAGCCCCGACACAATGAAGGAGGGCGACAGATCGACGTTTCTCAGGTGGTACGAGCAACACAAGAACGACACCTTCGACATGCAGCGAGACCTAGTGGAGTACTGCGTGTCTGATGTGGATATTCTCGCCGCGGCATGTCTCAAGTTCCGCAACCAGTTGTTGTCCACCGGTAATGTTTGTCCACTAAGTGAGGCATGCACTATTGCCTCGGCCTGTAACAAGGTGTTTCGGCGTAATTTCCTGCGACCAAACACCATAGGTATCATACCCAAGGGCGGGTACAGATGGCGGGACAACCAGAGCAAGATAGCAACCCAGTGGCTCGTGTCAGAGGAAAAGGCGCGAGAGCTAAACATCAGACATAGCGCGAAGCAGCAGGAGGCCATAGTACAGGGTGTCAAGGTGGACGGGTACTGCGAGGAAACCAAACAGGTGTTCGAGTTCCACGGCTGTTACTATCACGGGTGCACTGCGTGTTTCAAATACTGCAGAGACGAACCCACGCACGAAGACCCCGCCCAATCGCTAAACACAAGACATGAGGCCACCACGGCCAAGACAGAGAGACTGAGAACCTTGGGGTACGCCGTCGTAGAGATGTGGGAATGTCAGTTTAGACGACAGCTCCAGCAGAACGAAGAACTCCGCATCTACACAGAGCAACACCCTCTGCTGGTTAACACGCCTCTTAATCCCAGAGACGCCTTCTATGGTGGGCGCACAGGCAATACCGTAGAATACTACAAGTGCGGTCCTGGAGAGAAAATCAAGTACGTGGACGTTTGCAGCCTCTACCCGTGGGCCTGCAAGTATGGCAAGTTTCCCGTCGGCCACCCCACAGTCTACGTGGGCGACGACGAATGCCCAAAAGACATCCACACTTTAAACGGTGTAATCAAGTGTACGATTCTTCCACCACAAGATCTCCAACACCCCGTTCTACCTGCCAAGATGAACAACAAGCTTATGTTTGTCCTCTGTCGCACCTGCGGCGAACACATGAACCAAGGCGTCTGCACGCATAACCAGGAGGAGCGTGCTCTTACAGGTACGTGGATCGTGGACGAAATTAAAAAGGCGCTGGAGATGGGCTACAAACTTGTGAAAATTTTCGAGGTGTGGAATTATCAGATCGACCAGTTTGATAAGGCCACAAAGACGGGCGGCCTGTTTACGGAAATGATGAACAAATTTATTCGCGTTAAGCAGCAGGCGTCGGGCTGGCCCGCCCACTGTACCAACGAGCAGGAGAGAGACCGCTACATCGAAGAGTTCCTGGACAGAGAAGACGTTCGGCTGGAGTACGCTGAAATAACGGAAAACCCAGGACTTCGCTCTCTGGCCAAACTTATATTAAACAGCTTCTGGGGCAAGCTGGGGCAGCGGGAAAACCAGCCCAAAACCAGCATTGTACGGGATTCCGACCAATTCTTCGGCATGCTCTCGAATCCCTCCATCTACGTAAATAGCGCGCTGCCAATCAACGAAGACACTCTAGTCGTCAGCTGGGAACACCGAGACGAGGCATACGACCCTCTGACCACCGTGAACGTCGTTATAGCAGCCTACGTTACAACACAGGCCCGGCTCAAGTTGTACAGCTACCTCGAGCTGCTGGGCAATAGGGTATTGTATTATGATACGGATTCCGTCGTCTACGTGTCGAGAGATGGGGAATATGACGTTCCAACAGGCGAATTTATAGGGGACATGACCGACGAGCTGGAAGGATATGGTCGGGGGAGCTACATCACAGAGTTTGTAAGCGGCGGGCCTAAAAATTATACGTACAAGGTGTTCTGCACACGAGACAACGACGAGAAGATAGTGTGTAAAGTTAAGGGCATAGGGCTCAATTATGCGGCCAGCCAGCTAATAAACTTTGCCAGCATAAAGGAGATGGTTCTAGCACCCTCCGACCCTGTATACATCACAGCCAGCCATATTCGAAGAACAAAGGAGCATGAGGTGGTGACGCGGCAGGAAACGAAAATATATAGACCTCGCTCTACCAAGAGAAAATTCCACGCCGATCACACATCTGAACCGTTTGGCTTCAAAATACCCAGAACTTGACCTGTTTTTTAGCGCCCTGTATATATATATTTAATATTTTTGTATTATTACCTGCTCTGTATAACTTTATTATTATGTTTTTATCACCCTGTATATTATTAGTGGCTCTTATTATTCTTGCTTTATAAAATAAAAATATTATATCTAGGTACGCTGTTTACTATTTTCCAAATTCAATTTGCTGGTGTCCTGTCTACGTCCGCTATAAATACGAGTTGATATGGAACTCGACCTTGTTGTTTTATTGATAATCGTACGTTGGCTGATAACCAAAGCGCCACGGCAGATGTTATTCCAATGGCGTAGCATAAAGGGGCTAATTTCAATGCTTTTGGTTTTGAATTATAGCAACCAATTACCTAATTTATTGATGGCGATTCTGATTGGTGTGGTCTGAATGACGCAACGAGATATGTTTTTGATGGTTTTGGTAACACGAGATCTAAACATAAATATGCAAAAATTATTCCGTAAATTCTCGTAACACCTAATATATGAAAAATAGATGTTTCTCTAATACAGAAAACAACAACATTACAGGCTTTATCTACTGAGGTCAAAAGCTGACAACCCTAGGTTTTACATGAATAACAACACGGGTTAAAATCATGTCCCTACCGATCAGCTCTTGTATGTGTAAGACGACAGATCGCCCTTTCAGTGACGTGATGTTGGCTGTAACACATAGCAAAGATAAATGTGTGTGCCTTGGTCGCCCTGTGTGTACATAATTCTGAAAAAAAAAAGTACCTGTCTGACACCCACAAAATTCAATATGTTCCCCCGGCAAATATGTTGGAGTCAACGTAAATATGAACGCTAAATTCGCGCGACACGTAGACAGAGACTAATTATTATTATAATTAAACGACCGCGATTAGGATTGTGCGCCGAACTATTGCGCGCCGAAGATAAGGGCTTATTGCAGACCAACTATGGCACTTATTGACGTCGCAGTTAGCCTTAATGTTAGCCTTATTTACGTGACGGTTAGCCTTATTTACGTGGCGGTTAGCCTTATTTACGTGACGGTTGGCCTTATTTACGTGACGGTTAGCCTTATTTACGTGACGGTTAGCCTTATTTACGTGACGGTTAGCCTTATTTACGTGACGGTTAGCCTTATTTACGTGACGGTTAGCCTTATTTACGTGACGGTTAGCCTTATTTACGTGACGGTTAGCCTTATTTTGAGCCATGGTTAGCAAAAGTATTTAAGAGTATATGCCTTAAGTACACACCCATGTACCGTCTGCCATTCAAAGCGTAAACATGTATGTATGCAACATTTGCTCACAAACTTTCTCACATAGAAGCACACTTAGTCGTCACACTATCAAACACAAAGCTGTTTTATTCCCCTGCAATTTGTGTGGCAGGAAATTTACAAGAAGAGACAACCTAAATTTTCACAGCAAAAACATTCATCGGCCAGATGATAAAATTCCATATGAAACAAAAACCAATGGGGCACGAAACCTTAACGATGTCATAAAATACCACCCGCAGAAAGATGGTAGCAGCTGCAGCGAACAAACCAATAGACGTGCTGATATAAATAAATATCAGCAGCCTATCAGGAAATATATTTATCGACCTGAAAGCCACAATATGAATCAATATAATAGCAAAGACGCGGTTCTTACCTGGGATGACAATACTGATCCTAACGACCTAGTTGACGCAATAAAAATATTCGTGCGTTTAGGACATGATTATTCCGTATATATAAATACTTTACGTGACATGGGCTTGGTTGTATAGTGTATATGCCGTTCTATTAACCGCTAATTTACAAAAAAAACGATAGAATAAAGGTGCTACGCAACGTTGACTGCACACGCCTTAGACCATATCTGACGTTGCCGTACATACAAAAACATTCTCGAGCTAAAGTTAATCAGGATATCATCTCGAGCTACCCCACCACCTTCATACACCCTATAGGTGTAGCGCCATCATCAATTGTTTTCATTTATGTTCTACTAGCCGTGCTGTTAAGACGCAATGACGACTGTTATCAAATTCTTTTTTAAATCAAAGGCCCTGAGAGAAATAAAGAAGCTTAAACTATGCGATATGTTCATTGAACAGTGGTATCTAGACAGGCAGCCCTTCTGTTATATAATTTACTCGGATTCCAAACCTGTATCGTTTGCCCTGCTGTCAAAGATGGACTATGACCCATTCAACATACATTCGAACCCAAAGATGTTCAATTATATCTACACACTACCACAAGAGCGTAGAAGAGGTTTTGCAGCGCAGTTGTTAGAACACATCAAAAGCCGAGAGCAGATTTCCGCCTTTACTTTGAATGAAGCATCGGAAAATTTATTTGAAAAATGTGGTTTTATAGCTTGTGATGGAATGTTCAGATATCCTTAATAAATCTTTTTAAAGTTTGGTTTTCCGTTTTATTTCCAATCATGGCATTTCCCCATCATAGCCCCCTGTTATCGCTAAAATGAGGATGTGGTACCTTTATCGGCAACAGCAAATTTTAGCGTACAATGACGTAGGTAACCCATTCAAGAATAACTTGTGTTTTAGTCTAATTTTTGAATCGATAACTAATAAGCTAACTGAAGAAGAACCGATAAAGGTTCCACATCAACGCCCTGTACTCGTTGTGCTGTTCAACTAGTCGGTAGGTGTTATTGTTTTTCTATCTTTTTTGTATCTAAATTGTCTTTTTGTTAACTCGCTGTTTAATTTTTTTAAAAAATTCCAATGTTGTACTCACTATACGTTCTAAGCAATCAAATTGCACCTACAAACACAACAATTTCGTTTTATTTGTTTCTGTACGGCTTTTTCTAACACAGTGAAAAACTTAACAATTCAGCGTTCAGACAGACTGAACGTGGTGGGATATAAACACATTTCGATTCTAGAAAACACAGGTTGTTTGAGATAATTTAGATACCTACAAGAAATTATTTCAATATGGGGCGGGTTTCGTCCAATCTTTTGTTTTTTTTTAAATAATTATTTAATGTTGTTTTTGTACGATATCACATGACCTACTACAGAACTCGTATATTTGTGGAGATACATAGTATAAATTAATTTATTATTAAGAGTAATGATTTGATTGGGCTTACCTTATATACTTCCCTTGGTATGGTGTTTTTACTCTGTATACACCTATTAAGCACAATTTTCGGTGTTCAGACCTTATGGAGACACATAGAATAAATCAGTATACATTTTTGTACGTCGAACTATTATTTGATATCAATAGACGTACTACAGAACTCGTATATTTGTGGAGATACACAGAATAATTCAATATTTGATTATTTTCTACCTTGATTTGTACAAGGCCGGTAATCTGCCTGCAACTATTAAGCACAATTTTTAGTAAAGGTGAATAATCAAACAAGTAGACCTGATGGCAATATACATTTAATCTATTTTTGTTTCAAAGCGTTTTTTTATCGCTGCGGGTTCTTATCTGTCAACTTTTTAGTCTGTAACAAATACTATTATACATATATCTATCGGTTTTGCGTCTAGGTGCGCCTCGGCCGTTATTGTTTTTTTTTGTCGTTGGGCGCTAAATGTTTTGAATAGAAAAGTTGATGCTTACTTACATCCTATAAATTCAGCAACTGCTTTTACAGAGCGGCTTGACTACCTCGAGCGTTTTGATGCTTCAAAAGTTGGACCAACCCTATATGTTATTTCTATGTCAAACACAGACCAACTGATTTCAAGCATCAGATTGGTATACCGTCTAATTTCAGACTATAGAAAAGTTGCTGCTTACGTACATCCTATAAATTCAGCAACTGCTTTTACAGAGCGGCTTAACTACCTCGAGTGTTTTGATGCTTCAAAAGTTGGACCACCCTATATGTTATTTTATGTCAAACACAGACCAAGTGATTTGAAATATTTTGACACCCTATATGTTATAGGCTTTAATTTTAGTGTCCTCTTTTGGATCGTGAGCGCGCGCGCGAAATTAGTACAAATATTTATTCACGGCAGAAGGTCGTGGCTTCTCTTGTTATCAGTAAGATGCCACAGCTAACGAAAACATGTTTTTTTTAAATCTACGTAATTCGCATCTCAGATAGATTCACACTTCCTGTAAATATTTTGTTACATTTGCAAGCCCCAAGGCCGGGCCCTGCGGTTACAGAGATAGATATATCGACTCTCGGATGGTTTTTATGCAAAAATAATATCATTCTAGTTTACTGTTTCGCGTATGCAGGTCTTATAGTGTGTGTGCTATTAGGTTCATAGAAATGAAGGGGTGTTGTTACACTGCGCTGTCACATTTAACAAACCGAAACACTCCGCCAAGGTGTTTCGAACGATATTTGATAGAAAAGTAAGTTATATATTTGCATTTATAATTCGTATTAATAATATTCATTCTTAGTAATCTAATGGATGAATCAAACGATGAATCCTTGAGATGTCCCGAGTGCCGAGAACTGTTTTTGAACTTGGCCCTGGATGTTGTTGTTGACGATGGTATATGCACGACTTGCCATAATATTTTTTGTTTCTGTTCGGAGACGTTGGCAAGGTTCATGAACGTCGGTGACAGCGAACATATTGGGCTGCAACCTTATGACGCCTTAACATATCTGGAATGTAAGGAATCTATGCCAAGATCTCCAGACGACGACGAGGCAGCCGCCGAAAGAGATGAGAACATTATATTGATGTGAGTTTATTATTTTATTATCAGTATTTACATAATTTCATTTGTAATTCATACAATATCTATACTGCCGTGCTAAAATCAAGCACAAATGTGGTATCTTCGCGCCACTAGTTGAAAACGCGGTTTACTACAATATACTGCATTTATTTTTAGTATATTGTAGTTGCCGCCTTTTTCACAGAAGACGCTAGCAGTGGCAACTCTGTATTATTATATTACAAAACTTCATATACTTGCAGATTTTATAAAGTTTAGATTTTTCTTTGTAAGAAAGGGCAAAATAGGTAATTACAGTTTTAGTAATTATTTCCCTGTGAATGCTAAGCTAGACTGTCGCGCTGCGTTTTAAATTAATATAACATATAGTATGTACACAAATATTCTTAACAATAAAAGTCGTATCTGATTTGTAGTATGAACTTTTTAGAAAATTAAACATGTCTAAACGATTTTTCACGTCATTTACATTGGCAATCAGCTTTCTCAAATAACCTATATTGTATGTATGTTACCAGGGGAACTTTGATGTTAAATTTATCGATTCTTTGCTACCAGTAGATGCCGCGTTTTTTAGCGTGGAAGTATATAAGTATTGAACTGTAGCGATGTAGAAACTTTTAGTATGTTTTAAATAAAAAAACATTTGTTAATTAATTGTCTATTTTGGTTGTTTAGTTATTATTATTTTTACAGCAGTAGCCCCCTGCCTGGTTTAAGTCAAGATGATTGTTTGCTACTCGACGAGCTGCATGGTCGATTACTGGCTGTAGAGATTCTACCTGAAGAGTTTAATTTATCGCTACCATCGCCTCTGCAGACGCCCCCATCAGCTTCAGAGTTGCTGAGGTTAACCGAGCCTGTACCATACAACTTTCGAATAACAGCTGTTTATGATGATGAAGATAGATTTATTGAAAGACATGTCTTTGTTTAGATTATAATTTTATATTAATTGTATTTTATATTGCATTTTAATTGTGAATATTTTAGTTGTCTCTTGTGTACATTTACAGTTTTTGAAAATTATTAATATTTCTTCGTAACTGTGACCGGAGCTCGTTTTTTTGTTGAAAATTCTGTAATAACAACAAATATGGTATGGCTTTCAGCAAGAAGCCGGAAAAAAAAAATACGCTGCCTTGAGATCACTTACGGGTACATCTTTCTAGGTATTAACTGTTGTCATAAGATGCTCGCTGTCTTGCTCGTTAATTTATGGAGATACGTAATTCTGCATTTAAATAGTTCGCGATTGTACGTCGTGGTTCCCTTCACACACACATATCTTTAGTTACTGTTGTTTTTGCTCGTTATTTTGTGGAGATACGCAATCATCTCGGGCTGCTCGTTAATTTATGGAGATACGTAATCAATAGATATTATTATTATTATTATATTACATGCGTGCAGTTGCTTCGGTTTTAAGTTGCTCTCGACAGTATGGAGATAAATAGATATTTATTATTATTATTATATTACACACGCTAAGGTATGTGGGTTCAGTCTAGAGTGGTATGTGTTGGTGATCGGTCGTGCTTGTTCCACACAAAAAAGTTAGGTTAAGTTTTTAAATTGCTGTTGTTACTCTCGTCGTCGTTGAGATACAAAATCCACACAAAAAATTAGGTTAAGTTTTTAAATTGCTGTTGTTCTCGACGTTGAGATACATAATTCTACAGCTAATAATTAGATACTACGTACAAGGGCTCCGGTGTTCGGAAAGTTGGGTTAAGTTTTTAAATTGTTGTTACTCTCGCCAGTATGGAGATAATTAGATATTTATTATTATTATATTACGGGCGCAGGCGTATGTGGGTTCAGTCTAGAGTGTTCTGTGTTGGTGATCGGTCGTACTTGTTCCACACACAAAAAGTTGGGTTAAGTTTTTAAATTGCTGTTGTTCTCGACGTTGAGATACATAATTCTACAGCTAATAATTAGATACTACGTACGGGGGCTCCGGTGTTCGGAAAGTTGGGTTAAGTTTTTAAATATTTTTGTTGTGGTATACCTGGGGCTCTCGTGGAGATACACAATTCTGCATTTAACACCGAGATATTACACGCAGTTGTACGTGAGTTCAGTGCCAGCTGATTTAGTCCACAACAGAGTAAGTAATCTTTATATATAATTCGCCGTGTGCGATCTCGTTTAGCTTTCTGCTTTAGAACCGTGCCCATAAGGCGCTATGGCTTTGAGGTTATGTTGAGGGCCCTAGAGGCTTGTAGTTCTTCTGAATTGTAGGTATATGGGTCTTTGGCCCCTCTGATTTGTCGTGCCCATAAGGCGCTATGGCTTTGAGGTTATGTTGAGGGCCCTAGAGGCGTGTAGTTCTTCTGAATTGTAGGTCTATGGGTCTTTGGTATAGACGGCGCCCCCTATTTACTGGGTTCGGTGTGCTGCGTCGTGCGGGGGCGGTGGCGTCCTTTGATGTTGCCGACAAAGGACGCCGCCGCCCCCGCATTTGGTTCCCAGGCTCACTCGCCGCCATACCTACTTACATATTATTAAAAATAGATAACAAAACTGCCATTTCCGTCATAAATAAAATGGGTAGTGTAAAATACAAAAATTTAAATAACATGGCAAGACAGTTGTGGCAGTGGTGCGAGAACAGGCATATCTTCGTTTTCGCGACATACATAAACACCCGGGACAACTCTATAGCAGACAAACATTCTAGAATAAAAAATGTCGACACTGAATACTCGTTAAATAAACAAATTTTTTTTGATATCACTAAAAAACTAGGTGTACCCGAGATAGACCTGTTCGCAAGTTATCTTAATAAAAAATGTAAACGGTTCGCTTCACGGTTCCCGGATCCTGAGTCAGAGTTTGTAGATGCATTTACAGAAAATTGGAAAGACCTGAAGGCCTACATTTTTCCCCCGTTTTCCCTTCTAACAAAAATCATCGGGAAAATTGAGAATGATCAGGCCAACTGCCTTGTAGTTTTTCCTATTTGGAAGACCCAGCCATGGTATCCTAAATTAGAATCTATGATTCGTTCTGAGGTCGTTATACCAAAACCAAAGTCTAACCTACTTTTATCCCCTTTCAGGGAGCCCCACCCCCTTTGGAAGAACCTTATCCTGGGTGCAGCAAATTTATCAAGCTTGCCTTCAGCACGAAAGACATCCCAGGGGATACCATAGATGTAATGACTGCCTCGTTAAATAGAAACACTTTACAACAATATAATTCTACTTTGTCTAAATAGTGGGGCTTCTGTGGGGGGAAAACCGAGACAATTCTGCAGCCTAGTGTGCAAAAAATACTTTCGTTTCTAAAAACGGAACTCGATAAAGGCGCACAGTATTCTACGCTTAACACGCACAGATCGACTCTAAATATGGTTTGCGATGTAGGGCGATCAGAAATCGTCGAAAGGTTTATGAGGGGTATTTTTAAGCTGCGTCCTCAGTTCCCAAAATATCAAGAAACCTGGGATCCACAACCAGCTCTAGTTTATTTAAGCTCGTTATACCCCCTGGATAAACTAAGCTTCGAATTGCTAACCATTCGAATGTTTCTTCTTTTAGCCCTTTGTTCGGCACAAAGAGCTCAAACTTTTTCGAAAATTAGGTTAAGTAATATTAGGATTAATGAAGAGGGTGTAGAAATAAATTTTTCCGACATCCTTAAAACTTCGGGACCAAAGAGACCTCAACCCTTGTTTAGATTCCCTTTCTTCAAAGAGAACCTTGAGTACTGTATTTGTTCCACTGTTCTGCATTATATAGAAAGAACAAAAACATTTCGAGGAAACGAAGACTTGCTCATATTAACGATTAAAAAGCCACACAAACCCGCCACATCGCAAACTATAAGTCGATGGATCAAAAAAGGACTGAAAAATGCGGGAATTGATCAAAAATTTAAGGGGCATAGCACAAGGCACTCTGCCTCTTCCGCAGCCTTTAGGGCTGGTACTTCAATCGAGAGCATCAGAAAGGCTGCAGGATGGTCGGATAAAAGCGAAACGTTCAATATATTTTACAATAAACCTTTATCTAATAAAGATTTTTTTGCCAATTATATAAAAAAGTATATATAAGCTAACTCAATAGTTACTCTCTTATTAAGTTAATAATAACACAGGGTAAAAACTACCTTAAGTTATAATAATTTTTTGTTTGTTTGTTGGATCGACTGTTTGTTAATATTCTTTACTGAACTGTTAAGATGTTACCTATACTATAACTAAATGTTACTTGAAATAAAAATATTTAGTGTCATGGCCAGTTTACTTTACGATAACCAGATCGCCTAACTCTAAACAACTACAGGGTGTTCTATTCGGATGTGACCAATCGAAGTATAATTAAGGATTAAACGACTTACCTGTAAGGAAGTTCAATCCTAATTATGCGAGATTGGTCACATCCGAATAGACTCCCGCCCATATGGACTTGAACTTAAGCATCATGCAACAACACGATCTAATCATCCCACCCATGGCGATCTTGAGTAAGCTTCAGAAGTATACTGAGGCGACAACAGGTGAGGTGGGGCGGAGTAAGGCTGGCTCGACGCTTATCTCTCTAAAAACTTGCGTGTGACGTGCTACGAAGTATCACTACAGGGTGTTCTATTCGGATGTGAGATTAGGATTGAACTTCCTTACAGGTAAGTCGTTTAATCCTTAATTAAACGTGCATCATATTTGATTATAATTTAATTGTAATTGAGCAAACCGCGATTTTATTACACCTGCCATTTTTTAGAAATCAGGTATGGTCTAACGTGAATCGTAAGCTTGGCCACGTAATGCTATGAAGCTTGCATCATATTTTTTACATGTTAATAATTACAATTAGTAACAACAAACCCTGATTTAATTACAGTTGGCATTTTCGGGAAATCTAGTATATTCCAACGGAAATAGGCTACTCTATCGTATCTCCGTAAAAAAACGTAGAATTGAAAGTTTCAATATGCATAAATTTTTTTAGATGTGAATTATAATTAATGGCAGCACCTATCTCGGATGAATTTGCAGGTTTTACGTTCATTAAAATTGAAAATACTTCTTTGGGGTTGTTTTCACCCCTTGGATTTCACTGTTGGGAGTTTAAACTAGGCGGGGTCGAATGTAATAAATTTGCAATAAATTCTAGCGAAAGAACCATCTCCATATCTTATTTAGTTCAAAAGTTACTAGTGGCTGGTGTAGGTTTAAATTAAACCAAGGTTGTTAGCTTATAACTAATTTATGGCAATGGTAATAAAATTAATTTTGGTGGAATAAATTTGTAATAAAAGTGTAATAAATTATGGTATAGAAATTTTGGTGGTGGGCCGAAATGGCTGGTGTAGCTTCAACGCACTAACATTCCGGTAATGTCGTACCGCGCAGAGTTGAACCAACATTACGTTATCGTGGCATGAACTCTCAGTAAGTAGAAATGACAGATAAGGTTAAAGTGAATCAAAACACATTTATAAACAAATTACTTCATTTACTTATACATTTTCTATTTTCTACATAGCTGGGACCTCCTACGTAACTGGTAAGTATTATAATATTGTACAAATACATGGCCTATGTACGCCTATAGAAGTCTAATGTAAGGTTTTGTTATTATTACATATTATGAAATTGCAGTATTTTAATTATCACTACTTTTTAGAGTGCGAATTCCACAAAAGGGTCTTCCCAATTTACCACAAGTGAATACCCACAAGGAATAGTAAATAACTGGTCCACTAAAAGAATAGGTAATTACGAAATCGTACAGTTATACGGTTAGTTGAAGAGATTTATTGGTGGCAGCCTTAATACTATGAAGTTGTGCAAGCGCAATGGGCATCTGTATCAGCTACTTTGTCGACAGATAATAATATGAGACGGTATGAATTTAGAATATTAATTTTAATTCATTCCGAACTTAACATGAAACATTGTTTTAGGAGGACGACTACCTACTTGATGCGATACCATGGTAGTAATAAGGAATACAAACGACATAAATACAGAGATATTTAAAATTGATAAATGTATTGAAATTTCTTTAAAAAAATATATGTGATTATTATGATAATTATTAACGTAATGATAAAATGAAATAGAATTTCTTGCACTGTGGACAGTGCATACACTGCAAACAGTTAGTCATACAGTCCATTGACATCGACGGTCGACGGGAACATTACAACAAGGGGAATTACAAAATCATTTAATTAGATCAAAGATCAATTTTCATTAGAGATGGGATTTAAGTAGTTGATGACAAAATAAGGGAGGCGGATCCGGGATAACGCCCGGAAATGAAAAATAATGTCATAACTATTGTCACTACTGACTTTTATAATATCAATAATAAAATATTTCGTAAGACAATACAGCACTTCTGTTAACATTACAAATAATCATTTTTGGTAGTAAAGTTAAAATAAATGAATTATGTTGATTGTATGAACAATTTTGCGGATTAATTTTTCAATAGTAAATATTTATGGTTATATTGGAAAGATACATATCTAATGTCCTATCTCACCTATGTTATGTAACGAAGTTACTTTTTAGCCCGTAGTAATTTAAACAAGAATTAAATATTTGAACACCGTATATAAGTATGTAAATATTTTTATTAACAACTCTTATCCTTGTAATGCATTAATATTTTCCAGAATAAGTTTACTATTGTAGTGCATTTGTTAATAGATAAGACTATAAACAATATACATTTATTCGATGGAAACCGGCCGAGATTCAAGAAATTCCAAACGTTGTTTTTACGCTGCCCGCAGTTTTTGTTCCTAGCGAAATACATGAATATTTTCGTGTTGTAGGTACCCTAAAATATTTATTTAATGCATTGGAACTGGATAATATTTGATTCATTTGCTGTTTAAAAATACTTATGCAACCGCTACTTGGAATTTGATAAAGTCATAATGTAAGATGTCTATTAAGGTATTTTACGACAAAGTTTGGAATACATAGCTCTCCGTATAATCATGTTATGACAATTAATTTGTTTATTTAGGTTTAATGCACTTTCCGGCAATAAATATTTACCTGACTTGTTTAATTTATTAAGGGGAATATATCTGAGACATGTTTGATGTATTACTATACCATATTTGCCTATTGTTACCGAATTAACTTAAATTAAATTAAGTTATATTGAATTTAATATTGTTTAATTATTAAAGATATGATTTCCGTTATACCCTGTATATAGTTTTGTTAATGATAAGTATTTAAATATGTTATTTTGTTAAGAACCGATATTTAAATGCAGGTTGATGCAGTAAGGCATAAAAGTCAAAGTACGTTACTAAATCTGATTAAAATATGTTCTAATTACACGTTAGATTCATATTAATCATTTGCCGATATTATAAATTAATTTCAAGTAAGCATTCCGCAAATTTAATAAAATTTGAGACCATATTTGGTCATGAAGCGAAATCCGCCGTTCTGATTGGTCGAGCCAGCGGACGAGGACTATAAAAGACCGGCCGATTTTCGTTGAAAAGACTATTAGATTATTAGTTCTTGAACTGCCGTTGGGTATACACGCGCGTAGTTTATTTATAATCTCGTCTATCTCATCGCTATTATTTTACCATCATTATTGCATGTGCGGTATACTCAGCAAAGAGCCTGAAATAGTGAAACTGATTTAAAGCTTGTGAATCAAGCAAAGTACTATATCCCTACTCTAACACCCACCTTTTACTGCCCTATCCTTTAAAAAAAAACCCAACCCACCATAGTCAACTCCAAAAGACCTGTCCCAAAACTATCCCTACAAATACACAAACTGCCCATAAGGGCTAGAATGTCGGAACCGATACCTGCGCAAAAGCGCAAAAAGAAACGCAAATCAGACAAACACCACCAAGAAGACAACCCACCGGTAAGTAGCAGCAGTGCAACTTCCCCTACTGTATCCCACACTCCAAGCATATTTACTCCCACAGATTCCCCACAACCTGAATCATCCTACATGTCGGAATACGCCACGCCCCGGACAACTACCGAGGGTACACCTACATTTATCTCGATATCTAGTATTATTCCGACACTGCAATCCTCTCACACTAGCACGACAATGACCTACACCACTGTGAACACGACCACGACAACAGCCCTCATCCACTCTACGTCACGTACATCACCCACCCCTACAACTACTGTACGGACAACTAAATCCCTAATAGACACTACAATTCATAGCATATTCCCAGATAATCCGTATCAACATAAGGATATGGACCAATTAACATCATCATCCCTTGAAATAGTAAAACCCACAAAAAAACGTAAAAAATCCAAAAAGACAGTACAAGACACAGACATGGACGCCATAGAAGTCATCCCTGCCACCCCCGTACAACCCCCCGTCCCAACACACACTACACAGACACCTAGATCACCAGCCACACAACACGCAACACAACCCAAAAAACCCAATCTACCCCCAATCTACATCTATACACAGAAACATACTAACACCATCAACCTTATCAGCAAACACATTAAACCGTCGCCGATATTTAAATTCAATAACTCTGCCCTCGTGTGCCACGCCACTGACGCGAAGACGCATAGAGCTACTTCACCTATAACTTGGCCAACTTCAGGCCGGTTAAGGTGGTAGTCAAATACGTACCGACAGACACCCCAACATCTGAGACGAGGCCGATCTCAGAATAAATAACCTACCCTTCCACTCCGTTGCTAGGGTAATGCTATCCCGTGGGGGCAAAAAAGTCCCTTCAAATATCCTTTTATTAACCATTCCCAAAGAATCCACCCAGGCATACTACGAGATGACAGAATTATGTCATCTCAAAGTTTCTGTCACCGATTACGTACGCCTGGATATCCCACAGTGTCATCGCTGTCAAAAATTCGGGCACTCCAGCCAGCTCTGCAACCGCGCACATAAGTGCGTGAGATGCGGCGGCAGCCATTTAGGCCAACCCTGTGCCGCATCCGCCTGCAAATGTGCGAACTGCGGCGGTGAACATCCGGCTAGCTACCGGGGGTGCCCTGCATACCTGGCAGCGAAGGCACGAACAAACCCCACCACTGTCCCTAAACCCACCTCTGCGCCCACGAAACGTCCGGCAACTACCCTAGTTCCTCCCCCCAGCATCCGCATTCCCTAATTTACCCCCCCCAAACAAAGCCACAGCCAAACCAATACCAATTCCCGCAGAAACAGCGGACAGTAACCAACAGGCTGCTCAGGCTTGGAAGAATTTCCGAGCTAAAGAGCAGCCCAGACAACAGCCACGACCAACGCCACAGACGAACACGTCAGACAACCCCCTCAGGGAAATACTAGACTTTTTTAAATCTATAAATATATCCAACATTTGGAATAAAATCATAAACATTATACAACGACTTAAAAACGCGACTGACGCCACCGAGAAGCTTCTCATTATTGTAGAAGCTCTCTCAGACCTTTTTTAAATACCTACAATGACGAGACAACACCGACTCAGACTGCTGCAGCACAACAGCAATGGCGTGCTGCGGCAAAAAGCTGAAATCACGACAATACTCAGAGACGAACACATTGACATAGGTTGTTTCTGCGAAACTCGCCTCAAACCCTCCCAAGCCTTCAGCATCCCTGGCTATCAAGTGTACCGTGCCGACAAGGCCGATGGCACTGTAGGTACAGCACTGATAGTCAAATCCCACCTAAGTCACTATCTAACCCCATTACCTACCCTTACATCCTTTGAGGCTGTGGCAATCACTTTAAAAACTGCCACAAACGACCTACTTATTATTTCAGCCTACAAAAAGACATCGCGTAGACTCGACACCACGGACCTAGACCAAATAGGGCTCGTAAACAGGAGATACCTGCTGCTCGGCGATATCAATTCCAAACACCCCTCCTAGGATACATACCACAGGGCTGATCGCTCCGGCAACGCCCTGTATGAATATTCCATCCTTAACCCGCATATCCGCATACACACCCCTGACGAACCTACCAGACCAGTATCACAGGCCACTATAGACTTCGTGATCAGCTCCCATTACACAAGGGATGTAGAACTTAATGTTCTACAACTACTTAGTAGTGATCACTGGCCAGTGGTCTCGATTTTCGAGACCGCTGCCGTCCCGAAGGTAGTTAAAAGCTACCCTAGGGAGAAGGATTATAACTGGCCTGAGTTCTCCCGAATTCTTAAATCCCAATTACCAAACAACCCCCCTTGTACCAACCCTGCCCTGATAGACCGAGCTGTGCACACAATCACTACGGTGATCCAACGAGCCCTCGGACAGACTAGCCAACGTACAAATACGACACGTCCACTTAAGCCGTTACCACAATATATACTGACTACAATAAAAGCGAAAAATCGACTTAGAAAATTATTCCTACGAACGCACAATCCCGATACGCTACGAGAGCTGAACAGGCTAAAGCGACTCATAGCGCAACAAGTGACAAATTTCAGAGACGAAGGCATAGCGCAAACTATCCTCGACCACCCCGACGATCCGTATTATCTACCTCGCATATTTCTGAAAAAGAGAAGTCAAATTCCACCTCTGCTGGTCCGTGATGTTCATTATGTCACAGATTCTGAGAAATCCATGGTCCTATCCTTTCAGTTCCAAAGTCAATTCACCCCCAACGTCATCCCTCAGCAGGTGGTCGACTAGGGCTTTGGTAGCCCTAGTCGACCACCAAGCCGCTGATATACCGGCAGGTCGGCTACCAACCACTTTAGACCCTGTATATTTCCCTCCGTCCAAAGTCCTGCTACAAATTAAATCCATGAAACCTAAGAAGGCTCCCGGACTTGATAATATCCCTCCTTTCGCCCTTAAATACCTTCCCTTGAACGCAATCCTTTTCCTTACCAAAGTCTATAATGCAAGTCTTCGAGAAACACACTATCCCGTCCTATGGAAATCCGCTAAAATCACCCCTATTAAAAAACCCAACAAGCCCGGAAATCAGCCTGCTAGTTACAGGCCTATAAGCCTTCTTTCATCCCTAGCCAAAGTCTTTGATTCCTTGATCCTGGAAACTATGCTGGAGGTGATAGACGACGGCAACGTCGTCAGCGACTTTCAGTATGGTTTCCGAAAAGACCATTCCACTACCCAGCAACTTCTCAGAGTCTGCGAAAAGGAGAGACACTAGAGGAATTTATACACCTCCGACTAATACCAAACTTTAAGACCACCCTACAACAACACACAAACCCAACGTTACACGACCCCTTGACACACAAATTTGACGAAAGACCTACCCACCCATCACTTAATTACTTTTACAACCCCTAAAAATCCCAAAGTCAACCCCTAAAATTTTCCTACCTAAACAATAAAAAAGTCCAAAAAACCACCCCTAAAACCTACCCCTAAATAAAAATTTCCCAAATCAACCCCAAAAACTTCCTACCCATAAACAATAAAAAATCCGGAAAACCACCCCTAAAACCCCACCCTTAAAAATAATCTTTCCCGCAATTCACCCAATCCTTCGCCAACATCCCTCACATTAAATAATAAAAAATCCAAGAACCCACCACCCCTAACCCATCCTACCCTGCACTGCTACTACATCTGCTCTTAATGCCCGCCCAAACAAACAATCTCTCCAACCTGATGCAAGCACCGAAAGGTGGAGAGCATCGAGACGACGGCTTCGGCCGGACTCATTCCCGTCAGTTGTTGTTGAAAAGACAGTATTTTACCGGTCTCCGAAGAGACAAGTACCTGCTCAATCTCCGAAACACCGACCGAAATATAATTATCACCGATTATCAATTAGAGTAAGTTCTAATAGGTAGACCTCCTGTCCGATTCCCTTAGGTAAAAGCTAATGAATAAACCTGTAGTGTGTGTTCGACCCTCAGGAAAGATTTCTACAGCTATATATATTGCTATGGTATTTACTCTAAATATGAGTCGAAAATATAATACAATTTAATATTTATCTAGTCGATAAGAAATAAAATATTTAATAATTGGAAGTTAATGCGAAGTAATTAATAAAATTAAGTATTAAGTTAAATTTATTAAATAGTTTAATAAATCAAGTCAAAACAAAGGACACAAAGCTAACATGTTTGTTAATAAGCATAACATTGATAAAATTGTATAAAGTGTTAACGGTAAACAAAATATGGAACATTATATTAATAAAGTTTGGATATTATGTATTATGTAACCAAAGTAGTTTAAAATAACATAATAAAGTCTTTGTTACACTAATAATTTAAACCATAAAAAGAAATTTATATATTCAAACCACAGATGGTGAACTTTAGGTATATCCGAAGGTATATCATAACGGGATTTAGAAAATTTCAATACAGAATTAATAAAAATACTTAAAACAATTAAAAGCATGATTGTTTAATATAAATGAATGTAATTTTACCAATTTATATTGTGTACATGATAGGTAGATTGAATAGAATTGATAAGTAACGTAAAACGTATAAAATATTGTTTTTTCCATAAATTTCAAAGTCTTTGAAGAAAATCAGGGAAAATTAATAAATATTCTTTTCATTAATCCAATCTCAAGCAGTGGAAGCCATTGAAATGGTCACTGAAAAGAGAAAAGTATGAATAAATACATAATAAAAGTATATAAACATACATAGAATTTAAAGAAATTTGCTTATAATTTTAGAATGAATTATTAGAAATTGATGTAAATAGAATAAGAATTAATTATAGTTAGCTATAAGCAGTGCAAAAGCTAATATGGTGATTTAATTTAAATGTTTAAAGTAAAAGTGAAATTTCGATATGAGATGTTAAGTAACGGGAAATTGAAAATTTTGAGAAGAAACCAAAGCGTATGGTATATCAGAAGATAGCTTAGAACATGAAGAATAAGGACATGAAATTGAATTTAAAGAAATATAAAGGCATTAAAAGATATTTGCAATTTAAGAAAAACTTTGACAATAAACAAATTAAAATTTCATTTGTTCCCTAGAAACTATAAAAGGAGAAAAATCCTGAAATGTCAGTTAGTAAGCAATTAATATTCAAGCAGAAAGGTGCTCCTAAAATTTATAAAAAAACAAATTTAATATTATTTAAAGTGTATTAAACTTCAAAACTAATATTAAATTAATGGTTTGGTATTAAGAAGTTTCAGAAAGCAAATTCCAGAAGCTAATTTATTATAAAAAGATATTAAAATGAAGTAAAAACGGAAATAAAGGACATGACTTACCAAGAAGCATAATTAGTTTCCAATAATAGAAATTTGGCAAGTAAATCTTGATTTCCTGAGACGATCAAATACACAGATATCCACATTGGTAATAAAAAAAAACTCAAGTAAATCGAGGTCGAGGACAACCAAGTAGGTTAAAACAACCATTGTGCACAATTTCAAATCACCATATATAATAAACTAACGAAATCAATCAAACAGTGATTAGATAATAATAAATAAACTCATATTTCACTTAGATAATAAGTAAATTTGTACATGTCACATATAAAAGTTTTGACAGTTTTGACACATCTGTGTTTGACAGAAGATATAATATTATTAGATCATATTAGTTAGTACCTAGTGACATCTAGTTTTGGAAATAAGCAAATTTTATTTAAAATATTGTATTGACAGTTGCATAATTTACCTGATTTACATAATTGCATTGTATTGAAAGTTGCATACTTTATATAATCATTTCAAATCCAATTTAGGTAACAGAAAATAAAATTCAATTCATTTAATTATATAAGTATTTATTATGGTAAATATATTATTATTATAATTTCATGGTATAATAAAATAATTAAGGCTTTGTCCCTATAATTATATGTACTGAACCATTTCAAATAGTTAATATATCTTTTTAAATACCAAATAAAAAAAATTGACTACTCATTTCAACAATTGAAGAGATTTAATAATTAAAATATAATTTTTTTATTCACAATAGAACCTACCTTTAACCCTGAGATCAATATAAATAGAGTACTTGCTCATTGAAAAATAAAATAAATTAAATAATATTCTACTACACAATATAACACAATAATATATTGCACCCTTAGATACGAGCTAATGAATAACCTGTAGTGTGTGTTCGACCCTCAGGACAGATTTCTATAGCCATATCTATCCAGAACCCTATATATAAGCTGATGAATAAACCTGTAGAGCGTGTTCGACCCTCAGGAAAGATTTCTACAGCTATATATACCACGAACCCTTAGGTAAAAGCTAATGAATAACCTGTAGTGCGTGTTCGACCCTCAGGACAGATTTCTATAGCCATATCTATCCCGAACCCTATATATAAGCTGATGAATAAACCTGTAGAGCGTGTTCGACCCTCAGGAAAGATTTCTACAGCTATATATACCCCGAACCCTTAGGTAAAAGCTGATGAATAAACCTGTAGAGCGAGTTCGACCCTCAGGAAAAACTTCTACAGCTATACCCGTCCCAAACCCGTTATATAAGAGTTGATGAGTAACCTGTAGTGTGTGTTCGACCCTCAGGAAGACTTCTACAACCCGTTCCTTTATTCGGAATCCCTACAAAGCCGTCTGATTTATTGTAAAATAACTTGTTTAATATTTGCACCGCTTCTTCTCTTAAACTGTGATTGAAACTTTCCTGCCGCTTTAATGCTTGAATAATGCACTACTGCTACTAACCTGGGTTTAATACATTGCCTATATGTATATAATATTGTTGCTTATTACCGTTTGTCTATTTTGCTGATTTGCTACTTTTGATACTTTATTATTTTGCTGTCTGCCTGCTATGTCGCTGCTTAGCTATTTAATTTTATTTTAATAAATCTTGTAGTAACTTCCGAAACCGACTTTTATTACATAGATTTGAGAAACGTTTGACCCTCTGGCAAGTGTACGTGTACACCTTCTCCACTGTAGTTACCCACCCTCTACTCATAAGCGAGTAGAGTCCGCGTGGACCATTCACCACGTGAAACCCATGGATGTGTGGCGCCCGATGGCAAAAACCCGAGGATAAATCCGAAACCGAATTAAGAGAGTGTCTCAAATTGTCGCCCTCGAATTAAGAGCGTCACAGTTAATAAAAAGTTTAGATGTGTTTAAATAGCAGAGTAATAAAAATTATACTTAGCAATAAGCTTAGTATAATTTTTTGCCATTTAAGGACACCTTAAATTTTAAGTAGTATCAGTGAGATTGGCCGTAAGTGATCAGATAAATGAGTGAAACACCTCAGATTATTATGAAATCAAATTCCTCATACGAAGAACAAGATATAGTATTTTAAAATTGTTAAGCTATACGGTTAGCCCAAGTTAGGTCCAAATCGGGCAGGCCAGGCCCGAACCGACCAGGTCAGGCCCGAACCGACCAGGCCAGACCCGAACTGGCCATGCCGGGTATTACAAAGCATTCGGCCAGGTTCAGCCCGGCCAGTAAAAGATGCACATTTTCCGGTCCCGGTCAGGTCCGATTTCGAGCCGGACCTCAAATCCTAACTCTAAAATGAATACATAATAATATATCCATCCATACACATTCATAGATACCCACATCATTTGAGTATTTAGCCAAAAAGAATAATTACCTTGAAATTAGTCTTATATTTACCAATAATAATAATGAAAGTAACCACAGCTACATAATGTTTCTATATAATATAAATAGGCCAGTCATTTAAGACATCGTAGGTCGCAAAAAATTGCAGAGTTCTGATTTTTTGGAATGTTGTTAGGATAGGTACCAATAGTGTAAAACCAAGTTTGCAGCTTCGAAAGACCTGTGCTAACTGAGTGGTGCTCGAAAAACCTTTTTTTTTCGGACTTTTTTCAGTTTTTGGCTTATAACTTCAAATGGTGCATCCTACGGAAAAAGACGCCTTGTACAATTTTAAAGTAGATAAAATTTACAATGTACAATTTGAGTGCAAGCGCAGCTCCATAGGTCTAACAGGTCCCGAAATACAGCACTTAAAAAGTTGGCCATTTTTCCCAAAATGTTCGAAATTGTTGTTTTAGCTGTCTTCCAAGCCGAATATCAGCTAAAATACTCAGCCTACGTGGAAAGTCATAGGAAATGAAGTTGCAGAGCAGTTATTTAGCTTTAATTTAAGCATAAGCGCAACACTGTAGGGCTAATAGTTCCCTTGTTATCAGGCAATAACAAAAAATTAAGGAAAATGGGATTTTTCAAGAAATGGAGCCTGACGAATTGCAGAGCTTTTGTAAAGGATAAGAAAGACATAACTCAGTGGCAAATGGTTTTAACGTATAAATTTATCAAAATTATATCAAAATTGTATAAAACATATTTTGGTAGTTTGGGAGACCTTGAACGTGAAATGTTAAACGTAAAGTGATTACAACGAAGGCAACGAAGGATATGTAATATTAGGCTTACCTTTACGCACTTAGCGAGACAGTTGTGTTCTTTTGGAAGACCCAGGTTCGTCAGACAGCTCTTCTTGGGGCTCCGGAGACTCCTCTGTTGTCTGATTAGATCTACTACTAGATACTAGTGGTAAAGGGTCGTCGACGTCATCTTCATCCAACTCGGCCATGGCTAAGGGAGGGAGTCAGGCAGGTCTTCCCCTGACAAATTTTTGCAGAGAGCAGAGTATTTCAATCCTGCTCTCTGGCAGGAGCCGCTCTCTCCTCCTCACCCTTTCTGGCACCTGCAGGACAGGAATTTCAGCAGGGTTAGCGGCGCTTATTCCTTGGTTGAGGTCACCGGTGTCAACCCCTGCTGGCTTCTTGTCCACCCCCAGTTGGTGGACTCTTTCTTTAATCCCAACAACGTCTGCACCTGGTGGCAGGTTCTGTAGGAATGTTGGGCAGCAGCCTCTTCGGTTGGGTGCAGACGAGCGAGGTGGACTTTGGCGTTGGCAGCAGATGGGACAAATATCCCATAACGCAGGGAGTGGAGAGAGTCGTCTTCTCTGTGCAAAATTTGTCAGGGGAAGACCTGCCTGAATACTCCTCCCTTAGCCATGGCCAAGTCGGATGAAGAAAATGACGTCGACGACCCTTTACCACTAGTATCTAATAGTAGATCTAATCAGACAACAGAGGAGTCTCCGGAGTCCCAAGAAGAGCCGTCTCACGAACCTGGGCCTTTGAAAAGAACACTACTGTCTCGCTACAGCTTCGGTTTCCTAGGAAGCGGTGCCGTCTTTTAACGGTCGTCAAAATACGTTGGGTGACGTCACAAAAAACGGTTTTATGATAAGGAAAATAGTTTTAAAATTATAAAACTACTTCACCGCTATACAAAAGACACCGCAAAAAAACATTGATGAACTGATTCGTATCGTATGACCCACCGCTTCAAATAAGACGGCACCGCTCTGTTACGTTGCGGTATGCCCTACCGCTCTCTTGGGATTACCCACCGTATTTTGGCGGCCGTTAAAAGACGGCACCGCTTTTTAGGAAACTGAAGCTGAAGTGAGAAAAAGTAAACCTAATATTACATATCCTTCGTTGTAATTTATTATAAAATTGATTACGCAATAAATACTAATTTACATTGTGTTCTATATTTCTGTCGCAGGAGTCAGCTGAGCTCCCACCATCACTTCACGTTCAATATTTCACGTGCAAGGTCCCCCAAACTACCAAAATATTTTTTATACAATTTTCATATAATTTTGATAAATTTATACGTTATTATTAATTGAACTCAATTTCATTTTGCATGATATAAAACTATTTTCCACTGAGTTATGTCTTTCTTATCCTTTACAAAAGTCCTGCAATTCGTCAGACTCCATTTTTTTTAAAATCCCATTTTCCTTCATTTTTTGTTATTTCCTGATAACAAGGGAATTATTGACCCTACAGTGCTCAGCTTATGCTTAAATTAAATCTAAATAACTGCTCTACAACTTCATTTTCTATTACTTTCCTCGTAGGTTGAGTATTTTAGCCGATATTCGGCTCGGAAGACGGCTAAGACAACAATTTCGAACTTTTTGGGAAAAATGGCCAATTTTTGAAGTGCTGTATCTCAGGACCTATTAGACTTATGGAGCTGCGGTTTCACTCAGATTGTAATCTACTTTAAAATTATACAGGGCGACTTTTTCCGTAGGATGCATCATTTAGAAGTTATAAGCCAAAAACTAAAAGAAGTCCGAAAAAAGAAAGGTTTTTCGAGCACCACGCAGTTAGCACAGGTCTTTCGAAGCTGCAAACTTGGGTTTACACTATTGGTACCTATCCTAATAACATTCCAAAGACTCAGAACTCTGCAATTTTTTGCGACCTAACGCGATTTTTGTGTCTACGATGACTGGCCAAAAATTACTTCATCCACAAGACCTGGATCTCCGTCTTATGATGTGTCATACTAATTGTATTTACAGTGTACACTCACCGATTTTTTACAAATCTTTTTTGCTAAAGCATAATATTTATTTTTTACTACCGATAACCATATTTGTCTCGGAACGATGTTATCCATGTCGCATAAAAATGGAGACTAAGTATATCTGTAGGTAATAGAGTTAGGGAATATACTGGCAAGAAATGCAGAACTTAAAAATAGGTCTTCTTGTCGACTTGTCATGAATGGAGGTACTACAATTGACTTATTTACTTTAATATAATTAGTATATATTTTATCTGTTGCAGCTTTCAAATCGTTTTTAGTGCTGTGCATTACCTGATTACATAATTTTGATAGAAAACGTGTTAAGATGAAAAGTAGATATTTCATGTATTTAGATTTTGGTAGTAGACATCTTAGTTAAGTTATCAGGTAATTTTTTTTTCCATTTTAGTTGCCCGTCAACCATTGTACTCACCAACTTGAGACTGTCAACAGCATACCCACTTATAGTTTTTTCGGAATTTATTGTAAAACGATTTACTTGTTCTGTTCTTGTAAAACAACTTACAAGTCAAGGAAGTTTTAATATTTTTTTTAAATTTATATTCTATTAAGGCAATAGGTTTCAATACAGTTCCTCGTCGGACATCAAAATGTGGTAAGTATGTATCTCCATATTAACATGGTTGTAATACTAAATACTAAATAAGAAATCCTTAACTTGACTAGTGAGAAGGCGTTATCTAGTTCAGTTTGAAGTCTAAACAAAATATGGTAAATTAAACTTTACCGGCCGTATGTCTTATAGACAGAATAGAATAGAGATAGAATATACCTATGTATATCTTCAAGCACTTTTATACACAAGCATAACATTTATTTAATCTTATAATGCATAAGCTCTTTACATTAGGAGCCTAGCCTTACTAGGAGGAACAAGACAGGGTCTTGTTACCCTGTGTAACAAGAAATTGGAAAAATGTATGTGGAAATATACAAAACTTCTTTTTGCACAGTTAAAAGAATCCAATTTTATTAAGTTTTAATGATAATTTGTTATTTTTTAAAGAAATATTCAAGCAATGTTATAACTGAATTTGTATTATTTGCGTTTTAGATAAATATATTAAAAACATTTGTATAAGTATAATTTGTTGTAAGTTCCTGACACTGCTACAGTAATTTATTATTAAAGCGATTGAAATGTAATCTCAATATTCTGTACATTCCATGTGTCCCGTATATAAATGGAAATAACCACTGTTACACAATAATTATTGTGTAGTTGTTTAAAGCTATTTCTCTAAACAAAAGGGGGTAGAAAGGTATTTGATAGAAGAGAACACAGAATAGCAACATCCCACAACTAAAATGTTTTTGGTGAATAGCATTCCGGTCACGTGTCATCCGTTATACTCAGGGACGTATGAAACTGCCTCAGAAAGGGTATGTTCTTTTTTAAGTCAAGCAAGTAAATAGGTAGTACTAATGATATTAACCTCTATAACAGGTTCGTCTAAATAAACTTGTTAGCATGGAAATAAATGTTAATCAATATCTGCTATAAAAGTAAAATATATTTGGATACAACTTGTGTCTTAGAGAATAAAATGATGTATTGTTGCGTTTTGCAACCAAGTGCATAGTACGTTTATTAGTGGGACAAGAGTATTATGAAAGGTCATTTTTGAAAGCTCGACAAGTAATAATAGTATTTTTTAAATTATATAAACAATGAACGCATAATTCACTATGAGTATATGTGAGAAATCGATGAAACCTTTGTCAGAAGGAGAATTTGTGCGGAAGAAGATGCACTATTTTCTGTGTAACTCTATAGATCTATTGATCTATAGAGTAGATGTAGATCTATATAGCGTTTACCACCTAAACTTTGCAAGCGTTTACTCTATCAGGAAATATGCGTTCTCAATCGACTAAATTTCATCTTGTTCTTTAGAACTTATATTATTTTAATAATTCTTTAAGGAGGTACAATTAGTTTTTTAGATCACATTTAAAAAATTTATAAAAATAATATTAAAGAAGATGGGTTTACAAGTATTTTTCAGTAGTTCAGTTTTCAAGTCAGTGACATCTCAAGATAAATTAGGTTTAAGCTTTTTGAGAGTTTAAATTTATTTTTACTGGGAGTTTTGTTACACATCTGAAAATTTTTCTGAATCTGAAAATGTAAAGAAAATTATACGTGGAATAGAAGACTTCTCAAAAAGACTGGTCTGGTCAAGACTTCTCTTTTTATATTGAGAAAAACTAAGTTTCAGAAAAATAACCCCGGCCTAGTTAATTTGGTTTTTTCTTTTACAGGGGTGTACGGTCTAACACACCTGTTGTTATATATTAGGGTGTGTTCTAAACCTTAATGTTGTTTATCGTTACTAGATATTGATTAAGAAAATTACATTTACGTTTAGTAAAACATGTTCACACTCTTTGTATAATTGCTGTTTTCCAAGAGTTCGATAAATTAGTATACTTTCGATTTATATTTTTAGGATAGAAGAATGAATATCAACCAATTTACAATTTCCAAAATGTAGCAGGCGCCCTCGTTCGATAATGTGACAAACTCATAACATTTTAAATGTTTTCAATTTTCATTACAAATTGTTAAATTGGAATAATTTTTTTCAGCACAGTGATAGTCTACTTTCGTCAATAATAATACCTAGAGTAATTTTATTGAGGAATCTATCCATTGTATTTTATTGTATAATTCTAAAAACTAAGAGAAGGCGCAAATTACGCTTGTCCAAAATCTTTCCCTATGATCGAAAATCCTTTAACCTGTGTGTATACGGTTACGTTAAGTGTACATATACCATTGACTATTCGGTATCCTCTCATAGGTGAAGATGTTCACTTTTTAGTCTTTACCCGATACGCGACTTGGGAAAATATTAAATTCCGAGGATAAATCTTCAATATGAGAAATTTGGTAAGTAATTTCCATCCGAAACTTTGTGGCATTAATGACAGACAGCAACTGACTAATTGTAGTCAGTTGCTGTCTGTCATTAATGCCACAAAGTTTCGTTACCATTGTTACCTAAATTTCGTTATTTCGTTGCCTAAATAACCATTGGGTTATTGCGTTAATATATTATGTATCTGTTTGTATTTGAACGTTTCTGCAAATATGTACGAAATAGTCATTGTAAAAACTCAACCTAAGATTAGTGAAATAGAAACTATCACGTGCAAAGTAGTATAAACATCAGGATTATTTCTTAGCATACACATAACCCTTTCAATAGTTTAATTATTATTTGCAAAGTAGTTAACCAAGATGTTCTAACGACCAATATCTTCACATTTTTTCACAAACAGATTTTTCTCATAGAATATACACAATCAGAATCACAATAATATTTGGAAAAATACGTTTCTAAATACTGTTAAACACAATGAAAACAAGTAACAGTTCCTAGTACAAACAATAGAAAACACTATAGGTGTTTACCTACTGCGATTTCTGTTTGTGTATTAAAACCTTTCTGCATCAATTTACTGGGCTAAATGATGACTGAAGAAACTCAGATTAGTCACATTTTCTTCATTTTATATTTATCTAGGCCCCCGATTCTTTTAGTCAGCAAATCAATGAAAAAAAAAAATATTATTAAAAAAATGTACAAGATAGAAATCTTGCCTCTTACATTATTTTGATATGAATATATCGGTAGAAAAAATTGGAAGCAAATTTTTATCAGCAAAGGCCAAAGGCAATTTTTTAGTTTGTCAAAACGAAAATCGATAAAGCGCTCCATGTCTTTTGTCATATATAACGCCAGTCCCTCTCGTTGTTACGCAGCTGCTTAGAACAGCTACCGTGAATTTGTAGTGGAGTGGACTGAGCGTAATTTGGATAAGGTGGAACTGGGATGACAGTGAGAAATCGCGGCCTGTACGAACGTCATCCGACAGCCGCTGACAGGCTTTCGCTATAAACATCAAGAAAAGATCTTTAGCTTTAAGTCACCACTCTGTGCTGATGCCCCTAGAATGTAATACTTGCAACCCTTCTACTTCTTTCAAGTCACCTATGTACTGCCTTAGTTTATGTTAAAACTGCAAAATAATATAGTCATAGCCTCTCTAAAAATATTCTTTACACTGTTGCTACTATTATGTTTATAGAGTGGGGCAAAATCGTTGCGTTGAAATACAAGAACCAAATAAGTAACAAAAAATTAAGTTACATACCGTGGGCAAATTTTAATGAGCGCAGGAGTATAGTGAAAACTAATTGATAAAAAGATCGAATTGTTTTCGAGTTCTAATAATAATTTTTATTAGATAAACACAATTAGAAAATTCTATGGTGGATATTTTAGTAACTTGGGCTAAATATGAAAGGCTTATTTGTGTGTTTCAATTGTCTTCTAGATAAACACATATTATCAAATTATGATGTATATTTTTTTACTCGAACATAAGCATATTAATTCGAGTTTAATTCGATATTAATTCGAGTTTAATTAATTCGAATTAAAACTATTCGAGTCACAAAGGTCTTTCTGATTTATTTATTTGGAGATGCCGAAAACAACTACTCCACGACAATATGCCCCGACTGGCGTTGCATTACATCAACATCTCCATGGATGTCGCCACATCCTTCATCCTTCGATCTTGTTATGATCTCGTCAAATTGCAAAGACCCAAAGCGGTGTATGTCACTGTATCTCTTCACTACAAACGGTCTTTCTGATTTGTAGCTCACACAGATCATAATACCAAAACGCAAGGCTAAATCGTATACCTATTTATTGGATATTGTCAATTTTACTAATCAATTAAAAATATAATATATTCACTAAAAAGTTAAAGAACAAAAAATGAATTGTTCATAATATGTATCAGGTGTAACAGCCTTTTCGCTAATATTTCACTAGAGAACCTTCATTAGGATTTACATCTAATTGATTGTTTGATAATTTGCTTGTGCCGTTTTAATTCCATTGTTTATTGTATTATATTTTGTTATTGTGAATAATCCTAAAATATGTTTATAGTCCTTTGTCCAAAGAACTATCGTGAGATATTACTCACTTCAACAGAGGTTCCTGGTCTTACTTTAAGGGACATTGAGTCTGACATTATCGCAAGGCATCAGCTATGAACTAATTATCCAATTGTTCCAATCTCTTGCAATGCCTGATTCTATAGTGAGATGTTTCGTAGATCAGGTACCACTCTGGAGAACCCGCTGTACCATAATATCTAGTAATGCTAGAGTTCAGAAAGAGCCGGTATCATTTGGAGGTAAATTCAGATTTGAAGGTGACACCTTCAGCCCTCAGCTTTTTTACATCTCACTACAACCGTTATCCGTTGAGCTCAGAAATACCCATGGGTACGAAGAAGCATACGGTCAACCATTTGTTTTATATGAATGATCTATCTATCTATCTATATGTCTCCAGAGGGAAAGATCAAATCCCTCAGGGAGGTATAGGAGTACACAAACAATCAAAATTGAGTTGGAAGTGGAAAAATGGACACTAATTAATATGGGTGAAACGTTGAAACAAGGAGGAATTTCAGGAACTTCTGTCCGAACTGCCTTCGGAACTGTCGAAGAATAATATGACGTGTGCAATAAACATACTGGCCGTTTGAATTTTTTTCTTCTTCGGAATACGTGAAGAACTTAGAATTAGACATAAAACTTGCATGATTATGCAATCTCTATATAAACTTACATGGCAAATTGTCTTTGATATGCAAACCAAATTGTTGGTAATTTCATGTAAAAACATTTATTTAAACAATTTGTTATGCCTTCGTTCGAGCAATGCTGGTCATTATGACAACTTTTAGTATATCAATAATTTTTTGCAAAACATGCGAAATTACCTTAAATGTGTTATACTTTTTAATACACCTATAATAAGCCATTATTCTGCCAGTACTATATTACCATTTTGGAAACATAAACGAGTCACCAAAAGTGCTACAAGCACTTTTACAAGCTAATGAGTCTGGAACCATCCCTCTCGATTATTAACACAAATATGTTTATTATAGAATTCTCGGCACCTGCTGATAATAGGGCAAAAACGCACAAAATATCGAAAGTTGCTTCGAACGTCGCAGAATTTACCCGAACCTTAATATTAAAAATACTTTGAGAACTAGCGGGCAAAATGGAGAACGTTGTCATCCCAGAAATCAATAACTCCATGGTTTGTGGAGTGATTGCTGGTATTAACAGGGCTTCTCTGTGATTGTGAGTGTCTGGGCTTCAGAGTAAGTCCAGGGAAGCAAACTAAAAGAATGGCGACAATGATAATATTATTTAACCGACATTGTAAACAGCAATTACAGGACAAAGTAGTAACATAGAAATAGATGAAAATAACAAACGATTACTATTGTAATTAAAATATTGCAGGAACTACAAACCAAATTATAGCTACGTGTCATAATACTCATTATTAATTACTTAGAAGAGTTTAATTCTATAGTAGTGTTGTCCGAGCCCACGATGGACAGGCCTAATTGATAAGAGGTCAATATTATTTTGAAAAAGCACATGTGAAAATATTAAAAAGTAGAAATGTCTTCTGAATTGAACTAGAAGTTAAATTGAGTTTAAAAAGAAACCGTGTCTACCTTGTATTTGGAACTTTAAGATTTGAATGAACCTCCCTCCACCACTGGCAATATGATTTCTGAAATGTAAGCAAATAACATATATAAAATAACGATTGGGAATGTTGAAAGTCAGTTATTAATGTCAACAGTTGATCACATTAGTTAATGTCAACATCTACAGTAGCAACAACCCCTTGCCCATTTTAATTTTATGTTGTAAATAAAATTTTTGATATTGTCCCCAATTGCATTATTGATTTGATTTGTTTAAAAATACATTAGCTGCCAAGCTGAATAATGTTTTATATTTTATAGTGATGGTCGTGATTATGTATTTAAATTTAAGTGATTTAAGTAACACTAATTCGATAAATAATGTCAACAATCGAAGCAGAAGATATTTTTTATATCGTAAAGTCGGGTGACTTTGCAATGGAGAGTGATTTTGTAATAAAACCTCTATTCTTATTCAATAAAATATTTTCAAGTTTGTAATGGTGGTAGTACGCTACTCCCACTTCTAAGAGCTTCTTACTGGTTTAGTATGTTGTCTGACGCCGAGGGAATCGATTACAATTGCGAGTGTGGCAATCATTCCACAGGTAAGTAATTGATGTTTTTTGTCTAAAACATAATGGGGTGAATACTAATCTGGAGTAAAATACAACTCTCGCTTGAGAATGAAATCTCTGATATAGCTTGCTTGCTGCGGTTAAACGGTGCTTATTGAAATGGCGCAATTTCTTGCCTTTGAAGGGGTGACTCTGTAATACAGGTTTTTAAGTTTTTTCATGTGATAGAAATATACAAAGAAGTATTACAATTAATAGAACAAACGACTTACCTGTGTTACGAATCGTAAATTTAAATTTAAGTTGGCAGCAGTTTATGATTATCAGTGCCACACGACGGGCAACGCGAAAAATAGCAGTTCAAAAAAAAAACAACAGACAACGGTTACCTAGTCAGAGAATAAACAATTTTTTAGGGTTGTCAAAAGACGTTTACTAAAACGAGTAATTTTCATTACAAAACAGTAATTCAAGTAATTTTAACAGCTTTCACTAGTATAGTTTGTGTAGCTGACAGTGTGAGGAGTTCATGCTTTCAGTGTGCGACTCTAGTGGTTTTTTTATTTAAGTTTGTTAAATATTGGTGGGACACAACCCAGATACAACTAATAAAATTGCCTTGAAGTATTTTGCTTTGTTTATTGCCCAAAATCACTTTAAGGCTGGTCCTTCGATTTACAAGACAATTAGCAAATAGCAGCAATGTACAAAAAGATACAACCTGTATGAAGTTCGTTCTATATTATATGAGATATACTCGTCCAATTAGAATACACATGTAGTAGATACAATCGTGGCTTTGTCGTGCACAGTTTTTTAAATACACAGCAAGAAACCATACCGAATTACCTGATGACGCTGCCAGCCGATAAACTCAGCGGTTTCATCACACTGTTAAAACACCCACAACAATAGTAATAACAATCGACATAAAATATGTCTCTTCTGGGAAGGGTTCAAGAGTGGGATTTCTAATTGGACGAGTATATCTCATATAATATAGAACGAACTTCATACAGGTAAGTCGTTTGTTCTATTAATTATATTTCGATATACTCGTCCAATTAGAATACACATGTAGTTATTTCGAGCTTTAGATATATACATTTTGATTTTATTAGTATTGTTGATTATTATTAATTACACTTCTTTTTTTTTTTAGCAAAACATTGACACCTTTATTAAATTAACTTTAAATATTAATTAACATAACATATCCTGGCATGGTATCAAAAATTACATTCGTCTATCAGTGGACGATTATAGAATTTCGCAAAAACCTCGGATTTTTTCGTCCAACCTGCAGCATTTTTTATTGAGTCAATGTTCATACCCGTTCTACATAAACTGCCGATGTAGACGCATGTCTAGGTACTATGACTTTTAAATGTTGATGTATCTATTCCACTAGACTTCATAACATCTTTAATCCAACGGCTTATAGATTGAGTTGAGGCTTTATGAACAGGTTTACGACATGTTAGAATCAAATAGTCTTCCTTATTCCTAATGTTCCGAGTAACATCTAAATAGTGAACTAATGTTTTAGCAACACATAAGTCCGGCTGCTCTTTGAAAAAATTAAACTTTAGTACAGGTTGGCTGCGATTAGTACCTGACGTTTTTAGAAATCGGTGAATTAAATTTCCACGCCCTCTTCCTTAATCTTAATATTTGTTCCTGAATTCTTTGCCCTGATGCTAGTACTAATAAGACAACCAACTTCTTTCAACTAATTTTTCCAGTGACAAATCTTCCAAAGGATGCCATTTTTTAATAAAATTTATAACAATCCATGGATCCCAAGTTTCATTGTATCTTGGAAAACTGGGTTTTTCGCGAAATACTCCTTTCAAAAACCGTTTTATTAACAATTCGTCACTATTAGAAATATCTAGAATGAGAGCTAACGCGGATTTATATGTATTTAACACATTTTTTAAAAATATTTCTCTTAAAAAGGAAATTACATGTCCAACACTTACAGAGTATAAAACTATGTTCTGCTGTTTACAATACAGCCACCACTTACTAAGCGTCCCACAGTAGGTACTGTTGCAAGGTGGACCTACTGATTAATTTGATCATTATAGAAAGAGCATCCTCAGGAATTCCTTTCCTTAAAAAAGATCCCCGGATAATCTCGACACCGCTAGAGGGATGCTCTTCCAAAATGGGTGGCTGGTGCTAAAAGGTGACAAAAGCAAATATTGATCAGGCTTAAAAATGATCGGCTCTACCATCGAAAGTCTTAAAAATAAGGAAAACCAAGGGTGATTAAGCCAATAGGGAACAACTACACAATACCTATTGCTTTATCCTCTATAATTTTCTTAAGGACACGCCCAACTATGGGAAAAGGAGGAAATGCATAAAATCTAAGTGACTTATCCCATGTTAATGTAAAACCGTTCGATGCTAGAGCTCCTGGGTCTCGCATCCAGGACACGTAAGTGTCACATTTGTAACAAAAGTACACATGGTAAACGTCAAGTAAATATCTTTAGAAAGTAACATCTGGCTCAAATAAATAGATTTTGTTGAACCATTTCTGGTTCTGTAGCAAAGATGTCATTTTGGGCCATAAATAATATTGAGAATTGTTCGGGCGTAGCAGATATATTAAAACATTTTATGAATGTGTAAATCTGTGCATCCCCCGGGACAGAACAATGTTTCATAGACAAAGTGCTCAATTGGGCGTAAAGAAGTAAGTCTAGTAAATTGTAAGGAATTATGGTGGTACGTGGAAGGTCTCCGAAATAAGATATGTTGTATGTTCATAGACAATAGTGCAGAGGCATAGGTCAACCTGGTTTTTTCGGGAAGTTTTTCCAGGAATAATATCAGTAATTTCAGAACCACTGTTGATGTGTTATATTTACCGGGATTATCCGATAATATACAATATTCAGAACCAGCTTGGTATTACCACAAACAATATTATGTTTGGAACCATTTTTACTAAACTCAGCGTAATATTCGCTTACTGAAAATCGTCCGTTTACGACGCCTTCGTTCAAGATTTTCCAACTTCTTTCTCAACTTTCTCCTTTGTTTCTCTAGTCCACTACCAACACTATCACTATTATAAACCCTTTTAGGCATTTTCACTATTTTTTCTACGCACTAACTACTCGAAAACTTGCGTTGACCGAACTCGACAAAGCACAACAGTGTAATGAAACCGCTGGGTTTATCGGCTGGCAGCGTCATCAGGTGATTCGGTATGGTTTTTTGCTGTGTCTTTAAAAAACTGTGCTCAACAAATCCACGATTGTGTCTACTACATGTGTATTCTAATTGGACGAGTATATCGAAATATAATTTTAGTTTATCATCTAAGTAAACTGTTAACCTAAAATTGCGAGATAGGTTCGTTTGCTTATGCGTATTGTTTTATTTGTCTTAAGTCGGATGTTAGTAGATTTTGGTCTCTTTGAGCGCCGTAATATTTAATTAACGCGACTTTGATTTGTTGCCAATTATCTGTATTTTCTGAATAAATGTTAGATAAAGCCAAGCCTTTAATTTTTTCTAATGTTTTTCCTGAATTAAAATTCGTTGAAATAGTGTTAGGGCAAATGAATTTAACTTACTTATGTGTTTTTCCACTTTAGTAATGAATAGTGGTAAATTATCATTATGATCAAAAGTCGGCAAAGTTTTTAGTAATTCAGATATATCACTAGTCGTAATTGCAGTCATGTTTTAAATATTACCTTCTAACGCGGTTTCTCTAGGATGTTCCAAAGTTATATTTTCTAAAGTTATATTGTTAAGCAATCCTAAGTCAGAATTTGAATTTGAATTCTGGTTGATATCCTCACTAGACGATTTTGTGTCTCTGCGAATTTATATGGAGAGAATTTGAAATTCTTTTTCTCAATTATTTCTACACTTATATCAGATTTTGACATGGAAATTATACTATTGGCACGTAAGTGTCAATGGTCACGATGCTTAACTATATGTTAATTATGAGGATAAGGTGATATACTTCAGGAAGATGATGGCAGATAGCATTGCCAATCCCTGAGTCTTCTGTGTCCTGGTGATGTCCTTATTTTCTCGCACTTGCTGAAGAAGTCGTCCAATCAAGGTCTGCAGTGAATGAAATTCTTCGTTGGTGTTCACTGAAGAAACGTAGGCCAGGGGAATAGTACACTAAGGATTAGTTCACCAGGATGAGTTCGAATAGCACTTTTGATTGCCTCAGTTTCTTCTTGTTGCACTATCCTGTTCACAGCGCCAGTTATACGATTGATCTACAAAACTTAGTTTTTAAAAAATATTTTATTTTACTAAATTACAAACTGATACAATACGGAGATACAACAGCTCTGGCCTATAGCTATATAATATCTGACAAGCTCTCTAATTTGGAAAGTATATATACTAAAGATCTCATGACAAACGATTGGTCGATATCGTCTGTTGATAACTATGTTTGGACGTAATTAGGGTGTATAACTAGTCGTCAACTCGATGAAGAATCGTTGGCGGAGATGCTAGATATGAGACTAAGTACGCTGGAAGATCAATCGAAAGCTTTTATGGAACAGGTGCCAAGGCGTATTGTGTAAAAGCAGATGATGTCATGAAAAAGGAAAAAGGAGTATCCACAAGTGTTGTTAAACATCAAATAGACTTTTCTGATTATGTTCAAATCGTAGAAAATGGTGGCATAATATTCCGAAGAATGCATATATTTACATCAACTTTGCACATCATCCACACTGAACTGAAGAATAAAGTAGCATTGTCGTCAGCTGACGATAAGAGGTATGTCATAGCGGGAGATGTAAGTACATTAGCCTGGGGGCATCATCGCCTTTCTGCACCAGATCAGGATTGTAACATAAATTTGGAAATGTTGCTGCAAATAGCTTAAGAGCTGATTGGGGGAGAGGAGAAACTACAACTAGATGGTAATTTATCAAATTTTCATATATCGAATGAAATAATCATATAAATAATTCGATATGAGTCTGTTATCCAATTATGTAAATAAAACTATTAGTATGTACAGGGTGGGCCGTATAAGAGTGCGTATCCCCTTATCTCAGAAACTATGTGAGATAGAAAAAAAGTTTTATATAAATGTTGTTTGTGTTAAAGATGTCGATATGTTTTTAATATAGTTATATTTGTAGCTCTTCAATATACAGGGTGATGAACTAAACTTATCTTTTTTTAAATGGAACACCCTGTATATTATTACATTTTTGAAAAGCTCTTCAAAAGACTTGTTCAACGATATATAATATGATGGGTCTGTAGCCCACCGTTTCGGAGCTATTGACTGTTATCTTCAGGAAAAGGTTAATATTTATAGCGAGCTAGAAAAGTTACTGATTGAGGTGATAAGCTGTAATTTGGGCCAAGAAATTCTAATTTGGTCTATTTTATGAAACTTCTGTCTAATACTAAAATAAAAAAATTGCAACAGTGATGCCAAGTTTCGTGAAATTTAATTTTTCATGATTTTTTTAAAAAGAACACCCTGTATTTTATTACATTTCCTGAAAGTCCTTGCAAAGACGAGTTTATTGATATATAATATCAGGGGTCTACGACACACCGTTTTGGATTAATCTGCGTTTCTCTTCAGGAATTAACACATAAGTTATGCATGTTTGTATGTAATGTATTCTCTGCAAGAAAAAGTAGGCTTAATAGAATGTTATATATTTAATCACAAAAGTCCAGCTTTAACATTGAGAGATTATGTAAGAAAATATCATTTAAGATAACTGCCAGATATTCATACCAAAATTTATCATTTAATTTATCATTAAATTCATACCATTCATTAATCCAAAACGGTGTGTCGTAGACCCCTGATATTATATATCAATAAACTCGTCTTTGCAAGGACTTTCAGGAAATGTATTAAAATACAGGGTGTTCCATTTAAAAAAATCATGAAAAATTAAATTTCACGAAACTTGGCATCACTGTTGCAATTTTTTTTATTTTAGTATTAGACAGAAGTTTCATAAAATAGACCAAATTAGAATTTCTTGGCCCAAATTACAGCTTATCACCTCAATCAGTAACTTTTCTAGCTCGCTATAAATATTAACCTTTTCCTGAAGATAACAATCAATAGCTCCGAAACGGTGGGCTACAGACCCATCATATTATATATCGTTGAACAAGTCTTTTGAAGAGCTTTTCAAAAATGTAATAATATACAGGGTGTTCCATTTAAAAAAAGATAAGTTTAGTTCATCACCCTGTATATTGAAGAGCTACAAATATAACTATATTAAAAACATCCCGACATCTTTAACGCAAACAACATTTATATAAAACTTTTTTTTCTATCTCACATAGTTTCTGAGATAAGGGGATACGCACTCTTATACGGCCCACCCTGCACATGTAGGTTTTATTATTTCATATATATTATAATTTATCATATTTTTGCTTTAAGTTTATTTTGATATGTAATTGTGTTAAGAAATCGATATAACTCTGCTTATTATTTAATTATGTATATAAACTATTAGTATATACATATATATTTTATTATTTTGACATGTTTGGGAATAGTTATTCCCACAACAAAGACGTGTTCGCACGTTTAATAGTTAGTAAAACTACCGTTATATGTAAATATTTGTTTTATTATTCCATTATAAAATACAATACTATACGAAACATATCGGCTACATTTTTGTAACCTCCATTCACATACATGACAAGTTGCTTGCAACTCGGTGAACCATCCATATGTGATTCCCATTCTGGTCGGTTTTAATGCACGAAACAGGGTAGTTGAATTTGAAGCTCAAATTTTTGAGTATATTCTCGTGGAAGCTTAGGCCATGCATGAAGTAATTCCACAGCAGTTGCATTTGAAATTATATATTCCAAAGGAAAGTGTGACAGCTATTTTTAGTGAAGTTGTACAAGCTTTCATTGTTTTTGTGTATATTTTATCAGCTCGGTTGATAGACATTTCGAACAACACATTTGTTGCGACATGATAACTGAAGAGTTGTAATAATCACTTTAAACACTAACCGGGAGGGGCACACTGCCACATACCAAATCACGAAATACTCTGCAGGATATTCCACTCCACAGTTGATATTTGTAGGGGGTGTATAGGTGGGGGGGTCTACTGTAGATGTCCAGCCAATCAGAGTCTTCCATTATATTATCTTTTTTCTTTAGACGTAGTTGGTACTGGGTGCTGTTGCCACCATACCTATTTGCTTCCATATAGTTCCATCCTCCCCCATTTAGAGGGCCAGCTTTCATTTCTCGTCCCATTACTGTCTGTCAAAGCATATAAAAACCTCCTTTGTATTATAAGGATAGTGCACAAAAAATACATTCTGAGAATGGCTTGTAGCACTATCAGCTGTGAAGGGTTCATTGTTATGTCTAACTAGCAACTGACCGGTACCGGTACCGGTTACACCGGTACTTATAGGTATCGATACCGGTCACACCAGTACCAATCACACCGGCACTTGTAGGTACCGGTACCGGTCACACCTGTACTTATAGGTACCGGTACCAGTCATACCGGTACTTATCGGTACCGGCACCGGTCACACCTGTACTTTTAAAACCGGTACCGGTTGCATTGGTACTTATAGGTACCAGTACCGGTACAGGTCACATCGGTACTTTTAACTTTCTATATCCCTTCTCCCAATAACCTCATTGTTTTTATAAAAACTTTAACATTATGTAACAAGGATAACCCATTACTGTTTGCTTTTAGTAGTAGTCCTAGCTACAATTTCAATATGCACACATATTCCCCTTCTTCAGTTAAATAAATAATGCTCCCCTCATTACATGTAAAGTATTTAATGGTCATTTGAGTTCGTTCGAGAGTTTATCTTCCTTAATAATTAAGTTTAATATGGGTAGCAATAAGGGTAATATGGTAACAATAAGGGTAAAAAGAGTAACAATAAGGGTAACAATAAGGGTAAGAAGGGTAAGAATAAGGGTAATAATAAGGGTACAAGGGTAGTAATAAGAGTACTTTTTGGAGTATCCAAGGGTATATAAGAGTGTATAATATGATACTTACTTATTCAACATTTGTGGTTCAAAACAGTAAACATGTATGCTTGCCAACACCTGTAACAGAAAATTTTCCTGGCCTAGTGCTCTAAGTTGTGTTTGTTTCGTCACGGAAACAAACACAAGACTTACGGACATTACAAGACGTAAGGATAACTTATGCGTTCACATAGAAAATAACCGCCCAAATGAACATAGCCATCACAATTTGAAAGACCATGCTCTGACAGATAGTGCCAACATCCACTACCCAGAACTTACACAACTAAAAGTATGGCTCAGGACAATGATTATCAATTCGAACATCTCGAATCTATCAGAAAATACATTTATAGACCTAAAAACTCTGAGGAGGAGGAACCCCTGAACGACCCCAATAAACTTGTGCAAAAATTTAGCATTTCATGAATATTATCAGATTATATATCTCATCAAAATTTATCGACTGAAGATCCGTTACAAACAGATTAGTCGAAGCAAGAAAAATTCCTATACGTACATATTCGAGGACGTAGTTTAGATTTGTTTATCATTAGAGTACAGGTAACTAAACAATGATCGGATATACCATTTGTTCTCACTACCTTACTATTACTAATAATATTAGCGTCAGTTGTAACAATTACATCAATTAAAGTAAACGTATTTTGTAACCCGGGTTGGCTCAGAAATAAGTTGACAAAATTTATATTTATTTAGAAAGTCGCTGAACGATAACTTGGAGTATGTACTTAGCATGTCAACATTAAAATCACCCCCAAAAACGACATTATCAATTCAGGTAAAAAAATTCTGAATCACATTTTCAAGGCTATCAAATGCAAAGTAGCAAATTAGTATGTAAGTGGCCTGTAAATTGCACCAAACACAATCTTTTACCTTCAATTTTTATACTAATCCATAACTGTTCCAAAGGGCCAGTATCAGGAATATCTAAAATCTTATATTTTAACAAATTTTTTTATATAAAACGCTATTCCACCTTCCCTACTTGAACGATGACTTCTAACTAAATTATATTCATCAAACTCCAAACCAACATTAGGCGTCCCATCTTTCAACCAAGTTTCAGATAACCTAATTATAGTATAATGTTCTTGACATAGCAGATCCTTAAACAAGTCAAAACTACTATTGATAGATTATACGTTAAAGTGACAAAAACTTAACGAAGAGATTTGCATAGACATGATATAGTGTGAACTCTACAGTATAAATTTACTTTACACATATACTTGACACATACTTGATAAGTTTAAAATTAAATACATAATAATGGGTATCTTAATACATACTAACATTTTCAAATATCTCTTTATCTCAATATCTTCAAAAACAGCTGTTTAATCCCAAATCAACTTTGAAATTAACTTGTTTGATGGTATCACTGTTTACTTTTATTTGTTAATTTAAACGAAATTGTTCATTTTAAATCTGCTTTATTTTCTACACACATCTAACTGCTAACATATCTCATTTCACACTGTCTGTTACAACTTAAAAATACTACTTGTTCGACTGGACTCGGTGGTCATCGGGAAGTTGCCCCTCTCTCGAATACAGTCGACTACATAAATCTAAACATACCCCCAGCCTTTCAATATACAAAAATGCAATACAAAGAAAATGAAAAAGTATGTTAATAAACATTCTAACTATTAGTCTACAGATGGTTCTACAGGTAAAGGACACAGTTTTGAAAAAGCCCGTTTCACTTCACTATTGCGCGTTTTCACAGTTGCCACTCTCACTTTCCCGTCTGGCCCAGGGTGTATCTTAATAATTCTCCCTAAACTCCATTTCAGAGGAGGTAAGTTGTCATCTCTAAGGAGAACCAATTGTCCAACTTTAATGTTGGCCTTATCAGACTTCCACTTTGTGCGAGTTTGGAGTTCAGCGATATATTCCTTGGACCAACGTGCCCAGAAGTGTTGATATAGCATTTGCATGTGTTGAAATTTAGATAATGTATTGTGTCTAATGTCTCTGACATCTGGATCAGGTAATGATGTGAGTCTCTTGCCAATGAGGAAATGTGCTGGTGTAAGGACATCTAGATCATTTGGATCAGAGGACAAAGGGGTGATGGGACGGGAATTGAGGACTGCTTCGACTTGTGTAAGCAAGGTATAAAAATGTTCGAATGTCAATGATGCATTAGCCATCACTCTCTTCATGTAATATTTAGAGGACTTTACCCCAGCCTCCCATAACCCACCAAAATGTGGGGAGTGTGCTGGTATGAATCGCCAAGTTATCCCTTCATTTTCACGTGAGTTGGTTAGTGTAGCCCCCTGACTTTTAAGGAACCTCACCAACTCTTTCAACTCTGTGTTTGCCCCAACAAAGGTCAATCCATTATCTGAATAAACAAATTGAGGTTTTCCTCTACGTGAGACAAACCTTCGGAATGTGACTATAAATGCCTCTATGGTTAAGTCAGACACAAGTTCTAAATGGATTGCCCTTGTTGAAGAACATACAAATAGGCACACATAACATTTTGTCAACTTAGCTCCACGGCCTTGTTTTGATCTAAGTTGAAAAGGCCCGTCATAATCAACCCCAGTAGTGTAGAATGGAGGCATTGGACGAACGCGCAACTCTGGTAAAATTCCCATAATGGGTGACCCTTGTGTGGGTTTGGCGCTAAAACATGCGATGCATTTATGGACTATTTGCTTAGCTAGGTTTCTACCCCTCAATGGCCAATATTTTTCTCTGATGGAGAATAATATGGATGGAGAATTTGAAAGGAAGATTGTGGCCAAAGGTTTTCGTTAGTTGCCAACCAGTGTGGCCCATTCCACCACATATGACAATCCAATAAACATTCTGGCGTTGTACCTCGTGACAATAGATCAGCTGGATTGTCACCCGAAGAAACATGGTGCCACTGATTTGACTGACTGGGACCTTGGATTTGAGATACCCTATTGCTGACAAAGGTTTGCAGCAAGTGTGGTGAAGTTGCAATCCAACTTAATGCAACTGTTGAGTCTGACCATAGATATATTTCATCAAAAGTTATTCTCATAGTTTAGTTATGTTATAGATTACATCATCAATACCAGGTATTGACCTTTTGAACAAGTTGTACCAATACGAGTGCACTACAAAGTTCAAATCTAGGAATAGTTATGGATTTCAGTGGAGCCACTCTGGACTTGGCACACAGTAATATCACCATTGACATCAATACTTTTCTCCAAGTTCTGTCAAGATCGGCTGGCAAAGATTCATCCCATGATAATTTATGTGTCCATAATTTTTGGAGGAAGATTTTAGTCACAATGATGCAAGGACCCAATAACCCCCAATGGGTCAAATATTTTCGATATATCTGATAAGATTGTACGTTTTGTTATCTTATTGGATGTATTTGAAGATGTAATGTTATACTTAAGAACGTCCTTAGAACTTGCCCAATACAGACCAAGAGTTTTTGTGACCTCCTTTTTCCCAAACTGAATTGTTTTCGATAGGTCATTGAGGGCACTGATCGACTGAAGAACGTTAGGCCTATTAGAACCCCATTTCCTTAATTCGAAACAACCAGCCATTAAAATAGATGCAACATCTTTACAAATTTTTATTGCCTTCTCCTCTGATTCAGCTCCAGTTATCATATCATCGACATAGAAGTCCTTTAAGATAACTTGAGAAGCTTCAGTTTGAAGGTCAATACTGTCGTAGCCTAACTGTTTCAAAGAACGAATAGCCAAAAATAGCGCAGAAGCAGTCCCGTACGTTGCTGTATTTAAGGTGTACACTTGTACCTCAGTATCAGAATCTGCTCTCCAGAAAATCTTTTGAAGTGAACGATGCTTCGGATTAATATCAACCATTCGATACATTTTTGCTATGTCAGTACAAACTACAACATTGTGTTGTCTAAACCGTAAAATAATTGACATCAAATCATCTTGAATGTTAGGGCCCTTAAATTGAATGTCATTAATTGATAGACCTGAATCAGAAGGAGCTGACCCATTAAACACCACACGCAGTTTGGTAGTAGGACTGTTCTCATGCAACACTCCATGGTGGGGTAGATAATATCCCACCATGGAGTGGGTATTATCTACCAATATATAGATCAGGTAGAAACCTGATCAGCAATTAAATCATTCACTTGACTCATATGTCCCATTTGCTCATATTCCGACATAAATTCACAATACATTTGTTTCAGCTTTGGATTTTTGCGTAATCGATTTTCAAGTGAGAGCAACCTACTCAAAGCCTGCTGCCTAGAATCCCCTATTTTCGATGGAGGCTCCTTTAATGGAATGTTAACCTGAAACCTACCCTGTTCAGAAAGAGTTGTTGTTGTGACAAAGATTTTCTCACACCTTTTTTCATCCTCAGAAAGGTTTGGGGCTGTAGAGGAAGGTTCCTCTATTTCCCAAAATTTTGCTAACTGTTGTTGAACATCTGAACACCAATTTAAATTACATTGTCTCTTAGTAGTACTACCGTTCAATATGGAACCCGAAATAATCCATCCACACATAGTTTTCTGAAGAACAGGTTGATTCTCACCAAACCGTATTTGACCAATACACAACTCATAGAATAATGGTGCGCCTATCAATATATCAATAGGACTTGGAACATGAAAATTCGGATCTGCCAATTTCAAATGTTTAATATTAATATAATGATTGGGCATATTGTCACCAATTTTCGGAACTACTAAGCATGACACCATTTTCTCAAAAGCATTGTGGCATGATTGAATTTTGACCAAACATCTGTGCCTTATTTCAGAGGTAACTTGATTGACACCTAATATTGACAGACTAATATTTGACTTTTTCAAACCCAACTTTTCACAGAGACTGTATGTAATTAGATTAGACTGAGAACCAGAATCTAGTAGAATTCGACATATATGCGGATATCCGTGTGCATCAGTAGAATAGCTATGCCGATCGTGCTCCAAAATTCGAGATGGCGGCTGGAGCAGGATCGGCATAGCTTTTCACCGATTACGTCACAGTCCAAGATGGTGGCTGGCAGGTGCCACGCTTCACATCGCATCTGGAGATTGTTCGGTAGATATTGATGAGCTGTACTTATTTATTATCATAATTTGAATGTATCTTGGGTTAATGATCTAAATAAAATACTGCAATATATAAAATCATTTATTTTGTTTATTACAATTCATATACAATAAAACGTGTTACAATACATTGTTCTTATTAATCCAAGAATTATGTTTATCATCATAACCTAACCATTTGACAAATACTTTATTTCCTTTTTTTCGTAACACTTTTTCAACTAAGTAGGCGTCAGGATGTTTTAATTTTTGTAACTCTAGTTCATAGAACCCTCCTTTTATTTCCTCACCACTCTCATCCTTCAATAAATATGTTGTGGGATTGCTTAATTTTATTTTCCTAATAATAAAAATTTGACTAGACCAATTCGGTGTATACCCTTGCTTAAAAGCTTCTCTATATTTGCTAATCTTCACATGCTCGCCTACTTTAAATTTTGTTATTCTGTCAGCTAAATTTAAACGAGACTATGTTGATTTTAATATAGATTTCTCATTCCTTGATGTGATTTTGTTTGGTTTTAACTTTGTTGTAGAATGAACTGTATTGTTGTATTTATCAAAAATTTTATCTAACAGATGAATCCAATTATACGTCCCACCTAAACTAAAAGCGCGCCAAAGCATATTTTTTATAGTTCTAATAACTCGTTCCACCATAGAAGCCTTTTTTGTACTGTAAACGCTGTAGTGGTTAATATTATACTTTTTCATGAGTTTCCTGAAATTCTCATTATAGAATTCTTTTCCCATAATGGTTTGTAGATTTTTTGGAATCTTCTTAAAGTCTCGCAGAATTTTATTCATCGCATTTGTAACATCCTGGGCGGATTTACTGTTTAGAGGCTCTGTCCATATAAACTTAGAGAAGCAATTAATAACGGTTAGCACATATTTATACCCTTTATTTTCTGTTGAATATGGTATCAAATCAATTAAATCAGCTTGTATTAAGTCGTTCAGGTCTTTTATTACGGTTCTACGTCTTTTGAAATTGATTCTGGCAGGCTTGTGTAGTTCATTGACAATATCTTCTTTTACACTTCTTGTTGCATATTTATTCAATTTGTCAGGAGATTTCATATTGGATTCCAACTAATATTATAGTATGCATTCCTCCTTCTTATATATTTAATGACACAGGAACTCGTATAAAGAATTCTACAAATAAATTACTATTCGTAGTTTGCGGATCCTTTTCTCGAAACGAGATATTGTCACCGCGACGTAACTGTACGTTGAGTAGTTCTGTCAAGTTAAATTCCTTCTCATTTATAATAGTTATGATATAATTAGGGTAACCCAGTACATATTCAATCATAGCTGACTCGTAGAAGTAACGTGGCATGTTTTTATATTAGATATTAGATATTTCTTACTATTTTCTTGAAAGGCCCCGGAGTCAAATGTTAAAATAACATTATAATATAGTTCCTTCACTATGTTTTCTGCAATGTTTGTAGACATTACAGCAAAATCTTCATGATCCTCAAAGGAGTGTTGTGGTTGACTTATCTGTCTACCAAATTTATCGATTGTCATTTTTAAGCTAGTTATAAGTTCCTTCTTATTACTCAATAATTTTAGATTCACGCAACTCTTCGATAATAGACACGATCTCGTTAGTGTGACCTGTATGACCAGCGGTTTGAGATAAAACTAAAAGCCGTAATCTATCAACAAGTTCATTAGGATAATCCCAGTATACGTAATCTATTGGACTATTCGAGGCTTCCAGTAACATACCAAGACCCAATCTCTTTCGAGTTAGAGGTTGTATGCTACGAGGTCTTCGTGGTGTTAGTGGTTGTATGGTCAAAGCGGGTATGATTTTCTTATATTTGTAAGATCCATTACCCTGAATTTGTTCATTTTCAGAGTAGTTTCTTTTATTAGCATTCGTTCGTTTAACAATGTCTAAGTAGTTTTTTCTATCACCTTCTGTGAAACCAACTGGATGTTTCTTAAAAACCAACTCGTATAGTCTAGGAGTCCCCTTATAAGTTAATCCACCTATAATCAAATCATTACCATCGAATTGTAAAGATGCGTTGCCAATTTTTAGCTCATTAAGGTCTGGATCATATCTAACACCATACCTAAAGTCAAACTCATTATGTACATCACCAATCATTTTATGAACATATTCTCTGGGTAAAGGATCAAGTTGATCCAAATAGTACAATGTGTCGGGTGCATTACTTAAGGTTTGAATGTAATCTTTTGCTTCTTGTATATTTTCATCTAGTTCTTCATTACTTTCCACATTATCTCCGTCAGCAATATCATTATCATTTGAATTTCCTTCTGCAACAATTGACGTATCTAGGAAACTTGGTGCGTTAAAAATCCTGGAACTATTATATTTTGCTTTGCTTTTTTTCGGTGAGCTAAAGGAGAAATTAGATTTTACTTCCTTTTTTACAGGCTCCTCACTTTTTATGTTTGACTCTCCATCAAGTTTCTCGGCAATTGTTTGTAAACGCTTCGTGATAGGAAGAAACGATTGTTATTGAATTATACTTCCTTCTTTCAAAGCATTCAGCTTTTGCTTTACTACGTTCCTCCTTTGTATTAACAATTTTTTTACTTCAACTTCCTTTCTATTCATATTGAACTCACAAATTCTTCTTAACCTCAGTAAAAGCAGTAAAAACAGGTCTCAGGCAGTAAAAAACAGGTCTGAGGCAGTAAAAAACAGGTCTCAGGCAGTAAAAAACAGGTTTCAAGCAGTATAAAACAGGTCTGATGCAGTAAAAAACAGGTCTCAGGCAGTATAAAACAGGTCTGATGCAGTAAAAAACAGGTCTCAGGCAGTATAAAACAGGTCTGATGTAGTAAAAAACAGGTCTGATGCCCGGTCCCATGTAGTAAAAAACAGCTTAGTGCTAAGTGCCGGTCTAGCTCTATGAACACTAACAATGATGAATAAAGTGAACAGAACGTATCTCTCTTTATATATGTATGTAATGATCAAATCCCTTTCTATATCTACCATTACTTATATCACTATCCTTATCAATCACCATAAAACCATATTTGTCTGTCCAGCATAGTGAACACATTTCTTTAAATTTATTAAAATTCATGTCGGTATTAATGTGACCTTCATATATGTGCTTCAAATTTAAGTCATCTTATTTGAAGACTACCAATATATTTGCGTTATCACGTATTAGATGTTTTGGAATACGTGTTTAAGTTTGACAGAGATAAAAACAATCTACTTCTTTATGACGTCCCATACTGAAGTAATCTCTCATAACATTTTGTTTATCACAGGCTACATCATCAAAAATAAATATTGAATTTTGTTTTACATCTTCAGGAGGCAGAATGTTGTCACAATTATTGAAGGAGTAGTATCCAATTCCTTTTATGGGTTTTAGAAGCTCTTCTAAATATTGATATTTTGACTGATAGAGAGACTTAGAGAAAATATAAATGTTTTCAAACTTCAATCCATTAGGATGCTCAATCAAAGTAATCATAATATTAGTTTTACCACAGTTCGATGGACCGACAACCAGGCAACGGATTGTGGATGGTAGCAGTTCTCCATGTCTCTTCAAGATTTTCTTTTCTTTGATATCACTATTGTGAATAGGTAAAACTGTTGATTGTTTTACAATGCGCATGACGGAGGCAATACTTTAAATAAAGCTCAGTCTATGATTATCTATATATATATATATATATTTATTACATTGGAAATAGTTTTACAATTTTATTGTAGGGACTAATGTACGTAGGCAAAAACTGCAATTTTGTTGTGATGATACAGGGCCGTCCCGTGTGTTTTCCAATCCGGACTTACATACAGGCTATATGCATTAGCCAACGCACATGCGCAGTGGTCCAGTCGATGGTGCCAACATTCAGGAACCTGCCGGCATAATTTGGGATGTTCCAGAAACTCCACAACCGGTTTGTTCACGTACTTTCTCAGGAACATGGCCTTCTCCCGCCCTTTGACATAAATAATGTCTGCTGATCTTGTTGCACCCTGCAGAATAATTGGTAGGTCTTTCAAGGATTCCAAACCTTCGTTCCATGGAAGACCATGATGATGTTTCAGCACCCAATTTGCCTCCTTTTTTAGGTCCTCTGATAAATGGTGGAATGGAAAAGGTGGTTTAAATAAGTAATGGTATGAAATTTTTCCGTTATATATTCCCAGTTCCTTCACAGCCCACCGATCTTGAATTTGACACTCTCTATTATTACTAATTTTAAAACATTGAATGTCAATCACGTACTGGGAAACAACCATGTTCGCAAAAGCTATATTTTCAAAGTTTAATTGTAAAAAATAATGGTTTATTCGAGATACTAATATCTGTAATATGGTTACAAACGGTAGGACATGGCTTATATACTTTTCAAATGGTAGTATGTCAGCGGTTCTAATAATTATGGTAGGAGAATTAGCAATTTGTGAAACATTATGCATTATGGGTCAGATCTTGGTGGAAAACTTTACATACACAGAAGATATTATGATAAAAAAATTGTTTGCTTCATTTAAGAAACGATTGAAAAAAAATTGAAAATGTTAAAGTTATTTACTTAGAAATGTCGAAAATGTGAAAATGTGGATTTTTATGTTTTCGAGGGTGCTCTTTCAGAATTCGCGGCCAGAAATGAGGTAACTCGAAAAAAAAATATTTTTTTTAAAAAATTTTGGATTTGGAAATTTTTTTTGGATTTTTTATTAGTATGAAATAAAAGCATCTATAATATAGTATAAAGTTACATAGATTTGCTGGATTTGTCCAATGCTATTTTCCGAAAATTGTAATAGGTGATACCTCAAGGTCACATATTTTTTTGAGAAGTATAGAAAAATTCGACATGATTTGACATTCCCTAATTGACCATGTATCAGGTTATGTCGAAATAAAACCCCCAACGGAGATCCTATCTATACCTAAAATTTGAACATTTTTGGGAAAAATTGAAATATGCAAAAATGAAAGCAATCGTTGAATTTTTCTGAAACTTTAGCAAGTGATAGTAGAGGTTGAGTAGAGAAAAAAAGTTTATAGAAACTTCATCGTCAGACGTCCCGTTCAAGGGCAGGGGTGAAAAATTAAAATATCCCTTAAACTGATTTTTGTTATAACTCGGTTAGTACAAGAGATAGAAAGTTGATTTTTTTTTTGTTAGAAAGAGGACATAAAAAGCTATCGAACGAGGGTATAAAATTTGTATTCGCAATTATTAAGAAAATCGGGGTTGGGGGTAGCACAAAATTTTGCATAAGGACTAGGGGTCTCCATGTCACTTTTCGTAGTCTAGGGCAAATATGTTTTCCAAAAATGCAATAAAAAAAAATAAGCGAAAAAAAAAAAGAAAAGGATAAGCTAACGAAGGGTGTCAGGTTACAAATATAATGTGTCACGTTTCAATATATGGTTTCAAATTACAACACGTTGGTGTCAAATTTCAAAATAAGGTGTCAGGTTACAACATGTTGGTGTCAAATTTCAAAATAAGGTGTCAGGTTACAACACGTTGGTGTCAAATTTCAAAATAAGGTGTCAGGTTACAACACGTTGGTGTCAAATTTCAAAATAAGGTGTCAGATTACATCACGTTGGTGTCAAATTTCAAAATAAGGTGTCAGATTACATCATGTTGGTGTCAAGTTTCAAAATAAGGTATCAGATTACAGCACGTTGGTGTCAAATTTCATATAGAGGTGTCAAATTACAAAACGAGTGTCAAATAACATTTTTCGCTAACTCAGCAGGAAATGGTGTCTAATTACAAAATAAGGTGTCATATTACATTTTTTTCTAACTCAGCAGAAAATGGTGTCAAATTTCGTCCGCACACCAGAAATAAGTCATTTTATCCAACACCTAGAGTTAAGTGACCTATACAGTTCAAGGGAATTCACCGGATGCTCATATTGCTCTGGAATCTGCAAGTTGCAAGAATTTGATTATAAAAGTACACTACCTTCGTTGAATACATTTAGTCTTATACGAATCACCGCAAAGATAACTTTATCGCCAAGTTAGCCAAGTGTTTATATTTTATCTTATAAAATGTCTTTGTCATTGGAAGCAATTTGTGAGCTGAGAGAAAACCAGTTAGCAATGGACGATATTGTTAACGAAACGTAAGTTTTTTATTTCCTATACTTATTTTGATGTCGATTTTTAATATCTTAATAATTTTGTTGTTTTTAATAATATTTTCTTTTCATGTAGAACAACGGAAGAGTTAAATCTTGCCATTGAGGCGATTCGGGAAGAGGAGAATGCACCCCACCCACCCCAAGGTTCGTCCCCGTCATCAAATGCACCCTACCCACCCCAAGGTTCGTCCCCGTCATCAAAAAGGATGCGCTTGGTGGTGGCGAATGACGAGGACGACTTCGTCAGTAATTCGCCATTCCCGAATCCTGGGAAAAGAATTCATTCTGGGTAAATATTCTACAATGAATTTTTAAAAAAATCTAAAAAACACTTCCCTTTTTTTCCAAATTAATATCGTTTATTTTTTGTTACAGAGGAAAGAACATGGTGGCCCTCAAAAACATGAGGTTGCCGTCACCATCACCATCGCCTTCGCAGGCTTCTACTTCGTCCGCCTCCGCTGCTGAAGAGGAAGATTTGGTTGCCATAATGAATGAAGAGAAGCGGAGGCGGGCTGTTGAAGAAGCCCGAAGGCAAAAATGGTTCCTGCGTGTCCAGGGAGGTTTGGCTTCAATTAAAAAGAAGATTCAAAAGGCACGGGACCTCGTATCCTCGCTGAAGGGCGAGGAAAATTCCATTCGCCGGCAAAAGGAGGCTCTCAGAGAGCAGCTGAGGGTTCTCGAAGAACGTGAAACTAATATAGAAGCGAGAAAGGCCGCCGCGATGGAATCGCTACGAGGATACGAGGTCGTCGTAGCCAAATTCAAAGATATGAATATGTAAATAATGTGTAAATAATATGTAAATATAAATAGATTTATAGTTAGAAATATTAGAGTAGTAGAAATATTAGTTATCATTAAATATTAGTTATTGTTAAATATTAGTTGTAGGTATGTAAAGTATTAGTTATACGTAAAATATATAGTATTATATCTACTCATTAGTTTTCTTTCCCAATCACCACCTGATGATCTATGAGATAATAAAACACTTTTTGTTATTTAGTTTTTGATTAAAAGTAAAATAGTAAAATTAAATATGTTTTATTACAAAAATTTTTAAAATATGTAGTAACCAAAGCAAAAATTTGTATACTTAGAAAATTTAAATAAAATAAAAAAATATGCAATTAAATTAATAATTATTATATATCTCTTGGAAACCATATTGATACAAATAGTATGTTTTTGAACATCAAGCAAGTCAATCAGATTATTCAATTTTATTACAAAAATATAAAAAGCTTTGAGCATTCATGAGATAGTAATTTGTCATTATTTAGTTTTTGATTAAAAGTAAAATAGTAGTATATTGTTACACAAATATTTTAACACTAAAATTCTCTTGCAAATTATATTTACCATGTACGAGGCCCGGTAGCTTGTTCGTGTTTCGTACATAGTAATTAAATTAATAACTATTTCTCTACTATTACTCGGAAGCCATATTTCTAGAAATAGTATGATTTTTTGAGCGCCAAGCTGAAGTCAATCATGAATGATTCATTTAATTACAAATATATATATATATATATATATATATATATATATATATATATATATATATATATATATAATAATTTGAACATTTATATTAACAAAATATGGAAGTTTTTTTAAATTTGAAAACAAAAACATTGATACAAAATATCAAGAATATGTTTGTATAATGTTAGATTAAGTGGAAAAAAATTTTACCTAACATTATTTACCAATTGTAAGAAATTCTTAAGGGTGTTCAAGTTTCATTAATTCGAAGACAAAATAGTCACTGTATCATTTACTTGGAGTAGAAGACATGATAGTCAAGGATTTATTTTTATACTGTACATGAGGTAGAATAAAAAAAATCCATTCAATACAAATATTTTTATTTCCTACAACACAATTATAATGCATCTCCCTCGGTAAATATAACGTTCGTTGTCATCCCAACTTTTCCCTTACTAACCAGATATACAGGTCGACTTCTTAGCCCATCGTTGAATTTGTCAATACCTTCTTTTTCAAAGTACATATAAAATCTTCGGGGTAAGTAGGTGGTAAAATCTTCAGTTTCAGCCAAAATACTATCGCCATATTTGGTTTTACTAAACCTCAACTTCACTATTTTATAACTTCGGTTTATTTCCAACTCTTTCAGGTTCTTCAGTTCTTTAAAAGCTGTTTCTTTGTTCAACTTTTGTAGATCCATGTTGATTGTAAATTAATGTTTTATTTAACTGATTGTTCAAATAAGACTGATATATATATACCACATATATCATTCCCACCCATACCTCTCCCTCCAAAGCAGTCTCCCTCTTCTTATGTTTACTCCTCCTACATGGAGGATAATGGAAGGGCTACTAATTTCCAGCTGTTAGCATATATAAGTCTGAACAAAACACATAAATGTATCATTGTTTTGACACTAAAACAATATCATAACTTGATTCTTTCATATTTCTGCTAATATGGATCACAGTGGTAAGTGATAGTAAATTTTTTAATTTGACTTTTAATTTACATATACTTATCTATTGTTACAGAATTTAGAACTTGCCCATTGGTACCGTTTCATCGCGTGTTAAGCCATCGCATGGCAAACCATCTGGTAAAATGTAGACGAAGTCTCCGTCTACAAAACGAACAAACACAGAGGCAATATTACACATGTAACGGCTGCAACAGCAGCAACAACAACAATACCAGCAGTGGCACCAGCAGCAACAACAACAACAACAACAACAACAACAACAATAGCAGCAGTAGCAACAGCAGCAACAACAACAACAATAGCAGCAGCAACAACAACAACAATAGCAGCAATAGCAACAGTAACAATGATGAAGGATGGAGGCTTCATGATCAGGATTGGATTGATCCAGTAGATGATTGGTTGCAAAACCATCAACAACAATAAATTAAATAATTTTATTGTTTGTAATATATATACACGGTGGGCCATTTTAATCTATGCACCTGAAAAACTCAGTAAGTTCGCATCCTATCAAAAAATGACCTTTATAAAAGTTGTAGGATACAAAGGGGGTCAAACAATAGTGACATTGAATTTGACCTTCAAGCTGACCTTCAAGGTCAAATCAAGGTCAACTTGAGTTTTTTAAATGGAAACCCCTATTTTTTACACCGGAATCGGAAAGGGCGGGAAATTTTACGTCCGAATATGCTCTCAGGTCATCTGACCTCGATGACCTCAAAGGTCAGATGAAGGTCATAAATACGAAATTTAACGGGTTTTTCAACCTGGATTTCGTTTTACCCCATTATGTCCGTATGGGGTAAACAGGACCTCACCGAAAAAAACATTATCTAAACGTAAAATTTCGCGCTCATTCGATTTTTAATGTCAAAATAAAGTGTTTTCATCTAAAAAAGAAATTTTACCTTGAAATAACCTTGAAAGTTATCGCCAAGGTCAAAATAAAGGTCAACACTGAATTTCTCGTTAAAAATTACTCAAATTATGATCTTCATTTTTTCGACAACACCTTACATAAGAATGTTGACAGCTACCCAATTATTTCGTATTTATGACCTTCACCTGACCTTTGAGGTCATCGAGGTCAGATGATCTGAGAGCATATTCGGACGTAAAATCTCCCACTCTTTCCGATTCCGGTGTAAAAAATAGGGGTTTCCATTTAAAAAACTCAAGTTGACCTTGATTTGACCTTGAAGGTCAGCTTGAAGGTCAAATTCAAGGTCACTATTGTTTGACCCCCTTTGTATCCTACAACTTTTATAAAGGTCATTTTTTGATAGGATGCGAACTTACTGAGTTTTTCAGGTGCATAGATTAAAATGGCCCACCGTGTATATATATATATATTTCTAATAAAATATTTTAAACACAATTGTTTATCAGTTTTTTATATAATAAAGAAATTATTAAATTTTGATATAGAAACCATTTTATGTGATTTAACATAATCATAAAGTAAGACGCACTACTTAGATATTCCTCAATTAAATCAACAAAGTATTAACTGCAACATACTTTGAATCACTTTTTGTCAAAGTAAGAGCTAGGTATATGTTTCGATTTATCTGCATCCTCAAAAAACTCCTGAGCTTCACATGGGAAACATTTTCTGTTTGGTAGGTCGCAATCTCCTCCACATTTGATACACTTATATTTGACTGGAACGGGCATATTGCAATTAACCACTACGCCAATAAATGACACCTCCGTTCAGTACAATCCGTAATACGATAATAATTCAAGTGGCTTAGCGTCACCTACTTTTATTAATCCATTTCTCTTCACTAGATCGTCAACCCAAGATAAATTCGAAATTGTAGTAATAATATTACCAGCCAGCCACCATCTTGGACTGTCACATAGTCGGTGAAAAGCTATGCCGATCCTGCTCCAGCCGCCATCTTGAATTTTGGAGCACGATCGGCATAGCTATTCTACTTATGATGTCACGTCATCGTGATGGAATAAAATCTTTTAATGATTTTACTAAAGAGGAACTGCAACATGTTATCTTCCTAAATATATACAACCAACTGAATTATTGGATGTTTGGTCAAAATTGCCAAAAAGTTATCAAAGGGACTTTAATTTGAGAATTAGGCTGCCCTGCTACATCCATTATAACCGTCCGGATTGGAAAACACACGGGACGGCCCTGTATCATCACAACAAAATTGCAGTTTTTGCCTACGTACATTAGTCCCTACAATAAAATTGTAAAACTATTTCCAATGTAATAAATATATATGTACGTAGACAAAAACTGCAATTTTGTTGTGATGATACAGGGCCGTCCCGTGTGTTTTCCAATCCGGACGGTTATAATGGATGTAGCAGGGCAGCCTAATTCTCAAATTAAAGTCCCTTTGATAACTTTTTGGCAATTTTGACCAAACATCCAATAATTCAGTTGGTTGTATATATTTAGGAAGATAACATGTTGCAGTTCCTCTTTAGTAAAATCATTAAAAGATTTTATTCCATCACGATGACGTGACATCATAAGTAGAATAGCTATGCCGATCGTGCTCCAAAATTCAAGATGGCGGCTGGAGCAGGATCGGCATAGCTTTTCACCGACTATGTGACAGTCCAAGATGGTGGCTGGCTGGTAATATTATTACTACAATTTCGAATTTATCTTGGGTTGACGATCTAGTGAAGAAAAATGGATTAATAAAAGTAGGTGACGCTAAGCCACTTGAATTATTATCGTATTACGGATAGTACTGAACGGAGGTGTCATTTATTGGCGTAGTGGTTAATTGCAATATGCCCGTTCCAGTCAAATATAAGTGTATCAAATGTGGAGGAGATTGCGACCTACCAAACAGAAAATGTTTCCCATGTGAAGCTCAGGAGTTTTTTGAGGATGCAGATAAATCGAAACATATACCTAGCTCTTACTTTGACAAAAAGTGATTCAAAGTATGTTGCAGTTAATACTTTGTTGATTTAATTGAGGAATATCTAAGTAGTGCGTCTTACTTTATGATTATGTTAAATCACATAAAATGGTTTCTATATCAAAATTTAATAATTTCTTTATTATATAAAAAACTGATAAACAATTGTGTTTAAAATATTTTATTAGAAATATATATATATATATATATATATATATATATATATTACAAACAATAAAATTATTTAATTTATTGTTGTTGATGGTTTTGCAACCAATCATCTACTGGATCAATCCAATCCTGATCATGAAGCCTCCATCCTTCATCATTGTTACTGTTGCTATTGCTGCTATTGTTGTTGTTGTTGCTGCTGCTATTGTTGTTGTTGTTGCTGCTGTTGCTACTGCTGCTATTGTTGTTGTTGTTGTTGTTGTTGTTGTTGTTGTTGTTGTTGTTGTTGCTGCTGGTGCCACTGCTGGTATTGTTGTTGTTGCTGCTGTTGCAGCCGTTACATGTGTAATATTGCCTCTGTGTTTGTTCGTTTTGTAGACGGAGACTTCGTCTACATTTTACCAGATGGTTTGCCATGCGATGGCTTAACACGCGATGAAACGGTACCAATGGGCAAGTTCTAAATTCTGTAACAATAGATAAGTATATGTAAATTAAAAGTCAAATTAAAAAATTTACTATCACTTACCACTGTGATCCATATTAGCAGAAATATGAAAGAATCAAGTTATGATATTGTTTTAGTGTCAAAACAATGATACATTTATGTGTTTTGTTCAGACTTATATATGCTAACAGCTGGAAATTAGTAGCCCTTCCATTATCCTCCATGTAGGAGGAGTAAACATAAGAAGAGGGGGACTGCTTTGGAGGGAGAGGTATGGGTGGGAATGATATATGTGGTATAATATATATCAGTCTTATTTGAACAATCAGTTAAATAAAACATTAATTTACAATCAACATGGATCTACAAAAGTTGAACAAAGAAACATCTTTTAAAGAACTGAAGAACCTGAAAGAGTTGGAAATAAACCGAAGTTATAAAATAGTGAAGTTGAGGTTTAGTAAAACCAAATATGGCGATAGTATTTTGGCTGAAACTGAAGATTTTACCACCTACTTACCCCGAAGATTTTATATGTACTTTGAAAAAGAAGGTATTGACAAATTCAACGATGGGCTAAGAAGTCGACCTGTATATCTGGTTAGTAAGGGAAAAGTTGGGATGACAACGAACGTTATATTTACCGAGGGAGATGCATTATAATTGTGTTGTAGGAAATAAAAATATTTGTATTGAATGGATTTTTTTTATTCTACCTCATGTACAGTATAAAAATAAATCCTTGACTATCATGTCTTCTACTCCAAGTAAATGATACAGTGACTATTTTGTCTTCGAATTAATGAAACTTGAACACCCTTAAGAATTTCTTACAATTGGTAAATAATGTTAGGTAAAATTTTTTTCCACTTAATCTAACATTATACAAACATATTCTTGATATTTTGTATCAATGTTTTTGTTTTCAAATTTAAAAAAACTTCCATATTTTGTTAATATAAATGTTCAAATTATTATATATATATATATATATATATATATATATATTTGTAATTAAATGAATCATTCATGATTGACTTCAGCTTGGCGCTCAAAAAATCATACTATTTCTAGAAATATGGCTTCCGAGTAATAGTAGAGAAATAGTTATTAATTTAATTACTATGTACGAAACACGAACAAGCTACCGGGCCTCGTACATGGTAAATATAATTTGCAAGAGAATTTTAGTGTTAAAATATTTGTGTAACAATATACTACTATTTTACTTTTAATCAAAAACTAAATAATGACAAATTACTATCTCATGAATGCTCAAAGCTTTTTATATTTTTGTAATAAAATTGAATAATCTGATTGACTTGCTTGATGTTCAAAAACATACTATTTGTATCAATATGGTTTCCAAGAGATATATAATAATTATTAATTTAATTGCATATTTTTTTATTTTATTTAAATTTTCTAAGTATACAAATTTTTGCTTTGGTTACTACATATTTTCAAAATTTTTGTAATAAAACATATTTAATTTTACTATTTTACTTTTAATCAAAAACTAAATAACAAAAAGTGTTTTATTATCTCATAGATCATCAGGTGGTGATTGGGAAAGAAAACTAATGAGTAGATAATAATACTATATATTTTACGTATAACTAATACTTTACATACCTACAACTAATATTTAATGATAACTAATATTTCTACTACTCTAATATTTCTAACTATAAATCTATTTATATTTACATATTATTTACATATTATTTACATATTCATATCTTTGAATTTGGCTACGACGACCTCGTATCCTCGTAGCGATTCCATCGCGGCGGCCTTTCTCGCTTCTATATTAGCTTCACGTTCTTCGAGAACCCTCAGCTGCTCTCTGAGAGCCTCCTTTTGCCGGCGAATGGAATTTTCCTCGCCCTTCAGCGAGGATACGAGGTCCCGTGCCTTTTGAATCTTCTTTTTAATTGAAGCCAAACCTCCCTGGACACGCAGGAACCATTTTTGCCTTCGGGCTTCTTCAACAGCCCGCCTCCGCTTCTCTTCATTCATTATGGCAACCAAATCTTCCTCTTCAGCAGCGGAGGCGGACGAAGTAGAAGCCTGCGAAGGCGATAGTGATGGTGACGGCAACCTCATGTTTTTGAGGGCCACCATGTTCTTTCCTCTGTAACAAAAAATAAACGGTATTAATTTGGAAAAAAAAGGGAAGTGTTTTTTAGATTTTTTTAAAAATTCATTGTAGAATATTTACCCAGAATGAATTCTTTTCCCAGGATTCGGGAATGGCGAATTACTGACGAAGTCGTCCTCGTCATTCGCCACCACCAAGCGCATCCTTTTTGATGACGGGGACGAACCTTGGGGTGGGTGGGGTGCATTCTCCTCTTCCCGAATCGCCTCAATGGCAAGATTTAACTCTTCCGTTGTTCTACATGAAAAGAAAATATTATTAAAAACAACAAAATTATTAAGATATTAAAAATCGACATCAAAATAAGTATAGGAAATAAAAAACTTACGTTTCGTTAACAATATCGTCCATTGCTAACTGGTTTTCTCTCAGCTCACAAATTGCTTCCAATGACAAAGACATTTTATAAGATAAAATATAAACACTTGGCTAACTTGGCGATAAAGTTATCTTTGCGGTGATTCGTATAAGACTAAATGTATTCAACGAAGGTAGTGTACTTTTATAATCAAATTCTTGCAACTTGCAGATTCCAGAGCAATATGAGCATCCGGTGAATTCCCTTGAACTGTATAGGTCACTTAACTCTAGGTGTTGGATAAAATGACTTATTTCTGGTGTGCGGACGAAATTTGACACCATTTTCTGCTGAGTTAGAAAAAAATGTAATATGACACCTTATTTTGTAATTAGACACCATTTCCTGCTGAGTTAGCGAAAAATGTTATTTGACACTCGTTTTGTAATTTGACACCTCTATATGAAATTTGACACCAACGTGCTGTAATCTGATACCTTATTTTGAAACTTGACACCAACATGATGTAATCTGACACCTTATTTTGAAATTTGACACCAACGTGATGTAATCTGACACCTTATTTTAAAATTTGACACCAACGTGTTGTAACCTGACACCTTATTTTGAAATTTGACACCAACGTGTTGTAACCTGACACCTTATTTTGAAATTTGACACCAACATGTTGTAACCTGACACCTTATTTTGAAATTTGACACCAACGTGTTGTAATTTGAAACCATATATTGAAACGTGACACATTATATTTGTAACCTGACACCCTTCGTTAGCTTATCCTTTTCTTTTTTTTTTTTTTCGCTTATTTTTTTTTATTGCATTTTTGGAAAACATACTTGCCCTAGACTACGAAAAGTGACATGGAGACCCCTAGTCCTTATGCAAAATTTTGTGCTACCCCCAACCCAGATTTTCTTAATAATTGCGAATACAAATTTTATACCCTCGTTCGATAGCTTTTTATGTCCTCTTTCTAACAAAAAAAAATCAACTTTCTATCTCTTGTACTAACCGAGTTATAACAAAAATCCGTTTAAGGGATATTTTAATTTTTCACCCCTGCCCTTGAACGGGACGTCTGACGATGAAGTTTCTATAAACTTTTTTTCTCTACTCAACCTCTACTATCACTTGCTAAAGTTTCAGAAAAATTCAACGATTGCTTTCATTTTTGCATATTTCAATTTTTCCCAAAAATGTTCAAATTTTAGGTATAGATAGGATCTCCGTTGGGGGTTTTATTTCGACATAACCTGATACATGGTCAATTAGGGAATGTCAAATCATGTCGAATTTTTCTATACTTCTCAAAAAAATATGTGACCTTGAGGTATCACCTATTACAATTTTCGGAAAATAGCATTGGACAAATCCAGCAAATCTATGTAACTTTATACTATATTATAGATGCTTTTATTTCATACTAATAAAAAATCCAAAAAAAATTTCCAAATCCAAAATTTTTTCAAAAAAATATTTTTTTTTCGAGTTACCTCATTTCTGGCCGCGAATTCTGAAAGAGCACCCTCGAAAACATAAAAATCCACATTTTCACATTTTCGACATTTCTAAGTAAATAACTTTAACATTTTCAATTTTTTTTCAATCGTTTCTTAAATGAAGCAAACAATTTTTTTATCATAATATCTTCTGTGTATGTAAAGTTTTCCACCAAGATCTGACCCATAATGCATAATGTTTCACAAATTGCTAATTCTCCTACCATAATTATTAGAACCGCTGACATACTACCATTTGAAAAGTATATAAGCCATGTCCTACCGTTTGTAACCATATTACAGATATTAGTATCTCGAATAAACCATTATTTTTTACAATTAAACTTTGAAAATATAGCTTTTGCGAACATGGTTGTTTCCCAGTACGTGATTGACATTCAATGTTTTAAAATTAGTAATAATAGAGAGTGTCAAATTCAAGATCGGTGGGTTGTGAAGGAACTGGGAATATATAACGGAAAAATTTCATACCATTACTTATTTAAACCACCTTTTCCATTCCACCATTTATCAGAGGACCTAAAAAAGGAGGCAAATTGGGTTCTGAAACATCATCATGGTCTTCCATGGAACGAAGGTTTGGAATCCTTGAAAGACCTACCAATTATTCTGCAGGGTGCAACAAGATCAGCAGACATTATTTATGTCAAAGGGCGGGAGAAGGCCATGTTCCTGAGAAAGTACGTGAACAAACCGGTTGTGGAGTTTCTGGAACATCCCAAATTATGCCGGCAGGTTCCTGAATGTTGGCACCATCGACTGGACCACTGCGCATGTGCGTTGGCTAATGCATATAGCCTGTATGATTTTTATTTAAGAATTAAATAAAAAACAATATATTTTTGAATTTTATTTTAGCATAACCTGTATCATTGTTATTTATAATTAAAATAAAAAATTAATTAATATATTTTTGGGTTTTATTAATTTCTCTGTAATATAGTGTTGCAAGGCTATAGTTAAAAACATATCTTGTAGTAAACAAAAAGCAAGAGCATACCTACTTCAAAATGAATCACGTTTCACTGTATCTGCGCAAGCATCTAGCACCATTGTGCATATAAATGACTCGAGTTCTTTAATAAACCACACAGTTTATTTTACACCTCGCATACTAATCTGGTGTACTTGCTATTGTGGTTTTTCTTGACTCAGTGCTATAGTATAGTAATATTAGAAAACATGAATCCTGAAACCATTTGCTCTATTAGTTCTACAATTGTGAAAACTACTGGTGAAGCTGTAAAATTGGTAAAAAGAATAGAAGAGATAATCAGTCAAATAAAATTAGTAAAAGGTAATGTGAAATTGTTGGAAACTGTGATAAAAAATAGAATCAACAACCAAGAGGAAGCAGAAAATCCTTTCAAATTGGAAGCAAACTTGGCATTATTAAAATACTATTTAGCTAAATTGCAACAATTAAAACAGTCTTCTGGTAAAGTTGGAGCAGGCTTGGAGGACAATACTAAAAAGAAGCGTAATCGACAGTTAGTTTGGCACTCGATTAATTCTTGCTTCGATGGACGACTGTGTACAGGACTAATTGCAAATTTAAGTATTAAAGATCCATTATGTTTCTTAAATAGGGCCTTCGATAATTTTCAAAGAAAAATTAAAACACATCGTCAGAATTCAATGCTTAAAGTTAATGTTGTATTAGTATGAAATTTTATTAAACCACAAAGTGGTGATGCAGATATGAAAACGTTTTCTACAAAAAATCACATAATCGATATAAATACTAATATAAAAACTTGGTACAAAGATAACGTAATCCATGTTTTAACAAACAAATTGGAAGAATTTAGCGAAAAAGATTCAGGTTGGGCTCTTTCAGAGGTTCTACATTTAAAAGTTAATATTAACAAATTTTCACCTTTAAAAGGGGGAACATCAACTTATGTGAATTTACCGGGTTTTATATCACGTAAACGAGCTGTTGTCAATGTAGAAATTTACGATTATTTTTGTTTTTTGTGGGCTGTAGTTTCCGCTCTATATCCAGCTAACAACAAACATCCTGAAAGGGTAACAAGTTATCCGCATTTTAAAGATGTTCTAAAATATGATTCTATTGAGTTTCCAATAAAACTTGATGACATAAAGAAATTTGAAAAATTAAATAACTTATCTATTAATTTGTTTTGTATAGAAAAAAAGAACGTGCTCACTCTTTGTTTAAGCGATAATAGAAATAGTAACAGAGAAACAGAGAACCCATTAATTTACTGGTGTTGTCAACAGACAAAAATGATAATTTTACAGGATTTTCAAACGATAAAGTGTTTTTCCACTTTGCATGGATAAAGAGAATGTCTGCACTACTTTCAAAACAACTGTCTTCTCATGGACATAAAACTTTCATATGCTATAGATGCTTAAATCATTTTAGTTCTGACGATTTACTTAAAAGACATTTAGTTTACTGCAATAATATGAATAAGTGCGCCCTCAAATTTCCAAAGGAGTCGGACAAAATTTTACACTTCAAGCATTTCAGTTACAAAGAAAGAGTACCTTTCGTAATATATGCAGATCTTGAAAGTATTCTTGAACCGTGTGAAACCTTAAGAGTGGAAAATAATTCAGTTAATTATCAAAAGCATACACCATTTAGTATGGCATATTATTTGAAATGTTCATATGATAATAATTTATCAAGGTTTAAACTATATCGAGGTGATGATTGCATAAAATGGTTTATTTTAGAACTGCAACATATTGCAGTGAATATTAATAGTATCCTCGAAAATTCGAAAGAAATGGAAACTTTATCGTCCGAGCAAGAAATAAATTATGCTAACGCGACTCACTGTCACATATGCACCAAGCCATTTACATTGAAAGATATCAAAGTTCGTGATCATTGTCACCTTACCTCAAAATACAGAGGTGCTGCTCATCAAGATTGTAATCTAAATTATAAAAATTCATTTAATATACCAGTTGTCTTTCATAACTTAAGCGGCTATGATGCAAATTTTATAATGAAACAATTGGCTACCGGTTTTGCAGGTCCAATTCGGTTACTGCCAGTTAATAAAGAAAAATATATTTCATTCACTAAAACAGTTGAAGGTACTAATGTACATTTACGGTTCATCGACTCATTTCGCTTCATGGCTAGCAGTCTTGATAAATTATCTTCATATTTAGAAAATGAAAAGAAAACTATTGTTAGAGCTTCTTGTAACACTGATCAAGAATTTTATTTATTAACAAGAAAGGGTGTTTTTCCTTACGATTATATAGATTCGTGGGAAAAACTCACTGAGACATGTTTACCTGCAAAAATAAACTTTTATAGTCAATTGCATGATGAAGGTATTAAAGATGAAGATTATCAGCATGCTCTTAATGTTTGGAAAACATTTGACATAAAAACTTTGGGTGACTATTCTGATTTATACTTGAAAAGTGATGTTCTTCTTCTTGCTGACATATTCGAAAATTTTCGAAAAACTTGTTTATTAACATATGAATTGGACCCATTGCATTTTTATACTGCTCCAGGTTTAGCGTTCGATGCTATGCTTAAAACGACTGGAGTACACTTAGAACTTTTAACAGACATCGAAAAGCTCATGTTTATCGAGAGAGGTATCCGTGGTGGAGTGTCTCAGTGTTCTAATAGATACGCAAAAGCAAATAACAAATATATGGGTATATAAATATATAAATAATTTATATGGGGCTGCAATGTCTGAATATTTACCATATGGAGAATTTGAATTTCTAGAAGAGAATGAAATTGAAAATTTAGATATAATAAATATTCCAGACAATGCTGATGTTGGCTATATTTTTGATTGTGACTTAGAATATCCCACTTATCTACATGAAGTTCATAGTGATCTACCGCTAGCTCCAGAACATATGACTCCACCAATACCTTCAAGATCAAAGTTAAAGAAATTATTATTAACACTGTATCCAAAACGTAATTACGTTGTTCATTATAGGAATTTAAAAATGTATTTGAAATATGGATTACGTTTAAAGAAAGTTAACAGGGTTCTCAGATTTAAACAAGCTCCATGGTTGAAAAAGTATATTGATTTAAACACCATGTTGCGTCAGCAAGCTAAAAATGATTTTGATAAAAATTTTTATAAATTGATGATAAATGCTGTATATGGCAAATTAATGGAAAACGTAAGGAAATACAGAGATGTCCGTATGATCACTAAGTGGGAAGGGCGCTATGGAGCCCAAAATTGTATTGCAAAACCTAATTTCCATAGTTGTAGTATTTTTGATGATGATTTGATAATCATAGAAATGAATAAATTAGAAATTTTATTTAATAAACCAATATATGCAGGATTTTGTGTCCTAGATATATCTAAAACCTTTCTATATGAATTTCATTATGACTATATCTTAAAAAAATTTAATAATAGCGCAAAACTCCTGTACACAGATACCGATAGCCTAATTTATCAATTTAAAGTGCCCGATATTTATGAGTATATTAAAGAAGATAATCAGAGGTTTGACACATCTGATTATGACTCTCATAATCCATATGGAATAGAACAGAAAAACAAGAAAGTCCCCGGTTTGATGAAGGATGAAAATAATGGAAAAATTATGGTTGAATTTGTTGGCCTTCGAGCAAAAATGTATGCCTATAAAGTTATTAATAATAAGATAGTTAAAAAGTCGAAAGGTTCTACAGCAGCAAGTGTTAGAAAAATTTCATTCCAAGATTATAAAAGAACTCTTTTCGATCACGAAATTATTTATAAACCACAGCATCTTATTAGATCTAAAAAGCATAGTGTCTACACAATTCGACAAAATAAGATGATTCTTAATCCTTACGATGATAAAAGAATTTTAAATTCTAAGAATACAGATACAAAGCCATGGGGTTACAAAAGAATTTCAGACGAGGACAATGATGGTAATATTCCAAATAAAAGAATATGTATTCAAATCTGTAGAAAGAGTGAGAATAGTTTAAATACGCAGGCTTTAATCACGAGTCAGCAAATTACTGATATATAAGTAGCAAGCTAAGCGACAAAAGTCAGTTTGCTTTTGTTTCTTACACAAATAAAATGGATACAAGAAATCTGTGCAAAATTGCTTTACATTATGCAACTGTTGAAGTTTATAGTGACTTTATGAAACGATGATGAGGAAAGATTCAAGTTATTAAAAGATATCTTGGAAGAAGTGGTAATACCAGATGAAGCTTTTCAGTCGTTAACGGAACATGATATAGAACCCCATTTAGAAACCATAGAGTTGTTGATGGATAAGAAAATGGAACTTGACAAATTTATTCATAACTTGTTGGCCATATGTCAAAAAGAAGGATATGAGAATATAACCATTAAGCAGTTGAATGATGTCGTGCTAATATTACATCCTGAAATTAAAATGTCGTTCAGAATATACTTATTTGAATTGTTACTAGATGGTAAATATTATCCCTATCTCTATTGTGGGGACACCAGTTTCCCATTAAAAAATATATCAAGTAATTATAAAACCATTGATAAAACAATCGATGAAGCCATCACTAGAGCAGCATACTATGCCAGAAGCCGGACACTTCGCAAACTGTACACAATACAAAAGTCTAAGAAATTAAACTGGAAATTTCAGCCATCAACAAATGCCCATCACTCTAATGTTCTAAAATGGATTCAGGATAATATAAAGAGAGCTGAACAAAATTCAAATGCTCGCTTAGGATGGAGTTGTGGTCCCGATTCCGGACCATGGCCTTCAACACATTTGCATGATTATAATAGAACCCTTTGCATATTATATGAAATTAAAGAATAAAATGATTTAACACAGTTTAAGGTTTATTATTTATTTATTAAGTTAATATTACAATTATTAATGTAGTTATAATTTATAAAATCCTTACAGCACTAGTAAGAGGACTATATTTAACTAATCGATCATGAAGTATAAGAGCGTAACAACTTGTGCTTGAGGGAACATCTTTGTTAGTTTCGAATTCCAATCGAATATCAGCAGAACCAGATTTAAGGCTTTCATTCTGATGAGAACAATCTATAACAATTAGAGGTGCAAATTTCTTGAACTCTGCGGGTGTATAAATTGGTTCATTTTCCTTTTCATAATATGATCGTTGAAACTTTGCATACATGTCATACAAGGTTGCTATCTGATTGTTCTCAAAATTTATATTTAAATTATCATAAGGAAACATCTCAGAATTAAGATACAGCTTCATATTAATCAAATTACAATGATCAAATTGACTAAAATTTTTATTCAATTTATTTTTACGATCAGTATGGAATCCTACAATTACAAATCTAGGTTTCTCAAGTTGTGTTGCCGTCTTAATATTCCAAGTGTGACGTTGGGTTTCTTGTAAGAGAGGATACTCATGCAGTTCCCAACCTCTAAAGGCAACTTCCAGTTCCTTGTTTCTCGCTACATACTCGACCAATTTTAGTCTTTCTACATCTGCCACGGATATATGAGGCATTTTCCACAGTACGTTATTTAATATCACTTTAACTGACTCATTTTCTGTAGAATTTATTATAGCGTTAGTATCTGAATTTGAGCGAATTAACACCAACTCCTGTCGCAAATTTAAAATAATTTTCTTAAAGTCTTCACAAAATCCGAAAACAGTGGGTAAATCGATTATAACATTAAAATTTCCATTATCGTCAACTATATTTGACTGTTCGTTGTTATTAAAAAACCATCCACCATTTTGTAGATATTGAGTATCACTTCTATTGAATGATGCGTATCCCTTTAGAATTGAGGTTAGACCTGGATGACGAATGCGATCTATTACATATCCTCCCATTTCATATCTGATCTCATCAAATAAAAGCATGACACCGTTATTCACAAATGCAGCAGTTTTTGAAGGAGTATTATCAGTTTTCAGTAATTTACCTTCAATATATAACGAGCTTCCACTGGGTAATGTGTAGACATCCTGCTGTTGTATTGGAATACGAATTTCATCATTGTTATTCAAAGACGTAGATGCATAAGGCTGATGAGTATGTTTCTCAGCACTACTAACAGAATTGTCAAAATAAGCCCTCTCATTAACACTTAATATATCCATTTTTTATCACTTCTTAAAAATAACTTTAAAACCAAGAGATTCGAGAAACTTCCGATTTCTTATTGTTATTGGTTTGATGGTTCGTGTAGAACTGTCCAAAGGTTTTATGTTTACACCTCCTATATAGCTTCGACTAGAGCTACCACGTTTGTTGTATCTTATTACCATTGTAATTATTAATTACGCTTCCTTCAAATGTAGTCTTAATGACAATACCTCTCTTCCGAAATTGACGAGCTCGCCGTCTTGACTGACTATATTAACAATAATTTGATCGATAATTCGAGTGTTGATGGGTAGATACACAACGTTACTTGGAGTCTCAACAATTTTGAATCCTGCTGGTACTGTAGGAAAAAATTCATGTATAACGTGAGCTTGTCTGTCATTAATATAAGATCCACTCACAATATTGCATTCTATGCAAATGGTATTTACACTGAAAATATCTACTGGAAAATCTGATTCGTGATTACCATATGCCGCTAATTTTCGTCGTTTAAAACCAAGCCAATGTCCTATCGAATCTTCTTTAGTAAAATCTATATCCTCACTGCATTTGATTCTACACTTCAGAGTGTTATTGTTGGCTTTAATGGAAATGAGCTTTGAATATCCTTTCACAATCCCCTCTTTTGAACTATCATCGTTTTCAAGCCATCTGGGGTCGCCTAAGGCTCGTTGTAGATATTTATTTACTGAATCAATATCATAGGTTCCTTCTGGAATTTCGATGTATTTACCTTCGGATCCATAATAAAATCTATTGTTCTTATATTTTTCGATATTTGGAATTGAATTGTAGGATTCGAAACTGATTAATCCTAAGACGTAGTCTTTACTATCATCCAAAATAATTGGAGTATTATACCTAGAAGTAAGGGTTGAGCTTCTCCCAGAGAGTAGGAATGAATTCGTCGTCATCTTAGGTGTCGATGAAATATACTATTCAAAAACACCTACTGCATTCTTAATTATATAAAAATTTCAGACACAGATGACCACAGTTGAATGTATTAAATTTTTGTAACTTTTCATGGTTATACAATATTTTACATGGTTCGTTGGTATTAAGGTAATGTATCAATTCTCGTGGAGGTCTTAGGTTACCGTAACTATCAAAATATACTGCTTTTTCTCCATTCTTCTTATATGCAGTCCAATGTGTTCCAGGGCCTTTTTCATTATCGAGATTAATAATGCCGCATTCATTATATTGTACCCGATATGGTAAACTATCTTTCATAAATACACCTCGAAAATGTTGAATATTTAATTTCTTAGCCAATCTCATTAAGTCTAAATTAGTAAGAGCTCGTTTTGGTAATTTTATCGGTAACGCTTGGAGGGTGCTTTTCGTTCTAAAAAAAGACCAAATCCTTGCTTATAAGGTCTCATGTATAGTCCTTTACCCATAGCTATTTCTTCCATTGCGACATTGTGACGTTTACTTTCTTCAAGCTTTCGCTTTGCATCTTTGGCATCATTAACGGCCTTTGCAATTCCTGCAGCTCCACCACCTAAAGCACCAAGCGCACTTAAGCCAGCAAATAATGGAATTAGTGGTAGAAATCCTCCTGTTTTAGGTATTGGTATTACTCGAGTGGCTTTAATATGTTTCTTTTTAACTTTATTAACATCTTTTAATGCAACTTTAATGGCATCTTTCATATCCTTCACATTTTTACCTTTAAGCGCCACTCGTGCTTGCTTTGTTACGTCTTTAAATGGTAATGATCCACCCACCTTTCTAGATTTCACTTTACGTTTACTAGCATTACTTTTTCTTTTCTTAGTTTTTTTGTTACCACATCCCATTCCTAATTTAACTTTAGCTTTCATTGCTGTTGCCACAGCTAAGGCTGCTGCCTTTTCTCCTATGGATGCGTTTGGTGACTTAAGTCTGTCCACCGCCTTCTCACCTAAAATTTGATCTGCCTTATGGCGTTGTTCCAAGTCTTTCTCTCTGCTATAAGCCACGTCGTGTTGTTTACAAGCTTCGTCTAGACCATTAATACCCATATCACCTCTTGCTAACCTCTTCGCTAGTTTTGTACCGGGACCACAAAATTTATATCCCGGAATATGGAGCTCTACTGGTAATTTATTTATAATAGAGTCCAATATACCGCTGCCTGACTTTTTAGCTGTTCTAAGCATTTGGCACTACAAACGATTCACAAATGATATAATATTAGTATCATCATCCTATATATATATAGATAATCATAGACTGTGCTTTATTTGAAGTATTGCCTCCGTCATGCGCATTGTAAAACAATCAACAGTTTTACCTATTAACAATAGTGATATCAAAGAAAAGAAAATCTTGAAGAGACATGGAGAACTGCTACCATCCACAATCCGTTGCCTGGTTGTCGGTCCATCGAACTGTGGTAAAACTAATATTATGATTAGTTTGATTGAGCATCCTAATGGATTGAAGTTTGAAAACATTTATATTTTCTCTAAGTCTCTATATAGTCAAAATATCAATATTTAGAAGAGCTTCTAAAACCCATAAAAGGAATTGGATACTACTCCTTCAATAATTGTGACAACATTCTGCCTCCTGAAGATGTAAAACAAAATTCAATATTTATTTTTGATGATGTAGCCTGTGATAAACAAAATGTTATGAGAGATTACTTCAGTATGGGACGTCATAAAGAAGTAGATTGTTTTTATCTCTGTCAAACTTATACACGTATTCCAAAACATCTAATACGTGATAACGCAAATATATTGGTAGTCTTCAAACAAGATGACTTAAATTTGAAGCACATATATGAAGATCACATTAATACCGACATGAATTTTAATAAATTTAAAGAAATGTGTTCACTATGCTGGAAAGACAAATATGGTTTTATGGTGATTGATAAGGATAGTGATATAAGTAATGGTAGATATAGAAAGGGATTTGATCATTACATACATATATAAAGAGAGATACGTTCTGTTCACTTTATTCATCATTGTTAGTGTTCATAGAGCTAGACCGGCACTTAGCACTAAGCTGTTTTTTACTACATGGGACCGGGCATCAGACCTGTTTTTTACTGCATCAGACCTGTTTTATACTGCCTGAGACCTGTTTTTTACTGCATCAGACCTGTTTTATACTGCTTGAGACCTGTTTTTTACTGCCTGAGACCTGTTTTTTACTGCCTCAGACCTGTTTTTTACTGCCTGAGACCTGTTTTTACTGCTTTTACTGAGGTTAAGAAGAATTTGTAACTTCAATATGACTAGAAAGGAAGTTGAAGTAAAAAAATTGTTAATACAAAGGAGGAACGTAGTAAAGCAAAAGCTGAATGCTTTGAAAGAAGGAAGTATAATTCAAGAACAATCGTTTCTTCCTATCACGAAGCGTTTACAAACAATTGCCGAGAAACTTGATGGAGAGTCAAACATAAAAAGTGATGAGCCTGTAAAAAAGGAAGTAAAATCTAATTTCTCCTTTAGCTCACCGAAAAAAAGCAAAGCAAAATATAATAGCTCCAGGATTTTTAACGCACCAAGTTTCCTAGATACTTCAATTGTTGCAGAAGGAAATTCAAATGATAATGATATTGCTGACGGAGATAATGTGGAAAGTAATGAAGAACTAGATGAAAATATACAAGAAGCAAAAGATTACATTCAAACCTTAAGTAATGCACCCGACACATTGTACTATTTGGATCAACTTGATCCTTTACCCAGAGAATATGTTCATAAAATGATTGGTGATGTACATAATGAGTTTGACTTTAGGTATGGTGTTAGATATGATCCAGACCTTAATGAGCTAAAAATTGGCAACGCATCTTTACAATTCGATGGTAATGATTTGATTATAGGTGGATTAACTTATAAGGGGACTCCTGGACTATACGAGTTGGTTTTTAAGAAACATCCAGTTGGTTTCACAGAAGGTGATAGAAAAAACTACTTAGACATTGTCAAACGAACGAATGCTAATAAAAGAAACTACTCTGAAAATGAACAAATTCAGGGTAATGGATCTTACAAATATAAGAAAATCATATCCGCTTTGACCATACAACCACTAACACCACGAAGACCTCGTAGCATACAACCTCTATCTCGAAAGAGATTGGGTCTTGGTATGTTACTGGAAGCCTCGAATAGTCCAATAGATTACGTATACTGGGACGATCCTAATGAACTTGTTGATAGATTACGGCTTTTAGTTTCATCTCAAACCGCTGGTCATACAGGTCACACTAACGAGATCGTGTCTATTATCGAAGAGTTGCGTGAATCTAAAATTATTGAGTAATAAGAAGAAACTTATAACTAGCTTAAAAATGACAATCGATAAATTTGGTAGACACATAAGTCAAACACAACACTCCTTTGAGGATCATGAAGATTTTGATGTAATGTCTACAAACATTGCAGAAAACATAGTGAAGGAACTATATTATAATGTTATTTTAACATTTGAGTCCGGGGCCTTTCAAGAAAATAGTAAGAAATATCTAATATCTAATATAAAAACATGCCACGTTTTCTTCTACGAGTCAGCTATGATTGAATATGTACTGGGTTACCCCCTAATGATATCATAACTATTATAAATGAGAAGGAATTTAACTTGACAGAACTAGTCAACGTACAGTTACGTCGCGGTGACAATATCTCGTTTCGAGAAAAGGATCCGCAAACTACGAATAGTAATTTATTTGTAGAATTCTTTATACGAGTTCCTGTGGGATTCAATATATAAGAAGGAGGAATGCATACTATAATATTAGTTGGAATCCAATATGAAATCTCCTGACAAACTGAATAAATATGCAACAAGAAGTGTAAAAGAAGATATTGTCAATGAACTACACAAGCCTGCCAGAATCAATTTCAAAAGACGTAGAACCGTAATAAAAGGCCTGAACGACTTAATACAAGCTGATTTAATTGATTTGATACCATATTCAACAGAAAATAAAGGGTATAAATATGTGCTAATCGTTATTAATTGCTTCTCTAAGTTTATATGGACAGAGCCTCTAAAGAGTAAATCCGCCCAGGATGTTACAAATGCGATGAATAAAATTCTGCGAGACTTTAAGAAGATTCCAAAAAATCTACAAACCGATATGGGAAAAGAATTCTATAATGAGAATTTCAGGAAACTCATGAAAAAGTATAATATTAACCACTACAGCGTTTACAGTACAAAAAAGGCTTCTATGGTGGAACGAGTTATTAGAACTATAAAAAATATGCTTTGGCGCGCTTTTAGTTTAGGTGGGACGTATAATTGGATTCATCTGTTAGATAAAATTGTTGATAAATACAACAATACAGTTCATTCTACAACAAAGTTAAAACCAAACAAAATCACATCAAGGAATGAGAAATCTATATTAAAGTCAACATACTCTCATTTAAAACTAGCTGACAGAATAACAAAATTTAAAGTAGGCGATCATGTGAGGATTAGCAAATATAGAGAAGCTTTTAAGAAAGGGTATACACCGAATTGGTCTAGTGAAATTTTTATTATTAGGAAAATAAAATTAAGCAATCCCACAACATATTTATTGAAGGATGAGAGTGGTGAAGAAATAAAAGGAGGGTTCTATGAACTAGAGTTACAAAAAGTAAAACATCCTGACGCCTACTTAGTTGAAAAGGTGTTACGAAAAAAAGGAAATAAAGTATTTGTCAAATGGTTAGGTTATGATGATAAACATAATTCTTGGATTAATAAGAACAATGTATTGTAACACGTTTTATTGTATATGAATTGTAATAAAAAAATAAATGATTTTATATATTGCAGTATTTTATTTAGATCACTAACCCAAGATAAATTCTAATTATGATAATAAATAAGTACAGCTCATCAACATCTACCGAGCAGTGTCGAGACGCGATGTGAAGCGTGGCACCTGCCAGCCTACTTGGACTGTGACGTAATCGGTGAAAAGCTATGCCGATCCTGCTCCAGCCGCCATCTTGAATTTTGGAGCACGATCGGCATAGCTATTCTACTATCATAATTTGACTTTTGCAACAAACGGAACTAACTGGCTGAGACATTGCTGATTAAAAATAAAAGAAGCAACCTACTTATAAAAGTGTTTTATTTAATTATAATATAAATCAGATAGTACATTTTCCTTATAATAATATAGATATTCGCGTAAAGCGTTACATAACAAACTATCATTAGATATATCACAAAACGTTGAAAATATTTCATCTACATTTAGCGTTACTTTATTGGACTTAAGCCATGAACTAACCTATTCCAAAATATATCATGATATGTACTAAAATTTAAACAGTCCAACATGTTTATTCGATGCGAAATTAGATTAGCATCCAGATTCAAAAGTTCCGCCAAATCGTCTTCATAGATGTCAAGGAATAGATATAACGTGTTTGACGATTACCACCATCTTGACATGATATGTTGGGATAACATGATGTAATCGCCGCATCTATTGAATATTGCTCGTACTCGTCCGGGAAGGCTTCAGCGTCGTCATCGGTAGGTTTAGCATTAAAAAAATCCGTTTGCACATCGCACAATAACTTGATGAAGGAAATCCATTCAAATGTATCGAACGATATTTTCCTTGTGGCATTAGCTTGTAGAATTATCGCAAGAGAAAAACATCTTGCTGGACTTTGGCCGCATTGAATTTGCAAAAAGCTGAAGGCCATTTGAAAAACTGTTGGTAGAAGGTATGTGATCTCTTTGTGAGCACGTTCCTCGTAAACAGCAATGTTGTATTTTAAATCAAGTTAGTTGAATCTACCACAACCAGCAGCTGCAGCAGCAGCAGCACACTACCGCCCTCTATCAAAGTATGTTGGAATTATCGATCCAACTGTTGTGGCTTTTGTCGAAACCCAGCCACTTGACATATGCTTTGTTTCCATTTCTTCTAAGTAACTTCTCCACAAGATAGATGTCGGGGCTGGCGGTTTTTTGTAGTTCTTCGGTGTAAAAGGCGCCTTTGATGGGTCGTCCCTGCAAATCCTCCAAAAGGTATGTAACGGGGGTTATGTTAACTGTTGCAATTTTAAAGAGTTCAGTTGTCCAATTGGGAGTGTAGCCTTTATCAATTTCATGTTTATTTTTACTTATGCGCACGTCACCAACTTTGTTGTCTTGTAATTTGTATGTTAAGTTCTGATTTATTTCTTGTTTGTTTTCTTGTAATCTGAATGTTAAGTTCTGATTTCTTGTTTGTTTTCTTGTAACTGGATGACTGCCATTTGATTAAATAGTTGAGCCATTAAATTTTTTAAATTTTCTGATTGGTTTGTGTGTGTTTCTGTGGTAGCTGTTTGTGTGTTATTGTTTGTGTTCTAGTGTTCACTGCCCGCCCCCCACAACTCTATAGTTTTCACGATCATTACCGTCTGAAGCCATAGTGATTTTACCTGATCACAATTCCATAAACTATATCTCCCACTTATTTCTCGCCCCACGTTGTCGCGTTAAATTTCTATGTTTATTGTATATGTTCTCATACCTTAATTTGTGTTTACTTTTAAATGAGAATTTATTTTGAATTTCGTTGAGCGTGAAAATTGATTAAACATGGTGTTTAAATCAATATGATTTTGCAACCACGGAGCTTGTTTAAATCTGAGAACCCTGTTAACTTTCTTTAAACGTAATCCATATTTCAAATACATTTTTAAATTACTGTAATGAACAACGTAATTACGTTTTGGATACAGTGTTAATAATAATTTCTTTAACTTTGATCTTGAAGGTATTGGTGGATTCATGTGTTCTGGAGCTAGGGGTGATGACTATGAACTTCATGTAGATTAGTGGGATATTCTAAGCCACAATAAAAAATATAGCCAACATCAGCATTGTCTGGAATATTTATTATATCTAAATTTTCAATTTCATTCTCTTCTAGAAATTCAAATTCTCCATATGGTAAATATTCAGACATTGCAGCCCCATATAAATTGTTTATATCAAAATACATTAGATATGTAGACTCTTGATTTGAATCATACTGATCACCCATATATTTGTTATTTGCTTTTGCGTATCTATTAGAACACTGAGACACTCCACCACGGATACCTTTCTCGATAAACATGAGCTTTTCGATGTCTGTTAAAAGTTCTAAGTGTACTCCAGTCGTTTTAAGCATAGCATTGAACGCTAAACCTGAAGCACTATAAAAATGCAATGGATCCAATTCATATGTTAATAAACAAGTTTTTCGAAAATTTTCGAATATGTCAGCAAGAAGAAAAACATCACTTTCTTTTCAAGTATAAATCAGAATAGTCACCCAAAGTTTTTATGTCAAATGTTTTCCAAACATTAAGAGCATGCTGATAATCTTCATCTTTAATACCTTCATCATGCAATTGACTATAAAAGTTTATTTTTGCAAGTAAACATGTATCACTGAGTTTTTCCCACGAATCTATATAATCGTAAGGAAAAACATCCTTTCTTGTTAATAAATTAAATTCTTGATCAGTGTTACTGTAAGCTCTAACAATAGTTTTCTTTTCATTTTCTATTTCTAAATATGAAGATAATTTATCAAGACTGCTAGTCATAAAGCGAAATGAGTCAATGAATCGTAAATGTACATTAGTACCTTCAACTGTTTTAGTAAATGAAATATATTTTTCTTTGTTAACTGGCAGTAACCGAATTGGACCTACAAAACCGGTAGCCAATTGTTTCATTATAAAATTTGCATCATAGCGGCTTAAATTATGAAAGACAATTGGTATACTAAATGAATTTTTATAATTTAGATTACAATCTTGATGAGCAGCACCTCTGTATTTTGAGGTAAGGAGACAATGATAACGAACTTTGATATCTTTCAATGTAAATGGCTTGGTGCATATGTGACAATGAGTCGCGTTAGCATAATTTATTTCTTGCTCGGACGATAAAGTTTCCATTTCTTTCGAATTTTCGAGGATACTATTAACATTCACTGCAATATGTTGCAGAAATTCAATGTTGTTATTCCGAAATAAACCATTTTATGCAATCATCACCTCGATATAGTTTAAACCTTGATAAATTATTATCATATGAACATTTCAAATAATATGCCACACTAAATGGTGTATGCTTTTGATAATTAACTGAATTATTTTCCACTCTTAAGGTTTCACACGGTTCAAGAATACTTTCAAGATCGGCAGATATTACAAAAGGTACTCTTTCTTTGTAACTGAAATGCTTGAAATGTAAAATTTTGTCCGACTCCTTATATTATTGCAGTAAACTAAATGTCTTTTAAGTAAATCGTCAGAACTAAAATGATTTAAGCATCTATAGCATATGAAAGTTTTATGTCCATAAGAAGACAGTTGTTTTGAAAGTAGTGCAGACATTCTCTTTATCCATGCAAAGTGGAAAAACACTTTATCGTTTGAAAATCTTGTAAAATTATCATTTTTGTCTGTTGACAACACCAGTAAATTAATGGGTTCTCTGTTACTATTTCTATTATCGCTTAAACAAAGAGGGAGCACATTCTTTGTTTCTATACAAAACAAATTAATAGATAAGTGATTTAATTTTTCAAATTTCTTTATATCATCAAGTTTTATTGGAAATTCAATAGCATCATATTTTAGAACATCTTTAAAGTGCGGATAACTTGTTACCGTTTCAGGATGTTTGTGTTAGCTGGATATAGAGCGGAAACTACAGCCCACAAAAAACAAAGAGAATCGTTATTTGCTACATAACAGCTCTTTTAGGTGATATGAAACCCGGTAAATTCACATAAGTTGACGTTCCCCCTTTTAAGGGTGAAAATTTGTTAATATTAACTTTTAAATGGAGAACCTCTGAAAGAGCCCAACCTGAATCTTTTTCGCTAAATTATTCCAATTTGTTTGTTAAAACATGGTTTACGTTATCTTTGTACCAAGTTTTTATATTAGTATTTATATCTATTATGTGATTTTTTGTAGAAAACGTTTTAATATCTGCATCACCACTTTGTCGTTTAATAAAATTGCATACTAATACAACATTAACTTTAAGCATTGAATTCTGACGATGTGCTTTAATTTTTCTTTGAAAATTATCGAAGGCCCTATTTAAGAAACATAATTGATCTTTAATACTTAAATTTGCAATTAGTCCTGTGCACAGTCGTCCATCGAAGCAAGAATTAATCGAGTGCCAAACTAATTGTATTTTTACGCTTATTTTTAGTACTGTCCTTCAAGCCTGCTCCAACTTTACCAGAAGACTGTTTTAAGCGTTGCAATTTAGCTAAATAATATTTTAATAATGCTGTTTGCTTCCAATTTGAAAGGATTTTCGGCTTTCTCTTGGTTGTTAATTCTATTTTTTATCACAGTTTCCAACAATTTCACATTACCTTTTACTAATTTTATTTGACTGATTATCTCTTCTGTTCTTTTTACCAATTTTACTGCTTCACCAGTAGTTTTCACAATAATTGTAGAACTAATAGAGCAAATTGTTTCAGGATTCATGTTTTCTAATATCACTATACCATAGCACTGAGTCAAGAAAAACCTCAATAGTAAGTACACCAGATTAGTATGCGAGGTGTAAAATAAACTGTGTGGTTTATTAAAGAACTCGAGTCATTTATATGCACAATGGTGCTAGAAGCTTGCGCAGATTCAGTGAAACGTGATTCATTTTGAAGTAGGTATTCTCTTGCTTTTTGTTTACTACAAGACATATTTTTAACTATAGCCTTGCAAGACTATATTACAGAGAAATTAATAAAACCCAAAAATATATTAATTATTTTTTTATTTTGATTATAAATAACAATTATATAGGTTATGCTAAAATAATAAAATTCAAAAATATATTGTTCTTTATTTCATTCTTAAATAAAAATCATACAGGCTATATGCATTAGCCAACGCACATACGCAGTGGTCCAGCCGATGGTGCCAACATTCAGGAATCTGCCGGCATAATTTGGGGTGTTCCAGAAACTCCACAACCGGTTTGTTCACGTACTTTCTCAGGAACATGGCCTTCTCCCGCCCTTTGACACTTAAATAATGTCTGCTGATCTTGTTGCTCCCTGCAGAATAATTGGTAGATCTTTCAAGGATTCCAAACCTTCGTTCCATGGAAGACCATGATGACGTTCCATCACCCAATTTGCCTCCTTTTGTAGGGCCTCTAATAAATGGTGGAATGGAAAAAGTGGTTTCAATAAGTAATGGTATGAAATTCTTCCGTTATATATTCCCAGTTCCTTCACAGCCCACCGATCTTGAATTTGACACTCTCTATTATTACTAATTTTAAAACATTGAATGTCAACCACGTACTGGGAAACAACCATGTTCGCAAAAGCCATATTTTCAAAGTTTAATTGTAAAAAATAATGGTTTATTTGAGATACTAATATCTGCAATATGGTTACAAACGGTAGGACATGGGTTATATACTTTACAAATGGTAATATGTCAGCGGTTCTAATAATTATGGTAGGAGAGTTATCAATTTGTGAAACATTATGCATTATGGAACAGATTTTGGTGGAAAACTTTACATACACAGAAGATATTATGATAAAAAAAAATGTTCGCCTCATTTAAGAAACGATTGAAAAAAAATTGAAAATGTTAAGTTATTTACTTTAAAATGTGAAAATGTGGATTTTTATGTTTTCGAGGGTGCTCTTTCATAATTCGTGGCCAGAAATGAGGTAACTCGAAAAAAAAAATTTTTTTTGAAAACATTTTGGATTTGAAAATTTTTTTTGAAAAAATTTTGGATTTGGAAATTTTTTTTGGATTTTTTTTAGTATGAAATAAAAGCGTCTATAATATAGTATAAAGTTACATAGATTTGCTGGATTTGTCCAATGCTATTTTCCGAAAATTATAAAAGGTGATACCTCAAGGTCACATATTTTTTTGAGAAGTATAGAAAAATTCGACATGATTTGACATTCCCTAATTGACCATGTATCAGGTTATGTCAAAATAAAACCCCCAACGGAGATCCTATCTATACCTAAAATTTGAACATTTTTTGAAAAAAATTCAAAAATGCAAAAATACAAAAATGAAACCAATCCTTGAATTTTTCTCAAACTTTAGCAAGTCATAGTAGAGGTTGAGTAGAGAAAAAAAGTTTATAGAAACTTCATCATCAGACGTCCCAAAATACCCCTTAAATGGATTTTTTTTATAACTCGGTTAGTACAAGAGATAGAAAGTTGAATTTTTTTTATGTGAAAGAGGACATAAAAAGCTATCGAACAAGGGTATAAAATTTGTATTCGCAATTTTGAAGAAAATCGGGGTTGGGGGAAGCACAAAATTTTGCTTAAGGACGAGGGGTCTCCCTGTCACTTTTCGTAGTCTAGGACAAGTATGTTTTCCAAAAATGCAATAAAAAAAGAAAGAAAAACTAACGGAGGGTGTCAGGTTACAAATCTAATGTGTCAATTTTCAATATATGGTGTCAAATTACAACACGTTGGTGTCAAATTTCAAAATAAGGTGTCAGATTACAGCACGTTGGTATCAAATTTCAAAATAAGGTATTAGATTACAGCACATTGGTGTCAAATTTCATATTGGAGTCAAATTTCATATAGAGGTGTCAAATTACAAAACAAGGTGTCAAATTTCAAAATATGGTGTCAAATTTCAAAACAAGGTGTCCGATTACAACACTTCGGTGTCACATTTCATATCGGGATCTAAAATTTCAAAACGGGTGTCAAATTACATTTTTCCTTAACTCAGCAGGAAATGGTGTCTAATTACAAAATAAGGTGTCATATTACATTTTTTGCTAACTCAGCAGAAAATGGTGTCAAATTTCATCCGCACACTCAGAAATAAGTCATTTTATCCAACACCTAGAGTTAAGTGACCTATACAGTTCAAGGGAATTCACCGGATGCTCATATTGCTCTGGAATCTGCAAGTTGAAAGAATTTGATTATAAAAATACACTACCTTCGTTGAAAACATTTAGTGTTATACGAATTACCGCCAAGACAACTTTATTTAAAAGTGTTTTTGTAGTACCATTTTTAACTTAACTAACAACATGTCTTTATCATTAGATACAATTTGCGAGTTGAGAGAACGAGAATTGGCAATCGAGGATATTGTTAACGAAACGTAAGTTTTTTATTTCCCATACTTATTTTGATGATGATTTTTAATATGTTAATAATTTTGTTGCTTTTAATAATATTTTCTTTTCATGTAGAAGAACGGAAGAGTTAAACCTTGCCATTGAGACAATTCGAGAAGTGGAGGATGCACCGAGTACATCAAGTGGGAAAGGTTCGTCCCCTGATAGAGCCTCAAAAAGGATGCGCTTGGTGGTGGCGAATGACGAGGACGATTTCGTCAATTCTCCATTCTCTACTCAACAGGAAAATGGGGAAAGAATTCATTCTGGGTAAATATTCTACAATGAATTTTTAAAAAAATCTAAAAAGAAACACTTACATTTTTTTTAAAATTAATATCGTTTAGTTTTTGTTGCAGATGAAAGAACATGGTGGCCCTGAAAAGTATGAGGTTGTCGTCGCCATTGATTTCGCAGGCTTCTACTTCGTCCGCCTCTGCTGCTGACGATGAAAATTTGGTTGCCTTAATGGATGAGGAGAAGCGGAGGCGGGGTGCTGAAGAATCCCGCAGGCCAAAATGGTTCCAGCGTGTTCAAGGGGGTTTGAATTCTATTAAGAGAAAAATTCAAAATGCACGGGACCTCGTATGCTCGCTAAAGGGTGAGGAGAAATCCATTCGGAGGCAAAAGGAGGCTCTCAGGGAGCAACTGAGGGTTCTCGAAGAACGGGAAATTAATATAGAAGCAAGAAAAGTCGCCGCAATGGAATCGCTACGAGAATACGAGGCCGTCGTAGCCAAATTCAACGATATGAATATGTAATATAAATAACAATATGTAAATATAGATTTACAGTTAGAAATATTAGAATAGTAGAAATATTAGTTATTATTAAATATTAGTTATTGTTAAATATTAGTTGTATGTAAAATATATAGTATTATTATCTACTCATTAGTTTTCTTTCGCAATCACTACCTGATGATCTATGAGATAATAAAAAGCTTTTTGTTATTTAGTTTTTGATTGAAAGTAAAATAGTAAAATTAAGTATTTTTTATTACAAAAATTTTGGAAATATGTAGTAACCAAAGCAAAAATTTTTATACTTAGAAAACTTAAATAAAATAAAAAATATGCAATTAAATTAATAATTATTATATAACCCTTGGAAACCATATTGATATAAATAGTATGTTGTTGAATATCAAGCTAGTCAATCAGATTATTAAATTTTATTACAAAAATATAAAACACTTTGAGCATTCATGAGATAGTAATTTGTCATTATTTAGTTTTTGATTAAAAGTAAAATAATAGTATATTGTTACACGAATATTTTAACACTAAAATGCTCTTGCAAATTATATTTACCATGTACGACACCCGGTAGCTTGTTCGCATTTCGTACATAGTAATTAAATTAAAAACTATTTCTCTACTATTACTCGGGAAGCCATATTTCTAGAAATAGCATGATTTTTTGAGTGCCAAGCTGAAGTCAATCATGAATGATTCATTTAATTACAAAAATATATATAATAATTTGAACATTTATAATAACAAAATATGGAAGTTTTTTTAAATTTGAACACAAAAACATTGATACAAAATATCAAGAATATTTTTGTACAATGTTAGATTAAGTGGAAAAAAATTTTACCTAACATTATTTACCAATTGTAATAAATTGGTAAATAATGAATAATGTAAATAATATAATATAATGTAAATAATATATATATAGATATATATATATATAGCCTTATTCAGAACCCATATAAAAAACTTTGAGGATATGTGCATCCTTAAATAAGTAATCGATATCACCAAAAAAATTGTAATAAAAGTAATTAGGATTTCCCGTAAACAATGTTTAAAGTTATACCATTATAAAGGACTAAGTGGATGGGCAACTGTACTTCAACGAGATCGGATATACAACATTCCGACAAAAAACAGTAAACAAGTTTTTTGTACCTGGAATGTCTATCTATCTTTAAGTTTATTTTAAAGTGAAAACGCTGCAAATCTTTTTTGCGCAGGGCGCGCCGGTTTCTTTCGTGCTAGCTAGTTTGCATTGTCAATCCCACAGTGGACCAGTATCCAGCGGCGTGCAATGAAAAATTTTTAAATAGTTTTCAGACCCCGCCAAAAAAATTTCTTTTTGCACTACCACATTTCTACATGTATGTTGAACATCCTCAAATTTTATTTTCGATAGGTTCTGAATAACCCTGTATATATATATATTACAAACAATAAAATTATTTAATTCATTGTTGTTGTTGATGGTTTTGCAACCAATCATCTACTGGATCATTCCAATCCTCATCATGAAGCCTCCATTCTTCATCATTGTTACTGTTGTTGTTGTTTCTGTTGCTGTTGCTGCTGCTGATGCTATTGTTGTTGCTGCTGTTACAGCATTTTCAAAATTAAGAAATTAGGATATCAAATCTCATAAAATAAATTAGAAAACCAAAGGGTACAGATTCCATAAATCAAAGAGGAAATCAATCACTATTTAAAATTTTAGAAAAGTAAATTAGAATTTATGATGTAAGTAGATTAGATAAGGTAACTAAAGTGAGTGAAGTGAAAAATTTAAAAAAATAAATCAAAATATTAGTGTCAGACAGAAAATAAAAAGGTCACCAAGGAGATAATAATAGAAAATTAATTTGGAAGGAGATGTCAGAGAATTTTAAAATATAAATGAATTTAAATAAAACTTGGAAAAACCAATAAAGATAGTAGAGAAGCATATAAGGAAGAATAATAAAAGATTGAAGAAGGAGATAATAAAAAGAAGAAATTATAAAGCATTGAAATAAAATAAACCTAGAACAAAACATGAAAGAAAGTGGATAAGCGTAAAAAAAGGACAAGGAAATAGAAATAAAAGGTTAGCATTTTAAAATTAGTAAGGGATAAGGGTTGATATAAAATTTCAAGATCAAATTAAACGTCAAAACTATTAAAGTCATTAAGTCATATAAAACAAGATAATAAGAATGTTAATATAAATGAATACTCAATTAAAAGAGATAAATTCGTAAAGATATTATATAATATATTGACAAAGCAAAAGGAATCTGACAAGAAAGAATATTAAACTAATCAGAAGACAATTAAAAGAATAAGGTTATAGAATAGAAAACAAAAACAAGATTAGTGAGTTAGATAATATAGACTCTATAATTATATTTAAAGAGACCATAGATATATTATAAGTTATAGTAAGTTACCATAGGATAAGTGGGAATGAGATAATAGGCAACCAGTAAAAGACATGATATGGATATATGAATTAAACAACCAACAATACTAGTAAAAGAGAATATAAAACAAATATTATCTGTATTGAGTTTTATTGGCAATAAAAGAGGATTTGTAGATCAAATAATATTTATAATAATTGTTAATAAAAGGCTATTTGTCATAATTTTAAAGGTGGATTGATTTAAAATCATAATATTTCATTGTAAATAATTAAAATAGATTACAAAACACTCTTCAGAACTCGTTGAGAATATAATCTCAGCTCTACTGTATGAGTTGGAAAAAGATCAAATGATGTAAAAATTTATATAAATTTAAATATTTTGGGAGATTTGATATATATATATATATATATATATTTATATATGTATTATATTGTTTAAATTGTAAAATATAGACGCAAGCTTCTTGGCTATGGAGATATTCTAATGAAAAATACTAAATTCAATATACAGAGTATATACCTACATCATTCTTTTTTATTATTTAATCATAAATATTTTACCAAGTGTTTTAATTTTTATGCTGCATTTTGATAACTTCAAGTCAAGGAAAGCTTATTAAATTCAAACTATATTTTTTTCTCCGTTCAGACAAGAACAAAAATTAGCTTTCAAAGTGTGTTGTGATTATTCATAATATTTACAAATTCCTATCAAAGTGTCGATGAGATATTAGGGTCAACGATGAACGTTCTTTCTTAAAATTGTTTTATTTATTGAGGGGTTTTTATTATAATTTACAATACAAGATTTCATGTTTGAGGGAAGATTAGAAGTGTGATATTTTAATAAAATATTGCATACATGTACCTATACATTAAATTTAGCTTTAATTGGTTCTTTTGATTGCCTAGTTATCCATCTTGTACGTAGTGGTTGTCAACATTTTACGTGACGGTTGTCAACAGTTACCCACATTTAGCTACATTTAAAGTTTATTTGTTAAAAATTAAATTAAAATAATTCACATAAGACGACTGAAAGTTAATAAAGAGGATATACTTTTTATAATTTAAAATGAATCTCCGTACTTCTTACCTTAAAGCCATCTGTATGACATAATCATTGATAAATATTATGCAATATTATGTGATTCGAGGCTATGTACAGGTTTCGAGATTATACCACATGGTTTTATTAGATTATTTCAATATTTTTTAATATATATGAATGACTTATTGCATACAGGTAGTTCAAATATTAAAAATATAGACTTATAATCGGCGTTCAATAGTAGTAATATTATTTTGATTTATTTGTATTTATAAATAATGCCATATGTATATGTATTGACTTATCGGTTATTTTTTAATAATATTTTGATTCATTTATATCACGTTTCTTGATTGTTTCAGGTTACAAGACGGTTGAAACTGACTACATAGAACTTTTCCCAGTTTAAAAAACAGTATCATCGTTAGTGCTTATTGTGCTTCGAGGCTACGTGCCGGTTTGGAGATTATATTGACCGATATAAAAATGACTGACAACGTCTAGTTTCTCATTTATATTGTTAGTGTTCGAAAGAGAGAGGACGTATCCTAGCTCTTATCATGAGTGCATCAGAAATTTTGAATTATTTAATCTTCACCATCTCTAGTATTTTTGGTATGTTGTCTACATCATACACCGAGGAGGCTGCTCGAGATGGTCTGAAGAATTGTACCAAGGCTGTATGGTATATTAACAAGCAGCTGAAAACTCCTAAGACCGTCGGGGAAAAACAACACCTGTTATCAACGCTAGCTACCATTAAGACCCAGAGGAACCAGATTAAGGTATACATCAAACGCGGAGCGGGCTTAGCCACTACGAAGGAAACGGCTAAACATCAAGTCCATTGGGATGACTCCAGCAGCGCGTTTACATGCAATATTCGTACAGGAATTATTTCTAATTTGAAACATAAGAACACCAGAGAATTTCTCAAGGACTGCTTCGCTCTCTTTAGACATCGAATTGTCAACACATTGAAAAAAGATGAGGCTGTCAAGGTAAATGCAGTGTTCTGTGGGCAGTTTACATTGTAAAAGGCTGATAAAATTATTGAGGAGCCAAAATATTTTAATACCAAAAATTCTTCTATTTATCGCGATATTAATTTAGATGAGTGGTTTCAAGCGTATGTTGTATCTCCTATACTAAGTTATCGGAGTATCAGGAACGTGACAGTGGGTGGGCATTAAAGAGTATAATGAATATAGGGGTAAATATTGATAAATTCACACCACAGTTAGCCTCTTCATATATAAACAAATCAAGGCAAAGCGTGCCTGTATCAACGTTAAAAACGGCGATCAAGTTTTGCTTGGGCAGTAACTTCAGCTCTTTATCCTGTTACTGATTATCGTCATCACTCTGATAGACTCTCATCATACCTCATTATTATACAGTTTTAAATTTTAAAGATATAGTTTTTCCAATGACTATTAGACAAATTCCTAGATTTGAAAATTAAAATAATTTATCTATAAACGTATATATTTTGAAAAAAATTAGTAAAAATTTTATAACTCTCCCCACATATTTAACTAAAGATAAAAAAGATCAGCATGTCAATTTATTGCTTATTCAAAATTCATATGATGATGAGAACGTAGTAGAATCTAACGATACGACCCCTATTCAGTATCATTTTGTTTGGATTAAAGATTTATCTCGACTTCTCTCTACACAACTAAGCCAAATGCATGCTAAAAAACATCTAAGGATACGGCGCCTATTCAGTACCATTATGTTTGGATCAAGGACCGTTCTCGACTTCTTTCAAAACAACTAAGCTAAACGCGTGTTAAGAAATATTTCTGTAATGTCTACATTATTTTTATAGCCAAAAAAAGTTGGCTAAACATTATGAAGATTGTAAAAACATGAATGAACGTAAGATTAGGTTACCGAGCGAGAAGGATAAAGATTTGAAATTTAAAAATTATAAAAATAAGGAAAAGGTACCGTTCATCGTATACGCTGACTTGGAAAGTGTCCTCAAGCAGGTGAATGACAAAAATAAATATCAAGAACATATTCCGGCTGCAGTAGGTTATTACGTTAAATGTTCATATGATTCCTCATGATCTTTTTATCGATCTTATCGGGGTGAGGATTGTATGTCTTGGTTTGCGAGGGAACTTAAGCAATTTTCAGAAGATGTTGAAACCGTTTTTCTTTGCCCTTATGATATTGATATGACGTCACAGCAGGAACTTGAGTTTCAGGGAGCTACACACTGTCATATTTGTGAACGGCCTTTCGGTTCTGAGGATGTTAAACTACGGGCTCATTTTCATTTAAGTCCTGAAAATAACTGTAGGGGTGCTGCTCATGAGGAGTGTAATATTAATCATAAAGATACAGTAGTTATACCGGTAGTGTTTCACAATTTGAGTAGATACGGCGCTCATTTTATATTGGAAAATATCACTAATGATGTGGCAGGACGCGCTGATATATTACCTATCACTAAAGAAAAATATATATCTTTCACAAAAAATTTATATCAAAATTTAATTAAATTTCGGTTCATTGATTCATATAGATTTATGGGCTCGGCCTTGAATACTTTGGCTTCATATTTGACTAAATTTCCAAATTTAAAAATGAATGTCACGATTTAGATAATGACCGATTTAAAATGTTAACTAAAAAAGGTGTGTATCCCTATGATTTTATGGATGATTTTGATAAATTTAATTTCGAAACTTTACCTGATATTAACAGATTTTACAATAAACTTAACGATACTGACATTGAAGAGGAAGATTATGAGCATGCGAAACTTGTGTGGGAAAAATTCAAAATTCAAAATTTAGGGGAATATACTGATTTATACATGAAAACCGATATTTTACTTTTAGCTTATGTCTTTGAGCAATTCCGGAACAGTTGTCATCAAACTTACGGTTTAGATCTCGCGCATTATTACACTCTTCCTGGATATACTTGGGACTGCATGCTATTCAAAACTCCACCAACCTTGGAACTGTTGACTGATATCGACATGATAATGTTTGTCGAGCGAGGAATACGTGGAGGACTAAGTCAATGTTCAAAACGTAAATGTGTTGCTAATAATAAATATATTCCAAATTTCGACACTAGTAAACCTTCTTCTTATATAGCTTATTTTGATGTTAACAATCAGTATGGTTGGGCTATGTCACAATACTTGCCATACGGCGGGTTCGACTGGGTAGATTCAAATATTGATGTCTTCACTGTACCTGATGGTTTTCCGGAAGCCTATCTCCTCGAGGTAGACTAAGAGTACCCGGAATCCTTGCGTGATTTACATAAAGTTTTGCCTTTCTGCCCAGAACATAGCGCTCCACCCAGTTTGAAAAATAAAAAACTTTTGGCTACCCTATACAATAAAGAAAAATATATTATACACTATAGGGCTCTGAAACAAGCAATAAAACACGGTCTTATATTGAGAAAAGTTCATAGAGTTTTGAAATTTAAGCAGTCTCCCTGGTTAAAGTCATATATAGATTTGAATACTAAATTACGCCAGGCAGCTAAAAATGATTTCGAAAAAAATTTATTTAAATTAATGAACAATGCTGTTTTTGGAAAAACTATGGAAAATATTAGAAAACATTCCAATGTTAAATTTGGTTGCTATTAAACCAAATAAGACAGAAATTTTCTCCAACAAACCGATATATGTAGGAATGTCAATACTGGATCTAGCCAAGACAACCATATATGATTTTTATTATGAGTACATGAAACCGGAGTTGAGTAACGACTGTTCTTTGCTTTATACAGATACTCACTCTTTAGTGCTGGAGATAACTGATAAAGATATATTAAGACATTTATATTGATGAATCCCAGATATATTGGTATCAAAAGACAGCTAAGAGTTCACTTAACAAAATTACAATAAGAAAACAATCTGGAAAAGTAATATAAATCTAAATTTCATCATTAAAGAAAATCATTAAAATTGAAATATTTGGAAATGTCAAAAGGTGACAACATTAAGGTCAATACACGAAAGTGTCAAACAAAATATATTTAAAATTTGAAAAGATATGTAATTCTAAGAAATGAACACACCAAATTGTAAAATAAATATAAGGAAAATTGTAAATTAGCTTAAGAAGTGAATCAACTGCAACGAAAATAAAATTCAGTGTAGTGAATACAAGGTCAAAATTACAACGTATGTATCTAGCTTAAAAAGGACGCCGAAAATTCAGGAAAAACAAAGAAATTTGTTGATAAAGAGGTTGGTTACGAGAAAAGAAAGGAAAAAGACAAGAATTTTGGAGAGTATAAGTAAAATTGAATATTTGCAGAAATTGGGAGAAAAATAACAAGAATTTTAGTTAAAATCAGTTCCAGTAAACAATATAAGACAGTGACATAAAAATAAAAGCAGGACAAGATAAAATTTAAAAATTACAAAAATTTGAGACCAAGGAAGGAGAACAGGCAGTATCAAGGTACAAAAGGCCATAAAGGTACATAGAAATAAATAAAAGTCAGAGCATATAGTATCAATATAGTTGAACAGTTAGTAAACTAAACAGAGCCAAATTAACATTCGAATTACAAGTCATGAGACACGAGCAAGCACTTAAAAACTTATATAAAAATAAATAAAAGACTTGTTCACACTAAACCAAAGTGCACTTAAAACTTTCATAAACTTTAGTTTTCTTTAAAAATTAGTAAAAATAGACAGCACTCGAACTAGTGTACGCCATAGTTTCGCAGACTGACATCTATTGGACAATTATCGTATAGTTAAGAGAATAGGGAAGAGTTATGCAACCAATTATACAGGTTATTGCTGTAAAATCTGCATAAATTAAGATTGAAATTTAAAAATTACCTGTATAGTTCGGTCACAAAATTAGTTATTAGATAGTAGATTAATTTATGTGTAGGATAGATAAAATAAGGAGAATTTCAAAGAGTTACATATTATTTAATAAGAGAAGCACATTTATAATAAGTAATGTGTAATGTTAACATGTTTCTAGATTGAAATCATTTATAAAATATTTCTGAGGAGGTTTATTAAAATAAATACTGTTTTGTTTTGAACTAAATTTTTAATGTATGTATTGATAAAGTGAGAGAGAGAATGAAATAGCTGGCCTGAACTTGCTACTAGAGAGAAAGAGATTTTCATGCATATAATAACAAATTGAGCTAAAGCCGAGGGTAATAAGAGAATTCAAAAGTAAGTATTCAATATCTTAAAAAAAGAAAATTAAAAAAAAAAACAAATCATTCATTAAAAATAAAAATTATAAAGAGCCTAAAATAAACAAAACATTTCATTTAAATTTAATAAATAGTATTATAAAATAACGAACAACTTAATGCAAATGTTACAATATATGACGTCATTCGTCGCGACTGCCATAATCGTTTCGATACCTCAGGCTACCCACCTGCTAATCAATATAACATTCCCCATGTGAATAAAAAGGTTTTAGGCTTGATGAGTGATGAATTGCATGGTATACCGATAGAACTCTTTGTGGGACTTAGATCTAAAATGTATGCTGTCAAATATCTGGGGTCAGACAATATTGGTAAAAAGATTAAGGGTATTAAGAAAAGCGTTATAAAAAATGTTATTACCTTGGATGATTATGTAGAATTTGTCGATAATTTTAAAAATTAATATATTAGTCAAAATTTAATTCAGTCTGAAAACATGCTGTATTTTCCGTAACCCAAGAAAATATCGCCCTCAGTCCTGACGATGATAAGCGGTATTTGATTGAGGGGTCATATAAAACTCTGCCTTGGGGACACTATTCAATTATAGATACATGTCAACGCTCCTCACTTTTTACAAATTTCTCTCAAAATATAATTTGAAATTCAAATTTTATATATTAAAACGGTTCTTCTAATAAAATCTCTATAAAGCCAGATGCACTATCTCCCTCAGACACTTAAACCTTGATCATCAATCAGCTAACATGCCTAAAGAATGTTTCTGGGGAAGAGCATGTAATTGCTCTGAATGTACACCTAAACTCAAAGATCATTGCGAAGAATGTGGAAATGAATCCTATAGAGTTGCATTCACATACCAACGAGATAGAAACGGAATAGGATAATATAAATTTGTTACATATCGTCAAGATTGCTATCAGCTATGCTGGCCTAAAGAAAACATCCAAATTCCAAAATGTGATTAATCAAGTAGATGGAATACCACAAATTACCTCAACAGATGATTTGGCTACTATATTGAAAAAACATTTTGCATTGCAGTATCCTCTCTTAGAAGAACTACAGAAAATCTTCAAAGGATCTGCATATATATAATAATTCATCTAAGTAGAATAGCTATGCCGATCGTGTTCCAAAATTCAAGATGGCGGCTGGAGCAGGTTCGGCATAGCTTTTCACCGACTATGTGACAGTCCAAGATGGTGGCTGGCTGGTAATATTATTACTACAATTTCGAATTTATCTTGGGTTGACGATCTAGTGAAGAGAAATGGATTAATGAAAGTAGGTGACGCTAAGCAACTTGAATTATTATCTTATTACGGATTGTGCTGAAGGGAGGTGTCATTTATTGGCGTAGTGGTTAATTGCAATATGCCCGTTCCAGCCAAATATAAGTGTATCAAATGTGGAGGAGATTGCGACCTACCAAACTGAAAATGTTTCCCATGTGAAGCTCAGGAGTTTTTTGAGGATACAGATAAATCGAAACATATACCTATCTTACTTTGACAAAAAGTGATTCAAAGTATGTTGCAGTTAATACTTTGTTGATTTTATTGAGGAATATCTAAGTAGTGCGTCTTACTTTATGATTATGTTAAATCACATAAAATGGTTTCTATATCAAAATTTAATAATTTCTTTATTATATAAAAAACTGATAAACAATTGTGTTTAAAATATTTTATTAGAAATATATATATTACAAACAATAAAATTATTTAATTTATTGTTGTTGATGGTTTTGCAACCAATCATCTACTGGATCAATCCAATCCTGATCATGAAGCCTCCATCCTTCATCATTGTTACTGTTGCTGTTGCTACTGCTGCTATTGTTGTTGTTGCTGATGTTGCTGCTGTTGCAGCCGTTACATGTGTAATATTGCCTCTGTGTTTGTTCGTTTTGTAGACGGAGACTCCGTCTACATTTTACCAGATGGTTTGCCATGCGATGGCTTAACACGCGATGAAACGGTACCAATGGGCAAGTTCTAAATTCTGTAACAATAGATAAGTATATGTAAATTAAAAGTCAAATTAAAAAATTAACTATAACTTACCACTGTGATCCATATTAGCAGAAATATGAAAGATTCAAGTTATGATATTGTTTTAGTGTCAAAACAATGATACATTTATGTGTTTTGTTCAGACTTATATATACTAACAGCTGGAAATTAGTAGCCCTTCCATTATCCTCCATGTAGAAGGAGTAAACATAAGAAGAGGGAGACTGCTTTGGAGGAAGAGGTATGGGTGGGAATGATATATGTGGTATATATATATATATATATCAGACTTATTTGAACAATCAGTTAAATAAAACATTAATTTACAATCAACATGGATCTACAAAAGTTGAACAAAGAAACAGCTTTTAAAGAACTGAAGAACCTGAAAGAGTTGGAAATAAACCGAAGTTATAAAATAGTGAAGTTGAGGTTTAGTAAAACCAAATATGGCGATAGTATTTTGGCTGAAACTGAAGATTTTACCACCTACTTACCCCGAAGATTTTATATGTACTTTGAAAAAGAAGGTATTGACAAATTCAACGATGGGCTAAGAAGTCGACCTGTATATCTGGTTAGTAAGGGAAAAGTTGGGATGACAACGAACGTTATATTTACCGAGGGAGATGCATTATAATTGTGTTGTAGGAAATAAAAATATTTGTATTGAATGGATTTTTTTTATTCTACCTCATGTACAGTATAAAAATAAATCCTTGACTATCATGTCTTCTACTCCAAGTAAATGATACAGTGACTATTTTGTCTTCGAATTAATGAAACGTGAACACCCTTAATAATTTCTTACAATTGGTAAATAATGTTAGGTAAAATTTTTTTCCACTTAATCTAACATTATACAAACATATTCTTGATATTTTGTATCAATGTTTTTGTTTTCAAATTTAAAAAAACTTCCATATTTTGTTATTATAAATGTTCAAATTATTATATATATATATTTGTAATTAAATGAATCATTCATGATTGACTTCAGCTTGGCGCTCAAAAAATCATACTATTTCTAAAAATATGGCTTCCGAGTAATAGTAGATTAATAGTTATTAATTTAATTACTATGTACGAAACACGAACAAGCTACCGGGCCTCGTACATGGTAAATATAATTTGCAAGAGAATTTTAGTGTTAAAATATTTGTGTAACAATATACTACTATTTTACTATTAATCAAAAACTAAATAATGACAAATTACTATCTCATGAATGCTCAAAGCTTTTTATATTTTTGTAATAAAATTGAATAATCTGATTTACTTGCTTGATGTTCAAAAACATACTATTTGTATCAATATGGTTTCCAAGAGATATATAATAATTATTAATTTAATTGCATATTTTTTATTTTATTTTCTAAGTATACAAATTTTTGCTTTGGTTACTACATATTTACAAAATTTTTGTAATAAAACATATTTAATTTTACTATTTTACTTTTAATCAAAAACTAAATAACAAAAAGTGTTTTATTATCTCATAGATCATCAGGTGGTGATTGGGAAAGAAAACTAATGAGTAGATAATAATACGATATATTTTACGTATAACTAATACTATACATACCTACAACTAATATTTAACAATAACTAATATTTAATAATAACTAATATTTCTACTATTCTAATATTTCTAACTATAAATCTATTTATATTTCATATTATTTACATATTCATGTCTTTGAATTTGGCTACGACGACCTCGTATCCTCCTAGCGATTCCATCGCGGCGGCCTTTCTCGCTTCTACATTAGCTTCGCGTTCTTCGAGAACCCTCAGCTGCTCTCTGAGAGCCTCCTTTTGCCGGCGAATGGAATTTTCCTCGCAGTTCAGCGAGGATACGAGGTCCCGTGTCTTTTGAATCTTCTTTTTGATTGATGCCAAACCTCCTTGGACACGCAGGAACCATTTTTGCCTTCGGGCTTCTTCAACAGCCCGCCTCCGCTTCTCTTCATTCATTATGGCAACCAAATCTTCCTCTTCAGCAGCGGAGGCGGACGAAGTAGAAGCCTGCGAAGGCGATGGTGATGGCGACGTCAACCTCATGCTTTTGAGGGCCACCATGTTCTTTCCTCTGTAACAAAAATAAACGATATTAATTTGAAAAAAATGGAAGTGTTTTTTTAGATTTTTTTAAAAATTCATTGTAGAATATTTACCCAGAATGAATTCTTTTCCCAGGATTCGGGAATGGTGAATTACTGACGATGTCGTCCTTGTCATTCACCTTGGGGTGAGTGGGGTGCATTCTCCTCTTCCCAAATTGCCTCAATGGCAAGATTTAACGCTTCCGTTGTTCTACATGAAAAGAAAATATTATTAAAAACAACAAAATTATTAAAATATTAAAAATCATCATCAAAATAAGTATAGGAAATAAAAAACTTACGTTTCGTTAACAATATCTTCCATTGCTAATTGGTCTTCTCTCAGCTCACAAATTGCTTCTAATGATATTTTATAAGATAAAATATAAAGACAGTTAAAAAGATATTAAACAAACACTTGGCTAACTTGGCGATAAAGTTGTCTTTGCGGTAATTCGTATAAGATTAAATGTATTCAACGAAGGTAGTGTACTTTTATAATAAAATTCTTGCAACTTGCAGATTCCAGAGCAATATGAGCATCCGGTGAATTCCCTTGAACTGTATAGGTCACTTAACTCTAGGTGTTGGATAAAATGACTTATTTCTGGTGTGCGGACGAAATTTGACACCATTTTCTGCTGAGTTAGAAAAAAATGTAATATGACACCTTATTTTGTAATTAGACACCATTTCCTGCTGAGTTAGCAAAAAATGTAATTTGACACTCGTTTTGAAATTTGAGACCCCGATATGAAATTTGACACCGATGTGTTGTAATCGGAGACCTTGTTTTGTAATTTGACACCTCTATATGAAATTTGACACCAACGTGCTGTAATCTGACACCTTATTTTGAAATTTGACACCAACGTGCTGTAATCTGACACCTTATTTTGAAACTTGACACCAACGTGATGTAATCTGACACCTAATTTTGAAATTTGACACCAACTTGTTGTAACCCGACACCTTATTTTGAAACTTGACACCAACATGATGTAATCTGACGCCTTATTTTGAAACTTGACACACCAACGTGATGTAACCTGACACCTTATTTTGAAATTTGACACCAACGTGTTATAACCTGACACCTTATTTTGAAATTTGACACCAACGTGTTGTAACCTGACATGTTATTTTGAAATTTGATACCAACGTGTTGTAATTTTAAACCATATATTGAAACGTGACACATTATATTTGTAACCTGACACCCTTCGTTAGCTTATCCTTTTCTTTTTTTTTTTCGCTTATTTTTTTTTATTGCATTTTTGGAAAACATACTTGTCCGAGACTACGAAAAGTGACATGCAAAATGCAAAATGCAAAATTTTGTGCTACCCCCAACCCCGATTTTCTTAATAATTGCGAATACAAATTTTATATCCTCGTTCGATAGCTTTTTATGTCCTCTTTCTAACAAAAAAAAATCAACTTTCTATCTCTTGTACTAACCGAGTTATAACAAAAATCCGTTTAAGGGGTATTTTGATTTTTCACCCCTAGCCCTTGAACGGGATGATGATGAAGTTTCTATAAACTTTTTTTTCTCTACTCAACCTCTACTATCACTTGCTAAAGTTTCAGAAAAATTCAACGATTGGTTTCATTTTTGCATATCTCAATTTTTTCCAAGAATGTTCAAATTTTAGGTATAGATAGGATCTCCGTTGGGGGTTTTATTTTGACATAACCTGATACATGGTCAATTAGGGAATGTCAAATCATGTCGAATTTTTCTATTCTTCTCAAAAAAATATGTGACCTTGAGGTATCACCTATTACAATTTTCGGAAAATAGCATTGGACAAATCCAGCAAATCTATGTAACTTTATACTATATTATAGATGCTTTTATTTCATACTAAAAAAAATCCAAAAAAAATTTCCAAATCCAAAATTTTTTCAAAAAAATATTTTTTTTTCGAGTTACCTCATTTCTGGTCGCGAATTCTGAAAGAGCACCCACGAAAACATAAAAATCCACATTTTCACATTTTCGACATTTCTAAGTAAATAACTTTTTTTTATCATAATATCTTCTGTGTATGTAAAGTTTTCCACCAAGATCTGTCCCATAATGCATAATGTTTCACAAATTGCTAATTCTCCTACCATAATTATTAGAACCGCTGACATACTACCATTTGAAAAGTATATAAGCCATGTCCTACCGTTTGTAACCATATTGCAGATATTAGTATCTCGAATAAACCATTATTTTTTACAATTAAACTTTGAAAATATGGCTTTTGCGAACATGGTTGTTTCCCAGTACGTGATTGACATTCAATGTTTTAAAATTAGTAATAATAGAGAGTGTCAAATTCAAGATCGGTGGGCTGTGAAGGAACTGGGAATATATAACGGAAGAATTTCATACCATTACTTATTTAAACCACCTTTCCCATTCCACCATTTATCAGAGGACCTAAAAAAGGAGGCAAATTGGGTGCTGAAACATCATCATGGTCTTCCATGGAACGAAGGTTTGGAATCCTTGAAAGACCTACCAATTATTCTGCAGGGTGCAACAAGATCAGCAGACATTATTTATGTCAAAGGGCGGGAGAAGGCCATGTTCCTGAGAAAGTACGTGAACAAACCGGTTGTGGAGTTTCTGGAACATCCCAAATTATGCCGGCAGGTTCCTGAATGTTGGCACCATCGACTGGACCACTGCGCATGTGCGTTGGCTAATGCATATAGCCTGTATGATTTTTATTTAAGAATTAAATAAAAAACAATATATTTTTGAATTTTATTTTAGCATAACCTGTATCATTGTTATTTATAATTAAAATAAAAAATTAATTAATATATTTTTGGGTTTTATTAATTTCTCTGTAATATAGTGTTGCAAGGCTATAGTTAAAAACATATCTTGTAGTAAACAAAAAGCAAGAGCATACCTACTTCAAAATGAATCACGATTCACTGTATCTGCGCAAGCTTCTAGCATCATTGTGCATATAAATGACTCGAGTTCTTTAATAAACCACACAGTTTATTTTACACCTCGCATACTAATCTGGTGTACTTGCTATTGTGGTTTTTCTTGACTCAGTGCTATAGTATAGTGATATTAGAAAACATGAATCCTGAAACCATTTGCTCTATTAGTTCTACAATTGTGAAAACTACTGGTGAAGCTGTAAAATTGGTAAAAAGAACAGAAGAGATAATCAGTCAAATAAAATTAGTAAAAGGTAATGTGAAATTGTTGGAAACTGTGATAAAAAATAGAATTAACAACCAAGAGGAAGCAGAAAATCCTTTCAAATTGGAAGCAAACTTGGCATTATTAAAATACTATTTAGCTAAATTACAACACTTAAAACAGTCTTCTGGTAAAGTTGGCGCAGGCTTGGAGGACAATACTAAAAAGAAGCGTAATCGACAGTTAGTTTGGCACTCGATTAATTCTTGCTTCGATGGACGACTGTGTACAGGACTAATTGCAAATTTAAGTATTAAAGATCCATTATGTTTCTTAAATAGGGCCTTCGATAATTTTCAAAGAAAAATTAAAACACATCGTCAGAATTCAATGCTTAAAGTTAAAGTTGTATTAGTATGCAATTTTATTAAACCACAAAGTGGTGATGCAGATATGAAAACGTTTTCTACAAAAAATCACATAATCGATATAAATACTAATATAAAAACTTGGTACAAAGATAACGTAATCCATGTTTTAACAAACAAATTGGAAGAATTTAGCGAAAAAGATTCAGGTTGGTCTCTTTCAGAGGTTCTACATTTAAAAGTTAATATTAACAAATTTTCACCTTTAAAAGGGGGAACATCAACTTATGTGAATTTACCGGGTTTTATATCACGTAAAAGAGCTGTTGTCAATGTAGAAAATAACGATTCTTTTTGTTTTTTGTGGGCTGTAGTTTCCGCTCTATATCCAGCTAACAACAAACATCCTGAAAGGGTAACAAGTTATCCGCATTTTAAAGATGTTCTAAAATATGATTCTATTGAGTTTCCAATAAAACTTGATGACATAAAGAAATTTGAAAAATTAAATAACTTATCTATTAATTTGTTTTGTATAGAAAAAAAGAACGTGCTCCCTCTTTGTTTAAGCGATAATAGAAATAGTAACAGAGAACCCATTAATTTACTGGTGTTGTCAACAGACAAAAATGATAATTTTACAAGATTTTCAAACAATAAAGTGTTTTTCCACTTTGCATGGATAAAGAGAATGTCTGCACTACTTTCAAAACAACTGTCTTCTCATGGACATAAAACTTTCATATGCTATAGATGCTTAAATCATTTTAGTTCTGACGATTTACTTAAAAGACATTTAGTTTACTGCAATAATATGAATAAGTGCGCCCTCAAATTTCCAAAGGAGTCGGACAAAATTTTACACTTCAAGCATTTCAGTTACAAAGAAAGAGTACCTTTCGTAATATATGCCGATCTTGAAAGTATTCATGAACCGTGTGAAACCTTAAGAGTAGAAAATAATTCAGTTAAATATCAAAAGCATACACCATTTAGTGTGGCATATTATTTGAAATGTTCATATGATAATAATTTATCAAGGTTTAAACTATATCGAGGTGATGATTGCATAAAATGGTTTATTTCAGAACTGCAACATATTGCAGTGAATGTTAATAGTATCCTCGAAAATTCGAAAGAAATGGAAACTTTATCGTCCGAGCAAGAAATAAATTATGCTAACGCGACTCACTGTCACATATGCACCAAGCCATTTACATTGAAAGATATCAAAGTTCGTGATCATTGTCACCTTACCTCAAAATACAGAGGTGCTGCTCATCAAGATTGTAATCTAAATTATAAAAATTCATTTAACATACCAGTTGTCTTTCATAATTTAAGCGGCTATGATGCAAATTTTATAATGAAACAATTGGCTACCGGTTTTGCAGGTCCAATTCGGTTACTGCCAGTTAATAAAGAAAAATATATTTCATTCACTAAAACAGTTGAAGGTACTAATGTACATTTACGGTTCATCGACTCATTTCGCTTCATGGCTAGCAGTCTTGATAAATTATCTTCATATTTACAAAATGAAAAGAAAACTATTGTTAGAGCTTCTTGTAACACTGATCAAGAATTTTATTTATTAACAAGAAAGGGTGTTTTTCCTTACGATTATATAGATTCGTGGGAAAAACTCACTGAGACATGTTTATCTGCAAAAACAAACTTTTATAGTCAATTGCATGATGAAGGTATTAAAGATGAAGATTATCAGCATGCTCTTAATGTTTGGAAAACATTTGACATAAAAACTTTGGGTGACTATTCTGATTTATACTTGAAAAGTGATGTTCTTCTTCTTGCTGACATATTCGACAATTTTCGAAAAACTTGTTTATTAACATATGAATTGGACCCATTGCATTTTTATACTGCTCCAGGTTTAGCGTTCGATGCTATGCTTAAAACGACTGGAGTACACTTAGAACTTTTAACAGACATCGAAAAGCTCATATTTATCGAGAGTGGTATCCGTGGTGGAGTGTCTCAGTGTTCTAATAGATACGCAAAAGCAAATAACAAATATATGGGTGATCAGATTGATTCAAATCAAAAGTCTACATATCTAATGTATTTTGATATAAACAATTTATATGGGGCTGCAATGTCTGAATATTTACCATATGGAGAATTTGAATTTCTAGAAGAGAATGAAATTGAAAATTTAGATATAATAAATATTCCAGACAATGCTGATGTTGGCTATATTTTTGATTGTGACTTAGAATATCCCACTCATCTACATGAAGTTCATAGTGATCTACCGCTAGCTCCAGAACATATGACTCCACCAATACCTTCAAGATCAAAGTTAAAGAAATTATTATTAACACTGTATCCAAAACGTAATTACGTTGTTCATTATAGGAATTTAAAAATGTATTTGAAATATGGATTACGTTTAAAGAAAGTTAACAGGGTTCTCAGATTTAAACAAGCTCCATGGTTGAAAAAGTATATTGATTTAAACACCATGTTGCGTCAGCAAGCTAAAAGTGATTTTGATAAAAATTTTTATAAATTGATGATAAATGCTGTATATCGCAAATTAATGGAAAACGTAAGGAAATACAGAGATGTCCGTATGATCACTAAGTGATCATCTATGGAGCCCAAAATTGTATTGCAAAACCTAATTTCCATAGTTGTAGTATTTTTGATGATGATTTGATAATCATAGAAATGAATAAATTAGAAATTTTATTTAATAAACCAATATATGCAGGATTTTGTGTCCTAGACCTTTCTATATGAATTTCATTATGACTATATCTTAAAAAAATTGAATAATAGCGCAAAACTCCTGTACACAGATACCGATAGCCTAATTTATCAATTTAAAGTGCCCGATATTTATGAGTATATTAAAGAAGACAATCAGAGGTTTGACACATCTGATTATGATTCTCATAATCCATATGGAATAGAACAGAAAAACAAGAAAGTCCCCGGTTTGATGAAGGATGAAAATAATGGAAAAATTATGGTTGAATTTGTTGGCCTTCGAGCAAAAATGTATGCTTATAAAGTTCTTAATAATAAGATAGTTAAAAAGTCGAAAGGTTCTACAGCAGCAAGTGTTAGAAAAATTTCATTCCAAGATTATAAAAGAACTCTTTTCGATCACGAAATTATTTATAAACCACAGCATCTTATTAGATCTAAAAAGCATAGTGTCTACACAATTCGACAAAATAAGATGATTCTTAATCCTTACAATGATAAAAGAATTTTAAATTCTAAGAATACAGATACAAAGCCATGGGGTTACAAAAGAATTTCAGACGAGGACAATGATGGTAATATTCCAAATAAAAGAATATGTATTCGAATCTGTAGAAAGAGTGAGAATAGTTTAAATACACAGGCTTTATTCACGAGTCAGCAAATTACTGATATATAAGTAGCAAGCTAAGCGACAAAAGTCAGTTTGCTTTTGTTTCTTACACAAATAAAATGGATACAAGAAATCTGTGCAAAATTGCTTTACATTATGCAACTGTTGAAGTTTATAGTGACTTTATGAAACGTTGCATCGTCGAAGGTTGTGCTGATGATGAGGAAAGATTCAAGTTATTAAAAGATATCTTGGAAGAAGTGGTAATACCAGATGAAGCTTTTCAGTCGTTAACGGAACATGATATAGAACCCCATTTAGAAACCATAGAATTGTTGATGGATAAGAAAATGGAACTTGACAAATTTATTCATAACTTGTTGGCCATATGTCAAAAAGAAGGATATGAGAATATAACCATTAAGCAGTTGAATGATGTCGTGCTAATATTACATCCTGAAATTAAAATGTCGTTCAGAATATACTTATTTGAATTGTTACTAGATGGTAAATATTATCCCTATCTCTATTGTGGGGACACCAGTTTCCCATTAAAAAATATATCAAGTAATTATAAAACCATTGATAAAACAATCGATGAAGCCATCACTAGAGCAGCATACTATGCCAGAAGCCGGACACTTCGCAAACTGTACACAATACAAAAGTCTAATAAATTAAACTGGAAATTTCGGCCATCAACAAATGCCCATCACTCTAATGTTCTAAAATGGATTCAGGATAATATAAAGAGAGCTGAACAAAATTCAAATGCACGCTTAGGATGGAGTTGTGGTCCCGATTCCGGACCATGGCCTTCAACACATTTGCATGATTATAATAGAACCCTTTGCATATTATAGGAAATTAAAGAATAAAATGATTTAACACAGTTTAAGGTTTATTATTTATTTATTAAGTTAATATTACAATTATTAATATTGTTATAATTTATAAAATCCTTACAGCACTAGTAAGAGGACTATATTTAACTAATCGATCATGAAGTATAAGAGCGTAACAACTTGTGCTTGGGGGAACATCTTTGTTAGTTTCGAATTCCAATCGAATATCAACAGAACCAGATTTAAGGCTTTCATTCTGATGAGAACAATCTATAACAATTAGAGATGCAAATTTCTTGAACTCTGCGGGTGTATAAATAGGTTCATTTTCCTTTTCATAATATGATCGTTGAAACTTTGCATACATGTCATACAAGGTTGCTATCTGATTGTTCTCAAAATTTATATTTAAATTATCATAAGGAAACATCTCAGAATTAAGATACAGCTTCATATTAATCAAATTACAATGATCAAATTGACTAAAATTTTTATTCAATTTATTTTTACGATCAATATGGAATCCTACAATTACAAATCTAGGTTTCTCAAGTTTTGTTGCCGTCTTCATATTCCAAGTGTGACGTTGGGTTTCTTGTAAGAGAGGATACTCATGCAGTTCCCAACCTCTAAAGGCAACTTCCAGTTCCTTGTTTCTCGCTACATACTCGACCAATTTTAGTCTTTCTACATCTGCCACGGATATATGAGGCATTTTCCACAGTACTTTATTTAAAATCACTTTAACTGACTCATTTTCTGTAGAATTTATTATAGCGTTAGTATCTGAATTTGAGCGAATTAACACCAACTCCTGTCGCAAATTTAAAATAATTTTCTTAAAGTCTTCACAAAATCCGAAAACAGTGGGTAAATCGATTATAACATTAAAATTTCCATTATCGTCAACTATATTTGACTGTTCGTTGTTATTAAAAAACCACCCACCATTTTGTAGATATTGAGTATCACTTCTAATGAATGATGCGTATCCCTTTAGAATTGAGGTTAGACCTGGATGACGAATGCGATCTATTACATATCCTCCCATTTCATATCTGATCTCATCAAATAAAAGCATGACACCGTTATTCACAAATGCAGCAGTTTTTGGAGGAGTATTATCAGTTTTCAGTAATTTACCTTCAATATACATTCTACCTTCAGTAGACATCCTGCTGTTGTATTGGAATACGAATTTCATCATTGTTATTCAAAGACGTAGATGCATAAGGCTGATGAGTATGTTTCTCAGCACTACTAACAGAATTGTCAAAATAAGCCCTCTCATTAACACTTAATATATCCATTTTTTATCACTTCTTGAAAATAACTTTAAAACCAAGAGATTCGAGAAACATCCGATTTCTTATTGTTATTGATTTGATGGTTCGTGTAGAACTGTCCAAAGGTTTTATGTTTACACCTCCTTCGGTGTTTTATGTTTATAGCTTCGACTAGAGCTACCACGTTTGTTGTATCTTATTACCATTGTAATTATTAATTACGATTCCTTCAAATGTAGTCTTAATGACAATACCTCTCTTCCGAAATTGACGAGCTCGCCGTCTTGACTGACTATATTAACAATAATTTGATCGATAATTCGAGTGTTGATGGGTAGATACACAACGTTACTTGGAGTCTCAACAATTTTGAATCCTGCTGGTACTGTAGGAAAAAATTCATGTATAACGTGAGCTTGTCTGTCATTAATATAGGATCCACTCACAATATTGCATTCTATGCAAATGGTATTTACACTGAAAATATCTACCGGAAAATCTGATTCGTGATTACCATATGCCGCTAATTTTCGTGGTTTAAAACCAAGCCAATGTCCTATCGAATCTTCTTTAGTAAAATCTATATCCTCACTGCATTTGATTCTACACTTCAGAGTGTTATTGTTGGCTTTAATGGAAATGAGCTTTGAAAATCCTTTCACAATCCCCTCTTTTGAACTATCATCGTTTTCAAGCCATCTGGGGTCGCCTAAGGCTCGTTGTAGATATTTATTTACTGAACCAATATCATAGGTTCCTTCTGGAATTTCGATGTATTTACCCTCGGATCCATAATAAAATCTGTTGTTCTTATATTTTTCGATATTTGGAATTGAATTATAGGATTCGAAACATATTACTCCTAAGACGTAGTCTTTATTATCATCCAAAATAATTGGAGGATTATACCTAGAAGTAAGGGGTGAGCTTCTCCCAGAGAGTAGGAATGAATTCGTCGTCATCTTCGGTGTCGATGAAATATACTATTCAAAAACACCTACTGCATTCTTAATTCTATAAAAATTTCAGACACAGAAGACCACAGTTGAATGTATTAAATTTTTGTAACTTTTCATGGTTATACAATATTTTACATGGTTCGTTGGTATTAAGGTAATGTATCAATTCTCGTGGAGGTCTTAGGTTATCGTAACTATCAAAATATACTGATTTTTCTCCATTCTTCTTATATTCAGTCCAATGTGTTCCAGGGCCTTTTTCATTATCGAGATTAATAATGCCGCATTCATTATATTGTACCCGACATGGTAAACTGTCTTTCATAAATACACCTCGAAAATGTTGAATATTTAATTTCTTAGCCAATCTCATTAAGTCTAAATTAGTAAGAGCTCGTTTTGGTAATTTTATCGGTAACGCTTGGAGGGTGCTTTTCGTTCTAAAAAAAGACCAAATCCTTGCTTATACGGTCTCATGTATAGTCCTTTACCCATAGCTATTTCTTCCATTGCGACATTGTGACGTTTACTTTCTTCAAGCTTTCGCTTTGCATCTTTGGTATCATTAACGGCCTTTGCAATTCCTGCAGCTCCACCACCTAAAGCACCAAGCGCACTTAAGCCAGCAAATAATGGAATTAGTGGTAGAAATCCTCCTGTTTTAGGTATTGGTATTACTCGAGTGGCTTTAATATGTTTCTTTTTAACTTTATTAACAGCTTTTAATGCAACTTTAATGGTATCTTTCATTTTTACCTTTAAGCGCCACTCGTGCTTGCTTTGTTATGTCTTTAAATGGTAATGATCCACCCACCTTTCTAGATTTCACTTTACGTTTACTAGCATTACTTTTTCTTTTCTTAGTTTTTTTGTTACCACATTCCTCTCCTAATTTAACTTTAGCTTTTATTGCTGTTGCCACAGCTAAGGCTGCTGCCTTTTCTCCTATGGATGCGTTTGGTGACTTAAGTCTGTCCACCGCCTTCTCGCCTAAAATTTGATCTGCCTTATGGCGTTGTTCCAAGTCTTTCTCTCTGCTATAAGCCACGTCGTGTTGTTTACAAGCTTCGTCTAGATCATTAATACCCATATCACCTCTTGCTAACCTCTTCTCATGTTTTGTACCGGGACCACAAAATTTATATCCCGAAATATGGAGCTCTACTGGTAATTTATTTATAATAGAGTCCAATATACCGCTGCATGACTTTTTAGCTATTCTAAGCATTTGGCACTACAAACGATTCACAAATGATATAATATTAGTATCATCATGCTATATATATATATATATATATATATATATATATATAGATAATCATATACTGAGCTTTATTTAAAGTATTGCCCCCGTCATGCGCATTGTAAAACAATCAACATTTTTACCTATTAACAATAGTGATATCAAAGAAAAGAAAATCTTAAAGAGACATGGAGAACTGCTAGCATCCACAATCCGTTGCCTGGTTGTCGGTCCATCGAACTGTGGTAAAACTAATATTATGATTAGTTTGATTGAGCATCCTAATGGATTGAAGTTTGAAAACATTTATATTTTCTCTAAGTCTCTCTATCAGTCAAAATATCAATATTTAGAAGAGCTTCTAAAACCCATAAAAGGAATTGGATACTACTCCTTCAATAATTGTGACAACATTCTGCCTCCTGAAGATGTAAAACAAAATTCAATATTTATTTTTGATGATGTAGCCTGTGATAAACAAAATGTTATGAGAGATTACTTCAGTATGGGACGTCATAAAGAAGTAGATTGTTTTTATCTCTGTCAAACTTATACACGCATTCCAAAACATCTAATACGTGATAACGCAAATATATTGGTAGTCTTCAAACAAGATGACTTAAATTTGAAGCACATATATGAAGATCATATTAATACCGACATGAATTTTAATAAATTTAAAGAAATATGTTCACTATGCTGGAAAGACAAATATGGTTTTATGGTGATTGATAAGGATAGTGATATAAGTAATGGTAGATATAGAAAGGGATTTGATCATTACATACATATATAAAGAGAGATACGTTCTGTTCACTTTATTCATCATTGTTAGTGTTCATAGAGCTAGACCGGCACTTAACACTAAGCTGTTTTTTACTACATGGGACCGGGCATCAGACCTGTTTTTTACTGCATCAGACCTGTTTTATACTGCCTGAGACCTGTTTTTTACTGCATCAGACCTGTTTTATACTGCTTGAGACCTGTTTTTACTGCCTGAGACCTGTTTTTTACTGCCTCAGACCTGTTTTTTACTGCCTGAGACCTGTTTTTACTGCTTTTACTGAGGTTAAGAAGAATTTGTGACTTCAATATGAATAGAAAGGAAGTTGAAGTAAAAAAATTGTTAATACAAAGGAGGAACGTAGTAAAGCAAAAGCTGAATGCTTTGAAAGAAGGAAGTATAATTCAAGAACAATCGTTTCTTCCTATCACGAAGCGTTTACAAACAATTGCCGAGAAACTTGATGGAGAGTCAAACATAAAAAGTGAGGAGCCTGTAAAAAAGGAAGTAAAATCTAATTTCTCCTTTAGCTCACCGAAAAAAAGCAAAGCAAAATATAATAGCTCCAGGATTTTTAACGCACCAAGTTTCCTAGATACGTCAATTGTTGCAGAAGGAAATTCAAATGATAATGATATTGCTGACGGAGATAATGTGGAAAGTAATGAAGAACTAGATGAAAATATACAAGAAGCAAAAAATTACATTCAAACCTTAAGTAATGCACCCGACACATTGTACTATTTGGATCAACTTGATCCTTTACCCAGAGAATATGTTCATAAAATGATTGGTGATGTACATAATGAGTTTGACTTTAGGTACGGTGTTAGATATGATCCAGACCTTAATGAGCTAAAAATTGGCAACGCATCTTTACAATTCGATGGTAATGATTTGATTATAGGTTGATTAACTTATAAGGGGACTCCTGGACTATACGAGTTGGTTTTTAAGAAACATCCAGTTGGTTTCACAGAAGATGATAGAAAAAACTACTTAGACATTGTTAAACGAACGAATGCTAATAAAAGAAACTACTCTGAAAATGAACAAATTCAGGGTTATGGATCTTACAAATATAAGAAAATCATATCCGCTTTGACCATACAACCACTAACACCACGAAGACCTCGTAGCATACAACCTCTAACTCGAAAGAGATTGGGTCTTGGTATGTTACCGGAAGCCTCGAATAGTCCAATAGATTACGTATACTGGGACGATCCTAATGAACTTGTTGATAGATTGCGGCTTTTAGTTTCATCTCAAACCGCTGGTCATACAGGTCACACTAACGAGATCGTGTCTATTATCGAAGAGTTGCGTGAATCTAAAATTATTGGGTAAGAAGAAACTTATAACTAGCTTAAAAATGACAATCGATAAATTTGGTAGACACATAAGTCAACCACAACACTCCTTTGAGGATCATGAAGATTTTGATGTAATGTCTACAAACATTGCAGAAAACATAGTGAAGGAACTATATTATAATATTATTTTAACATTTGAGTCCGGGGCCTTTCAAGAAAATAGTAAGAAATATGTAATATCTAATATAAAAAAATGCCATGTTTTCTTCTACGAGTCAGTTATGATTGAATATGTACTGGGTTACCCTAATGATATCATAACTATTATAAATGAGAAGGAATTTAACTTGACAGAACTAGTCAACGTACCGTTACGTCGCGGTAACAATATCTCGTTTCGAGAAAAGGATCCGCAAACTACGAATAGTAATTTATTTGTAGAATTCTTTATACGAGTTCCTGTGGGATTCAATATATAAGGAGGAGGAATGCATACTATAATATTAGTTGGAATCCAATATGAAATCTCCTGACAAATTGAATAAATATGCAACAAGAAGTGTAAAAGAAGATATTGTCAATGAACTACACAAGCCTGCCAGAATCAATTTCAAAAAACGTAGAACCGTAATAAAAGGCCTGAACGACTTCAATAGAAAACCGACCATATTCAACAGAAAATAAAGGGTATAAATATGTGCTAATCGTTATTAATTGCTTCTCTAAGTTTATATGGACAGAGCCTCTAAAGAGTAAATCCGCCCAGGATGTTACAAATGCGATGAATAAAATTCTGCGAGACTTTAAGAAGATTCCAAAAAATCTACAAACCGATATGGGAAAAGAATTATATAATGAGAATTACAGGAAACTCATGAAAAAGTATAATATTAACCACTACAGCGTTTACAGTACAAAAAAGGCTTCTATGGTGGAACGAGTTATTAGAACTATAAAAAATATGCTTTGGCGCGCTTTTAGTTTAGGTGGGACGTATAATTGGATTCATCTGTTAGATAAAATTGTTGATAAATACAACAATACAGTTCATTCTACAACAAAGTTAAAACCAAACAAAATCACATCAAGGAATGAGAAATCTATATTAAAGTCAACATGCTCTCATTTCAAACTAGCTGACAGAATAACAAAATTTAAAGTAGGCGAGCATGTGAGGATTAGCAAATATAGAGAAGCTTTTAAGAAAGGGTATACACCGAATTGGTCTAGTGAAATTTTTATTATTAGGAAAATAAAATTAAGCAATCCCACAACATATTTATTTTTATTTATTTTTATTTTATTTTATTTTATTTTACACAACTCAACAGGACAATAGTGTCCCAATTACAGAGTCGGAAGTATACAATTATGACATAAACAATACAAATGTTAATTAAATACAGACTTTAAATCCTTGACTTTACAACAAAAAATATCTATGGAATCTTGTATCTTGTTAAAATTATTACAAATAACATTGATAGGAGAGTACATTAATAGATTGGTACGTGAGGCCTGAATGTGAAAGGTTTGATGGAGTCGAGTTGATTTAGATGGGACATGTATTAATATAAGTTTCTGAAGATCCGGACAGTCAATGAAATTATTTAAAATCTTATGCAGAAAAACAACTCCATGCATCTCCCTTCTTGTTTCCAATGAGCCAATAGAAAATCGCCCGAGTAGCGTATTGTGATCAACCCCTATAGGTGGATAAACATTATCCTGCACATAACACAAATATTTTAAAAATTTTCTTTGAATTTTTTCTAATTGGTTGACATGCACCATATAGTGTGGGCTCCAAACTGTATCTGCATAATCAAACTTGCTTCTAACCAGAGAATTAAATAAAATCATTAAAGTGCTGACACTTCTAAAGCCCTTGGAATTTCTCATGATGAAACCCAAAGATCTATATGCTGAAGATGAAACTGCATTTATATGAGAAATAAATGTCATTTTGGAATCAAATGTCACACCCAAGTCCCTGAAACTATCAACCCTCCTAACAATACAATCATTTAAAAGATATTCATATAAAAGTAAATCTCGTCGACGCGAGTAAGTAACAGTGTAACATTTCTGAACGTTTAACGGAAGTTTATTTTCGCAGCACCACCTGTAAACTTTTTGCAAATCAGAATTAAGTTCTTCTGCATCTTCAACGCAATCAATAGCATTATAAATTTTTAAATCATCAGCATATAGTAAATGTTGACAATGTAGCTGACTGACTATGTCATTAATGAAAATGTTGAACAGAAGCGGACCAAGAACGGAGCCTTGTGGAACACCTGATTCAGCCATAAATTCGACAGACTTGTGACCATGGTAGTAAACATATTGCAATCTATTACTTAAATATGATTTAAAGAAATATATAAATTCTTGAGATAGACCTATATTAATTAACTTTTTAAGTATAATACCATGGTCAAGTCTGTCAAACGCCTTAGAAAAATCCGTGTAAATGACATCAACTTGGCCACCCCCATCCAACACCTCACATAAATACTGTGTTACACACATCAGATTTGATGTAGTAGATCTGCCTGCCATAAAACCATGTTGGTAAGGTGTAATTTTTCTTTTTATGTTAGGAAAGATATATTCGTGTAGTGTGAATTCAAATAGTTTCGCTAAATTATTTATAATTGCTATAGGGCGGTAGTTTATTATATCTCCCTTACTATCCTTTTTATGCACAGGGCAAATCTTAGATATTTTCCACGTGCGGGGAAAATTACCAGTATTCAAGGACAAATTAAAAATATGCGCCAAAGGTTTAGCAAACACTGAACAACAATCTTTTAACAAAAATGCCGGTATACCATCCGGACCGGCAGTAAATTTAGATTTCAACTTTTTACTTGCCCGTATTATTTCTGCTTCAGATATATTAGGTATAAAAATGTTTTGCATGCACAAAGAATCATTCACACTGGAAGTGTCACTGTCAAATCCATCTGATGAGGTATATGCTGATTTAAAATATTCTGCAAACTTATCCACAATAAGTTGAGGATCGTCAAGTGAAACATTCTCATAGCTCAATGTGTTAGGTATTGAAGCAGACATAGATTTAGACTTTATATATGACCAAAACTTTTTTGGATCGATTTTAATATTATTTTCAATTTCCCTTAAGTAATTTTTATGCGCTAAATCAATATCTTTTTTTATATTGGCCCTGATACTCTTGTACTCATCATGAAGAATCAAGCTCTTAGTTTTCTTAAACTCGTTCCAGACCCTATCTTTTTGCTTAAGGTTACAAATAATATTTTTTGAGAACCATGGAGGATATTTATTTTTCCTCGGGAGGGTTTTTGGAACATGTGAAGATATGTTGTCATATATAAGATTGTAAAATAATTGTAAAGCATCATCAACATTTGTTGAGCCAAGAATAGAGTCCCAATTAATATTGCAGAAATTTGTATAAAGTGACATCCAATCAGCTTTCCTGAAATTGAAACTAGGCGTATCATTACTTACGAATTCCTTACTGTTCACGTTCACATCCAGATCTATATCTAATGCCGGGTGGTGTGAATCTTCCTTTAAATCAACTGAGACCGATTTAACGACTGAACAATTAAAATTACTTAAAACCAAATCTAATACCCTATTATTGATGTTAGTAACAAAATTATACTGATTTAAATCAAGAAAGCTACAAAACAGTTCCAATTGTAAGACTTTAGGTGACTTATCTAACCGATTTAAATTTTCAAAGTAGTCAGTAATATTAAAATCGCCCACTATGATGATGTTATTACCATATATAGAATGCAAGTTTGTAAGTTCCTCAAAAAGAGATTCATAAGTGATTTATTGAAGGATGAGAGTGGTGAAGAAATAAAAGGAGGGTTCTATGAACTAGAGTTACAAAAAGTAAAACATCCTGACGCCTACTTAGTTGAAAAGGTGTTACGAAAAAAAGGAAATAAAGTATTTGTCAAATGATTAGGTTATGATGATAAACATAATTCTTGGATTAATAAGAACAATGTATTGTAACACATTTTATTGTATATGAATTGTAATAAACAAAATAAATGATTTTATATATTGCAGTATTTTATTTAGATCATTAACCCAAGACAAATTCAAATTATGATAATAAATAAGTACAGCTCATCAACATCTACCTAACAGTCTCCAGACGCGATGTGAAGCGTGGCACCTGCCAGCCTACTTGGACTGTGACGTAATCGGTGAAAAGCTATGCCGATCCTGCTCCAGCCGCCATCTTGAATTTTGGAGCACGATCGGCATAGCTATTCTACTCATCTAACACTACTCAACAGAAAAATTAGATATTATAGCGAGTTACTATGCATAATACTAAAACAAGATGATATTCACCAGTGGTTTGAGACAATGGTGTTGCCTGGAGCTCCATGCAGAAATATTCCGATCCTGTCTTACTATCGATGTATATAGATTATGATATTTGTTAATATATTGAAATTATTGAATACATAAGTATATTATATTATTTTCTATGAACTATGTACCTACATAATTATAGCTAATAAACGTGGGTACTAATGGATGGCTGTTCAGGTTACATTAGTAAACATGAAATATAATAAAATGTGTAGTATAGCATAGTAATAATTGATATGTATCTAATTGTATAAACAGACAATGAATAATAAAAAGTATTATTCAAACTATGGTGTTTTATTTTGCTGGGGTAATTCTTAATAATAATCAATTAAAACATCATTAAATAAAATCAAGTCTTTATTTACATAACAATATACAATAGTCATTTTATTATGAGTACATTGTAATTACAGTAAGGGGTATTATAATTGTTAGATATATTTTTCAAATACTTTTTAGCTGTCTCATTACAACAAAATCAATATATTGTGCATTTTGATTGAGATGTTTCACTAACGATGTTTCTTATCTTTTCCTAGTCTTGTAAAGTATATATATATATATATATAAATAATTCAGAGTTTTAGTTTTGTGATAGGATCAAAGTCTGTTTTTCAGTAGCAGGATTTAAACTTATATACATAATCATACTGTGATATTATTTTACCACTACAAAGATAAGTACAAGTTTTGCAATATCGCATTTATTTTCTTATTGTGGAATGTAAAGGGGTGGGGATTATAGAATTTTTATGATTAATAAATTATATTCATTTCGCGTAGCTCATCTATTATGTTTTTACATAGAGGATGCTGCATATTCAATTTCTTATTGATAAGGTAATCCTTTAATTTATCAACAAGTTTATTGGGGATCATTCAGGGGTTCCTCCTCAGAGTTTTAGGTCTATAAATGTATTTTCTGATAGGTTCGTCATGTTAGAATTTATCATCATTGTCCTGCGCTATACTTTTAGTTGGATAAGTTCTGGATAGTGGATGGTTGTTGCTACTATCTGTCAGAGCAAGGTCTCTTATATTGTGATGTAAATCCTTACGAGTAAATTTCAGGTTGCATATCTTGAAAACAAAGAATACAGTCTTGTATTTGTTTCGGTGACGGCTTAAAGCACTAGGCCAGGAAAATTTTCTGTCACAGGATTTGCAAGGATACATGTTTACTGTTTGAATCACAAATGCTGAATAAGTTAGTGAGTAAGTTATCATATTATATACCCTTAGTATATTCCAAAAAACCCTTATTACTACCCTTGATAACTGTATTATTACCCTTATATGTCCTTATTGTTACCCATATTATTACTCTTATTGTTCCACTTATTACCCTTATTGTTTGTTATACTTATTACCTTATTGTTATATTTATTACCATTATTGTTCCACTTATTACCCTTATTATTACCTTATATACCCTTAATGATAACAGATAATATTTCTATTATCGTTGTTACTTGCTATAGTGGTATTGTAGTATTTTAAGTTTTTTTTCCGATTGGTTACAGATTTTTTAAATTCCTCAAAACATTCGAGCATTAGATCTATTTTGAATAAATTGTAATAATAATAGCATTGGTTCATCCTATATAGCTTTATTTTTTATACACCCTGTATACTAATAATTTGAATTTTCCGCTATTTTTTATTTTACTGACAACCATGTTTTTCTGTTGGAATTTACTGCGCATGATTTTTCTTTACCCATTAGGTTACTTTCTTGTTTGTCTCAGGGCTCTACTGCCTGTAACCTGTCAAAACTGGTCTCAGGCAGTAAAAAACAGCTCTAATGCCGTAAAAAACAGGGCTCAGAAGCTATAAAACAGGTCTGAGGCTGTAAAAAACATGTCTGATGCAGTAAAAACAGTAGTAGTAGTGATAGTCACACACGCATGATTTTTTCTCTTATTACATTATACAGGGTGGTCACTTTTACGAAGCCCACCATTGGCATCTTGGAAAGGGTAAAATATACAGAGTGGCTCAAATTAGAAAAAAGTTGCGCATTTTTATGCTTTTCAATTAGCTGAAAAGAAATCCGGGATATTTTGGGTAGTTCCTGAATTATAGCTGAAAAACTGAAAACGTGCATTTTCTTTTTCCTTTTATAACTTTTTTAGATTCCAAGGAAACATTGTGAAACTTTGCAGTGTTAGATTTTTCGACATGAGCTTTCTAATGGAAGCGACAAAAATTTTCCACGCCAACTAGACGTCCAAATTTTGGTAGTCAACTTTTGATTTTCTTATGGCCGCCATATTGAATTTTGGTACCGTTGAAAAGAACGAAAAATTTCGATCTCGACCATGTGTAATACATAGGTAATCGAAAGTGTTTTCCCGCCAAAAATCAATAATTTATTATTTTTTTTAAATCAAGTTGTCTCCGAACAAAACAATTAACTACTGATTTTAAACTTTTCTGGAAATATCACTTTAAGAAATAATGTAAGAAGACCGCCTGTCAAGTCTGTTAATACACATGACATTTTGGAAAAGTGAGAAAGTTGTTTAACTTTCAAAGTAAATTATACATAACGTTTTTATTAACAATCATAGTAAAATTAATTATAAATTTTAAATATTACATTTTTAAGCTGGTTAACATTTATAAATGCTGTTCAAAGTGACCTCCTTCACGATCAATACATAGATATGTTCTACGATCCATGTTTGCTCTTGCGTTTTGAATAGTTACTGGTGTGATTAATTGAAATACTTCAACAATTCTCCTTCTGAGGTGTTCAACATCTTGGACTGGCATATTATAAACTTTATTTTTTGCAAACCCCTACAAAAAATAATCAATATAAACGTTATGTATAATTTACTTTGAAAGTTAAACAACTTTCTCACTTTTCCAAAATGCCATGTGTATTATTAACAGACTTGACAGGCGGTCTTCTTACATTATTTCTTAAAGTGATATTTCCAGAAAAGTTTAAAATCAGTAGTTAATTGTTTTATTCGGAGACAACTTGATTAAAATAAAAAATAATAAATTATTGATTCTTGGCGGGAAAACACTTTAGATTACCTATGTATTACACATGGTCGAGATCGAAATTTTTCGTTCTTTTCAACGGTACCAAAATTCAATATGGCGGCCATAAGAAAATCAAAAGTTGACTACGAAAATTTGGACGTCTAGTTGGCGTGGAAAATTTTTGTCACTTCCATTAGAAAGCTCATGTCGAAAAATCTAACACTGCAAAGTTTCACAATGTTTCCTTGGAAACTAAAAAAGTTATAAAAGGAAAAAGAAAATGCACGTTTTCAGTTTTTCAGCAATAATTCAGGAACTACCCAAAATATCCCGGATTTCTTTTTACCTTTCCCAGATTTTACCCTATCCAAGATGCCAATGGTGGGCTTCGTAAAAGTGACCACCCTGTATATAATTTTCTGTAAACAAAAGGATTACCTACTGCGCATGACTTTTAGGCCACTTTCTTATTTGTCTCACCCTATACCATTAATTTTTAAGACATTTTGTATACTACATATTTGGAATTCTGTTGCAGCAAAAATATAACGATCTTGGTGTCTATTATCTACGTATGCATAAAACCTCGGTATTTTATCAAGTAGCTAGCAGGTGTTAAAATAGTTGAATAGCCATAAACGATGGTCGCAATAACTCAATGAACTAGAAAAACAGATGTCAGAGATTTATGATGAAATTACGTGTTACTTTATATGATATACTTAGTAGTATCAGTATAGTGATGGTGCGATAGTGGTGAAAACATGTATGCTCCACCGCAGTTACATAACCTCAAACAGCTGTAAGTTCTTTTTAATATCTTATCATTATTATTCTACGTCGCACATCACACCAATTAAATTTCTCGCTATTTTTTAAATATCATATATAGCTTTATTTTTTATACATCCTGTATACTAATAATCTGAATTTCCCGCTATTTTTTATTTTACTGACAGCTGTTTTTTCTGTTTAAATATTGAAATTTACGGCGCATGATTTTTATATAGCTTATGTTCTGATTGACTAGGTACATACTCAGAATGCTATTGTCTGGTACTTGTATTGTAATAATATAATATAATCGTCTGTTCATGTATTTAAGGTACGACTAGCGACATCTATTGTCCGTTAGAGCGCAACACACATGTACTCTATTTGTGTAGTCTGCAAAAACTGTAAAAAAAAAGTCAGTCAGTAACAGTGTGTGCGAGCAAGAGCACGCCTTGTCAGGCACGTCTGTAAACTAATTAATTATTCATGATACAGTCCACAATAAAGCAATAATCAAATTAAATCTTTTCTTTCTACAAGTGATAAAACTGCACAGTTGGAGTACCCAACATAACATGGTCCCATCGAGCCAAGGATGTAATAAGAAACAAGTGAATTTCAAAACGAACAGCAAGCGTATTGTGTAGCAGCCATATTTGCATCGTACAATCGATATTCAACATTCAGTTTACAGACAGTGTTCAATATTTTATCATTACAACAGTGACATTTTATCCTGTGGTGACATTAACATTATCATTTACAAGTTTTCAAGAATCAGTGTAATTAGCATTACTTTGTCATTGTATAACATTTCGTATCTAACAAGTTCGAGAGCATTCGGTGAGAAGCAAGCAACGTTGATCTAATTCCCGAGGCCCGAGGTAGCGACAGCGGGCAGATTAAGTTCAGCGACGAATCGGCAGCCTTCTCCAGCGTAAAAAACCGGTGTTCACCAGTCATAGCAATAAGTGGATCGCTGCACCAGCCAACCGGTACCTAGCAAGCACCGGCGGCGGACTGTATCACTCACACAGCACGTGGCTCTAGTTCGATAGCGTTCAGACATATCAGAAAAACGATTCGCGAGAAACGATGATTTCAAGAGACAGTATACACATTTTATTAAAGAATATCAAAACTTAAATCAAATGAGCTTAGTAAACTTTTCCGAGAATTTTCACGAACTTGTATACTATCTTCCACATCATGGAGTGTGCAAGAAAACGAGTACCACAACGAAGCTTAGGGTCGTCTTTGATGGTTCAGCCCAAGGCGAATCTGGCGTATCACTGAACGACAAACTGAAAATTGGATCTACAGTACAAGACGATCTTTTCTCAATCTTGCTCAGATTCAGAAAACACAATTATGTGCTCGTAGCAGACATAGAAAAGATGTACCGCCAGGTATATGTCAAGGAAAATCACCGAGGTTTACAAAGAATACTTTGGAGATGCGAGACAAGTCAACCAATTCAGCATTTTCAGTTGAATACCGTCACTTTCGGAACGGCTTCGGCTTCATTTTTAGCAACACGGTGTCTACGTCAAGCAGGTATCAATGGCCAGTCTTCAAATCCGCAAGCAAGCAAGGTCATAAACAAGGACTTTTATGTTGAAGACCTTCTCACAGGTACGAATTCCATTGAAGACGCAAAACAACTCATGCAAGATCTCATTGAAATTTTGGATTCCCATGGTTTTCCTCTCAGGAAATGGATTTCCAACAAGAAGGAGATTCTGGAAGGAACATCAGAAAATTCTGACCGAACAATATCTCATTTTATTCGCGATGATAAAGTCACAAAAACGCTAGGATTACTTTGGAATTCAGAATCGGATACATTTCAATATACGGTAAATATCGACACAAATAAAAATCGAGTTACAAAACGTATAATTCTCTCAACCGTTAGTCAAATTTTTGATCCCTTGAAACTAGTAGGCCCAGAGTGGTGATTAAAGCGAAAATCATTCTTCAAAAACATTGGCAATTAAAGTTAGATTGGGACGAATCAATACCGGCAAGTCTTCATACGGTTTGGTTTCAATTTTACAATCAAATTCAACACTTAAACAACATCAAAATTCCTAGACACGTAATCTGTTTCAAACCGAAAACCATTCAACTTCATTCATTTTCAGATGCTTTTGAACAAGCATATGGTACATGCATATACATTAGGTCCACAGATACGTCAAATAATCATCATGTAAAACTTTTAACTGCAAAATCACGAGTAGCACCTTTGAAAAATATTTCATTACCGCGATTAGAGCTATGCGGAGCTCTCCTTTCAGTTCAGCTAACAGAAAAAATCATACAATCGATTGACATAAAAATCGACAACATTTTCCACTGGTGCGACTCAACTATCACAATATCATGGATATTAGGGGAACCGAAAAATTGGAAAACATTTGTCGCAAATCGAGTATCAGAAATCCAAAGATTGCCGGATAAATGCCAATGGAGACACGTTAACTCCCGTGAAAATCCGGCAGATATCATATCGCGAGGTACAAATCCTAACAAGCTTGCTGAGTTAAATATCTGGTGGCAAGGCCCGCATTGGCTATCAAAAGATGACATATTTTGGCCTAACAATTTTGCACAAATTATTGATTTACCAGAAAAACGTAAAAATATAATAACCTTAATTAATCACGAGATAGATCAGGAAATATTTCATAAATTTTCTAGTTTCATGAAATTACAACGAGTAATTGCATGGTGTTTGAGATTTAAAAACAATAGCATTTGTCCAAACACGAAAAATCTTAATCATTTATCAACAGCTGAATTAAACTTATCATTAACTTTACTATTAAAACTAGTACAGTCTTATGAATTTGCTCATGAAATTTATTACCTAAATAACGCAAAATCAATCTCGCATAAGAGCAAACTTCTGTCTCTCAATCCGTTTTTAGACTGCAATGGCTTGATTAGAGTTGGTGGTAGGTTGAAAACATCAAAACTGTCATATAATGTTAAACATCCTATAGTTTTACCAAGTCATCATCCTTTCACAAAGTTAATTATATTACACGAGCATCACAGACACCTTCACGCGGGGGTCCAAGCAACTTTAAGCGCAATAAGAGCTAAATATTGGCCTCTCAATGGACGAAATTTAGTGCGTGGTGTAATAAGACGTTGCGTAACTTGTTTTAGAGCAAACCCTACAGATACTTATCATCAAATGGGTCAATTACCTGAGGCAAGAACAGAACATTGGAGACCATTTTCTGTTGTAGGCATAGATTTTGCAGGTCCATTTAGCATAAAGGACGGGAAATTTCGCAATAGAAAGATCGTCAAGTGTTACATGTGCATTTTCATTCGCTTTGTTACCAAGGCAATTCATTTAGAATTGGTTGGGGATTTAAGCAGTGACTCCTTTTTAAATGCCTTGAAGAGATTAGTCTCAAGACGTGGTTTATGTCAAACAATTTACAGTGATAACGGCACCAATTTCACTGGTGCTAATAATAACTTAAAAGAATTGCATCATTTATTGTCAAACCTTAATCAAAATTCAAAATTTCGCGAATTTATCTATCAAAATTCTATCAGTTGGAATTTCATTCCTCCAAGATCCCCCCACTTTGGAGGTATATAGGAAGCCGCCGTCAAATCAGCTAAGTATCACTTGAAACGCATTTTGGGTAATGCTCACTTAACATACGAAGAATTCTATATAGTTTTGACGCAGGTAGAAGCGGTGCTTAATTCGCGTCCTTTAACCCCCCTTTCCAGTGATCCAAACGATCTTTTATCCTTAACTCCCGGGCACTTCCTGTTTGGCCAACCGCTAACTGCATTACCTCAGGAAGATGTAAAGGATCTTCCTAGTAACAGATTGTCACATTTCAAGAGACTTCAACAGTTAACCCAACACTTTTGGGCACGCTGGTCCCGAGAATATCTCACTTCTTTACACCAGCGTTCCAAATGGAAGCTTCAGCAACCGAACGGAGTCGCCGTAGGGTCCATGGTATTGTTAATACAGGAAAATACTCCCCCTCTGCACTGGAAAATTGGTCGAGTTTGTGAAGTGTTTCCAGGTGATGATGGAATCATCCGCGTAGTGAGTGTCAAAACCATTGCTGGTGTAGTGAGACGTGCGGTATCAAAGATATCTCTTTTACCTATTGACACATAAAAAATATCCTGAATGTTGTTTTAACCAATATAATGTCAATTCATCTTTGAAAGATCTAGGTCTTTCAAGGCCGCCGGGATGTCTGGTACTTGTATTGTAATAATATAATATAATCGTCTGTTCATGTATTTAAGGTACGACTAGCGACATCTATTGTCCGTTAGAGCGCAACACACATGTACTCTATTTGTGTAGTCTGCAAAAACTGTAAAAAAAAAGTCAGTCAGTAACAGTGTGTGCGAGCAATAGCACGCCTTGTCAGGCACGTCTGTAAACTAATTAATTATTCATGATACAGTCACAATAAAGCAATAATCAAATTAAATCTTTTCTTTCTACAAGTGATAAAACTGCACAGTTGGAGTACCCAACAGCTATAATCTGATTGGCTGGAAGCGTTATAGGTTGAAGTGGAAGTGGAGGGGGTAAAATTACTCAAATATGACTAAAATTTAGGCCCCTTTAAAAATACACAGGTTTTGGCTTGATACCCCTACAGTATATCTACTTTCATGAGATAGTAATTTGTCATTATTTAGTTTTCGATTAAAAGTAAAATGGTAGTATATTGTTACACGAATATTTTAACACTAAAATTCTCTTGCAAATTATATTTACTATGTACGACGTCCGGTAGCTTATTCGTGTTTCGTACATAGTAATTAAATTAATAACTATTTCTCTACTATTACTCGGAAGCCATGTTTCTAGAAATAGTAGGATTTTTTGAGCGCCAAGCTGAAGTCAATTAATTTAATTACAAAAATATATATAATAATTTGAACATTTATAATAACAAAAATATGGAAGTTTCTTCTAAATTTGAACACAAAAACATTGATACAAAATATCAAGAATATTTTTGTACAATGTTAGATTAAGTGAAAAAAAATTTTACTTAACATTATTTACCAATTGTAATAAATTCTTAAGGGTGTTCAAGTTTCATTACTTCGAAGACAAAATAGTCACTGTATCATTTACTTGGAGTAGAAGACATGATAGTCAAGGATTTATTTTTAACATGAGGTAGAATAAAAAAATTTCATTCAATACAAATATTTTTATTTCCTTCAACACAATTATATTCGCGCTTCGCCCTCTATGATCATCACTATCTAGTATGCCTATTTCTTGCCAAGGTGCCACACATTTTTAAAGAACTCTAACTTACCATCCTCTCCCTCTGTACTTCCACACACCTGTAGGATCATTCTGTTTATTTTGTGCCAAGAGTGTGGATCACAATTTGTTTTATTTTGTAAAACTGTGTAAAATGAAGAGGAAACATCGTGGCAGTTCGTCCTCGACTACGGATTCGTCATCAAGTGAATCAGAGGAAGTGTTAGACCCAAGGGAGTTTAAAACGTATAAAGAAGCTGGAAAATCGTAACCACAGGGTACGAAAAAGACGCCATATTTCGCCTCCTAGGAGACTTAAGCGATCCCAAGCGCCGACCAGGAGGAAGGAACAGAGTTATTTCAACTTCTGGAACTATAGACTCTGAGGAAAATACACCAGGTTAGTGTCTCGTAGAACGAATGTATTTGTTTCTTAAAATACGTCCTGGCATTATACCATAAACGAAAGTTATGGTTCGACCACAGTAAGGCGTGTCGCTTTGCCGATAATATATACATACGATAATTCTACTAGTCACCTCGATTAATGGATGGTTGTGTAAGGAGCGAGAGCGCAATTAAAGCACCTCTCGGTAATTATAGTTTCCTGTAGCAGACTCGAAGCAGAGTCGGCAATCATAGTTTCTATTAGCCGATAAAGGACGCAAGTAAGTGGGCCTCGACATAGATTTTGGTTTTTCTCTAGGAACGCTGTATCACCGGTAATTACAGATTCCTATAGTAAGCTCACTAGGGCCAGTAAGTCAAGTTTCTGCAATGGGCTCGCTAATTACAGTTTTTTTCCTGTACTAGACACGACGAATAAGTTTGGAAATGTTCTCGTTTATGATATTATTATATCAAGTGATGTAATAATTTTCTTTTCCCTAATTTCCGTTCATGAGCAGCCAGTGGCAGAAAATCTTAAGGAGGACATACTGAAGCTGAAGGAGAATACTTGAGCGAGCTAGCTAGAGAAATTTGATCATGGTGTGAGTCCCGTAACTTATGGATTTTTGCGTTCATACGTAGAGTCGTCAGCCAATTTTAGGGCAGATATGGAGTCACGTAGGCTTAAACCGGAAACAGAATGGCAATTATCAGACTCTGCTTTTATTAGAATTACAAATACTTTCGGGTTTCCGGAGATAGATCTTTTTTGCGGATCGACATGATTTCTTCATCTCTTGGCATAGAGATCCAGAAGGCTATTGATGCGTTTACTGTATCATGGAAGTATTATTACTTCTACGCATTCCCACCTTTCGCGATGATCTCGCAGGCGCTCCGAAAAATAATCTCGGATGAGGTTGAAGGGATCCTAGTAGTCCCACACTGGCCAGCGCAACCATGGTTCCCCGTTTTTATGTCATTGCTAACACAACCTCCAATCTATCTAAAACCCAACGCTGATCTTTTGTTCTGTCCCGACAGACGCCAACATCCGTTGTGGAGAAGCCTTACCCTGGTGGCGGGGCGCTTATCAAAGCAGCGTTTAGACTTCGAGGTCCCTCCAGTACGGCAGTTGAGGTGATGGCTTCCTCCATCACAGCTCTTACTCTTAGGCAATACGACTCGGAATTAAAGAAGTGGTGGACCTATTGCCAAAAATGGGGAGTTAATGTTTATAACTATGATGTTCCAAGGATATTGGATTTTCTCTCCGCGGAATTGGGGAAGGGAGCCTCATACGGCACCTTGAATAGTGCTAGATCGGCGCTAGCTATGATAATCTCATCAGACCAGGACCTGACATAAAACGGTTTTTCAGGGGAACATTACACATACGCCCAAGTCGGCCAAAATATAAGTGTACTTGGGATCCGAGTATTGTACTAAGACACTTATCAACTTTGAAAAATCAAGATATTAGTATTGCTTCCCTATCACAGAAATTGGTTATGTTAGCAGCGTTAGCAACAACGTCTGGACACACCGTGTCCAGACGTTGTCTCTCATAGATGTAAGGAATGTCGTGGAGAAGGAGGATGCTATAGAGATAAAAATACCAGATAGGATCAAGACATCCGGGAAAAACGTAGATCAACCCACGTTATTCCTTCCTTATTTTCGTGAAAACCCCGGTCTATGTGTGGCCGGTGCTTTGACAACATATATATCACGTACATCACATCTTAGGACATCTAAATATAACAGATTGTTTCTTACATATAAAAAACCGTATCATCTTGCTTCTCCACAGACAATAAGCAAATAGATAGTGTATACTGATAGTATACTGAAAGATAGTGTAGACGCAAATACATTCACGGCTCATTCGACTAGACACGCAAGTACATCGGCGGCTAGACGAAGGGGAGTGAGTATAGATATAATTCGAAACACGGCGGGCTGGTCGACTACCTCGACTGTATTCGCCCAGTTCTATAACAGGCCGCTCATGCAGAGAGATTCATTTGCGCGGGCGGTTTTCTCACCCTAATGGTACTCAATCATATCGTATCATCGACTCTCTTATCTGTTAAATACTTGCATTAGGTTTAGTTATAATGCGTGTTTGATATTTTCTTGTTTGTATTTTTTTCTTGATGGTTATATTAAACATATTATAGAGACTGCATATGTTTGTTTTAATGTTTGTCGCTAAACTTTGAACATCTACATAGTGATTGATGATCATAGAGGGCGAAGCGCGAATATAATTAAAAGATCAAACGAACTTACCTAAGTGAAGTTCGATCTTATTTATATGAAGCGCTTCGCCCGAGATGATCAGTCCCTGCTCCCCACCCCCCATCGTCCTTCTTTTATTTTGGGACGTCCCTGATCATGTGCGCGACAAAAGGCACTTTGAATAAATGATCCTACAGGTGTGTGGAAGTACAGAGGGAGAGGATGGTAGGTTAGAGTTCTTTAAAAATTTGTGGCACCTTGGCAGGAAATAGGCATACTACATAGTGATGATCATCTCGGGCGAAGCGCTTCACATAATTAAGATCGAACTTCAGTTAGGTAAGTTCGTTTGATCTTTTAATTATAATGCATCTCCCTCGGTAAATATAACGTTCGTTGTCGTCCCAACTTTTCCCTTACTAACCAGATATACAGGTTGACTTGTTAACCCATCGTTGAATTTGTCAATACCTTCTTTTTCAAAGGTCGCAGGTGGACAGAGAGGCAAGTTTTACGAGACGCGGTGTTGTAAATTATCACAATTTATACTTGTGGCAATATGAAAATCCCAACGCTATTAGGCCATCTTCATTTCAAAATGAATTCAGTGTAAACGTGTGGCTGGATTTCAAATTGATTGTTCCTGAATTTTTGCCTCAACCATTAAATCCAGATAACTTTCTAAATTTTCTAGAACAAGGACTTCCCGTTCTATTAGAAAATTTGGCTTTGCAGCTTCGCATAGATAGTTGGATACAGTTGGATGGAGCACCTTCTCATTCAGGAAGGGCGGGTGGTAGGTTGACTTAATCAACATTATCCAGAGAAAAGGATTTGCCAAAGAGGTCCGGTTCCTTGGCCAGCTCGTCGCCTGATATTAATCCCCTCGACTTTTCAATTTGGGGTACAACAAAAGACAAAGTGTATGAGAGTGTGATTACATCACTTGAGTAACTCAAACAGCAAATTAGGTCGGCCTGTGATGATTTAAACCAAAATAGGTTTCTTACGCAAATATTAAACGGGCAATTAGAAAACGCTGTGAGGTCTGGGTTGCCGCGAATGGTCTGCAATTTGTACAATATTTATAGATTTTTCAATTTTCGTTACAATAGAAATGTTACCATACCCGTAGTAACTTCTTGTTTGTAAAGTTAACTTATGAAGTGTTGTGTTTTGTATAATTGCACGACACTGGCTATTTCTATTGAGCTTGAAACTGTTTGTGGAAGTAAAGATTCATAGTAGCATTTACTAAACAAAATTTGAAAACAATTGGTTTATTACTGTAAGGGACATAAATAAAAAAATACATTTTTTTCAATTTGAAACCATGTATATCAGAAACGGTACGGATTTGGAAATAAATTTATATAGCACAGTGAGGGACGGGAGAGAACCAGGGAGTTCGAAAGGACGCCCAGGCCCCCCATCCTCAACAGGATGCAAGAGGGCACGTTCAGATAAGAGCACGCCCCCGGAGATGCAAAGGAAGAAGCCGAAGGAGGCCCAGGTTTCGGTGCCCGCTGGAGGATCGACTCATGTTTCCCCACGTCTCAGGGAGAGATCTAGGGCGGCACTCCAGCGAGCGCTGATGCAAAAACGGCAGCCAACGAGCTACAGCGCGGCTGTCAAGAGGGAGAATCAGGTTGTCATACTGTCCAATCGTGAGGATGGTAAATTGACGCCTGAAGAAGAAGACAGGGTGAGGCATCATCTAGTTTCGGAAATGTTTCGCACCATAGCGGGCCCCGAAGGGGGTCCTCGAGGACCGCAACTCCACTTCAGGAACTCTGGTCTGGTTGAGCCAGGCTGGTTCCTGGTGACGGCGCAGGATGTAGTCTCACTTAACTGGCTACTTGAGGGATGGGCACCTCTGGCTGAGGGCAAGTCAGGTTTCACGCCCTGCGTGCGACTGACGCTCCATGGCCAGAAAGAATCGTCTTCTGACTAAGAAGCCAAGAGGTCGACCTCCCAAAAGTAAGAGGGATGCTGGAGCTCCAGAACTGATCCCTAGAGGTCAGTAGGTGGCAACACCAGGATAGTGGAGTCCACGAGCCTATCAAAGTCTTCTAGAAATGATTTTCGTTTGCACTTTCAGATTAAAAGCTAAAACCAATTTTAGATGATTCCCCACCCTTAGAACTATCAAAATCCCGAAGGCGTCAAAAAAAGTCCTGTACGGGGTGGCTGTAGGGGATGAAATGTGAAAATTACCCTAAAAATGATTTTTGGATATTTGGAACTAGAAAAACAGCGGAATAGTTACACATAAGTACCATTTACCTCAGAACATTGGAAATATAAAAAAAAATATTGATTATTCCATAAAGCACGTTGTTAAATGGGAGAGCGTAACACTTAAAGCACTCTGGTGAAAAGTGTCTAAATATTTTAGTCATGCTCTACATCTAACCTACTGTAACATTTTTATATGTGATCCAATTAAAAAATACCCTTTAATAACATTGTAGAGCAGAGTTTCCCGAGTCTGTACGATATTTCACTTTTTCATTTGGATGATTTGCAATTTTTTTACGAATTTTTATTCGAGCGCGCGCAAGGGCCTGACTAAGGTCGAATATCGCTTGCGTTATCCACAGTCGCAGATCATTATCGTCGAATATCGCTTATTTCTCTCTTGTGTGGCTGTTTGATTTTTGTTTAGGAATATTGGACGTTGAAGTGATATTTTGTATGGATAAAAAGACAGGTGATTTTTAAAAATAACCGATGAAATGATGAAATCTGGATAAAAGTTGGGACAACAAACAATGTACGATATATAGCAGTACATGAAATTAATATAAAACGCTCCACAACTGCTAACAAAATAGAATCATCATTTGGTCAAAACATTATAAACTATTGGTCTTTATTTATAAAAATAAACAATTACTTTGTAATTTTGTAATATTCAGCTTAAATTTGTAAAATAAGGGCGGCTTTTCTGGGCTTCTTCAACCATGTTTGTTCCTATCGCCCTCTTTATTCGATTTAAGTTAACAGAAAGAGAAAGAGTTACAATTAGAGGTCTAGGATGAACTTCAAATAATTTATAATTTCCAATTAAGTTGTTTATTGTAACTTGCATTGTTTAAAAATACCTACTTCAGATTTTTAGTATAATTTTTTGTCTGATAAAAAAGAGGATATTTAGCATAAAATGTGTATATATATATATATATATATATATATATATATATATATATATATATATATATATACCTGATATAAATTTGAACTTTAAAAAGAGGACTTGTCCGGTTAAAAGAGGACGTCTGGTCACCCTAGGTGCGATTTAGGTACCTACAAGCAGTGACTATATCTTTCTATAGTCACTGCTACAAGTCAATTCGTCGGCCTTCGGAAAAATATGTTGGAAAATGTATTTATTGTACCATGATTTGCTAAGTAGATACTATTGGGGCTTTGAAATTAATTGGAGATATATTCAAACAACATAATATGCTTCAATTTGCTGTCACGTTATATACCACTTCAGATACCAGTTGAATAAGTCATTTACGCAGCATTATGGCATGGCTTCTTCAAAACCTATAAACAAACTACTTCCCATCGACGATAGTCTTTATCAGCACTGTAAATACATACATGTATTTACAATTTTCCGAATAAGATGAAAAGAACTTTTTTTTTTATATTTAAATATCATGTCTCAATGTTTCTAATATTTTGGAAAAAATAGACTTATCTTAGATAGATAGACTTAAATAGACTTAAAATAGACTAATTAAAAATGTACTTTTCTCATTAGTTGCATTTCAACTATTTTAAACAAAAATGAAAAATATTTAAAACCCAGACAATTTATTAATTTTATATTATTTAATATTCATTTAAATAAACAAAACATAAAGGGACATGTGTCATTGTTGGTTGGTAAGGATTTGTAGAATTCCCAAAATATGTCTGAAATATAAGGTATTAGTTGCATTAGATTAGCTTTCTTTCTTTTTTTTCAGAAATTGGAACTGGACTAACATTAAAATGGATTTCCAGTTTCAGTCTTTTCTTAATTCATTTCATAAGTTCATTTTTTAGGGAATGGTGAATTGGTGTATCCGTACGTTTTCTTGTCTTTTCAATAAGTGTATTATAAGTAGTATAAGTGGTATTAAAAACTTGTGATTTATTACTTTAAGTATTGGATGCGATTTTAAGATAGAAAAATACATTCCTATCAAATGAAAATTTTTATTTTTCTCTGGATTCCATTTACCTATACACACTAATTTTACACACTGTAATATTTAATACTATGTATTAAACGTCATACAAACGTTGTATATGTATATGTAATATGTAATACTACGTTAATATCCGAAAAATTTTGTGGACGATTTGAGATATGTTATCTTTTTTTGACAATCACAGAAAATTTTTATTTTTATACGAAAGGATAAGGTGAGTCATCTCTACAGGAACATTTTTAAGGGACTATATAGGCTCGAAATGAACCTAAGTTTAGTAACATTTTTTACTTCAAATGCGATATCCCCTTTCGCCCGGAAGAAAGATTGGATTGTGTAATGCCGAAATTTCAACATATTCCAATTTGACCAAAATTGGACTTATCTCCTTTTTCCCGGACACCACAGAAGTGTCGACCTTTATACGCCAGAGGACGTATCGGCGGAATTGAAATCCGATTAAATGTTAAAGTGCCCCTAATTCTTATTATTTATGATTTTCATGTTACATATATGTATTATAATATATAAATTTAAAAATTATATTTGTGGTACCTGTTAGTTTTTCATATACTATTTCAACAATTATATACTTAATTTTAATAGATCTGTTCTTGCAATACAAGCAGTCCGGAATGGTCAGAAAGTGTCAAAAACAATCGCCCAACAAAACTGTTCACAGACGTTAAACTGACAGACATTAAAAATGCACTGTCCGCATGTAAAAAAGTAAAAAAACCGTTTTCAACCATCAGAAACTTCTGCAAGAACAGACCTAATCTTTGCACAAAAGAGAAATAAGCGTCATTCGACCTTAATGAGCTGCAACTCTGGGTAACGCAACGATATTCGACCTTAGTCAGGCCCATGCGCGCGCTCGAATAAAAATTCGTAAAAAAATTGCAAATCATCCAAATGAAAAAGTGAAATATCCTACAGACTCGGGAAACTCTGCTCTACAATGTTATTAAAGGGTATTTTTTAATTAGATCACATATAAAAATGTTACAGTAGGTTAGATGTAGAGCATGACTAAAATATTTAGACACTTTTTACCAGAGCGCTTTAAGTGTTAAGCTCTCGCATTTAACAACGTGCTTTATGGAATAATCAATAATTTTTTTTTAATATTTCCAGTGTTCTGAGGTAAATGGTTCTTATGTGTAACTATTCAGCTGTTTTTCTAGTTCCAAATATCCAAAAATCATTTTTAGGGCAATTTTCACATTTCACCCCCTACAGCCACCCCGTACAGGACTTTTTTTGACGCCTTCGGGATTTTGATAGTTCTAAGGGTGGGGAATCATCTAAAATTGGTTTTAGCTTTTAATCTGAAAGTGCAAACGAAAATCACAATTTGAGCCTCCGTGGACCCTACTAGGAGACGACAGGAGGACCTGGAAGGTGGCACCTAACCTTCATGGTGGGCCAAGAGGTCATAAGACGCCTAGAGGAATCCCAGTGGGCGCTCTACTATGAGCTGGTTACTCTTGCCGTGCGCAGGCTACCGGCTTGGGGTGGAGCATCACGGCGTGAACCCCCGGCGTCTGGGAGGCCAAAGCAAACCGAGGAGGACAGCTGACATGAGAGTATGTTGACTTTAATATAGATTTCTCATTCCTTGATGTGATTTTGTTTGGTTTTAACTTTGTTGTAGAATGAACTGTATTGTTGTATTTATCAACAATTTTATCTAACAGATGAATCCAATTATACGTCCCACCTAAACTAAAAGCGCGCCAAAGCATATTTTTTATAGTTCTAATAACTCGTTCCACCATAGAAGCCTTTTTTGTACTGTAAACGCTGTAGTGATTAATATTATACTTTTTCATGAGTTTCCTGAAATTCTCATTATAGAATTCTTTTCCCATAACGGTTTGTAGATTTTTTGGAATCTTCTTAAAGTCTCGCAAAATTTTATTCATCGCATTTGTAACATCCTGGGCGGATTTACTCTTTAGGGGCTCTGTCCATATAAACTTAGAGAAGCAATTAATAACGATTAGCACATATTTATACCCTTTATTTTTCTGTTGAATATGGTCGGTTTTCTATTGAAGTCGTTCAGGCCTTTTATTACGGTTCTACGTCTTTTGAAATTGATTCTGGCAGGCTTGTGTAGTTCATTGACAATATCTTCTTTTACACTTCTTGTTGCATATTTATTCAATTTGTCAGGAGATTTCATATTGGATTCCAACTAATATTATAGTATGCATTCCTCCTTCTTATAAATTTAATCCCACAGGAACTCGTATAAAAAATTCTACAAATAAATTACTCTTCGTAGTTTGCGGATCCTTTTCTCGAAACGAGATATTGTCACCGCGACGTAACTGTACGTTGACTAGTTCTGTAAAGTTAAATTCCTTCTCATTTATAATAGTTATGATATCATTAGGGTAACCCAGTACATATTCAATCATAGCTGACTCATAGAAGAAAACGTGGCATGTTTTTATATTAGATATTACATATTTCTTACTATTTTCTTGAAAGGCCCCGGACTCAAATGTTAAAATAACATTATAATATAGTTCCTTCACTATGTTTTCTGCAATGCTTGTAGACATTACATCAAAATCTTCATGATCCTCAAAGGAATGTTGTGGTTGACTTATGTGTCTACCAAATTTATCGATTGTCATTTTTCAGCTAGTAATAAGTTTCTTCTTATTACTCAATAATTTTAGATTCACGCAACTCTTCGATAATAGACACGATCTCGTTAGTGTGACCTGTATGACCAGCGGTTTGAGATGAAACTAAAAGCCGTAATTTTTTTATATTCGCTCTAATTTATCATTTGCTTGTACATTTTAAAAGGGAATTAAAAAAATAATAATAATCACAGATTAGAACATTATTCCACTTTATAGAAATAATTAATTCAGGCAAGAACTATAACATTAATACGATACATTGGAGTTTTTAATGTTTAAAAAAATTAATTCGGCAGGTTTAAAGGCTGTTCCCTATTGGTCCCATTTGCTTCATAATTTCTACACCAAAATTTTGATATATAGTTTCACATAAAATTCCATTTATAGTAAAAAGAATCCTTAAAAAAGCCTATAATTTACCAAAAATGAGAAACCACTACGACCTTAGCATAGAAGCACCACATCTATCCGTCTCTAAGAGATAACACAAGTCTTAATGGTTAGTGGTATGTCGTCAGAAAGCTCCCTATGTTCATTGTCATCGACGCTATCGTTATTTACATATTCGCAATCGTCGACAACACTATTGCCTACCTGTGACTGTAGGCCAGCTGCCGCGCTGCTCCTGCTCCTGGCCGTAATTCAACAAGTTCATTAGGATCGTCCCAGTATACGTAATCTATTGGACTATTCGAGGCTTCCATTAACATATCAAGACCCAATCTCTTTCGAGTTAGAAGTTGTGTGCTACGAGGTCTTCGTGGTGTTAGCGGTTGTATGGTCAAAGCAGGGATAATTTTCTTATATTTGTAAGATCCATTACCCTGAATTTTTTCAGAGTAGTTTCTTTTATTGGCATTCGTTCGTTTAACAATGTCTAAGTAGTTTTTTCTATCACCTTCTGTGAAACCAACTGGATGTTTCTTAAAAACAAACTCGTATAGTCCAGGAGTCCCCTTATAAGTTAATCCACCTATGATTACCATTGAATTGTAGAGATGCGTTGCCAATTGTTAGCTCATTAAGGTCTTGATCATATCTAACACCATACCTAATGTCAAACTCATTATGTACATCACCAATCATTTCATAAACATATTCTCTGGATATAAAGGATCAAGTTTATCCAAATAGTACAATGTGTAGGGTGCATTACCTAAGGTTTGAATGTAATCTTTTGCTTCTTGTATATTTTCATCTAGTTCTACATTACTTTCCACATTATCTCCATCAGCAATATCATTACCATTTGAATTTCCTTCTGCAACAATTGACGTATCTAGGAAACTTGGTGCGTTAAAAATCCTGGAGCTATATTTTGCTTTGCTTTTTTTCGGTGAGCTAAAGGAGAAATTATATTTTACTTCCTATTTTAAAGGCTCCTCACTTTTTATGTTTGACTCTCCATCAAGTTTCTCGGCAATTATTTGTAAACGCTTCCTGATAGGAAGAAACGATTGTTCTTGAATTATACTTCCTTCTTTCAAAGCATTCAGCTTTTGCTTTACTACGTTCCTCCTTTGTATTAACCATTTTTTACTTCAACTTCCTTTCTATTCATATTGAAATCAAAAATTCTTCTTAACCTCAGTAAAAGCAGTAAAAAACAGGTCTCAGGCAGTAAAAAACAAGTCTGAGGCAGTAAAAAAAAGGTCTCAGGCAGTAAAAAACAGGTCTCAGACAGTAAAAGACCGGTCTCATGTAGTAAAAAACAGCTTAGTGCTAAGTGTCGGTCTAGCTCTATGAACACTAATAATGATGAATAAAGTGAACAGAACGTATCTCTCTTTATATATGTATGTAATGATCAAATTCCTTTCTATATCTACCAATACTAATATCACTATCTTGATCAATCACCATAAAACCATATTTGTCTTTCCAGCATAGTGAACACATTTCTTCAAACAATTTATTAAAACTCATGTCAGTATTAATGTGATCTTCATATATATGCTTCAAATTTAAGTCATCTTGTTTGAAAACCTACATATTTGCGTTATCACGTATTAGATGTTTTGGAATACGTATATAAGTTTGACAGAGATAAAAACAATCTACTTCTTTATGACTTCCCATACTGAAGTAATCTCTCATAACATTTTGTTTATCACAGGCTGCAGCTGCAGCTGCAGGAATTGCAAAGGCCGTTAATGATGTCAAAGATGCAAAGCGAAAGCTTGAAGAAAGTAAACGTCACAATGTCGCAATGGAAGAAATATCTATGGGTAAAGGACTATACATGAGACTGTATAAGCAAGGATTTGGTCTTTTTTTAGAAGGAAAAGCACCTTCCAAGCGTTACCGATAAAATTACCAAAACGAGCTCTTACTAATTTAGACTTTGTGCATAGAAGCTTGCGCAGATACAGTGAAACGTGATTCATTTTGAAGTAGGTATTCTCTTGCTTTTTGTTTACAACAAGATATGTTTTTAACCATAGCCTTGCAACACTATATTACAGAGAAATTAATAAAACCCAAAAATATATTAATTCATTTTTTATTTTGATTATAAATAACAATTATATAGGTTATGCTAAAATAATAAAATTCAAAAATATATTGTTCTTTATTTCATTCTTAAATAAAAATCATACAGGTTATATACATTAGCCAACGCACATTGGTCTTGCCAACTTGCGCAATGGTCCAGCCGATGGTGCCAACATTCAGGAACCTGCCGACATAATTTGGGGTGTTCCAGAAACTCCACAACCGGTTTATTCACGTACTTTCTCAGGAACATGGTCTTCTCCCGCCCTTTAACATAAATAATGTCTGCTGATCTTGTTGCACCTTGCAGAATAATTGGTAGATCTTTCAAGCATTCCAAACCTTCGTTCCATGGAAAACCATGATGACGTTCCATCACCCAATTTGCCTCCTTTTGTAGAGCGTCTGATAAATGGTGGAATGGAAAAGGTGGTTTCAATAAGTAATAGTATGAAATTCTTCCGTTATATATTCCCAGTTCCTTCACAGCCCACCGATCTTGAATTTGACACTCTCTATTATTACTAATTTTAAAACATTGAATGTCAACCACGTACTGAGAAACAACCATGTTCGCAAAAGCCATATTTTTAAAGTTTAATTCTAAAAAATAATGGTTTATTTGAGATACTAATATCTGCAATAGGGTTACAAACGGTAGGACATGGCTATATACTTTTCAAATGGTAGTATGTCAGCGGATCTAATAATTATGGTAGGAGAATTATCAATTTGTGAAACATTATGCATTATGGAACAGATCTTGGTGGAAAACTTTACATACATAGAAGATATTATGATAAAAAAATTGTTCGCTTCATTTAAGAAACGATTGGAAAAAAATTGAAAATGTTAGTTATTAGAAATGTCGAAAATGTGAAAATGTGGATTTTTATGTTTTCGAGGGTGCTCTTTCAGAAGTCGTGGCCAGAAATGACACAACTCGAAAAAAAAAAATTTTTGAAAAAATTTTGGATTTGGAAATTTTTTTTGGATTTTTTTTAGTATGAAATAAAAGCATCTATAATATAGTATAAAGTTACATAGATTTGCTGGATTTGTCCAATGCTATTTTCCGAAAATTGTAATAGGTGATACCTCAAGGTCACATATTTTTTTTGAGAAATATAGAAAAATTCGACATGATTTGACATTCCCTAATTGACCATGTATTATGTATGTCGAAATAAAACCCCCAACGGAGATCATATCTATACCTAAAATTTGAACATTTTTGGAAAAAAATTGAGAAATGCAAAAATGAAACCAATCGTTGAATTTTTCTCAAACATTAGCAAGTCATAGTGCCAAATTTTAAAATAAGGTGTCAGATTACAGCATGTTGGTGTCACATTTCAAAATAAGGTGTCAGATTACAGCACGTTGGTGTCAAATTTCAAAATAAGGTGTCAGGTTATAACACGTTAGAGTAAAATTTCATATAGAGGTGTCAAATTACAAAACGAGGTGTCCAATTACAACACTTCGGTGTCAAATTTCATATCGTGGTCTCAAATTTCAAAGCGGGTGTCAAATTACATTTTTCGCTAACTCAGCAGGAAATGGTGTCTAATTACAAAGTAAGGTGTCATATTACATTTTTTGCTAACTCAGCAGAAAATGGTGTCAAATTTCATCCGCAGACTCAGAAATAAGTCATTTTATCAAACACCTAGAGTTAAGTGACCTATACAGTTCAAGGGAATTCACCGGATGCTCATATTGCTCTAGAATCTGCAAGTTGCAAGAATTTGATTATAAAAGTACACTACCTTCGTTGAATACATTTAGTCTTATATGAATTACCGTCAAGACGACTTTATTTCCAAGTGTTTGTATATTACCTTTTTTAGCTTAACTAACAACATGTCTTTATCATTAGATACAATTTGCGAGTTGAGAGAACAAGAATTAGCAATCGAGGATATTGTTAACGAAACGTAAGTTTTTTATTTCCTATACTTATTTTGATGATGATTTTTATAATATCTTACTAATTTTGTTGTTTTTAATAATATCTTCTTTTCATGTAGAACAACCGAAAAGTGTAACCATGCCATTGAGACAATTCGAGAAGTAGAGGATGCACCGAGTACATCAAAGGGGAAAAGTTCGTCCCCGGATAGAGCCTCAAAGAGGATGCGCTTGGTGGTGGCGAATGACGAGGACGATTTCGTCAATTCTCCATTGTCGAATCAACAGGAAAATGGGAAAAGAATTCATTCTGGGTACATATTCTACAATAAATTTTTTAAAAAATCTAAAAAGAAACACAGATTTTTTTAAAATTAATATCGTTTATTTTTTGTTGCAGAGGAAAGAACATGGTGGCCATGAAGAATATGAGGGAGCCGTTGCCGTCGCCATCGCCTTCGCAGGCTTCTACTTCGTCCGCATCCGTTGCTAACGATGAAGATTTGGTTGCCATAATGGATGAAGAGAAGCGGAGGCGGGGTGTTGAAGAAGCCCGAAGGCAAAAATGGTATATGCGTGTTCAGGTGGGTTGTTGTTGTGTTGTTGTTGATAGGCGGCGCGGTTACCCGCAGCACTCAGGTCTTTCGACCCATTGTGCCTGCCGCTAGTTGGGAGTTATTGGAAGAGACCAGTGCTGTACGCATAGGCCAACACCCGTTGTAGGGGAAGCTCCCTAATGTCCTGAGGCAGAAGAAATGCTGCGCCCAGGTGTTTGTGTCTCTTGAACATGAGGCAGGCACAGCGACAGAGGATGTGAATGGAGTCCTCGTCATCGTGTCCGCAAAACCTGCACCTTCTAGTGTCACTAAGACCGATAGTGTTAAGGTGCTTGTTAAGATGTCCGTGACCTGTCAACAGTCCTGTGACAATCCTTATGCTGTTACGACTTAGCGCAAGTATTGATTGAGTTGCGTTCGACCAAGGCCCTTCAATTAAGAGCCTGGCTTGTCGCAGCCCAGTCACGTTTGACCATTCTTCCTTTGATCTTACCTTGATCCAGTTTCCAATGGACCTTGCTACATAACTAGGCGGAAGCCCCAGCACTGGTTCGGGCCCTGTAAACTGTATACTTGAGCCTCTCTTAGCCAGTGCATCGGCCTCCTCATTTCCTGTTATATTATGATGACCCGGTACCCAGGTCAATTTTACCTGGTTGTTCTGTCCCAATTGGGTTAGACCATTAACACACTCTAGGACCGTCCTGGAGGTGATCCTGTAGGAGATCAAGGCACGTAAAGCCGCCTGACTGTCGGTGCATATCTGGATATGCTGATTAGAATATCTCCTTTTGAGATTTTCCTGAACACATGCAGAGATAGCAAACACTTCCGCCTGCAAGACCGTGGCATACTTTCCCAAGGAGAAGGATAGTCTCGCTCTCGGGCGCACGCCCCGGACTCCCGCCCCTGAGCCCTGGTCTGTCTTGGACCCATCCGTAAACCAGACGAGCCCATTCGAGACCTGAGCATCAGGATTTTCGAGCCAAGCTTCCCTGTCCGGTATCTCTACTGTGTAAGGTTTGAGAAACACATAAGTGGGAGATACGCTGTCACTGGGTGCGTCCAGTAGACTGTCTCCTCCCACAAGTTCCCCAAGAATACTTGTGTGTCCACCATCGTGGCTTTTACCTAGCCACCGCCCCCACTGCTTGACCCTATAAGAGGCCCTCCTTGCCTCTCCCTCAACCACTATATGCAGTTTAGGGAGAGACAGGAGAGCCTCCAGAGCCTCTGTGGGAGCCGTGCGTATCGCTCCTGGCTTACACACGCCAGGCGTTGTAGTTGATTTAGCCGTTGCTTGATGGTAACCCGCCGGACGGCTGGCCACCATACAATCGACGCGTATAGAAAGGAGGGTCTAATAACCGAGGTATAGAGCCATAAGGTGGCTCTCGGATTAAGCCCCCACATTTTTCCAAAGAGCCTCTTACATGTCCAGAAAGACGCGGTGGCTCTCTGTATTTGTCTGTCTACGTGGGGTACCCATGACAACTTTTCATCTAGGATAACTCCCAGAAATTTGACCATCTTTGAACGCTGGATGGTCTTATTGAAAATGGTTGGTGCTTTAAAACCATCCAACTTCCTTTTCTTAGTGAAGAGGACTAGATCGACCTTAGAGGGGTTAACTCTCAGCCCTTGTCCTATACACCATTCTTCTACGATTCTTAGGGCCCTTTGAGTGAGCTCACTAACTGTATTTGCAGATTTCCCCGCGATTAAGACCGTAAGGTCGTCTGCGTATGCTTGAGTCATAATCCCTTCCTCATTAAGCCTGCGAAGAAGACCGTCGAGCACAAGGCTCCATAGCAAGGGGGAAAGAACCCCCCCTGCGGGCACCCTCGGCCCACAGTCGCTCTAACTGTGACTTCATTGAGAGAGGTAGAAATCGAGCGGTTTGAAAGCATGGAATAAATCCACCTAGCTATGGTAGGTGGGAATCCGTGGTCCTCAGCCGCTGTTAGAATTGAATTGTAGGAGGTATTATCAAATGCCCCAGCTATGTCCATGAAGGTCCCGATAGCGAGCTCCTTCTGGCTAATCGTTTTCTCTATTTTGTAGACCACGGAGTGCAATGCTGTTTCCGTAGATCTACCCGTTTGGTAGGCGTGCTGTGAGCTATGTAATGGTTTAGTCACTAGCGGGCCCTCTTTCAGAAATCTCTCTATGAGCCTTTCTTGTAGTTTCAGTAGAAACGATGTTAGGCAGATCGGTCTAAAGGCCTTCGCTTCATCATAAGAAGCTCTACCTGCTTTAGGAATGAAAACCACTCTCGCTGCTCTCCAGGGTTTTGGAATATATCCTAGAGCTAATGTTGCTATGTATAGATCACGCAGATGCTGGATGATGTATTCTGACCCTTGTTGAAAAAGAGCCGGAAATATTCCATCCATACCCGCACTCTTATATGGGGCAAAAGTGTTTATCTAATTATTTATTTTATCTAGTTATTTAAGTGCCCATCTAATTCGCTCCACCGTGGCAACATTCGAGGCCATCCTCCAATCCATAGCTGCAACCTCTATGTGGGGAGTCCTCTGGTGTTGGATAGAGCTGGAACTTTTGGCAGAACCAGGAAAGTGGAAATCCACGAGGTGCTCCAACGCCTCCTTGGTGGTGCACGTATATGTACCATTAGGAAGCCTAAGAACATCGATACTAGATTCGTGGTTATATTTCATGATTTTATAAATCCTAGATGTGGCAGGGGCGTCTTCAATGCTTTCGCAGAAGTCTTTCCATGCCTGTCTCTTACTTCTTCGAGTACAGCTCTTAAATCGACGTTGAGCCATCCTATATTGGTCCCAATCAAAGTTCGATTTTGTGTTCATGGCCCTGTTAAAGAGCCTGCGTGCTTCTTTCCTTGTTTCTTGGAGCTCAGAGTTCCACCATGGGACTGTATGTTTACTCCTAGTAACTTTTAGCGGGCAACTCTGTTCATATGCTCGGACCATGGCCCGGCTAAGAATATCATTGCTTTCCTCTATCTGATAGTTTGTGCGAGGCCTAGAATGAGGTCTCACATTAGCCGACAGACTTTCTTTGTAGATACTCCAATCTGTGAGTTTTGGGTTTCTAAACTCTTGTGTCGTAGGGATTGTGTCTATCTCTAGACTAAAGCAGATGTGGCGATGGTCGGACATGGACACCTCCGACGAAACATGCCAGTTTTTGACCCAGTGCGAAGCCCAAGATGAGCTGACAGTGATGTCTATAACCTCTTGCCTAGCTCTTGGAACAAAGGTAGGTTTCGAGCCTCTATTGAGCGTGTCCAACTCATTGGAGTTGATGTACTCAAAAATTGCCGTGCCTCTAAAATTGGTGTCGCTGCTCCCCCAACATGTGTGGTGAGCATTTGCGTCACACCCAATAATCAGCGGTAGACCTTGATTCTTGCACCACGTGACGAGATCCATGAACTGTCTAGATGGTGGATTTTGTGCTTCATATGGTAAGTATGCGGAGCCAACAATGAAGCTCCTACCTTCTATGTTCACTTTGATGACTACCATGTCCCTGTAACAGAAATTGGTTAGTTGAATGGCATTAACATGCTTAGCAGTATATATACAGGCTCTTGGGGTTTCCGCGTCGGAGCTCACAAATATGCGTCCCCATTTACGACTAAGACCCTTAATAGAGTCTTTGGTCACCCAAGGTTCCTGTATCATTACAATATCTGTATGCCCCACCGCGAGCTGCTGACTTATAATGGAAGTCGCAGCGATGCAGTGTTGCAAGTTGCTCTGCGTAAAACGTAGTAGTTTGGGGTCACAATTTACCTGTGTACCCATTTTGTTTCCGGTTGAGGGTCACTCCGAAGCCCCAGATTCCGCCCGGACCTCCGCGGAAGCGGAAGCCTCAGGCGGCTCAGCGGCCTCAGAGTTTCCCCTTTGGAACTTAGGGTCCCAAAAAGAGACCCTCGCCATACCAGCATGACCCACAAAGTTGATCCTCCGCATGGTCAAGGCTGACGCCTCATCCACCCCGAGAATCAACCTAGAGCCTTTGCCAGGTACCTCGATCGTCTGTCTTATCTTCCAGAGCCCCGTTTGGAGCTCTGGAGTAGACCGCTCGATGCGTCGAAGAATGTTGCCCTCGTCCACAGGCGCGCCCGGCACGAAGGCAACAATCTTCCTTAACTTAGGGAGGGCCGCTCCCTCCAAAGTTTGAAGGGTAGTCCCCTGGAAGGGCGACAGCCTTCTCACTTCAGAGGTGAGCCACTCCCTAGATACATCGTCATGGCAGGTGACCATTATGATCCCCTTCTCCATCAACCTAAATTCGTCGAAGCGTGGCAGAGAGCCCTCTAATGGGAGAGCGTCAATACCGCGCGCCAACGCAATCTCCAGACTGTTCCGTAACTCGGTCGAGAGCCTCGTAGCCGGGAAATCCTCCCCGGCTATCGCTACCCTCAAGGCCGAGTTAACAGCCTGGCTGTATGTGGCCCTAGCACGGGCCTTTTTAAAGGCTTGCTGAGCTGGAGATGGGGTCCCCCCCGCCTCGCGAGACCTTTTCAGGCCCCCTTTGGCGGAGGAGCTCCCCTGCTCAGCTTGCTTCTTTAAGGGGGAAGACCCCGATGAGGAGGGACCCGCCCCTCCTTTGGCAGTTGCCAGCCTGGCCTTGCGAGCCTTCTATTTCTCAGACCCCGAGCGATTACGTCGCCCAGAGCCCGAGGTGAGAAGTGCCCGCGCCGCGGCCGTAGGAGGAGCATCCACAATTTCCCCCTCTCTAGTGGGAGCCCTTGAGGAGGGCCCCGGATTGCTATTTGAGGAGGCCCCTTCAGAGGAGCTCTCCGTAGATGTTTGTTTTATAACTGGTTCCATAAAAGTCCCACGAGTACCGGGGTTATAAAGGTCCACCCCTGTAGAGCCCCGCGTGCAGGGGTAAGGCTATTTACAACAGGGTGTCGCCTGGTGCCCTGAGGGTACCGTGCAAGATACTCTTACCCTCGTATCATTCAGCCCTCGCCACGGTGACTAACAGCTTAGCTTGGGGGAGTGTTTTTCGACCTTCCGGTCTAGATCAGGTGGGTTTGACTTCCATTAAGAAAAAAAAATACAAAATGCACGGGATCTCGTATCCTCGCTGAAGGGTGAGGAAAAATCCATTCGGCGGCAAAAGGAGGCTCTTAGGGAGCAGCTAAGGGTTCTCGAAGAACAGGAAATTAATATAGAAGCAAGATAGGTCGCCGCAATGGAATCGCTACGCTATGCTACGCTAGGATACGAGGCCGTCGTAGCCAAATTCAACGAGATGAATATGTGATATAATATGTAAATATAACGATATGTAAATATTTTTTTTTTGTCAGATTCTTTGTTGGAGAATCTTATTTCTATTAAAACTGGTATGACGACCAACCATTAATTTTCCTCTAATAATCTTAAAAATTAAACATTTATTAACTAAAGTTCATCCAACGACGTCCTTTAGATTGTTTTATTTTAACAATTTCACTGGCGCACTATGTCCTGCTTTTACACAGCACACTACACCAGCTCAAATGGATTGGGTCTCTTCAATCTTCGAACAAGATGTTGGTTGTCCAGCAGCTGAAGAGCTTCTGCATTTATGTGGAGGTGAAGTCTGGCCTCATGTCTGCCAGCAAACCTTTTGATCTCATTTTTAACCATTGGGATGTTAAGGTCTCGATGCAAGTCGGAGTTGCGTATGTACCATGGAGCGTCTACTATGTTACGCAGCACTTTGTTCTGGAAAGTCTGAATGGTTTTAATATTACTATTTCTGGCACAATTTCAAACTGGTTTTAAGATCTGAATATAAATTAGTATCTTATTATGTATTGTCACCTTAGAATTTCTTCCAAGCATCCAATAATGCTGTCTATATTTCAAACCAAGTTCGACTCTTTTCGTCTTCACATGTTCTTTCCACCGGAGCTTGGCATCCAGGGTCATGCCTAGGTATTTGGCGTTATTTTAATTGGGCACAATAGTACCATTAATATACAAGGACGGAGGGTTAACTAGTCTTTTGTTGGTAAAGTTAACATGAATTGATTTGAGCTCGTTTAGCTTGATCTTCCATTGTTTGGTCCAATCAAGTATTGTGTTGCTAGCTACTTGCAGTCTTCTAGTGGATATTCCTTGATCTTTACCGACCGCTAGAACGCTACCCTGGGCCACTCCTGCTCTTATATCTTTCAGGTCAGAATATTCATCTTCCTGTTTTATTCTGAAAAGTCTGCCTGAGATATACGATGACAGAATCTCTACATATTGTGTCGGAAGTATTTTGTTTAATTTGTGTATCAATCCTTCGTGCCATACCTTGTCAAAGGCCTGAGCAACATCTAAGAAGATGCAGAGCAGACTTCGGTTTCTTCAAGTCTACGCTCTATTATGTTAGTAATACGATGTACCTGATCAATAGTTGAGTGCTTTTGTCTAAAGCCAAATTGGTAATCCGGGATAAGATTACCATTTTCAATTAGTGGTCTAAATCTCTTGAGAAGTAGTTTTTCAAACAACTGAAATGGTTGGCAGCAGGGAGATAGGTCTGTTAGACTTGACGTCATTTGGTGGCTTGCCTGGTTTAGGCAACACGATCACTTCCGCTACCTTCCAGCTGGCAGGAACATGTTTCAGTCTAAAGGATGCATTGAAGAGGTACGTCAGCATAACTATGCACTTTCTCGGTAACTGCTTTAAAATTTCAGTGGTAATCAAGTCATAACCTGGTGCTTTCTTTGGTCTTAGATTTGTTTTTATTTCCTCAGCTACTTCTTTTGGGGTAACAGGGGTAATATTTTCTGCTCTTAGATTGTCAATATCAAGCAAATGGTTTACAAGAATTTGATTAGGTGTGAATACGTCAGCCAAATGTTCAGCAAATAAGTTAGCTTTTTGTTTATTATCTCTGGCCCATGGCCTATCGTCCTTCCTGATTGGAGGGGTTGAAGTAATAGGCTTCTTGATTTTCTTAGTTGCTTTCCAAAGGGAGTAATCTGTCTCTTCATCTGCAGTTAAATTTTGCAGATAGTAATTGATTGACTCTTCCATATGTTTTTGTATTTCTCTTTTGAGCAGCTGTGTTTTACTATTTAAAGTGGTTTTATCAGAAGGATCTCTCGATTACTGCCATCTTCTCCTGGCTCTTCTTTTCTCTTTAACCAGTTCTCTTATTTCTACTGGGTAATTGATACCTTTGGTTATATGACTAATTTCTTTTGTGTTGTGGTGTGCTGCCATCTGGATAAGTCTGGTAAAGTTTTCAGCTTCTACTTCAAGCTGCTCAGTTGTTCTCAAATTAACATGTAGGTTAATGCTCTCCTGAAGTTCCAGTCTAAAACTTTCCCAGTCAGTGGTTTTGTTTACCAATACAGGCCTAGCCTCTTTTTTAATTATCTTGTCACTTAGGGTCAAAATGACAGCTGAGTGATCAGAATCCAGGTCAAAGTCTTCTTCAGCCTCAGTAAAGTTGGGTGATACTTTTCTTATGATGAAGAAGTCTAACAAAACTGGAATTTTATTGATGTCAGTAGGCCAGTAAGTAGGCTTACCTGTGGAATGATAGCTGCAAGCAGTTTCACGAACCGCTTTTCTTAATTCACTTCCCTTGGTCGTGGTTAATCTTGATCCCCAGTCAACATGCTTGGCGTTAAAGTCACCTCCCACAATGAATCTCTCACCAAGATGCTGAAGGAGGATCTTGTAGTCTTCTTTCTTAAGATTATATCTGGGTTGACAATAAACTGCCCCAACCATTAGATTTTGTTTGGTGGACATAACCCCCACCATAGCAAGTTATATATCTACACGTTGTAATTGGAATTCCTCAAAATGATTGATGCTTTCCTTGATTAAGATTGCACTACCATCCTTTGTTTGATTGTCAGGGTGAATGGTATGATAAATTTTATAGCCTCTTATCCTGAGACAAGATTGAGTTGTCATATGTGTCTCTGAGACGAGACATATATCTATATGTTGGGAGTTAAGGAACACTTCTAACTCATGCTCTTTGTTAAAAACGCCGTTGGAATTCCATGTAGCAATTCGCAAGTCTCGTTGGTCCATAAATTTATTTTTTCTATTTTATCAAGTCTATCATTGACTTGGTCAAGCCTTTCCATCATATTCTGCAGCATCTGCATCATAAATGATTCTGACTTGGATGTGGAGGAGACATGTTCCACCGGCTTATTTTGAGTTATTTGTGCAAAGGAAACACCAGTTTTAACTTTATCGGAGGTAAGTATTTTTGGTTGAGAGGCTGCCCTCTTTGTTTTTATAGCATCGAGTCGTCTCTTCTGCAGTTCTTTGGCTACAAGACATCCTCTATAGTTGGCAGGAGGTGCCTCTGAGCAGTTAGTGCACTTTGCAGGGGTATTCCTTGGCTTGGTGCATTCCACAGTCAGATGACTTCCAGCACACTTAACACAAGTGGGAGTGTGTTTACAGAATTTGTGGGTGTGACTATATCTTTGGCATTTTTTACATTGCGGAATGAGTTTATTACTTCTCATCGCTTCGATTTTAACCTTCATATAGTTTCAGTATTTGATGATAATATCCTGTTAATGTCCTCAGAATTGTCAAACGTTAACATATACAATGGTAGGCGTACACGTTCTTCTTTATTATCCTTAGTTATTTTCTTGAGCTTTTGTATCACTTCTACAATCTTAAATCCTGTTTCTTCAAGCTCTTTTTCAATTTCCTGGGGATCACAAGAGGGATGTAAATTTTTTGCCATCACTCGTATTGGTCTAATGGCTTTATTCTCATATGTATGCCGTTCTAAATTAGTGTTGTTTATTAGTGTGGTTATCTCTCTATATTCTGTTTCAGAAGGAGCATTGACTTTAATTTGGTTATTATTCAACATGCTTGTGTTGCAGTTGAATTTTTTGATTTGCAGTTTAGCCTTAATATCATCGTAATTTTTCACATTACTTATTATAATTGGTGGTGGTTTTGCAGTTTTTCTACTTTTTACTGACTTGTCTTTGGGACTATTAATCAACTTTTCAGGCGATGAACTTTAGCCTTTCTTTTCTTATGTTTATTTCTATTTATGAGCCAATCCGTTTCTCTAGAAATAAGTGATTCCTCATCGTCCGAATTTGTTGGACTATAAGTTTTTTTGACCAGTTTTTTTTAGTCACCTGTTCCGTCAGTGCCTTAATTTCATTCAAGGCCTGTCGTAGTTGATACTGTAAGTTGGCGATAATTTCACTATCTGGCTTCGGGTTAGTACTTTCATTGTTTTGTTTGTTCATCAATAAACTATCCTCTTGCTCATTTATTTCCATTTGTTCCTGTTCTTTGTGAATTACAATCTATGAATGTGATTCATCGTGTAAAGGTGAAATGAATTTTTGATTTACAGGAGACCTGTCAAGTTTCCTGCACTTTTGGAAAGGGTTATTATTTTCTTGAGTATCTTTAACCTTAAACACAAACTTAATAGGTGTTTTATTACCTGTTTTACTCATTATCTGTATTAGTAGCACGATAGCAGTTTTTGCGGCGATTTCAAGGCCATGATTTGACCTACTTTAAATAGCTGCTGTCTATAGTTTTTTGTTTTCACTGTTGCTTAACTTAAATAACAAACACACACGGAGCGCGACACACGTCTATACTCAACGGTAGTTAATAAACAACAATCATATGTAAATATAAATAGATTTATAGTTAGAAATATTAGTTATTATTAAATATTAGTTGTATGTAAAATATATAGTATTATTATCAACTCATTAGTTTTCATGAGATAATAAAACACTTTTTGTTATTTAGTTTTTGATTGAAAGTAAAATAGTAAAATTAAATATTTTTTATTACAAAAATTTTGAAAATATGTAGTAACCAAAGCAAAAATTTTTATACTTAGAAAACTTAAATAAAATAAAAAATATGCAATTAAATTAATAATTATTATATATCTCTTGGAAACCATATTTATACAAATAGTATGTTGTTGAACATCAAGCTAGTCAATCAGATTATTAAATTTTATTACAAAAATATAAAAAACTTTGAGCATTCATGAGGTAGTAATTTGTCATTATTTAGTTTTTGATTAAAAGTAAAAGTAGTATAACGAATATTTTATATATTATATTTTAACACTAAAATTCTCTTAGAAATTATATTTACCATGTACGACGCCCGGTAGCTTGTTCGTGTTTCGTACATAGTAATTTAATTAATAACTATATCTCTACTATTACTCGGAAGCCATATTTCTAGAAATAGTATGATTTTTTGAGCGCCAAGCTGAAGTCAATCATGAATGATTCATTTAATTACAAAACTATGTATAATAATTTGAACATTTATAATAACAAAATATAATAACAAATTTTTTTTTTAAATTTGAACACAAAAACATTGATACAAAATATCAAGAATATTTTTGTACAATGTTAGATTAAGTGGAAAAAAATTTTACCAAACATTATTTACCAATTGTAATAAATTCTTAAGGGTGTTCAAGTTTCATTACTTCGAAGACAAAATAGTCACTGTATCATTTACTTGGAGTAGAAGACATGATAGTCAAGGATTTATTTTTAACATGAGGTAGAATAAAAAAAAATTCATTCAATACAAATATTTTTATTTCCTTCAACACAACTAAAATACATCTCCCTCGGTAAATATAACGTTCGTTGTCGTTCCAACTTTCCCTTACTAACCAGAAATATAGGATGACTTCTTAGCCCATCGTTGAATTTGTCAATACCTTCTTTTTCAAAGTACATATAAAATCTTCGGGGTAAGTAGGTGGTAAAATCTTCAGTTTCAGCCAAAATACTATCGCCATATTTGATTTTACTAAACCTCAACTTCACTATTTTATATCTTCGGTTTATTTCCAACTCTTTCAGGTTCTTCAATTCTTTAAAAGCTGTTTTTTTGTTCAACTTTTGTAGATCCATGTTGATTGTAAATTAATGTTTTATTTAACTGATTGTTCAAATAAGTCTGATATATGATATACCACATATATCATTCCCACCCATACTTCTCCCTCCAGAGCAGCCTCCTTCTTCTTATGTTTACTCCTCCTACATGGAGGATAATGGAAGGGTTACTAATTTCCAGCTGTTAGCATATACAAGTCTGAACAAAACACATAAATGTATCATTGTTTTGACACTAAAACAATATTATAACTTGAAACTTTCATATTTCTGCTAATATGGAGCACAGTGGTAAGTGATAGTTAATTCTTTAATTTGACTTTTAATTTACATAATTGTTACAGAATTTAGAACTTGCCCATTGGTACCGTTTCATCGCGTGTTGAGCCATCGCATGGCAAACCATTTAGTAAAATGTAAACGGGGTCTCCGTCTACAAAACGAACAGAGGCAATATTACACATGGACAAGTAACAGCGGCAGCGGTAACGGCTGCAACAGCATTATTATTAAAATTATTACAAACAATAATTTTATTGTTTGTAATATATATTACTAACAATAAAATTATTTAATTTATTGTTGTTGTTATTGATGGTTTTGCAACCAATCATCTACTGGATCAATCCAATCTTGATCATGAAACCTCCATTCTTCATCATTGTTACTGTTGTTGTTGCTTTATTAAAGTAATATTAAATATAATAATATAATATATTATATTTCTAATAAAATATTTTAAAAACAATTGTTTATCAGTTTTTTATATTTTTAAAGAAATTATTAAATTTTGATACAGAAACCATTTTATGTGATTTAACATAATCATAAAGTAAGACGCACTACTTAGATATTCCTCAATTAAATCACCAAAGTATTAACTGCAACATACTTTCAATCACTTTTTGTCAAAGGTATATGTTTCGATTTATCTGCATCCTCAAAAAAATCCTGAGTTTCACATGGGAAACATTTTCTGTTTGGATGGTCGCAATCTCCTCCACATTTGATACACTTATATTTGACTGGAACGGGCATATTGAAATTAACCGCTACGCCAATAAATGACACCTCCGTTCAGCACAATCCGTAATACGATAATAATTCAAGTTGCTTTGCGTCACCTGCTTTTATTAATCCATTTCTCTTCACTAGATCATCAGCCCAAGATAAATTCGAAAATATAGTAATAATATTACCTGCCAGCCGCAGTCGTGGACTGTGACGTAGTCGGTGAAAAGCTATGCCGATCCTGCTCCAGCCGCCATCTTGAATTTTGGAGCACGATCGGCATAGCTATTCTACTCGTATGTTTACAGGAATCGACTAAGAGGACTCGGAGACTTTGAATACCAGATGGCAGCTGGTAAGGAAGGAGGAGAGGAAGGACCCAGAACTTGTATATTAGCATCCAAGGATCTCCATTTTAATGCCACTGCCGCAGTTGGGGGCCAGGGATGCTACAGCGGTCATCCTCGAGTACAAGTTAAGTGAAATTAGAGCTAAGGCCATAGTTTGCAGCATATACCTCTCGTATGATTTAGCAGAACTACCGCCAACAAAGGAACTAGAAAACATAATAATCTTTGCATGGAATTTAGGTTTACCGTTAATAATCGGATGTAACGCCAATTCTCACCACGCACTTCCCGGGAGAGGGTGAAGCCACGATTGCACCCATGGTGGAGCCAATATCCCCCCACCTATGGTGTCTTGTGATGGATGGTCTCTTGAGGCGCCTTACCTCCCAAGGCTTCTATACTCAAGCTTATGCAGACGACGGACTAGTCCTAGTGGCTGGTCGCTTCCTAAACGTGGTCTGTGTAGAATGCAGGTAGCCTGTAGGATAATTGAAAGGTGGTGTAGTGAGATGGGTCTGTCAGTCAACCCTAGGAAGACTGAGATGATCCTTTTCACAAAAAGAAGAAAACTAGAGGAATTGAGGGCACCCACTATGTATCAAGATCCTCTGACACTCGTGGGAGAGGTGAAATACCTAGAGGTGGCCCTAGATAGTAAGTTGACCTGGGGCCACATGTTGACAAAATTATTCAAAAGTCAACGGCCACCTTCTGGCAACTAAGACGAACAGTAGGCAGGAATTGGGGTCTCAGTCCTAGGATGCTGTACTGGCTATACGCTACGGTAATTAGACCGAGGATCCAATACGGTGCCCTGGTCGGCCGGCTAACGATGTCCAAGAAACTGACAAAGGTCCAAAAACTTGCCTGCTTAGGAATTACAAGATAAGTAAAGATAGATATTCTTGAGGTTCATTTCACCCTCCATGTAATGTAATGTAATGTATGTATAGACAATAGTGAATGCTCTGTGCTTGTACGGCACTGATGAGACCTAATAGGTCGAAAGAGGCTCTCTGTCGTTGGTTTTAGGATGTTGAGGGCTTGTGTGGAAAGAGAGCATTCACTATTGTCTATACATATATTATATATATATATATATATGTTTCTATATATAGAAAGTACCCCTTGAAGGGCGTTTTGCTACATCTGATCAAAGGGAGATCAATGAGTAATTTGGTTATATCCTAATTTAACTAAAGTTGAAAATCTTAGAGCTAATGTCTTACTCACTAGTGTACCTTAGAGTCTAGTAACTTAATAACACTAACCGCACAATAATCAGCTTTTATACTGATCTAATCAGTTCACTAACTCAAAGGGCTCTTGAGCCTTCTTACTATGTTAGTGTTGTCGAGAAGCTGGATGGCCTCGATGTTCACATATTGATGGAGTCGTTGTTCATGAGTCCTGGCAAATTTAGTAATTGTCTGCTCTACAGTGTCCATCTGAAGATATCGATGAAGGTCGCTGTTTCTGATGTACCAAGGTGCTTTAACGATGTTCCGCAGTACTTTGTTCTGAAATCTTTGAATGATTAATATTTTACACTTACTGGCACAGCCCCAGAGCTGTACTCCATAGGTCCATACGGGCCTAAGAATTTGTTTATAGAACTGTATTTTGTTGTAAGTTAATAAACAGGAGTGTCTACCAAGTAGCCAGTACATTTTCTTATATCTGATGTCTAGATCTTCTCTTTCCTTTTTAACATGGACTTTCCAGCGAAGTCTTGCGTCTAATGTGATTCCTAGATATTTTGCTGAGTTTGCATATGGAATTTGGGCATTGTTCATGTTAATAGGTATTTGTTGTTCTCTTTTATTTGTGAAATTAATCTGCACTGATTTGGTTTCATTCAGCTTAATATGCTATCTTCTGGTCCAGTTATTGATTTGGTTAACTGATGTTTGCAGTTTGTTTGCAGCTTCTTCATAGCCCTTCCCTGTCGGAAGAATGGCAGTATCATCTGCAAACGTGGCTATTGTGTTTTGCTCTAACTGTGGTATGTCACTGGTGTAGATCAGGTATAAGATAGGGCCTAGGACAGTTCCTTGTGGTACTCCTGCTTTGATTTCTTTTAGTTCAGTGTATGCTTCATCTTGTTTGACTCTGAAGGGTCTATCTGAGATATATGATTCCAATAATTCTGAGTATTTATATGGGAGTAACTTATTTAGTTTATATTTTAACCGATCATGCCACACTTTATCAAAAGCCTGCGCAACATCAAGAAATATTGCTGAACAAACTTCTTTGTTTTCTAGCGACTTTTCTATTACATCAGTGATTCTGTGTACTTGATCTAGGGTGGAGTGGCTTTCTCTGAATCCAAACTGGTGAGTTGGGATTAAATTACCTTCATCCATGATTGGTTTCAATCTTTTCAGTAGAATTTTTTCGAACAATTTTGATATTACAGGTAGCAGGGATATCGGACTATAAGACGAAACTTCATGGGGGTTTTTCCCTGGTTTGGGTGTCATAATGACTTCTGACACTTTCCACATTCTAGGAACATGCCTTAATCTGAATGAAGCATTAATGAGATGCGTTAGTTTGATGCTCTTTTGCTACTTCTTTAGGGGAAGTAGGTGTGATGTTTATTTCTTGCTGCACAGGTATTTCCAACTCTGATAGTTCCTCTCCTGGGTTTGGCTTAAATGTATTTTCAAAATGTTCTGCAAACCTATTGCTTTTTGCATATTATTTCCAGCCCAGCTACCATTTGTATTTCTGACTGGAGCATTCTGCATTATTGGTCTTTTTAATCCCTTTGGAGCTTTCCGAAGGGAGTAGTTAGTGCTTTTATTATTTGTCAACTCACTGAGGTAATCACGAATGGAATCATTTTTAGTCCTTTCTATTTCTCTTTTTAGTTGCTGAGTGGCGTTATTGAGTCTAGTTTTATCTGCTGGAGCTCTGGTGTAATGCCATTTCCGCCGGAGCTTCCTTTTTTCAGAGATTAAGTCTCTTATTTTCATAAGATAGTTGTTTCCCTTTGTCCGCTGTATTATAGGGGGGGGGTATTATTTCATGCTGCTTTCTGTGTATTGGTAACGTCCCCTTCGTCCAGTTGTTCTGCCGTTCTTAATGGAACTGCTAGATCGATCGCATTTTCGATACTGATCCATACCATATCCATATAAGATCCATACTGAAACTCTGCCAATCTGTTTAATTTGCTTGTTAATCTTGGAGCTTTTTCCTTTTGGATAATGGTATCGCTGAGGGTGAGAAGTATGGGAGAGTGATCTGAATTCAGGTCCCATGCTTCATCAACTTGGATATAGTTTGCTGAAATATTTCGTACTATAAAGAAGTCTATGAGGTCTGGTATTTTATTTCTATCTGTGGGCCAATAAGTTGGCTTGCCAGTTGAGTACGTCTCACATTTTAGCTGAGTCATTGCTTCCATAAATCTTTTACCTTTAGGTGTTGTTAGTCTTGATCCCCAATGAGTGTGCTTAGCATTAAAGTCGCCGCCAATGACCTTGACCTTGAGTATTAAGAAAGTTTAAGTACTGTTCTTTATTAATTACGTGTCTTGGAGGACAATATACATATACAACCATGACCTCATATGTTCTAGTTTTGACCATTACTGAAGTTGCTTGAAATTCTTCAGTCCTGTATTCTAATTCCTCATGATGCATAATCGATTCTCTAATTATTACTGTACTTCCTCCTCTGGCTGCATTTTGAGGATGAATGGTGTGGTAAACTTTATATCCCTTGAATCTAATAAAGGGCTCATGGGTGAAGTGAGCCTCTGAGATAAGACATATGTCTATATTTTCTATGTTTAGGACTGCTTGCATTCTTGTTGGTGCCGAAGCAGACCATTGGGATTCCATTCCATGAACCTTAAATTATCATGCATTATCTTTTCTCTTAGGTAAAGCTCCTTTGGCTATATATTCCAATTTTGTGATACGTTCATCCATTTTGTTCAACTTTCACAGTTCAGTGGTTGTTTTGTTTTGTACTTTATTTTGGGGACTGCTGAAATAATTTTAAAGTTTTGTCTCTTTAGATCCTCAACTATTTCTTCCGGATTGCAGAAGTGATGCAGTTTGCAGGCCACTACATTAAGTGTAATAATGGCCTGCACTAATGAAAACAAACAAATTCTGTTTGTTTTCATAAGAATGCCATTTATATTTTCGCTCTTTAGGATTTTGCCAAGCGTTAAATAACCTTCTTCATTTTCTACATTTATTTTAATAATCTTATCGTTAATTACTTTCATTTGAAAGTTGGGTATTGCATCTTTCACAAGTGCATGAAAGTTATTGTAATTTTTAATTCCGTCCACAACTATTGCTGGAGGCGGAGGTACTTTTTTAACTTTTTGTACGGGTTTTGAGACGTTCCGCTCTGTTGCGGAGGCGTGGGAAAAGTATAATTTTCCTTTTTTTGCGATTTTTCTGTCGTATCTACTCTGTTTCTTCAGCGAGATCCTCATCGTCAGTTTGATATTCGACTGACTTAGTTTCGGTATTACTGGTCAGTCTTTTTTCTAACTCTGTATATTTTAAAAACATTTCATTGTTGACTTTTTGTAGATTTTCCATACAGGCTTGCAGTTGATTCATTTTATTATAGAAATCAGCTCTCTGATTATCCGCTTGTTTCCATGCATTATACAACTGCTGCTCATTTTGTGTTCTTGCATAGTTTTCTTGAAATAATGCCTGATTTGTTAACATTAGAGCGGCGTCCGTCGACATTGCTGGTAGTCATAGTTGCCATAGTTGGCGTAAATCTATTCAGTGGGGTTACTTTTTGGGCCCCCGTATGTACCTATATAAGTCAGGATCCACGCCAGCCAATGTATTCACTGATTAGGCAAGTTTGGGTAAACTATCCTCTTGCTCATTTGTTTTCATTTGTTCCTTTTCTTTGTGAATTATAGTCGATGATTGTGGTTCATCGTGTAAAGGTTTTTACTGGGGACCTGTCAAGTTTCCTGCACTTTTGAAAAGGGTTTTTATTTGTTTGACTATCTGTAACCTTTAACACAAGTTTAATAGGTGATCTGTTATCTGATTTACTCATTATTTGTATTAGTAGCACGATAGAACTTTTTGCGGCGATATCAAGGTCATGATTTGACCTACTATAAATAGCTGCTGTCTATAGTTTTTATGTTTTCACTGTTGCTTAACTTAATAACAAACACACGCGGAGCGCGACATACGTCTATATATATATATATATATATATATATATATATATATATATATATATATATATATATACACTCAGTTCCAAAAAAAGTGGCGCACCCGATTTTTTGGTTAACTTCAAGGTCCTGTAACTTTTATACTGGTGAATCGATTTGAAACATTTTTGTGTGTGTGTGTAGCTTAACTCATTGCTAATGGATTAACTAGTTAATTAATTAGTTAACTCATTAACTCATTCAAAATAATGGAGAAATTCAGCGCAATGTTTTTTATAATTTTTTTGAAACACCCTGTGCATTACACTAGTACTTGAATAAAAAATCTATACGATCGTGTTGAAATTACTGTCCTTAATGAACATTTTGTTTCTTTGTTCATTGTTTTATCTTAAAAATTGACGAAATTAGAGAATATTTACTGAAACCGTATTTATAGCAAAAAAATCACCTTTACATTACGACTGCAGCATTGATTGAAGCATTGAGTAGGCTTTGAAAAAAAAAACAGTAACATCTCCAAGCAACCATATTTTAATACCTAATAATTACAGCATTACAGCAACACACAACAAAATCATGACAATGAATAATTTTAAATTCTAGTGTTGCCACCTCTAGCAACTCTAAGAGCTTCTAATCTGCGTGGCAAACTGGAAATTAAATTGGTTATCCTCTGCTGTGGTATGTTATCCCATTCTTCTGATAATGCATAAGCCATTTCTTGTAGAGTCACTGGAGGCCTATCGCGAGAACGCACTCTGCGTCCTAATTCGTCCCATAGATGCTCGATGGGATTCATATCTGGGCTTTGAGCAGGCCACTGTAATGTGGTGATACCAGCAGTATCTAAAAAATCTCGCACTATTTGTGCTACATGGGGTGGGCATTATCATGCATTAGTACAAAATGTTGACCAGCTAACTCAGCAAGAGGTCGAACATACTGCTGTAAGACGTCATCAATATAAATTCGTGCTGTCATTGGCTGCCTAATAGAAAAAATGTGAAGAGGTGTATGTCTATTCAAAAAAATTCCACCCCATACCATGACCGAGCCCCCATTAAAATTCTCACATTCTCTAATCAAATCTTGATTAAACCTTTCTCCCGTTCTTCGCTATACTCGCTTTCGGCCATCTACCATATTGAGACAAAATCGTGATTCGTCAGTAAATAAGACGTCAGACCATTCTTCATTGTTCCATTGTCCATAATTTTGAACAAAATTTCTTCGCGCTGCACGGTGCGCTCGTAATAATTTAAGACCTTTTACAGGCTTTCTGGCTTTCAAATTTATTTCCTGCAGCCGTCTACAAACAGTCTGTTTGCTAACTATTGTACCTCGACCTTCTCGGAGGTCTTGCTATGCATTCACAGCTGTGTTAGACCGATTTCGTAAAATCTGCAACCTCAGAAAACAATCATCTCTACAGGACGTCTTTCGGGGACGACCAGAACCCACTTTTCGAGCTGTGCTTCCAGTTTCTTCGTACTTTCGAATGGCTCTACGAGCTGTTGTTTCCAGAATTCTTACTGCACGAGCAGCGTATCGTGTACTACGACCATCACTCACTAAAGCAACCAATCTTGCATTCTGTTCGGGTGTAATAGGCATTTTGATTTCAAACACAAAATACGTTATGTTTTGATGACAATCACAATGTCAACAAAATGTTGTTAAAATATGGTTGCTTGGAGATGTTACTGTTTTTTTTTTAAAAGCCTACTCAATGCTTCAATCAATGCTGCAGTCGTAATGTAAAGGTGATTTTTTTGCTATAAATACGGTTCCAGTAAATATTCTCTAATTTCGTCAATTTTAAGATAAAACAATGAACAAAAAAACAAAATGTTCATTAAGGACAGCAATTTCAACAGGATCGTATAGATTTTTTATTCAAGTACTAGTGTAATGCACAGGGTGTTTGAAAAAAATTATAAAAAACATGTTGCTGAATTTCTCCATTATTTTGAACGAGTTAATGAGTTAACTAATTAATTAACTAGTTAATCCATTAGCAAAGAGTTAAGCTACACACACACAAGTTACGTTCAACGATCTTACGTTATCTGCCAGCTAGCAAATAAAACGCTGTCGCTGCAATTAAGCAGTGCATTGCCATGTATCTAATACTTACTTGATTTTATAGTTAGTTAATAAATTAGCATTGCATCGAGCAGTTGTAATTTTATTTTCTCATTTTGTAACGAATTAGAAATCTTTTTAAAAAGCCAAGTTTTTGGCCCTAATTCGTAACTGGCGCAGTCGAGTTTGGAACGGGTGGAGTGTATCGAGTGAATATCGGTTTCACGTCCGGATCAGCGGTTTATCACCCGAAAATACCTTCTTCCCAGAAGAAAACCACGAGACCGAAAGGACAAACATCGCCGATTGGTCACAGGAGTAGAGGACAACATCGCCGAAGCTCATTTTAGGATAAGAAAATTTTCAACCTAGGATAAGTACATTTTCAAGAAAAAATAAGCAAATTTATTGTTTCTTCAGTTTGTGCCGTGTGTTGTGAAGTGTAGCTACAATACATAAATTGTGAAGTAGAGTGTATTTTGTGAGCATATAAAGGATTAACATCATGAAAATCTGGTGAGTAAAATTGCTCAATTTTCTTTTTGTTCCTTTATGTCCTACACTTCAGACATTAACGAAATTATAAATTCTTGACAATCTTACAATAATATCAGACATCGCTAACACTCAAGAAAATACCACAATGGCAACATTCAAAGACCACATTGATTCAATACCTATCTTCAATGGAGACCAAAGAACCGTAGGTATTTTTCTGATAGCAGCCCAGTCAACAATCGACAGACTGAAAAAACCTACAGACGAAGTCTTCAATGCTACTTTATTTCAAGCAATAAGAAATAAGTTAGTCGGACCAGCCCAAGCAATTATAGCTACAAACCCCGACATAACATGGGAGCAAATTAAAGAAGAAATTAGAAGACGATTCGGAGATCAACGCTCTGAAAACACTTTGACAACTGAATTATTAACATTAACGCAGTACCGTAATGAAAAACCATTAGAATTTGGAGAAAGGTGCAAGGATCTTAGAGACCTAATATTAGCAAAGATCGCAGCTATAGAAACACCTACTGTATTACTTTACAAGACCACTATGTACAATGATATAGCTCTCCAAGCATTCCTCAAAGGAACAGACCCTGAATTAAGCAGAATACTGAGATGTAAAACGCCTTTAACGTTAGAAGATGCACTCAAAATGACCATCGAAGAAGAAAATTACCTATATGTGAAGAACCATTTTACAACAATGAACAGAAATATACAAAAACCAATACCAAGACCACCCCCACTACAAAGTGTGAGACAACAGGTACAGGCGACCCCACAAATTTTATTTAATCAACCCCCACGTCAACCAAGCAACTTACCATATCGTTTAGCAAATTACTTTCAACCAAACCAACCTACTCCTTCAGTACCTTGGAATTATAGAAGTCCTAACCAACCTATAAACCAAAATAACCAAAATTTCCGACCACAGTTTAATCCTAGAAATACCAATGTATTTAAACCAAACCCAAATATAGTTTTACCAAAGCCCACGCCAATGGACACCTCATCGTACAATTCAAGAAGGATGAACAATTCTTCAAATTCAAGGCGAATGCCCCAACCAAGACCTACGTTTACATCGGAAGAGCTTTATTATCAAGAAAATGAAACCTACCCCTATCATCAATACGAAGAAACAAACCCCGAAAATTATTACGAAAACGACTATTATGACGATTACTACCAGGACTCATATGAAAACTTAGGTACGAAAGCTTTGGAACCAATTGATCAAGAGATCTACGCTGAACAAGAAAATGAACAAAATTTTCGGAAACCCAGCCAAACACAAGAGGTAACGTAGAATTAAATAATATTGATAATAACAACAACCTCCCAGTCATATATATACCAGAAATAAAAGCAAATTTTCTAGTAGACACAAGTTCAACCAAAACTTTAATTAAACCGACTCTTGCCCAAAATATTTATAAGGAATTTATTGAAGAGACCCCTTTTGTAATAAATACAGCTCATCAACAAAGTTTGCATAAACATACCATAACCATACCTATTTGGGACGTTTTCAAGATTGAAGGTCAACAAAAATTTCATTTATTTGACTTTAATCCTAAATACGATGGCTTGATAGGCATAGATTTTTTACAAAAACTTCAAGCAAGCATTGACATTTCTAAAAATAAATTTATTACTCCGTACGTAACAATTCCCCTAAAGAATTTGCAGGAAATCACTTCTACAAAAAGTAACCTCTTCCAATACAAGATTCCACTAAAGTGCGAACAAATTATAAAAGTTCCGTCTAATATAGATACGGAAAAAGGGTTTTTACACCACATACAATTAGAAAATGGATTAGAAATTCCTTCTTGCCTTATCACAGCAAAAAATAATGATAATAATGATTTCGATAATACATATAAAAAAGGTTCACAAAATGTGATAGCAGATGCTCAATCACGAATAAACACAAACCCCATAACTATACAAGGAACTAGTAAAGACATTGACAACGTATCGATAATGCCACAAGTAGACGACAAAGAACTTGAAAACGCTTTACGAGAGATCACAGACGATTCAGTTGTACCAACATATAACGAAGAAATTAACAGAATAATTCAAACAGCTCATCCCAGTGCAAGCGACGAACTTTCTAAGAATATAGAAATCGTCGAAAGTATAATAAACTCAAAGCCTTGTCAAATAATAGTAAATACAGGGTATGGAAAACGAGGCCGTACTAAAAGAAATAAAATTGAAGGCAAAGAATACATAGAAACGCAAATACCCAAAGACGAGAATTACGATTTTATTCTGAATTTTCTAAAAGAATATACCACCGCAAAGAAAACATATTATCTATGGTTTGATGAAGAAAAGATGTATCAAGATTTTACGAAAGTATATGTAGATAATTTTTCAGACACTGGACCGACATTCATCAGATGTACAAAAAAGGTTACGAATGTACCGATGGAAGATCGTTTGGAAGTTATAAGAAATTTACATGAAGGCAAGACAAACCACAGAGGAACAACGGAGATGCAACAAGAAAAAACAAAAAGAAGTGAGAAACAAACAAAAGAAATTACCCCTTTTAAAATTAACGACATAATTTATACAAGGGTGTACAATAGAAATCAATCAGTACGACGATTTATAGGACCTTGGAAAATACTACGAGTACTAGACCATAATAAATGTGAAATAGAACATGTAAAAACCAATAGAAACAAAATACTACACTTAGCTGACATTCCGTCCTGTTTCAGGGTCATCGCCCTAGCCGTCGCTACAGCAACAGCAATAGTAGACATCCAGGAAATAAAAGAGAATATAGGGCTGTTACCAATAAAATTAGGAAATGCCAAAATTATCGAAAACACATGGACCTTAATCCAAGTATATAATACGTCAGCTATAATAAAAGAATACGAGAAAATTGTCACAAGCTTTAATCAAATTGAAACTGCTGCTAACTCAACTATAAAGAATTACCAAGACGAAACTCAAAACTTCAGATCCATAATTAAACATCTAATTCAAGAAGTAAAGGAAATAATAGAAGAACTGATACCAACGAGAAGCAGGGAAAAACGTGGTCTATTAAATGCTGTGGGTAGTGCAATAAAATTAATTAGTGGTAACATGGATGCAGAAGATGCAAAAAATATACATACGCAGATGGAAAAACTTGCAAAAAATCAAAAGAGGATAATAAAGTCAGAAAAACAAACCTTCTCCTTGGCTCTAAACACAATAAGAAAATTTAACAGGACAGTTGATGGACTAATACGCAATCAACATACACTCGGAAAACAAATTGAACAAATTATAAAATATATAAACAACCAAAGTTACATTATGGAAGAAATGCAACAAGTGCACATCACCCTAATTCAAATGATTAACTCCTTAAATGAAATCATTAGAATTCTGTCAAATTTGCAAATAGCTACATCTTTTGCAAAAATGAACTTCATGCACTCAAATATACTAACACCAAGCGAACTCAGAAACGAACAGCTTGAAATTAGACAAGACATCCATCCATATAAATTTCCCTTAGACCCCGAACTACAAAACATATTAAAATTCGAAGATTTGATATCCATAAAAGCCTACTCCACTGAATTTCAAATTGTATTTCTCATTGACATTCCATTAGTCAACTACGTTGTATACAGTTTCATTAAAGTATATTCATTACCGATATCCCAAGCCAATACAAACATATACCAAACGGTAGTCCCTATATACAACTCCCTCCTAATATCCGAGCAATTTTACACAATACCGAAAAACTGCAAAAGCATAGAACCCGAAAGTTTTCTCTGCGAAGAAAATAATTTATTACCCAGAAATCAAGAATCACCCTGTATAGTCAATTTATTAAATGCACATAGAAACGTAACATCCTGCAAGCCTACAAGATTCCAGCTTATGAAAAACATTGTCATGAAGATCAACCAAAACACGTGGATCTTAGTTCTTGTTAATAAAACTAAAATTCAAATTAGTTGCATGCATGATTTTCACAGTCAAAATATTGAAGGAACATTTATTGTTTCTATTTCAAATAGTTGCTCTTTAAGATTTGCTGATACTGTATTAAAAGGTCAAGAAATATCAAAAAAGATAAACATTTTGAGTACTCCTAGTTTTCAATTTAATTCAAATAAAAAATCTAAAGCCCTTCAGGCAATTAATTTAGAAAACGTATTTTTGGATAATAATCAAGACGTCAAAAGAAGCCTACTGAAGCTTGAAGAAGACCTTCCAGATGAAGACTCCTCAATCTTCGAAGTACCGAACATTTGGACTATTAATTTGTATCTAATTATTTTCATAATTTTTGTTTTATTCATTTGCAGAATCCTCCATGAATATAAAAAAGTTAGATCAGCAAGGCAACAGCAAACTACTGACAACATTGTGACTTTTCAAGAACAACAACCTCAGGTGAACCTGAATCTACCCTAACGTCCACTCAGGCGATGGAGGAGTTACGTTCAACGATCTTACGTTATCTGCCAGCTAGCAAATAAAACGCTGTCACTGCAATTAAGCAGTGCATTGCCATGTATCTAATGCTTACTTGATTTTATAGTTAGTTAATATATTAGCATTGCATCGAGCAGTTGTAATTTTATTTTCTCATTTTGTAACGAATTAGAAATCTTTTTAAAAAGCCAAGTTTTTGGCCCTAATTCGTAACTCACACAAAAATGTTTCTAATCGATTCACCAGTATAAAAGTTACAGGATCTTGAAGTTAACCAAAAAATCGGGTGCGCCACTTTTTTTGGAACTGAGTGTATATATATATTATTAGCCCGGAAGTCTCAGACTTGTGTGGGAGAGGGTGGAATATTATTATTCAATACACAGTATTATACACAAAATACCCAGATCAAACATTCCAAATTCTTTCCTTTGGCTATGCTACACTGAAGAGGATCAATGGCACCGAAACATCTAAGATCAAGCCTAAGTAATATCAATAGTGGTACAATAAGAAATCTGAAACCTATGAGTAGTATCAATGTAGCTCAAGTGTTACCAATTAATTTTGTGCCTTGATATTTAAGACGAAATAAAAATATTGGAGATATAAATATCGGTCCGATTATAGTTTTAGCCTCCTCATTACATTAATATATTGTTTTGATCAAGGAAAAATATCAGTCGATTTATAATTCACTAAGAAATTGTCGCTGAGGGAGAGGATAATCCAAACAAATGTTAGCTTAGTTCGTTTCGTTTATTAATCACAAACTCGTTCAGCTTTTATGATTAATTAATAGTTACGAGTATTTTGTTCGTGTTTAGATGAATTTAAGTCACACTTTTTGCGGAACCGAACCACGTAATTAGGAATCTATTCACCTATTAAGCCCTTCGAGAAATATTTCAATATGTGTGTATTGTTAATATATTTTTTTCTGACTATAAATTTGTAGAGCGCATTTATTGATTGAGTTTGTATATCTATTATCATGTATGAATAAAGATATATCATTATTTTTCCAAAATCTATTACGCAATTGGTTAAAATATATGTAGGTATTTTTTAATGTTTAAAAGAAATTGGAAAGTATTAGATTGCGAAAGACGCTATGTTTTAAATATTTTTTCCTATCTAAGTGTACTGCTGCAGTGTCAGTGTCCTAAGTATGTTGAAGCAAAACATACAATTACTTTGTTGCTACTACTTCAAACTTGCCTGTTCTGTAATATTTGATTGCACCGTTGAATAAATGCTCTCACATTTTAAATTAGAAGTGGCAAAAATGTATAAAAATCGAAGTCCTATCGGTGTGGTATAGGACAAACTGGGGTGGAACTCTGTAACATGATAGCGATTCATATTTTCAGTTAGAAAAGGAGCTTGAGTGAAGTTATCCACACATTTCCATCCACAGGTTATGACGTGGGGTCAATTATATGTGAGACACATAGTACAAACCACTATCACGCGCCACATAATTATGATTTGCATTCGCATCCACAGCTTCGATAACCAATAATAACCATACTTCTTGTCTTCTAATAATATCTGTCAATTTGCGTTAATAAGTTATTAATATTTTAAACTCTTCATTAAGTAATGTAAATGTAAAAAATAATAAAAAAAAATGATGTAGTTCATGACTGAAAGGGCTGTGGCAATATTAAGGTTATTTATTAAGTAATTTGTATAGACCGACTGTCTATCACACCTAACTGCGGTTTAGATTATAGCCTTATAGGTATACCTACCTATGTTTATAAGGCGTAGATGGAACTTTATTCGTAACTCTCACAGGAGTTTGAGTCCGTTGATAATATTTCGGCTATATATTAAGTAATATATGTAGAGTACACCTATATAGTCGGTTTAGTTTGCCTGCTCCTCTGACACCCTTAAAAATTGTTGTATTTGTAAATTGTGGACGAATGAATAAAAATTCGTAACTCCCACAGGAGTTCGAGTGCGTCGATAAAATTCCGGCTATATATGAAATAACATATGTAGAGTACCCCTGTATAGTTGGTTTAGTTTGCCTGCCCTTTTGTCACCCTTAAAAATTTATATGTTTGTAAGTTGTGGATGCATTATTAAAAATTAGGAACTCCCACGGGAGTTCGAGTGCGACGATAAAATTCAGGCTATATATGTAGTAACATATGTAGAGTACCCCTGTATAGTCGGTTTAGTTTGCCTGCCCTTTTGTCACCCTTAAAAATTGATTTGTTTGTAAGTTGTGGAAGCATAATTAAAAATTAGGAACTCCCACGGGAGTTCGAGTGCGTCGATAAAATTCTGGCTATATATGAAGTAACATATGTAGAGTACCCCTGTATAGTCGTTTTAGTTTGCCTGCCCTTTCGTCACCCTTAAAAACTGATATATTTGTAAGTTGTGGATATATTATTAAAAAATTCGTAACTCCCACAGGAGTTCGAGCGCGTCGATAAAATTCTGGCTATATATCAAGTAACATATGTAGAGTACCCCTGTATAGTCGGTTTAGTTTGCCTGCCCTTTCGTCACCCTTAGAAATTGATATGTTTGTAAGTTGTGGGTGGATGCATTATTAAAAATTCGTAACTCCCACAGGAGTTCGAGTGCGTTGATAAAATTCTGGCTATATATGAAGTAACATATGTAGAGTACCCCTGTATAGTCGTTTTAGTTTGCCTGCCCTTTCGTCATCCTTAAAAACTGATATATTTGTAAGTTGTGGATGTATTATTAAAAAATTCGTAACTCCCACAGGAGTTCGAGTGCGTCGATAAAATTCTGGCTATATATGAAGTAACATATGTAGAGTGCCCCTGTATACTCAATTCGGTTTGCCTGCCCTTTTGTCACCCTTAAAAATTGATATGTTTGTAAGTTGTGGATGCATAATTAAAAATTAGGAACTTCCACGGAAGTTCGAGTGCGTCGATAAAATTCTGGCTATATATCAAGTAACATATGTAGAGTACCCCTGTATAGTCGGTTTAGTTTGCCTGCCCTTTCGTCACCCTTAAAAACTGATATATTTGTAAGTTGTGGATGTATTATTAAAAAATTCGTAACTCCCACAGGAGTTCGAGTGCGTCGATAAAATTCTGGCTATATATGAAGTAACATATGTAGAGTACCCCTGTATAGTCGGTTTAGTTTGCCTGCCCTTTCGTCATCCTTAAAAACTGATATATTTGTAAGTTGTGGATGCATTATTAATAAATTCGTAACTCCCACAGTAGTTCGAGTGCGTCGATAAAATTCTGGGTGTATATCAAGTAACATATGTAGAGTACCCCTGTATAGTCGGTTTAGTTTGCCTGCCCTTTCGTCACCCTTAGAAATTGATATGTTTGTAAGTTGTGGGTGGATGCATTATTAAAAATTCGTAACTCCCACAGGAGTTCGAGTGCGTTGATAAAATTCTGGCTATATATGAAGTAACATATGTAGAGTACCCCTGTATAGTCGTTTTAGTTTGCCTGCCCTTTCGTCACCCTTAAAAACTGATATATTTGTAAGTTGTGGATGTATTATTAAAAAATTCGTAACTCCCACAGGAGTTCGAGTGCGTCGATAAAATTCTGGCTATATATGAAGTAACATATGTAGAGTACCCCTGTATAGTCGGTTTAGTTTGCCTGCCCTTTCGTCACCCTTAAAAACTGATATATTTGTAAGTTGTGGATATATTATTAAAAAATTCGTAACTCCCACAGGAGTTCGAGTGCGTCGATAAAATTCTGGCTATATATCAAGTAACATATGTAGAGTACCCCTGTATAGTCGGTTTAGTTTGCCTGCCCTTTCGTCACCCTTAGAAATTGATATGTTTGTAAGTTGTGGGTGGATGCATTATTAAAAATTCGTAACTCCCACAGGAGTTCGAGTGCGTTGATAAAATTCTGGCTATATATGAAGTAACATATGTAGAGTACCCCTGTATAGTCGTTTTAGTTTGCCTGCCCTTTCGTCATCCTTAAAAACTGATATATTTGTAAGTTGTGGATGTATTATTAAAAAATTCGTAACTCTCACAGGAGTTCGAGTGCGTCGATAAAATTCTGGCTATATATGAAGTAACATATGTAGAGTGCCCCTGTATAGTCGGTTCGGTTTGCCTGCCCTTTTGTCACCCTTAAAAATTGATATGTTTGTAAGTTGTGGATGCATAATTAAAAATTAGGAACTTCCACGGAAGTTCGAGTGCGTCGATAAAATTCTGGCTATATATGAAGTAACATATGTAGAGTACCCTTGTATAGTCGGTTTAGTTTGCCTGCCCTTTCGTCACTCTTAAAAACTGATATATTTGTAAGTTGTGGATGCATTATTAAAAAATTCGTAACTCCCACAGAAGTTCGAGTGCGTTGATAAAATTCTGGCTATATATGAAGTAACATATGTAGAGTGCGCCTGTATAGTCGGTTCGGTTTGCCTGCCCTTTTGTCACCCTTAAAAATTGATATGTTTGTAAGTTGTGGATGCATAATTAAAAATTAAGAACTTCAACGGGAGTTCGAGTGCGTCGATAAAATTCTGGCTATATATGAAGTAACATATGTAGAGTACCCCTGTATAGTCAGTTTAGTTTGCCTGCCCTTTTGTCACCCTTAAAAACTGATATTTTTGTAAGTTGTGGATGCATTATTAAAAAATTCGTAACTCCCACAAGAGTTTGAGTGCGTTGATAAAATTCTGGCTATCTACGAAGTAACTTATGTAGAGTACCCCTGTATAGTCGGTTTAGTTTGCCTGCCCTTTTGTCACCCTTAGAAATTGATATGTTTGTAAGTTGTGGATGAATTATCAAAAATTAGTAACTCCCACTGGAGTTCGAGTGCGTCGATAAAATTCTGATTTTCTGACTAATATTTAATAATGCATCCACAACTTACAAACGTATCAATTTTTAAGGGTGACAAAAGGGCACGCAAACTAACCCGACTACACAGGGGTACTCTACATATGTTACTTCATATATAGCCAGAATTTTATCAACGCACTCGAACTCCTCTGGGAGTTACGAATTTTTTAATAATGCATCCACAACTTATAAATATATCAGTTTTTAAGGGTGACGAAAGAGCAGGCAAACTAAACCGACTATACAGGGGTACTCTACATATGTTACTTCATATATAGCCAGAATTTTATCGACGCACTCGAACTCCTGTGGGAGTTACGAATTTTTTAATAATGCATCCACAACTTACAAATTTATCAGTTTTTAAGGGTGACGAAAGGGCAGGCAAACTAAACCGACTATACAGGGGTACTCTACATATGTTACTTGATATATACCCAAAATTTTATCGACGCACTCGAACTCCTGTGGGAGTTAGGAATTTTTTAATAATGCATCCACAACTTACAAATATATCAGTTTTTAAGAGTGACGAAAGGGCAGGCAAACTAAACCGACCTTACAAGGGTACTCTACATATGTTACTTCATACATAGCCAGAATTTTATCGACGCACTCGAACTCCTGTGGGAGTTACGAATTTTTTAATAATGCATCCACAACTTACAAATATATCAGTGTTTAAGGGAGACGAAAGGGCAGGCAAACTAAACCGACTATACAGGGGTACTCTACATATGTTACTTCATATATAGAGAGAATTTTATCGACGCACTCGAACTCCCGTGGGAGTTACGAATTTTTTAATAATGCATCCACAACTTACAAATATATCAGTTTTTAAGGGAGACGAAAGGGCAGGCAAACTAAACCGACTATACAGGGGTACTCTACATATGTTACTTCATATATAGCCAGAATTTTATCGACGCACTCGAACTCCCGTGGGAGTTACGAATTTTTTAATAATGCATCCACAACTTACAAATATATCAGTTTTTAATGGTGACGAAAGGGCAGGCAAACTAAACCGACTATACAGGGGTACTCTATATATGTTACTTGATATATAGCCAGAATTTTATCGACGCACTCGAACTCCTGTGGGAGTTACGAATTTTTTAATAATACATTCACAACTTACAAATATATCAGTTTTTAAGGGTGACGAAAGGGCAGGCAAACTAAACCGACTATACAGGGGTACTCTACATATGTTACTTCATATATAGCCAGAATTTTATCGACGCACTCGAACTCCTGTGGGAGTTACGAATTTTTGAATAATGCATCCACAACTTACAAATATATCAGTTTTTAAGGGTGACGAAAGGGCAGGCAAACTAAACCGACTACACAGGGGTACTCTACATATGTTACTTGATATATAGCCAGAATTTTATCGACGCACTCGAACTCCTGTGGGAGTTACGAATTTTTTAATAATGCATCCACAACTTACAAATTTATCAGTTTTTAAGGGTGACGAAAGGGCAGGCAAACTAAACCGACTATACAGGGGTACTCTACATATGTTACTTGATATATACCCAAAATTTTATCGACGCACTCGAACTCCTGTGGGAGTTACGAATTTTTTAATAATGCATCCACAACTTACAAATATATCAGTTTTTAAGAGTGAAGAAAGGGCAGGCAAACTAAACTGACCTTACAAGGGTACTCTACATATGTTACTTCATATATAGCCAGAATTTTATCGCCGCACTCGAACTCCTGTGGGAGTTACGAATTTTTTAATAATGCATCCACAACTTACAAATTTATCAGTTTTTAAGGGTGACGAAAGGGCAGGCAAACTAAACCGACTATACAGGGGTACTCTACATATGTTACTTGATATATACCCAAAATTTTATCGACGCACTCGAACTCCTGTGGGAGTTAGGAATTTTTTAATAATGCATCCACAACTTACAAATATATCAGTTTTTAAGAGTGACGAAAGGGCAGGCAAACTAAACCGACCTTACAAGGGTACTCTACATATGTTACTTCATACATAGCCAGAATTTTATCGACGCACTCGAACTCCTGTGGGAGTTACGAATTTTTTAATAATGCATCCACAACTTACAAATATATCAGTGTTTAAGGGAGACGAAAGGGCAGGCAAACTAAACCGACTATACAGGGGTACTCTACATATGTTACTTCATATATAGAGAGAATTTTATCGACGCACTCGAACTCCCGTGGGAGTTACGAATTTTTTAATAATGCATCCACAACTTACAAATATATCAGTTTTTAAGGGAGACGAAAGGGCAGGCAAACTAAACCGACTATACAGGGGTACTCTACATATGTTACTTCATATATAGCCAGAATTTTATCGACGCACTCGAACTCCCGTGGGAGTTACGAATTTTTTAATAATGCATCCACAACTTACAAATATATCAGTTTTTAATGGTGACGAAAGGGCAGGCAAACTAAACCGACTATACAGGGGTACTCTATATATGTTACTTGATATATAGCCAGAATTTTATCGACGCACTCGAACTCCTGTGGGAGTTACGAATTTTTTAATAATACATTCACAACTTACAAATATATCAGTTTTTAAGGGTGACGAAAGGGCAGGCAAACTAAACCGACTATACAGGGGTACTCTACATATGTTACTTCATATATAGCCAGAATTTTATCGACGCACTCGAACTCCTGTGGGAGTTACGAATTTTTGAATAATACATCCACAAATTACAAATATATCAGTTTTTAAGGGTGACGAAAGGGCAGGCAAACTAAACCGACTATACAGGGGTACTCTACATATGCTACTTCATATATAGCCAGAATTTTATCGACGCACTCGAACTCCTGTGGGAGTTACGAATTTTTTAATAATGCATCCACAACTTACAAATATATCAGTTTTTAAGGGTGACGAAAGGGCAGGCAAACTAAACCGACTACACAGGGGTACTCTACATATGTTACTTGATATATAGCCAGAATTTTATCGACGCACTCGAACTCCTGTGGGAGTTACGAATTTTTTAATAATGCATCCACAACTTACAAATTTATCAGTTTTTAAGGGTGACGAAAGGGCAGGCAAACTAAACCGACTATACAGGGGTACTCTACATATGTTACTTGATATATACCCAAAATTTTATCGACGCACTCGAACTCCTGTGGGAGTTACGAATTTTTTAATAATGCATCCACAACTTACAAATATATCAGTTTTTAAGAGTGAAGAAAGGGCAGGCAAACTAAACTGACCTTACAAGGGTACTCTACATATGTTACTTCATATATAGCCAGAATTTTATCGCCGCACTCGAACTCCTGTGGGAGTTACGAATTTTTTAATAATGCATCCACAACTTACAAATATATCAGTGTTTAAGGGAGACGAATGGGCAGGCAAACTAAACCGACTATACAGGGGTACTCTACATATGTTACTTCATATATAGCCAGAATTTTATCGACGCACTCGAACTCCCGTGGGAGTTACGAATTTTTTAATAATGCATCCACAACTTACAAATATATCAGTTTTTAAGGGAGACGAAAGGGCAGGCAAACTAAACCGACTATACAGGGGTACTCTACATATGTTACTTCATATATAGCCAGAATTTAATCGACGCACTCGAACTCCTGTGGGAGTTACGAATTTTTTAATAATGCATCCACAACTTTCCAATATATCAGTTTTTAAGGGAGACGAAAGGGCAGGCAAACTAAACCGACTATACAGGGGTACTCTACATATGTTACTTCATATATAGCCAGAATTTTATCGACGCACTCGAACTCCTGTGGGAGTTCCCAATTTTTAATAATGCATCCACAACTTAGAAACATATAAATTTTTAAGGGTGACAAAAGGGTAGGCAAACTAAACCGACTATACAGGGGTACTCTACATATGTTATTTCATATATAGCCGGAATTTTATCGACGCACTCGAACTCCTGTGCGAGTTACGAATTTTTTAATAATACATGCACAACTTACAAATATATCAGTTTTTAAGGGAGACGAAAGGGCAGGCAAACTAAACCGACTATACAGGGGTACTCTACATATGTTACTTCATATATAGCCAGAATTTTATCGACGCACTCGAACTCCCGTGGGAGTTCCTAATTTTTAATAATGCATCCACAACTTACAAACATAAATTTTTAAGGGTGACAAAAGGGCAGGCAAACTAAACCGACTATACAGGGGTACTCTACATATGTTATTTCATATACAGCCGGAATTTTATCGACGCACTCGAACTCCTGTGGGAGTTACGAATTTTTATTCATTCGTCCACAATTTACAAATACAACAATTTTTAAGGGTGTCAGAGGAGCAGGCAAACTAAATCGACTATATAGGTGTACTCTACATATATTACTTAATATATAGCCGAAATATTGTCAACGGACTCAAACTCCTGAGAGAGTTACGAATAAAGTTCCATCTACGCCTTATAAACATTGGTAGGTATACCTATCAGGCAATAATATAAACCGCAGTTAGGTGTGATAGACAGTCAGTCTATACAAATTTCTTAATAAATAACCTAAATATTGCCACAGCCCTTTCAGTCATGAACTACATCATTTTTTTTTTATTATTTTTTACATTTACATTACTTAAGAAGAGTTTAAAATATTAATAACTTATTAACGCAAATTGACAGATATTATTACAAGAAGTATGGTTATTATTGGTTATCGAAGCTGTGAATGCGAATGCAAATCATAATTATGTGACGCGTGATAGTGGTTTGTACTATGTGTCTCACATTTAATTGACCCCACGTCATAACCTGTGGATGGAAATGTGTGGATAACTTCACTCAAGCAGAAAAGGAAGCAGTTATGCAAAACATAATTCACTAGAAAGATGCAGACGTTCGCTTTGGCTATTTCTAGTTACAGAGTGAAAGCGAGTTTGATATACACCGTAGACAAAATATAATAAACATTTTATTTAGGCATCTGCATTTTTCTGAAATATTCCGGATTTTCGTACAAACGTACTTTGAGATAGCACAAAAATTTACAAAAGTCCGTTTTCTCTTCAATAAAACACTGTATAAAAAATATCATCATAAATTCTTAAATATTTTATATTTTATACCATTCAAAATAAATGTTTGTAAATTTACTGTTTTGCTTCTTTGGAAATAAAAAAGATCTTTTTTAATCAAACACCCTAGAATATAATTTATGTATCTTATTTGTGTTGCGTTTTCACGATTCATCGCTACTTATGGGATTACACCACCTATAAAATAACAAAAAGCAGTTAGCCAGAAGCATACAAATTAAATGTTCAAAATACAGTATCAAGGTAAACTTTTAAAGTTTACCTCAAAAAACCACTATGAAATATCAATAAAATAAGTATTTGATAAATTAACCAGATTTCATCAGTGGTTTTTCAGTTTTATACAAAATTCTGTAATATTACATGTCATATTTTAAAATATGTTTTCATAAAATAATTTTTATAGTAAAATTAAAAATAAATTAAACACTTATCTAGCTTTTTTCTAAACGTTTCAAGTTGATCCCCAACTCTTCGTCTTTAAAATGTTTGTATGATAAGAATGTTTTGTCAGATTGACATCGTCCACGCAAACGCAATGGGAATCCTCTAGATGAATGTATTCTCTACTTGTAGTAGTTGATCTCACGGAGTATTCACGTAACACTCAGTATAATGATATCAACACAGTAACAGCATAAAAACTTCGAAATCGGAAAAAACACCTAAAATAACAAATACTGTTTTCCACGTGCTTGTTATTTATGGTTGGGAAAGCTAGCACTTTAGTAAATATAATAAGAAACTCACCTCTAGTACGAATACCCTATGCACTGAGATGTTTTTTTTTATATCTAACTGCATTTAATCCCTAATCAGCGTAGAAGACGGATACATAAATTGAACAAAATCTCATATAACACCAATATCGTCTCCTCGTGTAATTTTAGTGAAAAAGCCGTATTTAACGATTTATTTCTAATAATTTCACTAATCAATCACTAAGCTCAACGTGCGCTGCTTGACCCTGTAAATAAAACCAAACCGAATTTTTTTGTTCGCTACCGTTTTTGTCTTGTCAGGAAAAAAGTTTAAATCTAGTATTTCCAATAAAAATCACTAGAGGACTCGCCCAGTACGACACCTGATTTAAATATATAATATCAAACAATTACCTAGTTTTGATAACTATACAGGACGATACAAAATAACGCAACTGTATATATATACAGGGTGTCCACCTAGTGCGCGTAAGTCCAATATCTGGGTTAATAAAAGAGATAACTTAATTTTTTTTTCAACAGGGTTGTCTAATATCCCGAGCTGCACAAAATGAAAATATATTTACATATTCAGGGTGTTCAGTTTTTCCTGGACAGGTACCAACTTCATTTTTTTAAATGGAAACCTATATTTTTTATGGCATTATCGAATTCTACGTAAAAAATTAGTGGGACTTTGTGCTTAACACTGCTATTGAAATATTGATAGTTTTCGAGATATTTGACATTTAATTTTTTTTTCTTATGTTTCGTCACTTCTAATAGTTGACATAATTATGGTTGTATGACAGCTAGAAATTATTTTTTTTCAGAAACTGTAGAGTGAAGATGGCTCTTTCGAAAAACGTATCAAAAGTTGACCTGCGATATACAGGGGGCAACAGAAATCGTGCCAAACCTGATGGTTTAAAATTTAAAAAATCTCGACTTTTTCAAATGGAACACCCTGTGTTTTATGATTTCATTAGATGCCTTTCTGTAGACTCTACAATTTTATAATAGCTTTCCCTATACCTAAGTTGCGTAGTTTTTGCAAAAAAACCCACTTTTATGAAAAATACCCGATTTGCGCACGTTCCTTTCTCGGGAAAAACGCAGTGAGCGTCTGTCACGCAATAAAATTTGTGACAATCAGTTTACATGTCATTTCTTCTTTTACTGAATATTCACGTACGAGTTTAGAGTAAGTACTAAGCGTGCATACAATGAACTATTCAAAAGAAGAATTAGTGAAAATGGTTTATGCCTTAGGAGAAGCTCATGGAAATTGTTTGCTAGCAGCACGTATTTACAAAGCAAATAATCCAGATTTACAGAGATTTCCACGTGCTGACTGTTTTGAAAATGTGAAAGAAAGATTTGAAAGAACAGCAAATGCGAATTATGAGAAAACTACCAGGAGACATGACGGTAACAATGACGATATTCAGTTTAATGTTGTGGCGTCTGCTGTTGAAAATCCAAATATTAGTGTCAGGAAAATCAGTAATAATCTTGGAGTTTCCAAAAGCTTGACAAACAAGATACTGAAGAAGAATAATTTTCATCCGTATCATATTGAAAACCATCAAGCACTGTTACCTCAAGATCACCTAAACCGCCTGCAATTTTGCCACTGGGCATTGGATAAAATTCAGGAAAGTCCAAACTTTTTTATGAATGTCTTGTTTACTGACGAATCAACATTTTCAAACACATGCTTACCCAATCGTCGCAACTTTCATCACTACGCTGACAATAATCCAAGATTATTGAGGGTACTAGATAATCAGCATCGTTTCAAAGTGAACGTGTGGGCTGGAATTTGTGGAGAACTATTGTTGGACCGTACTTTTTTTAAGGCAATTTAAATGCCAATGTGTATTTGCATTTTTTGCAAAACGAACTTCCCCTTCTACAGCTACAGAATATGCCCGCTGATTATTTGGTTCAACAATGGTTTTAGCATGATGGTGCCCCTCCACATTCCACTTTGGCGGTACTGTGATTATTTTATTGTTGTAGTACTTTTCCTATTATCTATTCATATTTCAGATTAGAGAACACCTAAACCACGTATATCCAAATAAGTGGTTAGGTCGTGGTGGTCCAGTTCCTTGGCCTGCACGTTCGCCTGATTTAAATATTCTGGACGTTTTCTTGTGGGGTTATATCAAGGAGCGAGTATACGAAGTACCACCAACGGATATGCAAGACTTGAAAGAAAAGATCCAAAATGAGTTTCTAACCATAACGCCCGAAATGTTAAGAAATGTTCACATTCATTTTCGTCGTAGATAAATGCTTTGTGTTGAAAACAACGGTGGACATTTTGAGCATTTACTTTAGGTTAGCTTGCTTGTATGAGTATTGCGTATTCTTTTTTCAATACTCTATGTATATTCATCCATTTCACTAATAATTTTTCTAACTACGGTAACACCGTTTGGTTTTCAATATGATACGTATGAAACTTCTTCTTCAATATCTTATTTGTCGAGCTTTTGAAAACTCCAAGATTTCTACTGATTTTCTGATACTAATATTTTTGGATTTTCAACAGCAGAAACCACAACATTAAACTAAATGTTATCGTTGTTACTCCCATGTCTCCTGGTAGTTTTCTCATAATTCCCATTTGCTGTTCTTTCAAATCTTTCTTTCACATTTTCAAAACAGTCAGCACGTGGGAATCTCTATAAATACGTGCTGCTAGCAAATAATTCCCATGAACTTCTTCTAAAGCATACGCCAGTTTTGCTAATTCTTAATTACATGTAGAGCTTTTATGATTTTTTACTTTTATTTACAAATAAATGGTAACTTTCCATAAAGATTTGTTTATTAAACTGAAATTATCTAAATTTTTCAGTTATTTTTATTTTAAGAAGTGTAAACTAATACATTTTATAAAAATAAATAGCCTTACAATATATTTTCCGTCAAAGGAGTGCGCAAATCGGGTATTTTTCATAAAAGTGGGTTTTTTGCAAAAACTACGCAACTTAGGTATAGGGAAAGCTATTATAAAATTGTAGAGTCTACAGAAAGGCATCTAATGAAATCATAAAACACAGGGTGTTCCATTTGAAAAAGTCGAGATTTTTTAAATTTTAAACCATTAGGTTTGGCACGATTTCTGTTGCCCCCTGTATATCGCAGGTCAACTTTTGATACGTTTTTCGAAAGAGCCATCTTCACTCTACAGTTTCTGAAAAAAAATAATTTCTAGCTGTCATACAACCATAATTATGTCAACTATTAGAAGTGACGAAACATAAGAAAAAAAAAATTAAAAGTCAAATATCTCGAAAACTATCAATATTTCAATAGCAGTGTTAAGCACAAAGTCCCACTAATTTTTTACGTAGAATTCGATAATGCCATAAAAAATATAGGTTTAAAAAAATGAAGTTGGTACCTGTCCAGGAAAAACTGAACACCCTGAATATGTAAATATATTTTCATTTTGTGCAGCTCGGGATATTAGACAACCCTGTTGAAAAAAAAATTAAGTTATCTCTTTTATTAACCCAGATATTGGACTTACGCGCACTAGGTGGACACCCTGTATATATATATATATATATATATATATATATATATATATATATACAGGGTGATTGATTAAGGCCGGCCACCGGCTGTATATCGGAAACTATTGGTCCTACAGGTTCGGGAAAAAAATTTTCATAAGAAAAGTGGCCATGAAAATGTCATTAAAAATATTTTTATCTTCCGTAAATCTCCGCAAGAGGGCGTAACTGATCATGAAATTTTTAAAATTGAATTTAAATGAAAAAATGCCTTATTAACCTGGATATATTTTTTATCAGTTTTAATCGTTAGTACATTTTCTAAAACTTGATGTACGCTTCAATGTCCTGAATTTCATAGACGCCGGCGTCAAATTCCACAACCTTTTTCTTATTTTTATCATTATTCTCGTAAAGGTAAATTTGGCCGGCCTTCTATGTTGGGCACGCTGTTGTAATAGTGGAAACTGAGGAGCGCTAGGCCGTCATCGGACTTTGGATCCAAATGAAGTGGCGGCGTAAAATCAATAGATAATAGATAATCATGACTGACACAATTCAACCACTATCGGCCTTTTTATAAATAAACTGGAAACACAGATGGCATAGTTAATCTGATTATAATCTTGGTATTGATCAGTAGGTATGGCAGCGGCCCAGCCAGACAACCGCCGCCGCCAGGTCGGTAAGTCTTCGATCTGCATTACCGGCCACAACGCGCAGCACCGATTCAACCGCCGCCCCAACACACCCCAACGGTCAGCGTCGATTCAACCAACGCCTTTCAGAATTGTAACCTAATATTTGTGTCACCCTATTACTTTTTTCAAACTCTGGAACTTCCGGCAGCATCGCCGATAATGTCGCTTTGCAAAAACAGGACACGCGTATCTCCGACCACATTACACATCCATAAAACACCAAGATAGCTGGGTCCCCACAACCGATTGCGCATAAAAACACGCAGCGCCTCAATCTTTATATTTCTACCATTGAGACTGTTCAGATAACCCACACACGAAACCTCAACAGCTTCGAAAATAGAACTATCAGACGTCCACAACGTGTATAAATAGTTGCAGTATTACCGCAAGTAAAATCGTAGTTCCATGCTCAGACGATAAAGTGTACTTATCGGTCTTGCAGAAAAGAGCGCCGATTTAAAAATATTTACACATTTATATTTTTGGAGACTTTAAATCTACAGGTCCTGGCCTAAGCAAACAACAAATCAAAAGCTTACAATTGATACACATCACCTTCAATCCAACCCACGTCAAAATTAACTCTACATCAGACCCTTCTTCATATTTAAATCTAATCATTATACTCCTAAGTAGTAATTTGTAATGAGCTGTTCTGATGATAAAATCGAAGGGGTTCTTGCCGAAAATCTCGATGGTGTCGATTTAAACCTGTAACAAAACATATTTTATTTAGAAACGCACTCTGACGGCCGATTAAAACTTCTGGCCCCAGCCGTTGATAAAAAATATGAATAAAAATTATCTTACCACTAGGTGTTAAACCATAAGCAGCGATAAGCTTTCGATCTGTATTATCGCCGGGGGTAAGGAGGCAGCCCAGACAGCGCGTGCTAACTTCAGAGCTGTCGATAACCATTTGTGACGGGGTGGAACACTTTCAGACCCATACGTAGGTCAGACCCATTAGGTCTTAGGTGTATAGTATGGGAGGCAAAACCTGTGAGAAATATTTAGTGAGAAAAAATCCCAGTATGTATATGTGTGTGTGTGTGTGTGTGTTTATACGAGCTGCCAGAGGTCGAGGTAGTAGTTTTAGTAAGCACACACATACCTTCTAAGTATACTACACTAAGGGAGGATGGCTTTTACTACATACCTGATGATATAGAGGAATAAGGTAAATTGTGTTCGTTTCCACAAAGTACGTAAGCTACGTCCGAGCTAAAATTTGAATTTTCACAATAATATTCTTCATTGATCTGCTTACTCATGTGGTGAGCCCCCTGTCCTGGTATAGCGTCTAAAAATATTCATTAGTTTCAAAATTTCTGCACAAACTTTACTTTGTTGTGTGGCGCTAAAACTGGCTCTTACACAGCTAGAAAAAATGTATGTTGTGTAGGGCCCATACCTAATTTGTCACCATCAGACAAACTGCAGCAACGAATTTACTGCCGAATAATAATAACAATAATAACGATAAACTGCCCTTTGAAGTACACATTCCTGGAGGTTATTAATTTTGTGGACCTGGTATGTCTTCATCACACCTCTACAATTTAATGAGAACGTTGTATAATGTAATATAGCGTCGACGGTGCGTCGACATATGTTCTGAGCAGAGCTAAAAAGCTCAATCTGTAGCATATCATCCTCGCCACAGTTTTCTACACTAAAGGACTGAGAAAAAAAGTACCTGTATGACACCACAAAATTCACAAATACCTACCACACTTTCGCTAGGCCGCACTACAACAATGTCAGTAAATTCAATATGTTCCCCGGCAAATATGTTCCCCGGCAAATATGTTCGGGTTAACGTAAATATGAACGCTAAATTCGCACGACATGTCGATAGGAACTAATTGTTATAAAATGGCAGCGAGTAGGATATAGGATTGTGCGCCGAACTATTGCGCGCCGAAGATAAGGGCTTATTGCAGGTCAACTAGTATTATTGTGGCACTTATTTACGTGACAGTTAGCCTTATTTACGTGACGGTTAGCCTTATTTGCGTGGCGGTTAGCCTTATTTACGTGAAGGTTAGCCTTATTTTATTTGGCGGATAGCCTTATTAACGTCACGGTTAGCCTTATTTACATCACTGTTAGCCTTATTTACGTGAAGGTTAGCCTTATTAATGTCACGGTTAGCCTTATTTGCGTCACGATTAGCCTTATTAACGCCGCAGTTAGCCTTATTTTGAGCCATGGTTAGCAAAAAGTGTTTAAGAGTATACGCCCCCGAGTACACACCCATTTACCATCTGCTATTCAAAGCGTAAACATGGATGTATGCAGCATTTGCTCACAAACTTTCTCGCATAGAAGTACACTTAGTCGTCATACTATCAAATACAAAGCTGTTTTATTCCCCTGCACTTTGTGTGGCAGGAAATTTACAAAAAGAGACAACCTACATTTTCACAGCAAAAACATTCATCGGCTAGATGATAAAATTCCATATGAAACAAAAACCAATGGGGCACGAAACCTTAACGATGTTATAAAATACCGCCCTCAGAAAGATGGCAGCAGCAGTGAACAAACCAATAGAAAATATTGGTCTGAAAGTACGTCTGCCGATGTAAATAAATATCAGCAGCGTGTCAGAAAATATATTTACCGCCCTGAAAGCCCCAATATGAATCAATATAATAGAAAAGTCGCGGTACTTGGTACCGCGGATCCTAATGATTTAGTCGACGCTATAAGATATAATCAGCGCCTAGGTCTTGATTATCAGGTATACATAAACATCTTACGGGCAATGGAACTAATATGGTAATGTGTTGCGTGAACAGCTTACTAAAGACAATTACGCCCCGCACGACATTCTTCTTCTTCACCTGACAAGCAAAGTGTTTGGGCGAGTTGTTAGATAACCCCAAAATGTGAGACGTCTGTTTTGAACAGATCCAGGACCAATACTGGTCTGTATGGATTATCATCGTTAATAAGAACGAAGAATAAGATATTATCACCGGCTGTGAAATAAAAGATGTAAGGGGTTGTTGTAATATTATCAACAACAAACGAGTGATTTCCCCCATTTTGTTGCACAGTAAAAGACAACAGGTGTACATATATATCAGGAAATTGCTGAATATCTTCAGAGTTCAGAGCAGTATCATAATCTAGCAATATTTTGTGAATTCAAACACCGGCACGATAATGAAGTCCTAATGTATAGAGTGCGAGAAAACCCAGAAATTAGCAGCTATTACGCCGAAGATATAAAAGGAGCCCTCCTGCGGTACGTCCAAGAAAACCAACCAAACCAAGCTGTCCGAGAGCTGCACAAGGTTGCGTACAAGGCTGTAACCCGTTCAAGAATATCTTATTTTACACCTGTCCCAATTGAAATTTTACGGATGTAAATAAAAGTTGTAATTTATGTATGTGTTTTATTGATACCCGGTAACCATAGCGGCTATCAGAGATTGAGCTGTCGTATATCAAATTTTGATGATTATCGAGAGAGAATTTCAAAGTGAATAGAGCGAAAAGAGAGTGAGTGCTTTCTACCATATATAGGGCAAGCATGCCGCCAACCCGCGAACAAAGAAAAAAAATTACCCGTTTTGATAAACAACACGACAGCAACTAAAAAGGTATTCACAGGTAGCTGAAAGCAAAAATTTTTAAACTACTTGTCGTTGAATGAGTGGAAAACTTTCCTATTTGATTACGCGCGGGTAGAAGACACAGCCGCTGAGGTCTCGTGTGCAACAGCGGTGAGGTGTGTATCAGTGGTGTCGCGTGCTACGGTGGTGACGTGTGCAACAACGGTGTCGTGTGCAGCAGTGGTGACGTGTGCAACAGCGGTGACGTGTGCCACAATGGTGTCGTGTGCAGCAGTGGTGACGTGTGCAACAATGGGATCGTGTGCAGCAGTGGTGACGCGTGCAGCTGTGGTGACGTGAGTAGATAAACCAGATTCCTTCCCCACCGGAAGTGACGTCAGGGGCACATTCGGACAGCTGCTGATGGCTACCTGCACCACGGAGCTGCTGGTCATTGTCGTAGGGGCTGAAGACGAAGACTTAGGTAGCATCCCCGTAGGCGTAGCACCTCCAGAGGCTGCAGAAGAGCACCCCAAGAGTGTGTGACGCAGGTTCGTTAAGATGGCGGCCAGACGTCACGAGCCGCGCCCAATTATTGGCGCCCCAGTGTTGCCACCCCAGTTATTGTGTAATGAAGCATATTTCATTTCATATACACTGGCACCGTATGGCAATGGTAGACTTACAAAGCTGTTTGTAATGCGTAAGACGAAAAAGATATGTGAATTGTTAAAGTTAGAGGGAGATATAGATAATCGAGCTGTTGTCAATTTGATGAGATTGATGACTGTTGAAAAAGTCACTACCGCCCCGTGTACAATAGTGGGGGCAATCGAGAGGGAGGACCGAGCGAGAGGTCCATTCTATCCAATTATCCATTTCCAGTAGGCTAGGCCACAGATTAAACGAATTTGTTATAAATCTGTGGCTAGGCCGAAGCTAACGTAGTTAAAGAGTGGTGCGGACGACGAAGGAAGATATCTTTGACGACCGAGGACATGACATAAATGATTAATTCTAAGACATAAATTATTAATTAATAATTTCAAATGAAATTACGATCACTATTATTTTAAGATATTATGAACTGACACAAAACACTGAACAAAATAAACTTTTTAGTAAAGAAGAGTAGATTGATATTTTTAAATTGAAACAATATCAATAAAAACGTCTAGCGACAAAAAAACTGGTACAATTTTATGGCTTCCATAGGCGTCCGGTAATATTTTATCTCAACAGTTAAGTACTTTGGACTAGTAGATCAGGTTTTAAAGAAATTACTACGAATCTTCGCATTGTGTAGTTATTTTCATACATTGCAAATACTTATGTTCTATTTGCAATGTATGAAAATAAGTGTTAATTTACCGCTTTTTTATAGAATTGTTTATTTAATTAGCCGGTCTGTAGAAAACTAAAATTGTTATTCTAAATAAATAAAGCTGTACGTTAATTAATACGTTAATTTCATACTGTACGTGTATGAATTTAACGCTTTTTTTATAGAATTGTTTATTTAATTAGCCGGTCTGAAGAAAAATTAAATTTTCATTCTAAATAAATAAAGCAAAAATAATTCTAAAGAAATAAAATAATAAATAATTCTTTAATGAATAAGTGGCTCAAAAATGTCTCCCCCTTGTAATTCACAATATCCTAGCCTGTCATAAAATTCATTTCTAATACGGGCCAGTAATTCAGGGGTAATGTTATGTAGGGCTTCCACAATTCTACCCCGTAAATCATGTATATTACGAGGCCGTTCGTGTGCATGTCTATAAATTGTTTCTTTTGCATAACCCCAAAGGAAGAAGTCGAGGGGCGTTAAGTCGGGGCTTCTCGGTGGCCAGTTGATCGTGCCCCTTGTACTAATAAGTCGCTGTGGGAAAGTGGTTTCCAGGAAAGTTGTAACACGACGCGCATTATGTGCCGGGCAGCCATCATGCTGAAACCACACATTCTCGAAGTTAATGGGCAATGCTCGAACAGCAGGAATAATCTGGTTTTGAATTAAAGTTAAATATTTGGTGGCATTTAGGGATCCTTCAATGAAAAATGGTCCAATGATGAAATCACCTAAAATACCAGCCCAAACATTTAACTTCTCCGGATACTGTGTACGTACCGGCACACTCAACCGTTTGTTTTCCCTAGAATAGTAACGAACTACCTGCGAATTGTGAGGCGTATGAAGGAAAAAAGAAGATTCGTCTGTAAACAATATATTACTTAAAAAATTCACATCTGAATCTGCCTTTTCCCTCAAAGCCTCACAAAATTCAAGACGTTTGTACCGATCCTCGGGAAATATCTCTTGACTGTGCTGGACTTTGTAACACTTGTATCCGTGTTTTTTCAGAATATTCCGTACTGTTCGTGCAGGCACATTAACTTCTTCAGCTATTTGCCTACTAGTACAAGGTTCACTTGCTTCAACGAAAGCACAGACGGCTACATGTTTTTCTAAAATCGGTTCAGCTAATTGCCTTTGTGCTGGATTTTCCGAACAACACTTTTTGCAGCCTGTTATGCACCCCGATGTTTCAAATCTGTGCACAATATTCAGTATTGTTTTTGTGGTAGGCACGGGCCGATCTTCGAAAGCGAATGCAAAACGCCCAACGACTTCTTCAGCTCTTTGGGATGTAAAATACCATTTTATTATTTGAATCTTTTCTGCTTTTGTGTAAACAAACATTTTAATTTTACAATTTTATTAATTCTACAGACACGGCACGTAGACACTAAGTAGTGCAAATCCTAGACAAATTAAAGTGCAAATAGTCCAAATAGCGTTTCGTCTCGACCTTTCCCCTCTCCTCTGTCAGTAAATGAATCGACAAACTGCAGGCCGGCCGGCCGTGGGCCGGGGAAGTGGCAGAAAGATGTAACATCTAACATCGAACAGGCTGTGGGGGCTGGGTATCGATGCGCGCGCAACTGTTGCCCGCTTTAAGGGATTGCTGGTAGGGATGTCTTTCTAAGAGGGACATGAGTGTGGCATCAATGTAATATATTGCACTCTCTTTAACATTCTTAAAAATATAAGTTACTTATATTTATAAGCCATATCTGTATATATTTAAATATATCTACCATCCGTAAAATATTTATATTGTGGAACCAACATTTATTAAATAGTAACTAGCAAATATAATGTATCACGCCGCGCCGTCTTGACTCGAAGACATCCGACCGCTCTCGAATCCTCACGTCCCACGCTGACTATGCCTAGGCAGCGCGCAAGATTTACAGTCAGTCCGTAGCTGGCACCAGTGAAGAGCAGTTCAGCCGACACCTCCATCTCCACTATAGGAATAGTAAGTAAAATTTGTTAAAGTCCACAAATCCGACTTGAGTGGAAATTGCTTAAGTCGCTGATTTCACTACTGCGCCGGTCTGAGTTCTCACTGCCCCTTCATCGAACTGAGAACAGTTGAGACAAAGAGTTGCCTACCGTTCGTCGCCACGAGCAGTCCTGTCCACCGCTACTAACAACACCAGCAATAAGTAAGTAATTATTACAAGTCCACAAGGGCGTTGATACTTGGGAAAAATTCAGCTGCTGTCTACTACGCCTTAACTATACTAAGTCCGTTTTCCACGCTGCGCATGTCCGAGGTTCCGATAGGGACTTAGAGGGAACAGCGACCGACTCATGCAGGCAGTCTAGCTCCAGCCAGCATAGCAAGCAGTTCAGCCCGTCACCGCTACTACTTGTGCGACAGACTTGGAAATAAACTTAAGTCCGTGAACTGAACGACTGCGCAGGTACCGAGAGTTCCCCACCACCAGTGAACTAAGTGCTTGGAGAATAAGAATACTAGCTAGCACCCAAGTTAGTAGAAACCGACCGCTCCAACCAGTAAGACGTGCCGAGAACCTGTGTGGAAGTAAGTTAATCACCGGATAGGGAATATTGACTTGGCTATTGTATTTGTTTGTGTATTAATCATATTTTCTTTACAGCTTTCTATCTTTATTTCTACGTCGCTGCTCACGTGGTTGTTGAAGCACATGTGAGTAGTGGGGTGCTGTCTGTCTTTCTTTCTTTCTACTTCGCTGCTCATGTGGTTGTTGAAGCACATGTGAGTAGTGGGGTGCTGTCTGTCTTTCTTTCTTTCTACTTTGCTGCTCATGTGGTTGGTGAAGCACATGTGAGTAGTGGGGGTTTACTGTCTCTGTTTCTATTCTAAAGCACGGCTCCGAACGCTGCTCATGTGGTTGGTGAAGCACATGTGAGTAGTGGGGTGCTTTCTGTTTTCTTTACTATCCGTATCTTAATAATAACTTGTTTTATTTTCAGCTCGAGCTTTATTACAACAGATATAACTGACAATAGCCAAGTGTCACCGTAATTGTATTTAGTAGTAGTGTGTTTAACCCATTGCTTAGTATTTGCTTAATGATTGCTTCCTCACCTGGTATCCACGCACGGTCACTGCCCTTAGCTAACCCCGTTGCTTGTAAGCCCGCTGTAGGTAGTTCCGCTTAGCTTGTTGCCACCCCGTTTGCATCTTTGACCCGCTTGTGCTTACCCCCCCTGCTTGTTTACACCGCCCGTATGCTTTTGGCCAATTCGGCAAGAATATTGTTTAGCTTTGTCCATTTTAGGTTCTAGGTTAATAAATGTATTAAAAGGTTTATTTGTGTATTATTTTTATCGGTTGTGTGAAGTCTAATTTTCCCTATCGACCGACCTGGCGTACCGTATCTTCACTGAAGCTACCTGTGTAGTGGTGTTCCTACACTGTAACAAGGAACTGGCGCCCGAGGCAAAGTAAAAGAGAAACCGAACTCGGGCACTAACGTGACACTTCCTACCTGTGCAAATCGGGAAGTATCCGTCGCAAATCTGGCGCCCGAGCAGGGACTTAAATAGGGAAAATTAGTGAAGATTTGCAGTTAGGGGAGCTTTCCGCCAAAATCCGGAGGTCCCTGACTTTTGACCTAAGTTGACCCAAGCTCTTCGGTCATCCAACTAGCTTGTGGGGTGTCATTTGGCACTAAACCGACTACGAGGAATCGATTCCGATCATCCCCGAACCGCTCCGATCTTTCCCGAAGGCGTTATTGGACTTTTAACGCCTGAGAAGAGTTAGAACAACGACCAGCGAGCTTTGGGGGTATTTTAGAACAACGAGGCTAGAGTTTTGACGTCATCGACCGACCTCCCACCCGAACTTTCCGAGCTTACCCGAACCAAAAGAAGCCGTGTGGGGTATCGTTTTCAGGGTAATCGGACCCAAGGAATCGATTGCCGGTAGTGGGAGTTCGATACCAGCAGCCGTCCTGCCTAGAAGTGTCCCACAGCGAAGTACGAAGTCGAAGTGAAGAAATAAGGTGTCGAGGACGTTCTCCGCAGTCGCCCGCACCTGCCGGTAAGACTTTCACCGCTTCACCGGATTTTGCCCGGAGTATTTCCTGACTCCGGTAACAAAATATACCTAGCTTGTGACCTCTCTTTTGGCACTAAACCAGATACGCAGAATCGAATACCGATAGTCTCGCAGCGATCTATTTAGCCGTTGCGAAGTGTCTTAGGAAAGCAGTTGCTACTAGGACCAGCAACTGAACACATCGTCGAAGATATCGCTGCCAGAGTAAGTACAAGTGTTCTACAACTGCCAGAAGTCAAGACTAACCCGTGTTAGCAGCATCGGAGATACCGCTCTGATACCAGAAAATACTAGTGACCGCCTGACCGCCTGTACCTGAAGATGCCCAACGAAGAAGACCCACCGACTTTGACAATGGAGCTCAAAGACGAAGCCGCAGGCAACGACCAAGGGGATTTCCGCCTAAGCTGGATCTATAAGCTCAAGAAAAACCAGCTTGACAACGAGTTGGCCAAGTTCCGTCTAGACCTGAGTGGAACAGTAGAGGAGAAGAAACGGCGCCTGGTGAAATTTATCAAAGACGGGTGTACGTCACCACTGCCAGCCCGCCAAACAATCCCTCTATCTTTCCCCGTACCACCGCCACCTGTAGATGTACCTGCCACCGCTGTACCAGTGCCCCCAGGAGCCGTTACCACCTTCACCGTCAGCACAGTTTGCGAAAGGGTGCGAAAATGGAATCTGCACTTTAATGGCAAAACAGATGCTGTAGAGTTTCTGGAGTAACTCTGCGAATTCCAAGAGCACAGCGGCATTCCTACCTCCGCACTGTTGCCATCCCTGTACGAGATATTCCAGGGGAATGCTTTGGCCTGGTACCGCAATAACCGAGGTTTATGGACCTGCTGGGAAGACTTCGTCACCGACTTCAAACAGTTCTACCTCCCGGCTAACTACGATTCGTTCCTAGAGGAACAAATCTATCATCGCCGCCAGCAACTGGGAGAAGCCGGACGAGACTATGTAGTAGCCCTGCAAACCCTGCTAGGCCGTCATGGAGGATTCTCAGATGAGAAAGCTTTGCACCGCCTCCATGGGAACCTGCGGCCAGAGTATAAACAGTATATTCGCTTGAGCGATATACAAGGGCCTCGTGACTTAGTAAGCAGGATAGAGGAGTATGAGGCTCTACAGAGGGAAACTGTAGCACAAAGGAAAAGCCAACAGGCCGAGTATACGCCGCCTCAGAGAGCCGCCGCCCCACCTCTACCTGAACGAACAGCCGTAGCTAGAAACCCACCACCAGTACCTCGATACATCAGGTCCCCAAACACCTACAATCAAGGAAGTAATGCTAGAGTAGAGACCGCTCCTGCACCACACCCTCAACCTGTGAGAGCCCCTGAAGAGCGTCCTACAACCCCAAGCACCAGTTTTGATCGAAATGCCATCTGCTGGCGATGTGGACAAGCTGGACACTTTCGCAGTCAATGTCGATTACCGCCTCGACTTTTCTGCTCACGATGTGGAAAGCCTGGAGTCATGAACAGAGACTGTCAGTGTCCGAGGTCGGAAAACTAGCAAGGAACTGTACCGTTACGAGGCCTGTACCGTTCCGTCCCATCAATGCCTCGGAAATCGTAACTCCACCTGATTAAGACAACCGGCCACACGTACCAGTTGGTATCCAGGACCAGATGTTCTTAGCCCTAATAGACACCGGAGCTGCGCGCTCGTACATGCGAGACCGTGTTAGCCAGTTCTGCAATCGACATGGTATCCCAAATAATGTCATCGCTGCGCCCGCTGTCCAGTTAGCCAATGGTAACTTAGTTACCGTAGACAGGGCTTACTATGTGGATTTCCACATAGGACCAAAACGTTTTGAGGAGTGCTTATGGCACCTACCCAACCTGGCTTCAGATTTAGTAGTGGGAATGGACATCCTGAGTAAATATGACTTTGTCATAAGTCCATCCACTGGCACCGTCCGCCTGGACAACATGATAGTGTCTCCAAGACCGCCGTCTGTTCAAAACCAGCTTGGAGCTATCTCTCTTTTTATCTCCGCCCAAGAAGAGAAGCAACTACAAAGTTTCCTAGATAAGGAACTACCCAGCTTTCAGGACATACGAGGAACCACCGGACTCATACAGCACCATATATACCTGATCACACGACAGCCAATTAAGCAACGATATCGTCCTCAGAATCCCCGAATGCAAGAAATCATCAACAAGGAGGTTGATGAGATGCTAGAGAACGGCATAATAGAACCATCCGGTAGTCCATGGAGCTCCCCTGTTGTGATAGTCCGGAAAAAGGATGGAAAACCGAGGTTCTGTATTGACTTCAGAAAAGTCAATGAGGTCACACGAAAGGACACTTATCCGTTACCATACATCAACGCTATATTGGACAAACTCCGTAAGGCCCGTTACATCTCAAGCCTGGACCTGAAACAAGGATATTGGCAGATACCACTGTCCCCGGAAAGGAAGCCTGTCACAGCATTTACTGTACCCGGCCGAGGTTTGTTCCAATTTCGAGTCATGCCTTTCGGACTTCACTCAGCACCAGCGACCTTCCAACGACTTCTAGACCGAATTATAGGTCCCGAGCTAGAACCGTATGCCTTCGCCTACCTAGACGATATCATCGTCTTAGGGGAAACTTTCGAACAACACTTGGCAAACCTACAGGAAGTATTCCGACGGCTCCGGATTGCAAACTTGCAACTGAACCCAGAGAAATGCAAATTCTGCCGGAAGTCGTTAAAATACCTAGGCCATGTGGTTACATTCGAGGGAATAAATACAGATCCAGAAAAAGTGGAGTCTATCTGTAAATTTCCTGCCCCTCGAAATGTTCGAGATGTCCGCCGCTTCCTTGGTATGTGTTCCTGGTACAGACGCTTCGTGCCCACGTTCTCACAAGTAGTGGCACCACTAACTCGCCTACTACGCAAGAAACATCGTTTCCAGTGGACACAGCAACAAGAGGAAGCTTTCTCGAAATTAAAAACTTGTCTAACTGAGGCTCCGATACTGACCTGCCTTGACTTTGAGAAGTCGTTCACGCTCCAGACCGACGCATCCGATCACGCGCTCGGTGCAGCCCTGACCCAGAACATCGAAGGATGCGATCGAGTTATTGCTTATGCAAGCCGTACACTGTCTCCAGCTGAAAGGAACTATTCAGTGACGGAACGAGAATGCCTAGCCATAGTCTGGTGATCGAGAAGATGCGCCCCTACTTGGAAGGTTATCACTTCACCGTCCTGACCGACCACCAGTCGCTTAGGTGGTTGCACTCGATTAAGAGTCCAACAGGCCGTCTAGCAAGGTGGAGCATATTCCTGCAGCAGTACGACTTCGAGATCAAGTACCGGAAAGGAGCTTTGAACAGAGTAGCTGATGCTCTTTCCAGACAACCGCTCGAAGGAACTACGTCCGCCACAGACACGGGAGAATTATGTATCATAACCGCCCCAGCAGACTGTTCCTGGTACACACGAAAGAAGCAAGAAGTTGAGCAAAAGCCGGAGGCTTTCCCAGATTACTGTATACGAAATAACCAGCTATTTCGTCATTTCTGGGATTCCAGCGACTTAACAGAACCAGACATGTCCGACCCATGGAAATTGTGTGTTCCAACCCCTCTTCAGCGCACCGTTCTGTAAGAAAACCATGATGTACCGGCCGCTGGACATATGGGGATTGCTAAGACGATAGCCCGCATTTCGCAACGATACTATTGGCCTGGTATGTTCCGTGATGTGGCTAAGTATGTAAGAGGGTGTCTGCAGTGCCAGCGATACAAACCATCACAGCAGCAGACTCCGGGGAAGATGCAACCGTCGAGAAACAACCAACCATGGGAGACAGTGAGCACAGATCTCGTAGGACCGCTACCCCGATCCAGTAAAGGGAATAACTACTTGGTAGTTTTTCAAGATCGCTTTACCAAGTGGATCCAGCGTCGTCCCCTACGGACTGCTACCGCCCGCAATGTGAGCAAAGCTCTCTACGAGGAGATAATCACTCGTTTTGGATGTACCCGTACTGTTATTAGTGACAATGGTTCCCACTACGACAGCAAGATTTTCCGCTCCCTACTGGCAGAATTTGGCATTCAACACCGTTTTATGCCTCCGTACACACCCCAGGCTAATCCTGTTGAACGAGCCAACCGTACGATCAAGACAATGGTCGCCCAATACTGCGAGCAAGATCATCGAAAATGGGACCAATACCTGAACGACTTCCAGCTAGCCATGAATAGCTCAAAGCACGAGTCAACCAGATTTTCCCCGGCGTTCCTGAACTTTGGACGAGAGCTACAATTACCGAACACCCTCTATCGCTCCGCCCAAGAGGACCCAGGGGAACCAACGGAAGAAAATGAGATACCACCAGTACACACTGACCGCCTGGACAAGCTCAAGTGTACACACTAGTCCGTGTCAACTTGGCACAAGCTTTCACGTCCCAAAGCCGGTATTACAATCTACGTCGTCGTGAGTGGCGTTGCCACATCGGCGACCGTGTGATGAAACGAGAAAATCCTTTGTCGTCCGCTGTCAAAGGATTTGCTGCTAAACTCGCTCCAAAATACTCCGGCCCGTATACTGTCACCGCTGTGGTCTCACCAGTGGTCTATAATCTCAAATCTGATACCGGGAAGAAGCTTGCACATATTCATGTGAAAGATCTAAAACCATATGTATCTTCGACTGCCGAAACCACGCCTGCCGCCACCACGTAGGCACCAACTTGGAGAGCCGTCCCGAAGAAGCCCGTGTTACTTCACTGATATTCTGCGAAAGTTCAAAAACCCGTTCCAGAGGGATCCAACTGAAGAAATCTTCTAGATTCCGCTGATGGCAAAAGAAGAGAATTTTTGGTTTTATTATAGGTAAAGGTCGTGACATCTAGGTCACAATATCATTTAGTTTTTAGTGTTTCAAACAGTTTATTGTAACTAGGGGTTAATAATGATTGTAACATTTACTGTTAGGATAGTTAGTTTTGTTTATTTTGATTATTGTAAAAGGTGACATATTCTCAAATAAAGTTTAGGTAACCTGTAGGGGATATGCGCCTTGTAGATTTCTTTTCAGTTAGGGAAAGTGGAAAAAATGTTCATTGCATTCTCATTTTTTTTACGAAGTAAGAGGGGGGTGTAATGAAGCACATTTCATTTCATATATATATTTAAGTATATCCACCATCCGTAAAATATTTATATTGTCGAAACAACATTTATTAAATAGTAACTAGCAAATATAATGTATCACGCCGCGCCGTCTTGACTCGAAGACATCCGACCGCTCTCGAATCCTCACGTCCCACGCTGACTATGCCTAGGCAGCGCGCAAGATTTACAGTCAGTCCGTAGCTGGCACCAGTGAAGAGCAGTTCAGCCGACACCTCCATCTCCACTATAGGAATAGTAAGTAAAATTTGTTAAAGTCCACAAATCCGACTTGAGTGGAAATTGCTTAAGTCGCTGATTTCACTACTGCGCCGGTCTGAGTTCTCACTGCCCCTTCATCGAACTGAGAACAGTTGAGACAAAGAGTTGCCTACCGTTCGTCGCCACGAGCAGTCCTGTCCACCGCTACTAACAACACCAGGAATAAGTAAGTAATTATTCTAAGTAAGTAAGTAGTAAGTCCACAAGGGCGTTGATACTTGGGAAATATTCAGCTGCTGTCTACTACGCCTTAACTATACTAAGTCCGTTTTCCACGCTGCGCATGTCCGAGGTTCCGATAGGGACTTAGAGGGAACAGCGACCGACTCATGCAGGCAGTCTAGCTCCAGCCAGCATAGCAAGCAGTTCAGCCCGTCACCGCTACTACTTGTGCGACAGACTTGGAAATAAACCTAAGTCCGTGAACTGAACGACTGCGCAGGTACCGAGAGTTCCCCACCACCTGTGAACTAAGTGCCTGGAGAATAAGAATACTAGCTAGCACCCAAGTTAGTAGAAACCGACCGCTCCAACCAGTAAGACGTGCCGAGAACCTGTGTGGAAGTAAGTTAATCACCGGATAGGGAATATTGACTTGGCTATTGTATTTGTTTGTGTATTAATAATATTTTCTTTACAGCTTTCTATCTTTATTTCTACGTCGCTGCTCACGTGGTTGTTGGAGCACATGTGAGTAGTGGGGTGCTGTCTGTCTTTCTTTCTTTCTACTTCGCTGCTCATGTGGTTGGTGAAGCACATGTGGGTAGTGGGGTGCTTTCTGTTTTCTTTACTATCCGTATCTTAATAATAACTTGTTTTATTTTCAGCTCGAGCTTTATTACAACAGATATAACTGACAATAGCCAAGTGTCACCGTAATTGTATTTAGTAGTAGTGTGTTTAACCCATTGCTTAGTATTTGCTTAATGATTGCTTCCTCACCTGGTATCCACGCACGGTCACTGCCCTTAGCTAACCCCGTTGCTTGTAAACCCGCTGTAGGTAGTTCCGCTTAGCTTGTTGCCACCCCGTTTGCATCTTTGACCCGCTTGTGCTTACCCCCCCCTGCTTGTTTACACCGCCCGTATGCTTTTGGCCAATTCGGCAAGAATATTGTTTAGCTTTGTCCATTTTAGGTTCTAGGTTAATAAATGTATTAAAAGGTTTATTTGTGTATTATTTTTATCTGTTGTGTGAAGTCTAATTTTCCCTATCGACCGACCTGGCGTACCGTGTCTTCACTGAAGCTACCTGTGTAGTGGTGTTCCTACACTGTAACCAAGAACTGGCGCCCGACGCAAAGTAAAAGAGAAACCGAACCTCGGGCACTAACGTGACACTTCCTACCTGTGCAAATCGGGAAGTATCCGTCACAATTGTCCACTCGGTTATTGGCCATTGGGGCTTTATTGCAGCATTCAGCCCACGCCCATCAGATTGCAGCATTCAGATAACGTTTCGCACATCCCGCCTTCAGATCGCGCTGCCATTTTGAGTGCCATTACGGCATTCAGACCAAGCAATCAGCTTGCACCATTCATATCACGTTTCCAGCAGCAGGCTTATTGGCTAGCAGGTCTTTTTTGTGGCATTCAGACCACACCAATCAGAATGCAGCATTCGGCCATCTTTTTGGCGACGCTTTATTGGCCGCCATCAATAAATTAGGTAATTGGTTGTTATAATTTAAAACCAAAAGCATTGCAATTAACCCCTTTATGCACCGCCACTGTAATAACATCTGCTGTAGCACTTCTATACGTTTATCGGTAACTGCAAGGTTATCGTCAAACAACAAGGTCGAATTCCATATTAACTCTTATTTATTTACAGCATGTAGTTAAACTCATAGACCAGTATCAAATTGAAATTTAAATATGTTGGCAACATCTTTATTCTTCTAGTAGGGTATTTGTCTTTATTTAGTATTTGGAAAATAGTAAACAACAACATATATAGACATAATATTTTTTTTTATAAAACAAGAATAACATTAAGAACAAGATTAAGATTAAGAATAAGATTAAAATTAAGAATACTTACACCTCCATAATAGCATGTGAACCACATGGTAAAGTGCTATGAGTACCATCATGCAAAAGAAAGCGTTTATCATCATGTGGACTTAATGCAATTTTTGATTGCAATTAAGGGATTGAATGGTTCGTTGCCTTCGATAAAGTTCTTTACTATTTTTTAAACAATTTTCATAGTCTTCAAAAGTTATAGCCCGTTTTACAACATTTTATACCTTTAGATTTTTTAATACAAAGTTTACCAGCTATCAAAATGCTGTACATTTTAGAGCGAAGACCTAAGAAATGTGTCATTATGGAGCCTGCGCATTGTCCTTCATTAGACCCAAAACTTTTTTATTAACCAGAGGCAACTGATACGAATTGCCTGCAGCGTAGTCGCTTGTATCACATTTTTCCCAAGTTATTTTCTATAACCTTTACAACAGTTTGCAGGTGCCTTTATTTAAAGTTTTTAACATAAAATTATAATGAAAGTCGTACACAGAAATTTTTGACAAGTCCAAAATACAAATGCCAACGTATAGCGGTTTATTAAAGCAAATTTTGGATTTATTCAATTCTATTGCTACCAGGTTGTCGGCAAAAAGGCACCTACTATGAAAATTTGGACTAGCGATGTAATTACCAGCCCCATAACCGCCTTCCCAGCGATTATTAAGTTTCACGAGACGATGTTTCCTAATATTTTCCATTGTTTTGCCGAAAACAATTTAATTCATTAATTTGTATAGGTTCTTCTCAAAGTCGTTTTTAGACTGGGCGCGTAATTTTGTATTTAAATCAATATATTCTTTCAGCCAAGGAGACTGATTGAATTTAAGTACACGATGAATTTTGGTAAGTTTTACGCCCAAAGACAGGGCCTGCTTCAGGTGTCTATAGTGTATAATATATTTATCTTTATTATACAGGGTAGCCATAAGTTTAGGTAATTTAGAATTTGGTGGTACGCGGTGTTCTGGACATAGCGGCAGGTCTTTATGGGTGTTGTGCAGATGCTGAGAATATTCAAGACTGACTTCTAAGATGAAGATTTCAGGTGATTCATCGGAAATTTTTGTAACATCAAATGTGTCATCAAAATTTTCCAACCAATCGAAGCCCCCATACGGCAGATATTGAGACATGGCCCAACCATACAGATTATTTACATCAAAGTACATGAGGTACTTTGTTAGTTGTTTTGGGTTAAAATCAGCCATCAGCCATAATATTGGCTTTAGCGTAGCGATGTGAGCATTGACTAAGGCCGCCCCTGATCCCGCGTTAAACAAACATCAGCAAATCGATGTCTTTTAGATAATCTAGCGTAACTTTTGTATTTTTTAACACGCAATCCCAGGTATATCCAGGTAGAGTGTAATAACGTCGGTCTTTAAATACAAATCTGAATAATCACCCAAATTTTGACAACTGAATGAATTCCAAACATTTTGGGCATGCGTATAATCTTCCTGGGATATATTGGCATCAGTTAATTTATTATAAAATTGATCTATCGATGGCAGAGAGGTTGTATCTAACTTTTCCATGCTGTCCACATAATCATAGCAAAATACATCTTTTCTTGTCAGCAAATTGAATTTATCCGGTTCTAAATGTGGAAATTCGTTTCGTAAATTTGTTAGCTCATCATTAGTCAAGTGCGATGATAGTTTATCCCATGATTCAGCTAAAAATCTAAATGAATCAATAAAACGAAATTTAACATCGGATTTAACATCGGAATCGGGCATTGTTTTCGTGAATGAAATGTAACGTTCCTTAGTTTTTGCAATCTTACGAATCGCAAAATGGCCGTCATAATTTGATAATGAACGGAATACTATGGGCACTACGAATGAATTTTTAAAATTTAGATGGTATTTATTATGCGCCGGTCCTCTATATATACCCGTAAAGTGACAGTGATCTCGAACTTTATAGTCATCTGTTGTAAATGGTTTTTCGCAAATATGGCAATGCATGCGTATATGTCTGAAATTCAAACTCCTGCGCCTGCGTCAACACCATGGGAACGACTATAGTTAATTTTGAATCAATAAATTTGGAAATGACATCAAGTTCATTGGAGAACTACTGTATACAATCAACACCGCGATAGCTTTTATAAAAGGATAAACTGTCATCGTACGAACATTTGAAATAATATCCAACACTAAATGCTTTATGTTTTTGATATCTTGTCGTTTTAGTATTACTAGGTTCAGAGAGGGGTTCTAGTCGCTTCAAAGTCAGAATAGATAACGAACGGTGTGGGAATCTTGTACTTGTGATTCTTAAAAGATAAAGGTAAAAGATTCGTCATCAGGAAAAGTAATTTTACATTTATTTCATTTTTCGCAACCAACACCATGAGCATATAATTTTTGCTCTGTACTGAAATAATTGAGACAAATATAACAGATATGTTTTGTTCCACGATGTTTACTTAATTGGCTGGAAACGAGTGGGGATAACTTTTTAATCCAACAAAAGTGATATTTAATTTCGCAATCAATTTCATTATCAGCCTCGCTGCACCCGTCTCGACCTTCTTCAAAATTTTTATCTTGAATCATTAGCAAGTTAACGTGTCTCTCTACTTTATTTTTTGTTAAACGGGCCGGTGCAACGCTAATGTCTTACCGCGTTTTTGCAAGATATAAACGTTAACAGAAATATCATTAAGTTTTTCAAATCTTGTAATTTGGGTCAATGTCATCGGAAATGTTAAATCTTTTAAATTTAGTACTGTTGCAGGTTGCGGGTACAATGTAGTTCTATCACTATGTGGACTAGTGGGTTTATATAAAGCCAAAACAACAGACCAGCCAAAACATAAATCATCGTCGTAATTCTTTATGTTAACACATGCATTTTTATTTGCAATTTGTTCAGGTAATCTAATAAAGGAACAGGCCTTTTTACCCATTTCCAATTTATTGATATAGACTTCTAAACTGAGAATTTTATGAAGAGCATAACCGCTGTCCTTTTCTTGGAATTCATCCAGCTTATTATAAATTTTATCTATGACGTGTTCCTGAAACCACAACTTTAAATTGGTTCCCATATCAATAACCGTATTTCTAGTGTTGAAATACTTAAAGTCCTGCATTTCAGAGACTTTTGATTTTTTAATAAATTCGCCGCAGAATACGGCATTCACTTTAATGGATGGATGTATTTTTAGAATTTTAAACATTCTAGTCTTGAATAGCGAGAATGCATAATTTAAAAATTCGGCAACATCGATATGCTTTCTGTTCACGATAAGACCCGTCCTGATACGACCCAAAAAGACCGATTGAATATCCACCCATTTAACCCTAACACTTCGCGAGTTTTCGCAAAACACCTATAGAATCGCTATTTCGCAAGGCCCTGTATATAAATCTAAGTTGTTAATTAATTTTATATAATTATTAATATTAGGTTGTGTACGACTTTCACCCAACAGTTTAACTACATCGTCCAATTTTTTAATAGACTTATCACACTCATCACAGAATGGCTCCATAATTTCCCGATTTCGGGCTCAACAGCGTATCCAGGTGTATTTGGTCATTACTAGGCTTATATAGTGTTAGTAAGGCTGTATACGAATTTTACGGAGGGCTTCACAAAGTAGTGTTTATGAGTTGGACATACGCCAGGTAGTTCATATAAACTCACTGTAGGTGGCGCTGTATTGTATACCTTATATACAGTATAAGTCTTGTGTAGCCCACCAATGAACATGTCTTTGTTTAGCCCGAAATCTGGCAACACCGCCGTTTCGATCACGGGGACAGTGGGCTTTTCAACGTGTAGTTAGTACTGATAATTTTAGAGAATTCACATACGTGCTTTTACTAATGTTTATTATATTATAGAATCGTATATATACTATTATTTTAATTGTAAATAATTTTCTCGGATCCAAAATTCTATTGCAGAATTTACAATTACTTATTTTTATATTTAACAGGCAAGCAATGTCTTTGCAATTTGGCGCAGATAATTGTAAGTTTCTTATACTGTAGCGAAAAAATATCGGAACACTTATACCTACCTAATGGAAATATATCTACACATTTTGCAAAAACCAATTTCAAATAAGTTGTATTTTTGTAAATTTTTATTTGACTTTACTTAAATAAATAGATATTAATATATACAGATCAACATATTAACGTAAATAATTTACATTAACATGTTAGCTTTCAACTGACGAAAATTAAAAAGAAATTCCGTTCAAAATTAAAATAAAAATTTTAAATTTGATATCGGTGCTATAAGAATGGCAATCATCAACTTGCAATTTCATCGATGGTTGCTACCCTTGGGGGGTAGTTCGGCCTCAATTTTATGCCCAAAATATATTATATACTTGTATGATGAAGAAAACAGATTAATGCCACAATTGATACTTCCAGATAAATTTAATATTAACGAAATTGGCTTTAGTGAGCAAAACAGAAAAGAATAGCAAAAGCATAAGCAAAAGAATAGCCAAGTGTGACTTACCAATCAACTTTTATTCTAAAGTGGTTTTCGAATATCAAATAAAGAATCAGGTCGTAGTATTTAAAAATTTAAAGTTAATAATATTAAAAGGACCAAACGTGGCAGGAAAAATCTGATGTCGTACGTGTATAGAGCATAAAATGTTTTTCTAAAAGTGTATTTGATTAACCATACATACAGTGTGTCCAGCCAGGAGATAACACGACCCATAGGTATCTCAGAAACGACCGAGGCGATTTTTAAAAAACTTTGTACGTGTAGTAAATACAGGGTGTTCTCGGCAAACAAAATATTTGGACAGTTTTGTGACTTCCGGTTGCACCGGAAGTAGATAACATCTTGCTTGATTTAAATGGAACACCCTGTATATTTCTCCATATTTGGATTCTACATACAATTTTAGGGCCCCTTTGTGTATTCCTAAAATGTAGTTTTCGAGATATTAATTTTTTTTAAGAAAAATTATACGGATGCCCACTTGCAAAGAAAATTTATCAGTGAATAAGCCATCGACTAAATTAAAAGCATTTGATTGTGGGCGTTATAAGGAAGGCGGTAGGTAATTATGGGCGATTTAAAAATATTTAGTTGTATACAGGGTGAGTACAGTGACAAACGAAAGGGTGAGTACAGTGACAAACGAAATATCCAACTAAAAAAAATAAATATCTTCAATTTTTTAAATGGAAACAACAATTTTTATTTTATTTTAATGAATTCTAAGCCCAAAAATATGGGTAGTTTGTATTCAGTTCCCTACATAATAAATTTTTTAATAAATTCTAAGTGGGCCATGTTAAAGAAAAAACAGTTTCTGTGAATTTATTTTAAGTATTACTACAATAATAATTGTTCAAACAGCACTTGTAAACTACTTTCGCATCTGCGATGTATAGCATCTGTTGTCACTTTTGCATTTTTTCCGGTGATACAGACTGAAAGGCTACGCGCAGACTTTTATAAAAAAAAATCAAAGGGTGCAACATTTCGTGATCTTGGTGACCAACGAAAAAGATCCCTATTTGCTACCCGTTGATTTTCAAAATTTTCTGTTAAAAGTTCTGTTTTATGTGATGGTGCCACGTTAAATTGATATTATAGTTTGGATTGTTCATTATTTGACAAATATTTAATGTATTGGATTTAAAATTTTTTTAAAATGTCTAAATAGTTTTCACTTAAAATGAAAATTACTATTGGAGATGATTTTGAAAAACGAAGAAAATTATAAAATTTGGAAGATACTCCCATATGTTAGATACTTGTATTTTACTCGGAAATAAAATAACTCTCTGTAAAGAATAAATCTTTTCCTTACTTCGAACCAATAGTGAGAGTTATGTCGGTTGAATAATCTATTTTTTGTAAATTTAGATTCAACAGTTCACACAACGTCTCAGAAATCTTCATCTTATTGGTATTTTATTAAAATAAACTAGAAATGGGAGAAAATCGCTATCGCGATTTTCGTTCTCATTTTAACTAGAAATGGAAGAAAATCGCTGATTTCTAACCCTGCCGGGGATCCTGGGCTGCGACCTGGGGTCACCCTTCAGGTGACAAAAGCATCTAGAATAATATTATTTTTAAGAAAATACATATTAAGAAATTTTTTATCTGGAATGATGATGTAATTATACTAAACTTTTCTCAATATTTTGATGAATTGTAAGGGTACTCTATTCTTGATGGAAAACATCATAATTTTTTAAGTGCTGAAAGTAGAATTTATTTTTCAGTAAACATTTTTATCAATTTTATCAACATTACCAAACATATATTGCTGTCATAATTGTAGCAGCAAATTAATATTGTAGATATTTACTTCTGTAAGCTAAAATGATGAATTTTACAGACTGCCAAAATTAAGGAATTAATTCCAAACTAATACTAATAAATAATTGGAATTAAAAAGAGAAAAAGAAGCCTCCAGCGTGGCTCGAACTCGCGATATCAGCATTATGATTTTTGGAATCCTACAACTACTATCCCATTGCCCTACTGAGACTTGTCAGAAATTTACCTTGAGATGTTTAAGTATGTAAACTGTACGTGTTATCCTAAAAAATTTATTTTTACCGATTTTCTAATTGGAAAAGCATTTCGCTTCAGTATTTTGGTAATCAGAAGTGTTTGGCTGTCAGTAGGTACTATAGATTCCGTTAGCAATATTTCTCATAGGAAAATAATGAAAATAACCTATCTGAAGTTTAATTTATTTGACAGTTTTCGTGGGAGGTGCTTGTCTTGTGCAATCTCACATCGGCATATAAAATGAGAAAAAAGACGGATGCGACTCTAGATTTTCGAAGACGAAATAAACGTAGATGGAGTCCACGTACGGTCTCGAAAAAAAATCTCAAAGGATTAGAAAAAGGACTGAACTTGCGCGTGAAGCCCTTCTCGAAGCCGTAAAAATTAGAAGAGTGGCGAGGTGAGGGGGTTCCGTGAAAAGTCGGGATTTCGGCGGGCGTGACGGGACCATCTCCCTCGCCGAACGGCGATCGACGAAAATTTTGCAGAGGTTTTTTGAAAAGGCCTTTAAATTGGGAAAACGCGTAAGAAACGGGACGAAAATACCCTTACGCATTGAAAAAAGGCTGGGGGCGGCCTTTGGTCGCCCGCGGGGATCCCTGCTCGAAGGAGATAGCTTTGAAACTTTGTGTATTCGGCAACGAAATTTAGAGCGAGACAGAATCGACGCGCTTTAATATATATAGAATATGGATTCACAGAAACTGTTTTTCTCTAACATGGCTTACTTGGAATTAATTAAATAAGGAAGCATACAATTTTTTTGGATTTATAGAATTTCTATTAATAACTTAGAAACTGTTATCAAAGTCTACACATAAAATAAATCCGCTCACACAAAATAGAAGACAAAATTATATTATTGTAGCAACAGCGTAGTAGTTATGAAAGATATGTCGTAGGTACCTACTTTAAATTTCGAAGGAAGTACCCTAGTGACATAAATAATGTTTGCCTACTATAACTTATGAATATATCTAGGAAAAAAAAATAGTTTTCCAGCTGGAAATCTAGGATATTACTAGAAATACGCCTTTTTCTGTTTTTCCATTTTACAATACTCATTAATAACATTTTACAGAACAACTGATTTAAGTTTTAGAAGTATTTTATATTTATGTACGTACTGCTAACGCATGTAACTTATTACTAGTTAAATGATTCTTGAAAATTGACAGTGCATTCTCAGTTTACAATTTACTTAAGAATTCAGTATGTGTAAAGAATATCATCTGACTGAATGTAATTTTGCTTGAGTATTTTGTATGTAGCCTTAAAGAAGATGGATAGTAAAAAAAAAATATTTCAACAATTTAGTGTTTTATATCGCCAATGTCGTGTATTTAATTTTATGTTATTTTTATTAACATAACAGACGCACAACTAGTTCAAAAATATTATTATAATAGATATTATAGGCACTTACCTAACTCTGGGCGTGCAGAATTAATAAGAAGAAAAAAGAAGTCATAGAGATAAGTGAGATGCAATCTAATTTTGATGCGGGCTCAGTGAAAGGCGGAGGCTAGTCAAAAATGATTTTGATTTACATTTAATTCCGTATTTCAGTTACTCCAGTTAAAATTATGATTTTCGGCTCTAAGCATGTAAGACAAGAAGAATAAAATAATTAACGATTTCAACTTAAAGAAAATACAATGTGAAGAATAGATTGTTAAATTACAATTAGATTCTTGAGAAGTTCTAAGGGAGATAATTAAATACCTATTTACATTTGTTCTTCCATTAAGAGAAAATACAATTAGTGATTTTTGAAAAATATTAAATACCTAAATATTGTACAAAATTTATTTCAAATATGTGGTACCTACATAAAAATATTGGTTCGTTAGTGCTCCATGTATTGGTATTATCTCGTTTTTTAATACTACTATCCTTTTGGGATTTTCGGGATTATAAATAACTATTACACGAGCTTAAATTTTATGTAAGTTTGTTAAAATCCTGAATTGAAATGTTCAAGCTTATTACGGGTACCTACTCTATTTTAAAAGCACGGGATCATTTGCGTTGACAAGTCGCGAAATAAAAAAGTTATATGCATGAGCCAGTATTTTGTGACATCCAGTATATTAAAATACACATATGGAAAAATCATTTTGACATCACATAGACAGCTATACAGCTATTATGTAAAAGACACAAGAGACAAATAATTTAACTTTTCCCTTTGCAAGGTTTACAAGCTTCTTACCTCAACTTACAAAGATTTAATCATAAAAACACATCACTTGCTTCCTTGAGCATCTTCCACAGACAGATACAATTTTTATCATTTCATCAATTTGATTTTTAGATCAAGTTAATATCGATAATGGTATTTAAACGAGCACAAAAATATGGCAACACTGCCGGGCTACATAAGAACCGTAAGATTTATAAAAATATATACTCGGGCTACACAAACTAACGTTTACATCTTTGGGCTTTACAACGTCCTGTTATTACATGAAATTTTAAATTAAGCAACTAAGTTACCCCTCTAATAATGCCCTGATTTATAGTTGAAAGAAGGATTAATGGTCACAGTATATACTCCTTTAACTCTGCAATTAAGCCCGGGTGCAACAGAGACCCGTCCGTCTCGCGGGCTCAACAACATACCTATTATAAGTATATATATATATATATATATATATATATATATATATATATATATATATATATATATATATATATATATATATATATATATATATATAGAATGCTGTATTTCAAATGTTACAGCAGCGTTTGGTATGCCACAATCTTTAAGGCCTCGGAATATTAGGGCGTATTTTCTAGGCACAAAGTTGTGCAAGTTACCTTCGACAGCTTCTAATGCACGTCTCGGCAAAAACACCATAGACGCATCCAGTTTCACCAATGGAGAACGACCAAATCGGGGTGGTTATGATACTGCCAGGTCTTGTAGTTTTATTGTGGGCTTTCTCTGGAAATTTGTAACACTATTAATTTCATTAAGATCCATTCTACAACAAAATACACACACAATGTTATAAATGTCATTATTAATAAAAAATACAAAGATAATAGATGCATAGCTAAAAAATGTAATACTTACGTTTCAACTATCAGGATACAATAGTAGAATACTAGCTATTAGATGCGGTTACAGCTGCTGTTCTATGTACTATAATAAGGTACTGTCATAGTGTCATATATCCAAGCTCGAGAAGCGTAGTAGAAATCAAGAAAATCAAGAAAATTACTTACAACGTAATACATAGGACGAACAGCCAGGGGGCCTTTTGGAACATCGTTGCGCTCTACGCGCGCCGACCAGTCTCCCGTCCGACCGCAAAAGTATCTTTGGTCGCGTGTCGTCGGAGCGCACGTTTATGGTTTTACGTAGTTTTTTTTATAATCTACACGTTCCCAACAAAGATCCTGAATTGAGATAAGCCTGCGCCTGTGCAACTCAGCGAATATAAACAGACTCCTTCCATATTATCCTAATAGCAAATTTTACCAAATTCCTACTTACCCCCACTCCCAATAAAAAACCCACCCCAAAATACCACCCTTCAAAAAACCCACCCCTAAATTATCCCTTCAGATCAAAAAAGTGCCGCCGAAAATTATGATGCCGAATACCAACCCAGCCCAGAAACGCAAAAAGAAAAGAAAACGCGACAAACCAACACCCCTTCAAGTCGATGCCACCACTACAGCACGAGTAAGTAGCAGTAGTGCAAACTCCCCCATTACCATGTCCATAGCCTCCAGCACATATTCCTCCAGCGTAAGCTCACCAATCGACACGTCCTTCCTATCAGAATATGCCACCCCCCGGACAATGACAGAGGACCAAACGACATATATTACAATGGCAAACATCATCCCGACGCTACAATCGACAAGTACCAGTACGACGATGACGTTTACGACCGTAAATACGACGACGACCACAGCCCTAATCCACTCGACGCCACGTACCACCCCTACTCCAACAACCACCCCATCAGCATATGGAGCTAAAACACTGATTGACGTCAGTATTAACTCCATATTCCCAGACAATCCCTTCCAACGTCAAACACTCGACCTAATATCAGACTCCGACACCAACTCTTCTCCCGAGACACTTCAGATTACAAAAAAACAAAAAAAAATAAACAAAAACAAATCCCAAGACTTAGACGCAATACAAATCCTTCCCCTTACACCGACGCAAAACACGCCTGCACCCAAACCGACACCTAGAACAAAAATAAACAAAAACACACGCCCACCATCCCCAAAACCAACACAGACACCTACACAAACACAAATAAAAAAACCTAATACACCACCAATATACATATACACACAAAAACACGCCACAGTTATAAAACTCATCACAACGAACATCCAGCCATCCCCCGTGTTTAAATTTAATAACTCGGCGCTGGTATGCCACGCAACATCCCAGGAGACCCATAAGAGAATGGTGAACCTTTTGCGAGATAATAAAGTCGAGTACTTTACGTACAATTTAACCAACTTTAGGCCTGTAAAAGTGGTGGTAAAGTATGTACCAGTAGACACACCGAATTCTGACATTGAGACTGATCTCAGGCTCAAATCTCTTCCTTTCACCTCCATAGCTAGAGTCATGTTATCCCGTGGAGGCAAAAAAGTTCCCTCCAATATCCTACTTATTACCATCCCGAAAGATTCCACACAGGCGTACTATGAGATGACGGATCTCTGTCATCTCAAAGTCACAGTAAGTGATTATGTACGCCTGGACATCCCTCAATGCCACAGGTGCCAGAAGTTCGGACATTCGTCCCAACTCTGCAACCGCGCGCATAAATGCGTGCGTTGCGGAGGTAGCCACGAGGGACAACCCTGCGCCGCCCCCGCCTGCAAATGTATCAATTGCGGCGGGGAACATCCGGCCAGCTACCGTGGATGTCCGGCATATCTGGTAGCGAAGGCAAGGTCTAATCCCAACCCTGCACCTAAGCCTGTCCCTGCCTCCACTGCTGCTAACAAGCGGCCGTCCGGCACGACTCTAGCCGTCAACCCTGGATTAACCACAACCGCGTTCCCAGGTTTACCCCCCCAAACAAAGGCCACAGCCGCCCCAAGACCAACCCCTGCAGAAACAGCAGACAATAACACTGCTGCACAGGCCTGGACAAAATTCAGGGCCAGATAGCAGCAGAGACTACCCCCACAGACGCCACAACCCGCCCCTCAGACGGACAGTCCATTAAAGGATATTCTGGATTTCTTCAGATCTTTCGATCTGAAGAACATCTGGAATAAAATAAAGCTAATAATAGCAAAACTCAAAAACGCGACAGACCCGACGGAGAAGCTTCTGATTATTGTAGAAGCTATCTCAGACATATTTACATGAACCTACAATGACTAGAACAAAGTTAAATATGTTGCAGCACAACAGTAATGGTGTGCTGCGACAAAAGCCCGAGATACAGACGATACTCGACGCAGAACACATCGACATCGCCTGTTTCTGTGAAACAAACCTAAAACCTTCCTCAGCCTTCAGCTTTCCTGGCTACCGAGTGTATAGGGCCGACCAAGCAGTCGGCAGGGTAGGCACTGCCTTGGTAGTCAAATCCCACCTACAACATTTTGAAACCCCACTTCCTACCCTTAATTCCTTCGACGCTGTGGCCATCACATTAAAAACCACAGGTACGGACATTTTGATTATCTCTGCTTATAAAAAGCATAGAATTATATTAGACACCTCGGACCTCGACAAACTAGGGCAAGTTAATAACAAATACCTGCTGCTCGGAGATATTAATTCCAAACATCCTACCTGGGACGTATATCACCCGGCTGATGCCTCGGGCAAGGCCCTATATGATTACGTAACCCACAATCCCCATATCCAAATACACACACCCCAAGAACCTACCAGACCCTCTTCTCAGTCCACTATAGACTTCATGATCAGCTCCAATTTCAAAGGGGATGCAGAACTTATTGTTCTGCAACAATTAAATAGTGATCATTGGCCAGTGTTGACGCATGTTAACATAACGGCCGTCCCTAGAGCAGTAAAATGCTATCCTAGGGAGAAGGACTATAACTGGGCTGAGTTTTCCCGCATTCTCTCATCCCAATTACCAAACAACCCACCCTGTAACAACCCTCCCGAAATCGACCGAGCGGTGATTAACATCACGACGGTAGTTCAACGAGCCCTAGAACAGACGTGTACACTAAAACGAACGACACGCTACAACAGACCACTGCCACCCCACATACTTGACTTAATTAAATCTAAAAACCGGACCAGGAAGCAATTCCTGCGCACCCATAATCCGGCCACTTTAACGCAACTCAATAGACAAAAACATGAAATCGCAAGACAAATTAGAGCCTACAGAGACGAAGGTATAGCGCAAACTATCCTCGACCACCCTGAAGATCCATATTATCTACCCCGAATATTTCTTAAAAAGCGAATTCAGATTCCACCCCTGCAAGTCGGTGATGAGAAGTATGTAACAGACTCTGAAAAATCCTACATCCTTTCTACCCAATACCAAACCCAATTTACCCCAAATTTCATCCCTCAACACACCCGAACCCTAGTCGACCACCAAGCCGCCGATATACCGGCAGGTCGACTACCAACAACCGATAACCCCGTATATTTCCGTCCGTCCAAAGTCCTCGAACATATTAAATCCCTTAATCCCAAGAAGGCTCCCGGGCTTGACAATATTCCCACTTTTGCCCTAAAATACCTACCCCTTAACACAATCCTTTTCCTTACCAAAATATATAACTCTAGTCTTCGAGAAACACACTATCCTACTCCCTGGAAAACCGCCAAACTTATCCCCATCCTTAAGCCCAAAAAGCCCGGGAATCAGCCGGCCAGCTACAGGCCAATAAGTCTTCTGCCCTCCTTATCCAAGGTATTCGATTCCATGATCCTGGAGGAAATGCTGGAGGTCCTGGATGGTGACGAAGTCATCAGTGACTTCCAGTATGGGTTTCGGAGAAACCACTCCACTTCCCAACAGCTCCTCAGAGTCTGTGAAATCATCACGACTAATAACAATCGAGGTCTATTGACAGGGGTTGTCTCCCTAGACCTCGAAAAAGCCTTCGACAAAGTCTGGCATCCTGGACTACTATATAAACTCCATTTCGCGGGATACTCTGCGCGTATTATTAAATTAATACAAGCTTACTTATCTAACCGCTCCTTTCGAGTAGTAGTCGAAGAGGAGAGCTCTCCTACAACCCCTATCCTATCCGGCGTCCCGCAGGGGTCGTCCCTAGGTCCCGTATTATTTACCCTATACACCGCCGACATCCCAGATCCCAAAGACCACAGAACTACCCTTGCGCTATACGCGGATGACACCGCTATAATAACCACATCACGTGACCAAAACCTGCTTCACAGAATCCTACAGGACCAGACGGACGACCTAGTCGACTATTACAGAGACTGGGGACTCCTAGTCAACCCACAAAAAACCCAGTATACCTTTTTCACAAAGAGACTGCTCACTATTGAGCAAACACTGAGAATCAGCGATATGCCGGTGCATACCACCGCCACTTTACTATACCTAGGCCTCGTACTCGACAAGGGTCTCACCTTCTCGAAACAGGTCTCCAAGATCAAGGGAAACGCATACCGGAGATTCGGCCAAATAGCCAGTGTTATTAAACACGGACCTCCTGCCATTTCTACCCTCCTTTATAAATCCTACATAAGACCCATCCTTACATATGCCTCTCCAGTTTGGTATCCCTTAATTAGTCAAACCCATAAGTCCACCCTTCAGGTAATCCAAAATAAATCCCTTCGACTTGCGAATAACCTCCCACTTGCCACACCCATCCCCGTTCTACACAATATATCAGGCACCCCGACAATCGACGAACACATAAACCACCGACTCATCCCTAAATTCACACAGACGATTAGACAACACACAAATCCTTCCTTAACTGATCCCCTAACTGTTAAATTTGCTACCCGTCCTAAACATCCATCCCTTAGCTTCCATTACAACCCCTAAAATTCCAAAACCCAAAAATCCAAATCCTGTCACGAAACAATAAAAAATCCGAAAAAACCCACCCCTAAATAAATCATCCCCTAAAAATTTTTTCCCAAACTCACCCAAATATCTTCCTACCTGAAATAATAAAAAATCCAAAAAACCACCCCTAACCAAAAACCACCCTTAACTGCCAAAACTTCCTAAATCAACCCCAAATCATCCTACCATAAATAATAAAAAATCCGCCATACCAACCCCTATAAACCACCCTTAATACCACAACACAAATCCTAGCCACAACGTTCCTTCATAAATAATAAAAAATCCACTGTCCACTACCCTGAAACCCACCCACCTTATCCCAGCACTACTCTACAGCAAAGCGAAAGATGCCCAGATATTAAGAAGACACTTCACCCCGGGGCAAGCGCTATAAAGCGGAGAGCCTCGTAGGATTGGTACTCTGGTGCCAACCATTCATCGCCTTACCTTACTTGAGCGCACTTTACCTTTTATATGGTGGGCGGAGTCAGCGTTTCCGCGCGCAAAATTTTACTATAAATAGGGGGAATAACGGTCGAAAGTATCTCAGTCACTCAGTCAACGTCAAGAAGTCAACATCGAAAATTTTTACGAAAAACTTATAATTTCATTTTTGCTAATAGTAGAGACTTTTGGCACTAATAAATTATTTTAAAGTCGGGAATCTTTTGAGTATAGTCAACTAGGGTTTTCTGTATCAAAATTTCGCGCAACTTCAGGGTAACACAGTTCGTTCGTTTTGTTCGTCGAACTTGGGGAAACAGCCGCGTCGCGACTTTTCCAAATTATATTTAATCAATCTACACCATACGGTTAATTGTTGGGACACTAGTCTCAACAATTAATTCAAAAAGGAAAATCGTACAACGTAAATTTCATGGTATAAGGTAGTAGGTAGTGACTGAGACATAAAGGAAGAACGTTTTGTATTGCACCAAAAGGAGTGAGTATAAATAGGCAACATTTTCATGCTAGAATCTAGGTTCTAGCCACAAAACGAAATAAAGAAAAATCGTATACGTTTTCAAGCGCCGCAGGTAAAGTAATTATCATTACTTCCTGCCAAGGTATTAATCTACGAAGGTAAAAATCGAAATAAGAATTGTCGCATCGAGGGAGCTCTGCGAAGAGAGAAGCAAGAAGTGGATCACCGGTGGACGGGGTGATCGGCCGCTTTCAGCCCAAACAGTTTTCGTGCGTGCAGGGACACCTATCTTCTCGCCGGTTTGAAAAAGTTTCGAAAGAAACTTTTGTGCTGCCGGTTTAGAGAGGTTTCGAGGTCCTAGCGGGCGCGCGATTACGACCAAGGAGGTCGAAGGCGGGAGCTGTTCATCTAGCGGTCCAGCCGGCAGAATCCGACACGAAGGACTGATAGTAGGAATTTTAATTTTACTAATCTTTCCAAATTCGGTCGGATTCGCGAAGAAATCAACGGAGCGGGTTCTCGGGACGTCTACCGCCCTAAGTGGACTAGTAACGCTCCCTGCTAAAGCGACGAGGCCGTATTTCGCTTCTAACTGGGTTTTCATCGAGGACTCAGAAGTGAAGCGAAATTACACTTTGACTTTGTCGCTGGGTGCAGGCTAGCCGATCGTGAGTCTACCAGTGGAACGTAGGTACGTCGCCGGCTCGCTGGTTCGTCGGGCGCTTTTCTACAGCCGTGTAGGCACACGGACGCTGTAAAAAGGACAGTCCCGCGAACCGAAGTTATACCTCAAGAGAGAAATAGAGATCGTGGGAGCCATAGACAGCGGGTAGTCTGAGGTGGTTTGCTTGGTCGCCAGCCAACGCTAAGCAAAACCCGGAGGGACTCGACTGAACGTCGATAACTCCCTTGCTAGGAGACCCTAGTAAGCGCTACTTAGACTATTCGTGGTCGGGGGTATCTGGAAGCAAGAATCCCAGGTATTCTCGACCGCAGTCTATCTACAAGGGTACAAAGCAGGGAAATCAACTGCAAGCTCGAAGCTACAAATAAAAAGATTTTAAGCTAAGTACATAGATTGCACGACTATGGATCCAAGTTATCGGGTAATCGGTCAACAGAGTAATATGAGTAACCCGGCGTTACGACGTCAAGGTGCCTGCCAAGATGGGGCATCGAATGACCAACAGACCGAACAGATTACTTTAATAAACCCGATACGACGACATGGCTCACAACGACGTGGGCCAATAAATCGTTTAATAAACCCGATACGACGACATGGCGCCCAACGTGGGGCAATAAATCGTTTAATAAACCCGATACGACGACATGTCGCCCAAGAACGTGGGGCAGCGGCGCAAAATGTGTCACAGGAGACACAACCAGCTAGAGCTGAGAGCCCACTCCTGGACTATGTTAACTGGCAACATATGTTAGAGGAGAGCTGGATTGCGCGGATGTCAGGAAAGACATCCAGCCCGGACTCTACACTGAGCTTGCCACCGCGGGAACAACAAGAAAACAACAGACAAGTAAGGACACAGGAGGCAACGTGGCAAACAAGAGATGCCACAGGAATTAACGCTACACCTGCAGGACCTTACCCCAGCATAGGAGCTGGGTGGCGCCCAACACCAATAACGAATGTACAACTTAATTCTACGAGAAATGACGAAGTGGAAGAGGCTGACAGGACCCGGCACCAAGAGCCGCGGCCTGTACAAGAAAGCACAACAGCAACAGCAATGATGACAGCGTTGGCAACGCTCATCAAGAACACGGAGCAACTGAACAGGGTTCAGTACCCTCCGAAAGTAGATTTTGATTTCAGCGGCAGAGACGAGGAGAACCCCTCCCTGCATATAGAAAAGTTGGAGGACTTCTTCAGAGAACATAGAATAAAACCAGATCAACGCATGAAAATGGTAAAGAAGTCGCTACAAGGATCAGCAGGAACATGGTTCGATCGTCAACCGAAAAATATTACCTTCGAGACCTTCGTTAGGAAATTTGAAGAAAAATACAACAGCGTGGCTGTCTTGAGCGATCTCACTCGTAAGCTGTACGGCGAGATGCAAGGACCTCGCGAGGAAGTGTTCGCTTTTGTTTCGGCAAAGGTGGCACTTTTCGAGCGGCTTGCACCTGGTACACCAGAGGAAGCGAGAGTGCAGATTATAATTGAACAATTAAAGCCCGAAATCCGGACCTACGCGAGGCTTGGGAGATTTGCAAACACCGATTATTTAATAACGGTTGCAACTCAAGTCGAGGCGGATTTGAAGAGTTCAGGGCCAAAGCCGGGGCAGACCCAGGCGAAGGACGCCCCGAATTCAGGCCAAAATGACAGACAAAAGCCACCTCCGAGGGAAAATCAAAATAATAATCAGAGACAAGAAAACGACCGCCGTGAGCGATGGACGGGACGTCCAGACTTCCGGTGTCCACCAAGAGATAATAGAAATACTTGGAGACAAGAACAAGGAATGCGGCCGCGAACACCGCCTCGCCAACAAGAACAACGAAGAGAAGTAAATGTTGTCTCGACGAGGGAGGCGACGACGCAAGGACAATCCCGTCGTGACAACATGCAAGAAAGAAGAGACCACCACGTGCCGGCTACACAAGCAGTCGCAACGAGGGAGGCGACACAGCGAGCGCCAGGCACGGCGGCGGGAAACGAGATGCGGGTCGAGACCCAGGGCCAATCTCGACCCGGTCCATCTTCGAGGAGATAGAGGAAGAAGAAAAAGAAAATCAGGTGACTACGAGAGGGCAGGTAGTCACCTCGAGGGTACAAAACGTACGAGAAAAGCTGCCTACAACGAGGGATATGGGCACGAATACTGATATTCCTACATTATTTGATGAAAAATCTACCGAGAACGTCGAGAAAAATGGTTCGAAAATTATAAAAGTTTTAGAAACAAACAAGAACCTACAATGGACAGATGAGCGTGGGTTCGAGAAGCTGGACGACGGGGAAATAGAACCGGAGGAATGGATTAAATGTAAGGAAGGTAGAAATGGGTTAAAAGAAGTGAAAAGTAGCGAGGACGATGATATGGTTTCACAGCAAGCAGGGATGAGGGTAAATACCGCCGTGGGCGATGCTGAAGCACCCCGCCTGCCATTATGGATTAATGGAAGGAAGGTTTCAGCCCTTGTGGACACAGGGGCCGGTGTAAACTTGATTCGAAGCGACCTGGTGAATGGATGTGCTACATGGAAAGAAAAGCCCACTCTACAACTAGCTAGCAAGGGAGCAGTTGCGAGCACTAGCGGTTCTACGGACGTAGAATACACGCTAGCCGAAGCGCACCTCACCTCGAGGATGCTCCTGGTCGACGACCTATACGAAGAATGTATATTGGGTCGACCCTGGCTTGAAGAACGAGAAGCAATTATTGATTTTTCCCAGAAGATTGTCTATGGTACGGAAAAGTGTCAACGTGATTCCTGGCAAGAGGACCAGCAGGACGAAGAAAAAGAAGTGGAAACCAGCTGCGAGGATCAACTGACACCTGTACTCCAGGAGGACTACAGGGCAGTACCGCAGGAAGTGGTCAGTACCTTCGAAATAAAAGTCAACGCTCAGAATGAGTGCAACGCGAAGCAGGTGTATGTGAGAAGAATCACAAATACACCACTCGACGGCTTCGATAGAAGTAGAAAGGAACACCCTGGCGAAGAGGAAATACCGCCAGAAGTAATAAGGGCACTCGAGGAAAGAGTGACCCCGACAAAAATAATAAATGGAGCTGCGTGGGATAAACAACGACGACGAGCTCGTGAAAAATGGAAACAAGAAAATAGTCAAGAGGAACCCTGACCTATCGCAAGGCAGGGCAACGAGCTCCCTGACCTAAGACAAGATAGGTCAGGGACACTACAAATGAGGCAGAGCGGAAGATCATCGCAAGTATTGTAAGCATGGTACCTCTTGGGCCCAGGACGTACGGTGTAATACAAAACGCAACGAGGGATTCTTCTGCTTGGGTATAATTTAGGCTAATTTTAAATTTAAGTTAGAATAGGTTTGAATTATTTTAGATTTTGTATATAGTAAAATAGGGTATTTTATAAACTTTGTTTTAGATTAGGTATTTTTGTTGTTTTCGGAGATCTGTGTGTTTTTGTAATGTTTCAGGACTACCAAGGCAACGCAGGACCTTCTACAGTGGACTACTGGGTCTACAGCTGGGTCGCCTCCACCACCTGGATGCCATCGCCACCGAGGTCGAGCTCCAAGTGAGGGACTCCTGGACGCTGCAACCGCAGCCAGCCTAAGTTCTACTGTAGTTGGCAAACCGCCGAAGCGGAGGCCGTAGTCCTGTTTCACGTCCAAACAAAAGACATTGTAAAACCAGATTGTAAGAAAAGAGCATCTCCAGTGGGTTTCTTGCCAGGTTCTACCCACTGGCAGTAATCGAACCGGCGGATTACGAAGTGTAAATATGTTGATTGAAATAAAGAAAAAGTTCTTTATCAAGAACAGAGGCGTAGGTGTCACAGCAATTAACGCAGTATGGTGTAGTCTACGAGGGAGGTGTCGTCGGAGCGCACTTTACCTTTTATATGGTGGGCGGAGTCAGCGTTTCCGCGCGCAAAATTTTACTATAAATAGGGGGAATAACGGTCGAAAGTATCTCAGTCACTCAGTCAACGTCAAGAAGTCAACATCGAAAATTTTTACGAAAAACTTATAATTTCATTTTTGCTAATAGTAGAGACTTTTGGCACTAATAAATTATTTTAAAGTCGGGAATCTTTTGAGTATAGTCAACTAGGGTTTTCTGTATCAAAATTTCGCGCAACTTCAGGGTAACACAGTTCGTTCGTTTTGTTCGTCGAACTTGGGGAAACAGCCGCGTCGCGACTTTTCCAAATTATATTTAATCAATCTACACCATACGGTTAATTGTTGGGACACTAGTCTCAACAATTAATTCAAAAAGGAAAATCGTACAACGTAAATTTCATGGTATAAGGTAGTAGGTAGTGACTGAAACATAAAGGAAGAACGTTTTGTATTGCACCAAAAGGAGTGAGTATAAATAGGCAACATTTTCATGCTAGAATCTAGGTTCTAGCCACAAAACGAAATAAAGAAAAATCGTATACGTTTTCAAGCGCCGCAGGTAAAGTAATTATCATTACTTCCTGCCAAGGTATTAATCTACGAAGGTAAAAATCGAAATAAGAATTGTCGCATCGAGGGAGCTCTGCGAAGAGAGAAGCAAGAAGTGGATCACCGGTGGACGGGGTGATCGGCCGCTTTCAGCCCAAACAGTTTTCGTGCGTGCAGGGACACCTATCTTCTCGCCGGTTTGAAAAAGTTTCGAAAGAAACTTTTGTGCTGCCGGTTTAGAGAGGTTTCGAGGTCCTAGCGGGCGCGCGATTACGACCAGGGAGGTCGAAGGCGGGAGCTGTTCATCTAGCGGTCCAGCCGGCAGAATCCGACACGAAGGACTGATAGTAGGAATTTTAATTTTACTAATCTTTCCAAATTCGGTCGGATTCGCGAAGAAATCAACGGAGCGGGTTCTCGGGACGTCTACCGCCCTAAGTGGACTAGTAACGCTCCCTGCTAAAGCGACGAGGCCGTATTTCGCTTCTAACTGGGTTTTCATCGAGGACTCAGAAGTGAAGCGAAATTACACTTTGACTTTGTCGCTGGGTGCAGGCTAGCCGATCGTGAGTCTACCAGTGGAACGTAGGTACGTCGCCGGCTCGCTGGTTCGTCGGGCGCTTTTCTACAGCCGTGTAGGCACACGGACGCTGTAAAAAGGACAGTCCCGCGAACCGAAGTTATACCTCAAGAGAGAAATAGAGATCGTGGGAGCCATAGACAGCGGGTAGTCTGAGGTGGTTTGCTTGGTCGCCAGCCAACGCTAAGCAAAACCCGGAGGGACTCGACTGAACGTCGATAACTCCCTTGCTAGGAGACCCTAGTAAGCGCTACTTAGACTATTCGTGGTCGGGGGTATCTGGAAGCAAGAATCCCAGGTATTCTCGACCGCAGTCTATCTACAAGGGTACAAAGCAGGGAAATCAACTGCAAGCTCGAAGCTACAAATAAAAAGATTTTAAGCTAAGTACATAGATTGCACGACTATGGATCCAAGTTATCGGGTAATCGGTCAACAGAGTAATATGAGTAACCCGGCGTTACGACGTCAAGGTGCCTGCCAAGATGGGGCATCGAATGACCAACAGACCGAACAGATTACTTTAATAAACCCGATACGACGACATGGCTCACAACGACGTGGGCCAATAAATCGTTTAATAAACCCGATACGACGACACGCGCTTGTCACGAAATTCCCCTTAGAAGTCAAAATTTCGTAAAACTAATAACAGATTCGAAAATTAGAGGTCCGAAAACCCCAAAATAAAATTTTACAGTTTTTAAATCGGTTACCAAACTCCAAAGTAAGCATCTCAGAAATTAGGTATGAGCTGCGAGTCTATTTTAAAAAAGCACATAAAATAAAATAAAAAATAACTTTTCCAAATCTCAATTAATCAATTTAAAACTTTGTACACATTCATAATTTTAAATACTGAACACATTGGCACTTTCAGTTTTCCCGGATCTTTTCTAGAAGCCCGGAGTCTGAATGTAAACAAGTGAGCTCCACCCACTTTTCTAATTTAATCTATAACTTTCAAACCCTTAATCCGATTTACTTCAAATTTACACAGATTATACTTTCATCTATTCTCTATCTAACAGTGAAAACCCCATCTTCATAGCTATTCCCGTCTCCGAGTTACAAACCTCCATTCCTAAAATGCACAAGCCACGCCCACAAACTAATTGTGCTAATTACTCTGTAACCGCTGCACCTAGCGCAACGGGACAAAGTTCAGCGTACTCAGGAGACGATGCCCGATCTTTCAATACCAATATCATTACCCAAATCACAGTAATTGCGCAAACTTTAAAACAGTCTCCAGAACGATCACCGTCGCTTCGCGAATTGTTCTGGAAATGCCATCGAAAAACATTAATTATCTTCACTTCTAATTATCCGATCAAAATCGTACTTGTACTCATCGATAGGTCATTTCATCCCCTATCACACCCCCAAGTTTCAATTTCTAATCTTATCACAAAACCCCGCAAATTAACAATTTCTATCTTCGAAAAATCGCGAAATTCTAGAAATCGAATTTTGCGAAACTCCAAAAAGTATATAAGCCGACACACAGCGGCCCCGAGAGGAGAGTAGAGTTAGAGGAGAGTTAGAGATACGATATCTTAGTGCTTCCAAAGCTTCTCCAAACTGTTCCAAAGTGTCCTAGTGAGTGCGGGCTGCGTCTGAAAAGCATTCGTCGGCTACTTTAAGAGTGAAGCGGCGTTTAGTGACAAGTGCCTCAGTGGTCAACCGTCTCCTAGTGAATCGCGTCGTATAATACCCGTCTGTCCGCGTTAAGAGTGACGTGAGACAACTCCAAAGGCCTCGATATCTACTTAGTGTCGCTGTGCCTGACTCGCAGATACCAGACAAGCTACCTACGAAGAAGACATCCATACAACAAGCTACGTACGGATATTTTCGCCAGTTCTTTTCACAAATTGTAAGTTCGAGTTTCATTTACCTTTCCTATCTACCTGCATTAGTGAATAGCACCTTTTGTACAGGGCGTTCTCTAATAAGTAGTCATTAATACCATTATCATTCAATCACTAGCATATTCAAACTTCTTTTACGATTCTATTTTAAACTAATCACTGCCCATACACAGGGTGTTATCCAGCCTCTATCCAAGTGTGTATACGGGGTGTTGGATCAAATCAAACCACATAACAAATAATTTAACTCTACTTTCAGACTAAACAACGTATTTTATCAATAGTACTCAGTGCCTACTTGAGTCTAGGTACCTGTTGTACTCACCCCTTATACTCATCACTCGAAACCGAACATAAGGTGTCGCCACAAGAATAGATCCGTGTCTTCAGGTCCCAAATACTTACGTTAAATATAAATAATTGTCCACGTGATAGATTGGCTGGGACTTTGAACATTCCAGTCATTCCCGCTAGCTACCCCATTACTAGTGACAATAACCAATAGAAGCGACCGCAAGAAGATCACGTGACACGCTGTCGTATTATGCTAATATTTTAAATAAATCGCAAATATTTTCACATATATTGGTAGGCCAAATTAAATTATACATCCTATTAAAATTTCACGTTAAAATACTGAAAAATAACCGAGAAAATCCAAATTTTCACCCTTTTATATGACCACGCCCCAAAACGGCATTCTGACCAATCGTGGCGCAGAACCGCGATTGGAAAGGGTATAAAAGACCGTAGATTTTGCGGACAAAGGATCAGACCTCGACAATCAATCAATCCACGCACTTCGTTTGACCAACCCAAAAATCTTCAACAAAGGCCTCCAGGACCTAGTGTCGCACATTCTATCACATTCACTCAATCAGATACCATCATTCATTCATTCAAACAACCTTTTAGTGTTATTAAATGTACCTACCTTACCACCTTGCAAGTGCTTCCTAACTTTACTAAATTTTTCGCGAGTGCATCGTAGAAGGGCCGAAGACAGCTATACTCCGCATTTGGTGAGTAATAGACAATAGATAGTTCTCTATTACAACGTCGACACGTCCTATACCAAGTCTTTTCATTCCGTCAAATTTTAAAGAAGTGAAATTTTAGTAAACTCAACTTTGTAAGCTAACGTATCACATACGTTGGGTCATAATAAATCAAATCTATGATTTTTGGAATCTCTCTCTCCTTCGCATATTACACGATTCTAAGAGGCAGTAGAAAAGATTTACGATATATAGAATAGATCGAATTTCCACAGACTTTTAGTGAAATACCTACAGAAACCCAGGGTGTTTGTAAAATTTTTATATTTGTGTTTTATTGTATACCCACCTATCTCCCGCACCACATTCTCTTCCAGCATACCCAGCACCAGAGGGACGTCTTCGAGGGCTTCCACCATTACAACCACTTGTATTCGTTTCTCGCATTACAGTGTATTTCTTTCACAGGGCATCGCAGACGTCGGAACCTGAAACAAAATAATAACAGGATTAGTACATAAATCCACGAAATAAGAAAGATCGTAAATGCCATTAAATAAAAAGTTATAAGGTATTGTTTTATTATTGCATGCATTACTGACTATATTGTACACCCTGGGCCTAATCGATATACCAACTACCAGTTAAGATATTACTGTAAGTATATGAATCAATCATTCAATGTAAACGTAGGTTTCATTATAGACCGCAGACCGTCCTAGTAAATCACATAAATTATTTAAGTCATTCTAGTTCAAATATTGAAACATTAGTAAAATTTCTATTTTTTCTGGATAGTTATTTTAACTAAAAAAATCTACTTGTTCTTTGATAGGAATCAACGTGCCATACCCGTTACTAGAGCCGCAAGGCGTTAAATCCAGTTTAGTACGTAATATTAAACAATAGTACAATTCTGCTTTGAAATCTTTTGCTTGGATTTTCTCCCTGGTTAATACAGTTTCAATCATTCCATTACAGCGTAACACGAAGCGTGGTTTAAGTAAATAGTTCGTACTCTGTCACTCATTCATATACATAGACCCATTCATACACATTTTCATAGAAAAATATAACTTATACCACGACTCGTGTATACAACATTTAAGATTTATTCACTCAATAAAAAGAAATCGACCCTGAGACACGAGTGTATGTAAAGGAGTAGGGTAGTGCAGGTATAGGGTGTGGCGATCCCACCATTTGCTGTAGGTCCCTCTACGAAAGAGGCACTTACGTTTTTTCTGTGTATACATTTTGTGTAATACTATTATTCACTAATACTTGTATCCCCTCTCTACCCTCCTAGCCTGCGACGAGAGTGCACACACAAGGTTCCCTTCAAGCATTGACGACGGATCCACTAGTATCCCCCACACACCTGTCAAGTCTCTATCTACAGATATAAATTTTGTCGCTCTACCCTGTCCCAGTCAAACAAACCAAAATCATGGATCAAGACACGTCAAAATTAAGAAATCCAGACCAAAAGGTCGCAGAAGAAAACCAAACACAGGGGGAGAAAATGAGACATGGCGCCCAACAACGTGGGGCTCGGCACAAAACAAACCATATTACTCTAGAAGATATTACCAACGATTGCGCAGACTACGAGGAAGACACAGGACGCAGAAGTAGCGATGCCACTCGCTCAGATATCACAGACCTAATAAACCGAAACAAGCTCGAGGATTTGGGCAACGAACCCTACCGAACGTCGTCAAGAAGGGAAACAATGAACAGCCAAGTACCTGAAAAAGAAAAAAAAACACGGAAGAAATATTCATGCAAATGGCAGAGAGTATGGCGAAAGTACTTCAACAATTCACCGAAAGAGATAGACAAAAACAAAAATGGGGAAACATACGGAGGGTAATCCCGTACCACTTTGCAGGACTAGACCACGAAAACCCGACCTGGTTTATTAGTAAGATGGACCGCCTTTTCCACGAAACGGAAATCCGGGATTAACAAGAACGAATAACAATGTTTGGTGAACAACTAAAGCAGAAAGCCAGGGAATGGTTTACGCAAAATTCGAATTTAACGACTAGATATGGAGAATTCATTCGTTTATTCCTGAATAAATATAACTCCCCCGAATATGTAGCCGACATTCTGACACGATTATACGGGCAAAAGCAACCAAATCACGAATCAGCTATTTGCTTTATTTCTCGTAAGAAGCAGATGTTTGACCGATTATTACCAAACACAGCATTCACTACACAAGCCAGGATAATCATTAACCAACTCGAGCCGAGAATAGGGTCGCTTCTACGCGTAGAGAAATATGAAAATATAGAGGAACTCATGAATAAAGCCGCCCAAATCGAAGAAGACTTAGAGGAGATAAGAAAGATAGAAAATCGCAACACATCACACATCACAGAATGCCAAACAAACGTCGTAAGAAGACCTACAAATAATGGAACAATACAAAGAAGTACGAACGAAGAAAGACCCCGGAATAATCCAGAACCGAGACAAAGACCCCCGACACTGTGCAGATATTGTCAACAATGGCACTACAACAGTGAATGTCCTCAAAATCCATACAGGCCGGAAAACTCGAACAGGGCCGAAACGCGACAACGACGGGACTGAGATTCGGCCCGGAACAAATACAACACCCGCCAACAAATTTAACAAACCAACAACAATTCACCCAAACAAATTCCTACACTGAAGAACTGGACGAAGACCTGTGCTTAGATAAATTATTTCAAATAAAACAAGAACTAACAATTAACCAAGTTAGAGAAGTATCGAAACTACCCCTTATCAGAATACAGGTACATGGGCGAGTGATCGAAGCATTGTTGGATTCAGGAGCTACAAGAAACATAATTAAAAATACTTCTGAAATCACAGGCAAAGTGACACCAGACTTGGATACATACATTATGGCTTGTGGCATAGGAACCACACAATCCAAAGGGACAACAGACATCAAATTCCAAGTGGACGAGAACTATTTCATAGCGACAGTACAAATAATCGACAATCTCAATGAAGAGTTAATACTTGGGGCACCGTTCCTAGAACAAGAAAAAGCTTTATTAGTCTACGCCCGAAGATGCGTTTACCTAGGTAGCGAAAACCGCAAAACCATATACTGGACACCGATACTTACCACTACCAACATTACACCCGTTCTACCAGATATAGTTACTATTCCCAACCAACATAAACAGGTACTATCGCCACTATTCGAGGAATTTGCAGAGTTGTTTCAACCACCCCAAATAAACACTGCCACCTTAACCACTACCCATAAAATTACACTCACCAACCCTACCATAGTACACCAACGAGCGTACCCATTTAGCCCAGAAAAAACCAAGCTACTATACGAGCAAATCAACGAGATGCTTAGCAACGGGATAATAGAGCCGTCCACCTCCGAATATAGTTCGCCGCCAGTAATCATCGAAAAAGTCGGAAAAAAACCACGATTCTGCGTGGACTACCGAAAACTTAATTCAATAACCCAAAGTGAGTCCTCTACATTACCCAAGATACCTGAAGTTCTCAAATCACTAGGCACAGCGACAATATTCACCGTACTTGACCTGAAGTCTGGATATTGGCAAATTCCAATGAGCCCGGAGTCAAAACGATATACAGATTTTTCAACCCCTGACGGGCCACCTATCATTTCAACGTACTACCCTTGCAATGCGCCTAGCTGCTTTCAAAATACCATGACACGTGAAGTACTTACAGGACACTTAGATAAATTTACACAGGTTTATTTGGATGATATAATAGTATACAGCCAAAATATAGAGGAACACCGGAATCATCTAAGACTAGTCTTCGAACGTATGCGTCAACACAGACTCAAAATCTCACCCGAAAAGTGTACGATAGCCACCGACACGATAGAGTATTTAGGCTATACGATACATCGAAACATCACGATCCCATTAAATAAACATCTAGCATCGTTAAAAGAATTTACTACCCCTAAAACTAAAAAACAGTTACAAAGCTTCCTTGGAATATGCAATTGGGTACGAGAGTACATAGAAAACATGGCAATCTTGACCAGGCCACTCACCAAGTTATTACAAAAAGGTGTTAAATTCACATGGACGTCAGAATGCGAAGAAGCTTTTAAAAAATAAAAGACAAGGTATCACAACCCCTACAGTTACATCGCCCGGACTTTACCCAAAGATTTTATTTACAAGTGGACGCTTCATTACACGGATTAGGGGCGGTACTTTTCCAAAAGACGGAAAATGGAGAAAAAATATAATATCTTATTCAAGTTCAACTCTTTCAAAAACAGAATCAAAGTACGACATCAATGAATTAGAAGTCTATGGAGCGATTCAAGGTATACGCCGATACCAAGCTTGTCTCACGGATAGACCATTCACCCTCATAACAGACAGTAGAGCCCTGTATTGGCTAGAAAAAAATAAAGATTGCAAGTCCAAGCTCACCCGGTGGTCCATACTTTTACAGGAGTATAACTTTGAAGTAGAACACTGCAAAGGTAAAGACAATAATCTAGCTGACTACCTTAGTCGCAATCCTACAAACCACGAACCCCTACAACCTATAGACGAAAGCAGAATGGTACTACCAGAACCCCTACAAGTCCAGAGAATAGCACAGATAACGCATAACAACCTGTACAACGAAGTACAGCGTGCGCAAGCACACTCACCCCGAATCAGACAGGAAGTGTTAAAATGGCAGGAATTAAGGCTAAGAGGCCCACAAACTCCGAAAGAAATACAAATCTACCAAACTTACAGCGTCGAAGATAACGTACTACACAGAGTACAAAACAACGACAAAAAACTAATCATCCCACGTCGAAAATTTCAAAAAGTAGTTCATCTATTTCACGATACCCCAGAAGCCGCTCACCCGGGTGTAGACGAAACCACCCGTGCCATACAAGAATTATACCACACCCGAAATCTGCGTAAACAAGTAGCGAACTACATAAAGCGCTGTCTCCCATGTCATGCAATAAAATCTCGACAAATACAACAGGCCTCACCACAGAGGCCGCACACAGCAGAAGGACCATTCGAGGTACTGAGCATAGATATTCTAGGCCCATATCCCGAGACGAAAACAAAAAACAGATTCATCATAATAGTGGAAGACTTATTCACGAAATGGGTCGAAGCCAGAGCAATACCCAATGGAGAAGCCACCCAGGTGTGTAACTACCTACGAGACGACATCTTCAATAGGTACGGTTACCCAAAGCAGATTATTTCAGACAACGGTCCCGCTTTTACTAGCAATTTATACCTACGAATGTGTGAGACACATAACATCCAACCCTATTTTACAGCCATCTATTTCCAACGGGAAAACCCCGTCGAACGAAAAGTGGCCGACTTCAAAAATATCCTACGATCCCTCACGTATAATACAGAGCATCTACGTAATTGGGATACCTACGTGTCAAGGGCTTTAGGAATATTACGAACAAGAAAAAACAGAGCTACAGGCGAAACACCCGCTAGAGCACTGCTAGGATACGAACTAACTAAACGAGGCCAATGGGAAATCCCCGAGGTGCAAAGAAGAAGACGAGAACCTAGGGACGACGCAAGGGAGCGTCGCAGAGTAGTAAGAGCCCGCCAGTTAGATTTCCAAAATCGACAATACCCACGACAAAATGACATGCCAGTAGTAACCTTTCAACCTGGACAACTCGTCATGGTTAGAGAGCACATACAACAAACTCCTTTTTCACCTCCCTGGTCCGGTCCTTATGTTATAGCAATCAGACATTCACCTACAATCTATGAGGTGGATAAGAACGGAAGGCAGTTTCGTTACCACATAGACCAAATCAGACCGGCTCCTCTAGGCAACCCACCACGTTCCGACGATGTCAGCAGCGACGAAGACGGCGATTCAGGGCCCTCCGACGGCGAATCAACCTCCCACACTGAAGTGGACGGTGTAGGACGTCCTGCAGACACCGACGACCGACCTGGAACCCAGAGTATGAGAGTAAACACCAGACGACGACAACAATCGCAGGTAACAGCAGGCTAGCCGCAAACGGTGTCGAGTACGCTCTACCAACTCCGGGGACGTCTGCTGTGTACCAAGAATGCGATAACAACGATCAATTTAACCGTCCTACCAAATTAACCACAAGTCTAGAGACACAGCCCATAAATACCAGGGTATTTTACCGACGACGACCGCCAACACAACCACATCGTAAGGAAAACGCAGAACCCAGTACCAGACTAAGAGTGCCACATCAACCCCCATGAACGAGCTACAGGACCTAGCAGACAAGCAGCATGGTACCAACCCAGCCGCCGAGTGCGCGAAGACAAGAGTGCGCGAGTGAATAGCCAATTTCATTCTAACTAAACACCGCAAAGTGCTAGTGAAAAACGCTCTAATAAAACAAGCTAAAATATAATAAATGTTCAACACCCCATAAACACGAAAGTGAAAGTAATTTTAAGGTTTTTTCAGTATGGGATAATTGTCCTAACTAAGACTTATGTTAAATTCACATATTTAGAAAAAGTCATATACAGTATGTTTTTTTTTTCGTGCCAGCCACGTGTTTAGGTATAAGAGTTTGTTCAAATTTTCTTAATGTATATGTCTTATGTTAAGTTTTTGTAAATGTTTGGATTCAGTTACATGTTTTTCAATAAAACCCGCAAGATTTCATGAGGTTTTGTCACACGAAAAGCTGGGAAATTCGTTCTTGTAAGGGAGGGGAGTGTCGTATTATGCTAATATTTTAAATAAATCGCAAATCTTTTCACATATATTGGTAGGCCAAATTAAATTATACATCCTATTAAAATTTCACGTTAAAATACTGGAAAATAACCGAAATTTTCACCCTTTTATATGACCATGCCCCAAAACGGCATTATGACCAATCGTGGCGCAGAACCGCGATTGGACAGGGTATAAAAGACCGCAGATTTTGTGGACAAAGGATCAGTTTCGAGCGAGCATCCGAAGTGGCAACACGTAGGGTACGAGAGCGAAACAAATAGTGCGAGTTATCGATTTATCGAAGGCGAGCATACGAAGTGGAGGCCCCACAACAAACTGTCTGTGCAAAGACAATAGAGAAGGAAGCAATCATAACTGGTTAGCGAGTGTATGCTTGGAGGAAGCATGGCACAGCGCCCGAGAGTGACGTAGATGGAGTCGTCGACTTCCGAGGAATCGGATTCGGTTGACTCCAGAGCAGCGACGCCGAAGCCGAAGCCGGTCACCACAGTGCCGGCGCACCTCTTCTTCGAGTTGAAGGAGGAGAGGGACGCCCTACTACAAATCGTAGAGGAGCTGCGGAAAGAAATCAGCGAGCTGCGAGACATCGTAACTGCTAAGGCTAAGGGGCCGACAGCAGAACAACAAGCGGTGGCCGTGAGGACGGGGGTGGTGCCTAAAGGCAAAACAACCGCCCAAAAAGGCGCCGCGCCCGCCGCGGAACCTGCGACCAGACAAGGTAAGCGAAAAATAACCTCGCTCTCTGTTTCAGGTGAGCAGACATCGGACGAGGAGCCGACCAAACAGGCCCGTAAAGAAAGCGAGACAATGCTGCCGCCCCAGCAGCAGAGGCCGCTAAAAAGAGGATCCCGCCAGTGGTACTCCGCGACGAGAGTCAATGGACCGTTGTCAGCAGGACGCTGAACAGGAAAGGCATTGCTTTTACCAAAGCAAAGCTAATCGGCGGGGGAGTCAACATAACCCCAGCGACGGTGGACGACCACCGGAAATTGACAAAAGTCCTGGCTGAGGAAAAGAGGGAATACCACACGTACTCCCTCCAAGAAGACAAACTGCTAAGGGTAGTAGTTAGGGGCATCCCCATCGGAGTGGCCGACCAGGACATCCAAGACGACCTGAGGAGTCAAGGACTTTCCCCCAAAGCAGTGTACAGGATGACGAGCCGGAGGACAAAACAGCTCATGCCCCTGGTACTAGTCCAAGTACCGCTGGACCAGACAGCCGTCCTAGATGTCACAAGATGCTGTGGTTTGGTAGTGAGGGTCGAAAGGCAGCGACAGCAACAAGGAGCGTCCCAGTGCCACCGGTGCCAGAAGTTCGGTCACGGGCAGAGCCGATGCACCGCCCAGGCCAAATGTGTCAAATGCGGAGAGAACCATCCCACAACAGAGTGCCGCAAATCAAAGGACACGCCGGCAAAATGCGCGAACTGCGAGGGCGCCCACCCGGCGAGCTACCGAGGATGCCCGAGGTTCCCGAAGCCAACGCCGGCCAAGAAGACGGCAGCCCCAAGCAGGAAACCGGCCGCAGCAGCAGGGACCAAGGGGAGCTACGCGGAAGTAGCGAGGCCCAGGCCAGAAACCGCGACCAGACCCGCGGGCGCGAGGAAAACCGCAACCCCGCCAGCCATCAACTTGGACGAGGCGGCGAAAATGATGGCCCAGATGCAGGAGTGGTGGACGGCGATGAGCACCTTCCTGGCCAATGCGCCACAACTGCTAAAAAAAAGGTAATGTTTACAGGTAGATCGAAGCCCAAATCGCTCAGACTTGCGTCGTGGAACGTCAACGGGTTCCGCGCAAGAAAACACGAAATCCAAGAACTCCTGTCACGTCTGGAAATAGACGTGATTGCACTACAGGAGACATGGCTGAGCGAAAACATCAGGACCAGAGTTCCAGGCTACGAGATGTACCGCAGGGACAGAGATGGTAGACAGGGAGGCGGAGTCGCGCTGCTAGTCAGAAGAGGGTTAGACCACCACGAGATCACAACGCCGCAGATGGACAACATGGAAGCCGCCGCTATCGTAATCCGGACTGAAAGGAATGGTGAAATGGCGGTGGTGACCTGTTACCAACCACCAAATCTCCCGCTCCTGGCGCAGGAGCTAGAGGCGGCCCTAGCGGTCAACCCCCAAGTGGTGGCAATGGGCGACTTCAATGCCAAGTCCCCGATGTGGAACAGCGGTACAACCAACGCCAGAGGACGGGTCCTACTGGGCTATTTGGAGGCGAATGGCGAAGTGGCAGCATGGGGACCGGAGGAACCTACACACCACGGACACGCGGGAGTACCAGACGTGCTGGATATCGCTTTACTCAAGGCAATACCGATGGTGGCTGAAGTAGAGACATTGCACGAGGGATCTACAGATAACAGCCCCATCCTCCTACGCCTGGGTGGACATCAGCCCACCGAGACCACCTTCACTAAGAGGCGCACAGACTGGGACCAGTTCCGAGCAGAGATGCAGAGGATCTGCGTACCCTTTCGAGTCATCGACACAGAGGAGGACATCGAAGCCACCGTCGTGAGCCTTGAGAATGATATCCGCGCAGCTCTGGCGGCCAGCACTACGGAGAGACAGGTAAGATATGCACTTAATCCTACGGGTGAACTTCCTTTACAGGTTATGGAGTTGATAGGGGACAGACGCAGAGCCAAGAAACACGCTCAGCGGACGAGATTCCCGCAGGACAAGCTGGCATTAAACCAGCTTAACCGAAGAGTCAAAGCCGCATTGCACGAGCATCACCAGGTTAGGTGGCAGAGATATCTCGAGTCGCTGAACACCGAGGATAGAAGTCTATGGAACACCCAGAGAACGCTCAGAACACATCGCCGAAAGATACCTCCGATCCAAGGCGAAAACGGACTCGTGTACACGAGGCAGGAAAAGGCAGAGGCAAGACCGTCATTCAACCCCAGATGACATACGCGGCGAAGACGCACATTCGAAGACTGCAGGCCGTGGAAAACATCGCCCTGAGGGTCGCAACGGGCGCCTCTTACTACCTGCGCAACGCCGACCTATACCGGGACTTAGAGTACGTCCCAGTCCTGGAGGTCCTCAGAAGACGAGCTGAGAAAGCCTTTGCACGAGCCGAGACGCATAGCAACCCACTAATCCGGAGAGCCGTGGATTACGCACCCGACGTGGCAGCTAAGTACAACCGGCCAAGGCTCCAACTCTTGGATCCAGGATAAGGTATAAGGTAACATTTTCAGATTCCACCTGGAGCAAGAGTAGAAGACTACGAAGAGACATAGACGACCCACAGACCTCCCTCGAAGTCGCGGCCGCCGACTGCGGTCGCGGGTACACTTCGATATCCACTTCCCTCCCCGATACCCACTAATGGGCCATTTGGTCCCTTAGAGGTGCATCCTTAGGCTACAATGCCAATCCTGACCCCACCTAACCACAATCCCAGGGCGGGAGCGGCAATTGCCGCCCCCGCCCATGACAGACCACCCCCGGGGGTTAACATGCCGGCGAAGAAAGAACATCAAGACGGAAGAGCGCCAGAAGATCCTACCCGGCCGGCAGGGTAGAGCCAGGACATGAGGAGATCCCACAAATCGCCCACACCTATCACTCTTGTGATCGGGGTTGGTGAGGGATGGGGTCCACCTCTACGAGGCCGTTCAGGCCTACAGAGATGAGAAGGGCAAAGAGTGATGGTCCCACTCGACCCCGAATCATACAAGGTCACGTTCACAGCCAAGAATATTGGCGCGGACAAAGGATCAGACCTCGACAATCAATCAATCCGCGCACTTCGTTTGACCAACCCAAAAATCTTCACCAAAGGCCTCCAGGACCTAGTGTCGCACATTCTATCACATTCACTCAATCAGATACCATCATTCATTCATTCAAACAATCTTTTAGTGTTATTAAATATACCTACCTTACCACCTTGCAAGTGCTTCCTAACTTTACTAAATTTTTCGCGAGTGCATCGTAGAAGGGCCGAAGACAGCTATACTCCGCATTTGATGAGTAATAGACAATAGATAGTTCTCTATTACAACGTCGACACGTCCTATACCAAGTCTTTTCATTCCGTCAAATTTTAAAGAAGTGAAATTTTAGTAAACTCAACTTTGTAAGCTAACGTATCACATACGTTGGGTCATAATAAATCAAATCTATGATTTTTGGAATCTCTCTCTCCTTCGCATATTACAAGATTCTAATAGGCAGTAGAAAAGATTTACGATATATAGAATAGATCGAATTTCCACAGACTTTTAGTGAAATACCTACAGAAACCCAGGGTGTTTGTAAAATTTTTATATTTGTGTTTTATTGTATACCCACCTATCTCCCGCATCACATTCTCTTCCAGCATACCCAGCACCAGAGGGACGTCTTCGAGGGCTTCCACCATTACAACCACTTGTATTGGTTTCTCGCATTACAGTGTATTTCTTTCACAGGGCATCGCAGACGTCGGAACCTGAAACAAAATAATAACAGAATTAGTACATAACAAATCCACGAAATAAGAAAGATCGTAAATGCCATTAAATAAAAAGTTATAAGGTATTGTTTTATTATTGCATGGCATTACTGACTATATTGTACACCCTGGGCCTAATCGATATACCAACTACCAGTTAAGATATTACTGTAAGTATATGAATCAATCATTCAATGTAAACGTAGGTTTCATTATAGACCGCAGACCGTCCTAGTAAATCACATAAATTATTTAAGTCATTCTAGTTCAAATATTGAAACATTAGTAAAATTTCTATTTTTTCTGGATAGTTATTGTAACTAAAAAAATCTACTTGTTCTTTGATAGGAATCAACGTGCCATACCCGTTACTAGAGCCGCAAGGCGTTAAATCCAGTTTAGTACGTAATATTAAACTTAAATTAAAACTTAAAGTAAAATTCTGCTTTGAAATCTTTTGCTTGGATTTTCTCCCTGGTTAATACAGTTTCAATCATTCCATTACAGCGTAACACGAAGCGTGGTTTAAGTAAATAGTTCGTACTCTGTCACTCATTCATATACATAGACCCATTCATACACATTTTCATAGAAAAATATAACTTATACCACGACTCGTGTATACAACATTTAAGATTTATTCACTCAATAAAAAGAAATCGACCCTGAGACACGAGTGTATGTAAAGGAGTAGGGTAGTGCAGGTATAGGGTGTGGCGATCCCACCATTTGCTGTAGGTCCCTCTACGAAAGAGGCACTTACGTTTTTTCTGTGTATACATTTTGTGTAATACTATTATTCACTAATACTTGTATCCCCTCTCTACCCTCCTATCCTGCGACGAGAGTGCACACACAAGGTTCCCTTCAAGGATTGACGACGGATCCACTAGTATCCCTCACACACCTGTGGAGTCTCTATCTACAGATATAAATTTTGTCGCTCTACCCTGTCCCAGTCAAACAAACCAAAATCATGGATCAAGACACGTCAAAATTAAGAAATCCAGACCAAAAGGTCACAGAAGAAAACAAAACACAGGGGGAGAAAATGAGACAGCGCTTGTCATCGATTTTGCATTAAAAATGCCGTAAAATCAATGAATTTTAATCAAATATCATTAATAATACTCATACATTACCTAAATCTAACTGTTGGAATCGAAACATTAGTAAAAATCATTAAACTGTAAAACTTTAGGAATTTTGGGTGGAGCCTACGCCTACAAGGCAAAGCACCAATGTGAAGCCAGGAACATGACGGCATGTTTCCGTTACTGTGTATAAAAGGGGAAAATTTTCTGCTTTTACATCTCAGATAATATTCAGATCTCAAGTGTTGATGATATCTCAGACGTAACTTAGATATTGCAAAAATCACATTCGGAGCTTATCTCAGATCACAAAATTCGTTATTTCATATTTCAGATTATCTTAAAAATCTCAGATATTGTCAAAATCTCAGTTAGAAATCGAGAAAACCAGTTTCTCTAAGTGTGAATCGTTCTAACAAATAACTAGTATAGTTATCAACAAACTACGTGTAAACATTTACCTAATATAACCAGTGTAAAATTATAGTGTGCATACATACCTGTCACTTCCAAATCCCTTGACTAGGACTGCTAACATAACAGCAGAAATACCTATCATATTACATAGAAATTTCGTTCATAATCACTGCACCAGCCCTGAAATAAGAAAGAAACATCGTACAATGATATATGGTAGCCCTAGTTTCTGAATAATAAAAATACTTACCTTTGAGTCTCACTTAAAAGATTCTAAAACAAACTTTTAACATTTAACTTCAGTGAGTGCAACATTCAAGACACCTACCCGGTAAGTGCCGAATTTTTCTTACTGACCTCTGGGAATCGAATCGTTGTTTGAACTCTGAAAAGTAACTTTAACATTGATTAGTGCTAAAAATAAACTTTCTTAAATAATAACTTTCAAGTAAATAATTAGTTTAATTCATAGTAAAAATTACCTTTGAGCTTTCATACTAAAAATAAAAGTGTAATAAATTTGGGATCTTGCAAAAACTGTCAGCCAGGGATTTTCTTACAGCCAGGGTCATACCTAGGGAACATTTTTATAAATATTTGTGTGTACCTGTTCTTTCCTTTCCTCGGCATACTTGACAAAAGAATACAAGTGTGGCCACGAGTCCCCCTATTGAAAAAGAATTGAGAGGTTTTCAACGAATACTTACCGTTCATGCCCAAATTTTGCAAGGAAGCAAAATAAGCTGCACGCCACGAGAAAAGGTAATTTTTCGAAAAGTAAATTCGTCCACCGTCCACGCCAAATTCTTCCAGGATAACAAGAAGTCACAACAAGGTACATTCAGGTAGATTTTACAATCAACAAATCGCCTACCGTCCACGCCCGATTTTTCCAGGAATCCCAAATACCATAATTACAATGCTTATCAACGACGTGCCACGTGGCGACGCTTTAGCACATTCACCTATACAAGACTTACCTCGACCAGAATCTCCAGCCACCACGGAGACGTTATCACCAGTATTATCACAGACCTCTCAAGAGGACATCGCCACCGTCCAAGTCATGTCCGGTGAGGTTAACACCGGACGGGTAGACTTGACAGGGGTTGCGCTTGATCCGTCCAGGACAATGGCTACGCCGCGTTATGAAGAGGTACCGTTTGACCTGGGGGTACGTTTAGCCAACCCACCAGTCAACGCTACCAGCGAGGCAAACGATAGGCGAAGATACGCTATCGTTTTTCTCCCTTCCTCTCCGGTGTATTTTTTCCAGAATTTTGAAGTTTACCTGGGTCCATGTTGATGGTGCAGGTACCGGGATAGCTCGATAAAATTTATTTGCCTGAGACTCGGTGATGCCTATAAACTGAATTTGACAATATTTACAAATTTTACTTCACTTTCGAAATTTTTGCTTAAAATTTTTATATTCATGAATCGTCTTAGATATCAGAAAACGGTTAATTGACAAAGTTATACTTACTAGAAGAATCTTATATATTTTGAAATTTATCTCAGAGTCCCAGGGTCTGTTTTACAGGCACAAATATACATGAGCATGCAATAATAAAACACTAAGACACAATCTTTATTAATAGGTACCTAATTCTTTCCTTTCTTTATTTCGAATAACCTGATGGTACACATGGAATATTTCGTATTTCTTTGCTATGTAACTAATTCGTTCAATCGTCGTGATAAACTTTGCTAATCTTTTATTTCAGGTCCCCGGATTCTACGGTGTCCTGTGGAGAGATGAGAGAATACAATGCAAAGAAAAATATGATGTACGCCACACTACTAGGTCCCTTGGATGGTATTCGCTAGTCGCTATAGCTGAAAGAGATGTGAGGTGCAGGATACAGGTAGGTAACAATAAAACAATGTGATAAAATAACATGTAATGGTACCCTGGACTCAGTGGTATTTAAAATGAAAATGTTTTGGGAAATTTGATTCTTAGTATATAAATGAATGAATTTGGCTTAACCCTGGTAAGTATATGTATGAAGTGGTTATGTTTAGAATATTATGAAATGAGTCGAGAAATCTTAGAGTATACAATATTTTACTTTGACTAAACAACAGTCTTTTAGTTGAGAAATTTAGAAAATCGCATAGGTTGTATTGGCAGTAGTAAGTAATATTGATTACTATCTATCACTCACCAATAAGTGGATTGTCGTTCACCAGGCCCCTTGTAGGTCACTCGCGAAATGAAAGAATGAATGTATGATTACTTGCGTATGCACTTGTGGAATGAATTTGGTTTGTACTAAGATTATGCATATGAATGATAATGCACGAAATGAATGAAATGAATGTAATTAGTATGTATGTTGTTAGAAATGAGTTAATAATGATTTTTGAAAAATTTTGATAATGATCGATACGAGCACTTGAATGATCTGTCTCGACTTGACGAATCCTGTCTACTAACAACTGACGGGAATGATTCCGGCCGGAGCCGTCGTCTTGATGCTCTCCACCTTTTGGTGCTTGCATTAGAGTTGGGATTTGAGGCCAGAAGCCTGGCCGGGCCGGGAAAATCTGCATATTTTACTGGCCGGGCTGGACCTGGCCGGATGCTTTGTAATACCTGGCCGGGCCGGGCTGAAATTGAATTGGCCAGGCCCGACTGGCCGAGTCGGGTCTTGCTGGGTGGGTTAGGGGTGGTGGGTTCTTGGATTTTTTATTGTTTAGTGTGAGGGATGTTGGCGAAGGATTGGGTGAATTGTGGGAGAGATTATTTTTAAGGGTGGGTTTTTAGGGGTGGGTTTTCGGATTTTTTATTGTTTATGGGTAGGAAGTTTTTGGGGTTGATTTAGGAAATTTTTATTTAAGGGTAGGTTTTAGGGGTGGTTTTTTGAACTTTTTTATTATTTAGGTAGGAAATTTTTAGGGGTTGACTTTGGGAATTTTTAGGGGTTGTAGAAGTAGTTAAGGGATGGGTGGGTAGGTCTTTCGTCGAATTTATGTGTCAAGGGGTCGTGTAACGTTGGGTTTGTATGTTGTTGTAGGGTGGTCTTGAAGTTTGGTATTAGTCGGAGGTGTATGAATTCCTCTAGTGTCGTGGTGCCTGTGATGTTGTGAAGTACAGGGATAGGTGTGGCCGGGGTAGGTTATTGGCTAGGCGGAGGGATTTATTCTGGATTATTTGAAGGGTTTTTTTGTGTGTGTTACTAAGGATGGGGTAGTAGACTGGAGATGCGTAGGTGAGGATGGGACGGATGTATGCCTTGTATAGTAGTGTACTTTGTGCAGGAGGCCCGTGTTTGATTACGCCGCCGATCTGGTGCAACCTCGAGAGTGCCTTTGCCCGCGTCGCGGAGACTTGCTTAGAGAAGGTTAGGCCCTTGTCGAGTACAAGGCCTAGGTACTTCAGGGTGGTGGTAGTAGAGATCGGGTTATTATTGACCCTCAGAATTTGGCGGGTGTTGGATAGTCTTTTGGTAAAGATTGAGTATTGTGTCTTTTGGGGATTGGTTAGGAGTCCCCAGTCTCTGTAGTAGTCAACTGTGGCGTCCGTCTGATGCTGTATTAATCTGTGAAGCAGGTTATTGTTAACTGAAGTCGTTATGATAGCCGTGTCATCGGCATATAACGCAAGGGTAGTTCGTCTGTCGTCGGGATCTGGGATGTCCGCGGTATAAAGGGTGAATAATACAGGACCTAAGGAAGACCCCTGCGGGACTCCGGATAGGATAGGGGCTGGAGGTGAGCACTCCCCTTCGACTACTACTTGGAAGGTGCGGTTAGATAAGTAGGCTTGTATCATTTTGACGATACGCGCAGAATAGCCCGCTGATTGAAGTTTAAATAATAGTCCAGGGTGCCAGACTTTGTCAAAGGCTTTTTCGAGGTCAAGGGAGACAACCCCCGTGAACTGACCTCGATTGTTATTGGTCGTGATTTTTTCGCAGACTCTGAGAAGTTGCTGGGTAGTGGAATGGTCTTTTCGGAAACCATACTGAAAGTCGCTGACGACTTTGCCGTCGTCTATCATCACCTCCAGCATGGTTTCCAGGATCAGGGAATTAAAAACTTTGGCTAGGGATGAAAGAAGGCTAATCGGCCTGTAACTGGCCGGCTGATTCCCGGGCTTATTAGGTTTTTTTATCGGGGTAATCTTGGCGATTTTCCAGGGGATGGGATAGTGTGTTTCTCGAAGACTTGCATTATAGATTTTGGTGAGGAAAAGGATTGCGTTCAAAAGAAGGTATTTAAGGGCGAAGGGAGGGATGTTGTCAAGCCCGGGGGCCTTTGGATTCATGGATTTAATTTGTAGCAGGACTTTGGACGGAGGGAAATATACGGGGTCTAAAGTGGTTGGTAGTCGACCTGCCGGTATATCAGCGGCTTGGTGGTCGACTAGGGCTTTGGTATGCTGGGGGATGACGTTAGGGGTGAATTGACTTTGGAACTGAGAGGATAGGATCATGGATTTCTCAGAATCTGTGATATAATTAATATCACGAACCAGCAGAGGTGGAATTTGACTTCTCTTTCTTAGAAATATGCGAGGTAAATAATACGGATCGTCGGGATGTTCGAGGATAGTTTGCGCTATGCCTTCGTCTCTAAAATTTGTTACTTGTTGCGCTATGAGTCGCTTTTGCCTGTTCAGCTCTCGTAGCGTGTCAGGATTGTGCGTTCGTAGGAATAGTTTTCTAAGTCGATTTTTCGCTTTTATAGTCGTAAGTATGTATTGTGGGAGTGGCTTAAGTGGGCGTGTCGTATTTATACGTTGGTTAGTCGGTCCGAGGGCTCGCTGGATCACCGTGGTGATTGTGTGCACAGCTCGGTCTATCGAGGCAGGGTTGGTACATGGGGGGTTGTTAGGTAACTGGGATTTAAGAATTCGGGAAAACTCAGCCCATTTATAATCCTTCTCCTTCGGGTAGCTTTTAACCACCTTCGGGACGGCAGCAATGTCGAAAATCGACATTACTGGCCAATGATCACTACTAAGTAGTTGTAGAACTTTAAGTTCTACATCCCTTGTGAAATGGGAGCTGATCACGAAGTCTATAGTGGACTGAGCCGAGGGTCTGGTAGGTTCATCAGGTGTGAATATGCGGATATGCGGGTTCAGGATGGAATACTCATACAGGGCGTTGCCCGAGGGGTCGGCCCTGTGGTTTGTATCCCAGGAGGGGTGTTTGGAATTGATATCGCCGAACAGCAGGTATCTTCTGTTTACGAGCCCTATGTTGTCTAGGTCCGTGGTGTCAAGTCTGCACGATGTCTTTTTGTAGGCTGAAATAATTAATAGGTCACTTGTGGCAGTTTTTAAAGTAATTGCCACAGCCTCAAAGGATGTAAGGGTAGGTAACGGAGTTTGATAGTGAGTTAGGTGGGATTTGACTACCAGTGCCGTACCTCCAGTGCCATTGGCCCTATCGGCACGATATACTTGGTAGCCAGGGATGCTGAAGGCTTTGGAAGGTTTGAGGCGAGTTTCGCAGAAACAACCTATGTCGATATGTTCGTCTCTGAGTATCGTAATAATTTCAGCTTTTTGCCGCAGCACTCCATTGCTGTTATGCTGCAGCAGTCTTAGTCGGTTTTGTCTCGTCATTGTGGGTGTTTAGAAAAGGTCTGAGAGAGCTTCTACTATTATGAGAAGATTCTCCGTGGCGTCAGTTGCGTTTTTAAGTCCAGTATTACACCCTTAATCGTATTCCAGATATTGGAGATGTTAATAGACTAGAAAAAGTCCAGTATTTCCCTGAGGGGGTTGTCCGACGTGTTTGTCTGTAGCGTCGGTCGTGTTTGCTGTCTCGCAGGCTGCTCTTTAGCTCGGAAATTCTTCCAAGCTTGAGCCGCCTGCTGGTTATTGTCCGCTGTTTCTGCGGGGGTTGAATTTGCTTTAGCTGTGGCTTTATTTGGGGCGGGTAGATTAGGAAATGCAGATGGTGGGGGAGGAACTATGGTCGTTGCCGGACGTTTCGTGGGCGCAGAGGTGGGTTTAGGAACAGTAGTTGGATTTAGTCGTGCCTTCGCTGCCAGGTACGCAGGGCACCCTCGGTAGCTAGCTCGATGTTCCCCGCTGCAATTCGCACACTTGCAGGCGGGTGCGGCACGCGGCACAGGGTTGGCCTGAATGGCTGCCGCCGCATCTCACGCACTTATGTGCGCGGTTGCACAGCTGGCTAGAGTGCCCGAATTTCTGACAGCGATGACACTGTGGGATGTCCAGGCGTACATAGTCACTGACGGTGACTTTGAGATGACATAATTCTGTCATCTCGTAGTAAGCCTGGGTGGACTCTTTAGGGATGGTAATCAAAAGGATATTGGAAGGGACTTTTTTGCCCCCACGGGAAAGCATTACCCTAGCAACGGAGTGGAAGGGTAGGTTGTTAATTCTGAGGTCGGCCTCGATCTCAGTTGTTGGGGTGTCTGTTGGTACGTACTTTACCACCACTTTAACCGGCCTGAAGTTGGCCAGGTTGTACGTGAAGTACTCGACTTCATGGGCCTTTAGCAGGTTAACCATTCCTTTGTGCGTATCCGCGTCAGTGGCGTGGCACACGAGGGCAGAGTTGTTAAATTTAAAGATCGGCGAGGGCTTTATATGCTTTGCAAGATTTCTCAAAAAATTGTCATAATACGACAGCGCTGTCGCACTTTCTCCCCCTCGCTCCCGGTTTTTTCTATTTCGCTTGAATCCGGGTTTCTTACTTTCGAAGTGCCTTGATCCATTTTGACAGGCAACTGCAGGGTAGAGCGACAAAATTTATATTTGTTGTTGGAGACTCGACTTGTGTGCGGGGGATACTGGTGGTCTGCTGCTTCTGGGGGATGTGGTGTCGGCTGCGGCTTGTTTGTTGTCGTAGTCTTTGGGGGGGTAGATTAGGGTGATTTGTGGCCAGTGTTGCTGGCTTTGGGGCCGCTATTGCGGCAGGTTGATTTGCTTCCCTGGGCTGTCTCGTGGCGGTTTTGGGCGGCGGGTTTGATCTGGATTTGGCCGCCAGGTAAGTCTGGCAACCCCTATAGCTTGACGGGTGCTCCCCGCCGCAGTTAGCGCATCTGCAGGCAGGTGCGGTGCATGCTTGTCCGTCGTGGGACTCGCCGCACCTCACGCACCTATGTGCATGATTGCACAACTGCGAGGAGTGTCCGAACTTCTGGCATCTGTGACACTGGGGTATATCCAGCCTTACGTAGTCGCTGACTGTGACTCTTAAATAGCAGAGCTCTGTGAGCTCGTAATAGGCCTGAGTGGCCTTTTTGGGTATTGTTACCAATAGGATATTCGACGGTATCATTTTTCCGCCACGGGACAGCATAACTCTCGCGACGGATAAAAAGGGGAGGTTTTTTAGTCGAAGGTCGGCTTCGATTTCTCTATTAGGGGTGTCTGTAGGGATGTACTTCACCACAATCTTGACTGGTCTGAGATTCGTCAGATTGTAGGTGAAATACTCTATCCCATTCGTTTTGAGTATTTTGACCATACTTTGGTGGGTGGCTGGGGTGTGGGCGTGGCATACTAAAGCGGAATTATTGAACTTGAATGTGGGTGCGGGGTTGATATTTGCGGTGATAAGTTTGATTACTAACGCACGTTGCTGCGTATAGATGTATATAGGGGGTAGGTTGGATTTGTTCTGTGCTGTCGGTGGAGTCGGAGATTTTGGTCTTGGGTTAGGGGGCGCAGGGCGCGGTGTCGGGGATTTGCTAGTGGTCGTCTGTGATTCAGTGCTGGGATCGCTGAGTATGCCAGCTCTGTGTTGAAGGGGGTCGTTGGGGAAGATTGGGTTTAGGGTTGGGTCTATATATGTTGTCGTTGTGGTGGCTTGTATTGTTGTAGTGGGTGTGGTTTTTGGTGTAGAATGGATTATAGCTGTAACAGTTGTGGTATTTACTGTGGTGTAAGTGGTTGTGGTGCTTGTGTGGGATATTTGGGATATGTCTGATACGGTGATGAAAGATGGTTGTTCAGTCTCCATGAGGGTACGAGGTGTGTTATATTCTTAGCAGAATGAAAGAGCGTCTGCGGGAGTATTAATGTTAGCGGATTGAACGCTGGAGGTGAATGATATTAAGGAGGTTGTACTATTGCTCCTTACGGAGTCTGCTGGAAGTGGTGTGATGGGTGTTGTTTGAGGTTCGTCCTGCTTCCGTTTTCTCTTTCTTTTGTTCGGTGGGGCCGGGTTGGTCATCATGTCTGCCGGTGGCACTTTTATTATAAGGGATAGTTTTGGCGGGGTTTTTTTGGGATTTTCAATGGCTCGGATTTTTTATTGTAGGATAGGTGTAAAAGGAGGGTGTGCCTTAGGTTTGAAGTACTAAATCTAGCTTGGTTTAAACAAAACACTTTGGTTTCGCTGTCAATCGTTAGGATAGGTGTATTAAAGCGGCGTGAGTTCGCCAAAAGCGACGTGCGAGGGTTTTATTCTCACACGTACACTAATAACAAAATCAAGGAATCGCTGCTACTACGGAGCACCACCACGACTTCTTGACAGAAATGAAATAATGCTGATGCTGAGTGCGCGCCAGTATCCTTGGCTGTAGTCGTGACCTCGGATGGTACAGGGCCGAGCGAGATTACCGCTCTTTACCCATACCATCGCTGTAGGCCGGGACGCCTCGTAGAGCTTGACCTCGTGCTTCGCGTATCCCACCAAATGGCGGTAAGCGGGGCTAACGCGAGGCCTTCTCCTGTCCTGGCAGGGTCTGCTGGCAAGACCCTATTCTTCTTGTTCTTTGGGCGCTCTTCTTTTCTTCTTTGTTTTCGCCAGCGTCTAACCCCCGGGAGTAGTCAGGTTTTGGGATTTTGTCCGGTTATAGGTTAGGTAGGAATTGCTATGTAGCATAGGGAGTACCGCCAAGACGAGCCCGAAGGCTCAAGGTCGGTACGAGGGTATGGTAAGGTATTTGCGGTGAGAGTTCGCCCGGGCCTAGCGCGCTACCGTGTATGAGTCCACGGAGCTGCCAAACCGCGGGCCTCTCGTTACTCGCGAGTCGTGGAAGTTTGTTTATTGTCTCTTCTGTACTGCATGGCTGCCTAGCTGAAACATAAATTATTTTATTAGCACATACTTACCCGAGATGGGAGTTGCCGAAGAGTGTTCCCATTACTGCGAACATCTTCTGCATCTGCTCCATCATCTTGGTCATCTTCGCAAAGTCCAGGCCCTGCATTGGTGTTGGTGGCGGGGGTGCCGCCGTCTTTGCCTTTGCCGCCTCGGCAAATGTCTTGTGGCTTTTGAGCTTGGGGAACCTCGGGCATCCTATATAGCTGGCCGGGTGGTCCCCTCCGCAGTTGGCGCACTTTGCCGGCTCCTCCCTGGTCTTCTCGCATGTGGTTGTGGGGTGGTCTTGGCCGCACTTCACACATTTCGGGGTCGCCGTGCAGTTGGACTGCCCGTGGCCGAAACGCTGGCAACGGTGGCACTGCGTCGCTCCCGTAGGTTTCCTCTGGGCCTCTGCTCGTACCACTAGGTAACAGCATCTCTTGATACCTAGAATGCCCGTCTCTGCCGTTGGTACTTGGACCAGTATCAGGGGCATCTCTTTTTTGGTTCTTCTGGAGACCATCCTGCTGAGGGATATAGGATTATACCCCTGGGCTTTCAGGTCCTCCTTGATGTCTTCTAGGGGGACTTCTATGGGCAATCCTCTGAGTACCACCCTCTGGTTCCTTTCCTCCGCCAGAGTGAAGGTGTGGTACCCCTGGTTGGTATCTCTGAGGTAAGTGGTGAGCTTTCGGTGGCCATTGGCCGTCTCCGGAGTCACTGCCACCCCATCGCTGGTTAGCTTCGCTTTGGTGTATCGGATCTGCTTGGCTTGGATCTCTTTCGAGACCCTAGTTCAGCTCCCGGTTTCTCGGAGGATCACCGGTGGTATCCTGTTTTTGGCGGAGGCAGAGGGGGTGGGCTGTGTGGTGGCAGGGGCGGTCGGTTTCTTTTTAGGTTGACTCGCTGGCTTATCCGAGTCAGAATCTGAAACAGAAAGGGGTCTTTTATTATTTTTCCTTACCCGTTGGCCTACGACTTGCTACTTCTCCTCGGGGGCCGAGGAGGAGGTGGAAGTCGCCGCCGGTGTGTCGGGGGCTGGCGCTGGAGCCTCTGTCTCCATTGCCTCGATACTTTGGCTTTGAGTCCTCAATTTCTCTTCCACTGCTGCCAGTCTCTCTTCCCATTTTTTGTTCAGGTTGGCAAGTTCTTGGTCGAAGCTCAAGTCCTGGTTGTCCTTAACTGTTTCGTTCAGCTCACTCTTGTAGCGAAAATTTTAACAATTTACGCACAGTGGTATGTTTGCTATTCACTCATATGCAACCATGACTCCACCTCTGTATTACCAGTTGCGGATGATATTTTAAACGAGCATTGGTGTCACGTTGTACTCTTGCAAAAGAGAAGGGGAACTCAATAAATTGGAAGGACAGACCAATGTCAGGGCTTTTTGGGTGTAAATCAGCAGGTGAGATACTTCTGTTATTGAATTTCATTTTCTATATATTGATTAATTTATTTATTATTTGCTATTATTATATTTGTGGTTTATTCAGGGCATAGTGTTACTCAGTAATTATATTTGGTATTTTTCTACTTTTACACAAGGATACGTGTAGGGTTTTTTTATTAAGGTTCAAAGCCACGTGTTGGCTTCAGTTTTTAGGGCGTCTGATTGATGCCTTCTATATATATTATATTAGTACTTTGAATAACTAGATATCGTTGTAATTTCGTTTTGAATTCATGTCTTTATGACTAACATTTTGTGTTAATTTTGGAGTTCAAATCAAGTTTAAGACTACAAGGTAGTTGACCTTTAAGTTCCATTTTTTTATTAAGGTTATTTAACCAGCTTTGCAGGAAAATCTATAACTCGGGGCAATTGTTAGTCAATCTGTGATATTAAAGGGATTCAAAGTCATTTAGTTATATCATATCTCTGTTTGGAGATAGGTTATTTTTTTACTGAGTATAGGCTAAGGTAATAAACCCCAAATAATTTCATGTTTAATATTTTTTTATTAACAAGTATCTCCTGATCAAGTTGCACAAAGCCATTAATTTGATTTGTATTTCTATTAATTAAAATTGCATAGATGTAAAATACATTTGTTTAAAGTTTAGGCAATTTTAATATTTATTTTTGTTAATATTTAACAATCTGTTAATATTCAATCATTTACAATATTTAATTTATAACCCAGCAGTTAGTGAATGTTTATATATTTCCTTATCAACCGGCAAGGTCACTAATAGGTTTTTGTTCACATTGTAATTTTTTGTCATAAGTAAAAGAAATAATTTCTCATAAATTCTTTTAGGAACTAATTAACAGTTCCTGTATTTAATTAACTATTTACTATTATTAAACTAATATCATTTCATTTGCAAATTTTGGATAATTTTATTGCAAATTATACAGGGTGATTGATTCCTGTTTATCTTTTATTTCATTTAATTGTTTTCATTACCTAATTTAAATTTTAATACCACAGTTGTGTTTGTTATCACAGCAAGATTGTCTACTGAGATTCTACTTTGTTAAAGTAGAGTTTGTATTTATCCTATGATTTTGGTTTAACACATTTACTGTATTTCATGAGAACATCTTGGCTTACTGGAAGAGAGGAATCTTCAGAAATTTTAACTCCACCACTAGGAACTGGAAAGGACAAAGTTGCTGACATCCAACGTCTCAGAACATACCAACCAAACGCTAGCTAGCCCATCTATTTTGGTTGCAGACTGCAGTAGGTGCATAACTGTTGCACTTTGGAGAGTCCTGATCTACCATTGATAAGGATATATTTTGGTGAGAGTTAATCTGATTTCTTCGAGGCCAGAGGAATATATCGGTTCTTGTGTAAACCAAATCAATATCTGCTACCAGCAAGTTTTTGTAAAGTCATTGTTGCGTGGTAACAACCACAAATATAGTAGTTTAATCAATATTTAATACATGATCATTATTCTTTAAACATTCATCACATTAATTGTACATATCCTGCATCATTATTTTTTTAACTGTAATATACAATTATTTTAATCGACTTGTTTAATTTTATCAAACATTCATTATTTTATATTAACTCATATTATTTATTATCGTTTATTTAAAATTATCCTGGCGCTCCAACAGGATAACTTAGAATAACATTTTTTCTTCCTACGAACCGACACCTAACCGACAAGCTAAGCCGGAGCTAATGTCAGTAGTTCCTGGTGGATTAAAGCCAATCAATTTCCACTAGGTTCATTGGACATAAATGGCACACAAAACGTGGGGCTTTTGTACATAAATAGCACATAAGTGTGTAGCTTTTGTTCAAAAATAATAAATTGGTAAATAACATCAAGTGTTGTTTTAAGTTATCGGGTACTTTTATAGTGAATGTTGGTGGAATAGAACAAGTTTACAGATAGTGAACATTTCTTCTGGCCACAAAACCTTGTTGATAATTTTTTTGTGATTGAATTTTATTGGTGATTGAATATTTTACTGTTTTATATTTTGAAATATAACAAAGATTATCTGGAATTTTTATGAGTTTCAAGATATTGATTTAGAAATTGAAATTAGAATTTCCTATATATATATATATATATATATATATATATATATATATATATATATATATATATACATACAGCTGGTATAATTCAATTATCGATTTTATTTCCCTACCTTTTATAATTTTATTTTAAAAAAAGAAATTTTTTTGGCTTGCATCATTTTTTGTTTTTGTTATTTCGATGCAAGGGTTGTAGGGTGGGAACTATTTTGTCTGTTTGTATATGCTCCTCATTTTGAGTAGAGATCGAGAATTAGTAAATGTCTAACTTAGGTAATCGTAAGTATTGCTATGGTCAACTTTGGTGTAAGAATATTTTATTGTATTTTATATTTATTCTCTTTCTGACATATATATTTATTTGAGGTATGGCAATCTGTTCCTTTCAGTATTTTACTAGTTTTCCCATATACAAATAGAAATATTACAAATAACATCGTAATTTTTTGTTTATATTTTTTTTATGGCTTATTTTTATCCCTATTTATTTCCGATCTATGAAGGAATTATAAGGTGAAACTTTAATCTTTTCTAGCTAGCTGTACATACTCCTCATTTTATTTTACATTGAATTAAATTAAATAAAGAAATTAGAGAATGCCTGAGCTTTGTTGCAATTAATGGTTTTATAAAAAAATTTGGGTGTCTGAATAATACCTATCTTTATCTTGTGTTATCCGTGGATAAATATCCATGGATAAATATTACAGCTGTTCTTTATTTGGACATTCCTAATTTCTATTTCTTATGTACAGATAGATAGTCGAAAACTAACATCGTCATCTTTTATTTTTATTATTATATTTTTTCTTTCGTTTCTGTACTCCTATGGAATTTGTTACTTATTATTGATTAGTATTTTGTATGTTTTTTTGTATCTTGTAAACAATTGCCATTTTTCTATCTTATTATCATATGTTGGCAAATTTTACAATTAATGGTTTATATCGTAGGTTGAGAACACAAGTTGGTTCAAACCATCACACAATAAATTCCATAGTTATATTGTTGTAATCTTATTATTTTAATTTTTATGTTAAATGTAGGTATCTACCTACATTCTACTTAGGTACCTATTTCTTCTTTTACATATTTAAATCTTGCATGAGCTAAGTTTCTTGGTACTCACTGTGTAGGTTAGTGTGGTATAAAGAACTTAAGTTTATGTGAAGGTTTTTATTATTCTTTCTTCTATTGATAACTTCGACAGTTTATATCTAAATACGTCACTGAGTAGGTCAATGACTTGTGTTTTTTGGGTAAACTGATAGATGAGCATCTCTTGATTTATATTTTTGGTAATTATTTACTATAGAGAACACACCTCGCCAATTTTCTTGAAATTTTGCCTACCCCCCTATTTTCGGGTGTGCTGAACGCGAATCTGACAATATTTTCTTGCGGTCGGGCTTAGTTTTTGAGAAAAAAAATTAACAAACTAGGGCACCTATGAACATGAAGTCATTTCGTTTTTGCACATCATTTAGGACACAATACACTAAATATACTTTTCCAATACGTAAGGAAACGAAAGCTTGAATAGTACATAACATTTTTTTTCAGTAATTTCATGAAAAAACATTTATTTAAGCAATAATTGTCTTATCTTCACGTATTATTATCCAATCCGCCATTTGCATTTTCAGCTGACGCTGACAGTTACAAACAACGTCACGACGGCATTGTTGCCAAGTCTTCATGAATGTCGGATAAATAGTTGAGTCGCCGAGTGCCATAATAAATCTGATATCAAAGTATGTATATAAAAATACATTAAAACTGCCTGAATAATAAAAGATATTAAGTAAAATAAAAGCTAAATAAATGTAAAATCATGACAGATACGTGATTTCAGCTAAAATGGAAAAGTGCTGGAAACATATTTTTGTAATAGAGAAGAAAAAATTAACAAACTATAGCACCTATGAACACTTAATTTCGTTTTTGCACATCATTTAGGTAGGTAACCCTTTTTCTGGTTTGCCGATTTATATACTATTTGTATTTGTTATTTGTCTATGATATGAGATTTCATGTTACTGTTATGATTGAAATCTTTATTTATATGCTTATATTTATGTATTTATGTTTTCAAAAGAGTTTTTATTTATTTGCATCTGTTGAAACATATACTTATTTTTTATTTTTATTTTTTTAAAGTACATATTCTATGTTTTCATTTACAGTAAAAGATGTATTTTTATTTATTTTGTTTAGAGACATATTTTATTTAATGAATAGATTATAATTTCTCTATTTTCTTATTTTCTAACTAACTAGCCTATCCTAAACTAAACTAACCTTTCCTGGCAAGGACATGTTCATACCTTTACATTGGTCCTTGTAGAGCATATTATATTTTTTTGATAGAATATAGATAATAATCAAAGAATAGACAGAATATAGATAATTTTGGATTAAAATTTATCATTATATTTTTATAAAAAATTCTGCCCATTGGTATTTTACCAAAGTTGTATACAATAATCAGTCTAATAATTCAGTTACTGCAGTAAATAATTGGAATATGTTTTTTCCCAAATGAACATATAATGAGCATGTGGAATAGTTAAATTAATATTAAATTATTTAGTGCAGTAATTGAATTATTAAATTGATTATAGTATACAACTTTGGTAAAATACCAATATGGGTAGTTTTTTTATAAAAAAATTTTCAACGGATGGAAAAAATAGACATTTGGTAACCAAAAAATATAAATAAATAAATATAAGCATATACATTAAATAAATAAACATCCCAATAATAACAGTAACATAAAATCTCATACCACAGATAAATAAACGAATAATAAATAAAATCGGCAAATCAGGAGAAGGGCTACCTAATTTGAATTTTATCAAATATAGAATACCTACTCCACGTTAAAGTTATATATAAAAGTGTTGATGTATTTTAACATTCTCTTACAAAAAAATGTTTCATATACCTTTCCATCTTCGCTGAAATTATATATTTATAATGATTTTACCTTTATTTAGCTTTATTTAATATCTTTTACTTATTCAGGCAGTTTAATATATTTATGTACGTAGTTTGATATCAGATTTATTATGGCACTCGGCGACTCAACTATTTATCCGACATTCATGAAGACTTGGCAACAATGCCGACGTGACGTTGACTGTCAGCTGAAAATGCAAATGGCGGATTGGATAATAATACGTGAAGATAAAAGACAATTATTGCTTAAATAAATGTTTTTTCATGAAATTACTGAAAAAAAATGTTATGTACTAATCAAGCTTTCGTTTACTTACGTAATTGAAAAGTATATTTAGTGTAGTGTGTCCTAAATGATGTGCAAAAACGAAATTACTGTTCATGTTCCTAGGTGCCCTAGTTTGTTTATTTTTTTTATCAAAAACTAAGCCCGACCGCAAGAAAATATTGTCACATTCGTGTTCAGCACACCCGAAAATAGGGGGATAGACAAAATTTCAAGAAAATTGGCGAGGTGTTCTCTATAGTAAATAATTACCATATTTTTTTAGTTTAGTTTTTTAGTTAGTTTTTAGTTAGTTATGTTTTGAAATACCATTACCCGGTGGCTCAAATATTATTTTCATAAATATTTAGTAATGTGGGTACCTATACGTACTTAACATAAAAATATGTTCCTACTATCGGGAAATTGTTTTGTTTGATCTGTTGCTATAGTGAAGGACATTATATTGAATGTTGAAACAAGGACGAGACTTCTCTTGACTTTTCGAGTTGTGCACCTTGTTTCCCTATCATATTCCATCTCTGTGACCAAATTCATAATTTGTTCCTTCGCAGTGGAGGCAGTGATAAACAAGGATATTTTCCTGAATAATTCACACGGGCCGTGACAGCCTTTTTACTGTCTTGTTACTATATATGTTTTGCATTTAGGGACTAGGAAGGTATTGGGACAGACAAATTTTGGGAGCACGTATTTTGCTGCAGCAATGCAACATTATAACTTCTTTAGGAAGGGTAGTCATTGGGGGGTAGTATGCCTTCAGTGAGAGTGATCGAGGTTGCCTGCTGTTGAGGTTCTCAGAGGGTGTATTGCTACTGTGCTCTATTAAACCTTTTGAGGTGTTGGCTTTTTAAAAATTGGCTTGTCGTAGTGGTTTCCTGGAGCACTCCCGTTTTAAGTTATTCGTGAGTATAACAGTAGAGGGACGTACTGTTGTCATGTGTTTTTAGTCCCATATTTTTGTGTTTTTGCAAGTGAAATGATTTAGAGGCGCATCATTTCCAGCATTTTAAGTCTCATATTTTTGTGGTTTTGCCAGTGAAATGATTTAGAGGCGCATCATTTCCAGCATTTTAAGTCTCATATTTTTGTGGTTTTGCAAGTGAAATGATTTAGAGGCGCATCATTTTCTGCATTTTAAGTCTCATATATTTCCTTTTTCATATTGCAAGTGAAATGATTTTTTTAGAGACGTGTCATTTCCCGCATTTTAAGTCTCATATATATTTTCCTCTGCAGTGGAAGTTTTGACACCTTTTCAAGTAACTTATTGGTTTACTCCATAACTAAGTATCTATACTCGAGCCTGAAATAAAAATCCATGACTCCTAGAGTCTTTGCCCCGCACATACGTCGAGTCTCCAATAACAAATATAAATTTTGTCGCTCTACCCTGTATTTGCCTGTCAAAATGGATCAAGGCACTTCAAAAATAAGAAACCCGGATCCTAGCGTAATAGAAAAAACCGGGAGCGAGGGAAGAAAGTGCGACAGCGCTGTCGCACTCACTAAAGTCGGGAATCTTTTGATTATAGTTAACTGGGGTTTTCTGTATCAAAATTCCGCGCAAACTTCAGGGAAGCACAGTTCGTTCGTTTTGTTCGTCGAACTTAGGGAAACAGCCGCGTCGCGTCTTTTCCAAATTAAACTTTTAGAAATCTACACCATACGGCTAATTCTTGGGACACTAGTCTCAACAATTAATTCGAAAAAGAAAATCGTAAAAAACACATTGGTAAAGGTATCAGGTAGTGTAATAGCAAGTAAGAAGACCGTTTTGTATTGCACCGAGAGGGTGAGTATAAATAGGCAAAACTTTTCAACGCTAGTACCTAGGTACTAGCACCTCGAAATAAAGAAATATCGTATACGTATTCTGGTAATCAAAGAAACATCGATCCCATATAGTAAAAAGAAATTTCGTAACACAGCGTCGCAGGTAAAGTAATTATCATTACTTCCTGCAAAGGTATATTAAACTACGATAACGTTAAATAGAAATCGACAAGGGTATTGCGGAATAAGGATATACATCGAGGGAGCTCTGCGAAGAGAGAAGAGCGAAGAGGGCAACCGGTGGACGAGGTGATCGGCCGCTTTCAGCCCTAACAGTTTTCGTGCGTGCAGGGACACCTAACTTCTCGCCGGTCTGAAAAAGTTTCGAAAGGAACTTTTGTGCTGCCGGTTTAGAGAGGTTTCGAAGTCCTAGCGGGCTCGCGATTATGACCAGGGAGGTCGAAGGCGAGAGCTGTTCAGCTAGCAGTCCAGCCGGCAGAATTCCACACGAAGGACTGATAGCAAGATTTTAGATTTTACTAATCTTTCCAAATTCGGTCGGATTCGCGAAGAAAACAACGAAGCGGGTTTTCGGGACGTCTACAGTCCTAAGTAGACTAGTGACGCTCCCTGCTAAAACGGCGAGGTCGTAGTTCGTTTCTAACTGGGTTTACATTGTGAACTCAGAAGTTAAGCGAAATTACGACTTTACCGCTGGGTGCAGGCCAGCCGATTGTGAGTCCTACCAGTGGAACGTAGGTACGTCGCCGGCTCGCTGGTTCGCCGGGAACTTTTCTACAGCCGTGTAGGCACACGGACTTTGTAAAAAGGACAATCCCGCGAACCGAAGTCGAACTACGAAGGAAAAGGAGCGTCGATGGAGCCATAGACAGCGGGGTAGTCTGAGGTGGTTTGCTTAGTTGCCAGCCGACGCTAAGCAAATCCGGAGTGATTCGACGGGACGTCGATAGCTCCCTTACTAGGAGACACTAGTAAGCGCCACTTAGACTATTCGTGGTCGGGGGTATCTAGAAGCAAGAATCCCAAGTATTCTCGACTGCAGTCTAGCTACGAAAGGCAGATAGCAAGGAAAGCGAACTGCAAGCGTGAAGATACATATTATTCAACTACAAGTAGCATAGAATTGCACGACTATGGATCCCAACCTAATTAGTCAAAGAGACATACAAAATGAGATACGACGACATGGTGCCTACCAACGTGGGGCATCAGATGGTCAACATGTCTCACATGAACCCGTACAAAACGAGATACGACGACAGCGCTTGTCACGTGACGATCTTCTATGGTTCCTATTGGTATGGTGTCTGTAGTAGGGGAAGCAATCAGTGGCTGACTGAAATATTCAGGGTTCCAGCCAATTTATCACGTTGACAATTATTTGTATTTGAAAAGTAGTATTTGGGACCTGAAGACACGGATCTATTCTTGTAGCGGCACCTTATGATCGGTTTCGAGTAATGAGTATAAGGGGTGAGCACAACAGGTACCTAGACTCAAGTAGGCACGGAGTACTAATGATACAATGAGTTGTTTAGTATGAAAATAGAGTTTAAAGTATTTGTTATGTGGTTTGATTTGATCCAACACCCCGTATACACACTTGGATAGAGGCTGGATAACACCCTGTGTATGGGCAGTGATTAGTTTAAAGGAGAATTGTAAAAAAGTTTGAATATGCTAGTGATTGAATGATAATTGTATAAATGACTGCTTATTAGAGAACGCTCGTACATCAGGTGCTATTTATTTATTTATTTTTATTTATTTATTTATTTATTTAATTGAATACAACACCCTACAGGATAAACCTAGTTAAAGGGTGAGGAGAACAGGCAGAGAGAAAAAATATAATAAGTACAAGTAATATCTATACCTAGGCACTCACAACTTCACAGGAAAGTACAGTAGGTCAGACAAATAGGTACAAAAGTACAGAAAAATTTAAAAGATGCAAAAATAAACTTCAAATACATATACATATACATATATATTTACACATATATACACACATCTACACATACATACACAATTCACAACAAGAGACAGCGATTAATGTAAAAGTATTTCGTAAAATTACAGATTTGGAGGTAAATAATTATTTTTCTTAATTTGAGAAATAGAACAAAAAAGTATATCAAGCGACGCCTCTATATTATTATAATTTCGTATCATTTGAAACATGGGGGATGAGGTCATCCTATTATTTCTGGCACATGGCAAAGTTAACAGATGGTGATTTCTTACATTAAACTGTGGAACCTTAAAATACAACATAGATAGAAGCTGTTCCGATTTAATAAAGTTATGTAGTATTTTATATAAAAATAATACCGAGGAGTTAGTTCTACGGGCAGCCAGGCTTTTAAGACCAAATCGTTGCAACAAAAGCTCATTTGGCGTTCCTCTAGGTACAAATGTGCTGTCAACTTGGAAACTGGCAGATTTCATAAACCGTCTTTGAATGCGTTCAAGGGCATTAATATGAACATTATATATAGGGGGCCAGACACAAGAGGCGTATTCCAGCTTAGAACGGACAAAGGTCTGATATAGCAGCTTGAGAGTATCGATGTTCTGGAAATCCTTACAGTTACGTAGTACAAAACCTAAGCTTCTGTAAGATGATTGAGTAACAACCTGAATATGTTGATTAAATTAATGTCATCTTTGAATCAAATGTCACGCCGAGGTCTTTAACAAACTCAGGTCTAGAAAGAGAAATATCATCCAGCTTGTAGTCATACGAGATCTTGAAAACCTTACGACTATATGACATAATATTACACTTGCTCGCATTTAATGGTAATTTGTTAGTTTGGCACCATTCGCCAATCTTAACTAAATTGGACTGAAGATGTAAACAGTCTTCCAGAGATTCGACATTTATAAAAATCTTCAGGTCATCCGCAAACAGCAAATAATTTACATCTAGGTCGTTCACTATGTCATTGATGAATAAAACAAAGAAAATTGGACCAAGACCCGACCCTTGAGGTACACCAGAAACTTGGCTAAATTCGAAAGATTTATGCCCCTGAATTTGTACATATTGAATTCTGTCCGTGAAGTAAGAGTCGATTAAGTTCAGTATTGGGTTAGAAAATCCATATGAGCGTAACTTACGTAGAAGAATTTTGTGATTGATCCTATCAAATGCTTTATAGAAGTCAGTGTAGAGGACATCTACCTGACTTCTCCGGTCTAAAGCCTCACTGACAAACTGGGTTTTGCAGACAAGGTTCGATACCGTAGATCGCCCAGCAACAAACCCATGCTGAGCTTCAGAAATTAGATGTTGAGTATGATACAAGATGTGTTTTTGCAAAATAGTTTCAAAAATCTTACAGAAGTTGGATAGTATTGCAATCGGACGGTAATTAAGAATGTCATTACGATTTCCTTTTTTAAATATAGGACAAATTCTGGACTTTTTCCATAGATCAGGAAATACAGAAGTTTTCAAAATCGAGTTAAATAGGATGCTAAACGGTTTACTGAAAATATTAGCACAGTCCCGTATTAAAAAAGCTGGAATTAAATCAGGTCCTGAGGTCATATTTGGTTTCATTCTTTTTATTGCAAGTATGATGTCACTCTCGGTTATCACCGATAGTGTAAAAGGATTTATATAGTTGTTATTTGAAAAATCAGGTGCAATAGGGTCATCAGCAACAGTGAATGAGTCGGAGAAATACTTAGCAAATGTGTTAACTATCTCAGAGGGACACTCGATATTTTCATTGTAATACGTCATAGACAGTGGTATAGAAGATGGCTTAGACTTACTGTTTATAAATGTCCAGAACTTATTAGGATTCACCTTTATATCATCCTCAACAGTCTGAGTGTATTCCTTATACGCGGCGGCAGTCAGTGATTTAACTAGAGCTCGGAGTACTTTGAAAGCATTGTAGTCATTTAGTGCTTGACTTCCTTTGTAAGTTTTCCACGCTTTATTTTTTAATTTCATGTTATGTATAATATGCCCATTAAACCACACTGGATATTTTGACGTATTACTTCTTTTTTGAGGAACATGATTAGTTAAGACAAAGTTGTGTTTCATAAGAGCTCGACAACGCTTCGTCGACAGAGCTAACCTTCGCAAGGAAGGACCAGTCTGTTAACATTAATTCTTCATAAAGACCCGGATAATTTGCCTTTTTGTAATTAAAACTGAGACCAATATTATTTTGCATATGTCGATCACTTGAAATAGAAGTTGAGGACAATAATTCGATGTAAAGTGGAGGATGATGCGCGTCCGCTGGCAACATTTCGTCACCTCTAGCGACTGTACATAAAAAGTTGGACAGAACTAAGTCCAAAGTTCTGTTATTAGTGTTACAGATGTTGTTGTATTGTATTAGATTGTAAAACATGTTGAAGTTCCGAAGAGACTCTGACTGCTTACTTAATGACCCTTCCGTGAGAGAGGGAATATTGAAATCACCTAAAATAAATAAATCTGCACCATATAGTACATAGAGAGACTCTAACGAGTCGAATAAAATTTCAAAATCATGTACAGGAGTATTAGGGGGAATATACAACAGTACTATAAAAAGGAATTTGTTTCTTGACTTAATTTTTGCTACAATTATGTCAATTGTGTATAATTCTTCTAGTGCATCACAAATAGAATATACATCAATATAGGATGCCCTAAGATGTTTTCTGATGCCGAGCATCACACCTCCACCGTGTATAGTGTTAGTTTTAGTAAAATTTCGATCTTTACGAAAGACATCAAACTCATTTACGTTAAATAACTCAGAATTATTAACGCTTTCATTTAACCATGTTTCAGTAAATGCCAGCAAATCCATATTCACTATGACTACAAGTGGAAATGAGCAAGTCCCGTGTTTTAGTACATAAACCTCTGACATTCTGATAAAGACAGGCAAGTGGTAATTGTTTACCGGCAGCTACCTTGTTATTTGACTTCCCCGCATCATCCGTTGATAACTGCTATTTAGGATTAAGAATGGTAGACCGGAGTTTGTTAAGTTCCTCATTGTATGCAGTGCAGGACTTATCCCAAACATTATGACTTACGTTTAGTTGCAAATTTGGCCTTTTTTTATTTAAATTAATGCAATTAATACAATTGTCAATGTTAGACTGATAGTTAGATAGTTGATGATTCTGAGCACATCGAGGACAGCAAAACGATTTTGATACAGATTTGGCAGCAATGTGGTGAAAACCACTACATTTGTAACAACGCCTTAATTCGATGGCATCAAAAACTGTGCATAAATTGTACCCAACAAAAACTTTACCTTGAGCCATAATATTGTTATAAGACAATCGATCTACCTGCACTGTAGCTTGATATGCATGTTTGTTCTTTCTCAACGGTTTAAATTGTAATAATTCACATTTACTATCTCCAACAAATATATCCTTATTCTGTGATTTAATGTAGTTCAATAGCGTGGCTTCATTAGTATACTCCGAAATACCCACTACCTTGATCCTCGGATTAAGAGGCATAATCTCTTTGACGTCATAGTTGTCTCCTAATTTTGAGTTGACCAGCTCCCTGAATTTGTTGCTTTCATCCGAATTTGTACAGCTAACCACGATTCCCCTATTGCTAACATTTTTAAGTGCCGATATGGTAATATTAGACTCAACAGGATCTACATTTTTCAACATATCCAATTTAGTGGTGTGGACCTTTTGAGTTCTATCTTTGGGTTGCACAACAAATGAAGGTTTATTTTGAACAGCGGTAGAGTAGGACATATTTTTAGTTGTGGAGTTTAGATCCTTACCGTAGGCTACACCTATTTTATTACAATCCCTGATAACCGGTAGTACTTCGTTGTTCAAGTAAGATTCTGTGTCTTGTTTTATATTAGACATAAACTGCTTAAATTCAGCTTGTATAGACTTTTCGATTTTTGCATGGACTTCATTTATTTTATCACTAATAAGTGCTAAACCCTCGGTGTACTGATTTACTTTGGTTTTGTCTGTTACCTCACACTGCAGGTATCGCAAATAAACAGTAGATTTTTGCACTTTTCAAGGACTGTAAAATCAGTTGGTGTAAGTCCAATACATGTGTGGTGAAACCACTTCCCGCAGGAACCTTCACAGCCCACAAGTCCGTCACTCTTCTTTAATTTACATTTGCCACAGTTGCTCATGTTAAATTACTTTAGATATGTCTGTATATTATATGCCATAACATAAATTTAAAGTCAACCTATGACCAGTTCACCGACGGCCTTCCTAGTATAGGCGAAAATCTGATAAAAACAGTAAACACACGGATAAGACAGCACCTGACTGTAACAAATTGGCACAGGTGACTATCACAAACACTAGAGTATACAGACAACAGTAAGCTGATGCAATACACACTTTAAAATACAATTAAAGAGACGAATTGACACTATAAAAACGAAATTCGAGAGATGTTAAGGCTACCGCAACCGGGCCATACAGCCTGTGAAAAACGGCGTTTTACTTCAATCCCACCGCCTTCATTTTTAATATTTTTTATCCGAATTTTTTTTACCTGAAAATACAAAATTCTATCTATAGATCGACTAGAAAACATTTTCAATTTTGTTCACCAATTTTTCTAAAAAAAATACTAAAAACGGCTCAAAATGGCTCTTTTCAAATGCCTATACCTTCCGTTAGAAAAGGATTTTCGAAAATGTTTTCTAGTCGTTCTCTAGGGAAACCTTTTGTCCATAAACACTCTAAATTTCAATATTTTTCGTTAAGAAATGTAATAGTTACAATTGAATTACGAAACCAATATTTGGACGTAAATAATCGCCAGATTTCAAGAGGAGTTTATTACATAGTGCAGCCGAGCTGTGCCGCGTATTCCCGAGACCAGTGCAGTCAGTGGAGCAATCAAACATACTCGTATCGTATACGTATACCTACCTAGGAGTGCAGGTCGGCTGGAGCGTTTTCCCACAATTTAAGAAATTTACTTAACTTTAAATATATAATAATAATTTAATAATAAATTATTGATTTATTATTAAATAAGGCTAAAAAAAAATTCTCTCTCTCGCATGTAACGATGTATTTAATGGACCATTGTAAAACGATTATTAAAGTTAGGATTATTTTCTTTACGAAAAACCTACATGAAAACATTTGACCTTTATAGGAGCCACTCCGGATGGTCTAGTGTCTAGTGGATGATCAAATTGTGGTGGAGGTAAAGTGCCCCTTTTCCGGCTTTAATATGTGCCCTGGCGAGGCTATTAAACAAAATAAAATTAAATTTTGGACATTTGATTCTTCTAATAATAATTTTAAAATTAACACAAATGATAAGTGGTACTACCAAATTTAAGGGCAACTGCAAATCACTAATCGAAAAGGTTGTATATTTGCAATATGGACAGGCCATAACCAGCCAATGAAAATAGCCTATATAAATAGAAGAAAAGATTTTTGGTTAAAGATGGAACCAAAACTAACAAACTTTTATACAAACTGTATACTCCATGAATTAGTAGATCCCCGTCACACGAGAAACTTACCAATACGGGAACCTGACTATATTCTACAGGCCCAGAAAAGAAAACATGAACCAAAGCAAGAACAACAAGTCAAGAAAAAGAAAGGGAAATCTGTTAGAAGGCAACTTTTTAAGTTATAAGGAGCAAATGAGCAAGTGCATAGTTTTGAAATAAAAGTAAGGTATAATTATATGTATGTGAGCATTCATTGATATTAAAACAAATAAACCGACGGCCCCAGACGAAGATGTCATCCCCTCATAACCAGCCCTCGACCCTCGACGTGCTTTAAGTGTTTATAGTTTATAGTTTTTATGAGAATATTAGGTCCACACGTGTGACTGCTCCAAAGGCAGATTATTATCGAATGAACGCTCGTTTACGATAGACCTTCCTGAAAGTTGTAATTTAGAAATAAAGATTTGTGTTGAACCTCTAGAACAATTTGATTTTAGTTTAATATTACCTAAAATCTAACATGTATGTGTGTAATTTTATTTATTTTTAGTAGTATATTTCAATTTACTTACTTTAAATTACTTATATCTAAATACCCTCAATGGAGAGTATCATAATTCATAATAAAAATTTATAATTTTACGAATATGCAATATAGCTGTCCTGCAAGCTGAGCGCACTTATTTATTTATTTATTTATTTATTTATTTATTTATTTATTTATTTAGTACAACTGTCTAATTCAGGGAGTATACAGTTTTTATAAAAGTTTGATAGTTTTGGTTCCATCTTTAACCAAAAATCTTTTCTTCTATTTATATAGGCTATTTTCATTGGCTGGTTATGGCCTGTCCATACTGCAAATATACAACCTTTTCGATCAGTGATTTGCAGTTGCCCTTGAATTAGGTAGTAAACTCCCAATTACAGAACAGGGAAAAACAATATGTTCAAGCTTATGTTCTCTTTATGCTGTGGATATGTTATACTGTATTTTTTCCTTTTACTACTACAAATAAATAAAATTACATAGAAATATATTACTGTTATTTCAAAAGTGTTGCGGGTGTATTTGCTGATTTGCTCCTTATGTGAAGCCGCCGAATATACCGGGTCCCACCGGGAACCAAATCAATGTATATATCGAAAACTATTCATAGGAAAATTTTGAAAATTTGACAGTATACTAATGTCGATGGGTGCAACTCGCCTAAGATATTTTCAAGGTGGTGGCACTTCCGGTTATACTGGAAGTAGGTGTCAACTTGCCTATTTTCAATGGAATACACTATACAGGGTGTTACAAAAGTCCGGGCCGCTACTTCAGGAGCATATTCTGCACATTAAAATAAGAAAAATGTTCAAATATATTTTTTCTCTAAATTGCCGCCTAACGGAGATATGACCTTTTGAAGATGGCGCCTCTAAAGTGGTTTTTTTAGTACAAAATTACCAAATTTTATCAGTGACACAACGTCAATCTCTGGCAGATATTGTCAAGTACAATTGTTTTCTTTACGATCAGTTTGTATGGCCAACTTATTTTTTCTTATCCAAATTAGTTAGAATTTCGAAGACGGGATAGGATTATTTAAACGCTTTTTTCTCGGAAACGGTTACTTTTAGCGACTTTGAGAAAGAGTACATTTTTTGTATGAAAAATGTTGCTTTTTACGATTATGGCACTTTCGTGTCGAAATTTTGCAATACAAAAAAGTTACGGCAAAAAATAATCGCGGGCACCCCCTACACACCACGCTACTGCTTATTTAAAAAAATCTGTTACATGAGAATATGCCTAATCCAATTCTTTAACTGCTTGCCCAATTTCTTGACTTTGCGACTAACCGTTAGTAGTAGTAGTAGCAGTGGGGCGGCCAAGACCTGGCAAGTAGACCGCAAGCGGGCCCTTTTTACCTACCCCTGTCGTCCCTACCTAGCTTCATCACCTCTTCCCTCATTGAACCTACCCGACCTTCTAATGTAGGTCAGAATGTCGGTCCATTCAAGGGAACTAACCTCTTCCCCTTGCAACTCCCCGGCCCCCCAGACGTCGTGTCTCAGTCTGCCGAAAGCCGCGCACTCTGCCAAGAAGTGGGAAGGCGTTTCATCGCCCTCCCCACACTTTGGGCAGATAGGGTCTCCCTCAACACCTATCAATGATAGATGATAGATGTCTTCTAAGCCTACAATGACCCGTTAAAACTCCCACCAACTGGTTTAGAGCCTTCCGGCTACGACTTAACAGCCAGGCCGTCTTGGTCTTGCTTGGCTCCACTATAAAGTTGCGAGCCTGTCTACAGCCCCCACTCGTTCTCCACTGTTTACTTAGTGTCTCATGAGCCCAATCGTTAAGAGCTATGTTGACCTGCCTCCGTGTAATGCCTAAAATCGGTTCTGGTCCCTGGCCGGGTCCCTGAGATCCGAGTCGAGCCAATTCATCGGCCCTTTCGTTCCCCGGGATTCCACTATGACCTGGTACCCATACCAATTTGACCTCTTTTCCTCTGGCCAACTCCTCCAGGGTATCTCCGTACTCTTGGACAAGGGCGGATCTTGTCCTTGGAGATGTTAAAGCCTTTAAGGCTGCCTGACTGTCGGAGCAGAAGTAAATATTTTGCTCCGGACAGTTCCTTACTTCCTCCTTGTTTGCTGCCATTAGGATAGCAAAGACTTCAGCCTGGAAGACTGTGGCATACGAACCCAGTGCAAAACTTTGCTGCACGCCCCTATCCTCCACATAAATTCCTGCCCCTGAGAACCTGTCCGCCACACGAGAACCATCTGTGTAGCAGACCAGAGAATCAGGGGGGAATTTAAACTGATCCTGCTTCCATTCCTCCCTCTCTGGAAATATAACGGCATATTTCCTCTTTAATCTGAGACGGTCTTTTGCTTCAGTTACTCTGATGGCAGATATGGGTATTTCCCTCTCCGCCATCTGTGCAATTGCCGCGTGACCGGTATTTCTTCCTCCCGCCTGCTAGCTTTCTGAGTCCCGCATTCTTAAGTAGGCCGTCATTGCCTCCCTCATTATCCATGTGGGTAGGCTTGGCAGCCCTAGCAGGACTTCCAGGGCAGCTGTAGGTGTCGTCCTCATAGCACCTGTAATTCCTATGCAGGCAAGTCTTTGCACCTTTGTCAGTTTCTTGGACACCGTTACCCGGCCGACGCTTGGCCACCAGACCAGGGCACCGTATTGGATCCTCGATCTAATTACCGTAGTGTATAGCCAGTGCAGCATCCTAGGACTGAGACCCCAATTCCTGCCTACTGTTCGTCTTAGTTGCCAGAAGGTGGCCGTTGACTTTTGAATAATTTTGTCAACATGTGGTCCCCAGGTCAACTTACTATCTAGGGTCACCCCTAGGTATTTCACCTCTCCCACGAGTGTCAGAGTTTCTTGATACATAGTGGGTGCCCTGAATTCCTCTAGTTTTCTTCTTTTTGTGAAAAGGATCATCTCAGTCTTCCTAGGGTTGACTGACAGACCCATCTCATTACACCACCTTTCAATTATCTTACAGGCTACCTGCATTCTATCACAGACCACGTTTAAAAAGCGACGAGCCACTAGGACTAGTCCGTCGTCTGCACAAGCTTGCGTATAGAAGCCTTGGGAGGTAAGGCGCCTCAAGAGACCATCCATCACAAGACACCATAGGTGGGGCGATAGGCAGCTGCCTTGCGGGCAGCCCGCCCCTCTCACCTCCATGTCCAGATGGCAGTCCCCTAAGACTGCGCTAACCCTCCTCTCTTCCAGCGCTGATCTTACCCATCTGACCATTGTTACTGGCGTTCCTCTGGCCTGAAGGGTATCACAGATAGTTCTACTCCTTGCCTTATCGAAGGCTCCTTCTATATCGAAGAACACTGTAAGGGCAACCTCTTTGAAATTAAGTGCCCTTTCCACTTTATGCACAAGATTATGCAGAACTGTCTCTGTGGACCTCCCTCGCATGTATGCGTGCTGATTCTCATGGATAGGGTGTCTAGTTAACACCCCCTCCATCAAAAACCTGTCTACAATTTTCTCTAAAGTCTTAAACAAGAATGATGTAAGACTGATTGCTCTAAATGATTTCGCAGTCGTGTAGTCCCCTTTTCCCGCCTTGGGAATGAAGACCACTTTGGCTGCTCTCCAGGCTTGGGGAACATATCCCAGCGTAGACTGGCTCGAAAGACCCTCCTTATGTATGGTAGGAGGATATCCAAGCCCTTCTGCAATAGCGCCGGGAAGATCCCATCCGGCCCTGCTGCCTTGTATGGGTTGAACTCGTTTACTGCCCAGGTTATGGTGCCATCCTCGATCACTCCCTCGGCAAAATGCCAATCCCCCTGGGGTATTGGTTCCACCATGGGTGCAATCGTGGCTTCACCCTCTCCCGGGAAGTGTTTTTCCAGCAGGAGTTCCAGCGACTCCTTACTGCTGGTAGTCCAAGTCCCATCTTGTCTCTTCAATGACCCTATTTTCTCCCTTGTTTCGCAGCTAAGTATTTTCATCAGCCTAGCTGATTCAGGCAGGGACTCCAGTTCACTGCAGTATGCCCTCCAGCTAGACCTCTTGCTGCGTCTAAATTCCTTCTTAAAATTCTTCCTTGCTGCCTTATATTCGTCCCATGAGGTCTCCGTCCTTCCCTTGACAGCTCGGTTCAGAGAGCGCCTGGTCGCCTGGCGAAGATCCTCGAGGGACCTATTCCACCAACGAGTTCTGCGCTCCCTTACTGCCTTGAGCGGACATGATTCCTCATAGGCCGATACTATTTGGTTACTCAGTGTATTCACTTCTTGTTCTAACTGTTCTGGAAAGGCAATTTGGTCACTTTGATTGCCGTTGTGGCCTCCTAAGTTAATCCTATACCTCCCCCAGTCAGTCGCTCTCGGATTTTGTCGTTGGACGATTTTTGGTTGGTTGAATTTCATCTCGAATCTGATCATTCTATGATCAGACGCCGAGATGTCCTTCATTACCCTCCATTCCGAGATTTCTTCCTCTAGGCTTTGAGACACCAACGTAATGTCAATCACCTCTTGTCTGATGCGGTTGACAAACGTTGGCTCTCTTCCTCTGTTTACTACCTGTAGGTTTGTAGACACCAGATATTCCAACAGCGCCTCCCCTCGGGCATTAGTATCCCTGCGACTAACCGTTAACTTTTTGTAATAAAAAAACCACTTTAGAGGCGCCATCTGCAAATGGTCATATCTCCGTTAGGAGGCAATTTAGAGAAAAAATGCATTTGAACATTTTTCTTATTTTAATGTGTAGAATGTGCTCCTGAAGTAGCGGCCCGGACTTTTGTAACACCCTGTATATTATTTTATTTCTGGATTCTACGTAAATTTCTAAACATATTTCATGTAGGATGTCCTATACCTATCTTCAACTGTTTTTGAAATATTGACAGGTGAATATTGACATTTTGCAACGTTTTACACCCTGTAAAATCCAAACGATTGGAGATCAAGCAAAACAGTTTGCACATTCCTATTTTACCTTTTCATAAACTATCGTCTGACACTAATTTCAGATTTAGCGAGAAATTAAAAATTTCCTGAAAATTTCGAAAATATTTAAGTTCAATTTCTATATTTTAGGCGAGTTGCAGCTATCGATGTTAGTATACTGTCAAATTTTGAAAATTTTCCTATGAATAGTTTTCGATATATAGATTGATTTGGTTCCCGGTGGGACACCCTGTATATCGGAATCGGATGGACGCGACGGTATGTAGCGGAAAATAGAAAGTAGGTAAACTCTTTCTAATATCAGCTGACACATTAAAAAAAATTCCGACAAACGACGCACGTGCGTAAATAAAGAGGCCGCCATCGAAGTGCAGGTGTTTCCTTTGTCGAAATTTTTTATAATGTTTCAACTTATATTAGAAAACTACATGTATTGTTACACCCAACGCACATTCACGCGACGGCAATGTAAAAATCCGCTAATAGTCTGTCCGTTCGTCGACTACGTACTGTTCGTCGGATTGCGATAGATATGGATTTATTTTTAACTGCATGTGTTTTTATGTGATAAGCGAAATTATTATTATTGTTATTATTACTTTTACTATTATTATTATTATTATTAGCTTGGCTACATGCCAAATCAAAAATTTCAAAAATAAATATAAATTCTTTATTTTCTTATTTGCCTGCTTACCCACTTTATAATTTTATAAAAAGGGATTATGTTAAAAAATGCAATTCGCCATCTAAATATCACTTAGGTTCATTCATTAGGTTTCAAAATATCCTGCAAAGTAGAATTCATCACCTATTATTTATTATTAATTATTAATTATTAGTCATTATTAATAGTAATATCAGTAACAACCAATATCACAGTTATACTGGTTGCAACTCTAGGAGAGCATCGAATTTCCAATGCAGTATTAATTTTTAATTCTCCTATGTATTCAGCCGTTTTGTGCTTGCTATCCGGACTGTACTCGGAATCAGTTATGTGCGTTCTAGTGGTGGGGTACCTGAACGATATGAAACGGCAAAAATCGTACACGTGCTTGCGCTCCCGGTGCTCTTAATAAAGAACACAACTACAGCACACATCAATCGGACTATTCACTAATGCAGGTTGATAGGAAAGGTAAATGAAACTCGAACTTACAATTGTATAAAAGAATTGGCGAAAATATCCGTACGTAGCTTGTGTTCTGGATATCTTCTTCGTAGGCAGCTTGCTTGGTGATTGATGCGAGTGAGGCACAACGACACTAACGTAGATATCGGGGCCTTTGAAGATGTCTCACGTCACTCTTAACGCGGACAGACGGGTATTACACGACGCGTTTCACTAGGAGACGGTTGTCCACTGAGGCACTTGTCACTACACGCCACTTCGCTCTTAAAGCAGCCGACTTATGCTTATCAGACGCAGCCCGCACCCACTAGGACAATTTGGAACACTTTGAAGAAGCTTTGGTAACGTTAACTACACCTGGATATTGACTGTCTCTCTCGGGGCCGCTATGTATCGGCTTATATACTTTTTGTGGCTTCGCAAAATTCGATTTCTAGATTTTCGCGATTGTTCGAAGATAGAAATTGTTAATTTGTGGGCTTTTGCGATAATATTAGAAATTGAAACTTGGGGGTGTGATAGGGGATGAAATGATCTATCGATGAGTACAAGTACGATTTTGATCGGGCAATTAGAAGTGAAGATAATTGAAGTTTTTCGATGGCATTTCCAGAACAATTCGCGAAGCGACGGCGATCGTTCAGGAAGATGTTTTAAAGTTTGCGGAATTATTGGGATTTGGGTAATGATATTGGTATTGATTGGAGACCATTGGGCATCGTCTCCTGAGTACACTGAACTTTGTCCCGTTGCGCTAAGTGCAGCGGTTACAGAGTAATTAGCGTAATTAGTTTGTGGACGTGGCTTGTGCATTTTAGGAATGGGTGCTTGTAACTCGGAGACGGGAAAAGCTATGAAGATACGACTTTCACTGTTGGATAGAGAATAGATGAAAGTATAATCTGTGAGACATTGAAGTAAATCGGATTAAGGGTTTGAAAGTTATGAATTAAATTAGAAAAGTGGGTGGAGCTTTGTTGTTTACATTCAAGATCCGGGCTTCTAGAAAAGATCCGGGAAAGTTAAAAGTACCAACGCGTTCAGTATTTAAAGTTATGAATGTACAGGGTATCCACCTAGTGCGCGTAAGTCCAATATCTGGGTTAATAAAAGAGATAACTTAATTTTTTTTTCAACAGGGTTGTCTAATATCCCGAGCTGCACAAAATGAAAATATATTTACATATTCAGGGTGTCCAGTTTTTCCTGGACAGGTAACAACTTCATTTTTTTAAATGGAAACCTATATTTTTTATGGCATTATCGAATTCTACGTAAAAAATTAGTGGGACTTTGTGCTTAACACTGCTATTGAAATATTGATAGTTTTCGAGATATTTGACTTTTAATTTTTTTTTCTTATGTTTCGTCACTTTTAATAGTTGACATAATTATGGTTGTATGACAGCTAGAAATTATTTTTTTTCAGAAACTGTAGAGTGAAGATGGCTCTTTCGAAAAACGTATGAAAAGTTGACCTGCGATATACAGGGGGCAACAGAAATCGTGCCAAACCTGATGGTTTAAAATTTAAAAAATCTCGACTTTTTCAAATGGAACACCCTGTGTTTTATGATTTCATTAGATGCCTTTCTGTAGACTCTACAATTTTATAATAGCTTTCCCTATACCTAAGTTGCGTAGTTTTTGCAAAAAACCCACTTTTATGAAAAATACCCGATTTGCGCACTTCTTTGACGGAAAAAATATTGTAAGGCTATTTATTTTTATAAAATGTATTAGTTTACACTTCTTAAAATAAATAACTGAAAAATTTAGATAATTTCAGTTTAATAAACAAGTCTTTATGGAAAGTTACCATTTATTTGTAAATAAAAGTAAAAAATCATAAAAGCTCTACATGTAATTAAGAATTAGCAAAACTGGCGTATGCTTTAGAAGAAGTTCATGGGAATTATTTGCTAGCAGCACGTATTTATAGAGATTCCCACGTGCTGACTGTTTTGAAAATGTGAAAGAAAGATTTGAAAGAACAGCAAATGGGAATTATGAGAAAACTACCAGGAGACATGGGAGTAACAACGATAATATTTAGTTTAATGTTGTGGTTTCTGCTGTTGAAAATCCAAAAATATTAGTATCAGAAAATCAGTAGAAATCTTGGAGTTTTCAAAAGCTCGACAAATAAGATATTGAAGAAGTTTCATACGTATCATATTGAAAACCAAACGGTGTTACCGTAGTTAGAAAAATTATTAGTGAAATGGATGAATATACATAGAGTATTGAAAAAAGAATACGCAATGCTCATACAAGCAAGCTAACTTAAAGTAAATGCTCAAAATGTCCACCGTTGTTTTCAACACAAAGCATTAATCTACGACGAAAATGAATGCGAACATTTCTTAACATTTCGGGCGTTATGGTTAGAAACTCATTTTGGATCTTTTCTTTCAAGTCTTGCATATCCGTTGGTGGTACTTCGTATACTCGCTCCTTGATATAACCCCACAAGAAAACGTCCAGAATATTTAAATCAGGCGAACGTGCAGGCCAAGGAACTGGACCACCACGACCTAACCACTTATTTGGATATACGTGGTTTAGGTGTTCTCTAATCTGAAATATGAATAGATAATAGGAAAAGTACTACAACAATAAAATAATCACAGTACCGCCAAAGTGGAATGTGGAGGGGCACCATCATGCTGAAACCATTGTTGAACCAAATAATCAGCGGGCATATTCTGTAGCTGTAGAAGGGGAAGTTCGTTTTGCAAAAAATGCAAATACACATTGGCATTTAAATTGCCTTCAAAAAAGTACGGTCCAACAATATGTTCTCCACAAATTCCAGCCCACACGTTCACTTTGAAACGATGCTGATTATCTAGTACCCTCAATAATCTTGGATTATTGTCAGCGTAGTGATGAAAGTTGCGACGATTGGGTAAGCATGTGTTTGAAAATGTTGATTCGTCAGTAAACAAGACATTCATAAAAAAGTTTGGACTTTCCTGAATTTTATACAATGCCCAGTGGCAAAATTGCAGGCGGTTTAGGTGATCTTGAGTTAACAGTGCTTGATGGTTTTCAATATGATACGGATGAAAATTATTCTTCTTCAGTATCTTGTTTGTCAAGCTTTTGGAAACTCCAAGATTATTACTGATTTTCCTGACACTAATATTTGGATTTTCAACAGCAGACGCCACAACATTAAACTGAATATCGTCATTGTTACCGTCATGTCTCCTGGTAGTTTTCTCATAATTCGCATTTGCTGTTCTTTCAAATCTTTCTTTCACATTTTCAAAACAGTCAGCACGTGGAAATCTCTGTAAATCTGGATTATTTGCTTTGTAAATACGTGCTGCTAGCAAACAATTTCCATGAGCTTCTCCTAAGGCATAAACCATTTTCACTAATTCTTCTTTTGAATAGTTCATTGTATGCACGCTTAGTACTTACTCTAAACTCGTACGTGAATATTCAGTAAAAGAAGAAATGACATGTAAACTGATTGTCACAAATTTTATTGCGTGACAGACGCTCACTGCGTTTTTCCCAAGAAAGGAACGTGCGCAAATCGGGTATTTTTCATAAAAGTGGGTTTTTTGCAAAAACTACGCAACTTAGGTATAGGGAAAGCTATTATAAAATTGTAGAGTCTACAGAAAGGCATCTAATGAAATCATAAAACACAGGGTGTTCCATTTGAAAAAGTCGAGATTTTTTAAATTTTAAACCATCAGGTTTGGCACGATTTCTGTTGCCCCCTGTATATCGCAGGTCAACTTTTGATACGTTTTTCGAAAGAGCCATCTTCACTCTACAGTTTCTGAAAAAAAATAATTTCTAGCTGTCATACAACCATAATTATGTCAACTATTAGAAGTGACGAAACATAAGAAAAAAAAATTAAAAGTCAAATATCTCGAAAACTATCAATATTTCAATAGCAGTGCTAAGCACAAAGTCCCACTAATTTTTTACGTAGAATTCGATAATGCCATAAAAAATATAGGTTTCCATTTAAAAAAATGAAGTTGGTACCTGTCCAGGAAAAACTGAACACCCTGAATATGTAAATATATTTTCATTTTGTGCAGCTCGGGATATTAGACAACCCTGTAGAAAAAAAAATTAAGTTATCTCTTTTATTAACCCAGATATTGGACTTACGCGCACTAGGAGGACACCCTGTATGTATGCAAAGTTTTAAGATGAATGGTTGAAATTTGAAAAAGTTATTTTATTATTTTTTATTTGATTTTATGAAATAGACTCGCAGCTCATACCTAGTTTCTGAGATGCTTACTTTGGAGTTTGTTAACCGATTTGCAAGCTGTAAAATTTAATTTTGGGGTTTTCAGACCTCTAGTTTTCGAATCTTTTGTTCTTTTCGCGAAATTTTGATTTCTAAGGGGAATTTCGTGACACGCCCCCCCTGGAAAAAGGCGTAAGGTCGGATATTTTCGCCGCGTTTGTTTGATTTATTGATTTCTTCTGAATACGAGTTAACAATTGATTTAACAATGTTAGAAAGTTTGGTTTTGAACAATGTTTGAACTTAAACATAAATTTCTGGTATTTGATAACATACGTAAACATAACTTAACTGGATAACTTAATGTACTACTTTTGCTAGAACAATATTTATAAATGATTCTTAAATACTAGAGATTACATATCTTAATCTAAGTTAATGTACATACATCTAAAGTAACTGTCGTCTCTTAGTGCGTTCTGTAGGGAAACACAACACTTCACTGATTTAGAAGTCCTTTCTTCTTCAAGAGGTTGATTGATTGTTGGTTTTGGTGATGGATTTCTGATGGCAAATCTTACCCGTCGACCCCGACTCATCATAGGTGGCCCTATGATTTCCCCAGATGGTTCCGTACGTGGCTCGTCCACTGGAGGGTTCGTTTCAGTGTTGGGTGGTGGATTACAGTCTCCTGATCCTCTCGGCTCTTCGAGAGGAACGATATTGCCTTCCGGTGCAGGTCTAATATCGTCTACGTGGATTCTGGTGTTTCTTCCATTCTTGTCCACCTCGTACACCTCGGGCGAGAGTTGGGTCGTGACTGTGTGTGGACCTGACCAGGTGTTCTCGAACTAGCTCTTGAGTGGAGCACCCTCACGGGTCATTACTCTTTGCCCCGCGTGAAAGGTGACCTGGGTCAGCCTGTTTTCGTCGTAGTTTTGTCTTGTGAATTGAAGTTGTCTTCGATGAATGTTTGGCATTCGAGTCGGCCTGGGGACTCGTCGTCTTCGTTCGTCTATGTATTCTGGGATTTCCCATTCTCCCTCTCTTGGGAGCGGGTATCCTAGGAGTGCTTCTGCAGGAGATAATCCAGTGGCGGAGTTCTTCCTGCCTCGGAGGATGTGTAGTGCTCTGTGAATTTGGAGGTCCCAGTTGTGGCGACGTCTTTGATTGTGTAAGAGTGCCCTGAGAACTTTTGTCAATTCTTGGACTCGTCTTTCGACGGGATTTGCCCGTTGGTGATATACTGGAGAATAGTATGCTTGGATTTGGTGCTGTCTGCACAAGTCCAGGTATCTTTGCCCTTGGAAGATCCTGGCGTTGTCGAATATGATAACTCGAGGGTATCCATATCTGGCGAATACCTCGGTCTCTAAGAATTGGATGATCTGTTGGGCTTCGATGAATGGATAGGCTTCGACGAATGGATAGGCTTTGGCTTCTACCCATTTGGTAAACGTATCAGTTGCGACGATGATGTATTTGTTCTTTCTTGGTGTCTCATGATAGGGTCCAAGTATATCTATACTTATGACCTCGAATGGTTCGGTTGGAGTTCTTGGTCTTAGTGGAGCTTTCGGTTGTAGTCTGTGTGGTTTGATGGTTGCACAGATTAGACATTTACGGACGTAATCCTGCACCTTCTTTGTCATGTTCGAGAAGTGATACCGTCGGCTTATCTGGTTCATTGTTTCCAGATAACCTGGATGTGCCTGTTCAAGTGTGTCATGATGGTAATAGATTGTTCGTTCAATCAGGGTTGAAGGTACTACTAGTCGATCTCCTTCGGGAGTGGCCTTGTACAAATGGTTCTCTTTAACCGAGCACCCCTGTAGTTCCTGACGCTCTCTATTCGTCAGGTCCAGTTAGTCCATGGCTTGTCGTCTGATTATGAGGACTTGGATGTCTTGATCTTGTGTTTGACCCTGTTTGATTTCTTCATGAAAGTCAAGTAATGTTAGGTTATTGATGGGATAATATATGCGATCCTCTGATAGAGCGTCAGTAGGATTTGGTGAAGGATGTCTGCTCCGGTAGTCTGCGAATTGATTTTGTGATCCAGGGCAGTGTTCAACTGTGTAACTGTACTCTTGCAGTAACAGCGACCAGCGTGTCAGTTTGGCTTTTGTATCTTGGCACTTGTTGAGCCATTCTAGGGCTTTACTGTCTGTGCGTAGTATAAAGTGTTGATCTTGAAGAATGTTCTTATATTTCTTGATGGCTGACAACACAGCGAGTACTTCGAGCTCATTGATGTGCAGCTTCTTTTCCGAAGGGTTCAAGGCACTGCTGTGATATGATATGATTTTCTTAGCGCCGTCTACTTCTTGATATAGCACGGGGGCTAGGCCAGTTGTTGATGCGTCTGTTTGCAATATGAATTGTTTGGTATAGTCCGGCCGACTTAGCTGTAGAGGTTCTGTTACTGCTTGTTTGAGGGCGTCGAATGCCTCTTGGTGCTGACGGGTCCATTTGTATCTTTGATCTTTTCTTAGCAAGTCAGTTGGAGGATTGACTAGCTTAGCTGCGTTTGGTATGTATTCACGTACCCAGTTCAATAGTCCTAGAAAGGCTTGTAGTTGCTTCCTGGTATTGGGTACTGGATACTCTTTTAGAGATTGCAGATGTTTTTCTTGAGGCCGGGTAGTCTGGTCCGTTATGTGGTACCCCAGGTAGTCCAAGTCTCTCTGAGCGATGATACACTTCTCTGGAGATGATACACTTCTCTGGAGACCTTCAAGTTGTGTAATCGTAGTCTTTCAAACATCATGACCAGATGTGCCTTATGTTGGTCCAGAATGTCACTGTATATGATTATGGCATCTAAATATACATGTACGAAGTTGTTTATATATGTACTGTACAAGTACTTGCCGAACCATCAAGTTTTGAAAGGTCGAAGGCGAATTTTTCAAACCGAAGGGCATTACCGTGAATTGGTAAGAGGCTCCATCAGGAGTCGAGAATGCGGTGTATGGTTTGGATGTTTCTTCAAGAGGGATCTGCCAATATCCACTCTTCAAATCAAGAGTTGTGAAGACGGTGGAATTTCCAAATTCTTTTAGTATGTCATGTATCTTGGGGAGTACTGCTGCCTCATCTATAGTGATGGCATTTAGCTTTCGGTAATCGACGCAAAATCTTGGTTTCTTGTCTGGCCTTTCCACAATTACTGGTGGTGAGCTGAATGGAGAGTTGGATGGCTCAATTACTCCTAACTCCAACATCTCTTGAACTTGTTCGTCCAGGATCCTTTTCTTGTGAGGTGACAATGGATATGGTCGCTGGTATACTCTTTTGTCAGAAGTTAGTCGTATGCAGTGCTGGACGGTTTGAGTGGTCGCTTTGCCAGGATTGTAATTGAGCAAGTCTGCAAAGGACTCAAAGGTTTCAGTCAATTCAGTTGGTACAGATAGTGTCTCTGGTAGTTGAGGATTCTCTTCCTGTTCCTTTTGCTGTGTCAACCAAAAAACAGTTTGTCTCTTTTCTTTGCCTATGTATATGCACTTTCTGACAAAATCGATTATGGCATTTTCCTGAAGTAGGAAGGGCATGCCTAAGATCATGTCTTCATTTAAGTCGGTGAGTATTTGGTAGTTAACATTGTAGTTTGCGTCACCAATGATACATGAGGTGGTGATGGATCCTCCTGATTCTATCACTCCTTCACCTGAGGCTAGTCAAAATTGTCTCGGTGTAGTCTCGTCCTCAAGGGTAGAATCTTGTGGCAATACTCTTTGGCTGATTAGGTTACAGGATGCGCCTGTATCAATCAGTGCTTCGCAGCATTGGTCGCCGATCTGTAGTCTAATTCGGGGTATCGTGGTAGTGACCATGCAGTTGAAGGTCGGTGGGTCAGTCTGGATTCCGACTTCCTGCATGGGTGGTTTCTTGGTGGGCTCTACTGACGCTGGCGCCGCTCGGCCGATGGGGCTCGGGACGTCGTGGAAGGAGTAGGCGATAGGAGTAGGCGGTAGGTGTTTCGGTTCTCCTGTTGTCGCGCGGCTCTTGCGCTGGGGCCGAGAACTTCGGAGGAATTCCCTGAGTGCCGCGACTCTCTGGGGCCCTGCTGGAGTTTAAATGTTGTTTGTTGTAAGGATTTCGCGGACAATCTCTGTGGAAGTGCCACTCTCCACAGAACTTGCAGGGCGTATAGGGACGCGCTGCTTCTGTGGCTGGCTGTCTGTTGTACTCGCGTCGAGCTGGTTGTGGACTCTTCGCGGTGGTTCTCACTCCAGGGTTACCACCTGGCATCCAGCTCCCTGACAGCCTCCTGTTAGTGGCCAGTAGAATAGCTATGCCGATCGTGCTCCAAAATTCAAGATGGCGGCTGGAGCAGGATCGGCATAGCTTTTCACCGATTACGTCACAGTCCAAGTAGGCTGGCAGGTGCCACGCTTCACATCGCGTCTCGACACTGTTCGGTAGATGTTGATGAGCTGTACTTATTTATTATCATAATTTGAATTTATCTTGGGTTAATGATCTAAATAAAATACTGCAATATATAAAATCATTTATTTTGTTTATTACAATTCATATACAATAAAACGTGTTACAATACATTGTTCTTATTAATCCAAGAATTATGTTTATCATCATAACCTAACCATTTGACAAATACTTTATTTCCTTTTTTTCGTAACACCTTTTCAACTAAGTAGGCGTCAGGATGTTTTACTTTTTGTAACTCTAGTTCATAGAACCCTCCTTTTATTTCTTCACCACTCTCATCCTTCAATAAATATGTTGTGGGATTGCTTAATTTTATTTTCCTAATAATAAAAATTTCACTAGACCAATTCGGTGTATACCCTTTCTTAAAAGCTTCTCTATATTTGCTAATCCTCACATGCTCGCCTACTTTAAATTTTGTTATTCTGTCAGCTAGTTTTAAATGAGAGTATGTTGACTTTAATATAGATTTCTCATTCCTTGATGTGATTTTGTTTGGTTTTAACTTTATTGTAGAATGAACTGTATTGTTGTATTTATCAACAATTTTATCTAACAGATGAATCCAATTATACGTCCCACCTAAACTAAAAGCGCGCCAAAGCATATTTTTTATAGTTCTAATAACTCGTTCCACCATAGAAGCCTTTTTTGTACTGTAAACGCTGTAGTGGTTAATATTATACTTTTTCATGAGTTTCCTGAAATTCTCATTATAGAATTCTTTTCCCATATCTGTTTGTAGATTTTTTGGAATCTTCTTAAGGTCTCGCAGAATTTTATTCATCGCATTTGTAACATCCTGGGCGGATTTACTCTTTAGAGGCTCTGTCCATATAAACTTAGAGAAGCAATTAATAACGATTAGCACATATTTATACCCTTTATTTTCTGTTGAATATGGTATCAAATCAATTAAATCGGCTTGTATTAAGTCGTTCAGGCCTTTTATTACGGTTCTACGTCTTTTGAAATTGATTCTGGCAGGCTTGTGTAGTTCATTGACAATATCTTCTTTTACACTTCTTGTTGCATATTTATTCAATTTGTCAGGAGATTTCATATTGGATTCCAACTAATATTATAGTATGCATTCCTCCTTCTTATATATTTAATCCCACAGGAACTCGTATAAAGAATTCTGCAAATAAATTACTATTCGTAGTTTGCGAATCCTTTTCTCGAAACGAGATATTGTCACCGCGACGTAACTGTACGTTGACTAGTTCTGTCAAGTTAAATTCCTTCTCATTTATAATAGTTATGATATCATTAGGGTAACCCAGTACATATTCAATCATAGCTGACTCGTAGAAGAAAACGTGGCATGTTTTTATATTAGATATTAGATATTTCTTACTATTTTCTTGAAAGGCCCCGGACTCAAATGTTAAAATAACATTATAATATAGTTCCTTCACTATGTTTTCTGCAATGTTTGTAGACATTACATCAAAATCTTCATGATCCTCAAAGGAGTGTTGTGGTTGACTTATGTGTCTACCAAATTTATCGATTGTCATTTTTAAGCTAGTTATAAGTTTCTTCTTATTACTCAATAATTTTAGATTCACGCAACTCTTCGATAATAGACACGATCTCGTTAGTGTGACCTGTATGACCAGCGGTTTGAGATGAAACTAAAAGCCGTAATCTATCAACAAGTTCATTAGGATCGTCCCAGTATACGTAATCTATTGGACTATTCGAGGCTTCCAGTAACATACCAAGACCCAATCTCTTTCGAGTTAGAGGTTGTATGCTACGAGGTCTTCGTGGTGTTAGTGGTTGTATGGTCAAAGCGGATATGATTTTCTTATATTTGTAAGATCCATTACCCTGAATTTGTTCATTTTCAGAGTAGTTTCTTTTTTCTTAGTAGTCTAGCTCTATGAACACTAACAATGATGAATAAAGTGAACAGAACGTATCTCTCTTTATATATGTATGTAATGATCAAATCCCTTTCTATATCTACCATTACTTATATCACTATCCTTATCAATCACCATAAAACCATATTTGTCTTTCCAGCATAGTGAACACATTTCTTTAAATTTATTAAAATTCATGTCGGTATTAATGTGATCTTCATATATGTGCTTCAAATTTAAGTCATCTTGTTTGAAGACTACCAATATATTTGCGTTATCACGTATTAGATGTTTTGGAATACGTGTATAAGTTTGACAGAGATAAAAACAATCTACTTCTTTATGACGTCCCATACTGAAGTAATCTCTCATAACATTTTGTTTATCACAGGCTACATCATCAAAAATAAATATTGAATTTTGTTTTACATCTTCAGGAGGCAGAATGTTGTCACAATTATTGAAGGAGTAGTATCCAATTCCTTTTATGGGTTTTAGAAGCTCTTCTAAATATTGATATTTTGACTGATAGACTTAGAGAAAATATAAATGTTTTCAAACTTCAATCCATTAGGATGCTCAATCAAACTAATCATAATATTAGTTTTACCACAGTTCGATGGACCGACAACCAGGCAACGGATTGTGGATGGTAACAGTTCTCCATGTCTCTTCAAGATTTTCTTTTCTTTGATATCACTATTGTTAATAGGTAAAACTGTTGATTGTTTTACAATGCGCATGACGGAGGCAATACTTCAAATAAAGCACAGTCTATGATTATTTATATATATATAGGATGATGATACTAATATTATATCATTTGTGAATCGTTTGTAGTGCCAAATGCTTAGAACAGCTAAAAAGTCAGGCAGCGGTATATTGGACTCTATTATAAATAAATTACCAGTAGAGCTCCATATTCCGGGATATAAATTTTGTGGTCCCGGTACAAAACTTGCGAAGAGGTTAGCAAGAGGTGATATGGGTATTAATGGTCTAGACGAAGCTTGTAAACAACACGACGTGGCTTATAGCAGAGAGAAAGACTTGGAACAACGCCATAAGGCAGATCAAATTTTAGGTGAGAAGGCGGTGGACAGACTTAAGTCACCAAACGCATCCATAGGAGAAAAGGCAGCAGCCTTAGCTGTGGCAACAGCAATGAAAGCTAAAGTTAAATTAGGAATGGGATGTGGTAACAAAAAAACTAAGAAAAGAAAAAGTAATGCTAGTAAACGTAAAGTGAAATCTAGAAAGGTGGGTGGATCATTACCATTTAAAGACGTAACAAAGCAAGCACGAGTGGCGCTTAAAGGTAAAAATGTGAAGGATATGAAAGATGCTATTAAAGTTGCATTAAAACCTGTTAATAAAGTTAAAAAGAAACATATTAAAGCCACTCGAGTAATACCAATACCTAAAACAGGAGGATTTCTACCACTAATTCCATTATTTGCTGGCTTAAGTGCGCTTGGTGCTTTAGGTGGTGGAGCTGCAGGAATTGCAAAGGCCGTTGATGATGCCAAAGATGCAAAGCGAAAGCTTGAAGAAAGTAAACGTCACAATGTCGCAATGGAAGAAATAGCTATGGGTAAAGGACTATACATGAGACCGTATAAGCAAGGATTTGGTCTTTTTTTAGAACGAAAAGCACCCTCCAAGCGTTACCGATAAAATTACCAAAACGAGCTCTTACTAATTTAGACTTAATGAGATTGGCTAAGAAATTAAATATTCAACATTTTCGAGGTGTATTTATGAAAGATAGTTTACCATGTCGGGTACAATATAATGAATGCGGCATTATTAATCTCGATAATGAAAAAGGCCCTGGAACACATTGGACTGCATATAAGAAGAATGGAGAAAAAGCAGTATATTTTGATAGTTACGGTAACCTAAGACCTCCACGAGAATTGATACATTACCTTAATACCAACGAACCATGTAAAATATTGTATAACCATGAAAAGTTACAAAAATTTAATACATTCAACTGTGGTCATCTGTGTCTGAAATTTTTATATAATTAAGAATGCAGTAGGTGTTTTTGAATAGTATATTTCATCGACACCTAAGATGACGACGAATTCATTCCTACTCTCTGGGAGAAGCTCAACCCTTACTTCTAGGTATAATCCTCCAATTATTTTGGATGATAGTAAAGACTACGTCTTAGGATTAATCAGTTTCGAATCCTACAATTCAATTCCAAATATCGAAAAATATAAGAACAACAGATTTTATTATGGATCCGAAGGTAAATACATCGAAATTCCAGAAGGAACCTATGATATTGATTCAGTAAACAAATATCTACAACGAGCCTTAGGCGACCCCAGATGGCTTGAAAACGATGATAGTTCAAAAGAGGGGATTGTGAAAGGATATTCAAAGCTCATTTCCATTAAAGCCAACAATAACACTCTGAAGTGTAGAATCAAATGCAGTGAGGATATAGATTTTACTAAAGAAGATTCGATAGGACATTGGCTTGGTTTTAAACGACGAAAATTAGCGGCATATGGTAATCACGAATCAGATTTTCCAGTAGATATTTTCAGTGTAAATACCATTTGCATAGAATGCAATATTGTGAGTGGATCCTATATTAATGACAGACAAGCTCACGTTATACATGAATTTTTTCCTACAGTACCAGCAGGATTCAAAATTGTTGAGACTCCAAGTAACGTTGTGTATCTACCCATCAACACTCGAATTATCACTTATAATATCCCTAGTGCTTAAATTATTTCCGGAAATTTTTTCGAGGTCATGAATATTTTGAAAATTATCCCGAGCCGCAGGCGAGGGATAATTTTCTTAAAATATTCATGAACGAGGAAAAATTTCCGGTTTTTAATTTAAGCACGTGGGATATTCGGTAAGAAAATTTCACACCATTACTTTATAAATATTATGCCAAAATTGAACCTTTTAATTACGAATGACAAAAATTCATTCCTCATAGTGAGCCATGAACAATAACAAATATTTTTTACGGCTGTCAAGTTCCACCACTTATTATGTCATTGTGTTTGTGCAATTTGCTGATTTAGATTGTGTTTTTGAAAATGTTCCGCTTTGGAAAGGAAAGTCAAGGTATTATTAGGGAAGAAGTTCAACACTTAATTCCAGATAATACTAAAAAATCAAAAGTGAGTGTTTGGAAGCAGTTTATGGAATTTTGTAGAGAAAAGTCTTATAATATTGATGATAAAACTATTTCCACCGAGCAGCTAGCCCATGTGTTGGAAGATTTTGCTTTTAATATGAAGAAGAAAAATTCCGAGGACTATAAAGAAAGTGTTGTGAAAGTAATGTTTAATTCCACGGCTAAGCAATTACAAGAAATGTTTTTTAATAAATATAATAGAAAGTTTGATCCGTTTTCGGATGTTGAGTTTGCAGCAGCTAGGGCAGCACGGGATGCTAAACGAAGACAACTTCAAAAGGACCCCTTAAAAAGAAAATTAAGTGCTTCTGCACTGAGTAACGAAGAGTATGAGAAAATTCTTCAAACATGTGATGAGGATACTCCTGATGGACTTCAACGGATGTTTTTTTTTGTTGTGTCTCATGAACTAGCATGGAGAGGTGGTGAAGGATGCGCAGCTTGTGTAAAATATTTTTTTGAAGAAATAGACAACATGGGAAATTACACAGGGCGAATAGAATACAATCCAATTTTCTCAAAGACGACCCAGGGTGGCTCGAGGAAATTGGCTGATAGCAAGTGGCTTATTCCAAATATTGCTAATCCAGGGATTTGTCCTGTCCGTCTGTTTAAAAAGTTAATGGAAAAGAGAGGTAAATTTATAAAGAGTGACAGATTATTTTTAACTCCCAATGAAAACTTTAATAAGTTCAATGCAAAAAGTTGGTATAAAAATTGCCCAGTTGGAAGAAACACCATTTCTACGTGGTTTAAGCTGGCAGCAGGTAAAATCGGTATTGATACTAAAAAAATTAAAGTCACAAACCATTCAGGAAGAGCTACTGCTGTCTCAAATCTGGCTAAAGCAGGAATTGGTGAACAACAGCTTATAAAGATTACGGGACATAGCAATACCCAGTCAATTAAGCCCTATTTGCAACTGGATAGTACACACCATCAAAACATAATAGAAACAATGAGGAGCAGCATTCCCAGTACATCAATAAGTGGCGTTCTTGATGAAAGTACTAGTTCTAATCAGCAAAGTAACGTTTATAATAATTGTACCTTTAATATTACTAATAATTATAACAATTAGAGAATAAGTTTTCTTAAATATTGTGTTGTCAAAAACAAATCAATTAAAGTACCTTTTTATTAATACAACTTACCACTAATAGTGAAATATTAATATCGAAATTTAGGTATTTGTTTTTTTAAATATGTTAATAAAGATTTTGAATAAAATACATCTATATTTCTAGACTTAACATTAAAAGAATACCGTGATTTTAAGGTGCAATTTGTTAGTTTAACAAAATAGGATTTCCCTACTTTAGTTATATGAAACTTTTTTAAATAACTTAAATTCATCTTATATTTTCATCCGTTATTAACGTTAATCTAGTAAAGGCGGTGAAACTGACTTTAGGTACTGCTGCAGGCGGATTTGTGGCTGGTCAGGCTCGAGACGAGCCCTGGTTAGGATGGCCGAATGTTAAGAAAATGGACTCACCCAGCGTAATATAGTTTACACAAGATTTCATAATAGTAATAAATTAGATTAGCTATGAGTTGTCTGCTTGTAAGCACGTACTGACCGAATTCATTAATTTGGTAACTTTAGAACGATATACATGTAACAGAAATCTCCAACCTTTGTATTTCTTAATTTTTTAATAAAATGTGTTAAATCTTGAAAAGGGCTTTAACACTAGTTATTGTAACTAATTATTTTTATCATGGAAAAAATTAAATTATTTTTTTATCATTAAAGGAAAAAGTTTTATCTTTCTTATAGGTACCTCCTTCGAAAAATATTTATTAAAAAACAGTTTTTACCGTTGCTCGCAGCAGTACAAAAATTTTACGTCGTGTAAACTTTTTGTATTGTAAAGTAATAAAATGAAATGTTCGATTGAAGTTATTCCAAGTGAAATTTATTTTTCTTCAGTCGTTTGATTAGGGAAAAAGAAACTCAGAATTTCCTAATTCTTTTTTAAGAATGGAAATTAATAAATAATGGTTCTTAATAATAATTGTATTTATGCTGCATTAGTTTAATTTTTATTAATTTATTCGGTAATCAATTAATAGGTAGAGAGATAACAGTCAAGAACAGGGGTCTATATTTTTAAATCCTATAGTAGGAACTTTACACACTTTAGTTTGATATACAGGGTGTCCATTTAAAAACGAGCAATGCTCTGTAATTATGGACCTAAAACTGATTTTTTTTGTTTATTATACTTTTGTTAGAATTATTTGGTGTTCTTCAGTTTTTTTGAGAATGTTTTTACAACCTTATTTGCATCAAAATGGTTTAATTTGATATATATAACGAGAAATTCGAATAAATAACTATAAAATTTATTTTGCGTATTTCTCAAAAATTAAACTATTAAGAAGTATATTGTTTAGTACTGTTAAATAGCAATTTCAAAGAGCTTTCCAATGAGGTATGGCGATGGGGGTATTGCCATATAAAAAATTGAGGTAGGGTGGCTGCAGCCCCAGGAGTTGCTTAGTGAAAGTCATTTTTGTGGTCATACTGATTTCCTCCACATACCCTAGAAACGGTTTTGAGGAGTTTTTTATATCTTTTTTAGGTCCATACTTACAGAGCATTGATCGTTTTTAAATAACACCCTGTATTTACATATATTATATCCAACCAAAACTTGACCCCCCCTGATCTTGGGAAGTAGGGATTTCCCGGAGAATTCCCAAAATACGTCAAAACAAATTTTGAGCGGGAAGACATTTAATGTAAAAAACAACCACCAAACGTCACCCCTATGCGCGTCACATCAACCCTCTTAACAATTTTAAAGGGCACGAGGAGTCATGTAATACATCAAATTAAAGGTATTTTTATCCTTTAAACAACCACATTTTTGTTTTTGATGTTCTGATCAAGTAAAATAAAAAATTCAGTTTGAAATAAAAAAGCTGAAATTAAACAAAATCTATCTTTATTTAATGAATTGCTCAAAATGCCATTAACTTGCAAACAATAATAAATCCTATCAATAAATGCTCTTCTGACATTACTGAATACTTCAGGTGTTATTAATCGGCATTATTCTACAATTCGTCCGCGCAATTCTTCTAATGTCTTAGGTTGCGCAGCGTACACTCGCGATTTCAAATAGCCACACAGGAAAAATTCAAAGGAGTTTGATCAGATTATCTGGGTGGGCATTCGACGGGACCTCGTCTACCAATACAATGCCCTGGAAAACGCTCATCCAAAATTGCCGCACAACAAAAGCATAGTGAGGGGGTGCAACATCTTGTTTGAAAAGTTAATTCATTTTCTATTAAATTATCGTCATTTTCTAAAATTTCTGTTATCATCGGATCAATTGCGTCTTCCAATAATTGTAAATAATTGTTCCCATTACGAGTGCCCTGAATAAAAATGGACCATTTTTTTTATTGATGATGACATTGATTAGATTTTTTTGACAAGATGATTGCCCAAAATTCAGGCACAAAGATTCTATTTTTGAGGAGCCTGTGTATGACATTATCTGATTAAATGAGAGTTAGTATTACTCCAATACCGACAATTTTGCCTATTTACTTCATCATTTAGCATACATGTACATTCGTCCGAAAAACAAATGTTGTAGAGGAGATTTGGGTTCAGACGGAGTTGCTCACTAAAATACTCGCAAAATTCAATGCAACGATCAAAATCGTCGTCATTCAACTCCTAAACCAGCGTCATCTTATAGGGATGAAACTTCTGTTTTTTCAAAATTCTCTGGACACTGGAAGTAGATACACCAGAAATTTGAGACACTGCTTTGATTGATTGTGTATTATCCATTTGCAAATGACCCAAAACTTCCACCTCAATTGCTTCATTTCGTACTGGGCGGTTCACTTCGCGTTTCTTGTTTTGAAGCAAACCAGTTTCAACAAGCTTATCCATCAGTTGCTTAACATACTGATGGCTTTCATTTCTTTCCCGGTAGTTTGCATTGAAAATTCGTGCTGTAGCTTTAGCGCAATCATTATTTAGATACCAGAACGCAACAATTTCCACTCTTTCTTCGATAGAATACACTTACACCAGGCAAATTTTAAAGAAATATACGTTAAGGGTGAAGTTTTTGCAGACATTATTTTTTTTGTTGAAAACGATAGCTCTCTTATCATAGAATGCAAATCTAAAAATCCCAAAAAATCGGAAGTGAGCTAAAGTCAGCATTTAAAAGAACATGGCCGCTGGCGTTATTTTTAAGAAGTTTAAGAAGCATACATTCATGTATGACAAATTGTTAGTCTTCAGTGATAAGAATGCGGATCTAGATGAACTACTAAACGTTGGTTATAAATTTGTCTCCTTTATGTATGGATTAGACGGATCCCGAGACATTATAGAAGAACGATATAGGCTTTACAACATTGGTATAGCTAAGCGGACGCTCGAAAAATCTTTTGATTTGGACGTTCTTCCTCCAACGAAAGTTGCACTAAAGCAACATATTTTAAGGTAGTTTCAAAAGGGGGTTGTTGTTGTTGTTGTTGATAGGCGGCGCGGTTACCCGCAGCACTCAGGTCTTTCGACCCTTTGTGTTTCCCGCTAGTTGGGAGCTATTGGAAGAAACTTGTGCTATGCGCATAGGCCAACACCCGTTGTAGGGGAGCTCCCTAATGTCCTGAGGCAGGAGAAATGCTGCGTCCAGGTGTTTGTGTCTCTTCACCATGAGGCAGGCACAGCGACAGAGGATGAGAATGCAGTCCTCGTCATCGTGTCCGCAAAACCTGCACCTTCTAGTGTCACTAAGACCGATAGTGTTAAGGTGCTTGCTAAGATGTCCGTGACCTGTCAACAGTCCTGTGACAATCCTTATGCTGTTACGACTTAACGCAAGTATTGATCGAGTTGCGTTCGACCAAGGTCCTTCAATTAAGAGCCTGGCTTGTCGCAGCCCAGTCCCGTTTAACCATTCTTCCTTTAATCTTACCTTGATCCAGTTTCCAATGGACCTTGCTACATAACTAGGCGGAAGCCCCAGCACTGGTTCGGGCCCTGTATACAGGCCTTTAAATGGGGATGGCGTGTTTTTGTAAATACCGTCAAGAACGGTGTAACAATCCAGGAAAATATTAATAAATAAATTGGTGAACTTGTCTAATTTAAATTATTTAAAATTAAATATTGGTAAATTTAAGATTATGAGGTAGGCAATAAATATAAAACTCCGAATGCTATGGACATTAATAAACTAGTATATGTAAATATATATTGAAATTTGGGTAAGCCATCATTTTGGCATATTTGATATAGCTCTTACTTTCCAATCCTTTAAAAGTAAGGTTTTGGTTAGATAAGGATACTTTTTACTTGGAGATTGTTTGATTTTATGCAAGCATTAGGTATTGATATATAAAAAGTAAATAAATTAAACTGGTTAAGAAAAAAAAATTAAATTTTGACTGTATTAATAAAACCCCACATATTTAAAACTTGTATTGTGTTTATATTTGTGTATATAATACCCTCCCATAGTCTTTCTTGTAGTATATTTTGTGCTCTACAAAATAGTGTATGTAACCTTAGAGGAACAAATTTTTCAGTAAGAATAATGTGTTTAACAGCTCAGGTTCGCGAAATTGAGACATTTTATATTTTTAAGTTATAAAACGAACCATAACAAACATCTTTTGCGAAAAACGCACAAAATGCGTATCCCCGTAACGAAAAGCACCCTCTGAGTGACGTAACACGTCATGTTATAAGGATCGCCCACTTCGCACAACATCCTATCTTCTATGTGTATTCGTGACTGTAAATGTAGAAATGGCTGCCAAAAAAAAAATATATGTACGAGGATCTTTTAAATGACTGAGTTTTTGTAGTTAACTAGATTGTAAAGTTAGTTAGTGATATTAAAAAGTTAGGAAAATGTAGGAAGTCAATAAAATTTAAAAAAGATCGTTTCCTTTTTCGTTTTTTGTTAGGAAATTTATACTCCTGGTTATATCTAAATTAAAATATCATTTTTTTCTAATTTTTAACCTTAAAATCCTGTAAAAATTAAAAAAAATTTTAAAATTGCTCCAAGGGATAATAAGATATTTCATTTTCAAACATTTGAAGGGGCGGCCATGTTTTTTCAAAATGACGTTTTTAGCTCACAACGGATTTTTTGGGATTTTTATATATTTGTTCCTGAACATAAAACCTATCGATTTCCATTGAAAAATAAATGTCCCCTTAAACTTCATTGAAAAAATAAGATTTGCCTGGTCTAATATTCTTTTTTAATAAGACTTATCACCTACGTAAGATTTTACTTGAATCTGACGTCATGAAGCTGAAATATTAAAGTTACAGAAAATTCGTCTCTTGTTGTTTTAAAGAGTAAATTTTTTCAAGAATTTTAATTTTTATTTCATTAAAAAACACACAAAGTTTAAGGTTAGGCCCTTTTGGCATATTACGCTAAACAGTCCTATTTGATGTCTAATACACCCACGTAAGATTTCACTTGAATCTGACGTCATGAAGCTTAAATTTTAAAGTTACAGAAAATTCATCTCTACTTGTTTTATAGAGTAAATTTTTTCAAGAATTTTAGTTTTTGTTTCATTAACGCACAAAGTTTAAGGTTAGGCCCTTTAGGCATATTACGCTAAACAATCCTATTTGATGTCTAGTACACCCACGTAAGATTTTACTTGAATCTGACGTCATGAAGCTAAAATTTTAAAGTTACAGAAAATTCATCTCTTGTTGTTTTATAGAGTAAATGTTTTCAAGAATTTTAGTTTTTGTTTCATTAAAAACGCACAAAGTTTAAGGTTATGCCCTTTAGGCATATTACGTTGAACAGTCCTATTTGATGTCTAGTACACCCACGTAAGATTTTACTTGAATCTGACGTCATGAAGCTGAAATAATAAAGTTACAGAAAATTGGTCTCTTGTTTTAAAGAGTAAATTTTTTCAAGAATTTTAGTTTTTGTTTCATTAAAAACAAACAAAGTTTAAGGTTAGGTACTTTTGGCATATTACGTTAAACAGTCCTATTTGATGTCTAGTTTGTCCATGTAACATTTTACATCCTCTTGACTTGAGTATGTCTTTTGTTGTGTTTGAATTTACCAGCCAATTTCAGATATTTGAATTTGCCGCCAGACTACAGCAAAGACCCCTTGCGTCCATGGCAGCAGCTCTTGCTTTTGTTGCGTTTAAATTTACCCGCTAATTTCTCAGATATTTGAATTGGCCGCCAGACTACAGCAAAGTCTTCTTGCGCCCATGACAGCTCTTGCTTTTGCTGCGTTTAAATTTACCCGATAATTTCTCAGATATTTGAATTTGCCGCCATATAGTAGAGACCTCTTGCATCCATGTCAGCTCTTGCTTTTGCTGCGTTTGAATTTTCGACAGAATCCTGCTTTCGCTATTAGATTGAAAATAGTTTGAAGTTATAGTTTGAAATTAATATTACGGATGTCGCTACAAGTCATTTGATATATAAGAATATATACTTTTTTTATTTTTTGACGTACGAGCTTGAGACTTTTTTCCATTGGTAGAGGACTACCAATTAGAACCAGGGGGTGCTAGGAGGAGAGTTTTCCATTTGCTTTTTCGATATTCGCACGCGTTTACGAGATATAATGATTTTTAGTTTTTTTAAGGTAATCCCATATCCAATTTCAGATATTTGAATTTTCCGCCATCAGACAGACTGCAGCAACCAATTAGGCGCTGCTACATGTCACATGCCACCTGTTAAAAAGACCTAACTTTTAAAGTTACCCGCTAAATTCTCAGATATTTGACATTCCCCATACCTAACATCGCGCATTTGGCGCCAGACACCTGCAATCCCCATACCTACATTCAGGCCTCCATCTTGCCGATAGCAACCTAATGCGCATGTTTCTTCTATCCGTATTCACGACCAGTTACGCCATTTTTTTTTTCTATCAGCATTCTTATTTTGATCATCCTGTATTTAGCTTTTGATTCAACCTGTACCTAATTTCAGATCGCCATTTTGCCGATAGCAACCTACTACGCATATTTTTCTATCTGCATTCACGACCAGTTACATCATTGTTTTTTCTATCAGCATTCATACGAGTTACGTCATTGTTTTTTATACATTCTTATTTTGCTCATCCTGTATATATCTTTTGATCCACCCTGTATACTAAATATTTGAATTTGCCGCCAAACTGTCGCACCTCCTCGTGGCCGCCTGCCCAGACTGCCGCACCTCTAGTGGCTACTACCTTAGGCGCGGCTCGTGACGTCAGGCCGCCATCTTGACGAACCTACGTCACACACTCTTGGGATGCTCTTCTGCAGGTCCTAGGGCTCCTACACCTTTGGGGATGCTACAAGAACATGGGGGGACGCTACAAGAAGTCTGGTTCTTCACCCTGACGACAATAACCAGCGGCTTCGTGGTCTAACTCGATGGTAGCTGGCCATCGAGCTCGCTGTGACCTTGAAAGTGGTGGGGAACATACACAGCCTATCTACTCTGGCCTGGCCGGGCTTCTGGCCTCAAATCCCAACTCTACTGTATACCACTACATATTTTTTTATTGCCCGTTAATTGCCTCCTGCTTTCTTCTCAGCAGCTTACTTTTTTGAAATACCCTGTATATATGTCTCTAATTTTAAAATGTGCCTCCTCAACCTCATTGTAAACCTTTATAAACCTATAACAGAAGAAGGGAGTGCTACACCTCACAATATTTTCGAATAGACTGAAGTAAGTCACAGTTTAGTTCAAATTAAAATTAATAACGGTAGTTAAGGGCTCAAAAATTTAAAATATAATCGGGCTACACTAAAACCGAAGAACTTATAAAATACATACTCGGGCTACATAATCTAATGTTTGCATCTTCAGTATATACGAAGACCTGTTACTAGGTAGGTATATAATTTTTTTTATTAAAGAAGTATGATACCATCTAAGAACGTCCTGATATAACAAAAAAAAATAGGAATCACTTTTTAGTATCTTTACACCTATTGATTTTTCCCTAAACATATTTTGCCAAAATAAAATAAGAATACACTAAAATTTTTTTTTGTTCTAAACATATTTTTCTTGGAGAAAAAAATACATATTCAACGTCTGATTGTTTGTTGTTGCGTTCTGTCTGTATTTGTATTTATATATTTTGTGCACGTTCATTGTATTTGACAATTTCTCATATTTACAATTTGTAAATCTATAGAAAATAAAGATTATTATTATTATTATTATTATTATTATTATACCCAAGAAAAACAATCTCTATTATAATAATATTTCTGAATTAGTTGTGCCTCTGTTATGTTAATAAAATTAATATACTTATTCAATACAAGACATTGGCGATATAAAACGCTAAATTGCTGAAATTTAAATTTTTTACTATACATCTTCTTCAAGACTACATAGAAAATACTCAAACAAACAAAATTACATGCAGACAGATGATATTCTTTACATATACTGAAGTTTTAAGTAAATTGTAAACTGAGAATGCACTGTCAATTTTCAGGAAACATTTAATTAGTAATAAGTTATATGCGTTAGCAGTACGTACCTACATAAATATAAAATACTTCTAAAACTTAAATAAGCTTTTCTGTAAAATGTTATTAATGATTATTGTACAATGGAAAAACAGAAAAAGGCGTATTTCTAGTAATATCCTAGATTTTCAGCTGCAAAACTATTTCTTTTCTAGATATATTGATAAGTTATATTAGGCAAACATTATTTCTGTCACTAGGGCAAGTCCTTCGAAATTTAAAGTAGGTACGACATATCTTTCATAACTATTACGCGGTTGCTACAATAGTATAATTAAAAAATATTTGATATTTTTAAAATGGTTTATCAACAACAAAACACATGCATCAGACTAAACATTTAAACAAAAAAATAGAGAAAATAAGCAATTCTCATTCTATATGTCTTCTATTTTGTCAGACGTTGAATATGTATTTTTTTCTCCAAGAAAAATATGTTTAGAACAAAAAAAAATTTTAGTGTATTCTTATTTTATTTTGGCAAAATATGTTTAGGGAAAAATCAATAGGTGTAAAGATACTAAAAAGTGATTCCTATTTTTTTTTGTTATATCAGGACGTTCTTAGATGGTATCATACTTCTTTAATAAAAAAAATTATATACCTACCTAGTAACAGGTCTTCGTATATACTGAAGATGCAAACATTAGATTATGTAGCCCGAGTATGTATTTTATAAGTTCTTCGGTTTTAGTGTAGCCCGATTATATTTTAAATTTTTGAGCCCTTAACTACCGTTATTAATTTTAATTTGAACTAAACTGTGACTTACTTCAGTCTATTCGAAAATATTGTGAGGTGTAGCACTCCCTTCTTCTGTTATAGGTTTATAAAGGTTTACAATGAGGTTGAGGAGGCACATTTTAAAATTAGAGACATATATACAGGGTATTTCAAAAAAGTAAGCTGCTGAGAAGAAAGCAGGAGGCAATTAACGGGCAATAAAAAAATATGTAGTGGTATACAGTAGAGTTGGGATTTGAGGCCAGAAGCCCGGCCAGGCCAGAGTAGATAGGCTGTGTATGTTCCCCACCACTTTCAAGGTCACAGCGAGCTCGATGGCCAGCTACCATCGAGTTAGACCACGAAGCCGCTGGTTATTGTCGTCAGGGTGAAGAACCAGACTTCTTGTAGCGTCCCCCCATGTTCTTGTAGCATCCCCAAAGGTGTAGGAGCCCTAGGACCTGCAGAAGAGCATCCCAAGAGTGTGTGACGTAGGTTCGTCAAGATGACGGCCTGACGTCACGAGCCGCGCCCAAGGTAGTAGCCACTAGAGGTGCGGCAGTCTGGGCAGGCGGCCACGAGGAGGTGCGACAGTTTGGCGGCAAATTCAAATATTTAGTATACAGGGTGGATCAAAAGATATATACAGGATGAGCAAAATAAGAATGTATAAAAAACAATGACGTAACTCGTATGAATGCTGATAGAAAAAACAATGATGTAACTGGTCGTGAATGCAGATAGAAAAACATGCGTAGTAGGTTGCTATCGGCAAAATGGCGATCTGAAATTAGGTACAGGTTGAATCAAAAGCTAAATACAGGATGATCAAAATAAGAATGCTGATAGAAAAAAAAAATGGCGTAACTGGTCGTGAATACGGATAGAAGAAACATGCGCATTAGGTTGCTATCGGCAAGATGGAGGCCTGAATGTAGGTATGGGGATTGCAGGTGTCTGGCGCCAAATGCGCGATGTTAGGTATGGAGAATGTCAAATATCTGAGAATTTAGCGGGTAACTTTAAAAGTTAGGTCTTTTTAACAGGTGGCATGTGACATGTAGCAGCGCCTAATTGGTTGCTGCAGTCTGTCTGATGGCGGAAAATTCAAATATCTGAAATTGGATATGGGATTACCTTAAAAAAACTAAAAATCATTATATCTCGTAAACGCGTGCGAATATCGAAAAAGCAAATGGAAAACTCTCCTCCTAGCACCCCCTGGTTCTAATTGGTAGTCCTCTACCAATAGAAAAAAGTCTCAAGCTCGTACGTCAAAAAACAAAAAAAGTATATATTCTTATATATCAAATGACTTGTAGCGACATCCGTAATATTAATTTCAAACTATAACTTCAAACTATTTTCAATCTAATAGCGAAAGCAGGATTCTGTCGAAAATTCAAACGCAGCAAAAGCAAGAGCTGACATGGATGCAAGAGGTCTCTACTATATGGCGGCAAATTCAAATATCTGAGAAATTATCGGGTAAATTTAAACGCAGCAAAAGCAAGAGCTGTCATGGGCGCAAGAAGACTTTGCTGTAGTCTGGCGGCCAATTCAAATATCTGAGAAATTAGCGGGTAAATTTAAACGCAACAAAAGCAAGAGCTGCTGCCATGGACGCAAGGGGTCTTTGCTGTAGTCTGGCGGCAAATTCAAATATCTGAAATTGGCTGGTAAATTCAAACACAACAAAAGACATACTCAAGTCAAGAGGATGTAAAATGTTACATGGACAAACTAGACATCAAATAGGACTGTTTAACGTAATATGCCAAAAGTACCTAACCTTAAACTTTGTTTGTTTTTAATGAAACAAAAACTAAAATTCTTGAAAAAATTTACTCTTTAAAACAAGAGACCAATTTTCTGTAACTTTATTATTTCAGCTTCATGACGTCAGATTCAAGTAAAATCTTACGTGGGTGTACTAGACATCAAATAGGACTGTTCAACGTAATATGCCTAAAGGGCATAACCTTAAACTTTGTGCGTTTTTAATGAAACAAAAACTAAAATTCTTGAAAACATTTACTCTATAAAACAACAAGAGATGAATTTTCTGTAACTTTAAAATTTTAGCTTCATGACGTCAGATTCAAGTAAAATCTTACGTGGGTGTACTAGACATCAAATAGGATTGTTTAGCGTAATATGCCTAAAGGGCCTAACCTTAAACTTTGTGCGTTAATGAAACAAAAACTAAAATTCTTGAAAAAATTTACTCTATAAAACAAGTAGAGATGAATTTTCTGTAACTTTAAAATTTAAGCTTCATGACGTCAGATTCAAGTGAAATCTTACGTGGGTGTATTAGACATCAAATAGGACTGTTTAGCGTAATATGCCAAAAGGGCCTAACCTTAAACTTTGTGTGTTTTTAATGAAATAAAAATTAAAATTCTTAAAAAAATTTACTCTTTAAAACAACAAGAGACGAATTTTCTGTAACTTTAATATTTCAGCTTCATGACGTCAGATTCAAGTAAAATCTTACGTAGGTGATAAGTCTTATTAAAAAAGAATATTAGACCAGGCAAATCTTATTTTTTCAATGAAGTTTAAGGGGACATTTATTTTTCAATGGAAATCGATAGGTTTTATGTTCAGGAACAAATATATAAAAATCCCAAAAAATCCGTTGTGAGCTAAAAACGTCATTTTGAAAAAACATGGCCGCCCCTTCAAATGTTTGAAAATGAAATATCTTATTATCCCTTGGAGCAATTTTAAAATTTTTTTTAATTTTTACAGGATTTTAAGGTTAAAAATTAGAAAAAAATGATATTTTAATTTAGATATAACCAGGAGTATAAATTTCCTAACAAAAAACGAAAAAGAAAACGATCTTTTTTAAATTTTATTGACTTCCTACATTTTCCTAACTTTTTAATATCACTAACTAACTTTACAATCTAGTTAACTACAAAAACTCAGTCATTTAAAAGATCCTCGTACATATATTTTTTTTTTGGCAGCCATTTCTACATTTACAGTCACGAATACACATAGAAGATAGGATGTTGTGCGAAGTGGGCGATCCTTATAACATGACGTGTTACGTCACTCAGAGGGTGCTTTTCGTTACGGGGATACGCATTTTGTGCGTTTTTCGCAAAAGATGTTTGTTATGGTTCGTTTTATAACTTAAAAATATAAAATGTCTCAATTTCGCGAACCTGAGCTGTTAAACACATTATTCTTACTGAAAAATTTGTTCCTCTAAGGTTACATACACTATTTTGTAGAGCACAAAATATACTACAAGAAAGACTATGGGAGGGTATTATATGCACAAATATAAACACAATACAAGTTTTAAATATGTGGGGTTTTATTAATACAGTCAAAATTTAATTTTTTTTTCTTAACCAGTTTAATTTATTTACTTTTTATATATCAATACCTAATGCTTGCATAAAATCAAACAATCTCCAAGTAAAAAGTATCCTTATCTAACCAAAACCTTACTTTTAAAGGATTGGAAAGTAAGAGCTATATCAAATATGCCAAAATGATGGCTTACCCAAATTTCAATATATATTTACATATACTAGTTTATTAATGTCCATAGCATTCGGAGTTTTATATTTATTGCCTACCTCATAATCTTAAATTTACCAATATTTAATTTTAAATAATTTAAATTAGACAAGTTCACCAATTTATTTATTAATATTTTCCTGGATTGTTACACCGTTCTTGACGGTATTTACAAAAACACGCCATCCCCATTTAAAGGCCTGTATACAGGGCCCGAACCAGTGCTGGGGCTTCCGCCTAGTTATGTAGCAAGGTCCATTGGAAACTGGATCAAGGTAAGATTAAAGGAAGAATGGTTAAACGGGACTGGGCTGCGACAAGCCAGGCTCTTAATTGAAGGACCTTGGTCGAACGCAACTCGATCAATACTTGCGTTAAGTCGTAACAGCATAAGGATTGTCACAGGACTGTTGACAGGTCACGGACATCTTAGCAAGCACCTTAACACTATCGGTCTTAGTGACACTAGAAGGTGCAGGTTTTGCGGACACGATGACGAGGACTGCATTCTCATCCTCTGTCGCTGTGCCTGCCTCATGGTGAAGAGACACAAACACCTGGACGCAGCATTTCTCCTGCCTCAGGACATTAGGGAGCTCCCCTACAACGGGTGTTGGCCTATGCGCATAGCACAAGTTTCTTCCAATAGCTCCCAACTAGCGGGAAACACAAAGGGTCGAAAGACCTGAGTGCTGCGGGTAACCGCGCCGCCTATCAACAACAACAACAACAACCCCCTTTTGAAACTACCTTAAAATATGTTGCTTTAGTGCAACTTTCGTTGGAGGAAGAACGTCCAAATCAAAAGATTTTTCGAGCGTCCGCTTAGCTATACCAATGTTGTAAAGCCTATATCGTTCTTCTATAATGTCTCGGGATCCGTCTAATCCATACATAAAGGAGACAAATTTATAACCAACGTTTAGTAGTTCATCTAGATCCGCATTCTTATCACTGAAGACTAACAATTTGTCATACATGAATGTATGCTTCTTAAACTTCTTAAAAATAACGCCAGCGGCCATGTTCTTTTAAATGCTGACTTTAGCTCACTTCCGATTTTTTGGGATTTTTAGATTTGCATTCTATGATAAGAGAGCTATCGTTTTCAACAAAAAAAATAATGTCTGCAAAAACTTCACCCTTAACGTATATTTCTTTAAAATTTGCCTGGTGTAAGTGTATTCTATCGAAGAAAGAGTGGAAATTGTTGCGTTCTGGTATCTAAATAATGATTGCGCTAAAGCTACAGCACGAATTTTCAATGCAAACTACCGGGAAAGAAATGAAAGCCATCAGTATGTTAAGCAACTGATGGATAAGCTTGTTGAAACTGGTTTGCTTCAAAACAAGAAACGCGAAGTGAACCGCCCAGTACGAAATGAAGCAATTGAGGTGGAAGTTTTGGGTCATTTGCAAATGGATAATACACAATCAATCAAAGCAGTGTCTCAAATTTCTGGTGTATCTACTTCCAGTGTCCAGAGAATTTTGAAAAAACAGAAGTTTCATCCCTATAAGATGACGCTGGTTTAGGAGTTGAATGACGACGATTTTGATCGTTGCATTGAATTTTGCGAGTATTTTAGTGAGCAACTCCGTCTGAACCCAAATCTCCTCTACAACATTTGTTTTTCGGACGAATGTACATGTATGCTAAATGATGAAGTAAATAGGCAAAATTGTCGGTATTGGAGTAATACTAACTCTCATTTAATCAGATAATGTCATACACAGGCTCCTCAAAAATAGAATCTTTGTGCCTGAATTTTGGGCAATCATCTTGTCAAAAAAATCTAATCAATGTCATCATCAATAAAAAAAATGGTCCATTTTTATTCAGGGCACTCGTAATGGGAACAATTATTTACAATTATTGGAAGACGCAATTGATCCGATGATAACAGAAATTTTAGAAAATGACGATAATTTAATAGAAAATGAATTAACTTTTCAAACAAGATGTTGCACCCCCTCACTATGCTTTTGTTGTGCGGCAATTTTGGATGAGCGTTTTCCAGGGCATTGTATTGGTAGACGAGGTCCCGTCGAATGCCCACCCAGATAATCTGATCAAACTCCTTTGAATTTTTCCTGTGTGGCTATTTGAAATCGCGAGTGTACGCTGCGCAACCTAAGACATTAGAAGAATTGCGCGGACGAATTGTAGAATAATGCCGATTAATAACACCTGAAGTATTCAGTAATGTCAGAAGAGCATTTATTGATAGGATTTATTATTGTTTGCAAGTTAATGGCATTTTGAGCAATTCATTAAATAAAGATAGATTTTGTTTAATTTCAGCTTTTTTATTTCAAACTGAATTTTTTATTTTACTTGATCAGAACATCAAAAACAAAAATGTGGTTGTTTAAAGGATAAAAATACCTTTAATTTGATGTATTACATGACTCCTCGTGCCCTTTAAAATTGTTAAGAGGGTTGATGTGACGCGCATAGGGGTGACGTTTGGTGGTTGTTTTTTACATTAAATGTCTTCCCGCTCAAAATTTGTTTTGACGTATTTTGGGAATTCTCCGGGAAATCCCTACTTCCCAAGATCAGGGGGGGTCAAGTTTTGGTTGGATATAATATATGTAAATACAGGGTGTTATTTAAAAACGATCAATGCTCTGTAAGTATGGACCTAAAAAAGATATAAAAAACTCCTCAAAACCGTTTCTAGGGTATGTGGAGGAAATCAGTATGACCACAAAAATGACTTTCACTAAGCAACTCCTGGGGCTGCAGCCACCCTACCTCAATTTTTTATATGGCAATACCCCCATCGCCATACCTCATTGGAAAGCTCTTTGAAATTGCTATTTAACAGTACTAAACAATATACTTCTTAATAGTTTAATTTTTGAGAAATACGCAAAATAAATTTTATAGTTATTTATTCGAATTTCTCGTTATATATATCAAATTAAACCATTTTGATGCAAATAAGGTTGTAAAAACATTCTCAAAAAAACTGAAGAACACCAAATAATTCTAACAAAAGTATAATAAACAAAAAAAATCAGTTTTAGGTCCATAATTACAGAGCATTGCTCGTTTTTAAATGGACACCCTGTATATCAAACTAAAGTGTGTAAAGTTCCTACTATAGGATTTAAAAATATAGACCCCTGTTCTTGACTGTTATCTCTCTACCTATTAATTGATTACCGAATAAATTAATAAAAATTAAACTAATGCAGCATAAATACAATTATTATTAAGAACCATTATTTATTAATTTCCATTCTTAAAAAAGAATTAGGAAATTCTGAGTTTCTTTTTCCCTAATCAAACGACTGAAGAAAAATAAATTTCACTTGGAATAACTTCAATCGAACATTTCATTTTATTACTTTACAATACAAAAAGTTTACACGACGTAAAATTTTTGTACTGCTGCGAGCAACGGTAAAAACTGTTTTTTAATAAATATTTTTCGAAGGAGGTACCTATAAGAAAGATAAAACTTTTTCCTTTAATGATAAAAAAATAATTTAATTTTTTCCATGATAAAAATAATTAGTTACAATAACTAGTGTTAAAGCCCTTTTCAAGATTTAACACATTTTATTAAAAAATTAAGAAATACAAAGGTTGGAGATTTCTGTTACATGTATATCGTTCTAAAGTTACCAAATTAATGAATTCGGTCAGTACGTGCTTACAAGCAGACAACTCATAGCTAATCTAATTTATTACTATTATGAAATCTTGTGTAAACTATATTACGCTGGGTGAGTCCATTTTCTTAACATTCGGCCATCCTGACCAGGGCTCGTCTCGAGCCTGACCAGCCACAAATCCGCCTGCAGCAGTACCTAAACAAGGAAAAATACAACAGTAATGGTTATACAACCTTGAGGCATCTCCAATGCCTCTTTCATGTTTTATTATTTTTTTTCTTTTAATTCTTATAATCACACTACTGACAAAACTCTTAACAACAATTCAAGGTAAGTGACAGGAAAGTTTCTTTCAACTATCAAGCCATAAGGCAATCACACTACTAAGAAAACTCTTGAACAACAATTCAAAGTGACAGGAGAGTTTCTTTCAACTCTCAAGCCATAAGGCAATCACACTACTAAGAAAACTCTTAACAACAAATCAAAGTAAGTGACAGGAGAGCTTCTTTCAACTCTCAAGCCGTAAGACAATCACACTACTAAGAAAACTATTGCACATTAATTCAAAGTAAGTGACAGGAGAGTTTCTTTCAACTCTCAAGCCGTAAGACAATCACACTACTAAGAAAACTATTGCACAACAATTCAAAGTAAGTGACAGGAGAGTTTCTTTCAACTCTCAAGCCATAAGGAAGTCACACTACTAGGAAAACTCTAAACAACAAATCAAAGTAAGTAACAGGAGAGTTTCTTTCAACTCTCAAGTCATAACGCAGTCACACTACTAAAACTCTTGAACAACAATTAAAAGTAAGTGACAGGAAAGTGTCTTTCAACTCTCAAGCCATACGGCAATCACACTACTAAGTCAGTCTTGAACAACAATTCAAAGTAAGTGACAGGAGATTTTCTTTCAACTCTCAAGCCATAAGGCAATCACGCTACTAAGAAAACTCTTGACCAACAATTCAAAGTAAGTGACAGGAGAGTTTCTTTCAACTCTCAAGTCATAATGCAATCACACTACTAAGAAAACTCTAAACTCAGGATAATAAATGATTCAGTAATTGACAGGAGAATGTATGCAATTCTCAGGCCCATAAGGCTATCATACTGATGATAAACTTATTCAACAATAATATAGGCAAGTCATTATTTGTCAAAATACAATCAAGTCACTCACCTCTTAGGAGTATTCTAAGGGTTAATTTTGTTCACAACTAAATTCGACAGTTCTTCGCCTTTTCATGTCTTATCTAAGATCCTTTACCTCATATGACTGCTCATCTACATTTTGTGATTTTAAAAGGTCCTTTACTAACCTTACCTGATAAATTAGCCCTACGCTAAGCTTAACTTGTGCGTTAGCCCTGTGCTAACCTTACTTTGTGCCTATACAAGAACTATCCTCCTCTTATTGCACCAAACTCATCTCAATCACTTTCCAATACTTTTGTACTTTCTAGGGCCCGCTTCCACTTGGAATTTCCACTCAAGGTCTAGCCCATATGTTTACTACAGCAATATAATTTACATTGGTCTGACTTTCGGTTAACAACACTAAAAAAAACAAACTGTTAGGAAATTCAATTTCTTAGATTAGTCATCTCTGGTCGTCATTACTCTTGCTATAGATTAATCATCTATAACCTCTTGTAAAGCCAAGTATTAATAATATATCTACTACCAAATTTTAATCTGTTGTTGATATCACAACTTTTTGCAATTATGCAGCAGTACAATCAACAACAATCGCAAACAATCCTCATTGCAGTGATTAAATTTGTAATTGTAAACGTTTATTCGTTAAACTACCATGACATCTGTCTTCCAATCCTTATACCCATCTCAATAACGCTTGTTTTGCATAGATCAGTAAATGAAGTAGAAATTTAGAATAATGTTTACTAATAATTTAAACTCTAAATGCTGTGGAGCTTTAATGATCTCACTTAAATTTGTTTTGTCAAAAATGAAACACGTCTTTTGGCTCATAATAATCACAGTGACCATAGTGTTTATTATTTAATTGTAACATAACCTGATGTTGAATAAGCATTTTCCATTTGAATTACCATTTATATGTAGTATTTACAATACTTTGGTTTATGGGAGGTATTAAGAACTCTAGCTTCTAATTTAGTTTATGTTCATAAAACTGTGTTGGAACCATTGTTCAATATTAACTTTTATTTAGACATCGCGCAGTAGAAACTTCAACATAAAATTTGGTCGGTATCAATTACGCATTAATACATAATCTTGTATCCATTCTCATGAAATACATTTTTGTTGTTGTTGTTGATAGGCGGCGCGGTTACCCGCAGCACTCAGGTCTTTCGACCCATTGTGCCTGCCGCTAGTTGGGAGCTATTGGAAGAGACCCGTGCTGTGCGCATAGGCCAACACCCGTTGTAGGGGAAGCTTCCTAATGTCCTGAGGCAGAAGAAATGCTGCGCCCAGGTGTTTGTGTCTCTTGATCATGAGGCAGGCACAGCGACAGAGGATGTGAATGGAGTCCTCGTCATCGTGTCCGCAAAACCTGCACCTTCTAGTGTCACTAAGACCGATAGTGTTAAGGTGCTTGTTAAGATGTCCGTGACCTGTCAACAGTCCTGTGACAATCCTTATGCTGTTACGACTTAGCGCAAGTATTGATCGAGTTGCGTTCGACCAAGGCCCTTCAATTAAGAGCCTGGTTTGTCGCAGCCCAGTCACGTTAGACCATTCTTCCTTTGATCTTACCTTGATCCAATTTCCAATGGACCTTGCTACATAACTAGGCGGAAGCCCCAGCACTGGTTCGGGCCCTGTAAACTGTATACTTGAGCCTCTCTTAGCCAGTGCATCGGCTTCCTCATTTCCTGTTATATTATGATGACCCGGTACCCAGGTCAATTTTACCTGGTTGTTCTGTCCCAATTGGGTCAGACCATTAACACACTCTAGGACCGCCCTGGAGGTGATCCTGTAAGAGATCAAGGCACATAAAGTTGCCTGACTGTCGGTGCATATCTGGATATGCTGATTAGAATATCTCCTTTTGAGATTTTCCTGAACACATGCAGAGATAGCAAACACTTCCGCCTGAAAGACCGTGGCATACTTTCCCAAGGAGAAGGATAGTCTCGCCCTCGGGCGCACGCCCCGGACTCCCGCCCCTGAGCCCTGGTCTGTCTTGGACCCATCTGTAAACCAGACGAGCCCATTCGAGACCTGAGCATCAGGATTTTCGAGCCAAGCGTCCCTGCCCGGTATCTCTACTATGTAAGGTTTGAGAAACACATAAGTGGGAGATATCCTGTCACTGGGTGCGTCCAGTAGACTGTCTCCTCCCACAAGTTCCCCAAGAATACTTGTGTGTCCACTATCGTGGCTTTTACCTAGCCACCGCCCCCACTGCTTGACCCTATAAGAGACCCTCCTTGCCTCCTCCTCAACCACTATATGCAGTTTAGGGAGAGACAGGAGAGCCTCCAGAGCCTCTGTGGGAGCCGTGCGTATCGCTCCTGTCGTGCTTACACACGCCAGGCGTTGTAGTTGATTTAGCCGTTGCTTGATGGTAACCCGCCGGACGGCTGGCCACCATACAATCGACGCGTATAGAAAGGAGGGTCTAATAACCGAGGTATAGAGCCATAAGGTGGCTCTCGGATTAAGCCCCAACATTTTTCCAAAGAGCCTCTTACATGTCCAGAAGGACGCGGTGGCTCTCTGTATTTGTCTGTCTATGTGGGGTACCCATGACAACTTTTCGTCTAGGATAACTCCCAGAAATTTGACCATCTTTGAACGCTGGATGGTCTTATTGAAAATGGTTGGTGCTTTAAAACCATCCAACTTCCTTTTCTTAGTGAAGAGGACTAGATCGACCTTAGAGGGGTTAACTCTCAGCCGTTGTCCTATACACCATTCTTCTATGATTCTTAGGGCCCTTTGAGTGAGCTCACTAACTGTATTTGCAGATTTCCCTGCGATTAAGACCGTAAGGTCGTCTGCGTATGCTTGAGTCATAATCCCTTCCTCATTAAGCCTGCGAAGAAGACCGTCGAGCACAAGGCTCCATAGCAGGGGGGAAAGAACCCCCCCTGCGGGCACCCTCGGCCCACAGTCGCTCTAACTATGACTTCATTGAGAGAGGTAGAAATCGAGCGGTTTGAAAGCATGGAATAAATCCACCTAGCTATGGTAGGTGGGAATCCGTGGTCCTCAGCCGCTGTTAGAATTGAATTGTAGGAGGTATTATCAAATGCCCCAGCTATGTCCATGAAGGTCCCGATAGCGAGCTCCTTCTGGCTAATCGTTTTCTCTATTTTGTAGACCACGGAGTGCAATGCTGTTTCCGTAGATCTACCCGTTTGGTAGGCGCGCTGTGAGCTATGTAATGGTATAGTCACTAGCGGGCCCTCTTTCAGAAATCTCTCTATGAGCCTTTCTTGTAGTTTCAGTAGAAACGATGTTAGGCAGATCGGTCTAAAGGCCTTCGCTTCATCATAAGAAGCTCTACCTGCTTTAGGAATGAAAACCACTCTCGCTGCTCTCCAGGGTTTTGGAATATATCCTAGAGCTAATGTTGCTATGTATAGATCACGCAGATGCTGGATAATGTATTCTGACCCTTGTTGAAAAAGAGCCGGAAATATTCCATCCATACCCGCACTCTTATATGGGGCAAAAGTGTTTATGGCCCATCTAATTCGCTCCACCGTGGCAACATTCGAGGCCATCCTCCAATCCATAGCTGCAACCTCTATGTGGGGAGTCCTCTGGTGTTGGATAGAGCTCGAACTTTTGGCAGAACCAGGAAAGTGGAAATCCACGAGGTGCTCCAACGCCTCCTTGGTGGTGCACGTATATGCACCATTAGGAAGCCTAAGAACATCGATCCTGGGTTCGTGGTTATATTTCATGATTTTATAAATCCTAGATGTGGCAGGGGCGTCTTCAATGCTTTCACAGAAGTCTTTCCATGCCTGTCTCTTACTTCTCCGAGTACAGCTCTTAAATCGACGTTGAGCCATTCTATATTGGTCCCAATCAAAGTTCGATTTTGTGTTCATGGCCCTGTTAAAGAGTTATACATTTTTGTTACAAATGATTTAACTTTTATATTGAACCTGATACATCTATTAAGTTCCTTATGGGTATGTCTTAAAATTATGTTTGTTTCTGCTACTGTGAGACACGTCTCATCACAATGAACATTTATTTCATACAAACAACTATTTATTTAATATTAGGTAAATGTTAATTACATTTATTGCTACTACGTATGCATTGAACTTGACTTTCAAATGATTTCGTCGGTTCTATCGTCGTGCGTGCCTTTCTGCCTTTATATGCGAAGTTGTTGATATAAACATATTTCGGCAACGGCGACAGTCGCTTTATTTAAAAATTTACGGATTATTTAACTATCTGATAGTTTACCACTGTTATTTATGCAATAATGACTACCACTGTTATTACCATAAAAAAAGAGATAAAATATCTTTTATGCTTATTATTTACTGCAACTGATAATATTAAGTCAATATGATTCTCATTTGGATATGCTGATGTTTATCTTCGAATATAAAGGTCCTTATTACCCTTTTATTATTTTTGTATATTGCTCTTTTAATGTCACCCTGACAAGACAAACTTTATTCCAAATAACAATTATGCCATTTATTTAAACGTTACATCAAAACAGTAACAACAGTTCTGGCTGTTATTTGAGCACAACGATTTCGCCCATCTCCAATAGATACTATGGATTGATACATACTCGAACCTATGATTTACGCCGCAAAATTAAAACAAGTACTTCTTTTGAAAGGCGCTCTGGTTAACTAATTGTGATCATTTCTTTAGATTCCACAACTTGAAACTGTTAGGACTCCTTATGGTTCAACTTTTAACTAATTCAAAATGGTAAATTCTGCTTTTCATTGCACTATCAACAAGTTATTTTGATACATATGTTACAACAGACCGTTTTTTTTTTAATTAAATTAAGATGAAGTAAAAACAACACCAAAACATTTGTATTTGTTAATTACATCGATAAGTTATTTCATTCAAAGAGTAATGTATTCTGGGCAACTCAATATTTAGGCAAGACACTCAAGGCAAAACGAATATACTGTTGGTCAAATCCGATTAGTCGATTTTCTACATAGCTGATATACTGATATGTTTGGCAGTAATGTCAGAATACAAAGTGACGTAATTGACATACAATTCTTTTTTTAACTAACAAACTGAAGTGTAATACCTACTGTTCCAGAGCACAACCGAAATAAACAGGTAATCTACACTTTTACGGACTAAATTATGGAAAAATACTATTTTAAGAAGCTCAAGGCACATATGAGTATACTGTATAATAACCACTCGACAAAAGTTGTCTTTTGAACCTTGACAATAAGCAACTATTGCAATTATCGTCTCCCCTGCATTACTAGGATCTTTTAGACTCCTCAAATCCACAGTATCACCTAATATTCAAAAATTTGATACACCAGTTACGTGTTTAATCAGTAGTAGCATATTCAGCAAATAAAATTCGCTTTTAATGGGTATCCTATATACAAATTTAACTTTCCACTATTTAATACTGCGTGCAAGCTTAATACGTGGTAAACATGAATAATTCATTTATACCTTAGGAAAAAATACTGTGCAGTTTTATTCTACAAACTCTTATTTACCTATCATGTATACTCATTTGGATTACCTACAGATTTACTAAAGCAAACATTTACTCAAACAAATCAGAACAAACTTATCTCTGAAAATTGTACTTATCTGGCTTTCCAACTCTGCCAAGTTTGACTACTTCAACATATGAAAGAACACTCATCAACTATCTTGCGAGATTATGACGCCATATGTCTTCAACTCTTTTCTACATGTTTCACCTCGAAACATCTACTCCCAAACGCCAAATTTTCAGTCCTCCTGGAACTGACATCTTTTAGGCATAACTTCTCTGGGAATTTCAATAAGTTTGTCGACATACGTGTCCGTCCTATACAGATTTTCCTCGAGGTATTGGCCATCACACCACACCACTGTCATATAGGTATGCTCTCACATCAAAAACATTGGTGCGTGTTTTCTGCTTTACAAAACTGAGTTTTTCATAGCAAGAGGAAATCAAATCTTGATTAGGATTACGCTCAATTGTCACAGTCTTTTAAGTTGAAAGCAACTCCCTTATGGGCAGGCAACGCTACCTTTGTCTTGACGATCATATTTATTAATTAATGTTTGTTTATTTATTTATTTATTTATTTAGCGTACACCACCCGACAGCAATGCCAATTAATGGGTGGGAGTAGTGTAAAAATTACAAAAAGATATAATAATATTAAAAAAAAGAACAATAAGATGAAGGAATAAAAACATACAATACTAATAAAAAAGAATATTACGCATATTCTCTTCACATTCAACAAAGTTAGTTGTTACACTTAGATAAGTAACATAGATAACAAATTAAATTAACATAGATAGTGAATAAAGTGTAGAAACAGGACACAAGATATAATAATAAGATTCTAAGGTTATAAAATTGTATGTCGGATATTAAGTAGCAGAAATTTTCTTTTTAATAGATGGTATAGTATCATGAAAGATGTCAACGAAATTCTGCACCTTGCAATGATAATAGTCCATTCTGTACAGCGGAGAGAATTTTAATAGGTTGGTCTTGGGTGTCGGAAGGTAAAACAATGATGAAAACCGAGTGGTAAGGTGGGGAACACGAAGACATAGAGAGTATAACAAATCCGGACAGTCAATTCTGTTGTTTACAATTTTGTGAAGAGTCACCAACGAATTACACATACGACGAGTGGCCAAATCATTAAGTTGAAATCGTTGGAGTAAATTTTCTTGAGGAATTCCACGGGGTGGATAAATATCATCAGATTTGAACCATAAGTATTTAACATATTTCCTGTGTATATGTTCCAATTTTCTGATGTGAATTTGATAACCTGGGTCCCACACAAGAGAGGCATATTCTAATTTGGGGAGTACCAATGCATTAAAAAGTAAGGACACCGTTTTAATTTCTCTAAATTGTCTTGAGTTCCTCAAGACAAAACCAAGATTTCTAGAAGCTTCCCGTAGGATGTTATTAATGTGCTCCACAAAACTTAATTTACTATCAAATGTTACTCCAAGATCTTTAATGGTCGTGCATTTCTTAATCATGTTAACGTCAATACTATAGTTAAAATCGATGGGGTTATTGCTTCTAGTAAATGTCATTGTGTTACATTTCGAAAAGTTAAGGGGAAGGGAATTTATTGTACACCAGTTGTGAATATTGTCTATGTCATCTTGAAGCATAAGGCAGTCACCAATGTCGGACACAGAGAGGTATAGCTTAAGGTCGTCAGCGTAGAGTAGAGATCTGCAATTCAGGGACAGGATGATGTCATTTATGAAAATTAAAAATAATAATGGTCCAAGGACTGAGCCTTGGGGGACTCCAGAGGTCGCCTTAATATCAATCCACTGGACACCACGATATCCCACGGTAAGTCTTCTTTGAGATAGATAAGAAGTGAAAAAGTGAACAAATGAAGTGGTCAAACCTATTTTATATAGTTTTAATAGTAGGATACCATGGTCCAGTCGATCGAAAGCTTTAGAAAAATCTGTAAAAACAACATCAACCTGCCCACCATTGTCCAAATTTGTTGCAACATATTGCGTTAAACATATCAGATTAGTGACTGTTGATCTACCTGGATAAAAACCATGTTGTTCAGAACATATGGAAGGTTTCACATGATAGAAAAGAATCTCATACAAAAGAATTTCGAACACTTTGGAAGGGTTGCAGATAATTGTAATGGGACGATAGTTTTCGACTTCACTCTTATTACCCTTTTTAAATATCGGAGTGATTCTACCTAACTTCCAAATATCTGGAAATTTGCCTAGCTTAAATGAGAGATTATACAGGAAGCATAATGGTTTAGCAAGTATTGTTGCACAGTCCTTAAGAAGAAAGGCAGGTAAGCCATCAGGACCAGCTGTGAGTTTAGGCTTCAGTGACTTCAAGGCTTTTACAACTTGAGATTCAGACAAAGTGGGAATGCTACAGCAGGAGGAACTTATGTCCGGTTGAATAATGCTGAAATTAGGAACAGACGAACTAATATAGCCAGATTGAAAATAATTGGCAAATGCATTCACTATATCTTCAGGTTCATTTAACGATATATTTTCACGAGTCATGCTGTTAGGAATACTACTTGTTTTTTTTTAGAATTTAAATATGACCAGAATTGATTGGGATTAGCTGTTATCTGTTGTTCAATGCTTTACAATATAATTGTGGTAACACTGATTTACATCCCTTTTTATTGCAGCCCTCAAAGTACTGAACTCAATGTAAACAAGATTGTCATTCGTCCTTTTAAACTGTATCCACAAACGGTAATTTCTTCTTTAAGTTACGGATTATATCGAGTGTATACCAAGGAGGATAACGCGTGTTTTTTCTAGAAATAGTTTTAGGGACATTAGAAAGTACGGATGCATCAACTTTGGAATAGAAGAGTTCACACGCCTTATCGATATCCTTTTCTAACAAAAGATCGTCCCAGCAAACCTGAAGTAGATCATCGTACAGTTGAGGCAAGTTGACCTTACGGAAGTTGTACCTGGGCTTTGATGATGCTTCGAAAATTCTTTTTTTGCCTCTAACCCGAAGTTAATTTCTAAAGCAGGATGAAACACATCCACATTAATTAGGGGATCTATGCATTTATTCACAGTTAGCTCAGTGCGACTAAAGACTAAATCCAGGGTCCGGTTATAAGAGTTCGTTATTTGATTATATTGTTTTATATTAAGGAATTCAGAAAAGTTATGCAATGACACCATAAATCTATCATTTCCAGCAAACTTTCTTTGTAGATTGTAGTACTGAGGGATGTTAAAATCCCCAATAATAACTAAGCTATCGTCATTTAGAAAATGTATGCTGTTGGAAAGAAGATCATAAAATGTGTCATAAGAATCAGAGTGTAAACTTGGTGGAAAATATACTACAACAAAATACCACGATTTCGAGGAGAGGGTAGCCTTAATACATACAACATCAACCATGGGAATTGCATCGGATATATCTGACAGGTCAATATTAACTGCATTATAACATTTCTTCAAAGCAATTAGTACCCCACCACCCATCTTGGTATTGGTTTCCTGGAAATTACGATCACATCTAAAGAGCATAAAATCATCACAGAATATTTCAGAGTCGAACACAGAAGGCCTTAACCATGTTTCGGTAAATGCAATTACATCAAAAGAACAGTCAACAGAGGTATTATATAGGTCAAGCAATTTGGTATTCAAGCCTGGAGCGTTCTGATAGTAGATCATAAATTGATTTAAATTGCAACTGTTGTTGCTCCACTGTTGAGACCAAGAAGATGCAGAATCGTTAAGTTTATCATTGATAAAATTATGTAACTGTGATTGCTACTTAATATTAAACATATCTGACTTGTATTTATCCAGTTTCTCTAACAATGTAGGACAATGAGAGTCCCATGCTGCATGATTAATATTAGGTAATTCTCGAGAAATACAATTAGTACATTTAAATAAACAAGAATCAGAAACATTACAGTCATTAATCCTATGATCTCCGCTACATTTTGGACATTTAATATTTCTGCTACAGTTCTTGGCAAAATGCGAAAAACCGCAACACTTGTAACACATTTGTATTTGTACAGCGTCGTAGACTGAACAACAGTCATAACCCACAAACAATAAGCCGTCCTGCAGCGCCCTTCTGTAAGAGTTTAAGTCAAGAGATAACTTTGCTTGAAACATATTTTTATTTTTCTTTTGGGGACTAACTTCTATGACACCTAATGATGAGTTATCGGAGAAAATACTCTTATTTTGGCTTCTTAAAAACGTTAACAATGCCTCTGGTTCATGTTTCTCTGTAAGACCTGAAATCCTTATTCTAGGATTTAATGACCCCAGTTCATTAATTTCGTAGTTACCCGCCAATTTGTCATTAGCCAGCTGTTTAAATTTTGTAATATCTTCTTTGCTAGTACAACCAACTGCGACGCCACCATCACGAACATTTTTAATTTTTGAAACATTAAGCTTGAATTTGAAAGCTAATTGAAGCTAAGCTAATTTGAAACATTAAGGCTTGCTTGTTTGTTGTAGCACTTGGGCGACAATCTGACGTTACCATCTACGTATGAGCACTTGATACGCACTTCAGCTGGCACTTTTCAGTGGCACAATTAAAGTACTTCAAATTACACTAATACAATAAAAATACCGATTAGCATCCAGCTTCTGAAATTGTTAAAGCCCTTTTCAAGTTTTAACACATTTTATTAAAAAATTAAGAAATACAAAGGTTGGAGATTTCTGTTACATGTGTACCGTTCTAAAGCTACCAAAAGTACCAAATGAATGAATTCGGTCAGTACGTGCTTACAAGCGGACAACTCATAGCTAATCTAATTTATTACTATTATGACATCTTGTGTAAACTATATTATCTACGCTGGGTGAGTCCATTTTCTTAACACTAGGTAAAAAAAACTAGAAGCTGGGACACCTAAGTCATATCTTCTACTTTTCAGTGGCAATTATTCAATGTAACTTAAAAACAGTTTAAACATTCTCACATTGAAATTATTAAAATTACGTCTAATCTCAATATTTTAGACTACAGGCCAACCACCTTTAAATCTGAAATTGCCGTGTTAATATTTAATACAGGAATCAATATCCTGTAACTTAAAACAGTACCATTACTGAGAAGATTATTACTGAGGACTGCAAGAAATCATCCTATGCTTTATTTTCCGTTTTAATTTAAAATATTATTTGATTCGCACATACTTATAATACATTTTTTACTCCGTTAGAATTGGCAATGTTGCTGGAGGCGAACAAAGCTATTAGATATATCTCAGTTATACAAATGAGTCGCAAATGATGTTTTATGTTAAGATGAAAAAGATTATGCTTAGTTGATATGTTTATGTATAAAATATTTATTAAAAATTATTTCCCCTCTTGGGTTGCTTGGCATAAGTGAGTCATTTTAATGGAATATACATGATAAAATTTTGTCTGACCATGTTTATTAAGATAGAGTCTAGGGCGCCTTATATAGCAATTCCAATGAGGTAACAAAAAGAAGGTATTGCCATTTAAAAAAATTGAGTAAGGGTGGCTACAGCTCCAGGAGTTGCTTAGTGAAGGTCATTTTTGTGGTCATACTGATTCCCCCTACATACCCTAGAAACGATTTTGAGAAATTTTTTATATCTTTTTTGGGTCAATACTTACAGAGTATTGCTCGTTTTCAAATAGACACCCTGTATATACATATATTATTTACAGGGTCATCCAATCAAAACTTAACCCCCTCCCTGATCTTGGGGAGTAAGGATTTCCCGGAGAATTCCCAAAATACGTCAAAATAAATATTGAGGGGGAAGAATTTTAATGTAAAAAAACAACCCCCAAACGTCACCCCTATGTGCGTCACATCAACCCTCTTAAGAATTTCAAAAGGCACGAGGGGTCATGTAATATATCAAATTAAAGGTATTTTTATCTGTAAACAACCACCTTTTTGTGTTTGATGTGCTTATCAATGTAAATGAAAAAATTCAGTTTGAAATAAAAAAGCTGAAATTAAACCAAATCAATTTTTATTTAATGAATTGCTCAAAATGGCCCCCATTAACTTGCAAACAATAATAAAGCCCATCATGAAATGCTCTTCTGACATTACTGAATAATTCAGGTGTTATTAATTGGCATTCTTCTACAATTCTTTCCCGCAATTCTTCTAATGTCTCAGGTTGCGCAGCGTATACTCGCGATTTCAAATGGCCCCACAGGAAAAATCCAAAGGAGTTAGATCAGGTGGTCTGGGTGGCCATTTAACGGGACATTATCTACCAATCCAATGCCCTGGAAAACGCTCATCCATAAATTGCCGCACAGCAATAGCATAGCAAGGGGGTGCACCATCTTGTTGAAAAGTTAATTCATTTTCTATTAAATTATCTCATTTTCTAAAATTTCTGTTATCATCGGATCAATTGCGTTTTCCAACAATTGTAAATAATTGTGCCCATTAAGAGTGACCTGAATAAAAATGGACCATTTTTTATTGATGATGACGTTGATTTGACTTTTTTGACAAGATGATTCACCAAAATTCAGGCCCAAACATTCAATTTTTGAGGAGCCTGTGTATGACATTCTCTGATTAATTGAGGATTAGTATCACTCCAATACCGACAATTGTCTCTGTTTACTTCACCATTTAGCATAAATGTACATTCGTCCGAAAAACAAATGTTGTAGGGGAGATTTAGGTTCAGGCGGAGTTGCTCACTAAAATACTCGCAAAATTCAATGTGACGATTTCATTCAACTCCTAAACCAGCGTCATCTTAAAGGGATGAAACTTCTGTTTTTTCAAAATACTCTGGACACTGGAAGTAGATACACCAGAAGCTTGACACACTGCATTGATTGATTGTGTATTATGCATTTGCAAATGACCCAAAACTTCCACTTCAATTGCTTCATTTCATACTGGGCGGTTCACTTCACGTTTCTTGTTTAGAAGCAAACCAATTGAAACAAACGTATCCATCAGTTGCTTAAGATACTGATGGCTTACATTTCTTTCCGGGTAGTTTGCATTGAAAATTCGTGCTGTAGCTTTAGCTCAATCATTATTTCGATAGGTACCACAACGTAACTTACACCCTTTCTTCGATAGAATACACCATTTTGAGAACACTTTTAGGCATTCTTTCAAGAACAAACTACTACAACAAGTTGGTGGTCACGAGTGAAAAATAGCAGCAAATTTATTGTGAAGAGATAAATTTACCTCAATCAAAAAAATTCCAATTTTGTTAGCATTAAATAAAAAAAACTTGTTTCTTTATCTTCAGCATTTTTATTTTAAACTTTCCTTATATATTTTTTCCTTATACTTTAATCGGCGCATCAAAAACGAAGAGCATTTGCAAACATAGGATTTATGTTTGCAAGTTAATGAGGGTCATTTTGAGGAATTCATTAAATAAAAATTGATTTTGTTTAATTTCAGCTTCTTTATTTCAAACTGATTTTTTTCTTTTACATTGCTCGGCACATCAAAAACAAAAATATGGTTATTTACAGGATAAAAATTACTTTAATTTGATGTATTACATGATCCCTCGTACCCTTTAAAATTCTTAATAGGGTTGATGTGACGCGCATAGGGGTGACGTTTGGGGGTTGTTTTTTACATTATAGTTCTTCCCCCTCAAAGTCTGTTGACGTATTTTGGAAATTTTCGGTTAAATCCTTACTTTCCAAAATCACGGGGGGTCAAGTTTTGGTTGAATAACCTTGTATTTACAGTGTTATGATAAATGCACAAAATTCATAACTTTTATACAGAGTGATTTTTCAAAAAACGCCGTGATAGGTCGATTTTGTTTTTTAAAAAGACACGTGCTGACATGAAAAATTTTGTTTTATCTGCTTTCGTTTTAGCATTTTGACGTCATCATACATTTTTTTAAACGGAAGACCGTGTTTATTTTTACATATTTGGATAGGGTGTTCTCTAACGAATACATTGTTATATGATTTGATGGATCTAGCTCTAATAGTGAGGGTGATATACCTTAATGAGTGTTCCATAAGCATAATGAGTTAGAAAGAGAATATGGATTCGTTCCTAGGCTACAGCAAGGAATTTATATAAATGGAACGATTGTCAAAGCTGCGCGAGTATTCCAATTTTGAATCCGCCATTTTGATGTCTGAAAATTAGTGGGAAATTTAAAACAGCACTAACAGCCTCTTCAGATAGAAAGCAATAAAAACAACTGATACAAACAAGTTAAACTTTTGAGGCAACGAATCATTCTAAATAGATATAAAAGAAATGCTCAATATTTTATAATTTAATTGAAATTGGTAACTTAAATTTAGATTTGTACTATTTTTGTTGAAGAGATATAAAAAGAAGCAAGATATAAATACATCATATATAAATCAAAATATATTGTAACATTGATTGAAAAAACAAGACATTATTATATACCTACCTAATTGTTCTCTTTATTTGTTTAAAGTAGGTAACTATTACCCGTTTGAAACTTAGCTATTTAAAATTAATTATTCTCGTCATTAAAATTTTGAAGAAGACTTTTGTATTGTGTGTGTATGTTCGCAGTTATCGTAACAAGCTGTAGGAGGTATGACTGTATGTCTCATAAGACTTTGAATTATTAAGTTTGTGACATTCAAGTTTTAATAATTTACTTTGTCGTCGTTTAATGTGTTCATCTAAACACTATTGCATAACATTTTTATAATGAATTTGATTACATTTTTTAATATTATATAGTTCCTTATAGTTTTATATACCTAATTGAAATATTTTAGGTTTTGTAAATGAATATTATACTTAATAAGTTGAATTTAAAGGAAAAAAGTACATAAAAAAATATCTTGGCCAGGTGTGACAATACAAAATGTACGCAAAGTAAAGAGCAGTGTGACATCAAAATGGCGGCTTCCATGTTTTCTCATGAAAACTGGATGCGCAGTCGTCTATAATCGTTCCATATAATATAGATTCCTTGGGCTACAGCCCTTACAAAGTCTTTCTCTAACACATTGCTCTTATGGAACACTATTTAAGGTATATCTCCCCCACTATTAGAGGTAACTTCATCAAACCCTATATCGACAATACTACTATTCGTTAGAGAACGGTAGTATCCAAATATGTAAAAATATAGAGGGTGTTCCATTTACAAAAATGTATGATGACGTCAAAACTCTAAAACAAAAGCAGGTAAAACCAAATTTTTCATGTCAGCACGGTCTTTTTAAAAACAAGATCGACCTGTCACGGCGTTTTTTGAAAAATCACTCTCTATAAAAGTTATGAATTTTGTGCATTACTTTATCACAACACTGTAGAATTTATGTTATACAATATCAATAAATTCAGTTTATCACACAGTATTGCCTTTTATTTAATGGTTTATTAGCATCGATTTTTTTCTCATTTTTTATTATTAGAATTGTACTGTACATTATAAAGATACGGTTGGGTAAGCAACTGAATAGTTGAGGATAGTAGTACGAATGTACTACTATCGTCATTGAAAAATATATAATGTTTTAAATAATATGAAAAATATAGGGTTTTAAATAACTTTATTAAGAATTTCATTTGTTGAGCTGTACCTACGTATACACTATACATGTAATTGTACGTAAAATACAGTAATTTAAGAATAATTATATTGTCTTATTCTCATTCTCAACTCTACCTCACATATCGTAACACATTTTCTTGATTTGAACACTAATAATTTGATCCAAGGACATGGTCAATTGTGCAGCCCATTTACAGTATCCAATCTGAAGAATACACAAATAAAAACTTTTCCCATATCTATATGACCACTTTCTGCCGCTCAGCTACAGATAGTAATTCACATCACAATATAATTAAATTAATATATTTTTTTGTACAATACATACTATCCGTCTACCTACACATTTCCACTCCGTGCGACATTGCCAACAAAAGGAGTCTAATAAGTATTTTAAGTTTAAAGAGGCGACTCCAACTGTTGAATATATTTTTGAATATATTGTAAAAAGAGTGGCGCACTCTGGTGTGCGATGATGTGTACTGGAGATATATGTGTAGAGATGGAACATCATTTTCGACTCCATACTAAAATCTGCCAAATTGACAAATGGATGGTAAAAATTAATTTAAATCATATATACAGGGCAATTCGTTTTCGCCTCCACTTTTTCCATTTCGCCTCCAAAATCGGAGGCGAGTTCTGTCAATATCTGTATATTTGAAGGCGTATCAATAGGAGGCGTTAAATGGGAAAAAAGTTGCATAATTATATGCCCAAGTTATAACAATTATTAGATGTCGAAAATTCCCTTCCATTCGTTAGATACAGGGCGAATACTGAAAATGTGCGTTTTCTATAAATTGCTATATCTCGTTTATTATGAGAGATACATCTAAGATATTTGCAGGTTAGGGGTAATAACTGGCGAGGATTTTAATAATGATATTGAAAAAAATTTAAGCCTACTAGATTTTGAGATAATGTACCTAACTTTCGATTTTTTTATGGACGCCATATTGCATTTTTGCATTTTTGAATTCCTCATAAAAAATGCTTTTCAGCCATATGTAATATGTTTATAATCGGTTAAGGGAAAAGTAGAAAATTACGTCTTTTAATTCGGAATGAAGTAGGCCTTGATCGATCAGCCATATTATGTACTATTATTCCACTATCGCAGCAGAATAAGTAGGCACTGATATCTTTGACATGTTTACAAAACAACTGCGTCATTGTTGCTACATTTGTGTAAACGTCAAACAGTTATTGTTAAAGGTTTCTGTGTTTCCATTTTCTATTAAAAGTAAGAAATGAATTCATTTTCCAATAGTGACAAATATGATATGTTGGAATGTTTTATTCTCTGCAGAAGAAATAGTGATAGAGCTGCTGGAATGTATTTTGATAATTATCCGGAAAGACGTCAGCCGGGAAGGAGCATATTTAGGCGTATACGTGCAAATTTAATAAACTATGGCAGTTTTAATAAAGTAAAGAGAAACCGAAATATTAATGAAAACAACGAAAATGTTGTATTACAAGCCGTAGTTGAGAATCCCCGCATATCTTTACGTGAAATTGAAAACAATGTAGGCATTTCTCGATCATCAGCTGCTATAATTTTAAAACGTTATAAATACCATCCATACCATGAACGACCCAGCCAAGGGTTTCGAGAAGGCGACCATGCAAGGAGGATGGAATTTTGTCAATGGTTCATCGGACAATGTACTCTAAATGCAGACTTTACGAAAAAAATTTTATGGTCTGATGAAAGCAAATTTACCAATTGCGGCATGTTCAATAGAAAAAATACCCACTACTGGTCGGACCAAAATCCGCATTTACACCAGGAAATCCGACAACAGGTGAGATGAAGATTTAATGTATGGATAGGTATTATTAATACCTCCATTATTGGTCCTTTTTTTACCATGAAAATTTGACCTCTGCTACTTATTTAAATCTTCTTGAAACTGAGGTAACAGAAAGGCTAATGGAGCTTCCTCTTGCTACTGTACGGGATATGATTTTCCAGCAAGATGGCGCTCCTGCACACAATGCACACATTATTTCCGATTTTTTAAATATGGAGTATCCCAATAGTTGGATAGGAAATCAGGGACCAATAAAATGGCCAGCCAGGGCTCCTGATCTGTCGTCTATTGATTTCTTCTTGTGGGGGTATGTAAAAAATAGGGTGTATGCAAGGTCCTACAACAATGAGGCGGAATTACGGCAAGCAGTGCAACAAGCTGTAAATGATATAACTCCAAATGTGATAACAAAGTCTTGTGCTGCAGTTCTGACTCGATGCAGATGTTGTCTCCAGGAGAATGCAGGTTTATTCGAACATTTACTTTAATTTATTATTTGCAAAGTACTGTTTTCATTTTTTGTTGCTTGTTTTCTTTGTTACGTTTAATGTTATTAAACAATAATTTAAATTTCTAAGACATTATTTGATAATAAAGAAATTAGTTTTCCTTTAATTTAAATGCATAAGCCAAAGCCTACTTCATTCCGAATTAAAAGACGTAATTTTCTACTTTTCTCTTAACCGATTATAAACATATTACATATGGCTGAAAAGCATTTTTTATGAGGAATTCAAAAATGCAAAAATACAATAATAGCGTCTATAAAAAAATCGAAAGTTAGGTACATTATCTCAAAATCTAGTAGGCTTAGATTTTTTTCAATATCATTATTAAAATCCTCGCCAGTTATTACCCCTAACCTGCAAATATCTTAGATGTATCTCTCATAATAAACGAGATATAGCGATTTATAGAAAACGCACATTTTCATTATTCGCCCTGTATCTAACGAATGGAAGGGGATTTTCGAAATCTAATAATTGTTATAGCTTGGGCATATAATTATGCAACTTTTTTCCCATTTAACCATCTTCGTATCTCTAACGGTTTCCAAGATACCCATACAGATCATCTTACACTGGACACACTGTACATATACCGGCGAGCCGGTGGCTCAGGGCTTAGCGTCTAAATCGCTCAACCCAGAGGTCGTGGATCTAATTCCCATTCCACCAAACAATTTTTAATTAAATTGTTTACTTGTAGATCAAGGCTTATTCGCAGGGATGGCTGGGCAACCATCTTGGCGATAGCCTAGGATGGGAAGAATGTCAACTTGGTGTGTTAATGTGAGAGATTAAAAATCAGTTGATGTTTGACTTATCCCCCAACTAATGAGGTTTTTCACGTTTCCCTCATTTCAGAACTGAATGGTGGTTAGGGCCTACCAACATAAGTCGTTCCTAAGGCGCAAATGCGGCCCGCTAAATAATAATATGGCACCCCCTCTCCCACACAAGTCTCAGACTGTCGGGCTAATCCTTCTGATTAGAATGAGGGGTACAGTTATTATTATTATATATATATATATATATATATTGCAATAGAATGAAATGTTATAAAGAATTATTATTTAAGTTATCGCATGTAAACGCTACAAAGCGAACCAAAGTATTGAATTCTTCGTGAATTGCAAAGCAGGCAAAATAAATTATATTAATCATGAAAAAGACAAACATAGTAAATCATTCAATCATATATCTATTGGCTCAAATAATGTTGATAAATAAAATAAATTATAATATCATACCAAAACATATCCAAATAGGTATACTTTGTTACTAAATTTGACACAGAAATCATTTATTCGAACACAAAACCCAGTGCAAGGCATATCAAAAGAAAGATAAAATTCCAGAGATTCAAATGAAACCATTTATTCCATCCAATATGCAATTTCCATGGAGAAATATCCATCTGAAATTCAAATTTATAAAATTTATTATTGAATTTGACAGTAGAACAATAGCTAAAGTGACACATACATTATATAAAATTTAAATACAAATATGGACAAAATATAACTTTATTATGAAATTAAACCAGATCATGACATTGTAAATAGTTTATAAAGAATTAAAAACAATATTTGTAGTAGTTTTAAGAGTGAATTAGGAACTAATAGTGATTAGTGAAAAATTAAAATTAAGTGCAAAGTATAACCACAGTGCATGGAACCTTTAGCATAAATAATCACACAAAATCAAACATTGAAAATAATTGACTATAGAGAAAAAACAATAAAATTTGTGTTAGCAACGGGAGATTGGAAAGAAAATTCTAGAAGGAGTAGCGTCGTTTTTAAATGAGAAGAGAATTTAAAAGTATAAATTTGAATATAAAGTAGAAATTTTAATCAAAATTGTACATAAAATAGTGCATGTTAACTAACCTAAACAAGGGAAATCAGAATCCAGTGGGTAACAACCAGGATCCAGAAAATTCCAGCATCAGAGAGATCCAGTGTTCCAGTGAGCCTGATTATTCCAAAAATCAGCCGAAGAAAGAGGCATAGCCCATAAATTTTGCCAAAACAGCATCATATTAGAGACAACAAGGTATTGTGCACAAAATTAATGCTAGCTAGCTAAAATAAAAAAATCGATATCGTAATAAAAATTTTACTTAAACAATAGAAACAATTTCATTACTTACTTGGCCATATAAAATATTAAATATCAATAATTAATAACTGTAAGTTCACTTGAAATATCAGAGACATTAATTGTTTTGTTTCAAACACCATTTTGTATATTTGACATTTAACCGTATTAACTCATAAAATAAGCAACTGAAAGTTGAAGGTATGCAACTTTTATTGCAACAAAAGTATAGAGGTTTGCCTATACACAAATTAGTCAGTTAGATTAAAAATTTAATACCTATCTGATTGCAGTAAAGGTAGGATACTGATAAAAATCTGTATTATTACTATAATTAGGTAAATGAGAATAGGGGTTTAAACAGTTTTTCATTGTTAATTAGATAAAGATATAAATTTTACCATATTTGTGGGAATTTGTTAATGATTTGCATATTTATAAGAATAAATATTTCTTGTCAAATATTGAGATCTGCCTAGTTTATTGTTTGCATAGAATAGAGCTGATTCCTGCTGAACTGACTACTGAGGTGAGATTTTCATGCTTAAAAGAAAAAGAAAAAAACTGAGCAAGCTAGGGTAAACATTCACATAAACATATAAGTATTCATAATAAATAAAAAAAAAAATTTATATTGTAGAAAATCTTAGATATTGGCACCCAAATAAATATAAAAATCAAAATCAATAACAATAACAAAAATCAAATAACATAATAAAATAAAACACCACAAAAACAATACATTTTAATTTGGCTCCCAACGTGAAAGGCCTGAAAAAGCAGGAAATAAAAATAACAAAATTTTGGAATTGAACAAAGCTACTTAGGTCACAATAAAACAAGATGGATCTACGTAGTGGAAAACAGGTAGGAGAAGAAACAGCATCAGAAGAAGAAACAGTATCAAGTCAAGAGAGCAGAGAAATACCAGCATGGCAAGCAATGCTACAAGATATGATGAAGACGATACAAGAAGATAGAAAACGACAAGAAGAAGACAGAAAACGACAAGAAGAAGACAGAAAACGACAAGAAGAAGAAATGAAGAAAGCAGAAGAAGACAGAAAAAGACAGGCAGAAGACAGAAAAAGATTACAAGAGTCAATAATACAAGGACGAAAAGAAGACATGCAAAAGATCGAAGAAGAGTTAAATCAATTAGAACATGCAAGAAAAGAAGATTTAAATAAATTAGAACATGCAAGAAAAGAAGATTTAAATCAATTAGATCAAGCAAGAAAAGAAGACTTAAAACAAATAGGAGATGAATTAAGACAGATGGAGAAAGAACGAAAAGAAGACATGGAGAATATGGTTAAAATATTAAACGAAAAGATGCAAGACATAAAAGACGAGATCAAGAGAGACACTCAAACATGGAGAGAAGAGTTACGAAGAGATATAGACAAGAATGAACAAGAATTGGCTACTGTAGTTATAAAAACCATAGCTGTAGAAGAGAAATTGGATAACCAAGAGCAGGAAATCAAGAAAATTGACAGAAAAGTAATGAAGAACAGTCAAGAAATAGAACAAGTAAGAAATCAGGTACAGACATGCGTAATGGGAAACAAAGATGTGATGGAAATAGAAAGAACATTTACCCAGATTTACAAGATAAAGGAGCTACAAAAGGAAATACAGATAGTAAAAGAAGCTAGAGATAAAGGAAGTGAAACGGTAACAAGAATAGTATGTCATGCAGAAAATAAAATACACAAATTCACAGGGAACATCCATAAACTACATCCTACAGTATTCATAAAATCTATTACCAGGAAAATAAATGAAATAGAAGGAAGAAATTTAGATCAAGAAGGACAACTAGAAAAGATAAAGGAACTAATAAGAGATAGCGTAGAATCAGAAGCTTTAATTTGGTTTAATGGGATAGAAAACGATATAGGTAGCTTTGAACAATTGAAAAATAGACTTATTACACATTTTTGGGGAGATAATGCACAAGCAATGGTCAGAGAAAAGTTATATTTTGGTAAATTTAATCCTAAACTATCAAATAACATGACAAATTATGCTCTAAAACTTTATTCTTCAGCACAGTATCTAACACCAAAGATCACTGAGCAGGAACTAGTTTTATATATAGCAAGACAATTTAAACCTGAGGTGGCAGAGACAATAGCTATACATAATATAGGTAACATGGAACAATTGTATGCTTATTTATCAAGGATAGAACGTAATATGCCAAGACAAAGTCAAAATAATAATAACAATGTACGTACAAATTATCAAAATTCAAGTAATAATAATATTAACAATAGTTCTCAAAATTTTCATAGACACAATGAATCAAATCAACAGCAATATAATAATTTTCGGCAAAACAATAATTTTAGTAATCGAAACAATCAAAATAATTTTAATTCTAATAATAGAAATAATAACTATAATAATAATGCTCGTTATAATAATAATAGCAATTCAAACAATAGATATCAAGACAACAACAATTGGAACAAAAGATATAATAACAATAATAATAGAAATTTTGATCGTGCTAACAATACACAAAGAAATCAAAATAATAATAACAATAATTACAATCAAAATTTGAACAATAATAATAATTATAATAATGGCACACGTAACAATGATAACTTCCGCTATAATAATCGGCAAAATCCAAACCATTCTTCGAGAGATGACTATAATCCTCCGAGACAACAGGTAAATTTTCAACGTCAGAGAAGCACAAGCAGATCTGAAGAACGTGATGATACAAGAGGGAATGATGGTACATTTAACACAAGACGTACACAATCCTTAGACCGAGCACCTGAAACACAAACACAGAACAATGAAACACAAAATTTTTAAACACTTGCAAGCCAAACAACACAGTCAAAATTTATAACAATAATTACACACACCCCAGAGAATTCATTAAACTAGATGACAATGTAATCATAAAAGAAAATCAAAATTTAATTTACATAAATTCAAAATTTAGAGATACAAAATTCAAAATTTTAATAGACACAGGATCTGAAGCATCCTTAATAAGTCAAAATATTATAGAAAAATTCCCAGAATTAAATAAAAATATTATCAAGGTAAATAAAGTAACGTTAGTAGGTCCCAATAATAAGAAACTATATGATGTTAATAAAATGGTTAGTATTACATTAGAACTGAACAACAAACCAATAATATTCCAACTTTTAATAGTTCCAAACTTAACGATGAATGTTGTAATTGGATCTGATTATTTAAACAAGTTAAAAGCAATAATAGACTATCAAATAGAAAAGATTTGTATAAATGATATATGGGTAGATTTTGAAAATAAAAGATTGAGTAAGATAGGAGAAATAAATGAAAAAGGAATAGTAAATACAGAGATTGTTAGGAATGGGAAGGAAATGTTTTATATAGAAGGAAATAATTATATTTATGATGAGGTTGAGAGTGATGATGAATTATTTAATATAGAATTAATAAAGTTAAATGTAAATAATGATTATGAGAGTGAAGTTAAGAATATGTTAAAGGATTATGAAGGGTTGATATCGAATGAGATGAGATTTGCTAAGAGTTATGTTCATAAATTAAAGGTAAAAGATATAGGTAATTTTAAGATTAAAACATACCCAATACCATATATGCATAAAGCTAAAGTTAGAGAAGAGATAGAGAAATTATTAAAAGACGGAATTATTGAACGAAGTAATACACCATATATTAATCCACTAGTGATAGTTACAAAAAAATCAGGAGACATACGTATTTGCCTAGATGCAAGAACCATTAACAAATATACCGTACCACAGTACGAGGCACCATTAGTAATTGATGCAATTTTGGGAAGAATTACAGGAGCTTCAGTTTTCACGAAAGTAGATTTAAAACATAGTTTTTGGCTAATACCATTAGAAAAAGAATCAAGAAAATACACAGGTTTCATGATAGACGGGGAAGTTTTCCAATTCAGAGTCACACCGTTTGGTTTGCAAAGCTCATGTTCAGCTTTAGTAAGAGCGTTACACAACATACTGAACAAATATGACACGTTTGTACTACATTACATAGACGATATTTTAATTTACTCAGACACAATTGAAAATCACAGAAAACATTTAGACATAGTACTGAAAGAATTAGACAATAACGGACTGAAAATTAACATTAACAAATGCGAATTTTATAAGACACAAGTTGTATATTTAGGATACTTAATTAACCAACAGGGAATACAAATGGACGACGAACGGATACAGACAATTAGACAATACACAAGACCACACAATTTGAAAACATTAAGGGGATTTTTAGGGATGGTAAATTATTTCAAACGACTAATACCTGACTTGACAAACTTTCAACTACCATTAATAGACTTGTTAAAGAAAAATGTTAAATGGAATTGGACTGACAGACAAGAGACTGCTTTCCAAAATATTAAAGAATTAATAATAGAAAAACTAAAAGTATATCACCCTGACTATAACTTACCTTTTACAATAAGAACGGACGCATCAATACAAAGACTAGCTGGAGTACTCTTACAGACACAAGACAATAACGAAGTACCAATAGCTTTTGTTTCACGAGTGACTAAGACACACGAACGAGGATACAGCATATCTGAATTAGAATTGACTTCAATAATTTTTTCGATCACAAAACTGAGATTTTACTTACTGGGAAATAAATTTAAAATACAGACAGACAACCAAGCACTGACATCAATACTACACAATAAATTTGGTAATAACAGAATACACCGATGGGCACTTTTACTGACTGAATACGACTTCGATATAGAATACATACCTGGGAAAACAAACATACTTGCAGACGCACTATCACGCATGGACATAAAAATGACTGATGAAAATAGACTAGTTAAAATTGGAATAAATTTATTTAAAAATGACGAGGGCATATTTTCATTAAATACGATAATACAAGACCAACAAAATCTAACTGAGACTGACAAATCCAAACTTACACACATTAACAACATATACATAAAGAAAATAGGGGAAAAGGAACTATACGCAATTACAGAAAATATAACACATGACATAATACAAATATTACATACGACATACGGACATATAGGAGTACACAGAACGTGGAAACTATTTAGAGAAAACTATTACCACAAACAGGACAGACAAATTACAAAACAAATCATCAAGACATGCCACACTTGCCAATTAGGCAAAGACAAAAACAAACATTACGAAGGACTACCAAAATCAATCATGACAAACAGACCATTACAGACAATAGCTATAGACTTTATCAGCAACCTAATACCAAGTTATGAACACAACAAACACATATTTATTATAGTAGACATTTTTTCAAAATACGTTAAATTATATCCAACCAGAAAGACGAATACAAAGACAGTTATTACATTACTTAACAAGTACAGACAAGACGAAGGGCACTATGAACAGTGTATTTTGGACAATGCTTCCTATTTCAAAAATTCAAGACTACTAAACTACTTTAGACGAACAAATACGAAACCAAAATTCACTAGTATAAGACATCCTCAAGCAAATCCAGCCGAGAGGTATGTAAAAGAGGTGTCTAAGTACTTAAGACTATTAGTGAATCAAGATCAACCGACATGGGAACAACACTTAACAAACGTGGAGACATACCTTAATCATATACCAAACAATGTGACTGACGAACCACCCATTACAATATTTAAAAACATACCACCAGACAGACCATGGACGTACGCAATACCACATTACGACACACTAATACATAAAGTTAACAATAGACTTCAAAAAGCAGCAGACAATTACAAGAAAAGAATAACAAAAAGGAACAAAATTACACACACATTTCAAAAAGACGATTTAGTTATTGTAAGGGCTTTAAAAGTTCCAAATAGGAATGAAAATAAATGTGCAAAACTAATATTACCATATGACGGACCATACTTGATAAACACAACGAACGGGACAAACAGTTATGAACTAAAATACCTAGACAGCGACAAAATCAAAGGAGTATACAACATCGAACAATTATACCCATACTATGACTGACAGAAAATGTAGTACAAACAAACACACATAAAGACAGATTGAAAACATTAACACCACATAAAATCATACATACACATCCAAACCACAGATACATACTTAAAAATGTAACATCATGATAAATTGATTTGATAAATTTTCTTATGACAATAAAATTTCCAAATAAATTTAGGAAAATTGCAATAGAATGAAATGTTATAAAGAATTATTATTTAAGTTATCGCATGTAAACGCTACAAAGCGAACCAAAGTATTGAATTCTTCGTGAATTGCAAAGCAGGCAAAATAAATTATATTAATCATGAAAAAGACAAACATAGTAAATCATTCAATCATATATCTATTGGCTCAAATAATGTTGATAAATAAAATAAATTATAATATCATACCAAAACATATCCAAATAGGTATACTTTGTTACTAAATTTGACACAGAAATCATTTATTCGAACACAAAACCCAGTGCAAGGCATATCAAAAGAAAGATAAAATTCCAGAGATTCAAATGAAACCATTTATTCCATCCAATATGCAATTTCCATGGAGAAATATCCATCTGAAATTCAAATTTATAAAATTTATTATTGAATTTGACAGTAGAACAATAGCTAAAGTGACACATACATTATATAAAATTTAAATACAAATATGGACAAAATATAACTTTATTATGAAATTAAACCAGATCATGACATTGTAAATAGTTTATAAAGAATTAAAAACAATATTTGTAGTAGTTTTAAGAGTGAATTAGGAACTAATAGTGATTAGTGAAAAATTAAAATTAAGTGCAAAGTATAACCACAGTGCATGGAACCTTTAGCATAAATAATCACACAAAATCAAACATTGAAAATAATTGACTATAGAGAAAAAACAATAAAATTTGTGTTAGCAACGGGAGATTGGAAAGAAAATTCTAGAAGGAGTAGCGTCGTTTTTAAATGAGAAGAGAATTTAAAAGTATAAATTTGAATATAAAGTAGAAATTTTAATCAAAATTGTACATAAAATAGTGCATGTTAACTAACCTAAACAAGGGAAATCAGAATCCAGTGGGTAACAACCAGGATCCAGAAAATTCCAGCATCAGAGAGATCCAGTGTTCCAGTGAGCCTGATTATTCCAAAAATCAGCCGAAGAAAGAGGCATAGCCCATAAATTTTGCCAAAACAGCATCATATTAGAGACAACAAGGTATTGTGCACAAAATTAATGCTAGCTAGCTAAAATAAAAAAATCGATATCGTAATAAAAATTTTACTTAAACAATAGAAACAATTTCATTACTTACTTGGCCATATAAAATATTAAATATCAATAATTAATAACTGTAAGTTCACTTGAAATATCAGAGACATTAATTGTTTTGTTACAAACACCATTTTGTATATTTGACATTTAACCGTATTAACTCATAAAATAAGCAACTGAAAGTTGAAGGTATGCAACTTTTATTGCAACAAAAGTATAGAGGTTTGCCTATACACAAATTAGTCAGTTAGATTAAAAATTTAATACCTATCTGATTGCAGTAAAGGTAGGATACTGATAAAAATCTGTATTATTACTATAATTAGGTAAATGAGAATAGGGGTTTAAACAGTTTTTCATTGTTAATTAGATAAAGATATAAATTTTACCATATTTGTGGGAATTTGTTAATGATTTGCATATTTATAAGAATAAATATTTCTTGTCAAATATTGAGATCTGCCTAGTTTATTGTTTGCATAGAATAGAGCTGATTCCTGCTGAACTGACTACTGAGGTGAGATTTTCATGCTTAAAAGAAAAAGAAAAAAACTGAGCAAGCTAGGGTAAACATTCACATAAACATATAAGTATTCATAATAAATAAAAAAAAAAATTTATATTGTAGAAAATCTTAGATATTGGCACCCAAATAAATATAAAAATCAAAATCAATAACAATAACAAAAATCAAATAACATAATAAAATAAAACACCACAAAAACAATACATTTTAATATATATATATATATATATATATATATATATATATATATATAATAATAATAATAACTGTACCCCTCATTCTAATCACAAGGAGTGAGTTTTATGTATGGAACGCCTCAATTATCTCGGAAACGGCTTGCCCGATTTTTATGAATTTTGGTTTATAAGGGTTTTGTAATATGGCCGATATTATTGTGGCATTTACATTGTTGTCAGATCTTTCGTTTTTCCGGAAATATACTGAAATTTGTTATTTCAAATGGATCACCCTATATATTTTTTTGTTTTTGAAATCTCTAAGAAATTTAGAATATTTTTCATGTAATGTTCCCTATACCTAATTGCCATAATTTCGGAGTTACAGCTACATTTGCAATATCTTCGCCGAAGTTAAAATATTACATCAGGGCGGCTATGTCTGCGACAAAAACAATTTTGACGTTTTAATAAACTATTATTGTTGGTGTTTATTGAAAGTTACAATGGACCGTTTATCTGAGAAAGAACGAATTGAGATTTTAATGATATTAGGATATGGTGATGTGCGTAGAAGTCAACAGGAAACGTGTAATATCTTTAATAATTTATATCCTAATAGAAATCCCATAACAAGATCTACTGTGAGTAAGTTGTTAAAAAAGTTTAACCAAACTGGAGCCATAAAAGATTTACCGAAATCAGGGCGTATAAAAACTGCAACAACTGAAGACAAATCTTTAGATGTTTGTGTTATGTTAGAAGAAGATCCACACTTGAGTACTAGACAAATATTCAGGGAAGTTGATATTTCTCAAACATCCATAATGAAAATTTTACATGCCAATAAATTCCATCCTTACAAAGTAAGATTGGTTCAAGAGTTGTCAGATGATGATTTCGATAGACGTGAAGAGTTTGCCGACACAATGATGGAAAAATGTTACGATCAAAATAATCCAAATTTTTTAAATAATGTTATGTTTTCCGATGAGGCCACTTTTTGTATTTTTGTATTGATGGAAACGTAAATCGGCATAATTGCAGATACTGGTCACGTAACAATCCTCGTTGGATGAGAGAATCCCACACCCAATTTCCACAAAAGATTAATGTATGGGCTGGAATAATAGGCGACAAAATAATTGGTCCTTTTTTCATTGAAGGAAACTTAAATGGTCCGGCGTATTTAAATTTATTACAGAATAATATTATACCTGAGTTGGCTCGGTTATTTCCAAATCTAAGTAAGTATTCTCAATTGCCTGTTAATTTAGAAATTTTATTATTTGAAACTTTCAGACAATAACAATGTCCCAAATAACAATATTTGGGTGCAACAAGATGGAGCTCCACCTCACTATGCGCGTGACGTGAGGCAATACCTAAACGATGTGTTTCCCAGAAGATGGATTGGAAGGCGTGGTTTTATCGAATGGCCCCCGCGATCACCCGACATGAATCCTTTAGACTATTTCCTGTGGGGTCACTTAAAAAATATTGTTTATAAAACCAAACCTGCCAATATTCAGGAATTAAAAGATAGGATTACCACAGAGATAAGAAGAATTGAGCAGTCAGGAATGTTACAAAATGTACTGCAAAGTTTTAAACATCGCATGGCTTCTTGTATGGAAGTAAACGGACAACATTTTGAGCATCAGCTGTAACCGCCTTTACTTTATGTTTTCAAAAGATCCTATGGGATTTCTATTAGGATATAAATTATTAAAGATATTACACGTGTTGACTTCTACGCACATCACCATATCCTAATATCATTAAAATCTCAATTCGTTCTTTCTCAGATAAACGGTCCATTGTAACTTTCAATAAACACCAACAATAATAGTTTATTAAAACGTCAAAATTGTTTTTGTCGCAGACATAGCCGCCCTGATGTAATATTTTAACTTCGGCGGAGATATTGCAAATGTAGCTGTAACTCCGAAATTATGGCAATTAGATATAGGGGACATTACATGAAAAATATTCTAAATTTCTTAGAGATTTCAAAAACAAAAAAATATATAGGGTGATCCATTTGAAATAACAAATTTCAGTATATTTCCGGAAAAACGAAAGATCTGACAACAATGTAAATGCCACAATAATATCGGCCATATTACAAAACCCTTATAAACCAAAATTCATAAAAATCGGGCAAGCCGTTTCCGAGATAATTGAGGCGTTCCATACATAAAACTCACTCTGTATATACCGGGTGTCCCGTTACGCCTATCGACCGGCTGTATCTCAGAAAGTATATGGCCTACAGTTTCCAGAAAAAAGTTTTCTTAAGTAAAGTGGTGACGAAAATTTCAACTAAAATATTTTGAAGTTGCTAAGATGGCCAGTAGGGGGCATATTACCAATTAAAAATTGAAGAATTGCCATAACTCTAAAAAGTCAAATAGAAACACACGAATTTTTTAATGCATTCTGCATCTACTAGTCAATACCTAAAACTTTCTTAAAAAACTTTTTGTTCTAACTCTTCAAATAACAAAAATAAAAACAAAAGAATAACGTTACATATAAATCACAATAACTCCGGTTTGGATTATCCAAATTAAATAAATTTGGATTCGTTTGAAAGCTAATTTATAGTAGAATAAGAATATGATTCCAAATATTTTCGCAAGTTCTTTACCAAGCCACCAGATGGCTCTCTTTCTAAATTCTCACAACTGTTGATGTTTTCTTATAAATTTTAAATGGAATGACATATTTTTTGTTAGGGTAGTCTATTCTTTAATGGATTTGAAGAAAAATAGCGCTAACCGGAAGTCTCTATCGTTTTTCTAACAAAAGTTATGAATTAAAATGTATTCATTAGGTTTATAAATCGAAAACATTCAGTGAGAAATTTAAATCTTGCCAACTCCTAGTTACGATTTCGGCACAGGGGCGGCGTGACAATAGGTTGCCGAGTTACCCGCCATATTGCGGTTTTTGTCATTTTTACAAGGCTTAAAGGGCGCTTTTCAAAAAGTCGCTCCAAATCGTCGAGTAGGCTAAAGCCGGGCTGTCCTTTGAAATCTATCTCTGCTCTAAATAGTAAAAAATAATAATTGAAAAACAAATAAAAGTCGTTACATAAATACCTAACTGTTTTATTTGAGATGTTCAAAATGACCGCCATTATTTTGAATACACAAATCAATTACTCGGCGTGTTGATGATACAGCAGTTTCTACTTCTGCTACAGAAAGTGACTGTATTGCATTTTGTATGCGCAAAATCATGGCTTCCCGCGTTGTTGGTCTAGTCGTGTATACTATATCTTTCACTCTTCCCCATAAATAAAAATCTAAAACTGTTAAATCTGGGGACCTGGGAGGTCAAGCAAATGGACCACCCCTTCCAATCCACCTATCCGGAAACTGATTGTCCAAATACTGCCTTAGATTACGGGCATAATGTGCCGGGCAGCCGTCATGCTGAAACCACATATTCCTGCGCGTCTCTAATTAAACATTTTCTAATAGAACTGGTAAGTGGTTCATTAAAAAGTCCAAATATCTTGCCCCATTCAAATTTTCTTCAAAAATAAACGTAATAATTGTTCCCTCGATAATACCACACCAAACATTTACTGAGAATTTATGTTGATGATCAATTTCAATCATCCAGTCGGGTTATTGTCTGCCCAGTAATGACTGTTATGCAAATTTACCTTACCCGTGCTGGTAAACGTTGCCTCATCGGTCCATAAAATTCTGGACAAGATACCTGGATTTTCTTCAAACAAATAATGCATCCTTTGACAGAATTCCAGTCTCCTGTCAAAATCTAAAGCTGTAAGTGCTTGATGTAGTTCAACATGATAGGGATGCATTTTTTGACTTTTTAAAATGAGTTGGATGACTGACCTTGATACACCCAAATCTCTTGACATGTCTCTGATACTGGAGTGAGGATATGCTGTAACATACGCAAAAACGTTAATTACGTTTTCTTCATTTCTTGCTATTCGACGTCTATTGGCTGCTGTTATTGGTAAAACATTTCCAGTTTCCCTCACGTCTAGCAAGGCGGACAAAAACCATTCGGGAATCATGTCTTCTTTCTGGATATACTAAAGCATATTCTCGTGAGGCAATTACTGGATTTTCAAAACTTCGAAAAAATATTGCAAGCATATCATACGCCTCTGCAGCAGTGTAAGACATTATTGTGCAAAAGACAGTTGGTTTGATAATAACACACTAAAAGCACTTAACTAATCTCCAAAACAATTCGAAAAAGATAATTCAACAATGAAATATTGACAGATTTTAACATCTACTTGACAGTATCTAATACTTTTTGTTTCATAGTTTACTTGTTTTTTTATAATAATGCTGTAAGTATGTACCTAGCTCATTTATAAACCTAATGAATACATTTTAATTCATAACTTTTGTTAGAAAAATGATTGAGATTTCCGGTTAGCGCTATTCTTCTTCAAATCCATTAAAGAATAGACTACCCTAACAAAAAATATGTCATTCCATTTAAAACTTACAAGAAAACATCAACAGTTTTGAGAATTTAGGAAGAGAGCCATCTGGTGGCTTGGTAAAGAACTTGCGAAAATATTTGGAATCATATTCTTATTCTACTATAAATTAGTTTTCAAACGAATCCAAATTGATTTAATTTGGATAATCCAAACCGGAGTTATTGTGATTTATATGTAACGTTATTCTTTTGTTTTTATTTTTGTTATTTGAAGAGTTAGAACAAAAAGTTTTTTACGAAAGTTTTAGGTATTGACTAGTAGATGCAGAATACATTAAAAAAATCGTATGTTCCTATTTGACTTTTTCGAGTTATGGCAATTCCTTAATTTTCAATTGGTATTACGCCCCCTACTGGCCATCTTAGCAACTTCAAAATATTTTAGTTGAAATTCTCGTGACCACTTTACTTAAGACAACTTTTTTCTGGAAATTGTAGGACATATAGGTTCTGATATACAGCCGGTTGATAGGCTTAACGGGACACCCGGTATTGGATGTATCAAAATGAGATTTGGTATAGGTAAATGGTAGAGGAAGAGGAAAGTTCTTGCGACGCGCTTTCTTCTATTATGTACAGAACGGATCGCTATGATAGCGCGACAAGCAAAGCAGTAAAATAATAAAAAAAAGGAAATATTCAACAAGATATTCTCGTCAGAAAACTGACTTGTTTTACCCAACGTCAATCGTAGAGTAGGGGGGGTTGAATAAGTTATATCCTAAGGGCGCCACTAGTTTATGTGAGCCACCCAAAACTAGAAAGGTCCCTGGTAGTTTAGAGATCCGTTCTCAAGAAGTGCAACAAAAATAATTATATACCTAACTTTTCTAATATACAAAATACACATATACCTACATATATGCTATAATTCTTAGATATCCCTATTTGTATATCCCTTGATATACCTAAATAATATCTTCAAAATTCTTTTCACAATAACCTTGCTTACTACCTTACCATTACTATTATTATTTATTTTCTTTTAATTTCGGTCCACAGGATAGTCAAAAGATTATTTAAGTTCTTCCAACCCTGTGTATATTTAACTCTGGAAATCTTATAGAGTCGAGAAGAGAAACAAGTTTTTAATGTAAACAAAATTAAGCTAATTTTATTGAGGGTGGAATATCTGTACATATGTATTAAAGAAAATATGTGAATAACTTGAATATGTGCTAACCTAGGACGTGCTCATTTAATTTCTAAGCTATAGTTATATAATATTAGATCTATTGATCTATAGGTACGTATATCACATGCGTATTTGACTATTGCGAGCAGTGTATAATAAACAAAAATGATCCAATAGTTGGAAGTATCACCGTACGTGTACACGTAGAGTTTACAATGGTATTCAACAAATGTATACCTACATACATGTAGAAATATATAATAAAAATAGTGTACTTGTTAATGTACTGCTAGTAGGTAGAAATATTACTAATATTATCGCACAAACTATCGCAAAATTAACCATCCAAAGTGTACTCACTACAGATGATCTGTATCTGTACTCTCTTATCTTTTAGTCTGTATATTGACTTATGGTACCTACAGATATATGGTAATAAGGATAATAATTTAAAAATAAATCAAAGAGGGAAAGAAATCATGCAAATCTTAGCTGAATTTTCCTGTTGGTGCAATACCATCCACCGGGTAAGTGGGACTGCTTTCAGCCAATGACTAGAGTCTGGATCGAACTGAAAAATCTGTAGGTAATCTCTGGACCGCGGAACGTCTCAATAGGTTGTAAGTAAGGTTGAAATGTAAATATACCAAATATTACGCCAAATACTAAAACCCTAAAATAAAACTTGAGTTACATAACGCGATAGGTAACAAGAAATGATTAAAATTACCTCTTGGAGGGTTCCCTTTCTAACAAGATGAACTCAATTACTCAAATGCCTTAGGATATAGTGGCTCACACTAAAAATTAGCAAATGCTTAAAACATTTCTAAAATATCCATGTGTTTGTACTTACAAATGGAGGAACACTGCCTAGCTAATAAAATCCTTCAAAGAAGTTTCCAATTCCCATCAACAAACGACAAAACTATGCACCATGCACATCTAATCTAAATCGGAGAATTGAACAGTTGGTTTATCTAGTAAATCCCAGTAATCTGGCTAAATTAAAATTCAATACTCGACAACCACTTAGCAGGGCAAATTCATACAATGTAAGTAGTAATTTTCAACGGCGTCTTTTGTGTTCGACAGAAAACGATTCGCGACTTTATCTTATCAAGTACCTACCCAAAAAAGTTTCGCTGACCAGTGCTTGTTAAAACTAATAAAATATACAATTTTACCTTATACGTATGCAACCTTATTTACTGAAATTAACTATTGTTGGAACGACCGAATTAAATCGTTACAAATTCCACCTAAACCTCCCTGGAAAATTTTCCAGAAATTTTCTAGAACCTATGCGAGTAAAATAAAAAAAAATGTACCAATTGAAATACTTGTCTACGACATAGGAAAACTAACAAAACAAAAAAAAAATAAATTTATAAGTAGATCTAAGCTATCACTGCGTTAGCCCTATTCACTCAATGTATGAGATGGAGTGAGTAGTAATAGATCAAAAAAAAAATAAATCGTGTCGTCAGCATTAATCACTCGGAGAAGGCTTAAGATCCTTGGCATGCCAAACTCCTCTAAAACGACCATCCATGTCTTGTAGTTCATATGTCCAAGGTGACAATTTCTTGGACACTACCAACGGCCCTACATATTTAGGAGCTAATTTCGATGAGAAGAATTTAGCTGCGTCAGACTGTACAAAATTTTTCCGATAAACACGGGAGCCCACTTCATACGTGACATCACGATGACGCAAGTCATAGTAGCGTTTATTTTTCTCTGCCGCTTTAATCAGACGATGCTTTACATCAGTATATAGCTTTCGGAAAGCTTCACCCCTATCACGAGCTAATGCGCTTTGGTCAACATCAAACGTTCCCGATTGGGTGTCAGCCTTAGGCAAAACATTAGATGGCATTTCGCAGCCAAATACTATAAAATATGGAGTGCGTCTCGTAGACTCATGTACTTGCGTGCGTATCGCGCATGACAATTTCGGTAAATGTTTATCCCAGTTGCGATGGTTTTCGGCTATATAACATCGTATCATGGTCTCAAGTGTCTTGTTTACTCTTTCAGTGGGGTTCGCCTGCGCATGATAGTTAGCTGTAAAAATTTGTTTGACCCCATATGATTGAAGGAGATTACGGAAATCCTTGGATCTAAGTTGAGAACCATTATCGCAAATTAAAGCTTCCGGCTGGCCAAATAATAATAACAGTTGCTCTTCTACCGCGGCACATACTAGTTTACTAGTCGAATTTCTTAAAGGTATAACTAACGTAAATTTGCTAAAGTTATCTATGATAACCAATATGAATTTAAAACCGTGCCTTGACCGAGGCAATGGCCCAATAAGGTCGCACGAAACAACTTGAAAAGGTCTATTGACTACTCGATGGGGTGCAAGTAACCCAGCAGGTTTCTTTTGTTCTGGCTTATTCTTACAGCAGGTTATACACTCGCGAACATATTTAGAAATATCCGCTTTCATCTTAGGCCAATAGTAATGTTGAACAACTCGTCCAAAAGTCTTAAATATACCGGAATGACCTGCACAGGGATTGTCATGACATTCGAACAAAATATTTTTCCGTTCGTCTTTAGGAATTACCCGCTTCCAATTATCTTCAGCTTGAGACAACCCGGGAAAGTTATTCAATTCGACATATTTATATAAAATTGAATCTACAACGCGCCATGAGGGAAAATGAAGAGGATCGGACTGTACTCTATTAAGCATATTCAGATACCAACGATCGCGGATGTTATCCTTGTTACTTATTGTCGGATTATTGGTCTTACAACTAATAACATCTATAACAGGGACGGCACGGGATAGCATATCCGGGACCACATGGTCTTTACCTTTACGATGCACTAAATCATAGCTATACTGTTGTAACCTAATTGCCCATCTGGCGAGTCGACCAGTTGGATCCTTCAAATTATTTAACCAACACAACGACCAATGGTCGGTCACCACAGTAAAATGCGTCCCCTCAATATACGGCCTCAGCTTTTCAACTGCCTATAGTACCGCCAAACATTCGCGCTCTGTGGTCGAGAATTTCCGTTCTTGTTTCGTAAGAGACCGTGATAGGTAACATACCACTCGTTCGCCAAGGTCTGGATGGTTTTGAGTCAGAATAGCGCCAACACCATACGCGCTAGCATCTGTTTGTATTATAAAAGGCAACTCAAAATTAGGACAAGATAATACCCGAGCGGATATTAAGTGTTCTTTAATAGATTTAAAGGCCTCTTCCTGTCTTGAAGACCAACAAAATTTGGAATTTTTCCTTAACAACTCAGTTAACGGTTGGATTAGAGACGAAAAGTTTGGTATAAACCTACGATACCACGACGCTGTACCAATTATACTACGCACATCTGCCACTTTCTTTGGGACAGGGATCTGTAATATCGCGTTAACTTTGTCTGGATCCACATGTAATCCGTTAACATCTACTACGTACCCAAGGTACCGTAACTCGGACCGACAAAATTTACATTTATCCCTACTTAATGTAAGACCAGCCGCAATTAACCGGGAGAATACTACCGAAAGAATATCAACATGCTTCTGAAATGTTTGAGTTACGACCACAATATCGTCGAGATATACGAAAACATGTGGTTCTAAATCAACCCCTAGAACACGATCAATAAACCTTTGCCATGTTGCAGGCGCGGTATGCAATCCAAAAGGCAAACGCTTAAACTGGAAAAGTCCACGGCTGGGAACAGTAAATGCAGTATATGGGCGCGATTCTTGCTCTACTGGAATTTGCCAGTAAGCAGATTTAATATCTAAACTGGATAGATAACGAGCGTCTCTCAGTTTATCTAAAATATTCGTAACTAATGGTAGTGGGTACGCATCTCGCCTTGTCACACTATTTAATTTGCGATAATCTACGCAAAATCTGAAAGAATCGTCTTTTTTGCGAACCATCACAATCGGGCTACTCCAAGGACTACTAGAAGGTTCTATTACATCTTTTTGCAACATTTCCTGCAATTCTACATCAATATGCTTCATAAGAGCTGGCGATACGGGATAAAATCGTTGCTTTATGGGTTGGATTTTGTCTAGTTGAAACGCTACAAAGATGTACTTGAAGTACTACGGCCTTCCACCACAGCTGTCAGTGGACAGAGAGGTGTTTGGCTAGCTCGAAGGAGATGGGGTGGTTCGTATTAAATGAAAGTATGCTAAAATATTGAAAAGATATTTAAGGGCGCCAGATAAGTTTTACCACCGCCAATACACCCAGTAAATTGACTAACTGATCCCCAAAACTAATCAAAGAGGGTCAGAAATAAAACACTACCGTACTACAAAAGACAATTTAATTCCAATATGTGTGTACAAGTCAAACTCAAAGGTGGTAATAAGTATTATCTATGGTAACAACTTAGGCTGCAAAAGAATGGAATATAGTAAACAATTAATAAAAAAACACTGTCACCCACTGCTGAATCCAAACAATCTACGAATGCACAATCCTATATGGCTAAAATAAGGCGCAGAAATTAAGGCGCAATACCTCATGCAAGGCGTAATAAATATATGCAAGTAAGCGATAAGCATGCAAGTGTAAGCAATGTGGCAATAAGTTAAGTATAGCGTCGCTTGAGCTCAGGCGCAACCGCTTTGGAAAGCACATTCAATATAAGCAAAATAAGCGTGAATTAGGGAAAGACTAAGTACCTTAATTTCCAAATAGCGCAAACACACCATCAAAATGTATGAAAAATTATATACAAGTATCAGCAGGACAAGATGCTATTAAATTATAATAACAATACTTAATAATTATACAAGCTGCTACTAACTATAATAACTACGCAGATTGTGCATAAAAGAATTCGTAAGCACAATGACAAATATGGCAAGAAAACTACAGCAGGTTCAAATAAAAAATAATCTAACTAGTGTTAACAAGCTATTAATATAATCCAAATAAGATGCAGTTCCAAACAAGCACTAAGCTTCAATTAAATAATAATGATGCTAGCGCTACGTCAAATATTAACTAAATAAGCATATTAGTAATTTAGAAACATAAAATATAATGAGCCAGATTAATCTAAGATTAGGATGCACGTTTTAGCAGGTAATTCATATAGCGAACAAGAAAAATATAAGCAGAATGTTTTAAAACTTGCGTGCGGACATCTACTGATGGTGCAATACAACTTCGTTGGGGTTGCTCTAAGGTGTAGCCCTGCAGCAGAGTTGTAGGATCCGGCAGCAGCTCCACCCGAATATACAGACTGGTCCGTGGCTAAACTAGACCAAACAAGATCCAAATGAGGGCCTTGAGACTGGACTGCAATATTCGACCAATCCAGAAAACTTCTAATGTTCCAGGCAGAACCTTATTATCCCCTCCGGAAACCCTACATAAAAAAATAATAGTACACTAGTATATATACGAAAAATAAGTAATCAGTTATAGTTATTTGGCACCCAACATATTCATACTATAGTAAGAAGAAGCTATAAATAAATATAACTTGAATATTTACTCATTAAAACAGATTTATTATTTAAGCCCATCCAAAAAAATAACAGGAATTAAGTAAATAATAAATAAACCAAATACCTATCGCCCATAAATGATTGGGAGAATTGAATTAAAATAAGAAAATCTGTATTTGCTTCAAATCGTTCAAAATCTACAGTAAAATGTAAATACCTAAATTAATATGCGTGTGCCTATAAATACCCAAAATATTCTATTATGCACTAACCTAATTTGAATCTACAATTCAATACTTTCAACACAAAGCAATATAGAAATATTATTAACGATATTTCCTTCCAGGACAAATCGGAAAAATATCCGATCTGGCAACATGGCAAAACCGATATATGAAATATAAATTATTAAACTCATTTAAAATCATACATGATAATAAATTAATAATAACGCACTGAATATAATAAGCTACTTACCCTATTTAAAGGGGTTCTTAGTTGACCCTTACGTCACTATGGGTAGTCACAACTGAAGTTGCACCAGGTGTTATGATTGTAGGCGTCACGTTTCTATAGACAAGAGATAATTGTTTAGCACTTTTCCAATATGACCGACATGAATTTAGAATAAGAATAGTTTAAAATAAAAGGCACAAGACTTACCAAATATACAAGAGTAACACAACACAGGCACGGCGTGGCGTGGACACTAATCCTTATCAAAAGATGCTAATTAAGGCTTACACAACGAAAATATACTAATCAAAGCACCAATGAAGCCTCAATTATAAACTGGTTAATCGAGAAAATAATCCTCATCAAGAGATGATTATAAAAATCACAGATTTCCGATTCAACCTCCCACACACCGTACTATCCTTACAGCACCGATCAATCCGTTTTCGACAAGCCCCGGAAATCTCGCTGTCAGAAAACAACCTCGTCGGTCATTGGTCAAAAGCTATCCAATCAGAAATAATCTACTACCCGGCAATAGCTAAACTTTACGAAATAAGCTTAAACAAACCAAAATACGTATTATAAGCTGTTCCTAATATTATTATAACTACTAAAACCTAATTTAATTAATTTACTAACTAAAACTATTAACAAAATAATGGAAACAATAAGCAACATACGCTGCACAAGCTGGCAATAGTGTACCGCGCAAACGCTGATGGCTTAATTTGAGAACCAGCTGATCCTAGCACCAGGAGGAAGTTAACAGATGACAGAATCGAAATGTCGAATTCCGCGATACATAAACAAACAAATGGATAAATACATAACACCTTTACAGATCTTCACAATTCAAATGGAACAGGTAAGTTCTGAACATGTGTTAGGGGATGTGTTAGTAGTCGATATAATGCCAGAGTTCGGTACACATCGATATAAGTACTTAATTACATTCGCCAGTTAGGCGAAGATTTATTTATTTTCTTTTGTTTTAGGGCTAGTGAATACCAAATTTGAAGGAGTATTACCAGCATACCTCTAAGCAATCATGCCTCAGAAGTCAAGAAACCACTGTTAGAATTTCTACTATGAACACACAAAAGGTAACCAAGTAAAATAATGTGTTTGTTACTTCTTTTTAATAAAGGGGATTTGTTTTAGTACAACCTGCTCTACAGATGTTTACGAATGATCTACTGAATAAAACGGGAATAAAACGATTTACATAGCTAACAACAGCAAAATAAATCTGGAAGTGAATAGAAATATTATTATTATTTTGAATAAAGAGTGTAGTTATAGATTTTTGTGTAGTTTCATTTTGTGTATGTTCTGTAAAATGTTAAATAGTAGTTAACGATAGAATTTAACGTTACATAGTAATTCAATCCGATGCTCAACCACATTAGTACAACCTAAGTTATCACCCATCTTATCAAATGTATCGTTGATAAGTCTATCTAAAACTTCAACATCGACGTCTGTCAAAGAACTTCGAGGATTTAACGCTTCGATAGGGCTAACATTAACGTTATCGTTCAATGTGAAGGTCCATTCGTTAGAACCTAGATTAGAGACGATCCCCATGCGCAGCCAAAAGTCTATACCGAGAATTAACGTCTGGTTTAGATCCGGCACCACCAGTATATCTATTATCTTCTCAACATCACGCAATCTAACGGGGGTACGCAAGATTCCTATACAACTACACTGATTACCGTTAGCCACAGTAATAAACTTTAATTCTGATTTTTCTAAATTCACTAAACCTATATCTTTTAATAATTTCCAACCCTTCGTGCCTATAATCGTACGACTAGCACCTGAGTCTAATAAACCTAATATTTTTTTCCCAAAAATAGACACTGTGACATATGGTCTCTCATCGCCATTAACATGGGCTAAAACATAATCTAAAACATAACGAAGAGGAGAAGTATTTTCGACCGAATTTTCGGGAGACGCGAGCCGGTCGCTTACTAACGTCTCGACTGCCCGTTTCCCTGTCTCTTACAACATTTTGGGCAAGTACGCACGGTTACATCTGGATGGCCGCAGGCGTAGCAGTAACGTCTTTGTGGTTGGGAACATTTTGACGATAGGTGTCCCGTACGACCACAATTCCAACAGGTTTTATCCGAACGAGGGTCATTGTCAGATCTATTTGTTCTATCCGTAACCTCGTCAATTTGGTGGTATGAAATCCTACTACCCGTAGAGCTACTAGACGTGGACGCATAAGCTAATTCTGGTATTAAACTTTTACTTTTGGGAGGAGGGGGAGTAAATGACTTGGCTATCTCCCTTTTTGCATCAAGTTTACGGCATGCCTGTAATAATTGAGTAATTGAAGTTATTTTCTCAAATGCTAAAAACGGTTGATAATATGGGTCAATCCTTTCTAAAATAATCTCAAATCGAGTGTCTTCGGACAACGGTTGGCGCATCTTATTAAATAAGCCCTTCATACTAGCTATATATAAACCGATGCTTTCATGATCTCCCTGACTTCTGCGCTTAATCTCCTCAAATAAGTCACGATCAAAATTTTCCGGTAAAAACTGCTCTCGCATTAAGTCAACTAAAGTATCCCAATCGGTTGCCCATTCTCTAACCATATTGTACCAAGTATACGCGTCCCCTTCAAAAAAATCTACTGCGTCTCTGAACAGTATCGCCCGAGAAATACCTCTAGAACGTCGCTTATCTTCAACGCGTTCTATAAAAGTGCTGAATGACATGTCACCCTTTTTCCCCATAAACTTCAAGCCCCAGTCTCGCACAGGAACTGGTTTAATTTTAATTGATATATCCTCATCGCTAGATGCCGAATCGGATGTTTCTACCGCTGAACTATGCGCGCCTGGTGGATTCACATTATGTCTCAATACCGACAAATCAAAAACTGTAGAATCTCTATTCCTCCGTCCGGTTTTAACTTTATCTTTAAGTTTATCGAAAGCTAATAACAAGTTGAGTCTAATATTGGCTTTCTCAGATTTTTCAGCCTCAGTGCGTGGGCTTGATCTATTAACGCGTCCTAAAGAATGAGCAATCTTTGAAATAATACCCTTAAACTTGCTATCACTTTCTGTACCCACAAAGTCATCTATAAGCTTATTGATATTATCAATATTTCCCAGTAATATTGTTGAATCCACTAAGAAAGGATACGGGTACGCGGGAATTTTAATTTCGAGAGACGTTTTCTCTAACTGAAGAGCATTACGAAGTACTGTTCTTAATTCATTTACAGTTAAATTACTTCCATCTCCTAACCCGCGGACTCTTAACTCGTAAATAAGTTCCTCCTTCGATAAACGGTTTACGTCTAATTTTATCTTCGCACTCATTTTGGCCCGATTATACATCGATATGTTAACCTCACGCTACACAAGAATATTCCTAATAATAATAAACGATATATTTAAATTTCAAGGTTCATTCCTTGTAAATACTGAAACAATTTTAATGGGTAACTGTAGCGCACTTATTAGTTGCTGTGACAATTTTAATCCAAAACAAGTGAAAACTGGAAAACGACGCCAAGTTGACATCGACACTTGCTCGTCGAGGTCCAAAACTGATAAAATACAGCGAAAATATAATCTTACCCGAGATTATAATACAAATATGGCAAAATATCAGAAACGACGCTGGGCGTCGGTATGCGTCGTGACGCCAAAATCGTTGAAACCAACGAAAAATTACTCATACACCGGAATTTACCACTATAACTAGTTAATTGAGAAAACGACGCTAGGCGTCGCGACGTTTAAACTGCTTCAAACGTATCAAAATTTGTTCCTGCAAAATTTTTAAGCAAAAAAATGACTAAATTATAAAACCGACGCCGGGCGTCGGTCGGCGTCTTAGCGAAAAAAGTGTCCTAAAAGATGATTTATTGATTCAGGGAACCGTACAAACCCAAAAATGGCTAAATTCCAAAAACGACGTCGAGCGTCGGTAGGCGTCGACTCAACAAAAGTGTTCAAAACTTCTTAACATTAATTGTTGCCAAGGTGGCACCCTAAAATTACAATAATTACAAAAGCGAGGTTAGGCGTCGGTAGGCGTCGACTCAACAAGGATATCCTTCTCAACATTTATCACCATCAGTGATTATTAGAGCCTATATAAAAAACAATTATGTGGAAAATTATTATAAAATACTAAAAATTACCAAAACGACGTCATGCGTCGGGACGCTAAAAGCGTCGGTAGGCGTCGTCGGGCGCCAAATTTGCGACGCGCTTTCTTCTATTATGTAACAGAACGGATCGCTATGATAGCGCGACAAGCAAAGCAGTAAAATAAAAAAAAAAAGGAAATATTCAACAAGATATTCTCGTCAGAAAACTGACTTGTTTTACCCAACGTCAATCGTAGAGTAGGGGGGGTTGAATAAGTTATATCCTAAGGGCGCCACTAGTTTATGTGAGCCACCCAAAACTAGAAAGGTCCCTGGTAGTTTAGGGATCCGTTCTCAAGAAGTGCAACAAAAATAATTATATACCTAACCTTTCTAATATACAAAATACACATATACCTACATATATGCTATAATTCTTAGATATCCCTATTTGTATATCCCTTGATATACCTAAATAATATCTTCAAAATTCTTTTCACAATAACCTTGCTTACTACCTTACCATTACTATTATTATTTATTTTCTTTTAATTTCGGTCCACAGGATAGTCAAAAGATTATTTAAGTTCTTCCAACCCTGTGTATATTTAACTCTGGAAATCTTATAGAGTCGAGAAGAGAAACAAGTTTTTAATGTAAACAAAATTAAGCTAATTTTATTGAGGGTGGAATATCTGTACATATGTATTAAAGAAAATATGTGAATAACTTGAATATGTGCTAACCTAGGACGTGCTCATTTAATTTCTAAGCTATAGTTATATAATATTAGATCTATTGATCTATAGGTACGTATATCACATGCGTATTTGACTATTGCGAGCAGTGTATAATAAACAAAAATGATCCAACAGTTGGAAGTATCACCGTACGTGTACACGTAGAGTTTACAATGGTATTCAACAAATGTATACCTACATACATGTAGAAATATATAATAAAAATAGTGTACTTGTTAATGTACTGCTAGTAGGTAGAAATATTACTAATATTATCGCACAAACTATCGCAAAATTAACCATCCAAAGTGTACTCACTACAGATGATCTGTATCTGTACTCTCTTATCTTTTAGTCTGTATATTGACTTATGATACCTACAGATATATGGTAATAAGGATAATAATTTAAAAATAAATCAAAGAGGGAAAGAAATCATGCAAATCTTAGCTGAATTTTCCTGTTGGTGCAATACCATCCACCGGGTAAGTGGGACTGCTTTCAGCCAATGACTAGAGTCTGGATCGAACTGAAAAATCTGTAGGTAATCTCTGGACCGCGGAACGTCTCAATAGGTTGTAAGGAAGGTTGAAATGTAAATATACCAAATATTACGCCAAATACTAAAACCCTAAAATAAAACTTGAGTTACATAACGCGATAGGTAACAAGAAATGATTAAAATTACCTCTTGGAGGGTTTCCTTTCTAACAAGATGAACTCAATTACTCAAATGCCTTAGGATGTAGTGGCTCACACTAAAAATTAGCAAATGCTTAAAACATTTCTAAAATATCCATGTGTTTGTACTTACAAATGGAGGAACACTGCCTAGCTAATAAAATCCTTCAAAGAAGTTTCCAATTCCCATCAACAAACGACAAAACTATGCACCATGCACATCTAATCTAAATCGGAGAATTGAACAGTTGGTTTATCTAGTAAATCCCAGTAATCTGGCTAAATTAAAATTCAATACTCGACAACCACTTAGCAGGGCAAATTCATACAATGTAAGTAGTAATTTTCAACGGCGTCTTTTGTGTTCGACAGAAAACGATTCGCGACATTATCTTATCAAGTACCTACCCAAAAAAGTTTCGCTGACCAGCGCTTGTTAAAACTAATAAAATATACAATTTTACCTTATACGTATGCAACCTTATTTACTGAAATTAACTATTGTTGGAACGACCGAATTAAATCGTTACATTCTTGCATATTTTTCACGTTTAGGTTACTTCCGGTTTCACCGGAAATGGCTTCAATTTTGAATTTTTAAATGGAACACCCTGTATATTTTTACATATTTGAATTTCTGAGACAATTTTGGACTAGAAAATGACATTTTAAAAAGTTTTTTCGCCTACTTGATTTTTTTAGAGCCATTTTTAATATTGCATCTAGGTAGCCATGATTGAGCGCAAACTAATCTGAAGGCCTTAGATGATGTCAGAAAAATGTAATCGCAAAGTTTTAGTGATTAGTATGATAGATAGGAATGAGACAAGTTGGCAAAATTACTTTTTTATATCTAACTATTTTTTTTCAAACGGCAACACTTTTTAGACAAGCACTTTTCAAAAAGGGATTTTTTTTGCGAATCCAACGATACTAAATTCATTGTGATTGGATTAAAAATAAGCTCATAAAATACATTTACTTCAGTGAAGTTTTTAATAAATTCGTATACGAGTATTATACTTTAAAAGTTTTAATGTCATTTTCTAGTCCAAAACTGTCTCAGAAATTCAAATATGTAAAAATATACAGGGTGTTCCATTTAAAAATTCAAAATTGAAGCCATTTCCGGTGAAACCGGAAGTAACCTAAACGTGAAAAATATGCAAAAACTTTCCTCTTCCTCTACCATTTACCTATACCAAATCTCATTTTGATACATCCAATACTCTAGAAGTTATGGCTTGTCTAATAGATCCGTTGACACCCGGTATATATATGAGAGAGGTATTAGACGACTGTCTAAGTTGACTAACAAAATTATTACGTCGGGAAAACCAGTCAAAGCCAAAAATTATTTTCTTGGAGTAAACTCTTTTTTATTAATCGAGCTTTCGAGACTAATTTGTCTCTTCTTCAGGATTACTACAAAAAGTACTAATGATAATACAGAAAATATCACTAATCACAATAAACTTACTTAAGTTGAGTTTTTACGTAAAGCAGCTAACAAGTAGGAAGCAAGAAGCAAGCTGAACATTATAGCAGCAACAAAACTTATATATATATATATATATTAATCAAAATCAAAACATCCACCAATGGTTGTCATGTAGTGTTAAAATAAAAGGATCAAATGTTATTAAAAGATTAAAAATTGCATTTACATCACTGCAATAAATTTGGATTCACAGGTTAATATGCACATGTGTATCACAGAACACAGAACAAGTAAAAATATGGAAAAAGGAAAAACTATCCACCGATCATTGATCACGGAACAGATGAAAGAGAAGACGTCCACAGAACGTTGTGAGCGGAAATCAGATTAGTTCGGTTCAGTTCACTGAAGTCAATGTAGAGTCACCTGAAGGGTTACTCTGATTCAAATTGAGTAAATATGTGAAAATCACTGACAAACCATCTACATCAGATCTTTTATTCATGTGATTATCCTCCTGCAGTATACCACACATTTCAAGGAAAATCCTTTTAGTGTAACTACTTTCAGAAAATTTAATTTGAATGTCATCAAAATTAACAGAATGACCGGCTTCATTGGCATGAGCAGCTAACATACAAGAGGTTTTATTCAGTCTAATATCACTTTTATGTGCAGATAATCTGTCACCAATTCTCCTCCCCGTTTGGCCTACATAAACCATGTCACAATCCAAACAGCCTATTCGGTACACCACATTCGATCTCTGTAAAAGAGGTACTTCATCTTTAAGCTTTGAAAAAATATTTTTAATTACAACCTGATTTTTGAAAGCTAATTGTATTCCAGGAATATTAACAAAAATTTTTTTTAATTTATTAGAAATTGAATGTATATATGGTACGGAAAAATAACTTACAGGAAGAATATTAGAATTTTGGCTATGCTGGGAGGAAGCAACGTGCAAACCATCCCGGACAGCACCCAACGAGACACCCTGGTCAATCCTGTCAGCACGATTAAACAATAAACTGTTAATAAGCCCTTTTGGATATCCACAATCCGAAAAAAGGCGGGATAACTTTCTCAGGTTTTCCATCCTGAGAGAACGGTGAGAAGTGCGGATGACTCTACTTTTCATCCCCACTAGTAGATTGATCTTCTGTTTTTGTGGGTGATACGACTGATAATGCAGATATCTGCCCGAGGACCCTGGTTTAGTATACCAGGAAGTGACACTTTTTCTGAAAACTTTAGTATCCAAAAAAGGAACACTGTGATTTTCATCCTCACTCTCAACTGTAAACTGGAGATGAGGATCGTAATCATTAAAAGTTTGTAACAGAAGTTCTACCCCATCCTGTGGGATACTGATGATAATGTCATCCACGTATTTTTTCAGAAAGGGGACATCAAAGTTCAATCGGCTAAGACATTCCTGAATCAGGTCATCCATTACATACTGCGCCAAAATGGGAGACACCGGGCTTCCCATAGGCATGCCAAAAATTTGTTTATACACTGTATTATTAAAGCTGAAGACAGTGGAATCAAACAGGAAATCAATAAGTTTCAAAAATAAAGTTTGTGTAATATTAGTATGAGACCCGATTTAGTCCCAGTGGCGTACTATAGTCTGCTTAGCGAAAGTGTCATATGTGTGTGAATTATATCATTCTTAGCCTTGATGTGGTTTCTTTGTTTAGTAATGTTTCTGTCACTCTCGCTAAGCAGACTATAGTACGCCACTGGGACCAAATCGGGTCTCATACTAATATTACACAAACTTTAATTTTGAAACTTATTGATTTCCTGTTTGATTTCACTGTCTTCAGCTTTAATAATACAGTGTATAAACAAATTTTTGGCATGCCTATGGGAAGCCCGGTGTCTCCCATTTTGGCGCAGTATGTAATAGATGACCTGATTCAGGAATGTCTTAGCCGATTGAACTTTGATGTCCCCTTTTTGAAAAAATACGTGGATGACATTATCATGAGTATCCCACAGGATGGGGTAGAACTTCTGTTACAAACTTTCAATGATTACGATCCTCATCTCCAGTTTACAGTTGAGAGTGAGGAAGAAAATCACAGTGTTCCTTTTTTGGATACTAAAGTTTTCAGAAAAAGTGACAATAAACTTGTCACTTCCTGGTATACTAAACCAGGGTCCTCGGGCAGATATCTGCATTATCAGTCGTATCACCCACAAAAACAGAAGATCAATCTACTAGTGGGGATGAAAAGTAGAGTCATCCGCACTTCTCACCGTTCTCTCAGGATGGAAAACCTGAGAAATTTATCCCGCCTTTTTTCGGATTGTGGATATCCAAAAGGGCTTATTAACAGTTTATTATTTAATCGTGCTGACAGGATTGACCAGGGTCTCTCGTTGGGTGCTGTCCGAGATGATTTGCACGTTGCTTCCTCCCAGCATAGCCAAAATTCTAATATTCTTCCTGTAATTTATTTTTCCGTACCATATATACATTCAATTTCTAATAAATTAAAAAAAATTTTTGCTAATATTCTTGGAATACAATTAGCTTTCAAAAATCAGGTTGTAATTAAAAATATTTTTTCAAAGCTTAAAGATGAAGTACCTCTTTTACAGAGATCGAATGTGGTGTACCGAATAGGCTGTTTGGATTGTGACATGGTTTATGTAGGCCAAACGGGAAGGAGAATTGGTGACAGATTATCTGCACATAAAAGTGATATTAGATTGAATAAACCTCTTGTATGTTAGCTGCTCATGCCAATGAAGCCGGTCATTCTGTTAATTTTGATGACATTCAAATTAAATTTTCTGAAACTAGTTACACTTAAAGGATTTTCCTTGAAATGTGTGGTATACTTCAGGTGACTCTACATTGACTTCAGTGAACTGAACCGAACTAATCTGATTTCCGCTCACAACGTTCTGTGGACGTCTTCTCTTTCATCTGTTCCGTGATCAATGATTTGTGTATAGTTTTTCCTTTTTCCATATTTTTACTTGTTCTGTGTTCTGTGATACACATGTGCACCGGGCTGTGCAAGTGTAATAGGTGCTTTAGCATCATTGATCATTTGTCCCTGCAACCGAAGTATGAGGTAAGGGGAAGGAAAATTTCTAGTTCTTTTTCATCTCAAAGGTTGGTTAAAATTTGTACACTAAAGCCGTCCTGTCCACCCTGGATTTTTTGTTTGTCCAAATAAAATGGAGGATATTATTATTATAAATAAAATGAATTTAAAATAAACATTTATTACAATGTAAGTAAAGAAGCTTCTGATTTTATTTTTTTTTGTAAATTGTCAATATCTTGGAACCAGTTTAAAATTATTCTTAATGCTTCTGCTGGATTTATGCAGCTTTCCATAAGAATAACAGTAAAATTAAGAAACCTAGGCTTCTCCATTGTTGTTACTTTTACTCCATTGATATCATTTGGCGCATCAAAATGTTTTGGTATTACTTTTTTGCTATTTCTATTATTCTTATAGCAAGTTCCACGATCCAATCTAATGTATCTTTAATTTCAATTCAATAAAAAACTGAAAATGTAATTGCATCATTTTGTTTTAATATTTTTTAATGTAATTATAGGTAAATCAAAGGATTGCTAGCTGCTTGAGGTACTCATTAATACGAAAGGAATAGTAGTTCCAGAAATAATTTACAATTATAAGTCGATGTAACATATATCGAACAAAATGTTGGAAAAGTAAAAAGAAGTCTTTATGAATATCATTGCATCAGCCTAACAGTAGCAAAAATGTATTCTTGAATGATGTTGAAAACTGTATTAATCTATCGAAGTAAGATATGATTTGATATGATTTATTTCAACCTACACTGCAATTTACACCAGAAAGAGCCTAATCTTAAGCCGCAAGAACAAAATAAAATATTTTCAGTGTATTGTGTAAAAAGTGTCTCGTTTAGTGTCGTTACATTTATCGTATCGAACATCAGAATGACAGTTCATTACATATTGGTAATGACAGTGAAATTAGTGGCATGAAACAATACTTCAAACTTACCATTATTCCACGCACACGTATTAGAAAATATAGACACGTAAGTTCTTATCACTGTTAATAAGTAGGTAACTACCTTATTTGTATATAGAATAGTAGTTTTTTAAATGGTTTTGTAATGCTAATGTTTTAAAAAATGTTTTGTTAGTAATACCAATTTATATTCTGCAATGGTACATAGCTATTTGAAACAATTACTTTTACCTGCTTTTAACTTTTTAACAGGTTAATGTGTTGTGTATGTTGCATATTGCATATTAACATAAGGCAAATAGTAAACACAAACATTAGTACATTTTTATAGTCGCAATAATTCTACAATGTCTCTATTATTTGATTGAGAAATCACTACTTCACTATCTCAATCTGTTAGTAGAGTGTTATCGATCAACGAAATATTTTTATATTTTTCGCTACCCCTCTCCGTCATAACATATCACGTACTTACATGGCAGGTTAGAAAACATTCCGAACATTGTATGTTTGAGTCTAATCTTCCAAATAGTTACTTGACACTTAATGGTAGATGAAAGAAATGGAGGCAGAGTTAGAAAAACTTGTCTTTGTACTTTTTGTAATTAAATAAAAATTATAAATACATTTGTGATTTTTTTTTACTTTTACATTGATTTACATTGATATTTAAAGGAACAGACACAGTTTTACTTATTAGTAAATTTGTGTTTGTAATTTTAAATATTTTTGTAAATAAATGTAAATACAAGGATTATAAATAAATAATTTGGAGGTCACCTTCAAAATAACTCACTGCTCACTGTTTTATCTACCGAGCTACGCACCATGGAACAAAATATTAATTTTAGTTCCAATTCTTCCATCGTCCCTGCAACTAGATGGCGCTTTTTAAAACTCATTGCTGTTTCGATGTTGGTACAAGGAGAATGACCTTCTTCTTATAGATATTCTGTGCATGTGCATATTAACCTGTGAATCCAAATTTATTGCAGTGATGTAAATGCAATTTTTTATCTTTTAATAACATTTGATCCTTTTATTTTAACACAACATGACAATCATTGGTGGTTGTTTTGATTTTGATTGATATTTATATATATATATAGATATATATATATATATATATATATATATATATATATATATATATATATATATATATATATATATATACAGGGTGTAACTTTGAATGGGGGTCATATTTATATGGGGGCTTCCTCTGAAGTGTATGAGCGCATAACTACAGTTTTTTTTTAAATGCTGTTGTGAAAATTGAATATATGTTTTAACCTTTTTTTCCGTATCGTGATACCCCGCCACTGAACAGCGCTCAACATGTCTTTAATCCGACCCGAGTCAACCCCACCTAAATAAAGCGGTGCCCGCTCTCAGGCAGTTGGGAGATGCACCGTTGTCAAATCTCCCGTTAAAAAGTAAATTTCCACACCACCTATGAGGTATAGCTTTTTGGTGCGTTACTTTTATTTAGTGGGTGTTCGCCAGGAGCCCTATTGTCCCACATTACTAAAAATGTAATTTCCTTAAATACAAGTAACTAATAAAACAGTAACATTCAACAGAAAACAATAAATAAATAACGGTAAATGGTAATAAATGAATTTGTCAACTTACCTATAGCAGGTGTTCGAAAATCTCCGTTGCAATCTAAACATGCTTCAACACGTCGCATCATGGAGTGTCTTACCTTATTAAGATCCATATTCTGTCTTATGTGATCCGCTGCATTACGCACTCTTCGACGTAGTTCTTCAATATCTTCTATTGGCGATGCATAAACTAAAGTTTTCATATGTCCCCATAAATAAAAATCACACGGATTTAAATCTGGCGATCTTGGTGGCCAAGGTACGGGTCCGAAACGTCCTATCCAATTATTATGATAATTTTCGTTTAACCATTCGGTAACAATTCGTGCGCTGTGTGGTGATGCTCCATCATGTTGATACCACATATCTCTTCTGATATTCAATGGTACGTCTTCCAGTAAATCTTCCAGTCCATCTCTTAAAAAATTAAGGTAAATTCCACCATTGAGTCTATCCTCCATTATGTAGGGCCCTATCAGAGTATTATTAATTATTCCTGCCCAAATATTTATTGAAAACCTTTCTTGGTTATGTATCTCTCTCGTCGCGTGAGGATTTTCATCAGACCAAAAATGTGTGTTATGAATATTAAATATTCCATCTCTTGTAAAACCCGCTTGATCGGTCCATAATACACAATTAGAAAAGTTGTCTCCCTCTTCGTTGCATTTTCTCTGATACCATTCACAGAATTCTACACGCCTTGGTAAATCTTCAGGTTTCAACGATTGCATTTTTTGCATATGAAAGGGATATAATCCATTAATCTTCAACGTTCGCTGAACAGTCATATGAGATACTTCATACCTTGTGGCTATTCTTCGAGTGCTGGTACCGGGATCCTCTTCAACGGCGTTTAAAATTTCGGGTTCCAAATTTCTCACTCTTTCAGTTTGTTCTCGTCCAACGTTGGCATATTGACGATCGAAGGAAGCTCCCATGATCTCTCAAATATTTTACAATCTTACAAATATTTTTTTGTTGGGTACTCGTCGCTCTGGATAATCCATCTGATATCTTCTTCTAGCGGCGGCACCACTTTCTCCGGACAAAAAGTAAGCCCTAATCATATCCACCTTCTCTTGATTCATGTGGCTGAAGACAGAATCAGAATCAGAAACGAGAAATGAAATTTTACAGTCGACCAGATAAGTAGTGCATAAAAATATATAAAAACTAAAAAAATGGGATATTAATTTAAATACTCACACACGCAACATTTTTTACACATTTTTTATCAACAAAGACTACAAAGAGGAACACAGAAGGTCATTACATAATATATAATTTTAATCGTATATATACATACGATTAAAGAGAATAAATAAACACAAATCTGCCAAAAATTGCCAAGAGTTTTGTACTATTCCACTAGAAAAGACATAGAGATATATTTCAAAAACGAAAATATTCTGGGGATAAGTGGGGCAAACGATCCTTAGATTATGTAAAAAAATCGCCAAAAATAGCCATGAGCTTTGTACACGTTCATATTCTGCCAGATAATAGTATAAGATTTGAGAAATATAATATATTAGAGAAACTAAAATATTGCGGGGGTAAGTGAGGCAAATATAATTTCGAAAATTTAAAAAATTCGCCAAAAATTGTCAAGAGTTTGGTACACCTTCATATTCTGCCAGATAATAGTATAGGATATGAGAAATATCATATATTACAGAAACGCAAATATTCCGGGGGTAAGTGGGGCAAATATAGGTTCGAAAATTTAAAAAATTCGCTAAAAATTGCCAAGAGTTTTGTACACCTTCATCTTCTGCCAGATAATAGTAAAGGATATGATAAATATCATATATTACAGAAACGCAAATACTCCGGGGGTAAGTGGGGCAAATATAGGTTCGAAGATTTAAAAAATTCGCTAAAAATTGCCAAGAGTTTTGTTCACCTTCATCTTCTGCCAGATAATAGTAAAGGAAATGAGAAATATCATATATTACAGAAATGCAAATATTCCGGGGGTAAGTGGGGCAAATATAGGTTCGAAGATTTAAAAAATTCGCTAAAAATTGCCAAGAGTTTTGTACACTTTCATCTTCTGCCAGATAATAGTAAAGGATATGAGAAATATCATGTATTACAGACACGCAAATATTGCGGGGGTAAGTGGGGCAAATATGGGTTCGAAAATTTTAAAAATTCGCCAAAAATTGTCAAGAGTTTGGTACACCTTCATATTCTGCCAGATAATAGTATAGGATATGAGAAATATCATATATTACAGAAACGCAAATATTCCGGGGGTAAGTGGGGCAAATATAGGTTCGAAGATTTAAAAAATTCTCTAAAAATCGTCAAGAGTTTTGTACACCTTCATCTTCTGCCAGATAATAGTAAAGAATATGAGAAATATCATATATTACAGAAACGCAAATATTCCGGGGGTAAGTGGGGCAAATATAGGTTCGAAGATTTAAAAAATTCGCTAAAAATTGCCAAGAGTTTTGTACACCTTCATCTTCTGCCAGATAATAGTAAAGGATATGAGAAATATCATATATTACAGAAATGCAAATATTCCGGGGGTAAGTGGGGCAAATATATGTTCGAAGATTTAAAAAATTCGCTAAAAATTGCCAGGAGTTTTGTACACCTTCGTCTTCTGCCAGATAATAGTAAAGGATATGAGAAATATCATATATTACAGACACGTAAATATTGCGGGGGTAAGTGGGGCAAATATGGGTTCGAAAATTTAAAAAATTCGCCAAAAATTGTCAAGAGTTTGGTACACCTTCATATTCTGCCAGATAATAGTATAGGATATGAGAAATATCATATATTACAGAAACGCAAATATTGCGGGGGTAAGTGGGGCAAATATGGGTATAAGTTCAATGGCCAATAATGGATAAACCATTTTCGTCACTTTGAGACGGATCCCATCAGTTTCTTACTTACAACATTTTTCAAACTTACTGTATTGTACTTATTTCTTATTATATTATCCATTAAAATAAAGTTTTTATAATTATTTGTAGTTATAACCTGATCAAGTATCAAGCAAGTAAAAATCTTTCTCCTACTGGGTATAATTAGCCTGTTTATAAGAACTTATATGAAAGTTCTTTGTTCACGTGCTCATAGTTGAGACAATTACAGCATATAAAGGTGTACAAAACTCTTGGCAATTTTTAGCGAATTTTTTAAACCTTCGAACCTATATTTATTTGCCCCACTTACCCCCGGAATATTTGCGTTTCTGTAATATATGATATTTCTCATATCCTATACTATTTATTATCTGGCAGAATATGAAGGTGTACCAAACTCTTGACGATTTTTGGCGAATTTTTTAAATTTTCAAACCTATATTTGCCCCACTTACCCCCGGAATATTTGCGTTTCTGTAATATATGATATTTCTCATATCCTATACTATTATCTGGCAGAATATGAAGGTGTACCAAACTCTTAACGATTTTTGGCGAATTTTTTAAATCTTCGAACCTATATTTGCCCCACTTACCCCTGGAATATTTGCGTTTCTGTAATATATGATATTTCTCATATCCTATACTATTATCTGGCAGAATATGAAGGTGTACCAAACTCTTGACGATTTTTGGCGAATTTTTTAAATTTGCGAACCTATATTTGCCCCACTTACCCCCGGAATATTTGCGTTTCTGTAATATATGATATTTCTCATATCCTTTACTATTATCTGCAACAAGATGAAGGTGTACAAAACTCTTGGCAATTTTTAGCGAATTTTTTAAATATTCGAACCTATATTTGCCCCACTTACCCCCGGAATATTTGCGTTTCTGTAATACATGATATTTCTCATATCCTATACTATTATCTGGCAGAATATGAAGGTGTACCAAACTCTTGACGATTTTTGGCGAATTTTTTAAATTTTCGAACCTATATTTGCCCCACTTACCCCCGGAATATTTGCGTTTCTGTAATATATGATATTTCTCATATCCTTTACTATTATCTGGCAGAAGATGAAGGTGTACAAAACTCTTGGCAATTTTTAGCGAATTTTTTAAATTTTCGAACCTATATTTGCCCCACTTACCCCCGGAATATTTGCATTTCTGTAATATATGATATTTTTCATATCCTTTACTATTATCTGGCAGAAGATGAAGGTGTACAAAACTCTTGGCAATTTTTAGCGAATTTTTTAAATCTTCGAACCTATATTTGCCCCACTTACCCCCGGAATATTTGCATTTCTGTAATATATGATATTTCTCATATCCTATACTATTATCTGGCAGAATATGAAGGTGTACCAAACTCTTAACGATTTTTGGCGAATTTTTTAAATCTTCGAACCTATATTTGCCCCACTTACCCCCGGAATATTTGCGTTTCTGTAATATATGATATTTCTCATATCCTATACTATTATCTGGCAGAATATGAAGGTGTACCAAACTCTTGACAATTTTTGGCGAATTTTTTAAATTTTCGAACCCATATTAGCCCCACTTACCCCCGCAATATTTGCGTTTCTGTAATATATGATATTTCTCATATCCTTTACTATTATCTGGCAGAAGATGAAGGTGTACAAAACTCTTGGTAATTTTTAGCGAATTTTTTAATTCTTCGAACTTATATTTGCCCCACTTACCCCCGGAATATTTGCGTTTCTGTAATATATGATATTTCTCATATCCTATACTATTATCTGGCAGAATATGAAGGTGTACCAAACTCTTGACGATTTTTGGCGAATTTTTTAAGTTTTCGAACCCATATTTGCCCCACTTACCCCCGCAATATTTGCGTTTCTGTAATATATGATATTTCTCATATCCTTTACTATTATCTGGCGAAAGATGAAGGTGTACAAAACTCTTGGTAATTTTTAGCGAATTTTTTAAATCTTCGAACCTATATTTGCCCCACTTACCCCCGGAATATTTGCGTTTCTGTAATATATGATATTTCTCATATCCTTTACTTTTATCTGGCAGAAGATGAAGGTGTACCAAACTCTTGACGATTTTTGGCGAATTTTTTAAATTTTCGAACCTATATTTGCCCCACTTACCCCCGGAATATTTGCGTTTCTGTAATATATGATATTTCTCATATCCTTTACTATTATCTGGCAGAAGATGAAGGTGTACAAAACTCTTGGCAATTTTTAGCGAATTTTTTAAATTTTCGAACCTATATTTGCCCCACTTACCCCCGGAATATTTGCATTTCTGTAATATATGATATTTTTCATATCCTTTACTATTATCTGGCAGAAGATGAAGGTGTACAAAACTCTTGGCAATTTTTAGCGAATTTTTTAAATCTTCGAACCTATATTTGCCCCACTTACCCCCGGAATATTTGCATTTCTGTAATATATGATATTTCTCATATCCTATACTATTATCTGGCAGAATATGAAGGTGTACCAAACTCTTAACGATTTTTGGCGAATTTTTTAAATCTTCGAACCTATATTTGCCCCACTTACCCCCGGAATATTTGCGTTTCTGTAATATATGATATTTCTCATATCCTATACTATTATCTGGCAGAATATGAAGGTGTACCAAACTCTTGACGATTTTTGGCGAATTTTTTAAGTTTTCGAACCCATATTTGCCCCACTTACCCCCGCAATATTTGCGTTTCTGTAATATATGATATTTCTCATATCCTTTACTATTATCTGGCGAAAGATGAAGGTGTACAAAACTCTTGGTAATTTTTAGCGAATTTTTTAAATCTTCGAACCTATATTTGCCCCACTTACCCCCGGAATATTTGCGTTTCTGTAATATATGATATTTCTCATATCCTTTACTTTTATCTGGCAGAAGATGAAGGTGTACCAAACTCTTGACGATTTTTGGCGAATTTTTTAAATTTTCGAACCTATATTTGCCCCACTTACCCCCGGAATATTTGCGTTTCTGTAATATATGATATTTCTCATATCCTTTACTATTATCTGGCAGAAGATGAAGGTGTACAAAACTCTTGGCAATTTTTAGCGAATTTTTTAAATTTTCGAACCTATATTTGCCCCACTTACCCCCGGAATATTTGCATTTCTGTAATATATGATATTTTTCATATCCTTTACTATTATCTGGCAGAAGATGAAGGTGTACAAAACTCTTGGCAATTTTTAGCGAATTTTTTAAATCTTCGAACCTATATTTGCCCCACTTACCCCCGGAATATTTGCATTTCTGTAATATATGATATTTCTCATATCCTATACTATTATCTGGCAGAATATGAAGGTGTACCAAACTCTTAACGATTTTTGGCGAATTTTTTAAATCTTCGAACCTATATTTGCCCCACTTACCCCCGGAATATTTGCGTTTCTGTAATATATGATATTTCTCATATCCTATACTATTATCTGGCAGAATATGAAGGTGTACCAAACTCTTGACAATTTTTGGCGAATTTTTTAAATTTTCGAACCCATATTAGCCCCACTTACCCCCGCAATATTTGCGTTTCTGTAATATATGATATTTCTCATATCCTTTACTATTATCTGGCAGAAGATGAAGGTGTACAAAACTCTTGGTAATTTTTAGCGAATTTTTTAATTCTTCGAACTTATATTTGCCCCACTTACCCCCGGAATATTTGCGTTTCTGTAATATATGATATTTCTCATATCCTATACTATTATCTGGCAGAATATGAAGGTGTACCAAACTCTTGACGATTTTTGGCGAATTTTTTAAGTTTTCGAACCCATATTTGCCCCACTTACCCCCGCAATATATGCGTTTCTGTAATATATGATATTTCTCATATCCTTTACTATTATCTGGCGAAAGATGAAGGTGTACAAAACTCTTGGTAATTTTTAGCGAATTTTTTAAATCTTCGAACCTATATTTGCCCCACTTACCCCCGGAATATTTGCGTTTCTGTAATATATGATATTTCTCATATCCTTTACTTTTATCTGGCAGAAGATGAAGGTGTACAAAACTCTTGGCAATTTTTAGCGAATTTTTTAAATCTTCGAACCTATATTTGCCCCACTTACCCCCGGAATATTTGCATTTCTGTAATATATGATATTTTTCATATCCTTTACTATTATCTGGCAGAAGATGAAGGTGTACAAAACTCTTGGCAATTTTTAGCGAATTTTTTAAATCTTCGAACCTATATTTGCCCCACTTACCCCCGGAATATTTGCATTTCTGTAATATATGATATTTCTCATATCCTATACTATTATCTGGCAGAATATGAAGGTGTACCAAACTCTTAACGATTTTTGGCGAATTTTTTAAATCTTCGAACCTATATTTGCCCCACTTACCCCCGGAATATTTGCGTTTCTGTAATATATGATATTTCTCATATCCTATACTATTATCTGGCAGAATATGAAGGTGTACCAAACTCTTGACAATTTTTGGCGAATTTTTTAAATTTTCGAACCCATATTAGCCCCACTTACCCCCGCAATATTTGCGTTTCTGTAATATATGATATTTCTCATATCCTTTACTATTATCTGGCAGAAGATGAAGGTGTACAAAACTCTTGGTAATTTTTAGCGAATTTTTTAATTCTTCGAACTTATATTTGCCCCACTTACCCCCGGAATATTTGCGTTTCTGTAATATATGATATTTCTCATATCCTATACTATTATCTGGCAGAATATGAAGGTGTACCAAACTCTTGACGATTTTTGGCGAATTTTTTAAGTTTTCGAACCCATATTTGCCCCACTTACCCCCGCAATATTTGCGTTTCTGTAATATATGATATTTCTCATATCCTTTACTATTATCTGGCGAAAGATGAAGGTGTACAAAACTCTTGGTAATTTTTAGCGAATTTTTTAAATCTTCGAACCTATATTTGCCCCACTTACCCCCGGAATATTTGCGTTTCTGTAATATATGATATTTCTCATATCCTTTACTTTTATCTGGCAGAAGATGAAGGTGTACAAAACTCTTGGCAATTTTTAGCGAATTTTTTAAATCTTCGAACCTATATTTGCCCCAATTACCCCCGGAATATTTGCGTTTCTGTAATATATGATATTTCTCATATCCTTTACTATTATCTGGCAGAAGATGAAGGTGTACAAAACTCTTGGCAATTTTTAGCGAATTTTTTAAATCTTCGAACCTATTTGCCCCAATTACCCCAGGAATATTTGCGTTTCTGTAATATATGATATTTCTCATATCCTATACTATTATCTGGCAGAGTATGAAGGTGTACCAAACTCTTGACAATTTTTGGCGAATTTTTAAAATTTTCGAGATTATATTTGCCTCACTTACCCCCGCAATATTTTCGTTTCTCTAATATATTATATTTCTCAAATCTTATACTATTTTCTGGCAGAATATGAACGTGTACAAAGCTCATGGCTATTTTTGGCGATTTTTTTACATAATCTAAGGATCGTTTGCCCCACTTATCCCCAGAATATTTTCGTTTTTGAAATATATCTCTCATGTCTTCTACTATTTTCTAGTGGAATAGTACAAAACTCTTGGCAATTTTTGGCAGATTTGGGTTTATTAATTCTCTTTAATCGTATGTATATATACGATTAATTATATATTATGTAATGACCTTCTGTGTTCCTCTTTGTAGTCTTTTTTGATAAAAATGTGTAAAAAATGTTGTGTGTGTGAGTATTTAAATTAATATCCCATTTTTTTAGTTTTTATATATTTTTATGCACTACTTATCTGGTCGACTGTAAAATTTCATTTCTCGTTTCTGATTCTGATTCTGTCTTCAGCCACCACTTGATTCGTATACATTTTCTTTTCAGAATATCACTTCACTTCACTATCGGTAAACACTGAAAATAACACAGGAGTACACGAAAATATTTCACCAAAAACAACTTATTAGGTTATACACTTACACTCCACTAAATAATATTTTTAATGTTATTTAAATAATTTCAATATTTCTCGACGTAGGCACAAAATCACTTGTATTCACATCCACATCTCATTTTACACTGAAGACTGAAGAGAAATAAAAATTGTTATTTCTAATAAAACACGTCTGATGTCCACACAATGCGTAGACCCTTTTTTTTCTCTCAGTTATAGTCTATAAATTGAAACTGAAAAAAATTCCGACAAAAGAAACACCTGCATTTCGACGGCGGCCTCTTTGTTTACGCACTTTATCGTTTGTCGGAATTTTTTATGCAATTTCAATTTAGATTATAAAGACTATACCCGCGCTATTTAGGAAAAAATGTACATATGCATATTCCACTCGGTCAAGGTCAATGTTACACAATTTTGACACTGACAGATATCTTCTTTAAGCTGTGCTTTAAAAAATGTAAGAACATGTTTATTGAAAACTTCAATTTAGTTCTATGAGATTAAGTAAATACATTCATTATTATTTAGTTACAATTTATCAAACATAATAAAAATATTATTTTAAAATCTTACGTACTTAAACTTAGTAACGTATCCTAATCAATTTTAACAAAAACTATGGTAAATAACAGCGCAGATTTGTACAAAAATAATTTGGCTATAAAACTTGGTTCATTGTGTCACATATGATTAATTGTATGGCAACCCCGCAAACGCCTAGTATCCTGTCAGAGTATTGTAAATATTGTTTGGACGAGGTGATGTTCAGTAGCGCCGTGCACCAGCATTTAGGTGCATTTTAAAAAAGTTATTATAACTCGGCTAGTTAGTTGAATAAAAAAAAACTAATTGCAGCTTGGTACTCAGGGGAACGTGTACTATTACACATAAAAAAATGACCCCCACTTAAAGTTACACCCTGTATAAGTTTTGTTGCTGCTATAATGTTCAGCTTGCTTCTTGCTTCCTACTTGTTAGCTGCTTTACGTAAAACCTCAACTTAAGTAAGTTTATTGTGATTAGTGATATTTTCTGTATTATCATTAGTACTTTTTGTAGTAATCCTGAAAAGAGACAAATTAGTCTCGAAAGCTCGATTAATAAAAAAGAGTTCACTCCAAGAAAATAATTTTTGGCTTTGACTGGTTTTCCCGACGTAATAATTTTGTTATATATATATATATATATATATATATATATATATATATATATATATATATATCTACAAGTTAATTTAAATTTTATTATAATTTTTTTGTTGAGACATAATTCGAAACATCTTTTGTATCCTACTGACGACGAATGGACAATCTCCTTGAAAAGTATAGAACAAAGTGTTCAATTTAAAATTTTACTATAATTTGTTTGTTTAGATATAATTTGTAATATTATAGAATTTTAATTCAAACTAAAAAAACCAGTGATGAAATTTAACTTTTGTTATATATTTATATTTATTACATATTATACAGTCGATTTTTGGATTAAATTTTAGAATTTTGCCTTGATACTACACTGTCAATCTATATTTTGGAAACTCCTGGTTTCCTGTATTTTTATTACCTCACAGGTGGTGTAATCCCAAAAGAAACTGCAATGAAGCATCCAGCTGCACTACAGATAAGTTGCAGACATTATCCATTTAATAAATGAGAATAAAGTCATTTTATTATAAAGTGGCATACCCTGTAAAAAAAATAATGTAAAAGATATCGAACTGATCTCTAATATAAAATACATTCTAGTACCACATTATTAACATTAATTGGTTTTGGAACTTTCCTCAAAAAGCATAGCAGGCAATTATTGTAAAAACATCATTTTTCGAAAAAGTTACTGAATATAAATACATTGGGCTGTTCAGCAAGTTACAATTAACATTTTTCTTAATATTTTGAAATAAAAAAATATAGAAATTATTCCAATTTAACAAAATATATGTTTAGTTCACAATATTTTTGAGTAGCCCTGTATAATTCAAAATAATTCCGTTGCAAACGTATTGGTCAATGTCCCGGCCACATCTAATAGTAAAGTTCTTTTGTTTATATATGGCTAGAACTATATGTCATCCCTTTCCTGTCCATGACAAAAAAATGTAAATGCATCTGTGAGCTTAAGATACTTTCTACGAGTGTATTTGCGAAGATGAACCCTAGACTAGGCTGCATACAAGAGTTTCTAGTTAGTTTACATGACTGCTTTAGGCTGCATGCGTCGCCTTTGTCTGTGTTTACATTTGCTAATATTTGACTTCATACCGCAAAACCACAGTCGAACCAGAGCCAGTAGTTCAGCTATTTGATACGTTCTAATAAGAGTGCCTCAAAGTTTCCGAAGTCATCCATAGTGATATACATTCACGCAAGTTTTCGGTAATGTAGTAAACTAGAAAATTGGCTATATGATGAAGAAAAGTTATAAGCACATTATGGAGTATTTGAGATATTTTTCATCGGGGTATATCTAGATGAACAGTTAACTGAAAGAAGCAACAGGAGTTTGAGGGTCGAGAGGGGTCAGACAAGGCGCACGCCTGCAAGTAGCAGCACGCGACTGTGCGGCGGGTTAAGCCATAACAGCCACATTTATAGACAAGTTCGCAGAGAGCAAACCTGTGCCGTTTCTGTGTCTTGTGTCGTGTCCTTACGGTCCTGTTCTGTTGTGTTCTTAGGTAAGGCGCTTTACCTCCTTTATTTAGTTTAGATTTTGCACTTAATCCATATACGGAAAAAGCGTGTATTTTATATTTCTTTAGCACACGCGGTGCCCTACTTCACAAACTTTTTAAATACTTGTAAACAAATAACATTTAAATCTACCCGTTATGTTTTTAGTGTTTTATTGTGATTTGTTAAGTTTATAGTGCCTTGCAATATATATTATTATAATATTACCCTTCAGTTCTATTTAAATAATTTATTTTAAAATTGTAAAGTAAAAGGTACCTAAAAATTAAATTAGTTTGCAGTGTCAGGAAAAAATGAGTACTTATTTTGTTTCTGTACTACGATATCTTTATATTGTTTTTAAAATAAAATATCATATTAAGGATTATCGGTAAGAAAATAAAAGTTAATTAAAGACGCCAATAGCGTCTATGGCATTTGGCGTATTTGAGCCATTTAAAATTGTATAAAAAGTGAAACGGGAAAAGAAAGATTTAGAGGGAATTTTTTTCCCAAGGAGAAAGCTAACAGCTTAAATATTATCTGTTCGATGCTTGACTTCGTAGATAGTTTTTTATCAAAAAGTTTGTTGTTTATGATTACTTATCTATAATAAAAATATTTTAAAACAAAATTAAAGCATCTTTAATGCTTTAATGCTTAAATAATCACTTCATTTCAGTGTGATTTCGATATATAATATAATTTGAGTGAATAAAGTGAGTAAAATTGAGTGAATCAGTTTAAATTAGGTTGTTAGACTTAAATAATATTAAACAACATACAAATTTCAAATAATGCCTCTATTCTATTTTAACATATTATATTTGTTTGATTGAAAACTTTTTTAAAAAATACACAACTTAACACGTCTATATTTTTTATATTAAACTATAATACAATATATATTACAGTATTATACAGTACCGGGTTTTCCAACGAAATGACTCACCCCCTATATCTTTTTTATTTGTGGTGCTAATAAAAAAAGTGTTATACAAAAGTTTTATCATTTTTTAGGAGCTTTCCAGATATGTAGTTGAACAGCCAAAATAAGTGCAGCTTAAAGAAATATGAGCCTAGGTTCAATTTTTTTAAATGGAATACCCTGTATATTTTTTGATTATTGCATTCTACGGGTTTTTCTGATTTCAAAAATATATATATGTGCTATAATCGATGCAACAGTTGTCATTTTATGGAGCTTTTTTTAACATAGAAGTTGCAGCTGCCTTAGACATTGTTCATTTATCAAATTCGCCTTGGATAGAAACAAGGCCTCAAATAGGAGTAATTGCTTCCAAAACGTGTTATAAAAAAGCTCCATAAAATGACAACCGTTGCAGCGATTATAGCATATATATATATATATATATATATATATATATATATATATATATATATATATATATATATATATATATATATATATATATATATGTATATTTGAAATCAGAAAAATCCGTAGAATGCAGTAATCAAAAAATATACAGGGTATTCCATTTAAAAAAATTGGACCTAGGTTCATATTTCTTTAAGCTGCACTCATTTTGGTTATTCAACTACATATCTGGAAAGCTCGCAAAAAATGATAAAACTTTTGTATAAAACTTTTTTTATTAGCACCACAAATAAAAAAGATATAGGGGGTGAATCATTTCGTTGGAAAACCCTGTACATATAATATTTTGGTATGATGTCATATATTTTGGTTTTAAGACACCAACCACTAAACCAAATATAAAAAATATGCAGTCAGTTATGTTTATATATAAGCAATAAGGCACATATTAATTAATACTAACTATTGACTAAAGAACATTCTTAATATGCTAATATTACTATTTTTTAATATATCAAAGTGGCATGTAGATAATATTTATTAAGTATTAACTTATTTTAATAGATACTTATATAGACATTTAATAGAAGTGTCTTTAATAGTACACTTTAATAGTACCGGTGTGAAACTGGCGACTAAAGTTCGCGACTAATTTTTCCGAAGATAGCCGAATAATCATGGGCGTGCGGAACTTCGTGGGTATTAATAAATATAAATAAAATCGTAGTAAAAGCTCACAAATAAACGAACAAAATTGCAATCATATACTTATAAGGTTTCAAAAACTTGCGGACAAAGAGGGTGGTTGGAATAACCCCCATAAATTTACAACAAATCAAACAACCCTAATATTTTAAAATTTCATAGTTCGACTCCCAGACGAACGATTTTCTTTATATTTCAAACAAAAATCAGAATAGCCATGGTCATTAATACCCTACCATTTTCATGGACTCGCATGATCGTTTAGGGCGGTTAAAAACAACTCCAATACTTAAAAAATTCATAACTCGACACACAGACGGACGATTTTCTTTATATTTTATACAAAAATCAGATTAGCCATGGTCATTAATACCCTACCATTTTTAGGGACTCGCATGATCGTTTAGGGTGGTTAAAACCAACCCCAATACTTAAAAAATTCATAGCTCGACTCACAGACGGACGATTTTCTTTATATTTTATACAACAATCAGATTAGCCATGGTAATTAATACCTTACCATTTTCATGGACTCGCATGATCGTTTAGGGCGGTTAAAAACATCCCCAATACTTAAAAAATTTATAACTCGACACACAGACGGACGATTTTCTTTATATTTTATACAACAATCAGATTAGCCATGGTAATTAATACCTTACCATTTTCATGGACTCGCATGATCGTTTAGGGCGGTTAAAAACATCCCCAATACTTAAAAAATTCATAACTCGACACACAGACGGACGATTTTCTTTATATTTTATACAAAAATCAGATTAGCCATGGTCATTAATACCCTACCATTTTTAGGGACTCGCATGATCGTTTAGGGTGGTTAAAACCAACCCCAATACTTAAAAAATTCATAGCTCGACTCACAGACGGACGATTTTCTTTATATTTTATACAACAATCAGATTAGCCATGGTAATTAATACCTTACCATTTTCATGGACTCGCATGATCGTTTAGGGCGGTTAAAAACATCCCCAATACTTAAAAAATTCATAACTCGACACACAGACGGACGATTTTCTTTATATTTTATACAAAAATCAGAATAGCCATGGTAATTAATACCTTACCATTTTCATGGACTCGCATGATCGTTTAGGGCGGTTAAAAACATCCCCAATACTTAAAAAATTCATAGCTCCACTCACAGACGGACGATTTTCTTTATATTTTATACAAAAATCAGAATAGCCATGGTCATTAATACCTTACCATTTTCACGGACTCGCATTATCGTTTAGGGCGGTTAAACCAACCCCAATACTTAAAAAATTCATAGCTCGACTCACAGACGGACGATTTTCTACCAGCATCTAACAGACATTCGTGACATGAACAATTACAGGGAGTATATCAAAAAAATGATACTATCTAAATCACGTAATATGCATTTACTATGCTTACTATGCGGGAGAAATGTTAAACAAAAAGATCCTAACGACGTTATTGGTTGTAAATATTGCCAAAGAGGTTTTCACCAAAAATGTTTAAATTTGCGAGGCTTTATAATACGTGGCAATATGTGTGAATTATGTCGAACATATACCAGTTTCTAATTAGTACAAGTCACTTATTCGTAAAAACGTTTTGAAACGTTTTACCAAATCGAACATTGAAAAGGATATTCCAAACTGCTATTAGCAGTGTGCCTTAAATAAGTAAGAAGGAAAGGAATGAAGTTCACTGGTACAATTTTATACCATATTGACAACAACATGCGCCTTCGCCGTAAAAAACTTTTTCTAAAAATCTATTTCAGTTTGTGTACCTTTAAAATTATGCAAGTGTACCTACCATATTATTTTTTTTCTGTTTCCGAGGGAGACGCTTCTTACACCACCGCACTTGCAGCCTCTTGGGCTTATTGAGCTCCCCCCTTCCCTTAACATACACAAACATCCATGATTACAGCGGGATTCGAATCCGCGACAGAGCAGTCCGATGCGATTTTTTGAAATATTGGGGTTGTTTCTAACCACCCTAAAGTATCATGCGAGTGAGTGAAAATGATAGGGTATTAATTACCATGGCTATTCTGATTTTTGTATAAAATATAAAGAAAATCGGTCGTCTGTGAGTCGAGCTATGAATTTTTTAAGTATTGGGGTTGGTTTTAACCACCCTAAACAAACATGCGAGTCCGTGAAAATACTAGGGTATCAATTACCATGGCTATTCTGATTTTTCTATAAAATATAAAGAAAATTGTCCGTCTGTGAGTCGAGTTATGAATTTTTTAAATATTGGGGATGTTTTTAACCGCCCTAAACGATCATGCGAGTCCGCGAAAATGGTAAGGAATTAATTACCATGGCTATTCTGATTTTTGTATAAAATATAAAGAAAATCGTCCGTCTGTGAGTCGAGCTATGAATTTTTTAAGTATTGGGGTTGGTTTTAACCACCCTAAACAAACATGCGAGTCCGTGAAAATACTAGGGTATTAATTACCATGGCTATCCTGATTTTTGCATAAAATATAAAGAAAATCGTCCGTCTGTGAGTCGAGCTATGAATTTTTTAAGTATTAGGGTTGTTTTTAACCACTCTAAACGATCATGCGAGTCCGTGAACATGGTAGGGTATTAATGACCATGGCTGATCTGATTTTTGTATAAGATATAAAGAAAATCGTCCGCCTGTGAGTAGAGCTATGAAATTTTTAAGTATTGGGGTTGGTTTTAACCACCCTAAACGATCATACGAGTCCGTGAAAATGGTAGGGTATTAATTACCATGGCTATTCTGATTTTTGTATAAGATATAAAGAAAATCATCCGTGTGTGAGTCGAGTTATGAATTTTTAATTATTGGGGATGTTTTTAACCACCCTAAACGAACATGCGAGTCCGTGAAAATGGTAAGGTATTAATTACCATGGCTATTCTGATTTTTGTATAAAATATAAAGAAAATCGTCCGTCTGTGAGTAGAGCTATGAATTTTTTAAGTATTGGGGTTGGTTTTAACCATTCTAAACAATCATGCGAGTCCGTGAAAATGGTAGGGTATTAATTACCATGGCTATTCTGATTTTTGTATAAAATATAAAGAAAATCGTCCGTCTGTGAGTCGAGCTATGAATTTTTTAATTATTGGGGTGGTTTTTAACCGCCCTAAACGATCATGGGAGTCCGTGAAAATGGTAGGGTATTAATGACCATGGCTGATCTGATTTTTGTATAAAATATAAAGAAAATCGTCCGTCTGTGAGTAGAGCTATGAATTTTTTAAGTATTGGGGTTGGTTTTAACCACCCTAAACAATCATGCGAGTCCGTGAAAATGGTAGGGTATTAATTACCATGGCTGTTCTGCTTTTTGTATAAAATATAAAGAAAAGCGTCCGTCTGTGAGTCGAGCTATGAATTTTTTAAGTATTGGGGATGTTTTTAACCGCCCTAAACGATCATGCGAGTCCGTGAAAATGGTAAGGTATTAATTACCATGGCTAATCTGATTGTTGTATAAAATATAAAGAAAATCGTCCGTCTGTGAGTCGTGCTATGAATTTTTTAAGTATTGGGGTTGGTTTTAACCACCCTAAACGATCATGCGAGTCCCTAGAAATGGTAGGGTATTAATAACCATGGCTAATCTGATTTTTGTATTAAATATAAAGAAAATCGTCCGTCTGTGAGTCAAGTTATGAATTTTTTAAGTATTGGGGTTGTTTTTAACCGCCCTAAACGATCATGCGAGTCCGTGATAATGGTAGGGTATTAATGACCATGGCTATTCTGATTTTGTTTGAAATATAAAGAAAATCGTCCGTCTGGGAGTCGAACTATGAAATTTTAAAATATTAGGGTTGTTTGATTTGTTGTAAATTTATGGGGGTTATTCCAACCACCCTCTTTGTCCGCGAGTTTTTGAAACCTTAGAAGTACATATATGATTGCAATTTTGTTCGTTTATTTGTGAGCTTTTACTACGATTTTATTTATATTTATTAATACCCACGAAGTTCCGCACGCCCATGATTATTCGGCTATCTTCGGAAAAATTAGTCGCCAACTTTAGTCGCCAGTTTCACACCGGTTTTAATAGTTAGGTACTTAAAACGATGGTTTTAAGTTCAGTACTGTAATAAAAAAATAAAGCTGGTATTTGCTGTTCGTTTGATGTTTTTAGGAACTACGTTTGAAACCAGTGCGATTTTTACATAGTTATCGAATATATCACTAGATATCGGGGAGCTAAGAATTTTATTGGTATTTGGAAGCCAGATACCACGAAGTCCTAAAATTTTTCGACCGTGATATAAAGCGAAATTGTAGGGGAATTTGTAATCTTATTTATATACATGAAGCGGATCAGTTTTTTTTTGCTTATTTTATTCCGATAAAATTATATTCGTGTTAGTTTAATTTAGCTTTAATGAAATATTGTTAACCTAATAAGAGATAAGTTAAATTGTTTGAAATTGGAAACTGTAACTGGGAATTATAAAGAAAGTATACGCTGTAGATAGTCAAAAATAGATTTGTGTAAACAATTTTAATTAATATTGCTATTTCGATTCTTTCACATGTGAATGCTGTTCCTCAAAATGGAAGAAATATATTTTGAGGACTTAATTATAATTGGACCTTATAGAGAAAAACGTAAGACAGAACACTTTCTTGACAAAAATCAGAATGCACAGAAAAGTGATTAATTAATCAGTACAAATTTTGTACTATTCTAATTAGTTTCGGAGAGTTAGAAAATACATTATTCATCTATCTAAGAAAACATATATTTAAATCATGGAAAATGTATTTATACTTGCGATACGTTTTCATATTATAAGCAATTTTATAGACAAAAAATATTTTATTTAATAAAAAATTGATTTATCAGAGTACAATCATACAGCAGCGCATGACGGCGTCCCTCTAGTGCTAGTGCGAAAATCATTTGTTTGAAGTCGAATATATTTTATGTTTGTGAACTTTTGATTGAGATTCACTAATAATTTGTTCATGTGAGAAAATAAAACTAAATTTCAATTATAGGTGAATGTAAGAAAATGTTTTATATATTTTTTAGTGTAACCCTGCAAAATATTCTAAAGAGGTTGGCGCAAATATATTTTTATCCCCTTTAGAATATTTTGTAATAATAAGGACATCTCCCTTGTCAATACAATTAATATTCGAAAAAAAAAACTCACAAAAAAAAACGAATAATGAAGATAAAACGAATTAGTAATTAGAAGTCCTTGCCTCTCCGGACATTGACGAGACTTTCTACTCCCTACCGCAAAAATGCAATCTCTCTGAGGGTGAACATATAAAACATTTTTGTTGAATTAAGCGTTTTCAACATTCTTTATTCGTCCAACTGGAAATTCCATATGCACATTCCATAATCACTGGGACTTAAAACTCACGATTTCTGCGGGTTTTAATTGTTTCGAGTCTTTTCCATATAATACACATTTTACGTATACCCTAGGTACTACCACTTCATGACAAGTAGGGTCGGAAAAAAAAAAATATGGTATAGTAATCCGCGCTTATAAAAACAAGCAAGCATGAATAATCATTTTAAGTAGCGCATTCTTATTGTTGTTGTTGTTGTTGTTAGTTACTCTTGGATACTATGAACTTAAGTATATATAATACAAATTTTGTGAATATAAACCAATATAAATTTTGTAACGTTTTCGTTGAATCTTAAACGTGCAAATTGTACATTGTTTTTTAATATATAACTTTCATATTTAAAGAGATATATATATCTTTTATTTGATATGCACACACCATTAAAAGAACTCAAATAAAGTAAAAATAGTAAACTTGGAATTTCGGAAAATTTTAAATATATGATTTAGTTACTGATAGAAATTTGAGAGAATTAAAAAAGGCCCTAAGAAACCTTGTTAAAGTTATTGCGAGAAAAAGCTCACGTGGAACAGCTCAGAAACTGTAATAAGACTGACTATCTATAGAGAATGTTATAATTTAGCTTTAAAAAACTATATGGTTCTAATTTAATTCTATGAATTCTATTCCAAATGCTTGGATACTTCTTAAAATCTCATCGTCTATACTGATTTCAAAGATTTATGAGCAACTATCTACCGTTTAAAAAATTTTAGAAAACTATTAAAACTATAATAATAATAATTCACAGAACATACTGTGAAGCTTGTGGTACTGATAATAGGAGCCCTCGGTGGGGCAAGAGATACACTGCTTTCGGAACTGAAGATTATACCGGCATGCTGAAATTCAGCAGATCTTCTACCCGGAAGAATGCAGAAGGCGGTCATTCTGGGCTCATTACGTCTACTCAGGGCACACGAATCCCGGACTTAGTAGGTACTCACCCCACGGACGTGGGGAGTAGCTACTAATAATCACCAGCGGCCGACCCTGAGAATCGGAGCCAGGCCATCGGTCGACCGGGTTTCAATAAAATAATAATAATAATAATAATAATAATAATAATAATTAATTATTATTATTATTTTATTGAAACCCGGTCGACCGATGGCCTGGATAATAATTATTATTATTATTTATAATAATAATATTTACAGTAGCCCATAATAGGACACATATAACACTTCAGGATAAAATAAAAAGGGTCACTCACCTACCTTATCGATGTGGTAATACCATCTGACCAAAACATAGCAAAAAAAAATATATATATATAGAAAAGAAGGGAACAACTAGCAAAATAAATATGGAAGCAAATGAATATGGAAATACAAACAAGTTCATATCATTTCATTCATTATATCGGTGACCGGTGTCACTCCAGATTCATTCGTAAATTACCTCACTCAACTTAGCTTGGAAGAAAGTGTATTTACCTACTTAGTCACAAAAAGCAGCCATTCTTCAAACAAGTAATATAGTAAGGTCGTTTCTAAACCAAAAATAATTTCTTGATATACTTGGTATTACAAAAAAAAATAATAATAAACCAGCGAAGAACTGAGAATTGTATGATGCGCAAAAATACGAATAATTTAAATGGAATGTTATTTGGTACATTCATCTAGTACGTCTACACTTAAAAAAATAAACAATGAAAACTAGTTAAAACCAATATAATAGCATTTATATGCAGAAAGAAACAAAAAACAATGTCATAAAAAGATATAATCACAAAAAAGAACTATATGAAAGGCTAGGAATTCCTTAAAAGTATTACAAAAATAATTTACAAGAATATTTTTTAATTTAGATTTTAATCTACGTAACGACAGTTCCTTAATATTGTGTAACAATCGTATGGTAATATACAATATCATATGACACTGACATAGTTTTCCACATACCATCAAAACACTATACCGCACTCGACGCGTGTTTCGACAACCAAGTTGGCATTGTCTGGAGGTGATTAAAACTACAGTTTTAATCATCAGTGTTATGTCAGTGTGATCTTCACATCAAAGGTTCCAATCATGTTTACTGGTTACTGGTTAGGTTCTTGTACATTATAGCCTTTAGCAAATATTAAACTGAAATGACACGTTCGTGGTCTGGCACTTAGTGATCTTAATAATCGTGCTTCACAAATAACATCACTGTCTATGGGATATGATAAAACGTCTGAGCATAATTTGGTGTTCGGGCTTAATGCTTTACAGTCATTTAGATCTTGAAGAGGTACATATAATAAAGTATATGCATGTATATATAGGTATATTTCATCAATAAGAACATCATTTTCGCGATATATTTTTGAGATGTTCCTAAAATATGGTAAAGACATGTTCGATTATCCAATACTGGGATAGGGTATAAATGAAAAACGGCATACCAGGAATACCGGTATACCGGTAAAAGGAATTTTTAATACAAATACTAATTTAGAGTCTGTTTGAAATGCTGATAATTCGATAATATTGAAGTATTGAGTAACCTTAGACATTTGAGGTGGTAAGTAACTTCTTTAGGCCAATAATTTGAAGTGAATTTACCAAGTTTCTTGGGGTACCTAATTATAGAACTGCGTATAATCTTCAACCTAGTAAATGTGACTGAATTTAGCATATCAGCTAAACTGTTTTCTAGAAACATATAATTTTCCATGAGAGATTCGCATATTTGTAACATTAATGTACGTTGTATCATCAGTTAATTCTTTTATGTCGTTATTAAAGGGTTCTTCATCAATTTTGAGATTATTGATTGTAGAATTAAAATTTTGTGTTACCGATGTTGTGACCGATATTTGATTTTTTAACAGATTCTCGATTTGATGTTCATCATTTACTAATTTGTTTATACAATTATTGTAATATTCACCATCAGAGCCCTCACCAACCGGCCCTCTTACAGATAAGCATAGAATAAGTTCTAGCGTCTCTTGCCTGTGCAATTGTGCATGGCTTAACTCGTAGTTTACATTTTAGTTTAACTCATAGATGCATCAACCGCTATTTGCCGTATAGTTGCTCTTGCACAATCTTTAAAGTTTTATAGCTCTTATTATATTATTTAAAGCTCTTTCATTAATTTTAATTTAAACAGCTTGTTTGTTCGCTTCTGTCCGAACTAACACCTTGGTTTTTGCACATAACATTACTTATATATACTATAATACTTATATCACCTTACGTGTCTCTCTCTAAAACAAATAATTTAATAACACTTGTTATATGTTACAGAGTAAACCAGGCATTCTATAAAATTAAATACATACATAATTAAGTTTATACTTACATGATAAATGACCCAAGTGTAAACCAACCAATAGCGCTACTGGGTGGGATTTCTCGTTTGGATACGTATTTGTATATGGGATAGTCTTCAGATTTTCCGTTGAGTAAACAGTTTACACAACTTATTGTTTATTTTTTTTGTGTGAGATAATTATTACAGAAAACGTAAATATAGTGAAGCATAGAGTAGAAATAAGTAGATTTGAAATTAGTCAAAATATATAACCAGTGTTTGAAAGTCGTGACATGAGCCATGGACCCATGGATTAATGGAATGACGGCAGGTATGTAAGTGAGCTTATCTTCGGGAATTGAGCGGATCACTTTGGCCATTTAGATCATTGATACTCAGACTGACAATCAAGATATTATTTTGTTATTGTTTTTTCCTTCGTTGCTTTTGTTTGTTGGGTACAACCGAAGCTAATCATCTCGCTCTTCACTACTTTAGTGATTACATTTATATCCGGGGTTGAAGACGGGTAGCAGTGTTTAGTTTATTTATACCCACGACCATCTCCACAGCACTTAGCAGCCAACCCCTATGCTCTGAAGGCGAGTCAACCACCGCTGTACTCCTTTATTGCCACCCCTAAACAATGAAAATCACAACCCCCTCTTAGTACAAGGCCCAAGCTAAAGGTTAAATAGTATCGGCTAGAACAGGAGGGGTTACACTGGATTTTTTCCTGTGGGGGTATATTAAGAACGTGTATATGAAGTACCACCAACGGATATTAAAGATTTAAAACGAAAAATTAGAAATGTATTTGTTACTATAACTTAGCTAATATTGAGAAATATTCAAATAAATTTTCAACGAAGAATTGTGCATTATGTAGAAGACAACAACGGCGGACATTTTGAACATTTAATTTAAGATAAATTAAAAAGTGAATGAACTGATATTTATTTCCTCCACTTTAGTTAGTTACCACAATATTCAATTGATTATCCTCTTTGCTAACTTGAAGTCTTCTCATAATCCGCATTTGCTTGTTCTCTCAAATCTTTCCTTCAAGCCAACAAAGCAGTCGATACGAGGGAATATTTGTAAATCTGGATGATATCCTTGAAAAAAGAAGCTGTTGATAAAATAACTTATAATAGCCTGGAACTATAATTTACCAATTTATCATCAACTGTAATAATTATGTAGTTTTTTTCTCTTTGTAAATAAAGTATTAATTTTCATAGCCTCTTATTTATGAAAATATTTAATTTTCGCTGTTTTAAAAATTTGTACTCTAAAAATCTAAATATCTATAAATTTTAAGGAAATGCGCTAACTATGTTTATTTCGATAAAGGAACGCGGACAATTCCGATGTTTTCCATAAAAATGCGTTTTTTGTAAAAACAACCCAACTTAGATATAGGGAAAGCTATTACAAAATTGTAGGGTCTGTTGAAGTGCATTTCATGGTTTAATAAAACACAGGGCGTTCCATTTGAATTAGTGAAGATGTTGGAAATGTTTGTTTGTCACATTTGACACAATTTTTTTGCACTCTGTATATTGCAGTTCAACTTTTAATACACCTTCCGATAGAGCCATTCTACGGAAGCGTAGAAGGGCCAACTAATTAAAAATATTTTTTTCTTGAAATTCCGAGATAAAATCAGAATTCCGAGATAAAAGTCAGAATTCTGAGATAAAAGTCGGAATTCTGAGATAAAAGTCGGAATTATGATAATTCCGAGATAAAAGTCGGAATTCTGAGATAAAAGTCAGAATTCCGAGATAAAAGTCAGAATTCTGAGATAAAAGTCGGAATTATGATAATTCCGAGATAAAAGTCGGATTTCTGAGATAAAAGTCGGAATTATATTAATTCCGGTTGCCTATACTATGTCACAGCAAATGTATGCTGTGACTACGCTCTATAATATAATGTTTCGTAATGCTAACTGTACATCACAAAGCCGCAGGTTAGCTAATCCGTTACCAAAGGGCTAGCTCATAGTTTATTATTCTATTAGGTATCACAGTTTATCAAACTATAGGTGCAGATAGATTATTAATAAAATGGTAATTTTCTATACAGTGTGGTTCCTTTGAAAGTGTACACCATTGGGATGTTTTAAATCAGAAGAGCCTACAGGGTTGCTTATATTACACAAAAGTGGTGCATATTCAGGCAATTATTCTAAAATATGAAAACAAACTGATGGTACATATTTATTTTTATAGGAATTAAGCCAAAAAAAAAACAATTGGTCAATAGACATACCTACCTATTAATGAAATTATTCAATTGAATCGGTCATTTCAAAAACAGCATAAGTCAGTGAATTTACAAAAATGAGTTTTAAACGGCAACGTGTTTCATATAGATAACTACACGTGCCCTGTAAAAATAACATAAGTCTGGGACATCCATCAACTGGGAAGTTTACTTCAATGTATACATTCACTGTAAAAACTACATTAGTCATGCACTTATGTTGTTTTTGCAATGAAGATTTTACACGCCTGCGCGGATTTTCTTGTGTGATGGGGGCACATGTATGTAGTCATCTGATAGATGTTATTAGAAAACAAAAATTTTTCTGTGTTCATAATGAAGACACATCAGGTCATTGAATTTAAAAAATGGTGGCCTTCTTGTTATAAAAAATCTTGTCTCTCAGAGGAAACATTTGGTAGACATGTTCCTAAAAAACAAAAAATAATTTTTTCCCCTTCTTCTTACATGAGTTTTAAGTATAGTTCAAGCAATAAGGGAGTTGTTATAACAAATGATTATATAGATGGGCTAGTCCAACATACATTTTCTTTAGCAAGAAATACAACAACAAAAGTTATTTTACCCACGGAAAGAGCGTATTTTGGGAATGGAGTACCTATAAACCCAAAAAAAAAATTGAAAATATAAAACAAGTTGCAAAATGCATTGATAAGAACTATATGGCGTTTTATGAAGTTATTTTCAACTGGCTCATTGCATCTGAAGAAAATGATGATGTTGAGAATGACGAGGAATATGACTATGTACTATAGAAAGTATGTTATTTCTTGTTCAAATACTTGTTGAATACTTGATTAGCTAGTTAGTTTCAGCTGTTTATATGTTTAAAATAAACTATGTGTTAATTTGTAACTTACTATTTTATTTTAATACAAAAAAGAAATCGCTTATCTCTAATAATTAGATAATTTAATTAGAAGAAAAACATGTCATTGCAAAAACTACATAAATCTGGAAAAGAAAAATTTTTTTTTGGAAACTGGTTAAGAAGTATTAATGTCTAATTGCATTTAATTTACTTCAATAATCATTGTTCTGCATATTTAAAAAAACGACTAGACTACCGTTAAAGTATTATACGTTATATTCAGTTTTTTTCGTTTCCTGTAAAATGTGAATTATCTGACTTAGGTTGTTTTTGAAATGACCGATTCAATTATGATTCAATTAAGTTTTAATTTTTTTTGTTACCTAAAACTAGGGACTCAAAGAAATAACTTTATTATTAAAAAAAATAGTCGTAACCCCATTATTGCATTACAACGTCGTACTCTGATATAACCTCAACCTCGACCTCAATTTATTGTTTTTAAATACATTTTTCCTTTTATAATAGCATTATCTACCTACATTATTTTAAATATGGGATTATAAAAAAATATCTACTTTACATTAAAAAATATTATTTTTGGTAACATATAGCACGCATTTTAGTTTACGGCACATTCATTTAAATAATGAGGTTATTCCTTTGCGTACCTAGGTTATAGGTACCTAACAAGGAAAATTACAACTTAATAGAATCGTAATATTTGAATAATTTAATTAACAAGTATATCTCCTAGTTAATTTTTTTGGCTAGATTACTATAAAAATAAACATATAAACAGTTAAAAGCCAATGAATAATAATAAATCACGAAAAGATTTGATGATACATCGCATCGTTTCTGGAATATCCCGAAAGAAACTGAAAACTTGGGTTTCTTATTATTACTAAAATTTATGCAATAAAATTAATGTATTTACATTAATTGATTCATTAATAGGAACCTTATCTCAAACTACAAGTTCCATGAAACAAAAGTAGATATATAATATAGTGATATTGTTTGGGTCAATGTTCATATATTTTTTTATTTTCATAACGGTTTGCTTATAATAATATGCAGGGTGATAAAATAAAATAAAATTTTGTTAAATGGAATAATACCTTTAAGTATGTATACGAGAAAGTAATATTAGTCATCTTTGGGTTTGTGGCGCTTGCAAAGCCAAAAGCAAATTCAAAGATCTATATGATGAAAGAAGTCGGTGGCTTATCATTTTGAAGTTATTTACTATTGTCTTCAGCAGTATTCAAAACATGCTAGCAATATTAATACACTTTTTGAACTCTAATTTATTTATTTCATTTATAATACCTATTACCAGAGACGTATAGAATCTAGTATAAGTCTCTGCTATTACCTAATGATGATTCAAGCTATAAGCTCGCCCTCTTGAGGCGACTTTCTACCTGTAGTTCCTATCTATACCACAGCATAATGTGCCTATACTTTATTATCTATGGCCTATACGACAGCCGCTGTTATATAATTGCCTTGTATCCTCGCTTGTATCTGTTTGGTTTTTCTTTTATTTTATGACAAATAGATAATAAAAATGTCCAATGTAACAATTAATAAAATAATAATCTATTATTCCATAAAATTTTTATGGAGGGTGCCATATTTTTATATGGCACCCTCTGTAAATTATTATGTCACTGTATCATTAAAAAGTACTCTAATCTCTAATAGAAGAGCGTGTATCGATATTATCATATATAATCAAGGACATTTATTTCCACAATTTAAAAAAGATATAAAGTACTTAGGAATTAGAAGTAAGATCACGCCCAAACTAGGGAGCTAAGAGAAATATAGATGTAGGTGGTAGAATTACAACTATTGGACAAATGAAAAACATATTCTAAGTTAATAAGAATGTAATAAATAACAGTGTTATTGATTTCCCGACAATATAGTTCAATATTACCTACTTATGGTTTCAGAGTCCAGCTTCAACTTATGCCTGTAATTTTTTTAAAGGGAACCCTATATATTTTTATATTTTTGAAATCTGCATATACTTAATTCTGATTCCAAATAAACTTATAGGGTAATATGATCTAATATTGGCAGGTCGATTTACAATATCAAACAAGAATGCGACGTCACAAAAATTTGTTAATTTCCGACTTTTATCTCAGATTTCCGACTTTTATCTCGGAATTATCATAATTCCGACTTTTATCTCAGAATTCTGACTTTTATCTCGGAATTCTGACTTTTATCTCAGAATTCCGACTTTTATCTCGGAATTATCATAATTCCGACTTTTATCTCAGAATTCTGACTTTTATCTCGGAATTCTGACTTTTATCTCGGAATTTCAAGAAAAAAAATATTTTTAATTAGTTGGCCCTTCTACGATTCCGTACCATCCTCCCTCTACAATATCCCAAAAAAAATTGTTACTAGCTGCTTACACAACCAAAATGGTTCATGTATAAAAAGTGACTAATTTTGAGAAAAAAAATTCAAAGCAGATATTTCGAAAACTATCAATATTTTGATAGGGGTGCATTAGACAAACTGTCCTTAATTTATAACGTAGAATTCGATAAAATAATAAAAAACATAGGTTGGTATTTAAAATAACAAAGTAAGTTCAGAATAAACTGAACACCCTGTACATCTGAATTTATTCTTATTTTGTGGAGCTCGAGAAATTAGGCAACGCTGTAGAAAAAAAAATTAAAATATGCTAACCTACAGTCCATCTAAAATGTATACGAAGTTCACTGACCGGCAAAACGGCGATGATCAGCGCTGGTCATGGGCGTAGGCATTTTTTTATTTTTAGGGGGTTGAAAATAGGTTTTTATATGCATATTTTAAACACCACAGACTATATTGAATGCAAGTTTCCACACCACTCATGAAGTATTTGCTTCGGCGCGTTACCATTTTTTAGTGGGTGGTTCGCCAGTAGCCATATTTCCCACAAGAAACAAAAATAAATATGTGCAAAACAGCTAAATAGCCTTCACAACTTAAAAACGGAAAATGTCACTATTTTCACTTTATCATCATTATTCATCACTATAATTCACACTATCACTACACTATTGTTAACAAAACTTAGAAAATCACTCTTCACTCTGTCACTTTCCACTTCATCTTCACTGTCGCTATCACTATTTCCAGTATTAATCACAATGGGTTCTATGGCTTCATGAACCGCAAAATCCACATCCCACATTCTCTGTTCCTCTTTCATCACGTGATTAATACACTTCTGCCAATTTTCTCATGTGACTTTTTCCATTGCTCCTCAAAGATGGCTCTCTACGTCAGCTAATTTACTTCCCCACTTTCCCTTTTACTTGGGCCCAGATCAATTCTATGGGATTGAATTCGCAGTGATAAGGAGGCAATCTCAACACTGTGACTCCATGCGTCAATGCAAGTTCGTCAACTGCCAGTTTCTTATGCAGTATTTATGGGCATGTACCTTAGCAACTTGGAATAATTCCGCCTTAAAGTAATTTTCTTCGTAAGGAATGCCCTTTTCTCTTAACCATTCTTGAATCCTTCTCTTTCTCTACGATTGTTGGGGTGTTTCTTCACATTTTCGGCTATGGTAAGGTGCATTATCCATAACAACGACACTGCCTGATTCCAAATGTTTAAGTACGCCGGCAAACCATTTCTCCTATACTTCGGAATTGATTTCCTCATGGTAGTCTCCGGTCTTCTTGGATTGAAATATCAATTCTCCATTAGGCATAAATCCACTATCACTGAGGCAGATGACGTTCACTGATATTATATTGTATCACAATCACAGTAAAACAGCACTACACAATCGCGAATACCTACACACGTCTTATGGAAATTGAAATTACTGAGAAATTCAACTCTTTAAAGTTAACCTCAAACGATTTGCCTATTATAGTAAAAAGTAGATACTTACGTATTCCTTATATGGGTTACACTATTAAATCACTTACACTTATCTACAGTTGCATTGCACCAATGGCGAATAATTTATATAAATTCCTTATGTAAATAACCGAACAACAATAATTGCAATAAAAAACGCGCGCGAAACATATTTCCAACACGCCACTGCCAGCCCAGAGCATTCTTGTATTCTGTCGAATGAAAAAAAATAGCACGTCTTTCCAATAATAAGTTAAAAAGAGATATATGCTGTTTGTCGAGAACGAGCTGAGCGGCGTGCCGCTTTTAACTATTAAGATAGATATTTACGGAATTGTCATAGTAAAGTAGATGAAAATATTTTCAAAGTAGATGTAAAAATGGCCAAAATCTTGGCCTATACTAAATTATTGTATTTCTTTTATGACATTCATAAATAATATATACAACTCTTATAATAATATATTGTTTTGTATATGAATTTGATATTTTAATTGAATATTGAGAAATTTGAAAATTACATGTGATAATAGCGATTGTTCCTTTAGGCGGTCAGTGAACTTCGTATACATTTTAGATGAACGGTTATTGGACTGATATTGGACTTCCGCACACTAGGTGGACACCCTGTGTTATACCGGGAGTTCCACATAAAAGTCCTCAGCCTCGTATCTCGGCAACGGAGAAATATATTTTGATTTTGAAAAAAAAACAGATGATAGAACTCATCTATAGCTCCGTCACGGAGGCCAACTTGATTTTTTTGAGAGCAAATTGGAGATGGCGCTGAAGTCGAAAGAAATTTTTCGTTGGCAGGAACTTTATAACAAGGTTTATCCGACTTTGTTCAATTCTAAACAATTTTTGTCAAATGACTATTTTTCAAACACTTAGGCCCAAACTCAATCGTATTTTAGAGTTTCGAATTATTACCTTAGACAATGAACTAATAATAATTATCCAAGTCAATTTAATAGCTCTTTTTAAGAAATAGTGAAATAATATGTATTTCTGTAAAATATGGCAAGAGTTTTTTAAATCCCTAATACATTTTGTATAATAATTCATAATTATTTGTACGCTTGTCCTAAAATAAAACTTCATCACATTAGGCTTTGATTAGAAGGAAACAAAGTCTACTATAATGAAGTTTCGATATACATTCAGGATTTATTTTAGGAGAAGCGTACAAATAATTATGAATTATAAAAATGAATAGGTATTTAAAAAACGCTTGCCATATTTTACAGAAACACATATTATTTCATTATTTCTTAAAAAGAACTATTAAATTGACTTGGATAATTATAATTTCATTGTATAAGGTAATAATTTGAAACTCTAAAATACGCTTGAGTTTGGGCCCCACCAAATGAAGATGCCATAGTTATTTCACAAAAATTGTTTAGAATTGAACAAAGTATTGGATAAACCTTGTTACAAAGTTCCTGCTAACGAAAAATTTCTTTCGACTTCAGCGCCATCTCCAATTTGCTCTGAAAAAAAATCAAGTGGATCCGTGACGAAGCCATAGATGTATATCTTCCGTTGCCGAGATACGAAGCTGAGGACTTTTATGTGGAACACCCGTATAATATACATATATACAGGGTCCTGCACCTGAGCTCCCGTCTTTTGTAGCTCATGAACTGGTGCCTTTATAAATTTCGTTCAAATTTAACTGCAAACTATTCGTAGAGAGGCACATTTTGAAAATATTTTCAAAAATACAGGTTGCTTCAAAAACGTTTACCATAGTAAAGTTATGTTTTTTTAAATGGAACATACTATATATTTTTGCATTTTTGGATTCTGCATGCAAATTTAGTGTCAGTTTGTGTTATATTCCCTATATCAAAACTTAGCCGTTTCGAAGGTATTTGACATTTTATATAAAAAATTACAGTTGTTACAACTATTTCCAAGTTACATATCTTATATAATTGAACAGCGTTCATTTTAATTTTTATATGTCAGATAGTTTAGGCATTGGTCTTTCTGAAAATAGCTAACAGAAGTCTGTAATGCATACAGTCTTTAATATTTACTGAGCAGCACGTCAATTTTGAAAGATGCAAAACTCATTTTTTTCAAATGGCACACCCAGTATATTATTCTACAGTTGAAAGTACCATTCAATTATGACTTGAATGATATAACATTGTCCTATACCTATCTCTTAAGGTGCTCAAGATATAATCAATTTTATAGTAAAGTGCAAACATTTCAAATTTATTGTTAGTTGCTTTGACTCTTCTTATGGCTATGATTAAACACAAAATGTAAAAAATAACATCCTTGTTAAATAATTCTTCACAGATTTAATTGTTACGTAACCCCATAAGAAGTCTAATTTTGTACACCAAATTAGGTATGTTATAAGAATAAATCACGTCACCTGGTAAAGACAACAAAATAACTTGTCAAATTTGTTTGCTGTCAATCTTGGTGTCGAAAATTTAAGTTAATTACAAATATTTGGGATAATTGGAGGGCAAGTACCTAATTGGTCTGTATTTTTTTAATCAGCATCTTAACGAATTGCTATAGGTATCTGAATTCTTTACGTAATGTTTTACCGAATTTGTTACAAAATGTACCAATTGCAGTTAGAGATATAATGTGGTTACAGCAAGATGGGGTACCGGCCCACTATTTATTAGACGCCAGAAACCACCTGAATGATAATTTCCCTAATAGGTTGATTGGGAGGGGAGCCCACTAGAATGGCCTCCTAGATCGCCAGACCTAACAAAATTAGATTTCTTTTATGGGGTTATGTAAAGGACCAAGTATACACAGAAGTGCCCACAACAAGAGAAGATATGCAACAGAGAATAAGAAATCCATATCAAACAATTATCCCTAAAATGCTGCGTAGAGTAGACACATCATTTCAAAATACATTCAATTGTGTCTGCAAGAGAATGGCCATCATTTTGAAAATTTATTATAAGATTGTAGAGTCTGTGAATAATTATTTAATATTGATGTTAATTGATGATTGTTGATAATTTTTTACATTTTGTATTTAATCATAGCCAGAAGACTCAAAGCAACTGACAATAAATTTTAAATGTTTCTAGTTGTTTTATTTTATTCGAAGTCCACTTAGAAGCGGGGTAACTTAAATTTTCGAGCACTTTACTATAAAATTAATTATATCTTGAGCACCTTAAGAGATAGGTATAGGACAATACTATATCATTCAATTCAGAATTGAATGGTACTTTCAACTGTGGAATAATATACTGGGTGTGCCATTTGAAAAAAATGAGTTTTGCATCTTTCTCGTATTGCTCAGTAAATATTAAACAACATATAAAAATTAAAATAAACGCTGTTCAATTGTATAAGGTATGTAACTTTGAAATAGTTGTAACAACTATAATTTTTTATATAATATGTCGAATACCTTCGAAACGGCTAAGTTTTGATATAGGGAATATAACACAAACTGACACTAAATTTGCATGCAGAATCCAAAAATGCAAAAATATATAGTATGTTCCATTTAAAAAAACATAACTTTACTATGGTAAACGTTTTTGAAGCAACCTGTATTTTTGAAAATATTTTCAAAATGTGCCTGTCTACGAATAGTTTCCAGTCAAATTTGAACTAAATTTATAAAGGCACCAGTTCATGAGCTACAAAAGACGAGAGCTCAGGTGCAGGAGTCATTAAATAACCCTGATTGTGTAAATCTGGAACAAAATAAAAAATGAGGAGAGTACCTCATTTGAAACATTCATGTTTAATTAAACCACATATTAGGACATTGGTTGAATAGTCAGTACGAGGAGCTCCTGTGGGGCAAGATTTCATTAATTGTTTTATTCTTACTCTCTGTAAATTACATCCGGAGATTTTATAATATTTATATTATGTTATTTATATTATAACTTATTAGAATACAAGAATTCCAGAAATCTGAAATAACCTCCTAGATGTTTCATAATTTTTTAATGTTTTTTGGTAAAAGTTGGCGCTTGTAACTTTTGTTGCTTGCATGATGTCATTTTGACAGATCTACGAAACCGGTAGCATACTGCATAACTAAACAGATTTGAGATTAGACTTTTATTCAACAGTTCTATTTATAGAACACATACACTCAGAGAAAGGTTTGGTAATTATACATATTATTTGGTTTATTTTTACAAATTGTGAGTTTGAATAATTATAGGGAATTAAATATTTAATTGAATCAGTTGCCCTTATGGTTTGTTTACTCACTTTGTTATATTTTGTGACTTCGCTATTATTACTAAAGTATTGTAATACTTCAATTTTTTCATTTGGTAACTAAGACCAAAACACTATTTGCTTTAATATTTTATTTTGTAATTCTACACAAACTTCTACTAAGAGAAAAATTAAAATTAGTTCATCTGATTTGATATTAGTAACGATCTGCTATTATGTATAGAAATTAACCATAATCTAGAATAAAATTAAATTAAATGAACTTTCACATGATATGTTAATATTAAAATCAATGTTGTTTCTTATTTACTTTTTGAAAATTACATTATTATTACGTTATGAACCAAGTAGCCAATATGAGTGACTCTTATATTTACAATGAATACAAATAAGTACATGCTCATTTAAACACATTTATATATCCAAATTTTAGTATTGGATAATAGTTGAAATTCATTTGACATCAAGAGAAGCAAAAAGTCGTATACCCAATGGGTCCTTGATTTATATATAAAGATTACTAAATGATGTTCTCACCTATTCACTAGAGATTCAATCATAATATTTTTACACGTAATTCATTATTAGAATTAACTAATTTAGTAGGCTGCAATAAATAGACACACATAAATACGTGTTATACATGTTAGTAACATGTGAATGCGATGACAGACTGATATTAAACCACACTACATATCCCAACACCAACAATTGTATAGGTAGCTCTTAAATAATTAGCTCGTTATGATGTCATGCTTGACGATTACTGATTCTGACTTGTTAAAACCTCTTCACCTAACTGAGACATTTTGCTGTACAACTTGGTGAACTTGTGTCAGATAAGAAAAAGTTTATTATAATAAAGTTAGTAGGATATAATAGTTATAACCAAACCTAATCTTTATACAAATAGTGAGTACCTAGGCCAAGATCTGGCTGAAGACAGAATCTGAATTAGAAACTAGAAATGAAATTTTACAGTGGACCAGATAAGTAGTGTATAATAATGTATAAACACTAAAAATTTCAACAGTGATACACGCAACATTTTTTAAACATTTTTGTTAACAAAGAGGTACAGAGAAGGTCATGTTTTTTTTGACACGATAAGTGGCGCAAGGCGCACTTTAGAAAAATAAAAAATATCGCCAAAAATAGCCAAGAGTTTTGTACATCTTCATATTCTGCCAGATAATAGTAAAAGACAAAAAATATTATACATTTCATAAACGTTTCATTTCAAAAATATTTAGTGGAATAAGTGGGGCAAAAAGTCACGTCGAAAACATAAAAAAATCAGCAAATATATACAATTGTTGCAAAACTTTGTACACCTTAATATTCTACTAGAAAATAGCAGAAGACATGAGAAATATCATATATTTCAGAAACGAAAATATCCTGGGCATACGTGGGGCAAACGCCTTGAAAACTTAATTCGCCAAAAATAGTGAAGAGTTTTGTACACGTTCATAGTCTGCGAAATAATGGTATAAGATTTGAGAAATATGAAATATTAAAGAAATGAATATATTGCGGGCATAAGTGGGGCAAAAGGCACATCGAAAATTATAAAAAAAATCGCCAAAAATAGGCAAGAGTTTTGTACAGCTTCATATTCTGGCAGATAATAGCAGAAGAGATGAGAAATATAATATATTACAGAACCGAAAATATTGCAGGGGTAAGTGAGGCAAATAGAGATTCGAAAATAAAAAAATTCGCCAAAAATAGCCAAGAGTTTTGTACACCTTTACATTCTGCCAGATAAGATATGAAAAATAACATATATTAGAGAAACGAAAATATTGTGAGGGTAAGTGAGGCAAATAGAGATTCGAACACTTAAAAAAATCGCCAAAAATAGCCAAAAGCAGGAATCAGCAAAAAATAGCAAAAAGCAGCTGTACACCATCATATTCTGCGAGAAAATAGTATAAGATATCAGAAATATAATATATTAGAGAAATGAAAATATTGCGGGGGTAAGTGAGGCAAATAGAGATTCGAAAATTTAAAAATTCCGCTAAAAATAGTCAAGAGTTTAGTACACATTCATATTCTGCCAGATAATAGTAAAAAAACATAAGAAATATAATATATTTCAGAAACGAAAATGTTTCGGGGATTAGAGGGGCAAAAGTCACTTCGAAAAATTAAAAAACTCCCTAATACTAACCAAGAGTTTTGTACACCTTTATATTCTGCCAGGTAATAGTATAGGATATGAGAAATATAATATATATTAGAGAAACGAAAATATTGCGCGGGTAAGTAAGGCAAATGGAGATTCCAAAACTTAAAAAATTCGCCAAAATTTTTTTAAGAGTTTTGTACATCTTCATATTCTGGCAGAAAATAGTAAAAAACATAAAAAATATAATATATTTCAGAAATGAAAATATTGCAAGAGTAAGCGAGGCAAATATAGACTCTAAAATTTAAAAATTCGCCAATAATAGTCAAGAGTTTTGTACATCTTAATATTCTGCCAGATAAGAGTATAAGGGATGAGAAACATCATATATTAGAGAAACGAAAATATTGCGAGGGTAAATGAGGTAATAGAAATTCGAAAAATTTAAAAATTCGCCAAAATTGGTCGACGGTTTTGTACAGCTTCATATTATGTCAATAGAAAACAAAAAAATATAATACATTTCAGAAACGAAAATATTTCAGGGATAAGTGGGGCAAAAGTCACTTCGAATATTAAAAAAAAAACGCCAAAATTACCCAAGAGTTTTGTACACCTTTATATTCTGCCGAATAATAGTAGAAGATATGAGATACATCTTATCTTAGAGAAATGAAAATGTTGCGGGGATAAGTGAGGCAAATAGATTCGAAAACTTAAAAAATTCGCCAAAAATAGTCATGAGTTTTGTACACCTTCATATTTTGCAGGTATAAGATATGACATGAGGAATATAATATATTAAAGAAATGGAAATATTGCGGGAATAAGTGGGGTTAAAGTCACTTCGAAAATTTAAAAAAAATCGTCAGAAAGCCAATAGTTTTGTACACCTTCATTTTGTACCAGAAATTAATAGAGGATATGAGAACTATATTTCAGAAACAAAAATATTCTGGAGTAAGTAGGGGAAACGGTCCTTCGAAAACTTAAAAAAAAATCGCGAAAAATAGCGAAGAGTTTTGTACACTTTCATATTCTGCCAGATAAAAGCAGTAGACATGAGAAATATATTAGAGAAACGAAAATATTGCGGGGGTAACTGAGGCAAATAGAGATTCGAAAACTTAAAAAATCTCCATTTGCTTTACTTACAACCGCAATATTTTCGTTTCTCTGATATATTATATATCTCATATGTTATACCATTATCTGGCGGAATATGAAGGTGTACAAAACTCTAGACTCTTTTTGGTGAATTTTTTCAATTTTCGAATCTCTATTTGCCTCACTTACTCCAGCAAAATATGAAGGTGTACAAAACTCTTGGCTGCGTTAATTTTCCATATGACTTTTGCGCCACTTATCCCCAAAATGTTTATGAAATGTATTAGATTTTTTTGTGTTTTTAACTATTATCTGACAGAATATGAAGATACACAAAACTCTTGACTATTTTTGGCAATTTTTTAACTTTTCGAATCTCTATTTGCCTGGCTTACCCCCCCCCCCAATATTTTCGTTTCTCAAATATATTACATTTCTCATATCCTATACTATTATCTGGCAGAATTTGAAGGTGTACAAAACACTTGGACTCTTGGCTTTTTTAGCGAAGTTTTCAAGTGAAGACAAGTGACTTTCTGCCCTATTTATCCCCGAAATATTTTCGATTGTGAAATGTATTATATTTTTTTATTTTTTTATGTCTTTTACTGTTATCTGACAAAATATGAAGGTGTCTCTTGCCCCACATATCCTCGCAAAATAATAATCGTATATAATAATAATTATATCGCAGAAAATAATAATAATTACCTATATATATATATATATATATATATATATATATATATATATATATATATAACAATTTCCCATGCCCACTACTATCTGACAATATATGAAAGGGTAGCACACTATTTCCTGTTTTGTCCATTTAATAGTGAATAAAAATTCATTCGGTTTATTTATTCTCCTTAATCGTATTTATCTATACGCCTAATTAGATACTGACCTCCTGTGTTCCTCTTTGTTAACAAAAATGTCTAAAAAATGTGGCGTGTATGACTGTTGAAATGAATATCTCACTTTTTTTAGTATTTACACATTTATCTAATCCACTGCAAAATTTCATTTTTCGTTTCTGATTCTGATTCTGTTTTCAACCACATTAGGTCAAGTGGATCAGACCAGTTTTCTTAACGCAATTTTTACATTATTCCTTCTTTTAGTCAGAGTTTAGTAAACATTACGAAACATTCGATTTATAATTAATAACTAAATTAAAATTGAAATGAAGGTTTATTAGATGCTAAGAACGCAATCATTCATATCTAGATTATTCATATCTAAAATATAAGTTTAGTTATAGTTTAGCTAAAAATGTTATCTAGGGCTGTTTTATATTTAGATAACTGTGCACACCCAAATGGTTTCAAAGATTATTAATCTCTTCCCTCAATGTAATATAATAAAAAATGTTTAACTATTAACTATTTTTTAAATACGTTAGATTTTAGATAATAATTAACACTGAATCTATTTACAAGAAACTGTAGTTTCGAGACAGTTTCAACCAAAACAAAGGAAGGCGGTATTTATTGATTCACAAAAGTGTATGAAAAAATTATACCTGTCTTATTTTTCTCTTTTAAAACTCAACTATATTGGGTTTCATTATTCTAATGTACATTTATAAATATACAATTGCACGATCTGTATAAATTAGGAGGTTACTTGAGAGAAAAAGGTGCGGCTACTATTTATCGCAGGTATCTGCAGCAGACTTACGAAATTGCAGAAAATATAGAACAGCAGTTTTTTATTATCATTCACCAAACCATTTATGTGGGAATCAGTGAACCCTTATCGGGTCCGTAGTCGTTTGGTTTAGAAGTAGATTTACGATGTATTAATTGGTTAAATTTTTTCTTTTTTTTACTAATTCGTCCATATATTTTTTGATGGATCGATAAATGTTGTGCTCTCGAAGTTTCAAAGATAAATAGAACTAAATGGAAATAGAATTATATTAGAAACGTTTATTTCAGCTTTCAAATTATATTCTGATTATAGACCTAAGTTTTTATATGTTTCTTAATGTAATAAAAAATAGCTAAAGTACATCTGTACTTTAGAAGTGAGTTTAAAAATATACAGCGAATATTGAAAGTAGATAGATTTTAATAGAAAATGGTTGGACATATGCATTAAATATTTTTGAACAATACATTACTCTGCTTTTTTTATTTTATCACAATTTGGTTTAAATAATTTATTCATTCTATTGTGCATTTTTTAAATAGAGATTATAAAATACACCTGAAGATGACTTGAAACCAAAAAAAATATTTTGAATTTTAGTGTATACTGCCTGTTCCTTAATGACGTGCTAACACTTCAGGGTGTGATTCCTCAGGCCATTTTATGAAGAAGAGTTCGTATATGAAAATATGTGAATATTTTTTCTGATTAGCTTAGTCAATTCTACACGAAAACAGTATCTTACATTTTTCTCGTCCCGTCCTTGATTAAACAATTAAATTAAATTTACTTAATTTAGCAACATTGACGAATAATTTTAGAACACATAAATCTAATTATCCTGGATTAAATAACGTTTTTACAAACATCATTTTCAAAACAATACTAGTCGACATAAAAAATATCGATAAATACTGACAAATACGATATTAAAAAATAACGGTATAAAAAATTCAATATCCCATAGGAAAAAAATGTAAGCCATTACGGACATATGTTCATCTGAACTTTTCTTCATAAAATAGCTTGAGGAATTGTAACGGTCTCGTTTTTAAAACTAATAAAATACCTTTCTTGGTTAATCTAAACTCCTATTTCTCATCTTATTCTGTGCTTTTTACCGTTCTGTTAAACAACAACCCTGTATTTAGAGTATTATATGAGTAATATTAGTTAGTCGTTAGACACCCTATATATATTTTATCTATAACTATACTCTTTCATATAACTAATAATTATGAATATTTAATTGATGAGCTGCATAAATAAAATGCAGAGTTGCATTTTATTTATGCAGGTAAGCGAAGTCACTACCTGTCCGAATAACACGTGCTGGCTCAACGCATTCCTAGTCTACTGATTCTACACCGAGAGAACAACAAAAACAAAGTAAGTACTCATTCCGTTCCTTTGCTTAACTCCCTTTATTACTGGAATCTCACTTGCCCGATTGGCAAAAACACGGCTTGATTGGCCATTAGATTTAAGAAAAAAACGGCTCGATTAGCCATTAGCTTTAGAAAACGGCTTGATTAGCCAATAGGTTTAGGAAAACGGCTTGATTAGCCATTAGGTTTAAAGAAACACAAATTCTGATTTGATCATTCTAGCGAACAGTAGTGATTATTTTAGAAAAGAAAAACAAATTAGATTTAGAAACAAACAAACCAGTTTTCTCGATTCATTCAAATAAAGTCACAATAAAACCCCAGTAAGTGAATTTGATAACACAATGGATCCTCCAGCACCAGTAGATAGAGTACATAGGCTAGATACTAACCTTTTGAAACTGTACATTGAAACAATACCATTCTTTGACGGAAATAGTTTAATGCTTCATTCTTACATAGATTCTGTACGTAGCACATTCATCAACTTCCCAGATGATGCACAGCATATCACCCACAACCTGATATTGCAAGCGGTTAAAAATAAATTACGCGGACGCGCACAAAATTTAATAGCTAGTAGAAACGATTTAATTACATGGGAACAAATTCAGCAGCTTTTAAAATTAACCTTCGGAGATAAACGTGATTTGCAATACCTAACTCATCAGTTAACTTCATTGCGACCCAATAAAAACGAACGTCCCTATGATTTTGGAATACGCCTACAAGAATTAAGAGCGGTTTTAATCTCTAGAATAAATGACGACATTGAGGACGCCGCAACACGAGCTTTGCAAATAAATAATTATAACAATATCGTAAAAACTATGTTCATTACTAACCTTCCTTCAATTTATCAAACTGTAATAAGACTGAAAAACCCAGCCACTCTCGAAGACGCTTTAAATTATGTACTGGAAGAGGAAGAATTTCAAAACTTCACAAAATTATATCAAACTCCCAATAATTTTAATAAAACAAATCAAATTAACAAACCTCAAATGCCTTTGCCTAGGAATCAAAATTTTAATTCTAATCCAAATTTCAATCCGCATCCCAATCTTGCACAAGCATCAGGGTACCAGACTCAAAATAATACGCCATTTAGAAATAACCACCAAACCCAAAATAATACCCCATTTAGGAATAATTTCCAAGGTCAATCTCAATTCCCATCGCGACCAATTAAACAAAATTTCCCTACCAACCGACAAGTTTTTGGACCACCAAACAAACAAAATGTACAAACGAATGTATTTAAACCAAACCCAAATTTTTCAAGACAAAATAATTTTGCGAAACCAACCCCTAGTCAGGAATTTCATACACTAACCAACCTAAACCAACTCCGATGTCAGGAATAAGCTATACTAACATGTACCACACGGAAACCTCAGAAAGATGTCCACCCTACTCTACTCGAGACTACCACGAACAACAGGACTACGAAGCATTTAGATACGAAGACGTAACAAATTTAAATTATGGCAACCAAGAACCGGCCTTTAATGAATACCAAGAAACAGAAGAAACTCAAGAAACACCACATGATGAAAACGAAGATTTCGATGAAAATTTTCAAGATGCCGATACGACACAATACCCGACTTAAACGCAATCAATGCACTTCCCTATATCATTATAACGTTAAAAAACCAAACTTACAAATTTCTTATAGATACAGGTTGTTCATTTACCATCATTAGACCAACAATTATAGAACAAAATTTTCCAAAAACAATTTATTTAAGCCCAACTGTTTTACAAACTTGCACAGGAAAAACGAAAGCTCTTTACAAAGCAACCATTCCTTCTTTTAGAGAATTTCAATCTGACACCCCTATAAATTGTGTATTATATGACTTCCATAATTATTTTGACGGACTAATAGGACTACAGGACTTAATTAACGCAAAATTAAATATTAATTTATCAAACCAAACTTTAGAAAATGATTATGTTCAAATTCCACTTTACGCAAGAGATGATTTTAATTCGATTAGTTATGACTTAAGCCCTTTAGAAATTAGAAGAATCCAAATTCCCGTAACAACAGAACATGGACCAACATTAATTCAAAAATTTCAATTAGATAGATTTTTCATTCCTGAAACTTTAACAAATAGTGAAAATTATTTAGCTGAAGTAGAAATACACAATGTATCTAACAGACACCGAACTATTTACTTTAATGAACCTTGTGACCTACAACAAAGTGTACCTTAGAGTACCAGGTCGTCCACCACCACTGCCTGTGGACAGAAGGGTGTTTGGCTAGCTCAATGGAGACGGGGTGGGTTTTCGTACAAAGAATAAATGTTTATTTATTTTTTTTTTATTATGATGTTCAAGGGCGCCAGACAAATTTTCCCCGTTGCCAAATTCACCAAAAAAAAGTAATCAACTGATCTCGAAAACTTGTCAAACAAGACCATGAAATAAAAGACCTGTAAATTATCTAATGAGCTATTTAATGAGATTTTGATATAAATATTTTCATAATATTGACAAAGTATTTGAAGTATGTAACATTAAAAAAATAGTAGTAAGTAATTTTGGAACTTTTAATTACTAACACCAAAGCTAAATGTAGGTATATGCAAAGGCACTAATCTTCAAAACATAAAGCGATAGAAGCGCAAAATAAAAATACTAATAATAGTAAGGCAAGTACGCAAAAATTAAGGGCGTGGCACAACACATGCAGTTTCGTTGTAGTTGTGAAAAAAAACACAAAAGCATAGGCGAGTATACTCTAGACCTTGATAGCGTCGCTTGAGCTCAGGCGCAACCGCTTATTCTGGTAAAATAAATAATGCGTAAAATAAATAACCGCAACCACCTTAATTTTGCAGGCACCGCACAGAAAAACTACCTTTAGGAAGGTAATAATCTTAAAATTTAAACAAAGCTATGAAACTTAGCCAATAAAATATACCAATCGTATAACTGCTAGATATGCAAAACTTATATAAAATCTAATAATACTTTCAGCTCAGTTAATCAAAGCAAAATAAAAAAAATAATAATAATAGCAAGCGTTATTATTTTAGCAGAGCATCAACAGCAGTAGCAAAGAAGAATAAGCACTAAACAACTATAAGCTATAAATAAGCCAAAGCATGTAAAACTTTCCTGAGAAAAGCTAAATAATAATTACTAAAGCTGATGGCAAGCAATTAAATACTTTTAACATGCAAACTAAAGATCAGCCTAACCTAAAATTATTAAACCAGCACAATCATAAAGAAAACTTAAGCAATAAATATAAGCAATTGTGAATAAAAAAGATAGAATGGCAAGATAAGTTAGAACTTGCGTGTGTCCTGGAAGTGTGGGAGTGGTGGAATACTTCAAAGTCACCGGCAGCAAATTCTACGAAATGGCTTGCAGAAGAAATGTTTCTAGCTTAGTGGAGTCAAACGTCTGCCTGGAATTTCCAATTTCTTAGAAGTAGCAATCATCCAACCACAGGAAACTTCTATCTTCTTTCCCAATAAAGCAGGAAATTTTAGCCCCAAAATAAGAACCCTGTATGGAGTTAATAAAAAATAAGAAACTGGTATTAACTTACTACAGTAAAATAAAATAAGTTTTGTCCACTTATCATAATATATTTGCAACCTACCTAGCTAGTAATAATGGTAATATGGTTTTAAAATTGTAAAAAAAACCCGAAAAAAAAATAAAAATAACCTTTGATACAGGTAACCAAGTTATCCATGAGCTTACCTATAACCATTTGACTTAAATGAAATAAGCAATAAAGCTTCACTTAAAATTTTATCTAATTAGTTGAATATTATCTGCTTTTATATAATAAACGACTATAATACACTATAGAATAGCTAAATTAGAGGGTAATCGGTTTAAAGATTTGACCAAAACTATTTCTAATCGAACACGGAAAAATAATCGATCGTGCAACGTCGCAAACTAGCACATGGTTAAATCTAAAATTATCAAAGTCGCAAAAAAATCGGATTTTATAGGCAAATGTTAGAATTAAATAACTTATATAGTCAATCAATGACTTACCCTTAGTCGAAGGGGTTCTTGATTAACTACACACAGCACTGCGGCTTCCTTCAAAGGTTGCATAGACACCGATGGTGCGAATATAGACCTTATGTCATCTGTGAATAGGAATTAGTTTAGCGTCTCTTACTCTCGATGCAGATAGATCTTTTTAAATAATTTGAAAGGATTTCAAACAAAAACTTACCAAATTTGACTGTGAAACTGTGTGATGCGTTGCACTAGGCATAAACTTATACGGCGTGGTGTGAGAAATAATCCTTTAAAAAAGTTGTTAATTTAGGTTTACACCACTCACTAACTTTATGAATATCCAATGTAACCCAATTCCCCAAATCAACAATATATAGTTTGAATAGGAATAATCCTCTTACGAGATGACTTTAAAAATCAAAATTCTTTCCAAACGCTCACACGCCGTGATGTTCAGTAAGCACACGAAAATCAAAAGTGGCCGGAAGTTCTAGCAGCCGAATCTTATCAAAAAAAACTACCCTTTCTCCTTATTGGTCGAAACTAGACAATCAGAAACAAATGAACCGAATATAAAATTTATAATCAACAAAATTTAGTTGGTAATTATTCTAAACCCACTATAGATCAACATAAGCACAATATTATATATATATATATAGATGACTTAGTTGTGAAAATTATGTAAATTTGAAGGATTTACCGCACGCGAAATTATCGGCACAATCTGGCAACAGTGTACCGCGCAGAATCTTAGGACGATTCTACGAGTATAGACTACCGGAAATCGCGACTGGCAGGTTGGCAAAATGGAGAAATATAAATCAGCTGACAGCTGAACCACCTGTAAGGTAAACAATAACCAATTTCGATAAATAATTATGGATAATTAAGTGGTGACTCTCAGAAACTTAAGTACATCAAGGTAGGTAATACTTATGAGTACCTAGTATATTGTAAAGTAGAGGATATGCTCGGCAAATCTAGAAATTTTTGTTTACATAATATAAAGTTTTACGTATTTAATCATTTTATTTTTGTTTCAGGAAATATATCTGCCAGGAGATAAATTTATCAATTTACGGACAATGCTATTGCCAATCCCATACTACAATGACAGTTTATTACCTACTTTAACCACCATAGTGCATAGTTAGACCATAGGGAAGTTACTCCACTCACTAGGGGATGATTTGTCTAGTCTCCACTTTTAAAATCTGGTAAATGAACAACCCACCAACTTAACCGAGCCGGAAATACGAAAAAGGTAAGAAAATTCAAACGATAGCTTAATTATTTAATTTTAAAGTTGACTTTCTGTTTTAGAGTGAAATGTACGAGAATTTTCCTAAGATTACTGTTCTTCCCTGTTACTAATCCACAGAGGGTAGTATTACCATGAATTCAGAAAGTGTGTTTAATATATGCTACCTGTAATTTAGCAAATAAAGTGATATTTAAATATTAAATGTTTTAAATTATTTTGAGAGGTAAAGTTATTTGTGAATATCCAGTGACAAAATAAAACGTTATAAAAAAATCCGTAACAACCTTTAGATTCTGAATCATTCGATGAACAAAATTTTGAAATTTTCAACTACGAAGTTGATTCAAATACAAACAGATCTGACATTGACATTCAAAATTCTATTAGAATAAATCATTTAAACGAAGAAGAAAAACATGCTATTATAAATTTATGTGAAGAATATTCTGATATTTTCCAAAACCCCACGGATAAATTACCATTTACCAATACTATCAAACATACAATTAAGACAACTGACGAGACTCCCTGCTATACAAAGACATACCGATACCCGCATATATACAAGGAAGAAGTCCAAACCCAACTATCCAAGATGTTAAACGACGGCATCATAAGACCCAGCGTATCACCATGGAGCTCACCGATATGGGTAGTCCCCAAGAAGCTAGCCGCATCGGGAAAGAAAAAATGGAGAATAGTTGTGGATTATAGATCATTGAACGCAAAAACAATCACCGATAGATACCCGATACCTAATGTCACTGATATATTGGATAAACTAGGAAGAAGCTGTTATTTCACCACTTTAGACCTCGCCTCAGGATTCCACCAAATTGAAATGGAACCAGAGTCAATTCAGAAAACTGCCTTCAACACGGAACACGGTCATTATGAATTCAAACGAATGCCCTTCGGATTAAAAAATTCCCCTAGTACTTTTCAACGTATGATTGATAACGTCCTTCGTGAACACATCAACAAAACCTGTCTTGTATACCTGGATGACATAATTGTATTTTCTACATCCCTTCAGGAACATATTGTTAATTTAAAAAGAATATTCCAAACCTTAAGAAAAGCTAACCTTAGAATACAACTTGACAAATCTGAATTCTTACAAAAAAATGTTGAATTTTTAGGACACATCATTACACCAAACGGTATTAGACCAAACCCAGATAAAATTAGAGCCATTAGAAAATTCCCTATTCCAAAGACACACAAAGAAATTAAATCATTTTTAGGACTATTAGGATATTATAGGAAATTCATAAAAAACTTTGCAAAAATTACTAAACCATTAACTTCTTGTTTAAAGAAAGACCAAAAAATTGAGTTAACCCCAGAATACATATCTTGTTTCGAATACTGTAAAACCCTTTTATCTAATGAACCCATTCTGTCATATCCTGATTTCGAAAAACAATTCGAATTAACAACAGACGCATCCAACTATGCAATAGGAGCAGTCCTTTCACAAGATGGAAAACCAATAGCATATGCTTCAAGGACATTAAACCCTGCAGAAACCAACTACGCAACTATAGAGAAAGAATTATTAGCCATAGTATGGAGTTGTAAGTACTTCAGACCCTATATCTACGGACGTAAGTTCACCATCTTCACGGATCACAAACCCTTGGAATGGCTTTCAAATTTAAAATCACCTAACACACGACTCATTAGATGGAGACTACATTTAGAGGAATTCGACTACGAAATTAAGTACAAACAAGGAAAATCTAATTACGTTGCAGATGCATTATCCAGAATTAAAATTGACAACACTCCACAAGAAATCAATGCACTGACAAGAGCAAACACAACACCATTAGAAGATGACCTATTATCAATGCTCAACAATGTAGATGACATACCAGACGTAGACGACGCAAGCTTAAAAGAAGTTTTAGACACTTTAAATCCGGAAACCACAACCCAGAACGAAGATTTTGAGACACAAATTCCTTACGCTGTAATAGAATACCGAGATGCAGAACACCCAAACGCAGAACAAAATGACGAAACAGCTACCATACATTCAGCTCATGAGAATCCGATTCAAGAATTCCCTTACACCGAGAAATGTATAAATCAATATGTAAACCAGATAATAATAACCGAATCTAGTAACAACACAGCAAATTTCGTAATACACGAAACAGTCTTCAACAACACACGACACAAAGTAACTCTAAAGTCAACAGCCACCGAAGAAGAAATAATAAAACTATTCAGAAAAACTATTGATCCCAAAAGACATTATTGCCTATTCTTTCGAACAAATCGCGACGACTCATTAAAACTCAGAATAATTAGAACATTGCAACAACAATTCACAAACCTAAATTTAAGCATTTCAAATTCATTCGTAACCGATGTAATTAATGAAGAAGAACGACACCAAAAATTAAAATATCATCATGAAGGTAAAACACAACATAAAGGAATAAATGCCACCTTGTTATCACTTTCTAGAAATTATTATTGGCCCTATATGTCTAGAGATATTCAGAATTACATAAATACATGCCATACTTGTCAAACTTGTAAATACGAAAGAAAACCCCAAAACCCTCCAATGAAAATTACGCACACACCGTCCAAACCTTTAGAGATTATACACATCGACTTATTTTTCCTTAATAACAACACTTTTCTAACAATAATAGACCCTTTTTCAAAATTTGCGCAAGCTATACCAATAATTCAAAAATCTGCCATAGAAGTAATGGAAGCCCTAATGACCTTCATTTCATTTGCAGGCCTACCAAAAAAAATTATTTGTGATAACGGCACTGAATTTAGAAATCATTTGATAACGGACTTTTGTAGATTACATAAAATTAAATTACACTATATCACCTTGCATAACTCAACTTCCAATTCCCCAGTAGAGCTATTACATTCAACATTATTAGATCAAATGCGATGTTTAACGCAAGAAAAACCAAACGAAAACATAAAATCACTTATGAAACTTGCCATCATCGGATATAACAACACACCCCACAGTAGCACAAAACATACCCCTTTTGAAATTTTATTTGGTCACCTAAATCAAACCCTACCTTTCGATATTAACGAAGAAAATATACTAACCGATTACATCGAAAATCATGCAAAGAATTCGCAACAAATCTACCAAAACATTCAAACTAAAATGGTATCAGAAAAAGAAAAATGCGCGGAAAACATTAATCAAAACCGTACTAACCCTGAACAACTAAACCCAGACGACACTATTTTCATTAAAAATGACCAGACACGAAATAAAACCAACCCTAGATTCATTGAGACTAAAGTAGACCAAGACCTAAATGAAAAAGTTCAAACACGCCGTGGAACTTATCATAAGAAAAGAGTAAAGAAAAAACGTATTGTTGCAGGTACACGCCGACGCCGACGACCAAAGAAAAATGACAACAATAACGATCCTGACATTAACCTTATTTCTCTCTTTGACAACAACCCTCTGTCAGATAAAGATTACCCCAATAGAAAATGGATTACTAACGTACAAATTAGGCACTATGAGATCTATCCAAACTCAACACAAATTCATTCATTATGTAAATTTAGAACCAATAGAAAAAGAATTAAATTCAACAAAATTACAATTACTATTACTTACCAAACGAGACAAGACATAAACAACAGAAGTACTGATACTGGTTTATTATCCTCAGTTTCGCAAGCGTTACAGCTAGTCTCTCAGACAAAAATCAAATTAGAGAATCTGGCACCACAAAGGAATCTGGCATCACATAGACGACCCAAAAGAGGATTAGTTAACGTAGTAGGCACAGCATATAAATGGCTTTTTGGCACATTAGATGACTCACACAGGAAAACAATTATTAAGGCAATTACAAAACTTAATGAAAATAATAATCATATTGAATACCAGTTAGAATCTCAAATTAGTTTAACAACCAAATTAATAGATGAATATAATAAAACTATTACTACACTATCACAAAATCAAAAATCAATTCAAAAATTCTTAACTAATACACTTACCGAATACAGTGGACGAATCACCAATGTGTTATCGACAATTTGCATACAAAATGTTTTGTTACAATTATTTACTAATCTAAATTATATAAATGAATTTTTGGATGAATTAGAAAACGCTATTACATTCGCTTCATGGAATCTAATCCATAATTCAATCTTGCCTAAACATAATTTAATGTATATTTTAAAAAGAGCTAGAGAATTATACAATAGTCCAAGTATCCTAGAATTAGATCATTTCCAGAATTATTACTCGTATTTAGGCACATCAGTTCACTTTTCAGATAAACTCATAGTTTTTGTAATTAACTTGCCAATCTTAACAACTGAGATTTATTCCTATTACCGATTAATCCCAGTCCCTGTTCAAAACCTTACCATCATTCCAACTACTCCATACCTAGGAATGAGCACCGAAAGTTACATCACAACGTTGCAAGCATGTCCCAAGATAGAAGACACGTACATCTGTAGTTCACCGAGCCAACCTCACGATGATAGTTGCATAATCCAATTACTATCCAAGGCTAACCACAGTTATTGCCATGTCCACTATGTTTCAGTTACCAAACCAATGGTTATGATGATAGAAGAAAATCAAATTCTAGTCGTACCAGTCAAACCATTACCAATTCCAGACTGTCAAAATGGAATACAATCTATAACACGACCAGCAATCCTAAGCCTACCAAAAGGATGCACCACTACAATAGACGGACAAAGATTCTCCGCTACCAAAACATCAATAACATTCCCCATATTCCAAATCCCCAGAATTGAAATACCGTACCTGTGGAACCTCACGGTCAATAAAGACAAACCCTTACAACTAAAAGAGATTGACATCTCCAACATCGAGTCCATAGCAAACCTAGCTAGAACCACTAAACTGGCCCAGTTCAACCCAGAACCTGCCACGCTATTGGAATCAACCAACACCTGGCTAACAACAACCGTCATGGTAATACTATGCATTATCATTGCCTTAGTAATACTGAGGTATTGCCGAAAACGATGTCCCTGCTTATTTCAATGCTTTCCAACCCATGTTCCAAGGAGGAACCCAACAGTCAAGTTTGACGCCAAACGCTCGTCCCCATCATCAGGAGATGAAGAACCCACTTCGGCGGGAGGAGTAATATTAGTTAGTCGTTAGACACCCTATATATATTTTATCTATAACTATACTCTTTCATATAACTAATAATTATGAATATTTAATTGATGAGCTGCATAAATAAAATGCAGAGTTGCAGAATAATAGTATAAATAATTTGCTCGCTTTAACTATGATAGCTTTCAGTAATAAACAGTTCAACCAACAACTTGTGAGTTCTTACTGTGTATGTGTACGATCCCACGGTCCACGTCACTTATGTATCCGGTGTATATTAAGTGATTATAATCGTGACTTCAATATATGTGTGTTCGATATGTCTACCTAAATAAATAGCCCTAGGTTTGCATAATCGAACGTTCAAAACAATATAGTGACGCCATATCGTGTTAAGAACGTGAGCAGATGGGTGACGTAAAAGAAGGAGGTGGGATTGGGGAGGAAGAAAGGAAAAATGAAGAAGAAAAAATGGCGAAGAGATGTAAGACCGAGAGTTGGTGAATTAGGCAGCTCTGAATTTTTCCATGGAAAAAGCTGATCAAACGACATATTAAAAGTGTAATAAATCAGCGACCCCAAATCTAATCATTTCTATAGTGATTAGGGGAACAAACAATCATTGAGTACGAGTTAGTTGTGACTGGACAGCAGACGTATGAAAAACGTTAAGTTCTGCATCACCTTTAATTGATGTGAGTACCTTACTATCTACCTATTTTGGAAGTGCTTCTTGAACACTTTACGTATACCGCGCCTTATTCTACTAACTTAACATTGTTAATAATAATAATAATAATAATAATAATAATAATAATAATAATAGTCTTTATTAGAAAATGTGTATAAAAACAAATACATTTACATTTCCTAAAGGCGGAGTCTAGCCTTAGCTAATCTACGCAAGCTCTTCTTGTCAGGGTGTGATGTGTGAACAGGTGTGAACAACCTGTTCTTGTCAAGTGTTTTTTTGCAATTGTCTTCACTTAGATAGGAACTATACCTTTACTCAATACCATCAAAAAAGATCAATAATTGATGGCGCCCAAGTTTGGCAGATAATAAATAATCCTGCAGTACTTCACTCTGCTCACCCCTGCTAGAGAGTTTCAACACTGTAGTAAGTATCTTTTTGCTAATAAAATAATTTAAGAGAAGTATCGTTATACAATTGGCGCCCAACGTACCGTCAATCATTATATTTTTGTACTTTTACCTATTGTGACGGTCCCTGCTCGGGCGCCATTTGCGACGGTCCCTACTCGAGGATGTCAATTTGTGACGCTCTTAAATCGGTTTCGGATTTTAATGGTCGGGTTTCTGCCTTTGGGCGCCACCAAACATGGGTTTCACGTGGTGAATGGTCCACGCGGACTCTACTCGCTTATGAGTAAAGGCTGGGTAACTGCAGTGAAGAAGGTGCATAAATGCACTTGCCAGCGGGTCAATGTTTCTTAACCTAAGTAATAAAAGTCACACATTTCCAACTCCTAAAATATTTATTTATACTTTAAATAAATCGGTGGGTAAATAAAGCAGTTAGCACCAAAATATTAATAGCAATATATGTATATATATTTATTCATAGAAGCGGCAATAATAAACAAGCGGAAATATATTAGCAACAAATGGTAGTAAGCAGGCAGTAAATAGACAAGCAATAATTATTATTCAGGTAAACCTATTCGGCAATCAATAATTAACAATAAAGCGGTAGCAACTAGAAAAGCTAAGCACAATAAATTAACAATGCAACAAAATACCTTGTTCACGGTCTATCGGTTTACTGTACCAGCCTCTGACGGTATTCTATCAATGTACCTAACCAGCAACTTTCCCCATGTCAAACGCTCATAGAGGAACCATTGCCAAGGCACATATTATGATAAAACACTTAAGACACTGAAATACGGGTATTAGGCTTTTGTGTATCCGGAATCTGGGTACGTAAAACTGATGTTCTCTCGCAAGCAACTTTCCCCATGTCAAGCGCTCATAGAGGAATCATTGCCAAGAGATACACCTAGTGAAACGCCCTCCCAAAGACAAAATACAAGCCTAATATTATTTACTATACTCGGTAACCAGCTACACTTAACTAATGCACTCTAACAGGCAACTTTTCCCATGTCAAACGCTCATAGAGGAACCATTACCAAGAGGTACACCTAGTGAAGTATATACCAGGAACAGCGGACAGTCGAACAGCGTTTTCAAGCTCACACAAAGCTGCTTCGCCCATGTCAAACGCTCATAGAGCGATCGCCGCCAAGTGAACCTGAAGATAGCTTGTCGGCGGCGGTCGGACTTACTAAGGGTTACTTACTCCTGCTGGTGCTGGTGCTGGCGGAAATGATCAGAAGATCAAAAGATCGGACGGTCAAAAGGTACTTTGTAGGCAGTTACAATGCCTTAAGTAGTAAATCGGAGACACCACGTGACTGTAAATCATGTGGGAGAAACATCGCGCATTGGGTGCGCGGATATTTTATTTTTTTTTCAAATTCGGCCAACCTAATGGTACACGGTACTAATCTACTCAATATATTATTGCTAGCCTAGTCACAGCGTTAAATAATATAAACAAATTACAAAATAACATTTTGATAGATTTACGGGCTTCTACACTTATTTTAAATATCATTATCAAAAAGAACGGTTTTATAACTCCAAGAAATAACTAAATTCTTATTATAACACATCCTAAATAAGTTAAATAGATTCTACAATATTAAACAATAATACATAAATATTTCCAACTGATTTAAATCATTTCGGAAAATAGAAATTATTGTAAGCTCTGCAAAATAATGTAGAGACCTGAAATAAACTAAAATATATTTAAGTAAGGGGATATAAACTCGGCAAAATAAACAATCTTATAATATTAATAAAAATATGTAATTGACGAAATGCTTGCAAGTGACTATTAGTAGAATGTTATAAACAACGGCGGTAATACAAAAAACTTGACCCGGCCGAGGATCGAACTCGGATCTTCCGGCTGAAAAGTCGGCACGCTTTGCACAGCGCTACGGAACTCACCTACAATATCCTTCGGCGGAAACTAATACATATTAAATTCTATACTCCAAATAATAAATCCTAACTGTAAAAAGGTAACTTCGTTACACTATAAATCATAAATAACGTAAATGTGTCTTATACAATTGGCGCCCAACGTGCCATCAATTAGTAAATTATTTTTTTACCTTTACCTATAACTTATAAATTATAAATAACATAAATTAAGCGTTATACAATCACACCCTGAAATATTAACACGTCATTAAGGAACAGCCCGTATATGTGACCGAGAAGGCGTTTTATATTATCAAGAAAATGGATTTGGACTAATCTGAAAATAGTTTAAAAAAGATAGTAAGTAAAGAGTTAATTTTCTGCTGGAACAAAGTTCACAACATAAATACAAAAAGAACCAATCATTTTACTACAAATGGGAAAGATATAAAAATAATAATAATAATAATAATAATAATAATAATAATAATAATAATAATAATAATAATAATAATAATAATAATAATAATAATAATAATAATAATAATAATAATAATAATAATAATAATAATTATTATTATTATTATTATTTCGCGGGCCGCATTTGCGCCTTAGGAACGACTTACGTTGGTAGGGCCTAACCACCATTCAGTGCTGGAATGAGGGAAACCTGGAAAACCTCATTAGTTAGGGGGACAGTCAAACATCAACTGATTTTAATCTCTCACATTAACACCAAGTTGACATTCTTCCCATCCTAGGCCATCGCCAGGATGGTTGCCAAGCCATCCCTGCGAATAAGCACGACCTCTGGGTTGAGGGATCGAGACGCTAAGCCCTGAGCCACCGGCCCGGTGCAGCGACATAAGTATAATTTTTTTTTATCATAGTTGGAATAGCGAAGGATGCTAATAAACAACTCCAGGGGTCTTCATAAAAAGAGTTCAAGCCGCTCTCCTCATTAAATAAATAGCCTCAACCAAATTTTAACACAAAAGTATATAAAATTACATATAACATATAGTAAGTATAGAATTTTTCTAACATTAACATATACAGGGTTATTCAGAACTCATCTCTAAAACTTTGAGGATATGTGCATCCTTAAATAAGAAATCGATATCACCAAAAAAATTTTAATAAAAGTAATTAGGATTTCCCGTAAACAATGTTTAAAGTTATACCATTATAAAGGACTACGTAGCTGGCCAACTGTAGTTCAACACATCTGATACTTTTCTACCACATTCCTAAGAATGTGATAAAAAAGTAGACACGTTTTTGTCTGGAACGCCTGGTTAAAACCGACCGAATAAAAACGCTGCAAATCTTTTTTGCGCCGGGTATCGGTATACTCTCAGATCTTCCGTTTTTTATGCTAGCCTGTTTGCATTGTCAGTCCCAAGGTCACTCCATTACAGTGGACCAGTATCCAGCGGCGTGCAATGAAAAATTTTTAAATAGTTTTAAGACCCCGCCAAAAAATTTTTTTTGTACTACCACATTTGTACATGTATGTTGAACATCCCCAAATTTTATTATGGATGAGTTCTGAATAACCCTGTATATAGTTAGTATATCTACAGATAGCAAGTAATTAACAGGAAATAACTTTTATAACCTGAATATAAAAAAGTACAATGTATAACACTCATAAACAGAACAGGAGTGAAAACAAAAGCAAAACATCCTTAAGTATAAATAATATAAATATGAGTAGTATTGTGTCTAGATAGGTGATAGAATCGAGATAGTATGAATCAATCTACACATTGAGAAATGCTCTTTTAATGCTAGTAATACTAGTGTCAAATATATCGATACTATCATTAATTATTAAATAATTGCGACACATAGTATTAACTGGAGAAGAATACAGTAGGTGCGTACGAGGCATAGGTTGGGTAAAGGTTTGACGGCATCTCGAATTAATCCGAGGTACGTGAATATTAAACATGCTTAATGCATCTGAACAATCAATAGTAGAGTTAAAAATTTTAAACAAAAAAATTACTGAGTTAGCTTGTCTACGCTCATGTAATGATGGCATTTTAAATTCTGATAGGAGCAGGTCGTTCGGATATCCGATAGGTGGATAGTAATCATGCTTTCTAAAAAACAAATACTTTAAAAATTTCCTTTGTACTCCTTCCAACAAGTCAATATAAACATTATAAGTTGGGCACCAAATAAGTGTATTCTAAGTGAGTATTAATGAGTGAGTAATAATAGTGTATTCTAAGTGAGTACGGACAAATGTGTAATAAAGTGTTATAATTACATTTAAGGAACGGAACTCCTTCGAATTGCGTATAACGAAACCCAAATTTTTATAAGCTTTAGCAATAACTGCATATATATGTTCCCGAAAACTTAAATGTGTATCAAATGTAACACCTAAATCTCTAAAAACACTAGGGCGCTGAAGACGCGACTGTACCAAACTATAAGGATAGAGAATCGAGTTATGTTTCCTGGAAAAAGACATGACATTACATTTATCAATGTTAAGTTTCAAATTGTCTAAGGAACACCACGTGTTAATTTTATTCAGATTGAGTTGAAGAGTACAGCAATCTTTCATCCATGAGATCGAACAAAAAATCTTCAAGTCGTCTGCTTATAATAAGTATTTAACCTTTAGATCATGAGTGATATCATTAATATAGATATTAAAGAGTAGTGGCCCGAGAATTTAGCCTTGGGGGACCCCTGATGTCGCGCGAATAGATTTAGATTTGAAACCTTGTGCTGTGCTGTACAAACTGAACTCTTGCTTCTAAACAAGATCCAAATAAATTTATTAAAGAATCGGAAAAACCTACTAAGTTAAGTTTAGATATCAAGATCTTATGATCGAAGGTCTTTGAGAAGTCTGTGAAGACAACATCAACCTGACCGTGGTTATCAAGTGTTTCCGAAATATATTGCGTAGCACACAGAAGATTCGTCGACGTCCCATAAAACCGTGCTGATAGGGGCTAATAATATTTTTTAAGTGCGGAAATAAAGTAGTCAGCACTGATATTTCAAATACTTTGGCGAAATTGGAAATGATTGCTATTGGTCTATAATTTGTAACATCAAGCTTACGTCCTTTTTTAAAGACTGGGCATAGGCGGGAACTCTTCCAAGTTTCAGGAAATGTTGAATATTTCAATATCAGGTTAAAAATATGCTTGAGGGGACAAATGATATGGCACAATGTCTTACCAGAAACGCTGGAATATTGTCAGGACCTGTAGTCATTTTAGGTTTAATGCGTTTTAAGGCCGTTAATACTTCAGTTTCAGATATATTATTAATATAGATTAATATAATATTCATATTAGAACCGAGTTGTGTTGGAGAGTTGAGACTCACAGGGGTATAGGTGCTGGCAAAATATTCAGAGAAACCGTCTGCAATTTGTTGACAATTATTTAGTGTCTTTCCGTGAAGTTGCATAATATCGGGGATAACCGAATTACCTTTCTTGCCATTATCAAATGACCAAAATGCCTTAGGATTAGAGTGGATACGTGATTCCGTTTGGTTAACAAAGGACTCAAAAGAAAGACGAATAAATTATCGATGAATAATCATTAAAGAAGGCTGAATCAATTTCAGTAGCACCCAGCCATGAATTAATTGCAAGCAAAACACCGCCACCCCTATTTCGGTAACTATTCAGTCTATCTTTCCTAAATACATTGTAGTTGTGATCAAATAGTCCACTGCTATGGACATTAGAATTCAGCCAGGTTTCCGTGATAGCTAAAAGATTATAACCCGAGTGAAGGTCAACAGTTTGGTTAAAAAGCGTATTTGTTTTCGTGTTAAGACCGCGTACATTTTGATAGTAAATAGTCATATCGCCTAACATAGAATATCGACAATTATTTGAAATAGTACTTTCGGTGGGAATGGGATCAGAGGCGTTACTCACTAAGGGTAACTGCTACCTGCCACCAAACAAATCCCGCTTGAGTAGATTCAATTTATCCTTATAGATAGGACAGGTCCTGTCCCATGCCGAATGATTAATGTCCGCATAAGGCCTGGTTTTGTTAGCATTTATGCAGTTAATGCTACGTTTTTCGTTAACGGAATTCTTCGGTTCATGTTCCCAGAACAAATAGGACAGACCAGCTTATTACTACATTTATCAGAAACATGGTTAAATCCGCAGCACCTATAACACCTACGCACCTCAAGGGCACCGTACACAGTACAACAATCATAGCCAACTACAACTCGACCCAGATCCATAGCTGTGTGATAGGAATATTCATCAACTTGCAAAACGACTTGGAAAGTATTAGGGGATTTCTTCAGCGACTTGATGCTGATCACTTTGATGCTCTCATCATTGGAAAAAACGTTTCGGTTTTGTTTCACGAGCAGTTGAATTAATGACGACTCATCCAAATTCTCAGTGATACCAACCAGTTTTATTCTGGGATGTAGTTTACCAGCTTCCTTAATTTCATACTTATGTGACTTTTTTTTCAGAGGCTAATTTCTTAAATTTCAATGACTGTTTTTGATTCTGACAACTTATAATTAGACCATCATTACTGACATTTTTGATTTTCGACACTTGCAAATCTTCCTGAATTGGGTTAATAGATTGAAACAGCTCTGATTTCGTAATTCGATTATGTTGTTCACTGTTTTTGGGTAGCAATATAATTGAACTCTTCTCCGCCATGTCACTATAGGATAGCTCACTATTGGAGGAAGTAGCTTAGGAATCATTCAAAATAGGTCTCGTCTGCAATTTTTGGGACAATAACTTCTTCGACATTATTTTTCAACACTTTAGACAATTCATTTTCAAGAAATTGTGATAAGTCAGTTTTTAATGTATTGAACATGGCGTTGAACTCTGAGAATTTATCCTGTAGCTTATGTTCAACAGTGTCACCAATTTTAGCTATTTTATCGTCAATATTGGTTTAACTTCTGCTATAAGTAGCCAGTGTTGTTTTAGCAGATATTTCTGTATTTTTCTTGCACCAATTACATAAATAGAACAGATTTTTATTTTTCTGCAAGAGTTCAAATTCATTACTATTGATATTAACACAGGTGTGGTGAAACCATTTATCGCAAGGACCTTCACAGCCTATGAGACCATCCGCTTTTGAAAGTTTACATTTAGCACAATCAGACATTTCCCACTTCAATTTGCACGCCTATGGCGCTTAGTTGGACGGATTGAAAACAAAAAAAAAACACACACAATTCAGTATATATACAAACAACTGATGAAGAAAAAAAAGGAGAAAGACTGCTATTTATCCGCACGTCCGAACACCTCGAGACAAGAACTCGAACATGAACATTCATAGTTCTAATATCATTATTACTTAAACAGTAACTAGACATACAGCCTTATTCACAACTTATCTCTAAAACTTTGAGGATATGTGCATCCTTAAATAAGAAATCGATATCACCAAAAAAAATTATAATAAAAGGCTTAGTATTTCCCGTAAACAATGTTTATAGTTATACCATTATAAAGGACTACGTAGCTGGGCAACTGTACTTCAACACATCTGATACTTTTCTACCACATTCCTAAGAAAGTGATAAAAAAGCTAAACACGTTTTTGTCTGGAACGCCTGGTTAAAACCGACCGAATAAAGATGGAGTGGGGATAATATCTCTATTGTCTATGAGTCGTCAGTCTATGTGTGTCGCTCTCGCGGGTGTTTTATTTATCTTAGGAGTGTTAAACTGTAAAATTTTCAAAATGGCTCATGCGTACAGTAATGCTGAGTTAATGGACATGATTCTTATTTATGGCGAAGTTGGACAAAATTCATTGGCAGCTTCGCGCTTGTATGCGAAAAGATTTCCCAATCGACACACCGACACATCGACAGTTAGGTTTTGTGAGTGGTTGTAGCAGCAAAATGCTGAAAGTCCCCAATTTACTTAATAATTTGCGTTTACAAGATCAGCAACCAGGAGGAACATTCGGTTTAGTGCGGCAAAATTGGATAAGGGCGTGCCCAAAATTGTGTACAAGTCCAGGAATATTATTTCGAACAGCTTTTGTACAAGGTATGTGCAAATTTTTTATAAATTTCATGTTTCTAATATCTAGTAATCAAGTAGCGCAATTCTTCAAAATTAGTGTAACAAAATTTTATTCATTTTAAAGACACGTCACGTTGGTCACATCTATCTATCTTTAAGTTTATTTTAAAGTAAAAACGCTTCAAATCTTTTTTGCGCCGGGTGCGCCGGTTTTTTTCGTGCTAGCCAGTTTGCATTGTCAGTCCCAAGGTCACTCCATTACAGTGGACCAGTATCCAGCGGCGTGCAAAATTTTTAAATAGCTTTCAGACCCCGCCAAAAAAATTTTTTTTTGCACTACCACATTTCTACATGTATGTTAAACATCCCCAAATTTTATTATGGATAAGTTCTGAATAACCCTGTATATATATGTATATATACACTGTCTCCCTTTCTCGATGGTAATGTATTGATATCTCAGTTATTGTAACATTTTATGTTGATTTCAAATATCTTTTCTATTTTAGTCTATCTTTTTTAGTTTTTGAGATATTTGGAAAAAGCAAAAATTATCGATTTCATTTTTCTTCGATAACATAGTAGGCGTTCATTTGATAAGTTTTAGACTTGCACATTATTAGGACACTTTTGTACAAGAAAACTTTTGTGACCAATAGCAACTCTTCGTCTTTTGTTTTTCAGTTATATGTGTCAACTTTTGTTTTTCTTACGGCGACCATATTGGATTTTTATTTCACGTGATCGCCCTTGAAAAAAGCTTTCCAATGATATGTCACTTGTTTGATTTGTCCTTTATTTAAGGGACACAATTCGAGAAAAACAGTAATTTTAAAAAAAAGTAGGCTGTGGATGATTTTATTCCAATGAAAAGAAAAGGAAAGTAGATACAAAATTACTCGTGTAATATGATTATGTAGGTAATAGGGAAAATAATAAACATAATGGCACTAATAATTTTATTACGTAAAACTATACAAACTAAGTGATCGACTAATCCAAGAGCTAACAAATCCAAGAGCTAGCGGAAGAGACATACGCAGAGATTTAGGGATAAAAAAATCCTCAATATCAAAATGCATAAGCAAAATAAATTTCATCCCTACCATTTTCTACATTTGCTACAATAATTATAATTAGTACATTTTTCGTAATTTGGTTTACTTTTTATTAAATTCCTTAGTTCCATCAGCGTGGCCACAAAGATTACCAGATTTAACGCCTATGGACGTCTTCTTGTGGGGATTTGTTAAGTCTGATGCTTATCCCTATACGGCTACAACACGAGAAGACATGGTGGAGAGAATACGATAATCTTTTCAACGTATAATCCCTGCTATACTCGTCAATATCTACTTTATACTTTATTTAATAGTCTTGTAAGTTTTCTACATTATTCTCTCAAAATAATTTTCGGTCAGTTCTTGGTGTAGTTGAAAATGGTTGGGATGAAATTTATTTTGCTTAATGCATTTTGGCAATGATGACTTTTTTATCTCAACATCTCTACTTATGTCTCATAAGCTAGCTTTTGGATTTTCCACGATTTTATCATTTTTTTCATTTAAAACCGTTTTAGTTCTGGCTTTCTTTTTATATCCCACGCTTGCAGCGCAATCACACAGTTATTTAATAAATCTCCAAAGTACCATGAATAGAATGAATTAGTTCATTTATGTACAAATACACAAAGAATTACGGCTCTAAATCTGTTACAATAAAAAAATTACTTTTCATCTACGTCTAATTTTTCCTTTCATTTACTAACATAACTGACATGTAAAATACTTCGTTTTAAGTGCAGACTTCCTGAAGGACAATATTTTAAAAAATATCACATAAAATTTATATCCAACTTCTGGTCAGATAAAGGGTAAGAAATTGCCAGTAAAGCATATACTGACAATTTCTTACCCTATAGCTTAATTCGCTATATCTTAAAATCTACCAGAGATCAAGGTGTACTTATTGGTACCAAAATAAAGATAATTGAAAGCACAACTGAGATATTTTATAAAATACAGGGTATCATTTTAAAAAAAAATGTAAAAAATTCATTTGAAATTGTAGAACTTCGGAACACAATTGTGAACACTCTGTATAAGAAATCTCAATTCTAACACTAGCTTGGTATAAAGTGGACCTAGCTAGGTACCACCTAAATTTTTACTAAAAACAAAGAAACGGAGTAAATATGCAACTTTAAATAAACGGTTGATTTTGTTCAAAAAAGTTTTAAAAATATGTTAACTTGGCAACGATGCAAGTAGATTCTTATTTATTAATTGTAACTGGTTTTTTGTTTTATTAATTAGTTTTGCACTGGCAAAGTGCCGATTGATTGCAAGAACATCAGAGAGAGAGAGAGAGACGGAGGTATTTCAAGTGTGTTTCTTTGTGAATTATTTGTGTTTAAGTGAATTCCACATTGACTTATTGTTACTTTGATTATAAATATAATAGGTATACGCTTTTTCTCTCTTTTAATTGCACTGTTAGCATAGTTTCGCAGAGCTTTGTAATAATTCATAATAATAATATATAAATAACATTTATAGTATTGCCGAATTAGATGCATTATCAAAACTGACCTATTCCGCGTAACCTAGTCATTATTTGTGTAAACGTAAGATTTAGTAATAATAGCTTAACACTTTACTATTATAAATTTGGTCTTATGTGACACAAGTTCACGATATTGTTGGTGAAGCATGTTAGATGGAAGCTTTTAACCAATCAGAATCCATAATGGTCAAGTGTGGCATCATGAGGAGCGAATCATTTTAGACCTCTAGAATCGTATGTGTGGTCATATAATGTGGTTAAATTATGTCTACTTATTACATCGCAGTTTTATAAATTAGTTCAGTCTAATAATGAATTGTATATAAACAGATTGGTACTGTGAATCTCTAATGAATAGATACGAAAATCATTTAATTTTTATATATAGGGTGGGCCAATAGTATGACAAAATTCCATAACTCCCATGCCCTAATAAACAAAAAAACAAATATTTTAGGATCTCATAGAGCCTAAGAGGGGGTCTATTTTAAAAATATGTACAGCAACATAGGGTGCTCTATAAACCGGGTCCATATCAAACTTATGTTTTTTTAAATGAAATGACATTTTTTATTTCACATTTGAATTCGGATCGTTTTTCCGAATTTACCGATATAGTGTTTAAGTAGTTTAGTGAATGTGAACATTTGTTTCTTCATCGCAATGAATTGAGCTCCCTGTATCTTTTTTTTAAGAAAATAAATAGTAGATTATTGTTGTTGGCTCTATTAATTATGTTATATGGACTAAGTTTTACTTTCTACAGAATTTCCTTCAAAATAGCTTGACTTGTATACAGGGCGAATCAAAACTCGCAACAGCATTTTTCTCATTTTTTATAATTGGAACACCCTATATATTATATTATTTTCATTAAGGTCTGTCACGACTATTTCTATTCTATGAAGCATTCCGTGTACCTAATTGTAACGGTTTTTGAGCTATTTGTGGTTTTATACTCTAAATTTTCATTGTCTTTAGAAATATGGAATGGACCAACTGTTTAGTCAAACTATAATAATAATAATTCTTGCTCAGGTTTATAATACGTATCACCATCTTAATAATTACTATAATATAAATTTATACATAATATACATAATGTTAGTATATACGTCGTAACCGTTTCTATAGCAGTTGTATATCAATAACTATCATTTTGCCACGTAAACTTAAATAAGTGTGTCTTTGACAAAGTTTACTGAATTGTTACTTTTAGTTTTATTATGCGCCTTTTTATATTTAATTATTACATTTCCTTTTTATGTATACACATTTTTATTTATATTATTCTCTACATAATTAAAACCAATAATCGTAGCTACATATTAAGCTATAGGTATGAAATGAAGTCTGGATATTGTATTCTCTTTCTTTGTATGCTGTAGTCATATGTTAATAAATTATTAAATATATTTCTGTTTTACTTTATCCATATTTTTATTTTTAATGTAAATTCTTGATATGTAAAATTATCATAGCTTTTAAGATTACCTATGTGGTAGTAAATTATGTATTTTTGTGGACAAAGAAATATAGTTTCTTTGTCCATGTGTTGTTCTCATTAACGGTGTGTTGCAATTCCCGTATGTAACCATTCTTGTTCTGTATCCGTGATTTAGAGGTGATAATGGTGGTATCTTATATAAATTTTTCAAATTTTCGATGACATACACATCTTGCAAATTTCTAACATAAGATTATTCATAAAGCAATCGTGTTGGATAACGTGGTGTTTTTTTAAACATAATTTTTATAAGAGTGTTTTGACTAATTTCTACATTTTTTAAGTGACTATAAAAGGTTCCACCTCATGATATTAGTCCATATGTGATTATTAATTAAGTGTATGGTATACCGTTTTTAGGAGAGATCGCGTAAATATGTTTCTTAGCGTTTTATAGATGTGCAAAATAATTTCCTTAGACGATTACTAACCGCATATGGGTATGTATGTTTACCCTATTAATGTAGGTAGAACACTTGCAGTTATTATCAATTTCACAGTCCCACTGATGTAGGCACCAATGTGGTTTCCTACTTATATTTCAGGAAAGTGTTAGGAATTTTGTTTTTCCATAGTTTAATTTTAACATGTTATAATCCAACCATGTCTTGACGTTTTTTAAACATTTTTCTGTTTGAATTTTTACTTATGTTTATCTAATGCAAGTACCAATTGAATTATATAAGAAAACAGTTCAAACACACCATATACCTATCATAGCCATAATTTTTTGTTTGATTTTTGAATAATTCTCGTAATGAACCGCGAATTTCGCTAATAAACTGTTAAAATTAGTCGACAGCTAATTTTTTCGCCATTTTTAAGACTGTATCTCCGAAATGCCTTCGCCGAATTTAGTAAATACAAGAAAAATGTAAAAACTCGCCTCTTGTAGAATCAAGGACGCAGAGCGATCTTCAATAAAAAAATATTTTTTTAATATAGGTACTTGGTGCGGAAGAATGCAATACAAAATTAATTAACTAATTACTACTTCAAATATCTCAAAAACCGTTGCAATTAGGTACGGAAAACGCTCTACGGAATAGAAAGAGTCATGAGACCTTAATGACAATGATATAGAATATAGGCTGTTTCATTTATAAAAACTGAGAAAACTGTGGTTGCGAGTTCTGACTCGCCCTGTATACAAGTAAAGCTATTTTGAAGGAAATTCCATAGAAAGTAAAGCTATACCATATAGCATAATTAATGGTGCCAAAAATCATCTAGTATTTATTTTCTTAAAAAAGATACAGGGTGCTTTATTCATTGCGAATTGCGATTAATATACAAAAAAGCTGGTATGTTCTGAACTACTCTGTATAATACTAGGAAACCCTATATTGGCGAATTCAGAAAAATGATCCAAATTCTAATATGAAATAAAGAATATATCATTTCATTTAAAAAAACGTAAGTTTCATAAAGACCTGGTTTATAGAGCACCCTATATGATTACACATATTTTTAAAACGTGCGTCGTCTTAGGCTCTATGAGAGCCTTTTTCTTGTTTATTACTACATATACGCTATGGAACTTTGTCACATTATTGGGCCACTCTGTATAAATTAAGGAACCATGGTTTGTACAACTTTTTCGTTTCCCTTAATTCCCTTGGCGCCGTATTGATTTCAACTATTATCTGATGTTAAAATTGAGATTCTTAAACATATTTAATACTAGTTGTAACACGCCGGCTAGCTCGAGTTAGCGGATGTGGGGATGGGTTCTCAGGCGGCTTAATGAGAAGACGACAAATTTCGATTATCAGATTTATTGAAGTTTTCAGTATGGTAATGGGCCAAGGGACGGCAACCGTGCCTGCCTCAATCATACATGTTATTGGTTCACTTGAACCCTGTGCTAGTTTTACCAAAGTCTACTTTACCCACGAACAACTTTTTAACGCTGAGATAATGCCAGGTCGTCTCCGGACGACATCGGGCCCTCAGGAACAAGAATATTCGACAGTAGGTAGTAGGTAAGCAAAGCTGCCATCAGCTCAGTTTCAAGGTCACCGAGCTCCGGATGGCATGTATTCATCAGCAGCGACCATCAGCAGCTAACTTTAGGATAGAATCTCAAGATAACCTCACTATAGGGGGATGTTGATGCGGTCTTCGGCTAAAGATCCGGATTGCATGTATCCATCAGGAGCGACCATCAGCAGCTAACTTCAGGATAGAATCTCAGGTTAACTTCGCTATAGGGGGATGTTGATGTGGTCTTCAGCTAAAGAGGGTGATCTTCAGCGTGGTCGACAATGACCAGAAGGTGTAGTTCTGAGTTCTGCCGCCCGGAAATTATAGGCGGCGCTGGTGTGCGGATGATTTATTACCTTATCCGAGAGTCGGCAAAATTCCAGGAAATTAGTCTAATAAATCTGTCAATTAAATGTTAACAACGAGTGATTTATTAATGTCGGAGATTTTTCTTAGAGCCCTGGCCATGAACATAAGCTGTCAGCAAGTTGAGATATGTTGATATAACTCATTGAATACCTAACGGGAGTCACGTGATCCACAGCTGTGCAATATCAGATATCACATCATCTCAATAGCAGTATTTTGTTTTTAAAAGTGACATTCGATGTCAGGATTTGAATATAATATTTTACAAGTATATAAAGGTGTGTATTTATATATTGTAACTAAGAAATATGTATTTAACTATATGATTTCCTATGCTTTATCACACACAGGCACCTACCGACTTGTTTGAACAGACTTATTCCTGCATTGGAACAATTATGTAGTACCGTATTACTTATTTAAAACGCATTTCCTTCTATCGAATTTAACTTGGATATAATAATATTGGTTTGAATCATATTTTAAAAATTAATACATAAATATCGGCATATTAAATTACCGGAACTGATAAAATACCATGTTTATTTTATAAATAAATATAATCTACTTTCTGCCGATTATGCATTATGCTCAATCAATGTAGATATATACTTATGCAGAGATAAACGTACGTTTTGTTTTACTAAATATCACATATGAATTTAGTGTAGTCTAAATAACTTATTACATACAGAGCGATTTAATTTACGTGGTATTTCATAAGTAGGTATTATTATTTGTATTGCAAAGAAATGAACAATTTAAATTGATTCATGTAGACACTTCAAGATGATAAAATGTTGTTTAGGTATCATAATCTTTAGATAGTTCGATTCCAGGAATAGCGGCACGGTGCAAAGGAAATATTGTATACATAATAAAATATTTGTTTATATATGAATTTGAAACGGTTAGGGACCGCTTCCTTCCCACGTACATTTACAAACAGGTATCGAGTTCGAGGTTAAAATGACATCACCACAGTGGTAGAAATAAAAGAACCAGATTATATTAATACTTTATTCAAATAAATTACAATATTAATATACTTCATCATAATCTATATACTGTTCGATATTATAATTAAACAAATCTAAGACGCTGCTAGTTTCGGATTCTGGGGAGTAGTCACGTGATCCATAGCTTATATTATTCAGAGTATGTACCTAACCAATTAGAGTACATCTTCAAACTGCGCGAAATTCAAAGTTGCAGTGTTTATAGAGGTCTTTAGGTAGATGAGGCATGAGCCAGACACTTAGAACCATGAGCTGGTATGGAACAGGAAACAGGTATTTTTCAAACAGGTACGGAACAGAAAACAGGTATTTGCAAACAGGTATGAAACAGAAACACCTGTGTAAGCACTAATAAATATGTCAGTTAATATTAACAAATGACTATTGTAGTTTGACGCCTAAGATAACATTAATTTTAATGTCATTGTGGAAACTGCATTAGGCTGTCATCTGTCGGTAGACAGTAGAATGTAATGGTGAAAGGGATCTGTAATGCGGTTGGAGACGCTATCTGTAGGTGGTAGATAGTAATCAACTTAGTAATAGAGGGAAATTTGAAGACTATAAATTTGATTTATCCGGTTGGTAGCAGAAATAGGATGTTGGTAACAGCGTAATATTGAAGGAGGGATATTTAAAATCTTGAACTATGAATTTGATTTATCTGGTTGGTAGCAGAAATAGAGTGTTTGTAACAGTGTAATATTGAATGAGGGATATTTAAAATCTGGAGAATCATAGATTTGATTTATCAGGTTGGTAGCAGAAATAGGATGTTGGTAACAGCGTAATATTGAATGAGATATATTTAAAATCTTGAACTATGAACTTGGTTTATACGGTTGGTAGTGGAGAGAAGGAGGGATATTTGAAACTTGTAGAATCGAGGAATAGATTTATACAGATTGAAGCTTTATTAAGAACAATGTATGTCTCAGAACTCGGATTCGAACCAAGGTCTTCAGATTTTCAGTCTGTTGCTCTCCCAACTGAGCTATTCTAACAAGTAAATAAAACAATCATTATTGATATAAAATATAATTAATCTGTTGATTACAAACATATTTTTACAATATATTCATAAGATATGACATTCGCATTTGAGAATAACATGAAGGATTTTGAAATTACAATATTAATCTACTTTATCATAACCTATATATTGTACAACAGATACACCTTATATTAATCGATTATTCCAGCTTCACGTAATTCATTAATAATAGCTAAAATTTCATTATCGTGAGAATCGGTATTTCCTGCAGCCTTTGATGCATTCAAAAGTTTTAACCTATCAACAAGCTCGTTCACATCATCCCAATAAATATATTCAATAGGTTTTTCGTTGTAAACCATACTACTTATACCTGATCCACTATGAGATTGAATAGATTTCCTACTCAGTTTACTACTTCTACTCTTAAACAGTGGTTTTACTATGTGTTTATATTTAGAAGACCGAGTTCCATTAAACTGATTCGAGGAATCATAATTTCTTTTATGTGTACTACTAGCTTCTAGAATTTCCTTATAATCAGCTAAATCTTGTTTATCGTAATCTTTTGAATTTTTCATAAATAGCAGTTCGTATAAGCCTCGTTTTCCTCCATACATTTTATTGCCGATACTTATACCCGCATTGGAACCAATATCTAGTACCGTATTACCAATGTACAATTTATTCATTTTATCGCTAAATCTGACTCCATAGGTTTCATCATAGTCATTACTTCTATTATAGAGTCCCTTTATGTAACTTCTAGCTAAAGGGGGATACTGTTCACTGTAGTTATTTCTTGTACCTTCGTACGTATCTTCAATAAGTTTCTCTTCTTCTTCTTCTTCTGGCTTTAATACTGCTGTTGGAAAAAATATCTTACTGTCGTTCTCTACTAATGGAACATTTAAAGATTTGAGTTCTTTTAGCGGGTCGATAACGGGTTTCAATATTCGATTAATAGTTTCTTCTTCCTCAGCTTTTCCCAATTTTAACGCTAGGTACTTCTTTCTGATAGACTTTGATGCTTTCTTGATTCTTTCTTAAGTGCCCCATCTTTTTCCAAGTCATATGATCGTCTTTCTTTGATCTGATTATACTTTTCGAATGTTATCTTATTGGACTTCATTGTTTTGAACAGAAAACAGGTATTTTTCAAACAGGTGTAGAACAGCTGTTAAACAGAAAACAGGTATTTGCAAACAGGTGTAGAAGAGCTGTTAAACAGGTCTACATTGGTTTAGTGTTGAACTAATACTAACTTAATGTCTCAAATCATATACTTATATATGTACTGATCAAAACCTATTTTTAAATCATCCATGACATTAAAATAAAACCATTATATTGTACACATCACTAAAAACTAAACTATTTCATATTCAACAACATCCATTTCCCCAATGATTATTTCTTTCTGTGCTAGTTCACTTTTATGCTCTCATTCTGATAATGTAAGATTCATAATTAAAGTAAGAGCACATCTTCAAGTAATAAATTATTATTTGTTTATATATTACAATTTAAATACACGTGAAGTGGTTGGTCGATGTCCGGAGGGTGTAGAAGGATTTAGAGGGTGGTGGTTGATGTATGGTAATTAAAATAGTAATTAATGATAATAGAAAATAGTAATTATGATTGTTATGATAAAGAATGCGGGATGGGGCTTCCCGAGGGTGTCAGGGGAGGGTGGATGTGGGTGTTGCGCGCTCAAGAATAAAGATGGTGCCTAGGAGTTGGTAGGTATTAATAAATAATTAAATATATTAATTATAATTGAGAATATTAAATAAGTGTATGCTTCTCGAGGGGGGTGTTGATTTCGGGTGGTGATTTATGATATGGCATTAATATATCTGGGTTAATATGATTGGTGTGATCTAATACTAGAAAAGTATGTAAAAAATAAAGCTGATTCGTGAAATTGATAAAAAAAAGAAATGGATGTCTTCGGGGAGCGCAAGGGGGATGAGGCACTCTGATTTATGGTAAAAATTGGTCGCTTGATATTTGTGTGCGAGGAATAAATGTTTAGCATAGACACCTATATCAACATGTCGAGACAGGCGCGTAAGCATCCTACGAAAAATCATATCGGTATATTAAATTACCGGAAATGATAAGATACCATGTTTGTTTTTATAAATAAATATACTAATTTCTGTCAATGATTACTCATATTATTTTAAAACATATTGCACATTTCTTTAGATAAACATTTTTGATTTCTGAGAATAAACAGTGATGTAGTCACGTACGCTGCTAAATGCGTGAGAAAGTAATTTTTGCATAGTAAGCTGTTCTAGACGTTATAAAATAAGAGATCGGTTCGTCTGGTAATCATTCCACTTCTAAATTTCAAAGAGTTAACATCGAAGAAAAAATGGCATTCAATAAAATCAATAAAGCAGCTTTGGTAAAACCATTTATTAAAATTTACTATATGGTAGTAGATAAAAAATATAAAATTGAGGATATTGAAATTAGTCAAAGCCAGTTTGGACCAAGAGTATTGGTTACATTGGACGAGGGTAAAGTAAGTTTACTTGAACGTTATATAAGAATAATTTTTGAGGAAGATATATTGGAAATTAAGAAGATTATTCAGGAGAAACCGATATATCTGGTTAGCAAGGGGGCAGTAGGAACCACTACTAACCTAGAATTCGTAGAGTGAATATTATTATGGATTCTACCACATATTATATGAAGAGGTTAAATAAATTTCTCTTAAATATACAAAAGTTGAAGCAAGATCTTCAGTATATTGAAGTATTAAGAAAAATACAAAATGTTTACATCTGAGATGAATCCAGTTTAAGGGTACAGAAAAAAAGTTAGTTTCAACGAACAGGTTAGAGTCCATTATATAAACCATTGGACTTATGCTCACCGAACTGCTAGAAATGGAAGTTGCTGGATGCAGGCTGCTGTAGATCGAGCTCGGTTTAAGTGTAAAATAATAAATTTTAATTCAATATTGAATTGGAACTTATACAAAATGTAATTTAATTTCAGAAAAATAACCTCTTCTTATAAACCAATATGTTTTGTATATGAAATGTTAAATAAAATAATTATTAAAAAATCTTTATTTCTTTACTCTTATTTGCAATTAATTAATATAAAAAATAATTAAAAAACAAATTTCAGATGTAATATTTTTATTTAATAAATAATAGTAAGTATAATAAATAATAGTACTTATAAAATATATTAAGCAATATGACTTTTATCAATCCAACTGTTGTGAGATGCATCAAATCCTAGCCATTTGACTAAAACCTTTTCCCTCACATAAGTAGACAGAGTGATATACTAACATTGTGATTATACATGGCATAGACTAGAGTATGAGATATTTATTTTTTGAATATAAATATAGGAAATAATTGTTTTTATAGAGTGTTTGCTTCCATTTAAAAGTGTATAAGGTAAGGAAGCGATAAGGGTATATAAGGGCGTATAATATGATAACTTTCTTATTCAACATTTGAGGTTCATACAGTAAGCATGTATGCTTGCAACACCTATGATAGAAAATTTTCCTGGCCTAGCGCTTTAAGCCGCCATAGAAACAAACACAAGGATGTATTCTTTGTTTGTAGCATATGCAACCAGAAATTTACGCGTAAGGATAACTTCAGTGTTCACATAAAAAATACTCATCCAAATGAACATAATGAAAATATACTTTGTCCCCCTCACAAAACCAGAACTGAATTACATATATATTTTACAAGACTAGAAAAGGATAAGCAACATTGATAGTGAAACATCTCAATCGGCATGTACAATATTTTGCTGTAATGAGATAGCTAAAAGTATGTGAAAAATATATCTAAAAATTATAATACCACTTACTGTAGGTAATTGTATCCCATAATAAAATGTCTATTGTATATTGTGATTTGTGATGTAAATAAAGACTTTATATTATTTAACTTGTTTTAATTCATTATTATTATTACCTGGTCCCTCGTGTAGCTAGAACCATACCCTAAGTACCAACTTAATATATCAGTTCGAAAAGTGAAAAAGTACTCATACTTTCTATTTTATAAGTACACAATATTACATAACTTTTAAAATAACATCAGAAATATGGTTTGAGGTTACGTTCAGCTTTATTTTTTACATACTTTTCTAATATTAAATCACACCAATCATATTAACCCAGATATATTAATGCCATATCATAAATCACCACCCGAAATCAACACCCCCCCTCGAGAAGCATACACTTATTTAATATTCTCAATTATAATTAATATTTTTAATTATTTATTAATACCTAACAACTCCTAGCCACCATCTTTATTCTTGAGCGCGCAACACGCACATCCACCCTCCCTTCACACCCTCGGGAAGCCCCATCCCGCATTCTTTATCATAACAATCATAATTACTATTTTAATTACCATACATCAACCACCACCCTCTAAATTCTTCTACAGCCTTCGGACATTGACCAACCACTTCACGTGTATTTAAATTGTAATATATAAACAAATAATAATTTATTACTATGAATCTTACATTATCAGAATGAGAGCATAAAAGTGAACTAGCACAGAAAATAATAATCATTGGGGAAATGGATGTTGTTGAATATGAAATAGTTTAGTTTTTAGTGATGTGTACAATATAATGGTTTTATTTTAATGTCATGGATGATTTAAAAATAGGTTTTGATCAGTACATATATAAGTATATGATTTGAGACATTAAGTTAGTATTAGTTCAACACTAAACCAATGTAGACCTGTTTAACAGCTCTTCTACACCTGTTTGCAAATACCTGTTTTCTGTTTAACAGCTGTTCTACACCTGTTTGAAAAATACCTGTTTTCTGTTCAACAATGAAGTCCAATAAGATAACATTCGAAAAGTATAATCAGATCAAAGAAAGACGACCATATGACTTGGAAAAAGATAGGGCACTTAAAGAAAGAATCAAGAAAGCATCAAAGTCTATCAGAAAGAAGTACCTAGCGTTAAAATTGGGAAAAGCTGAGGAAGAATAAACTATTAATCGATTATTGAAACCCGTTATCGACCCGCTAAAAGAACTCAAATCTTTAAATGTTCCATTAGTAGAGAACGACAGTAACATATTTTTTCCAACAGCAGTATTAAAGCCAGAAGAAGAAGAAGAAGAGAAACTTATTGAAGATACGTATGAAGGTACAAGAAATGACTACAGTGAACAGTATCCCCCTTTAGCTAGAAGTTACGTAAAGGGACTCTATAATAGAAGTAATGACTATGATGAAACCTATGGAGTCAGATTTAGCGATGAAATGAATAAATTGTACATTGGTAATACGGTACTACATATTGGTTCCAATGCGGGTATAAGTATCGGCAATAAAATGTATGGAGGAAAACGAGGCTTATACGAACTGCTATTTATGAAAAATCCAAAAGATTACGATGAACAAGATTTAGCTGATTATAAGGAAATTCTAGAAGCTAGTAGTGCACATAAAAGAAATTATGATTCCTCGAATCAGTTTAATGGAACTCGGTCTTCTAAATATAAACACAGTAAAACCACTGTTTAAGAGTAGAAGTAGTAAACTGAGTAGGAAATCTATTCAATCTCATAGTGGATCCGGTATAAGTAGTATAGTTTACAACGAAAAACTTATTGAATATATTTATTGGGATGATGTGAACGAGCTTGTTGATAGGTTGAAACTTTTGAATGGATCAAAGACTGCAGGAAATACCGATTCTCACGATAATGAAATTTTAGCTATTATTAATGAATTACGTGAAGCTGGAATAATCGATTAATATAAGGTGTATCTGTTGTACAATATAAGGTTATGATAAAGTAGATTAATATTGTAATTTCAAAATTCTTCATGTTATTCTCAAATACGAATGTCATATCTTATGAATAGATTGTAAAAATATGTTTGTAATCAAGAGATTAATTATATTTTATATCAATAATGATTGTTTTATTTACTTGTCAGAATAGCTCAGTTGGGGGAACAACAGACTGAAAATCTGAAGACCTTGGTTCGAATCCGAGTTCTGACATATATTGTTCTTAATAAAGCTTCAATCTGTATAAATCTATTCCTCGATTCTACAAGTTTCAAATATCCCTCCTTCTCTCCACTACCAACCGTATAAACCAAGTTCATAGTTCAAGATTTTAAATATATCTCATTCAATATTACGCTGTTACCAACATCCTATTTCTGCTACCAACCAGATAAATCAAATTCATAGTTCAAGATTTTAAATATCCCTCCTTCAATATTACGCTGTTACCAACATCCTATTTCTGCTACCAACCTGATAAATCAAATCTATGATTCTCCAGATTTTAAATATCCCTCATTCAATATTACACTGTTACCAACACTCTATTTCTGCTACCAACCAGATAAATCAAATTCATAGTTCAAGGTTTTAAATATCCCTCCTTCAATATTACACTGTTACCAACACTCTATTTCTGCTACCAACCAGATAAATCAAATTCATAGTTCAAGATTTTAAATATCCCTCCTTCAATATTACGCTGTTACCAACATCCTATTTCTGCTACCAGCCGGATAAGTCAAATTTAGAGTCTTCAAATTTCCCTCTATTACTAAGTTGATTACTATCTACCACCTACAGATAGCGTCTCCAACCGCATTACAGATCCCTTTCACCATTACATTCTACTGTCTACCGACAGATGACAGCCTAATGCAGTTTCCACAATGACATTAAAATTAATGTTATCTTAGGCGTCAAACTACAATAGTCATTTGTTAATATTAACTGACATATTTATTAGTGCTTACACAGGTGTTTCTGTTTCATACCTGTTTGCAAATACCTGTTTTCTGTTCCATAGCTTTTTGAAAAATACCTGTTTTCTGTTCCATACCTGTTTGAATTTTTCAAACAGGTATGGAACAGAAAACAGGACCTGTTTCCTGTTCCATACCAGCTCATGGTTCTAAGTGTCTGACTCATGCCTCATCTACCTAAAGACCTCTATAAACACTTCTGGTTTTTTCCTTAAGATGGTTCACCCTGTATAGCTTTTAATTTGATACACCCTGTATACTAATATTTGAATTTCGCGCAGTTTGATGATGTACTCTGATTGGTAAGGTACATACTCTGAATAATATAAGCTATTGATCACGTGCCTACTCCCCAGAATCCGAAAGTAGCAGCGTCTTAGATTTGTTTAACAGTATATAGGTTATGATGAAGTATATTAATATTGTAATTTATTTGAATAAAGTATTAATATAATCTGGTTCTTTTATTTCTACCACTGTGGTGATGTCATTTTAACCTCGAACTCGATACCTGTTTGTAAATGTTCGTGGGAAGGAAGCGGTGCCTAACCATTTTAAATTCATATATAAACAAATATTTTATTATGTATACAATATTTCCTTTGCACCGTGCCGCTATTCATGGAATCGAACTATCTAAAGATTATGATACCTAAACAATATTTTATCATCTTGAAGTGTCTACATGAATCAATTTAAATTGTTCATTTGTTTGCAATACAAATAATAATACCTACTTATGAAATACCACGTAAATTAAATCGCTCTGTATGTAATAAGTTATTTATACTACACTAAATTCATATGTGATATTTAGTAAAACAAAACGTACGTTTATCTCTGCATAAGTATATATCTACATTGATTGAGCATAATGCATAATCGGCAGAAATTAGATAATATTTATTTATAAAATAAACATGGTATTTTATCAGTTCCGGTAATTTAATATGCCGATATTTATGTATTAATTTTTAAAATAGGATTCAAACCAATATTATTATATTCAAGTTAAATTCAATAGAAGGAAATGCGTTTTAAATAAGTAATACGGTACTACATAATTGTTCCAATGCAGGAATAAGTCTGTTCAAACAAGTCGGTAGGTGCCTGTGTGTGATAAAGCATAGGAAATCATATAGTTAAATACATATTTCTTAGTTACAATATATAAATACACACCTTTATATACTTGTAAAATATTATATTCACATCCTGACATCGAATGTCACTTTTAAAATCAAAATACTGCTATTGAGATGATGTGATATCTGATATTGCACAGCTGTGGATCACGTGACTCCCGTTAGGTATTCAATGAGTTATATCAACATATCTAACTTGCTGACAGCTTATGTTCATGGCCAGGGTTCTAAGAAAAATCTCCGACATTAATAAATCACTCGTTGTTAACATTTAATTGACAGATTTATTAGACTAATTTCCTGGAATTTTGCCGACTCTCGGATAAGGTAATAATTCATCCGCACACCAGCGCCGCCTATAATTTCCGGGCGGCAGAACTCGGAACTACACCTTCTGGTCATTGTCGACCACGCTGAAGATCACCCTCTTTAGCTGAAGACCACATCAACATCCCTCTATAGCGAGGTTAACCTGAGATTCTATCCTGAAGTTAGCTGCTGATGGTCGCTGCTGATGGATACATGCTATCCGGATCTTTAGCCGAAGACCGCATCAACATCCCCCTATAGTGAGGTTATCCTGAGATTCTATCCTGAAGTTAGCTGCTGATGGTCGCTGCTGATGGATACATGCCATCCGGAGCTCGGTGACCTTGAAACTGCGCTGATGGCAGCTTTGCTTACCTACTGTAGGTTGTAGGTGTAGGTATGGTTGTCGTTTTAACTTTAAAACGAAAAAATGTTATTAATTAGCACTATTAGCAGTGGTCTAGAGATATTTTCTTAAAAAGTAGCAACAGCACCTCTCACAGTGACTTCATCTCCCGACTGCCCTTTGCATAGATAAAGCCAGGCATAGATTGCTCTCTCCCTTTATGACTTTGGGAATAGAGTTTTTACCGGCATCTATGATTTCTGCACAGAACTTTCGAAAAGTTTGAGTAGAATAGTACAGGATTCTTTATACTGTTTTAAAAGTTTTAACTTTTTTTTTACGTTTTTTATATTGGTAATATTTCAATGATTTCAAATCCTACACGTGATGAGTAACACTATGAAACCCTTGCCGTTTCCAACTGAAATTTAAATTATTAAATGGATTAAATGTAGACATTATGCTTGCTGTGTATAATGTCTACTTTTAATCCATTAAATAATTTAAAATTAAGTTGGCACCGGCAAGGATTTCATTGCGTTACCCATGATGTGTAGGACTTGAAATCTTGAAAACTTTCTTAGTTTTTTTTTGAAGAAATCGCTTTACCTAGAAAAGTAAGAGAAAACTATAAACATTTTGAAAGAAATGAAAAGTTCTTGGACTACCTAATCATTCAAAATAATTAAAAATATAGACAAAATTAAAAGGGAAAGTTCATTTGACCCTACCATTGGTAACTACAAAAAGTGATTACAATAAGCCAGTATAATATGGCACTTGAGATCAGTGTTAACATAAGACAAAGTTCATTTTCATACATCAAATTGGTTAAAAAACTTAATTTCAATTACCACTTTTATAGGGATGTATCTACAGCATTGAAATTTTATCTTCACAGTTAGCCACACAATATGTTCTTTTCCTTGAACTCATTGTCAACAGGGATATGATAAATAAAAGTTTAAACTAATTTAATAGCAGTGTTCAACTTTAGGTAGGAGTGGTAGGTAGGTAATGAGTATAACCTAACCTATAACCAAGATTGCTCTCTAGCAACTAAATCTCATTTGCTCCCAAGATAATAATTCCACTCGCATCTTTTATGCATTTCTTTTATAAACACTCTCACAGTATCAGGATGTTTATGTTAACATCGGAGACAACAATTTAACACAACACCATTAGCTAATAAGTTTCTGAAGTAGGTACCTATTTCAATCAACGATAAGGGCTGAAACCCTTTTCTCTTCTTTCTTTAATGGACGTAACTGAAATTTTTAAATTCTAACTTCAACTCGCGATTAAAATCAATAAAAGTAGATAAATATTAATCAACAGTACAAAGTACAAAATGCATTGACATTGACAGCACCAGGTACTTCTCCATCTGCAAGCACAATTGCGTATTAGTGGATTGGCTTAATGCCGTCAATATCTAACACCTATACCAAATTGGTGTGTAACTATAATAACTCGAAGAAACTTGTGTGCAGAAATTCGAGATGGCGCTAGTGGCGACTGAATTCCAACCATTCCTATTCAAGTTACACACCCCTGGCCCTTTGCTTGCCCTTGATTCGCTCACGCACACTTGACCACACTCGGTCCCCCACTACACGCACATGACATCACAACATACAACATAAAGAAATACAAACACATTATACAGGGTGGGCGCGTTACATAGTATGTACTTTCTAGATAAATAAGTGAAAATTGAATATGGCATAACATTTAAAAGTTGCAATATTTTTAATTTTACTCTAATATTATGAATAACAGATTTGGTAACTGTTAAACTGGTAACAAATATCATATCAGACGAACTAATTTCAACTCTGTTTTTAGTAAACACTTGGTTATAATTATAAAATAAACTATTAAAACAATAGTGATTTGGTTATAATTACCAAACGAAACAGTTGAAGTAGTAATATAAATACTTTGGTTAGAATAACGAAATAACACAATCATAAAGTGAATAAATAAACCATACAGTTCATTCAACTTAAGGCTTATTTCCCTGCTTTCAAACTTACCATTTGCTAAAATGAACCAAATGTTAGATATAATTACCAAACCTTCGTCTGAGTGTATAAAAACAATACTAAGAAAGTTTTAGATAGTTTGATAATTCGTTTTTAATTTACTCGTGCCTATCCACCTTGTGGACATGTGAATGCATGTGTAATCAAATAATTCTTCTTAGCGAAGCGGCTTCTTCGATTTGTTTCAATGAATCAATATTCTAAATAAATATGTATCATTATTCTAAATATAAATGGTTTAGTATTTATTTAATCATATAATTACAGGTAATATTCAGTGTAGTATATTCTTTGGCTCAGTATTTTTAAAGATATAGCGTTTTATTTAATATCTTTTGATTTTATTTGTTCTGAACTCATTATATAAAAACTTTATTACATCCCTTGAATATTAAAATTATTATAATGTGCGGAAAATTAAAAGTTTTCTCTAAATAAATTAATCCCTCTTTCCAATAAAATAATACCTCATCGTAGTTTTATGCAAAAAATCATAAAATTTGTTTTATAAACAACAATAGCTGTACGATCCTAAACAATGGTTTGGTGGGTACAATTTTTTAATTTACATGCCATTTATAGCAAAATCGCATAGATCATTCTACGGGTAATAAAGAATTCAGTTATATTTCGCGTCAGTATATCATTCATAACTGTTTGTGGTTTCAAATTAATTAGAACACGGAAAAAAGAATAATTTGCAGATACGAAATGCCCATCTACTATTAACATTAGAAACACTTAAGAAAAACGAACTGACATAAGTTTAATTTTTTAGTTTATTATCGGAATTAAAATTCCACTAGTTGAGCAACACGAACGAATGCATCTTTAAAATACGAAATTTCATTCATTAATAAGTGTTTACGCTTTTGAATATAAATAGACCATTGCCATATTTTATGCATGCATGGTGACATGTATTTATATCTTTATTGTAATCCAATATTTCTGGAAACATTATTTACCTAGAATTAGATACTTAATATTCGAATTCCTGTGAATCTAAAATTAGAATATCGGAAAGAAACTTACAGGGCACCGAAAAAATCAATTGTTTCGCATCATATACAGTGTGTTTAAAGCTCGATGGTTGTGTATTGCTATCTCGGTTATTATAAGGGATATAGGAACAGTTAAATTAGAGAAGTTTGTTAGAATTTTATGCTGTTTTTAAATAATTTTTCCATTTTTTATATATTTTTTTAGAGTTCTTGATATTTGAAAAAATCGTAAATACACCAAATTTTTTTTTTTAAATACAGTTGGTGGTGTAGCAAGTTTTAGACTTGCTTTAGAAGCAATTCTCGATCGTCTTGTTTTTCAGTTGTGTGTCACTTTTGCTTATTTTATGCCCATCTTAGATTTTTCAGTTATATTATTGAGTTATATTATTGTCCTTGAAATAAGCATTCCAATGATGTGCCACACGTTGGTTTTATTTTATTTAAGTGACACTATTTAAAAAAACTATAATTTTCAAAAAAAAATAGACACAAATACTTAAATTTAGTGAAAACAAAAAGTAGGCAGGATGTGACTTTATGAAATTATCATTTAACAGTGAAAATAAAAAATAATATCACCAAATATTTAAATCCGTAAAATAAAGATAAATAATTATGTGATTTTTTAGAGTGAACTATTTGCATAATTAGTAGTGAATTAGTTTAAGTAGTAATAGTCTTATTGCTTAGAACGTCTTGAGTAGAGGTCGTCAAATTCACCTGTTCGGATAAAAGTTATCAAGGAATTCCTGACTTCCCTAAAATAATGTGGTTGGGCACCGTCCTGTTGATACGTTATGTTAAGCCCTTGAAACTCATGGACATTATTCCAGATCACAGCATTGGACCCTATTTTATTGAAGAAAATTTGACAGGACATGTTGTTATTATAAATCACTAATTATGTTGAATGAAGTAAAACGCAGAAGGTTTGTTAGTTGTATGTTTAATCTATCACATAGAATAGTACAATGATATGTGTGTGTACAATGTACATGCTACCTCTTTCGTGTCTTATTACATACTGAATTAGCTTTGTCCTCAGGGAGGCAAGGGCGGTACAATGCGTCACCGAGGAGCGCGCTTAAATTTAAAAATATAAAGAAAAACAGTAACATAACTCCCCGCCTTGAAAGTACAACTTTCAATATATCTCATAGGGACATTAAATAAAAAATGACATATCTACATAAATATTACATAAATGAATAAATGCACTAGTATAGTTCTGCTTTTTGTGATTTTAATTCTACAACACCTTGTTACCTTCACTTAAACTGCCCTCAATGGGTAATACACATAACTTTGCAAACGAACGTTTCATTACACTTCCTTTTGAAGTCTTTATGGACGCCACTCTTGAGATCCCATCGGCTCCTGGATGTAGTTTAACAATTCGTCCCATGGGCCACTCTAACGGAGGAGCGTTCTCAACCTTAATAAGGACTATGTCGCCTTCCTTGAGAGTCAACTGATTTGATTTCCATTTGACTCGTTGTTGTAGTTCGGATATATATTCTTTCGACCACCTGCTCCAGAAATGCTGCAGGAGTTGTTGAACTCTTTGAAACTTTGACAGTCGATTTTCGTTGATTTCGGTAAGATTGCTATCTGGCAACGTTGTCAATCGTCGACCAATCAAGAAATGAGCTGGGGTAAGGACGTCGAAGTCATTTGGATCATTGGAAACAGGAGTGAGGGGTCGGGAGTTTAAAATCGCTTCTACTTGGGTAAGCGTTGTATAAAATTCTTCGAATGTTAATAAAGCCCTTGACATTACTCTTTTTAGATGATATTTACATGATTTTATACCCGCTTCCCATAATCCCCCAAAGTGTGGACTATGAGCTGGAATGAAGTTCCAGTTTACTCCTTCATTTGCGATAGTTTCACTTATAACATGATCATGCTCTGTTATAAAATTACCTAATTCTTTCAATTCTACCTGAGCACCCACAAAATTTCGACCATTATCAGAGAAAATTGATTCTGGTTTGCCACGTCGAGCTGCAAAACACCTGAAAGCGGCAATAAATGCTTCAGTCGTCAACTCCGTCACTAACTCCAAATGAATTGCCTTTGTGGCAAAACACACAAATAGGCCCTGCGTAATCTACTCCGGTTTTGTAAAAAACTGGTGACTGTGTAACTCGTGACTCAGGTAGATGTCCCATGATCGGGTTAGTTTGTCTAGGATTTGTTCTAAAACATTTAATGCAACTATGGACAACAGATTTTGCAAGATTTCTACCACGTAGTGGCCAATAATGTTCTCGAATAGATGACAATAAAAGTTGTGGACCTGCATGAAATAATCGTTCATGTTCATATTCAAAAAGTAACCTAGTAAGGGGATGTTTTGATGATAAAAGAATGGGATGCTTTTTTCCATATTCAAAATGAGAAAGCAGTAATCGACCTGTAATTCTCAAAATTTCGTTTGAATCTAAAAATGGATTTAACCGTGAAAGATTACCCTTTGCATGATAAATTTGTTTAGTTCGTAAATGAAAAATAACATCATAAAAGCTTTCGTTTTGTGATTGTTTAATTAGGCATTGTAAGGAATTATCTAGCTCAGATTTCGTTAAATGACCTAATTTACGAGTTGTAAATTCTCTTTTGCAGTTAAAAGCAAATCGTAAGCAATATGCAGTTACTCGTATTAATTTTTTAAAATTAGAAAAGTTTTTAATAGGTATGACACTGTTCTCTAAATTTATGAAAGACATGGATTGTTTTTTGACTTCTGGAAGTTCACCTTCCAAAGTTGGAATTGTTTGAGGCCAATGTTTTTGAGACTTGCTTAACCAATAAGGCCCAAACCACCATAAATCACAATTTTGAAGTTTGCTAGGAGTTATACCTCGAGTTAGTAAATCTGCTGGATTTTCTCGAGTAGGAACATGATTCCAGGTATGAATTTCGGTAAAAGATTGAATCTGTGCTACACGGTTTGCGACAAAAGTCTGTAACAAATTTGGTGGAGTTCTGATCCAACTTAAGGCTATAGTGGAATCAGACCATAGAACTATTGAATCGAATGATAATCTCATTGATATTAGAACCCGTTTGACCAACTGAATAAGAACTAATGCACCGCATAATTCTAACTTTGGTACCGTTAAAGGTTTTAATGGGGCGACCTTTGATTTAGAAATTAACAATGAAGTTTGAATGCTCCCATTAGAATCTACACTTCTTAGAAAGACACATGCTCCATATGCTTCTGTAGAAGCATCTGCGAAACCGTGAATTTCCAATTTAATTGGTTTTTGACATATCACTTGACGAGGAATTTCAAGTTGGTTTAGACAGAAAAGTTGTGTTCTAAATTGTTGCCAGCTTGTATGTAATTCATTTGGCAATGATTCATCCCATGAAATTTTGTATAACCAGAGTTTTTGTAAAATAATTTTTGCCTTTATTAAAGCTGGACTTAAGAGACCCAATGGATCGTATATCTTGGCAATTTCAGATAACACCGATCGTTTTGTAATTGTATTTTCATTAGTATATTCTGTGATATTGAACATAAGTACGTCATTTGAACTTGACCATAAGAGACCTAACGTTTTTACATTGCCAATATCACCTATGTGCATAACATTTGAACATGCTATAGGAGATTGAATAATTTTAAGAAGTTCATTGCTGTTTGATATCCACTTTCTAAGATTAAAACATGCAGATTTCAAGATTGATGATATTTGCAGACATAATTCAGCAGCCTTTTCTATGGACTCGGCACCCGTTAATAAGTCGTCTACATAAAAGTCATATTGTATTATTTCTGCTGCCTCTGGATAATTTTTAACATTATCGATTGCTAACTGTGCTAAACATCTAATGGATAAAAATGGAGCTGAAGCTGTTCCATAAGTTACGGTATTTAGGGTATAAGTATCAATGTTTTGCGAAGGGTTTGATCTCCAAAGAATTTGTTGTAGCGGTCTTTGTTCAGGTTTCACTAGTATCTGTCGATACATTTTTTCTATATCTGCGCACACTACGACGTTATGCTGTCTAAATCTTAGAATAATTGAAATTAGTTCGTCTTGTATCGTTGGCCCCACTAACTGAATGTCATTAAAAGAATAGCCTGAACTTGTCTTCGCCGACGCGTCGAAGACCACACGTAATTTTGTTGTTAAACTTTGTTCCTTTAAAACACCATGATGAGGAAGAAAATAATTTATTTCATTATTATCGGACGCGATTTTTGTCATGTGATTTAACTGTTCATACTCGTTCATAAAATCGCAATACATTTCACGCAAATTATGATTTTTGTTAAGTTTATTTTCGACTGCATAAAATCTATCTAAAGCTGTTTGTTTAGATTCACCTAGTACACACGAGGATTGTTTTAAAGGTATAGTTACAACGAATCTTCCATCTTTATCGCGGTATGTTGTTTTTGAATAAATGTTTTCACATTCTTGTTCCTCAATAGACATTTTTGAAATTGTAAGATGTAACGGCTCCTCAATTTCCCAGAATTTCGCTAGCTGACGCTGTAAATCCAAATTCTGACTGAAATTACAGTACATTGTCTTATTATCCTTTAAATGCGCTACAGGACCAGATATGACCCACCCTAAACATGTTTTCTGCATAATAGGTTGATTGTTACCTAGAGATATCTGTCCTACTGAAAGACATTTATAGAATACATCGGCTCCTAAAAGAATGTCTATTTTATCAGGAATGTTATAATTAGGATCTGCTAACCTTAAATGTGACGGAATTTTTAAGAATTTTGTATCTACAAACTGCCCTGGTATAGTTTCACTAATTTTCGGTAGAATCAAGCACGATATGGAAATGTTAAAATTGTTATGTATTGATTGTAGCGTTACAATACACCTGTCGTTAACCTCTGATACCGCTTGACCAATTCCTAAGACAGATAATTTTACCCTTTCTTTTTGTAGCCCTAGTTTATTAGCTAACTGCGAAGTTATAAAATTCGATTGCGACCCTGTGTCTAATAGCACCCTGCACGTGTGAGAACACCCTGTAGAGTCTAAAATTTGAACCAAAGCTGTAGATAGCAACACTTCGTTTGTACTCGCAACATTGTGATTTGATACTACAAAATTTGTCTGTGTTACACTACTGTCTTTACCATTTGATTCCGCAGTATTTGATTTTTGCACTTCTTCAATTGGATTATTTGATTTTGAATGCCTCTCAAAATGCAAAAGTGTGTTATCTCTCAACTTACATTTTCGACAATGACCCGATTTACACTGGTTAACAAAATGATTGTTTCGCAAGCAATTAACACAAAGTTTTTTATTGTTCACTTGTTTGACTCGCTCGTCAATAGATAGCTTTAGGAATTCACTACAATTGTTTATCGCATGAGAACCCTTACAATAAACACATATTACGTCATTGGTAGTTAAAAATGTATGATTTGTTTGGTTGGATGTACGCGTATTATTACTTTGTGCATTAAACTTTTGATTAAAATGTTTGGCCTTTCTTTGTGTAGTATCCGCATGATTAAACTCTAGTGTTTCTAGAAGATCAGCTTTATTTTTTAAAAAATCTTTAAATTCCTCTACTGAAGGAAGCTGTTCATATTTTTTAAATTTTTCCCATTCGCGTTCTGTAGCGCTATCTAATTTACGGCTTAATAAAAATATTAACAAAGTATCCCAATGTTGTATAGGTTGACCTAACATCTGTAAGGCTCGCATATGTCTCGAAATGATATCTACTATTTTACGAAACTCGACAGATGACCCAGTTTGTAAATTAGGTATATCTACTAGCGATTTCACGTGATTATAAACTAAGAGCTTTGTATTATTATATCTCTCGCATAAAAGTTGCCATGCTATAAGATAATTTTCGTTTGATACTTGTAATGAATGAATGACTTGTTTCGCGTTACCTTCTAATTGTGCTCGTAAATAATGAAACTTAGATATGTTTGGTATATCAGGATTGTCGTTTATTAAGGCTGAAAAGGTATCCCTAAACTCTAGCCAATTTTCATAATTTCCTGTGAATTTAGGCAATTCAATTTGTGGCAGTTTTACGCGTGAAAAACCAAAATCAGTTTTGTTTGTATGTATTTCTGAGACCTTGAAAGTATTGTTCTCGGGTTGATTAGAATGTTCTTCAGCATGCTTAGACGATGTATGTGAGTGCTCAGAGTTCACTGAAAGAGATTTACCACTAACACTAGTTAAATTGTCAGTTTGTATATTGACACGAGAATGATCTGTTATAATTTCTTTACACTGTGAAATTAATTTAAAATAGAGATTTTCAAAAGATTCTCTCTCAATAATTTGTTCTTCAAGATTATCATGTTTTATTTCTAGGGCACTTTGACATACCTCAAATTCTTCTAAAAGAGATTCTTGTTTATTTAACCTTAACTCTAATTCCCTGATTGTTTCTTTATTAACAGATTCACCTGCATTTAAATTAGAAATTGTAATTTTGACATTCTCTAAATAATTTTTAAAAAGAGTAAGTCTGGCTTTTATAGAACCTCGTTTTCGAGTAAGAGTTTTAATTTCATCAGACATGTTTAAAGTCGATAGATAGATAGATAGAAATTAAAATGGATATATTAATTTCAACTTACCCAAACAGGAGTGTTTTAAGGAGGGAAATAACAGGACTCACTTGCTTTTGATGTTGACCGACGAAGTCGTTTTATAGTTGTCCACACCAAACCGTTGAGTTGTTGCCTTGGAGAGTATGCGTGCTAAGATCTCGAAACTCCACTTGTTCCGCTGTACAGCCTGACCACCTGTGCTACTGTGTCGACTTGTCTTCACCAAACACGTGTTGTTAGTGTTAGGTTGGATTTGATTTTTGATTGTTTTCCGGTTAATCCGGGACTCGATGGACCATAAATATGTTATTATAAATCACTAATTATGTTGAATGAAGTAAAACGCAGAAGGTTTGTTAGTTGTATGTTTAATCTATCACATAGAATAGTACAATGATATGTGTGTGTACAATGTACATGCTACCTCTTTCGTGTCTTATTACATACTGAATTAGCTTTGTCCTCAGGGAGGCAAGGGCGGTACAATGCGTCACCGAGGAGCGCGCTTAAATTTAAAAATATAAAGAAAAACAGTAACACATGTATACCTTAACTTTTAGAAAATAATATTCAGCCTGCGATAGCCGAAATAATCTAGAAGAATGTCCTTGAGCCTGAGGAATTTTCTTGATAACTTTTATCCTAAGAGGTGGGTTGGACGCCGAGGACCTCTTGAGGCCTGCTCGTTCACCGTATTTTAATACATTGGATTTTTTATTTTTTCTTATCTTAAATCTGAGTTGTTTATTAGATAATCACCAACGAGTATGCATCTATCCCCAGACAAACATTTTACAACGTGTGCCAAAAAATGTTTAATTGGTTCTTCTACGCTCAGGAGGTCCAAAGCGCTCATTTTGAACATAATCTTTAGTTATTCCTATTAAAATATTGTTTTATTTATTAAATTGTTGAATTTGACTGCTTTATTCGTTTATATCCTTACTGTCAGAAAAGCTTATAACTTGAGGACGGACGGACCGATTTCAATTTTTCAAAGACTATTATGCAGAGAACTGAGAGATATTTTAAATGATTTGAAACACGCCCCACCTTATCATTAAAAAAAAATATTTGACAACGTTTATAGCGCCACCTTTCATTTTAGGAAAATGAATTTATAGTAAAAAATAATACGTTTTACATGATTCACCTTGTATTGTGTCCAAAGTCCCTAACTCAATTAGTTCAATAATTAGCAGGGCGTGGCGGACTTTAGACGCGCACTCCATAATATGGTGACATTTGACCCATTATTTAAAAAATACCCGGTATATATTCTAAATCTGCAATAACGCACAATGCACTTTTATTAATAGGTGAAAGAGGTACAATAAAAAAGGCACAAAGAAGATAGAACAGTAAAGTTGATTTTGAGCATAGAGCATCAGTAATACATAAGTGGAATTTGGTATTCAAATATTAATATTGCCTCGTTTATTTGATGTTTTAATTATAATGACCACAGCATTATGCCATACATTTTATACAAATTAATTATTGTTTAACTAAATGAAAATTATTTTTTAAATAGTGTTTAAATCATGTGATTAAAACAAATTTGAATGACATAATTTAAAATGGTTGAATAATTCTCAATACGAAATAAATTTAAAATGTAGTTTACTTTTTAGTGGTGATACAGAATTATTTCATTTATAATGTATCAAAAACCACAATTCCAGAATATGGCGGAGTTGCTAATAATAATGATAATAACTATTTAATTAATTAATTTATTTATATACACACAAGGAAAGAAAACAGGCACCAAAACTCAAAATATATGGCAGCTATATAGAAAAGTTATAGTTAATTGGAATGAGTTATGAATTTATTTTTAAAAGTACACAGATAAAACTGTTTGTTAAATCAAACATATTAATTTTCTTGAAAAACAATATACATATATATATATATATATATATATATATATACAGGGTGATTTTTTTAACTTGCCCATTAGAATATTTTCAACTGCCGATAATGCTAGAGGTCTGAAAGTTGGTACACGCATATTAGTGACTATGCCAAATTCGGGGAAAATATGTTCAAGATGGCGGCCCTTCTGTCAACCCAAATATCGACGCCATATTGGATTTTTTAAATTGCAACCCCCATTTTTTATTCGATTTTTTAAATCTGCGCTCTTTTGCGGTTAAAATGAACCCAATGTGTCTAATACTTACTTGTTATAGTTTTTGAGATATGTTACTTTTTCTGTTAAAATTTGCGTTTGCAGAGGTTGTTTAAAAAATTCATAACTTTTTCACTATTGACGCAAAATTAAAACTGCTTGGTTCAGTCGATAGCTGAAGGTTTGTAGAATATTCAGGTATGTTTCAAAATAGTTAAATGTTGTTTTGTATACCTGCAATAATTTTTTAAAAATGAAGTTGAAAAAGTGTCAAAATTTCAATTTTTTTAAATGGCACGACCACATTCTACCATCGTCACTGGATAGGAAACTTAATTCAAAAGGCACTTTTAATAACAATCCCTATACCTATTTGTATTATTTTCGAAGATATTTGGATTTATTTGGAATTTTCTACCAAATACCATTCATGCGATGGACGAGTAGGCCATGAACTTTAAAACAATGCCACTATTGTGTCAACGCTAACTCTTGTTGTCAACCTGACAGCTTTCTTACAAGTGTTTTGCAAATATTTGATCATATTACGACGGATATTACGGACAAGGCAAAATTTGCTCAACGGGGTGTATTTAATAAAAGGAATCGCCATTTTGAGAAAATAAAGGTTCCCATTTGGTCATACATGTGGAAAATCAAATTCAGTTTTCAACAAATGTATTTCGTTTGTTAATGGATAATCATCGAGTACAATGGTGGGTGCATGTCTGAAGAACATAACCAAGAACAACATAACAAACATAATAACACAAAAAAATATAAAAACAATAATAAAACTATGGGATACTATGGTTAAACTATAATAGTCTACACGTGTTCAATGTGCCTCCCATTTTTATGCAAACATTCAGTAACACGTTCTTGTACTGCGGCGATTGTGGCTCTTCTTATTTCGTTTTGGTCCAGAGAGTTCATAGCTCGTGTAATTCTTCCGATTAAATGTTGCAATGTTCTTGGTTCTGTTTGGTAAACTTCCTCTTTAACTCGCCCCCACAAGTAAAAGTCAAGTGGGGTAAGGTCCGGTGAACGAGGCGGCCAAAGCCACGGACCCCTATTTCCCCACCACCTATCTTGAAACAAGTCTTCCAATTTACGGTGCACAGCTCTTGTTGAATGGGCTGGCGCACCGTCCATCTGGTACCATGCGTTTATCATTTCTGGCAGAGGCAAATTGTCAAGAAAATTGTCTACACAATTATTCAGAATTTGTAAATAACGCTCACCATTTAAATTTTCTTCATACATGTACCATTGTACTTGATTATCCATTAATAAGCAAAAAACATTTATTGAAAATTGAATTTGGTTTTCCACTTCTATTATCAAATGAGGATTTTGATTGGCCCAAAAATGGCGATTTCTTTTATTAAATACACCTCGTTGAGCAAATTTAGCCTCGTCCGTCCAACAAATTCTTTTCAGAAAATTACCATCTTCTTGTATTTTTACCAACAGTTGTTCGCAAAAAGTTACCCGCTTAAGGTAATCCGGTGGCCGGAGTTTTTGCAATCTTATGAATGCATAAGGATGAAAATTGTGCAAAGATAACACCTTCTGAATGGAGGAATAACTAAGTCCCAAATCACTGGAAGCTGCTCGTATTGACGCCGTTGGAAAAGCGGCAAAATATCCCAAAATATTTATTTGGTTTCCTTCATTTCCGGTGACCACTTTAAGCCGGTTTCTGGGTGGATTTATGCTTCTAGTAAGAATAAATTTATTACGCAGACTGGAAAGCTTCTTCCTATTCATTGGAGGTAATTCTGGATATTTCAAATTGAAGGCACGGCAGGTTCTCTCAATTATGTTATCGCATCTGCCATAAATAGCGATTAAATCAAAAATAACATCATTAGGGTAGGCATTCATCGTAATATGAACAAATATTTGCAAAACACTTGTAAGAAAGCTGTCAGGTTGACAACAAGAGTTAGCGTTGACACAATAGTGGCATTGTTTTAAAGTTCATGGCCTACTCGTCCATCGCATGAATGATATTTGGTAGAAAATTCCAAATAAATCCAAATATCTTCGAAAATAATACAAATAGGTATAGGGATTGTTATTAAAAGTGCCTTTTGAATTAAGTTTCCTATCCAGTGACGATGGTAGAATGTGGTCGTGCCATTTAAAAAAATTGAAATTTTGACACTTTTTCAACTTCATTTTTAAAAAATTATTGCAGGTATACCAAACAACATTTAACTATTTTGAAACATACCTGAATATTCTACAAACCTTCAGCTATCGACTGAACCAAGCAGTTTTAATTTTGCGTCAATAGTGAAAAAGTTATGAATTTTTTAAACAACCTCTGCAAACGCAAATTTTAACAGAAAAAGTAACATATCTCAAAAACTATAACAAGTAAGTATTAGACACATTGGGTTCATTTTAACCGCAAAAGAGCGCAGATTTAAAAAATCGAATAAAAAATGGGGGTTGCAATTTAAAAAATCCAATATGGCGTCGATATTTGGGTTGACAGAAGGGCCGCCATCTTGAACATATTTTCCCCGAATTTGGCATAGTCACTAATATCCGTGTACCAACTTTCAGACCTCTAGCATTATCGGCAGTTGAAAATATTCTAATGGGCAAGTTAAGACAAGAACTAATCTAAAACGGGACTGCAGTCAAATAAGGCAGAAAAGAAGAGTACTCTTTTTTTCCAAATTCAAGCTTTCTAAGTCATTTATTGCTTCTTCTTTAGGAATATTACAAATTCATTTAATTACTAATAACACTATCAATGAAATATAGTACTTACGAAAAGTAGAGGTTACATATATGTAAATGACTAAATGATTACAAAAACTCATCACTATACAGAAAGCAACAACTGCTGTCAACACTATCCACACTACATATTAAGATATAATAAACCAACCAAGGATTGTAAAAATAATCATGGTTACCAATAATTAAAACTTTACATTACAGCCACATGTGATGCTTTTTTTTTGACACAAAAAACAAAACAGGTTGGTTAACCTAAATAGAACAGCAAAAGGCATGTCTAAATATTAAATTCACCAGGAATCACAGAAAACACATGACTGCTAATATAACAGTACCCCTAGCCTAAAGGAACTAGGAAAGACAAGTTTACTAAACAGAGATATTAACACTTAAATGAATGAGAGGGAAATATTTGAATACTATTTTACTGTTTCAAGAAAAAGAGAAAAAACCAACACCCACCATCAACCATAGGGGTAATTCATTGAAAATACAAGAAAAAACTCAGAAGGGTAGTCTTATTAGTCAAGTTATATTAATTAACCAAATAAAATTCTTAGTCAATTGGAAAAAGGGAAATTCACTAATTAAAAAGTGCAATCAACTGAATTGTTGTTACTGTCATTTTTAAACTGTAACAGGTAAGTATATATCAAACTGAGATTATCTATATCTCTCCTTGAGTTGATACATTCCTCATCTCTGAAGATGTGTACCATCTCCAGGAAAGATCTCTTAGATAAGTTACTTTCGAAATCCAACACGTGAACCTCACCCCAAGAAATTGAGTGATTCTTCTCTAACACGTGTTTCGCCAAACCACAAGAGGTCCTATTACAACGAACATCACTCTTGTGTGAGATGATACGATCCTTAAGACACCGGCCGGTTTGTCCGATGTAATTCGTAGCATGGAATTGAATATACCACCCCACTGCTATGTAATATGTCAGATTTATTCTTTGTTTTAGAAAAAAGAGATTTAAAACTAAGAACATTCCGAAAAGCTAATTTAATGTTATTAAATTGTGAAAAAATGCTTTGAAATTTACCACTAAGTGGTTCTAAAAAGGGTAACGAAAAATAAAGTTGAACTTGATTGCTATTCACATCATTATTAACATTGGAATGCAAAATATTGTTATTATTATTGTTTAAATTAGTGGCATTAAGCAAAATTTTGTAAAGAAGTCTTGGAGGATATCCACTCGACACAAACCTATCGAAAAGAATTAAAAGGTCTTCGTAAGGTATGGTAACTGGTACGTATGACCCTATCTCTCATTGCAATGATCAAGTTGATTTTATGTTTGTGGAGATGATAAGAGTTGTAATGTAGGAATCTCCCCGATGACAAAACCAATATTAACAAACATTAGGTATGCCAATATTAGGTATGCCAATGGGTAGTCCAGTATCTCCCATTTTGGTTCAATATGTCATGGATGATCTCCTTGACGTTTGCCTTGTCGAACTGAATTTTGTGGTTCCCTTTGTTAAGAAGTGTGTAGATGACATGGTATTCAGTATACCAGCTGATGGTATGGAACACTTGCTACATGTGTTTAATAATTATGACACCTTTCTCAAATTTACGATTGAAGAAGATGATCAAGCGTCTGTTAATTTTTTGGATTCTAGACTAATAAGAAGGGTAGATAATACTATAATTACTTCTTGGTATATGGAAGCCAGGTGCATCGGGGAGATTCCTACATTACAACTCTTATCATCTCCACAAACATAAAATCAACTTGATCGTAGCAATGAAAGATATGGACATACGTACCAGTCACCATACCTTACGAAGACGTAACTTTTTAATTATTTTCGATAGGTTTGTGTCGAGTGGATATCCTCCAAGACTTGTTTACAAAATTTTGCTTAATGCCACTAATTTAAACAATAATAATAACAATACTTTGCATTCCAATGTTAATAATGATGCGAATAGCAATCAAGTTCAATTTTATTTTTTGTTACCTTTTTTAGAACCACTTAGTGATAAATTTCAAAGATTTTTTTCATAATTTAATAATATTAAATTAGCTTTTCGGAATGTTCTTAGTCTTAAATCTCTTTTTTCTAAAACAAAGGATAAAACTGACATATTACATAGCAGTGGGGTCGTATATTCAAATCCATGCTCTGAATGCAATATGAATTGCATCGGACAAACCGGCCGGTATCTTAAGGATCGTTTCATCTCACACAAGAGTGCTATTCGTTGTAATAGGACCTCTTGTGGTTTGGCGAAACACGTGTTAAAGAAGAATCACTCAATTTCTTAGTGTGAGGTTTAAGTGTTGGATTTCGAAAGTAACTTATCTAAGAGATCTTTCCTGGAGATGGTATATACACATCTTCAAAGATGAGGAATGTATCAACTCAAGAAGAGATATAGATAATCTCAGTTTGATATATACTTACCTGTTACAGTTTAAAAATGACAGTAACAACAATTCAGTTGATAACACTTTTTAATTAGTGAATTTCCCTTTTTCCAATTGACTAAGAATTTTATTTGGTTAATTAATATAACTTAACTAAGAAGACTACCCTTCTCACTGTTTTCTTGTATTTTCAATGAATTACCCCTATGGTTGATGGTGGGTGTTGGTTTTTTCTTTTTTTCTTGAAACAGTAAAATAGTATTCAAATTTTCCCTCTCATTCATTTAAGTGTTGATATCTCTGTTTAGTAAACTTGTCTTTCCTAGTTCCTTTGGGCTAGGGGTACTGTTATGTGGGCAGTCATGTGTTGTCTGTGATTCCTGGTGAATTTAATATTTAGACATGCCTTTGCTGTTCTATTTAGGTTAACCAACCTCTTATGTTTTTATGTCAAGAAAAAAGCATCACATGTGGGTGTCATGTAAAGTTTTAATTATTATTAACCATGAATATTTTTACAATCCTTGGTTGGTTTAATATATCTTAATATGTAGCGTGGATAGTGTTGACAGCAGTTGTTGCTTTCTGTATAGCGATGAGTTTTGTTGCGGTCAATTTTCATTTTAAAACCAAATTAGTAAACAATTTTAATATCACCACTCACCTATGTGTAAAAATATCTATTTCAGTTTGTAAAATCATTTTATTACATGCAATTCAGTACTGCACAATATACAACCAGTAATGCATTAACATAACTCAATTACCCTACATAACTGCAACAAAGTTTATCATTATATAGTGTCTCCTTGGGCAGTTTTATTGAGAACACTCTGTAAAGTAGGTAGGTATTTATTAGTGGTAGCAACGAATTCTCGGTATCTAATACCTGGCAGCTGATGGTATACTTCAAGAAGTTTCGAGGAACCAGCTTACCGTGTCTCTTCGGAACAGTCTGTCGTTACATCTTATTTTGATGGTAGAGCTTGTATGGTATTGTTTCCTTAATGTAGGTTTATTGATTCATGCCAGATAGTTTTGAGAATTTTACCAGTAGGGGGAATGCCTACGAAAAAAATATAGATAAGTATGAGGATTGTATAGAATAGCTACCTACATAAAGTTTTATTAAGGGATGTTTTGTTGCTGTCTAATAATAAAGCCCTTACCTTTAACCACCGTGCTACCTTGCCCTGGATGACAGTTTGGTAGATTTTGGAAAAGATATTTGGTAGATCCTTTGTAGATTCTAGAAAATAATTAAGCCAAATTAGAAAATTCAACGTTTTGTTCTGTTAATTTTCAAGCTTCCACTACCAACTCTGAACATAACTAATTGATCTATTGAGCTGATAAGATACTTACCTTATTTATTTATAGATTGGGATGGTTATATATTTACTTGGTGTAAATAAATAATTCTGTCAGCTGATATTGCATTGAACTGTCATACGTCGTTGGTCAAGTGTTGCCAACTTGAATTTATTCTTCATAAAAATCCCTGGGACATTATTATAGTTCCGTTGTGGTTAATCTAATTACAAATTTAACAGTTATTAATGGAAACACGTTTAGAAACTTAGGAAATCCATTTTTACATTGGTAGATATTTTCCTTCGAGCATTTTTCATAAAATAGGTGATTATGTTGACACGCCCTCTATGATCATTGTTGATTCACCCTCTAGTTCAATTTTTCACGGCTGTCATTTGAAGCATTGTCAGCGTGTTTTTAACTTTTGCGTCTCGTCTCGTTCCTTTTCCTCTCTGGACGTCAGCAGGCAGGCAGTTAATGGTCGCCTTAGAAAATTGAATTTTTAATACTTAATTCATCCAAATGTGGGATAATTTCTAAGCTTGGGCCAGTGTTGTATTTCCTTGTTGTGATGTAGTATCATCGATGTAAAGTAATATTTTTGAGGAAATCGCTCCACTTTGTGGGATTCAAAACTGTCTTTACCATCTACCACGCTGCGTCTTTGAGGAAGCCATTCACCATTAGGTGTAGTTGAAAACCCTTTTGAAGGTATGTACCGTTTGATTCGATTGTGTATTCTTTGGCAGTAATGTCTACATATAGAGTGTCTGTGGAGAAGTATTCTTTTTATAGGGAACTTTAGCTACAACATCTTCTCTTTTAAGGGTTTTTTTATGGGAGCATAGTATCCACTATACTAATAAGCTACCGTAGGAGGAGGATTGTGACTCATGGCTCTGTATAGCTGATCTCTCGACGGTCAGTTTGATAAGTTCGGTGGTTTCCCTGGTTAAGATCCCCTTACGTCCTGTGGGTGTACGAGAACCTGTCCTATCTGGTGGAGTCCATAGTTGTTGGTCTGGTCTTCCCTCCGTTCTACCCTGGAACCGGTTGTCTCTAGGTCCATTTACCTGGGGTTCATCGTTGCCTGTAGAACCTATGGTTCACCGTTGCACGTTGCCTATGGAACCTCTAGTTCTCCGCTGCCTGCAGATCTGCGACGCTAGCTCAGGAGTCACGCAAATGCCATACAAGTCTTGATTTTAAATGTTTTCGAAATTTTCTTCATAACCATTTACATGTATCACTGTGTACTTAGTTAAGTTAAATTTGGGAATGAGGTATACATTTTATAAATTTGATTAAACGCCTTCAGCTTTATTTTTCAATTATTCAATGTTGAACGTCAACTTGCAATTGCAGTTTTATGTAATTTTTCTAGTGTAGGTGTAGAGAAATTTTATATACCTGCAGTGTCAAGCCTTCGGGCTGTACGAATGTTCGACAGCGTAGGATAAAATTTTACATTTATTTTTCATTATCGTTAACTGGTTATCATTTGGGGGATATATAAAAATTTGTATATTGTAAGTATTACCTTAATGTGGGAATTTTTGGGATATAAAAGATGGATATTAAGTAGTGTATAAGGGAGTTTTCATTGTTTCCTGTATATTTAAGGCTGAACTGGCCAATTTCAGGATGTATTCAGCTTAGATCTGATATAATCGTATTTAAATACTAAACAAGGGGGAAATTTTTGGATATTTAACTAAAATTAATTATTAATATTGCCATATGCCACTGCAGATAAGTTTGATCTCTGTGTGATGTAACACTTTAGATTAAGGTTTGATACCCAACGATTGCGTTCCACTGTAAACCTGATAGTAGATATATTATGGTAGGTACCTATGTTTGAACGTACTTGATTATTGTCCATGCAGTGTCCTGCTTATTTTTATGGATACCAACATAAACTGAAGCGCAGATTTTTATAATTGAGTATATGTATTTCTGATATTGTACTCAGTTCAGCATATACAGGGAAGAATAATAATTGCTATTATTATATACAGGGGGGTTGTTAAATATAATAGTTAATGGGATTTTACAAGTATAGATAGGTATCTATATATATTTTTTTTAACTTCACTCATGACTTTATAATATACAGGGGATTGCAAATTGTACTTACACTTGCTGGTATAATTATTGTCTTTTTAAATTGGTAATTGACATATACAGAGGGGTTGTTAAATATAATCGTTAATGGGATTTTACAAGTATAGAGAGGTCTATATATTTTTTGTGTGGATTTCACTCATGACTTTATAGTATACAGGGGATTGCAAAGTGTACTTACACTTGCTCGTATAATTATTAAAGTCACTTTAATTGGTAATTAATTGTTTTGCTCTTGCGTTTCCTCCTACTTACTCCAAGATAATTGTGAATAGTAACTGTGATCAATAACTAAAGACTCAAGTGTCTGTTGGAGGGACTTGTACCAATCATTAAGTACACCTGTATTACCAATCATTAAGTACACCATGCGTAAAAATTTTTTGAACAAGGGTGCCTACTAAATTAATGTTTATTTATGGAACTCCCTATGGAAAATTTTCAACTTTAGTTAAATTAGGATAGAACGAAATTACTCATTGATCTCCCTTTGATCAGATTGTAATAGCAGCAAAATAACCTTCAAGGGGTATTTTCTATATAAAAAAAAAAAAAATTATGGAACTCCCTACATATCCAAAAAATTTGTAATTGGAAATAATTCACACCCTGTATATTTTATTGAAGCAATTGCTCTATATTCATTATACAGCCTGTTAGGGGTTTAACTGCCATTATTTCAGGATAAGATAGATTAATCACAAATGAACAAAAAAGTTGTGTATTACATAAACGTAAGTTAAATCGTTTTTAAAATACGTTGAGTAATAACATCAAAGAATTTTATTACGATTTGGCCACAGTGTCGAATACACTGGACCTTTCTTGAACAGCTGGGAGCTTAGCTGGCCAGCGCGCGCGGCAGCTTGTTTTTAGGTGGATGATAAAAAAATCCAAATGTAAACAATAACAGTCGTGAATAATTAAGTGAAGACATTTAGATGATAATTATTTTGGAATTAATTAATGAATAATTAATTTTTAAAAATGAAGGTAGCCTTATAATTGTTTCAATTTTAGTAATTTGTAAACGTTTAAAACAGGAACATAACTTTAATAAATTATATGAATTTGAAAAATATGCAACTAGAACATCTAAGAAGACACGCCGCACAATTATTCATAAGTATTAAAAATAAGAATGTACTCATCGAACATCAAAATACAGACATTTTTTAATGCATAACTAGGTACACAATAAACTACAGCAAATGTTCAATATATCCACTGTTGTTTTTAATACACGCACGACATCTCCGAATCCAAGTTTCACAATTCTCCATAAATTATTAACATATTGCGATACTCGTGTACTAAACATTCTAATAATAACTTTTTAGAACGACAAACGAAATAGTGGTAAGAGAAACACGTTCCCACTACTAACAGATTCGAATTTCAAACACCAACTTGTTTAATCACTGGTGTCCGGCAGCTAGTCAAATGCTAGTTACGATTTATTTGCGCTGTTGTCATATTGCGCGATATGTAATTTATCGAATTTTATTGATCAAGAAAAAAGTTATTCTACTAAAACTAAGAATAAATAAATTCATAGAAGTTTTAAAAATTTTATTTCATAATATTTTATTCAGACAATTATGTACAGATTCCGTAAATAACTGAAGTTTTGCATCAGATATTTTGATAATTTTTTTCTCGAAAATGGTTGAGTTTTAGACCCATGTTGTATAGGGTTTTTTGTTTATTTTGATGTATACTATCGCCTGCTGTAATGGCAGTCACACTTCTAACAGCCTGTATTTCAAGAAAATATGTGTTTACGTCAAGAACACGTTATTGTAAAGCAAATGAATATACTTTTAAGACAATATTTTCTATACAAAAAGAGTTAGTTAAGACGAGATAATTTCTTTTTGGTGTTAATTTCTTCTTTTATTTCAAAACATTAATGTAATTGATCTAAATAAATATGCCAATTGAACCAAGAAAATGAATTTATTTACAATAGAATAAAGAATATATACTCTTCAATGAAGTGAATATCCTCTTTATTCAATTTTTTATAAAAAAATATTATTTGAATCAAAATTATTTATATTCGAAACAAGCAGTAACTGAAAAAATACATGAAGCAAGAAAGTTAATATTAAAAGAATATTTTCTTGGATCTATTCTTGTGATGTAAATCACATTTTCTTTCATTTAAGGAAACGTTTTTATTTGTGTAATTCATCTATTTTTTACAGATTTTTTAATCTAATCTTCGGCATTTCTCAATCTGTTCCATATTTTTTGCTCCTTCATTTTCTCGCCCTGGTATTAGATAGAAAATATAGACCATTTATTAATACTATTATTTTTAGATTAAATATTTCTATATTTCTTTTCAAATTTCTATACCGAGTGTCAATAAGATGACAACTGTCACCTTTATGACGTATTTGTCTGTCATTTTACTATTAATACGAATAGAATATTTAAATTTGGATTTTGACATATTTGAGTCCAGTATGCGTATTTTGACTTACGTATATTTAACTTACGTAGCACTTCCGATTTCCCTGGAAGTATATTTTTATATAATAGAATCATGTATAAAATTTTCTATAATATTGGACTTATTTCTATTTTTAAACAACTGAAACTACTAATTAACAATATTTAATAAAATTTCATATACAATTTATTTAATTTAATCAGATTAAATTAATTTAAAATCTATTGCAAATCCTAAAGGAAAATAAAAAAGGGTTCACCTATTCAACTATTCAACTATTGGCCCGTTTTCAGTTATGTCAGCCAAGAAATTATTTAATATACTAATATTAAAAGAAAATCATTTCTTGGTTGACATAACTCAAACGGATCAATAGGTCTCAATATGAAATGAATTTAATTACAATATAGATTACTCTTTTTAGCAGTGATACAGAATAATTTAATCAATACATTTTAAAAACAAAAGTATATAATATGGCGGAGGTGCTAGTAATAGTAAGATAGTAATCTTTCATGGGCGCTCATATTGACAATTTAAGCAAAAAAAAGATTTATAAATCGTATTATGCTATTTTATTGCATTAGAGATTCTATGTCTCTATCTGCACTTCTTAATGTGTATTTTAGCCTCGTGTATAGTCATATGAATTATAACTTCGTGTTCTTTGGTAACTCCACACAAAGTTTTTGTTGCACAGAAACGCATAATTCGAAATATACTTGGTGTTCATCAGAGAGAGTCATGCAGGCCCTTTTTTGTTAAACACAAAGTGTTTATTTTGTATTGTAAATTTATATACAATACTACACATAAGAAAGAATATAAAAAAATTAAAGAAAAATAATTTCAAACACGACCATCAAACCAAGTACTGCGAAATGTTCTAGTGTTACGTATTTTCTATTGAGAAATCCCGATTGTACAGGGGCATAAAATTCTATAACCACTTACCGCTTCAATTTAAAATTGTAAGTAAAATACTTTTACTGAAAGTAAAAAGGTTACTCGTAGAGAAGGCTGATTATAGTGTAAATGAATTTTTTAATAATAATTTAGTGTAAATCTGTTTTCTGTTGCTTATGTTATGTTATATAATGAAATAATGACATAATATATTTTATGTATATATATAAGCATTATATATATGTTTAATTATTTATTATATTGTATTATACTATATTAAGCTATATTAAGTACCTATATTTTATTATATTATTATATTTCATATTCCGTCAACCTGAAACCATTCCGTTTTCTTATGCATTTCAACTACTTATCACTCATCCTTTACTTAAAAATAAACACATCAGGTAAACGGACCCCATCGAACATAGTTGCCAGATCTACATGCTTCAAGTTAGTACGTAGTATCATCAAACGTTTACGAGCCTACACAGTGTAGAATAAACAGCGCCGCCCTGGCTTAAGGACAATTCTTGCATTAAAACGACAAAACTGAAGCACTTTTCATCACGTTGTGTCTGGAATATGGTACGTTGCTTTGCAATAAAAACCAGCATCAAACAACAATGGACCCTGACCCTTAGCCATAAAGAAATAAGATCAACTATCTCTCTCGTACATCAAAATATCAAGGCATGACTATCCTGAAGCAAAAATACGCTTCAGGTTCGTTACGCTGCTTCAGGATGATGCGTACAGATATGTACTTGTGCTTCAGGTTTGTATGATTTCCCTATATATGTACATATATATATATATATGTATATATATGCTATATATATATATATATATATATATATATATATATATATATATATATATATATATATATACTACCATTCAGTGCTGAAATGAGGGAAACCTGAAAAACCTCATTAGTTAGGGGGACAGTCAAACATCAACTAATTTTAATCTCTCACATTAACACCAAGTTGCCAACCCATTCCTGCGAACAAGCCTTGATCTACGAGTAAACAATTTAATATTAAAAATTATTTGGTGGAACGGGGATTCGAACCCACGACCTCTGGGTGATATACGATCTCTAGGTTAAGCCATCAAGATAACTAAACCCTGATATATAACCCCTTTATATATATATATATATATATATACATATACGGCGAGCCGGTCGCTCAGGGTTTAGTGTCTTGATTGCTTAACCCAGAGGTCGTGGGTTCGAATCTCCATTCCACCAAACAATTTTTAATTAAATTAAAAATTAAATTAATTATTAATAAAGAACTAATTCAAACGGAATTGGTGCAGTCAAATAAGGCAGAAAAGAAGAGTACTCTTTTTTCCAAATTCAGGCTTTCGAAGCCATTTATTGTTCCTTCTTCAAGAATACTACAAATTCATTTAATTAAGAATAATACATTCAATAAAGCATGATACTTACGAAAAGTATCAAACTATCTCCTCGGCGTCCATACATTAACAAATTGCTATATTCTGGGCGTCCAGCAACAACAGAGCGTCCGTATCGCCCTGTCGTTTACCTATAGAAAATGGCCTCAATTATCTTTAAGAACTGTCTTAACAAAAGTTTACCTGGACGCTAAATGGGTCCATAAACACACAATTTCTGTATATTTACGTATATTATTAATTCATTTAGTTAGCCACGAGAGGCGCAGTGAACTATTGATATATATACTCTTGTAGTATACAGTATGTATTTTTTTACAACTCATTCGATTTCAGTGTGTAATTTCATATTCTGTTCTCTGTGAAATTTCATTTACCTATTGTTGGCCATCGAGTGTAAACAAGAAATTTCATCATGTCGTTCATACATGTCGTACATACATCATGTCATTACCAATGAAGACCCCACATGCTTCCCACTAAATCTGGATTTACCTGAGCTAAATATTGCAAACATTTAATTAGACACATTGTATTATACAGGGTGTTTCAAAACAAAAGTGCAAATATTTTAAGGGGTCATATACATGTGACGTTAAGGGGGATCTTTTATATACATACCTACATATAACATTTTTTTATGTAGGCCTGATTTGAAAAGATACAGTCCGTCGAGGGGTGGGGGTAGAAACTAGTTTTTTATTTTTTGTGGGAAGCTACTGAAGGCAGGAATTTTAACATTGGTAGATTGGTTAAACAGACCCTTGAAACACGTTTTTATAATTCAACGCCTGTTCATTAAAGGGTTGAAATAAACCACACTATTAGCATTTTTAGATCGACCTTTTTTCGTTATTTTTTTCTTTTTAATTTTTTTTAGTGGCACTGTCTTGTTTAGAAGGGTTTTTGTCTTTTCAAAAATTGTCCTAAAGTCAATAGTATTCGAGAAATAAAAAGAAAGAAGAGGAAAAGTGAAAAAAAATGAAAACCGCGTCCTCCATATCACAGTCTGTAACGTACTTTTTAAGTCGTTCCATGAGGTTGACTATTATGCACCCCGTAAAACACCCAACCTAATTGTTGGTGGCTTAAGTTTTCAATTTTTCAAATATACTGCGTTGGAAGACGCTGATTGGCTAGTAAACGGTAGCCCTCCAAAATCAAACGAACACGCCGGTTTGATTTAGGTAGGAAGGACAGACAGTTCGAGGCTTCTACTATAGGCACATGTGAGTTATTTTACCTATTTGATATATAAAATTTATTCACTTTCATTATTGTTTTGAAATTATCATTATTAGTACAGAAATAAGATCATAGCGATTTGTTGTTATTATTAAGTCATTATATTTCATATATAATCAGGATTTACCTGGATTTTAGGTAAATTATTTAGGTGTGGTTAGTGAGATTTTTTTGGTCACCCTATATGGTGAGAAGTAATACGATTCAGAACAATAGAATATAGTTTCAATATTATTTTATAAATTTGTGAAGCTGTGCTCTAGTCAGGAGATTATAGAAAATATAGTTTTTTTCAACCAATAAATTTGAGTTTTCTTGCTTCCATTTTGTTTGAATCGGATTGCGACACCATGCGGATTCAACACCACGTGCTGTTTGGGAATTAAGTTCATTTATCTTGCCTTTATTTTATCTTCTTAGCGTTATAATATATGATTGTGAGCTATAGAAAATTGCTAATATAGTAATTTTTGGACTAGGTGAAGTAATTTGTTACTTTGTAGAGATTTTAATAACTCACATGCACGCCGATTAGAGGACTGGAACCTGTTTCCTAATATTTGTAAATTCATTGATTATTGTTCTTTGGCAACAAATTTGTACAATAAATCAATAAGAACTTTTATAACTTGTCACTCAGTCTTTTGCATATAGCAATGGAATAAATTTTCTCTTATAATTAGAGTAGTAATATATCTTTGCTTAACCGGTTCTGAAACCGTTGTTTTGGAATTTTGTGTCAGACGATAGAGGGTTTTTTATTTATTTTATCTTTGTTCCTTCTGAACTATAGTATTTTTAATTATTAAAGATTAGAGTTTTTTTAAGAATAATTGTCGAGTGGCTGAACTGTAATCAGTTCATTTGAATGCAAATTTTTGGATAATTTTATTTGCTTCATTCTAGGTAGGGTAACTAAAGGTTGACACCTTCCAGGTTTTGTTTTCATTTGTTTATAATTTTCCCTGTGATAATTCACTGAGTATTTGACAAGAACCAGATGTTCTGGTACATTCCCTTCAGGAAAATATTTATACTTTTTAATCTTGGCTAAACTAGCCTTCAACGTTCATCTATATATACTTGTAACTTGTGGGACACTCTTAACACAAAGAATTCTTTGTATGTACTCTTCTGAGACGAGCCATCTGTAACCTGACTGCAAGATCAATAACCTGCTAAAGAACTCTGGACGCCTACCATCTACAGATCCTTAGATAAAAGGAATGGACTTAGCAGTACGTGACCGTCATCTGGACTAGAGCCCTACCTTCCCCACTTGGCCACGGCAAGTCCACCAGGATCCAACCAGCAGCAACAGGTTAAGGGTGAGAGTACCGACATCATAGAAGGAACGAGATTGTAAGAGTGTCACCGAACCTCATAAAATTTATGTAAAGTTAGCCCAGGTTAAATTTCATTTTACCATTTTTTTTCCCACAATTTTGTTAGTCAATATTATCTCAATTTTAAATTATTATTGTTCAATAGTTCCATAGTTTAACTTCCAATTAATCAGTGTAATTATCTTTGCTTATAGATTATATTGTATTCAACTAACTTTTATATAGTTTTCTTTTATCTTATATCTAAAAATTATCCTGGTGGCCAAATAACTTGTCAACACTCAAAGCAGTCCTACGAATACTACGCCCTAGTATCATAAATCTCCCTGAGCTACCGGAGTAATATCAGTGAACTTAAGCTAGTGGAATTGCACATCCCTAGCTTATCTAAAGTTCATTGCAAGTCTTGGCAAGTTAGCTGAGGCAAATATTAAAAACTGCAAATGCCAAAACAAAATCACGTTAAAAAAATAACTTTCTACCTTGCATTTTGCTTGCTCGTTTCTACCTCTCACGTAAAACGCAAACAACAATTAAAAAGAAAAAATTATTCTATATTTTTAACTACTATCATTTTTAGAAATTTTTATATCTTTTTTTTTTTTTTTTTCGTTTATTTAACGTCGGCCTATTTCCGCGACTAAGGCCAATCACCGACGCCAGGAGACGAGCAACCCCCAACCTGGAAATTTTGCGGAACCCCTACTTTCTATAGCAGGGTAGGGATCTTTTACTTGCCTATCATTTCATAGACAAGGGATCTCCAGCTTTACATCCTATCCAAGGGATGGTACGTCTTCTACGCAAATCTCGCCTAAATTTGCATAGCTTCTGTGAATTCACCGACGTACAGGTCACTAGAAGATGCGGGCAAGCGCCGACGGTCTTCCCTGCATGGTCACCCATCCAAGTACTAACCGCGGCCTACCTTGCTTGGCGCTCATATCGATAATATGAACAAGAAGTTGCTACGACGGCTTGCCCCCATTTTTATATCTTCGAAGAAACCATTTTGATATATTTTATTACCATCAAAAAAGTGTGGTATCCTCCGCAGAATCAATAAATATTGAAAGGAGTTACGAAATAGAATATTTCTAGTAGCAGGTGAGCTTCGAAATTCTACCCAAACTAGGAGAAGGATCAGCTTTAATTTGTCATGAGATTACACGCACAATGGTGCTAATCGGAACATTTTGAGCAACTTCTATAATTTGTTTTTTCTTAAATGTGTTTGAATTTCAGTAAAACCGTGTTTTATTAACATTTTTTTAGTTTGATACGTGCCTACTAAGCAGTTTTTGATTATTTGTTGCGGATAATTTGCCAAGACCGCGACACAGTAGACGCCATTTTTATTAATTTTTTTTCTTTCAAATACCATTGACTTTAGGAAAATTTTCAAAGAGGTAGAAAACATTCTAAACAAGACACTATTTCTTCAAAATATTTAAGACGACGAAAAACAATCACTGAAAAAGAGTTATAACTAAAAATGTAAAGAAGACACCTTTAACAAACAGAGGGTAATTTCTAAAAATATGTTTTAATGACTTCTTGGTGAGTATAACCAATTTCCCAAATTTAAAATTCTCTACCTTGAATAGTTTTTAAAAAATAATAAAAAGGTGATTTCTACTCCCATCCATCAACTGGCAGTAACTTTGCAAGAGAGCCTAAACCGAAAAAAATTATAGGAAAAACCCCTATTAACATCACATGTAGAATAACCCCTTAAAATATTTGCGCTTTATTCTAAATGTATTATGTATACTGAATGTATTCGTATGTACTCGTGTACATACGAGTACCTATAAGGTGAATGTGAATTATCTGTTGAATTAGTATTCAATTAATCATTCTTTAATTTCAAGGTATTGTACGACGACAAAAGTTGAAATTTAAAAATATATCCATTGGTTTTCCCTTGGTATCCATTTAATCACCAAACTTATTGGCATTTAAACTACATTTGGTACAAAGTTTAACACCCTAAGTTACCACAAAACTTGGCAGTAATAAAGATAGTAAGTTTCAAAAATCTCATATTTTTAAAGTTGACTTTAAAAAAACAGTTTGTTCTGCGAAATTTGACTTTTCTTCGCGTTACAAAAGCAGATTATTTGTTTTTTATAAATTAATAAATGTAACTAAATGATCTAAATGATATAGGTATTATCTAATAAATATTAAAAAAATGCTTTTGCTCTATGTAATTATTATATGATATAGACAGATCCGTAACTCAAAATTTTAATGCCATATGTGTCATTAAGTCTCCTAGTCAATATTACGTAAAGTGATCTAATCTGAAGCAAGTGATCTAACGTCTAAAAATCGATAGTGAATAAGTATTAAGATTCACATCTAATTTTATCACAAGGTGACTAAATTTCAGGGAAAAATCTTTTTACTAATATTCGTCAAAAGAAAACTGGGACCCTTTTGGGGATCCTGTATGTTCTTCAGACACTAACAACAAGTTTTAGATGTAACAATCCCTAAGCTATTATTGTAAAAATTGTAATAAAATGTGTTCCATTGGTCAAGGTATAAAAGTGCTGAAGCTGTCACTTTCTTTATAAAACCGGAAATATCTGGAATCCAGTTGAATTTATGTATAGACAACCCTTGACAAAATTAAGAATAGAATACAAAAATTTAAAAAAATACAGGGTGTTCCATTTAAAATAACAAAGTTGGTGTCGACTGTCGACTTCAGATATAACCGGAAGTGGCGGAAACCTGAAAATACTTTAAAAGAACAGGCCTTATCAGTAACCAAATTTTCAGAATCGCCCTGTATATACTGTATATGCACTGTATAGAAGACTTGAATAATGTTGTGTAACGTACCTAGCTTCAATTTTTAACGTGGTCATTAGGTCTTTTATGTTTCTAGATAATAAACAAAGAAAATATACTTTAGGATCTCATAGAGCCTAAGACCAAGCACATTTTAAATATATTTTAAATATATATATATATATAATACGTGTATGAAAACCTACAGCCTTTGATGCCCTTTTACGTACATTATACAGATATTTCCATCATCTATCAGGTGGGTCTTGAATATTTCATTTAACATATCATATTCGACGTATCCACTAGTATATTTCAGGCCATGATGAGATTGTTCCAAATATTTAACCTGTCTCTTGGCAGCAGCGTCTAAGGCGTTGAATGGCATGGGCGGTTTCAATAGGTAATGCACCGAACGCTGACCGCAGATAAAAGATATCTCTTTCGAATGAAAATCGGGTAGATTGAAACCCTGCATGTCTACGGCCAGGCACTGCATCTTGATCGAGGTCTTGATTGAAACTGAGCTGAAGGCTGGAGTAAACTCAAGCTTTAAGATTATTTACAATATTATCGAGTGGGAGGTATTCCATAATACAATCATGTATAATTATGCAGCATGCTCGGGTATTTACGGGAAAACCTTGCCTCTATTTCGAGCCTCACGTCCACAGTAGATGGCCTTTCATTTTCGTCTCGCCTCGAGCAATCAAAGACAAATAACGGTCGTTCCATGAATTTATCAAAATCTAATAGTGGATGCTTCTCGAAGCAATTCATATAGCTGGTATAGAATTCGGCGTATCTGTAAAATGCTTCTCTCAAAACTTAGGCGCATTCTTTCTGCGGGGAAACTTTCGGCATTCAATGCCAGTTTAATATTGGTGATATTTATATGATCAAATTTCTTGTCTGGAAGCAGACAATGACATATCTTGGGCTTTCAACGTGAGATGTAGTTTTTACAGCCCAGGCATCTATAGTAGACCCCTCAGGTAGGGCTTTTACTTGTACATCCCACAGCCTATATGGCATTACGATCAGATTATTTGTCGCAATACCTTGTAATAATCTTTCTTTTATACTGCTTTCCGGGTACATTCTCTTGATTTTAAGTTCCACATTTTGAATATCTAATTGTACCTTGGTAGCAACTAGGCCAGTGGCTTTTCTGTGATCATAAAGCAATTGTCGTCATTATTAGCTCTTGTAAATGTAAACGTCTGCATGCCACATATTACGGCTCGATAATCATTAAAGAGGTTGAAAATATGTTTTAATAGAATTATAAAACTGAAAGTACCATCGGCGTTTAACTGAGCCCCTTTCGAATAATGCCAGCCTGCTATGGGCAAGTGTTTGGAATCTTCGGGTGAATAACAGAGATAGCCACGAACAGTACTAACTATACCACACTCTTGGGCAATTTCCATGTCTTTAGATCCGCCAACAATTACATATTTAAAGGAGGCGAACATAAAAGCTGGAGCGTTATTTACAAAGGAAACATCTCCATCACCGGTCTTTATTATTTTTCCACGCACAAGCAGTTGGCTGGCGTAGGTGGCATCAAATAGCGTTGATTGATTGATGACAATTTCAATTACATCATTATTTCGGAAAGATCTAGTGTAAGGGTAATAAGTTCGCCATTCTATCTTCTCTATCGAATCATCGGATTCTACCTTTCGGAAAATGTTGAACATTTGATTTGACAACATTGTATCCCAGTGTTTTCAAGAAACAAATACTCGACGTCGTTAAAGGATTTTATTTATTTGTAGCAGCGGCGGCTGTATTGCGACAAGTATTCTCCAATAATGATGTGAATGGCGTGGGTGGGTCAATTTTATATGGTGATGATGACTCGCACTGCCGATGGAAAATCAGCACCATGTTATTACGTAAGCTTCTTTATCTCCAATCAAACTATTATTTCTTCGCCTTTAAAATTGACAAGTTCAAAGTTATGAGCCAGCACAGACAAATATTATATATTTCTCGCTCGTTTATTATCGGTAGGTAAATAAGATGGTTGGGTGTTTCGTCGATTGCAAAACCAGGATCGGAGGAAATTGCAAATTCGTATATGGTGTGGGAGGGTCTATCGTTGTAGAAGGCTCCAGAAGTAATACTACAATCCAAGTGAATAGTTCTTACTTTTATAATATTGACTGCAAGGTCCGAGCTGTGCACTTTGTTCGTCTCCAGCAACTGCTTGCCAGAGAATCCCAATATCTTACCAATTCTATCTTTTGGTGCAAAGTTGATGGCGTATTTACTATTAAATATTTCGCACTTGATGGTATTATTATTCGGCTTCAAGGAAAATATTCCATCTGCGAGGTGCTGGGGCGTCGTCTTCGATATATCCAAATTAGTTCTGATGTACGCTTCAATGTCCCGAATTTCATAGGCGCCGGCGTGAAATTCAATAACCTTTTCCTTCGTTCTATCGTTATTCTCGTAAAGGTAAATCTTCTGACCAGCCTCGATGTTGGGAATGCTATTGTACGAGTGAAAACTAAGAAGAGCTAGGCCGTACTCAGACTTGGGATCTAAATGAAGTGGTGGCGCAAAATCAATAGATAATGTAGAGGCGCGACTTTTAAGCGTCAATATCGTAGACATGACTAATACAATTCACCCACTACCGGTCTTTTTATAAAGAAACTGCAAACACAGATGTCCACAGTCAATCTTATTATAATCTTGGTATTGATCATTTTTATAGACAATTTTCACCACCGAACCGCCCAAATACTGCACTAGTTCCTTTGGTGGTTTTAAGCTGCCGAAACTGTCGAAATATCTAACTACATTGCCATCTTTCTTATATCCTACCCAATGTGTACCTTTATTTTTATTTAAATCCAAATTTAGGATGGCGTTTTCTCTCCGCCATAGACCTGCTGGCAGTGTCTCGCATGAAAACGCGAGATTTCATGCGAATTCTCGAAAATTGAGAATTTTTAATTGCTTAACAAACTTTCTTAGGTCAGCAGCAGATAAAGGTCTATTGGTTAGCTTCATTGGTAGTTTTTTGGCTGTTTCTTCAGGAACAAACCATAGCCGCCACGACGATTTTTTCTCAACTATAAGCCCGATCCAATTTGTTCCATTGCTTGGTTATGTCTTTGGTCTTCGTCAAGTTTCTTTTTGGCATTTTTAGCATCAATGACTGTTTTCGCTATTGCGCTTGCTCCACCCGCGAGCGATCCTAAAGCGCTCAATCCAGCAAATAGCGGTATTAAAAATGGTAAAAATCCACCGGAATGTTCAAATGGTATTATTCTGGGGACACGGATTTTCTTTTTACCTCCAGCTTTTTTAACTGCCAGTCGAGCTGCCTTCAAAGCAATTAATGCAGATTGTTTTAACGTAGTTTGCGGCGGGGCTTTCTTGAGAACGTTAGTAACCCTCTTCACTACGGCTCTTCTAAAGGAACTCGATTGAGGTGGTGGTTGTTTTCGTTGTTTCAATTCCATGCCAAGATTACGTTTCGCTTTCATCGACGTAGTTACCAGCCGAGCGGCTGCTCTTTCACCTAGTTTAACGTCCTTAGATTTAACACGTTCCCAAGCTCGCTGTTCAAGCTCGTAGTCAGTTTTATGTCTATCTTCCAGGGACTTGTTTTGCGAATAGAAAATGTGGGGTTTACGACATGCCGAATCCAAAGGATTAATGCCATTTTGGTCCTGGGCTTAAGTTTGGTACCTTTTAAAGAAATATTAATATTTAGATTTATTTATTTTATTTATTTTATTTATTTATTTATTTATTTATTTATGGAAAATGGGACAAAACAGGCTATAAGCCCAAACAAAGTCCACTACATCTTAAAAGTAACAACTAAACTAAACTAAACGAAACAACCAAACTAAAGAAAGCCATAAAATTATTGAGTACATCGATATGAGTGTAATAAAATATAACTTACAGATTAAACAGTTGTTTGTCTTAAAGCTATTTTATAACTAGCAAGTGAAACGCAAAAAATATCAATATGAGAAAAAAAAGAGTTATAAGTTCTAACCATTCTGCTCAAAGGAGAGTTTTGTCCAGAATTGGTGTAGGACAATAACTCATGAAATAAAGTGTTATCCCTGAGATTGCGAGGAGGCACACGAAAATTTATAAGAGCTACTAAATTAGGCGAGTCCATCATATTGTTCAACAATTTGTACAAAAATATTACATCGCCACACTTTCTCCTCTTTTGTAATGAGTCAATATGAAAATTTTGTCTCAGTAAAGCAGAGTTCTCAAATGTGTAAACACCACTCACTTTGAAATTTAAGTATCTCAAGAATCTATTTTGAACAGCCTCTAGGCGGGAATTATAAAACATATACTGAGGATTCCATACAAGATGTTGGATATAATGCAGAGTTAATGTTAAAATGTCACAAAGTCACGTTTGCGACACGTAAAAAGGTTTCAAAAATCCGACATAAAAACGTGATGTAAACGTGACGTAAAACGTCACGTTTTCATGACATAAACACGTCATCTAAAATATCGCGCATTTCCCATATAACAACATGTAAAAACGTGGTATAAAACGTCACATAATCATGGCGATTGAGGTACATAAAAACGTCCGAAAAATCCGACATAAAAACGTGATGTAAACGTGACGTAAACATCACGTTTGCAACACGTAAAAACGTCGCATAAAAACCGTTAACGTGACGTAAAACGTCATGTAAACGTTGCGTAAGCACCAGAACATAGTAATAATAAAATAGATTATATAAGTATGACATACCAGGTCCGCCAAATTGATAGCCACCAGGAATGTATATTTCGAACGGCAGTTTATCAATTAGAGAATTTAGTACACCCTCACCGTAGTAGAGCGGCATGAAGAATGATTATAGTATTATTGAGTCTCATATATTTATACACTAGTTTGTTAGTGATGTAGCCAGAAGATGAAGATCTTTCAACAAGAACAGACGTTACCGATTGAAAATTTAGATTTAATTGAATATAATGGAAACAACGGCGTGGCGGTGAAACATAGTAAACTATTGCCAAACTCTTTTAGAACTATAGTATGTGGACCGAGTGGCTGTGGCAATACCAACGTCATGTTATTACTCTTATACCATCATAATGGGATAAAATTTGAAAATGTTTACGTATACTCGAAATCGTTATATCAGCCCAAATATCAGTTACTCGGTGAAATTTTAAACCGAGTGAAAGGTGTCGACTATTTCCCATATAAAGACAGCGATGAAATTATTAGTACAATGGAAGCCAAACCAAACTCCATATTCATATTTGATGATGTTGCATGCGACAAACAGAATAAGGGATACGCGAATATTATTCCATGTGCAGGCATAAAAACATCGATGCTACCTATCTCTGTCAAACTTATTCGAAAATACCGAAACAATTGATTAGGGACAATTGTAATATCATTGTTCGCTTTAGACAAGACGACCTTAATCTCAAACATATCTCCGATGAACATGTATCACCAGATGTTTCCTTCGACTATTTCAAACAAATGTGTAGCGAATGCTGGACCGATAATTATGGTACTCTGGTTATTGTAAAGGATTTCGATCTACATAATGGTCGATATAGAAAAGGATTTGACAAAAGTATATAATGGTTTAGTTCTGCTAACATGCATCATTAATCAACATGAGTTCATCACTTAATGATATAATAAATGCTACCAAGCGCAAGAAAAAAATTAAGGAGTTGGCAAAGGTAATCAGGAAAAAGTATCTGGCTTTGAAGTTGGGTAAATCAGAGGAGGATGAAGCTATACAAAAAATGTTTAATCCCATTTCCGCCCCATTAAAACAAATAGCTGCCACCACACTTAATTTAAATGAAAAGATACATGAAAAGATACGTATCAAGATGGAGATGAAAAAAGAAGAGGAAGAAGAAGAAGAAGATGTGACGAGTACTGTAAACCAAACAAGGTTTCTTCCCACTGAACATGTGGTATCGACGTCAACATCAAAGATAGAGGACGATGAATTTGAGGATTCAATAGGAGAAGACCAACAACGTATAGACGATACATCTGCTACTTCATCTGTACTAGATGAATATTTAGATCAATATCCCGAGATGGCGCAAACGTATGTAAGTGAACATAGGGAAAAGAGTGAATCAATAGAGAGGATTTATGGTCCGGTATATGATGCTTCAACATCTACGTGGTTATTGGGACGTAAAAGAATAGATTTCGATAGACGTGCTGGAGACATAATAATAGAGGGACAACAATTCAAAGGTACCCCTGGCCTATATCAACTAATTTTCTATAACGATCCATCTTTGAATAAGCAGGATGAGCAATCATATAGGCAGATTCTGGAGCTAAGTGGTGTCCATCAAAACATCCGAGGCTATCTAAAAGGTACCACATTGAATAAATATCATGATATTATTAAACCGTTATTTCCTAAGCCAAGCCAACGTACAAAATCAACAGCTAGATCAGGCCTCTCATACGAGAACAATATGATTTATAACAAAAAACCTATAGAATATGTTTACTGGGACGACCCTAATGAACTTGTCGATCGCTTAAAACTTTTGGTAGCTTCGAAAAATCCCGGAAATACTACATCCCACGACAATGAATTAATTACCATTATTAATGAATTGAAAGAAGCCAATTTAATTTATTAAGTCGATAACAATGGTGATGATGATCCTCTTATATATAGTTGTACAAAAATGATTGAAGCAACACTTTCACGATGAACCTCGACAAGTTTGGTAGATCTCTAGTGCCACACTCTAGCGGGGATGTTGGTTTTATGTTACAACAACAGCGTCATGGCTTTACCTTTACAACTGATGAAAATATCGATGTGGATCATTTAAAACTCAGCAACCTCAAACCACCTACTAACGATAATGCTGCTGCTAACAAAAAAATATGTGGATTATAATATATCTCGCCTTTTTGATCAATTAAAAACCTTTGTGCAAGATTTGAGTCGATCTAATAGTGATTATTCGAATAATAAGGTTAAGCAGGCTGTAGACGAGAGAAATAAATTCATTACTGATTTAGCGCAGTTGATGTGCTAAATAAAAAAGTTACTGTTCCAAGTGTGGTTGACAATTTGCTGCAAAATGTAGCACAAGAGCTAAAAGACTTGAAAAATACCATACAAAATATTGAGCGTGAATTTAAACAGTTTAAAGATAGTGTTGAAAAGCAAATGACGCAAGTATATCATGATATATCTAAAATTATAACGCCAGTCAGTAGCAGTAACGCATCAAACATTGTACACACATAAAACTGAAATAATGTAGTCGCTGAAACATTCAAAGGAAAAAATTCAATTAGTGAATGAACTGCATAAGTCTGCAAGAAAGAACTATAGGCGCAGCCGTACCATCATAAAAGGTTTGGATGAATCCTGGCAACCAGATCTGGCTGATATGCGGCAGTATGCCCGCTCCAACCGAAATTTCGCCATGATACTAGTGATCATAGATTGTTTCTCGAAATTTGTTTGGACTCGACCGCTGAAAAGTAAGACCGGTAAAGAAATAACTGCTGCTTTTGAAGATATTCTATTACATGATAAAAATAGAGTACCAGAAAAATTGCAAAAACATTCAGGGAAGTTGAATACTACATTAGAATTATTGGAAGGAGATGCCGAAAACAACTACTCCACGGGCAATATGCCCCGACTGGCGTTGCATTACATCCACATCTCCAGGGATGTCGCCACATCCTTCATCAAGACCAAATACCAGACAATGACCGGTTTTGATCTTGTTATGATCTCATCAGATTGCCATAGGTATCGGAATCGATGAATGATCTGGCGACATTGATTGCCTAAGGGGCATATGTGAATGTTTGTAGTGGCGAGATACAGTGAAATACATTGCAGTGCCCTCTTTGGGTCTTTGCTACTACCTGTCTGACAATTATTGTCTAATTGACAGACAGATAACGATCTGCAGAAAGCAGATGCCATTACAGCGACCTCTATTGTCTTTGAGGAAGACAATCCTACTTAGTTATTGGAAGTAGATGCCGAAAACAACTACTCCACGGGGAATATGCCCCGACTGGCGTTGCATTACATCAACATCTCCATGGATGTCGCCACATCCTTCATCAAGACATGAAATACAGTGTATTTCACTGTATCTCGCCACTACAAACATTCACATATGCCCCTTAAGCAATCAATGTCGCCAGATCATTCATCGATTCCGATACCTATGGCAATCTGATGAGGTTATAACAAGATCGAAACTGGTCATTGTCTGGTATTTGGTCTTGATGAAGGATGTGGCGACATCCATGGAGATGTTGATGTAATGCAACGCCAGTCGGGGCATATTGCCCGTGGAGTAGTTGTTTTCGGCATCTCCTTCCAATAATTAAGTAGGATTGTCTTCCTCAAAGACAATAGAGGTCGCTGTAATGGCATCTGCTTTCTGCAGATCGTTATCTGTCTGTCAATTAGACAATAATTGTCAGACAGGTAGTAGCAAAGACCCAAAGAGGGCACTGCAGTGTATTTCACTGTATCTCGCCACTACAAACATTCACATATGCCCCTTAGGCAATCAATGTCGCCAGATCATTCATCGATTCCGATACCTATGGCAATCTGATGAGATCATAACAAGATCGAAAGCGGTCATTGTCTGGTATTTGGTCTTGATGAAGGATGTGGCGACATCCATGGAGATGTTGATGTAATGCAACGCCAGTCGGGGCATATTGCCAGTGGAGTAGTTGTTTTCGGCATCTCCTTCCAATAATTAAGTAGGATTGTCTTCCTCAAAGACAATAGAGGTCGCTGTAATGGCATCTGCTTTCTGCAGATCGTTATCTGTCTGTCAATTAGACAATAATTGTCAGACAGGTAGTAGCAAAGACCCAAAGAGGGCACTGCAGTGTAATTCACTATATCTCGCCACAACTACATTAGAATATTTCAAAGTTTAATGAAAAAATTCCACATAAATCATTACAGCACGTACAAGATCAAGAAAGCCGCCATTGCCGAGCGCGCAATACGAACTATAAAATCTAAACTGTAACTTTAGTTTAAATGGCACCTACAAATGGATTGATGTTTTACCTCAAATCACGAAAAATTACAACGAAACAAAACATAGTACTACGGGATATATACCTGTTCAAGTCAACAAATCTAATGAAAAAGCTATACTAAAATCCACCTATAGTCACATCAAGATTAGCGGCGCGCAAAAATTTAAAGTAGGTGATGTTGTTCGCATAAGTAAAAATAAACATGTATTTGATAAAGGCTACACCCCCAACTGGACAACTGAACTCTTTAAAATTGCATCGGGTAAAATAACAAATCCTACCACATATCTTTTGGACGATATGCAGGGGCGACCCATCAAAGGCACCTTTTACGCCGAAGAACTACAAAAAACTGCCAATCCCGACATCTATCTTATGGAAGAGGTACTAAGAAAACAGGGAAAGAAGGTATTTGTCAAGTGGTTGGGCTTAGATAAAAGCCATAACAGTTGGATTGATAATTTTAACATAGTCTGATAGAGCGCGGTAGAGTGATCCCTGGAATTCCAAGGATCACTTTATCTCGAGAAAATACATAATAAAAACCAATTTAACAATTTATCAGTCTACTGGTGCTGGCAGAGTGTCTGTAATGTCATTTATTAGTACTAACAGCATTAGTGATACAAGTGGTGATAAAATTCACAAATCTACTATAATGGATGAGGATTCCATGGACTCTATTGTTGATTACAGTAAGGAGCTCGATGAAATATTGGCAAGATACGAGCTCACGGACATTTTGCGACAATTACAAGCTAATTTCTTCTCCCATACACAAATCGAAGGCCATCCCGATGAACCCGAAGCAGTAACCGACGTGTGTGGAGATTATATTTACATATCCCATCTCCTCTACGAAGATGTCAAAGTAGTGAATATAAAAAAGTTTGAACTGTTTGATCAAGATATAAAGGTAATCCTAATAATGGGCTCATGTGTATTATCATCTCGTATTGCTATGTTAGATTCGTTAAATTTTTGTTCATATTATCATAATATTTTGGAACTAATTAATTTGTGGCTTAAATCCAATAGAGCAACGTTAAATGTAGAAGAAATATTATTGGCGTTTTGTGATATATCCAATGATAGCTTGTTAAGTAATGCTCTACGTGAATATCTCTATTATTTTAAAGATAATGTACTATCTGGTTTAAATAATAAATAAAACTCTTTTAAGTAGACTGCTTCTTTTTATTTTAATAAGTCTTTCACAATGTCTCAACCTGTTAGTTGTTTCTGTTGCAAAAGTAAAATTATGACGTCACTTCATCATGAGAAAATAAAGTCATTTAGTGATTTTACTAAAGATGAGCTGCACCATGTTCCACTGGAATATATTGTTAAATACATACGGCCCACAGAATTATTGGATATTTGGTCAAAGTTACCATCAAGTTATCAAAGTGACTTCAATTTAAAAATTAAGCAGCCCTGTTTTGTGCACTACAATAGGCCAGACTGGAAAACCCAATGGGATGGTCCAGTTTCATCCCAACAAAATTGCAGTTTTTGTGTACGTGCTTTACGTCATCAATAAATTTCTAAGCATGTTTATTATTGAAAGGATAATAAAAGGTACATATTAAATATTATTTTATACATGAGAATGTGTGAACAAACGCATAATATACATAAATATGTTAACGCGCATTGTTCTAAAACGTGTTCATTGGAAATGTTTAATCATTTAATCTTTAAGGTTAATAAACAATGATAATGTTTGTTTTGTTGACCCTGGAGTCAGCGAAACTACGTCAGCGCGTGATGTATCAAATTAACGGTTTTTAATTATGAAATTTTAGTTTATTGTTGTACTTTGATTGTGATGCATCAGTTATAACAGTAAGTTTTTTTATTTTTCCGTTTAAATTTTCAAAATTTTTAAATTTAAAAAAATATTCGTTGCAGCTATAGCGAGAATAAGTTTAGATTCCATGATATCTGATGTTTTAAAATTGAAAAAGCTTGTAATTTAATTAAAACAAAAGACGAGCTTTATAAATGGAATATAATAATAAGAATCGCCTTAAAATCAGTGGAAGCCGCAAGGCCCGGTAGGTAAGAAATGGGAACGAAAATTAGGTATTTTTCTCGCGATGCCTTATTAAGTGCTGTCGTTTACATATAAATAAGGTCATGGGTTATCTATGCATGCTGCACAAACAACTCATTAAATTTTATCAAATTATAATTTTTATAACAGGGTCAAAGGTGTTTACGTCATTCACACGCGCACTAATATTTGCATGCTACTTATATTACATACATATTACACACATAACTGCTGCTTTCCTAATACCAAATATTGAATTAAATATTCCAAATGGGCCTTATTAGGCCAGGCGTCGGATTAATTGTGATACCTTGCGCATGATTTTTTCTATCCGAATTCATCACCAGTAACGACACACATACGTCAGTTTTCTATACCCTACTAAGCTAGGGCAGGTTCGTCGGATCTAAATTCGATGATAGAAGGCCATAAGGACCACTTTAACATGTAAAACACTTCTCATACAAACGAGCCCCAATTGAAATTAAGCTCGTGATTACCTAAATTAGATCCATTAAAAGGAATCTATTGCGCATGATTTTTTGTATTAGAAACCATCCCCAGATACGTCACTGGTTTTTTTCTACAAACTAGTTCGGTTTTTGCTGTACACCCTGTAAAACACATTTTACAAATTAGTTTTTGATTCACCCTGTATACTATATATTTGAATTCCCCGCTATTTTTTTTTTAATTTTGTGGGGTTATGTTGGCTGCAGTGACGTTCAATGATCACATTCTGTTCTGTAGTTCAAAGATCTCATTCTGTTCTGTGGTTCAGTGGTCTCATACTGTTCTGTAGTTCAGTAGCCATTTTATTTTTTGACAGCTGGGGCCCCATTGACCAGTGTTCCATGGGTACTATTTTTGACAGCTTGGGGGCCCCAGCGAAGCCCTAAGGGGCCCGGCGGAGCCCTAAGGTGGCCCCATTCTAGGGGGCGGAGGCCGGGCTCCAGTGCCTCCACGCCTACTGCTGGACGCACCCAGTGACAGGATGTCTCCCCCTTCCGTGTTCCTTAAATCTTTCACAGTAGAGATACCGGATGCCTGGCTCGAAAATCCTGATGGTCTCAGGTCTCGAATAGGCTCGTCTGGTTTACGGAAGGGTCCAAGATAGACCAGGGCTCAGGGGCGGGAGTCCGGGGCGTGCGCCCAAGGGCTAGACTATTCTTCTCATTGGGAAAGTATGCCACGGTCTTTCAGGCGGAAATATTTGTCATCTCTGCATGTGTTCAGGAAAATCTCAAAAGGAGATAATATATTGTAATCAGCATATACATATTTGCACTGATAGTCAGGCGGCTTTACATGCTTTGATCTCCTACAGGATCACGTCCAGGGCGGTCCTAGAGTGTATTAATGGTCTGGCCCAATTGGGACAGACCAACCAAGTAAAATTGACCTGGGTACCGGGTCATCACAACATAACAGGAAATGAGGAGGCCAATGCACTGGCTAAAAGAAGTTCAAGTATACAGTTTACTGGGCCCGAACCAGTTCTCAGGCTTCCGCCTAGTTACGTAAAAAGGTCTATTGAAAACTGGATCATGAAAATATCAGAGGAAGAATGGTCGAACGGGACTGGGCTGCGACAAGCCAGGCTCTTAATTGAAGGGCCTTGGTCGAACGCAACTCGATTAATACTTGCACTAAGTCGTAACATAAGGATTGTCACAGGACTGCTGACCGGTCACGGACATCTCAACAAGCACCTTAACACTATTGGCCTTAGTGAAACTAGAAGGTGCAGGTTTTGCGGACACGATGACGAGGACTCCATTCACATCCTCTGTTGCTGTACCTGCCTCATGGTCAAGAGACACAAACATCTGGGTGCAGCATTTCTCCTGCCCCAGGATATTAGAGAGTTTCCCCTGGAACGGATGTTGGTCTATGCGCATAGCACGAGTCTCTTCCAATAGCTCTCGACTAGCGGTAGGCACAATGGGTCGAAAGACCTGAGTGCTGCGGGTAATCGCGCCACCTTCCAACAACAACAACAACAACAACAACAACAAGCACAAACGGTACTTAACGTTTTCCGTGAGAGCAGGTTAAAGTTTTTAGTTCTCGCGTTTGATGTACTTGTTATAGACGTCTTTGAAGTAACTAGTTGGTGGTATTGGTAGTTCTTGCCAATATTGGAAGATTTTCGACTCATGTCAAGAGACTGTTTTTGCTGCCCATAGAGTAAGCACATTTTGACCATTTTTTTGAGTTATAACGCTAGGAGCCAACATCTTAGATATTATCGCCCTCTGTAGTTTCCAGTTGGTCGGTTGTCAAGGCAGTTTCGGGGTATTCAAGGTGAATAATTTCAAATCAGTATTGTTGTTTCGTAAGATATTCCGCTGTTAAGTAACTAAGTTATTAAATAATCTCTAAATCCAATTTTTTAGTCTCAGGTGTTGGAGACTAGCACTCCATATAAATATAAAATAGGTAAGTTTACGATAACTGTCGTCATATCGGAAGTGGAATTCGGATCAAAAAGCAAATGACAACATACTAAAATTTCAAAATCCTACTTCTACAAGTAATAAATCTGGGGCGTTTCTTTATATTACTATCATCATGTGTACCCGATATTAGAATACGTTTTGTAAAACAGTGTAAAATTGTAATGCAGTACCGAATGTAGTACTGATTTAGTATATTACAATTCTATTTTTTATTGTACTAAGCTGTTGAATTTGAAATAGTATTTAAAACACAGAAGACATCCTTATTTTTTTTTAAATTCCTTGGAGTAAATTTTTTTAGTAAAATTATTCTGTGTAATACAACTCATAATTAATTATTAGTTTTATATTTTCTTCTCAAATGTAACACTCTGTATTTAACTGACAGTAGAGCATTTTTAGTGTAATGTGTTTTAAACTGGACAATACGTGTTTTTATAATCTTAGGTAGAATATTTTTTCATTTTATTCTATGCATTGATTCTACATTTCATCTATTTATGCATCTTCAGCTATATAATATACCATAATATTTGCATTCACGAAAATAGTTAACAGGTAATTTAATAGTGCTAATTTTATTTAATAATAATAATAATAATAATCTTTATTTCCAAATTAAATAAACGGTACAAACATGGATTACAATAAACGTAGTTATATATAATTTGGAAATCCCAAGGGGAAGTTCACAGCTAAATGTGTTCTGGCAGTTAACCCTTGAATAAATAATAATAACAACATAAAAGTAAGTATACAGTGTTATTCAGAACTTATCCATAATAAACTTTGGGGATGTTCAACATACATGTAGAAATGTGGTAGTGCAAAAAAAAATTTTTTTGGCGGCTTCTGAAAACTATTTAAAAATTTTTCATTGCACGCCGCTGGATACTGGTCCACTGTAATGGAGTGACCTTGGGACTGACAATGCAAACTGGCTAGCACGAAAAAAACTTCGGAAGTTCTGACAGCATACCGACACCCGGCGCAAAAAAGATTTGCAGCGTTTTTACTTTAAAATAATCTTAAAGATAGATAGATGTGACCAAAGTGACGTGTCTTTAAAATGAATAAAATGTTGTTACACTAATTTTGAAGAATTGCGCTACTTGATTACTAGGTATTAGAAACATGAAATTTATAAAAAATTTGCACATACCTTGTTACAAAAGCTGTTCGAAATAATATTCCTCGACTTGTACACACTTTTATTGGGCACGCCTTATCCAATTTTGCCGCACTAAACCGAATGTTCCTCCTGGTTGCTAATCTTGTAAATGCAAATTATTAAGTAAATTAGGGATTTTCAGCATTTTGCTGCAACAACCACTCACAAAACCTAACTCGTAATTGATAATCCACTGGTAACAGTCCATTAACTCAGCATTACTGTACACATGAGCCATTTTGAAAATTTTACAGTTTAACACTCCTACGATAAATAAAACACCGGCACTGAGAGAAGACACAGATAGACTGATGACTGAATAGACAATAGAGATATTATCCCCTCTCCAACTCTATTCGCTTTAACCAATCGTTCGAGGTACAAAAACGTGTTTACTTTTTTTACCACATTCTTAGGAATGTGGTAGGTATATCAGATGTTGAAGTACAGTTGCCCATCTACGTAGTCCTTTATAATGGTATAACTTTCAACATTGTTTACGGGAAATAATAAAAGCTACACTATTTCTATAAAGAGAGGAAAACTGCCTTCATGTATTCTTTACATTTTATAAATTAAATGACTCCAATGAGTGGAACCTCGTTATAGAATTTGTAAATGCAATATCTAAAACCTCGCTCATAAAATGAAGTTTTATGTACAGGAGGGCTGAGTAATCCTTTCAATTTAACATTGATGTTATGGACATCACTTCGGAATGTTATTCGCCACCTTACTTATATAATAATATAAGGAAGGTGGCGTCTTTTTAACATTATACCCATATTGCATACCGATAGATATTGACTCTTCAAATTTATTAGTAAAATATTTAGAATTCGTATGTGGAGGCCTATAACAAACACCAAAAATAAAATTATTCTTATTAAGAGAAGTAGATATCCACAATTGCTCAATATCATCATTAGTGAATATAACTTTATTTAGATATGAAGCCTTGAGATAAAAAGCCACTCCTCCGCCCCTGGTACACCTATCTTTACGAATTAGTGAGTGTGAGTACCCATCAATACGTAACAGTTCACTAGAAATAGATAAGTTTAGCCAAGTCTCACTCATTGCAAAGAAATCATGTTTATTTTTTAATATAAAGTTTTTTACGGAAATGAACTTAGGCAGTAAAGAGCATGTGCAGGATTATAAACAGAATTTACCATTTAAAAGATTACCCGAAGTAAAGTACAAGGAATATTTCCTATGAACTACAAAGAATAATACAATCCCAATAGTACAAAAACTAAATAAAATGAGGCAATCTTATCAACAGTAAAAAATCTAGCAAAAAAATGTGTCAGTGAAACAGAAGTAATATACAGGGTGCACCATTTAAGTTGGCAAACTTGAATATCTTGAAAATGAGACATTTGAGAGAAAAATGTTTCAGATAAAAGTATCATCGTTTTACAAGCGGGATTTAATGGTTATATGTTAGGTTTGTTTGGTTTAGAGTTTCAAGGTTATTTGAAGGATAACTTTGATTTTTTAAGTAGGAACCCCTATTTTTTTTAATGATTCGTATTCTTCGTAAAAAACCTAACAACTTTTGTTCTGTGGCATTATGTGTTTAACCTCAGCGTTTACGAGTAATTACGCATTTAATGTAGACGTACAGAACACTTCTGAAAAATGAAGAAATATTTGACTGGATACTAAAGGTAAGTTGAACCCCCCCCGGAAAACCCCTGGAAAACTAATGTTATTTATGAGAGTAACAGAATTTTTATTGCGTACCTACTAAGTTATTGAAAAAAGGAAGTATCATTTATTTGCGAGTTATTCCATTCGGAAATTAAAAGTTAATCAATTTAACAGATGTTCAAAGTGATGGCCTTCGACTGCAATACATCGTTCAATGCGTACTGCAAAATTGTCCACCGTCCTTACTAACATGCCTCTGTCAATGTCGCGGCAAGCATTTCTAATGCGTTCTTGCATATTTTCCGGTGTGGTTGGTACATCTTGGTAAACTTGTTGTTTAAGATATCCCCACAAAAGAAAGTCTAAGGAAGTCAAATCAGGGGATCGGGCGGGCCAATGTACTGGACCACCTCGTCCAATCCATCGCCCAGGATAATCCCGGTCCAATATTGCACGTGATAATGTGGTGGACAACCATCGTGCTGGTACCACATGTTCCTCCTGTTTTTTCTTCAAGAAGCTGTGGTAATTGATGGTCCAAAAACTCAGTGTACATTGCCCCCGTCAAAATACCATCAATAAAGACAGGCCCTATTAATTTATCGCCAACTATCCCACACCAAACATTTACCGTCCATCGTCTCTGCATTTGTACTTCACGCAACCATCTTGGATTTTCTGAAGACCAATAATGCATGTTTGCCTGTTCACTTCTCCATAACTCGTAAAATTTGACTCATCAGAAAATAGTACTGTGTGAAAAAAAGTTTCCATCAGCTTGTAATTGTGCATGTGCCCATTGACAAAATGTGACTCGATTGTGAAAGTTATCTCCATGAAGTTCCTGATGGAGAGATACGTGGTAGGGATGAAATTTATGACGTTTCAGTATTCTAAGAATGCTTGTTTGTGAGATGCCAAGATCATGAGAAATTGCACGAGAACTTGTGTGTGGAGTCATATTGACCGTAGCTAATACTGCTATTTCATTTTCTTCTCCAGTTACTGTTCGTCGACGTTGTCTTTTCTTTGGTTGAATACTGCCATCTTCAGAAAACTGATGCACAACACGATAAAATGATCTACTGGATGGATGTCTTCTATGGGGAAAACGCTGTGCATACAATTTGCGCGCGTTCTCAATGTTGCGACCGGCTTCTCCATAAATGAAAATCATTTCAATTTTTTCTTCGACTGTTAAAGTTTCCATCGGTAACATACTCATTAACATACAACGCTTTATTAGTAACACACAGCTAAATAGTAACTTCGTGAAATTTGAATTGATGCGATCTCACGTGTAGCTCGGACTCAACTTAACTCTTTAAGTCTTCAAATTACAAATTTGCTTTATATTGAGTCTAGATCAGCAACAAACATACGGTAAAAAATTCGCTCGTGGCCAACATACTTCTTTTTGGTCTAATAAAGACTTACAAGTTTGTAGTGATAGTAAATTTTTTGTAGCCTCTTCCCACTTTTTGTAATATCTGATGAATCAGTAGCCAAACTTATAGCCAACGGTAGTGTTCATTGCAGGGGTAATGGCTACTTTTACATTTTATTGTTACTGCTACGTTCAATGCTTAATTACTCGTAAACATTGAAAGTAAACTCGAAAAATCAAAAAACAAAAGTTGTTAAGTTTTCTACGAAGAATACGAATCATTAAAAAAAATAGGGGTTCCTATTTAAAAAATCAAACTTACCCTTCAAATAACCTTGAAACTCTAAACCAAACGAACCAAATATATAACCATTAAACCCCGCTTGTAAAATGATGATACTTTTGTCTGAAAGATTTTTCTCTCAAATTTTTCATTTTCAAGATATGCAAGTTTGCCAACTTAAATGGTGCACCCTGTATATTCCAATGTACCAATGTATAAGTATTACAGGTGGGTCCCTAGCCACAAATTGAAATGAAACTATAATTACATGACCCCATCCAAATCCATCATGGATTAAAATTTTACAATTTATTATCTATTTTACATAATATTTTACCCCCAGAAGACCATACGCATTTTGGACCAAACTTCTCACAATCTTTTCTATAGACAGCAAGCCTCCCACTAGTTAAGTCTTCTTTGATTACCATTTTACTACCCCTTAATTACTTTTACTTTTGAAAACTTTTTGTTTAATTTGATTTCTACAAAACCTCACCATAATAGGTTTAGTTTTACCCTCTTTATTTTTATGTCTGTAACAAAAATCTATATCATTCTCATTAATCTCAATATTGAGGTTCTGCTGCATAAGGTGTGTAATCTTTATATTAAGATTTTCATCTTTTTGATCATCACTAGTCTTGGAAATATTTATTATTTTAGACTCAAGTTGGTCAACCTTCTCGTAAAATACCTTGGTGATAGGCTCAATACTTACAGTTATGGCCTGAGAAATTCTGTCCATTAATTTAGATATAAAATTTTCAGAAGCCAATATCTTCTCTATAACTCGCTGAATCAAATTTTCATCTTCAAGACATTTACCACCTCTAGTTTTAGGGGCGTCTACCATTATATATTATTATTGATAAATATATTAGTGGGAATCACACAAAACCTGACTACTCCACTTGACGATATATGTATAGACTCAATTTAATAAGTAGTTTTTTATTAGTCTTATTAGATGATGCCAGGCTTCTATAGTGGTGATTTTATAACTTGAATGTTTGTTGTGTGTGATTAATAATTTTACTCGGGTTATTTATATAGATTTTTTAAAATATCCATTAAATAATGCGAAGAGCGGTATTTTTAGAATATGTATTTAAAAAAGATTGTCTGAAATCCTTGATATATAGATATTCACATATGCACAATCCACGATGACCCATATTAAAATAGAGGTCCATAAGGTTAATGACAAATAAATACAGGCAGGGAGAGATAAAACGGCAGATGAATAGTGAGATTCATGGGCTTTCAATTTGATTTTAATATTGTTAAAACATAACTCCTAATGAATACACTAAGATATATTACCTATAAATATAACGACTTTTTATTAGGCCATTTTTCATTTTTATGTGTCATTGATGTACATTATTACGAATACGATAATGGCAAAAATTGTTAATTTCGCAACACTATTACTTTTAATTTTTTATAATATATACTTATCACGTGTTCATGTTAAATGAAAAATATTCGACACTCATTTTGAGTCCTTTTATTATTTTATATTTCGTTCGATATTGTCTTAGTAGACATTAATTCGCTTTGTTTGCATTAACATGGTAACATTTCATTTCACTATAAAGCACTATAGAGCGCCAGCAAATGGAGCACATACCGTTAACCTAGCTTTAACCAAGGAGTTCAATACTGAAATCTTTGAAGACTGTCCTTATCACTATTTAATACGGCACGCCAATAAACATCGTCGTATGTAGTAGCATACGACGATGTTGTTTAACTAAATGTATGACAGTCTTAATTTTACTTCAGTGCTAAGAATATCTTTATGAAGATAAAGAATCTTGAATCTACAATATTTTGGATTATATTAGATACATGTCTCTGAAACATAAGATCAGTATCAAGATAGATCCCCAAATTTTTGCAACATAGAGGAATTATAATCTTACCATTAAATATTATACTCAGGCCAGGGTTATTGACAATAACGTATGAACACCGTAAATAAGTAGCTCAGTTTTCTTTTCAGTTAGAATATGATCGTGAGTATTTGATACAGTGGAGATAATATTTAAATTCATATTGATATGATATTTTGCTGACTGAAAATCCGAAGTAGTGAAATTTTAAAAAATTTGATAATCGTCATCCCACTGATGAGGCACGGAATACTATAAAAAGATAGAAACGCAGCAGTATAGACAGAAAATAACAAAGGACCCAGTATGCTGTCTTGTATACCTCTGTAAACATCAATTTCATTTGAAATTACGTTTAAATTAATCTTTTGTCGTTTATTAGAAAGATAAAGCTGACGTAGTTTTCCACATAACACCAAAACACTATATTGCACTCGACACGCGGTTGGCGAAACGCGTGTCGAGTGCAGTATAGCGTTTTGGTGTTATATGGAAAACTACGTCAGTGCTATCTTCACACCAAAGGTTCCAATCCCTTTCAATATTAGAAAGATAGCAAATATATGAAGTTACAATTCACCAACACTAAAATATTTCAGTTTTAAACATAAAGTGGAAGTTACTAATGTGTCAAATGCTTTGGCTATGTGTAACTTTACATGAATACTCATCTCAGGGAGTAGTAACGTCATCAAATTTAAATCTATTCCATCACAACCTTTGGCACGTGTCTTAATTCTGCTAAAAATATAAGTAACGTCGCCGACAGTTACGTTCGCAAATTGTAAATTTTCTATATCTTCAAAGCGTTTTTTTTCCGATTTATATCTACCTTTACCATGTTTCTAAAAACTTTACAAGTTTCCCATTATTCTCCGTCATATCCGTTTTTAATCATTTATATTAACGTAATCTATAGCGTATTGTGTTTAATTAGAAGTTTAATTGGTTGAATAGACTATTACATACCAGATGAAACTGATACTGTTCAGTCACACCCAGTTATTATTCGCAAGAAAAGAAGTACTTAGTATAACCTCGCAATTAGGAAGGACAGTGACCAACATGTGTTTCTAATTTTTTAACCATTATCAAGACGGTACAAACAAGGTCATATGATTGAATAACCTGTAGAAATCGAAGAAACTAAAGAATCACCCTATACCATGCCAGGATATAATCCCACATTTGTGGCTACAGTCATTAGGCTTTTCTTTTAGGAACAACCAACAGAGAGCTTGATATAGTTTGAGAATAACTAACATGATTATTGATGCAAAACCAGTCATATGTATATTTGAAGGAGATGCCGAAAACAACTACTCCACGGGCAGTATGCCTCCACTGGCGTTGCATTACATCGGCATCTCCATAGGAGTCGCCACATCGTTCATCGAGATCTTCTACCAGACACTGACCGGTTTCGCGCTTATTTTGCGCTCATCAGAGTGCCATAGGTAGTGGACTAGATGAACGATGTTGCGACTATATATATATATATATATATTATATACTAATTGAAACTTTTCCAAACATAGTTGCTATCTTCGTATAAAGATGATGCAAGTATACAATAGTTCTGATTTAAAATTTTTTGAGGCCTTCCTCAAGGATCAAATCTCGGATAATTGTTTTTAATATTAATCAATAACATTTCGTGTGTTATTGATCACAACTTTATTTTATTTGCTGATGACTTAAAAATGTATCATCAAAATTAACTTCGATTGTAACCACAATTTTTTGAAAACAATCAGTTTAGGAACTCTTAATATAAATGTGGAATATTTGCTTTATATGTATATACAAACTGCTAATAGACAATTGTCGATTCCCCTCTTACATACACCTTATTTTCTAATTCTTCCGTAGAATAATTCGTTTCACATAAATTTCACAGATTAGCTTCAGCTGAACACGAAAAAGTGACAGATTGTCACTTGACAGACGCTGACTTATGTATATTTAACAAAGAAACTGGCAAATAGCGCACTAGTATACCTTTAATATTATTTATTGGCTTATTTAACTGTTTACATCTTTATTTATATAGGAATTAAGCGAAAAAGTTAACTAAGAGATGAATTATTAATGAAATTATCAAATCTTATGGTTAACTAAAGTTTAGAAAACGTAAGAAACTTTATTGAACCATAATATTTGATAATTTCATTAATAATTTATCTCTTAGTTAACTTTTTGGCTTAATTGCCATATAAAGAAAAATGTAAACATGTCTTTTTTGTCCTGCAGAACCTTAGTAAATTTTTACACATAATTTAAAAGATCCTGACTCAAAAATAGAGGTCAGTAGTTGTTAGAAGCATAACCTGAAAATTTCTATCCACCATAATAAATTACACCCAGTAAAGCTTAGCAGTGATTATCTAATATATATATGTATATATATATATATATATATATATATATATATATATATATATATATATATATATATATATATATATAATATTAATCTTAAATATTTGATATTGATAAGATATTTGGAAATAACTGGTATATTTTGATATAACCCATACAGTAAGTTAATTATAAAATATATCAACTAAAACTTTTAGATCGAAATATTTCAAAATGAAATTTTCTGTAGTATATGAATTTCACTTTTTTCATGAAATCACATGGTTTTTTGGATTAAATAGAAAAATATCTTTAAAGAATTCGACGACCCATTAGCTTTTCAACTAGGTATTCGATATTGGATTAAATACTTCAGAAACCAGGGACGGCTCTAAACGCATATGAAATATATGACGCACGTGGCTTTAAATTATCTCTCTATCGATTTCTGCTGATGGTTTCTCAAAATACACACCAAAAAATACAGTAGGTAGTTATTTTCCATGGGCTAGCTTTGTGTAGTCATGGATCTAGGTAACACAGAACATACAGAGTCCAAAGAAAAATTAGCAAAACTCTATTTTGATCTGTGGTTTGAGGACCCTTATTCATTCTTAAAAATTATTCCAGACTTATACACTTATAAGTCACAAATACACTTATTGGAAAACTCAAAGTACTTAATTGATATGCAACTCAATTTGATCTATCCAAAAATACCTTCTAGCTATTAGAATCTCCTTAATTTCGCCAGTTATAATAGCCAGTGCCTAATCGAGTATCTCCAAACTCAATATAAGAATAAGATGACATCTTTATATCAGTTATACCTTGTAGGGTGGATAATGGTCCCTACTGCGAGACGTTTGTGAACAGATGAGATACCCTGGAATTATAAAAACATTTGCCGGACCATTTCCGTGAAATTGAATTGATAATACTTTTTTTTTACAGAAATATTTTTGTATTAAATTTGTTTATGCGGAGATTTAAGTTTCGTTACCGTTTACTATTAAGTAATAGCTTTGTTTAAAATAGCCTCTCTGTAAGGCGTGAAGGCTGTGCTGAAATTATGTAACAGCCTTTGGAGTTGTTGTTCAACAGGTTCTACCCTGCCACCACACTTTAATTTAGAAAGCTGTTAAAATTGTTATTAACGCCCTAGGCCTTCTAGTACTACAACTCACTTGTCTAATGTACCGGACCCCGCTGTGTTGAATATGTTTGAAAAATAATTGATTTATTTATATTTATATATTTTTAATATGACTGTAGTATTATGTTTATTTTTGAGAGATATTAACACTTTCTTTAACAAACCATAATTTGACATATGCCAATGACTTATGCAGTAGTGCTGTGTTGTATAAAAGTTAATAACAATATCAAACGTATAAATAACAAGAAAAATATTAAGAACTATTTTAAGATAAAGGAGGGTGCAAGTAATACCACAGTGTACATGTTTATATAAAAATTCTATGAACTGAAAATGGTAAACAGCGCTTTCCGTCTGAAGTGTTCTTAACTCAGGCGTGTGTATATCTATCTACTTCCAGCTTGAACACGGCTACGCCACTCTGTACCGAATGAGACTCAGGTGCCGGTCCCGTTTCACGGCGGAATATCCACACCGCACCAGTTCCCGCGCCCACAGTCAATGCAGTGACACGGCGTAGGGTGATTGATCACCTCTATTTAGCTAAATCCTATTGCCATATCAGCCTGAATCTCATTATTATGTCAAGCCAAGATGCTACTTGAGTTAATGCATGAACAATAGGCATCCTGGCTTGCTCGCCTGTTGCTATAATTTATTAATAGCCCAATAAAAGTACACTTTGGCAGCTGGTCGTGCCCTATCGAACACCCGCGGCCCAGGGTAGCGGCTAGCCCCATTTTATAAGTATATTTCAACTGGATCGCCTTCTTCTTTCCTTATTGTGAGCAAAACAACATTTAACGAATTATAAAATTGCTGTGAATAATGACTGCTAAAACTGTCACAAACGAATTGCCACTGCTGTTGCCTACTTTAAATTGGCTTTGTTTAAGAAGGCGACATTATTTCGTAAATGTTCGAGACCTCTCAGGTCTCGAAATAAGGAATCTTTAGGGTGCATTAGGGTGCATTACATTTAGTGCGTTATTAATATTAAATATTCAACGTTTTCCTCTCATATTGTATAGAGAGGAAAACGTCTTAGAAATAAGTTACATTTAATCCAAATTGTAACTTAAATAGGCGAAAAACTACTGTAGAAGTAAACTTATTCCTTTCTGCCAACATTAAAAACTAGAAGGAAAACATTTTTTTGCCTTCGGTGTCCTTATACAGTACTATAAAGGTACAGTTACTAGATCTTGCGAATATAAATGATCTAGTAAAGGATTTTATTTGTATAACAATAATTAAGACTTGCACCAATTTTAAAATCAGTAGGTACGTTTTAAATCACGTCCAAAATAAGTAATAACAGTTTTATTACAGTTATCTTATTGAATGAACAGCTTATTTACTAACCAACTGTTATTTTTGAACTGTATTACAATAGACTGGAGAAGAATTATCAGTTATTCTACACGGTCTTTCCATACATGTAGCTACTGGCAATGAAATTCTTGCATCTTACGTATACACAACGATTTTGTTGGTAGAAAGATGACCTATTTATCTATGCGCTTGGCTAAAAATACTACCCCATCGCGGTAAGCCGATTTCAACTGAGTGGGTTGCAAATCTGTGACAAAGTCTAAGTTTGCCCCATCGAACTTTGTAAATAACTAGAGTGCATAAGCATATGTGAATCCTTTGTCTTATATTGTAGTAAGTACAAAGAAAATGACACCAATATGGCCAACTGAGATGTGTTTGCCAAAACAAATAGGTTTTAGTCGGCCATATTTGTGCTATGCTATTATACTTTTATCATGTTTGGGTTTCTTATGAATAGCTGGTGCACTGGTGCAGTTTTCGTTGGTTCAATTTCGGAACGAAGTCCAAACGAATATATGAACATAGAAATGCCAAGCCACCAAGGTGTCAACCACCTTGTCTTTATTGCCTGCTTCGGAGACCAGGATCTGTCTAAAGCAATGGATCATATTGTTGATATCCATACCGAGCGCATGCGTGCATTAAGCGGAGAGATAAGTTTAGGTTCCTTCCTCCAAAGATATATACAGTGTGAGTCAATAAGAACGAATTCTTTAGTAACTCCTTAAATAAAGGAGATAAGGCAAAATGTTGAAAAGGGGAGTTATTCTATCTATTTTTTCTGTAATCTAATATTATTTTAAGATATACAGGGTGCACCATTGAGCGGTTAAAGCACCCAACATTAGTTTTTTATATGGAACACCCTATATTTTATAAGAGATTTTGATTAAGCTTAAAATTCCCTATACATTAGTGCCCCGCTTGCTGGTCTTGTATGCAGGGTTGCCAAGTTATTTCGGTTTTTCAAAAAATTTGGGGAATAACATGACCTTGTAAAAAAATCATAGTAGCCTTGTTTCTGATAATTAAACGTTGAGATTCGGTATTTAGATAATCAAACCCTTATACTATAAGCCGATATCATCGTAAAATTATTTGCTTGTACAGGGTGTTTTTTTCTAAGCAACTGAAGTGGTCTGAATATATTGTGTAAAAACTAGTTTTTCTTTTATGGAACCCCCTGTATATAATAACACCAGACAAAGGAGTATTAAATAAGCTCTCATATGATATATATAGTTTGCTATATCTAACTCTAATAGTTTTCAAGATATTCAAATTTATACAAATATGGCAGTAACTTCTTTGTCATTTAATTATTTATTTACTTATTTAATTAAGTATTTCAAGAAAAAAACACATTTTCTAACATTTTTCTTGTTTTGTTCAAAACTGTACTTAGTTTTTTTAACTTTTCTTAATGTCATGAACTATCTTTTATATCCCTTAAACAGCCACCGGTATTTCCGTAATTTCAAAAATACATCCGTTAAAAAAATTTATAGGGACCTGATAAACATTGAAAAATATATTTTTTAAATAAATTAAAGAAACCAAATACTAACAAAAAATAATGAGGGATGAAACAACATTCCGCAGATTATGGTTTCAGCAAGATGGAGCACCTCCTGACTATGCTGCTGCAGTGAGACATTATCTGATCAGGTGTATCCACGCAAATGGATTGGACGCGGTGGTCCAGTCACGTGGCTAGCAAGATCGCCAGATCTTAATAAATTGGATTTTTTCTTTAGGGTTTTACAAAAGATATGGTCTATCAGACTCCACCCACAACACCTCAAGATATGAGAGAAAGAATAAGAAACTTGTTTGCACATGTAAACAGGCAAATGCTCACAAACGTTGAAGACTACTTTGTAACACGTGTTACACAATGCATTGCTCAAGGTGGCGGACATTTCCAGCAGTACTTATAATGTTGTATTAGAAATTGATGTATTTAGTTTGTGGACGTTTAAAATTATGTTGTTTCATCCCTCATTATTTTTTGCTAGTATTTGGTTTCTTTAATTTATTTAAAAAATATATTTTTCAATGTTTATAAGGTTCCTATAAATTTTTTTAACAGATGTGTTTTTGAAATTACGGAAATACCGGTGGCTGTTTAAGAGATATAAACGATAGTTCATGGCAGTAAGAAAAGTTAAAAAAACTAAGTACAGTTTTAAAAAAAACAAGAAAAATGTTAGAAAATGTGTTTTTTTCTTGAAATACTTAATTAAATAAGCAAATAAATAATTAAATGACAAAGAATTCACTGCCATATTTGTATAAATTTAAATATCTTAAAAACTATTAGAGTTAGATACAGCAAACTGTAACGGTTCAATTTTTGTTGTTCGATATTTTGTATCAATTGAATGAATTGATGAATTTTGCAAATTAGATTCCCGTACTGCAAATCTCTACAACCAGTAATACACCTGTCAATGTGATACATTTAATTTTCTTATAATTTTGTTTTATGGTAGTGTTATAAAAGATAAAAGAAATATACCAAAGATTGTCATTTTATCGAGAAAATAAATAGAAAATATTAATATTAATCCGTTTTAATTAACACAAGTAATCTTGTGTATTCTTATTGAGGTTAGCTCTGTTTACTTATTTTCGTGAATAGGTACCGCCTTTTCAATTTAGGGAATTTTAGAATGTCTTTAGCTCCTTCCTTCTAACGTTGAACCAAGCATGCCATAGGCGCGCATTTTACATTTTATTCGGCAGTTTACTTATAAATTGCGTATCAATATTTTACAACACATTTAGATATGACGAATAACTTCATTAAATATATCATTAATAGTTCTTAAGTTATTAGTCGATTTTAACTATCAGATTTCTGATATTGTAAATTATTATTTCAGTTTTCTTCACGTTGTTCGGCCTATGTCCGTTGCTTTCAATAAACTTATATTCTAGTATTTTCTAGTAATTTTATATTTCTAGTGGTTGACTTGTTTCAAATTTCGTGGACAGTTTTTTAAAATAGATTTTTGGGGTATTAGGAAAAAGAGGTCTTCTGCTAGTGTGTTTCGAGGAAAGGTATTGCTGTGAGAGTGGAAATAAATTTGTATTCATCCTTCGGGGATTTATCCATTTTCACTCAAGGTTTTGGGATTTTCATAGTTTTGTTAGGAAGAGTATTTCCTGAGTTGTATTTTTTTGAAAATCCATCGATTAAGGGATTTAAACCAACCTCGGACCACGTGGGCGAAGCTATACTAAAAAGGCCTAAACAACCAACATTTCAACTCCTAGGCTATATTAACACCCTCGGAAAGAGGTAAAATTCAGGTATTCTTACATTCTTATTACAATTTTACATATTCCATTGTAATTTTAGGGTGTTTTGTCCTCGCTAGTAACTTGGCGAGATCCTACATAATTTTTGCTGCACTTCAAGTTCATTCTGTTTAGAAATTATCCTACAAGAAGCTGATGCTAATTTCTGCGAACAATTTCTGGATCAAGGCTATTTTGATTGTTAAAATTACCTCTCTACATTAACAAGGACGCCGCAGAACCAGTCACCCTGTTACATAATTCCTGGAGATTCTGACAGTCGGTTTGTACAAAAAAAAAAGGAAGAGAATAGGACAAACTTTCCAAAGGTCAGATACTCTGTCAAATTTTAGTTTAAAAATTATTTTGAGTCGCCTTCATTTATATAATATTTGGTTCTTAATAGAAATCCTCAACTCTACCTACCTAATTATAATATTCATAGTATCACTGTTCACCGTTTTGGTAATCCTTTATTTCTAATTAAGAACATTATTAATTTAAAATTTAATTCTGCCGAGATTACCAATTGATCATAAGTGTTAATTACATTTTTTTTATGTTAACAATTTATTAATGCTGTTTATATCTTTTTTTTTTGAGTATACGCTCATATTAGGCTGCAATTTTGTATAATTCTAAATTTATAGATAAGCATTGTGAACCCATGATATAGCTATATTTGCGGTAAAAAAAATAGAACATGTTCATATTTCTCTTAATCCTATTGAAATTTTATAAGTATACAGCAGCAGTGTGAATATTATACATTTATAGTTTCCAAGATACTTTCGGCTTGCTCAATATAACCTTTATGTAGGTATTCTTCTTTACTGTACTCTTTCATTTTCCTTGTTTACCTTTTGTTTTATTATTTTAAAATTTTATGCCACACATTAGTGACCCTGATTACTTTTGCTAGCCGGAAAATTAGCGCGATATTAATAAAAGTAGCATAATTCTATCTTCAAACACCCAACTATTATTGCGCGATTAATATTAAATTGTGAAGCGTGGCAAAACCATATAGGTATCATTGGAGAGCTTATTTAATACTCTTTTGTTTCGTGTTATTATATACAGGGGGTTACATAAAAAGAAAACGAGTTTTTACACAATATATTCAGACCAATTCAGTTGCTTAGAAAAAACACCCTGTACAAGCAAATAATTTTACGATGATATCGGCTTATAGTATAAGGGTTTGATTATCTAAATACAGAATCTCAACCTGTAATTATCAGAAACATGGCTACTATGATTTTTTTACAAGGTTATGTTTTTCCCCCAATTTTTAGAGAAACCGAAATAACTTGGCAATCCCGCATACAAGACCAGCAAGCGGGGCACCAATGTATAGGGAATTTTAAGCTTAATCAAAATATCTTATAAAATACAGGGTGTTCCATATAAAAAACAAATGTTGCATGCTGTAACCGCTCAACGGTGCACCCTGTATATCTCAAAATAATTTTGGATTATAGAAAGAACGAGATAGAATAAGTCTCCTTTTCAACATTTTGCTCCGCTCTCCTCATCTCCTTTATTTAAGGAGCTACTTACTAAAGAATTCGTTCTTACTGACTCACGCTGTATGTTAAGGTCATCTATATACTGCCGTCCTTACAAGAAAGTCGTAAGTGCAATTTTTGGCAAAATGAGGTTTTTGGTTTTTTACTAAGCCTGGGGTGTCTAATATCGAATAAAATAGGAATTTTATCGAAATTCGTATTTTAAATATAAAAAAAATATGTTTAAAAAATTGTCGTATTGTACATTCTAAGAGTAATTATGCATAATACATAACATAATCAACGCATGTTCCCTGTTTTACCGTATGTACAACATTTTGATATAAAAAACAAAATATAAACAACGTAAGTATGCACTTGCGTTGGGCGGTAGCAATTTGGCATTATTTATCTCGACGAGACGAGAGCACCCCGTAACTATAAAATACGCTTATAATACTTAAAAGCGATTAAAAACATGTTGCTTTAAGTACGATTTTATTTCCGGTATTCTAGTTTTATTTTGAATACAGTGTGTTCAGGTGGAAACTAGTAATGTATAGAAAATAAGGTATTTAGTTTAAAAATACAAAATTTTATAGCCATACTTACGTTTTTTATTCCTAGTATAATACAAGAATTACTTTAATCAAAATAACGTAAGTGCACCTGTTTTATTAGAAAACGATTTTATTTACAAAGTTTACCTATTTACTACGTTTAACCTACGGTATAATATCGAAGTTAAAGCTCTAGAAAAATATTATCCCGCTTTATGTAAAAGAAATAAAGTTATTGTAATTCTTTTATGTCCATTTCTTTAAACGCCATTTTCTCATAACTAAGCTAAATGCACTTACGACCTTCTTGTTAAGGACGGCAGTATAATACAAGTTGGATGCGTCACAAATCTAATAATGTACAAGGATTGCCGCCATTAAAGAAAACAAGATTAAATTAGAGAGCGCTTTTTCTGAGCACCCTATATAATTGAAAAAATATGTTTTATCAAGCTATGTAACAAGCCGTGAAACTTTCCTATTTCAAAAGTTTTCCTTATTCCAAGCGTTCCAAGTGTGTATTCCAAGGGTATTATTCTTATATAGTTAGGCACATAATGTACTGTTTTTTTAATTCCAAAAGCCGTGAAATACAAATGGCAGTTATTGATGCAGCAACAATTTCCCCTGTTGATATTTATCAAAACGTTATGATAAAAATGTGATGCCATGTTATATGCTGTATATATACTTTATTCTATTATTGTACCTATTTACATTTTTTAAAAATGTTAATTACGTTAATAATGTTAATTTCGCGTAATATTTTTTGTCTCGCCTTATAGTAAGTGTTTCCTAGGTTAAGTTTGAGGGAGGGTCTGTGTATTCTGTATTCCCTGGTTTCGGTTTTTTCTTTTCGAATATATTCTATTCTGTTGTGACGGTCCCTGCTCAGGGCGACAATTTGTGACGCTCTTAATTCGGTTTCGGATTTATCCTCGGGTTTTTGCCTTCGGGCGCCACGCATCCATAGGTTTCACGTGGTGAATGGTCCACGCGGACTCTACTCGCTTATGAGTAGAGGCTGGGTAGCTACAGTAAAGAAGGTGTACACGTACACTTGCCAGAGGGTCAAATGTTTCTCAAATCTAGGTAATAACAGTCGGTTTCGGAAGTTACTACAAGATTTATTAAAATAAAATTAAATAGGCAAGCAGCCACATAATAGGCAGTCAGCAAAGTAATCAATTATCAAAAATAGAAAATCAGCAAAATAAACAAACGGTAATAAGCAACAATATTACATATAATATGTGAAATCTATTAAACCCAGGTTATTAGCAGTAGTGCATTTTATTCAAGCATTAAAGCGGAGTAAAGTTTCAATCACAGTTTAAGAGAAGAAGCGGTGCAAATATTAAACAAGTTATTTTACAATAAATCAGACGACTTTGTAGGGATTCAGAACAAAGGAACGCGTTGTAGAAGTCTTCCCGAGGGTCGAACACACCTACAGGTTATTCATCAACTCTTATATACCGGGTTTGGGACGGGTATAGCTGTAGAAGTCTTTCCTGAGGGTCGAACACGCGCTACAGGTTTATTCATTAGCTTATATAACAGGTTCGGGATAGGTACAGCCATAGAAACCTTTCCTGGGGGTCGAACACCCGCTACATGTTTCGAAGGCCCTAACCACCATTCAGTGCTGGAATGAGGGAAACCTGGAAAACCTCATTAGTTAGGGGGACAAGTCAAACATCAACTGATTTTAATCTCTCACATTAACACCAAGTTGACATTCTTCCCATCCTACGCCATCGCCAGGATGGTTGCCAAGCCATCCCTGCGAATAAGCCTTGATCTACGAGTAAACAATTTAATTAAAAATTATTTGGTGGAATGGGAATTAGAAACGACCTCTGGGTTGAGCGATCGAGACGCTAAGCCCTGAGCCACCGGGTGAAAATATACTATATGAATATACCTATTATAAAAATAAAATTAAACAGAATAGAGCGGACCTAAGCACCGATACTGTATACTAAAATTATATTTTGGTAACGACGTGTATCAATAGGACATTTAAAAAAATAGGACTTAAAAGACGTCGAATTTTATTATTTGAATTTTTCAATAATCAATCTATCAATAATAGGAATAAGAGAAATAAAGAAAAATAAAAACGCACTATATACACTGTATAAGCAGAGACAAGGAATCTCTGATATAAGAGTGTATGATGGTTAATAGTCATGTAACGGCATCCGGTTCTGAATAACAGTATATAAAAATTGTAATAGAAAAAAATAACTTATGACCAGTACTATATACTACAATAAAAATTACCCAAATTGCAGTAACAAAATTCGTAACTGTGCTACACAAAAAAAACTGGTTAGCATAAAGGTGAAAATTTCTAATTCATACATGAGATTTTAAATGCAAAATTAACAATATCAAGAACAATGAAATAGAATTAAATTGAAAAAAAAATTAATGTGAGACGGTCTAGAATACCAGCAAGTAATCAAAAATAAAATTCCTGGATATAATAGATTCTGTAATTAGCAGACAAAATTTATAGTATATCAAAAATAACCATATGGTTATATACAAACGCACTAACCAACCCAGGCTCTTCACAGAGAACAGACCTTTGCATACAGGGTACAATTTTCTTTAATCATATTCAATTTGTTAAGAAAATGAAATGTACTCACCTGTATGCAAAGTGCAGTTCCAATCTCGTGCATCCACCTGAAATATGTCCTAAGACGTTCCACCTGGAATTGGATGGTTTACGAGAAAAGTAGATTCCTGGGAAGATTATCGTCTCAACAACTCTGCAAAAAAATAAAAAATTCGGCAGAATATTTACACCACGTGCAAACTAAATTTATTATCACTTATCTCGTGACAACAACAAAAATATACGATAACATCAATTAATGAGCTTATTACAGATAATACTCTATTATATCAGAACACCGATCACTAACAATAGTGATAATAATTCAAGATTTAAATGAAAGTAAAATTTAAGAACATGTGCTTTCAATAAGCGTAAAATTGTCAACTTGCTTGTACTCTGTTGAAAACCAGACTCCTCGAATTTTTAAAAATGTCTTAATTTCCTGTCTGTTTTGCGTCCCTACCTTTTCATAAAAGTGACCAATCAGAAACACTTTAGAGGTAGACAACACATTACAATGTAGAGAGCATTTTGGGTTGCGGGTATTCAGGGAAAAAATTATACGTATTTTTGAAATTATTTTTAATCGTCCGGAAATATACTGCTCGTCATATACAAAGGAATAAAATGATTAAAATTTTGTTACAAACTTCCTCTTTACATGAGAGAGTGGCTTTAAAAGGACGAAGACGACTGGAAGAACTGTCCTGACCAATGCGGAATCCTGTGACTAAAGATGGAGTTTTTTCAGGAACCATACTTTTTAGTAGTGAATTGACTGTTAGGATATCCTGATCAATTGTATTTTGCGAAGGGAGACCATATATTATTAAATTATTTTCACGCTTAATGCGTTCAGTAACCTCCTCAACAGACGCATGTATATTGCAAGTGTTTAATTGGTTCTCAAGCTCGCTAATCTTATTGCGCAAGACACCATTTTCCTATTTGAGCAGTATAATATCATTAGTGTTGGAACTAGTTTGGGCCTTTAGCACCTCAAAGTTAGTATTACATTTATCTATAGATTTCCCCAATACATTGAGTTGCTCCATAATAGCGGTGAAATGAGAAGTGTTAAGAGGCGCTTCAGCTACTGTCCCAGGGAAAATAGTCAAGTTATCTATCGCGGGTGGCGAAGCAGTGAAGCAGTTGCGGCAAACTCCAGGTACCGACAGCGCAGATTCGGCTGAGGCCGGCTCCGTCTGTTGGAATACAGACAGCTGACATGTATTGTTTCGTTACACACAGAACATCTCACTTCTTCACTCGGTTTAATAGGATAACTGCAGACTTTGCAACGCATTAATAACGACATCTTAAGGTGTTTTACTGAATGAAGCAGAACAAGGAGTAGAAAACTCTACCAATCAGTACTTATTCACTTGTGCAGGAACTGGCTAGGTTGAAAAACAGCTGATTGTCAGTAATAGAACAAAAAATTCGCAGGAATTTAAGACGAACAAAAATGTATATCACTGCGCTAATACCAGAAGTGTGTTTGGCGTCACTTACATGCATTGTTTCAACTGACTGCTGCTAATTTAGCACAAACAAACACTTGAAATAACATATATTTTCAGGAGCGACTAAATCAATATCTGCGATACGCAAACACAACAACAGAACTGCTTTGTAACACCTTACGCTTGATTTTAACTTAACTTGTTGCCGTTATTATAGTAGGAGTATAGAACCAAATTGTGTTTATTTATTCACTAGTTAGATTGAAATCCTGCTCCTTGCGGTCATTTAGTGCTTTTCATCACTTTATATAGCATGGAGCTTTGCATCATGAGTAAGGGACACACACTTTTTAATTTTTTAGTTTTAGAGATAACATCAAAAAAGCTGTATTTGCCTCTGTTTATATTTTTTAAGCTTTATATATTTAATAATATATATTTAAGCAAGTATAAGAAGTAAAGTGGTAGCAATCTTGGAGATATTTTTCATGTTTACGTGAAATACGTGATGTATTTCATTTTAGTTAGCTAGATGTTCTTTTAATAATTATAATACAAACAATGGAATTACTTTTTAATTAACAAATAAATTAATAAATAAATAAACTTGAGTACACTACGCCATCGCATTAAAACGAATAACTGACGCAAAGAAAGATTTACTTATTGCAATATGTCTCGTTTTATAAATAAACGAATATTCTAATATAAGAGGAAATGTGAGCATCTAAAGAAATTGAGTGCTTTTCTACATACACAGTTCGTTCCCTGGATTAGTTCTCCATCCTACATACGTTGTAGGAGTTGTAGTTGCGCCCAATCACTAATTACTTTAAGAAGGGTTAGAATTGTAAATGGATGTCTGAATAATCTTAAGGGCCTTTCGAAAGACTAATCCCACATGCTGTTTGGTTATCCTTGATAATGGTTTGACACGGGCATAGGTACATTATAATATAAAATCCAGTAACAATTTCAAAATTCTTTATAGGTAAAAAAGGTATAATTAATTAAAGTTCCTACTAAAGGACTAAGAAATGTATTATTAATGAAAGTTCTTACTTTCTTTGTTACTTATCACCTAAATTCGCAGTAATAAGCTCATTATTTAAACGAATTTGGCAGTAGCAACTACTGCCCATGCTATTTGACGTCCATACTATTAAATTTTAAATCTAATATTTTTATTAATCATTGAATAAAAAATCTAAAAAATCTGAAACAATAAGTCTGTTAGAAAAATGTAAGGTATTTGTTAATTACTAAGTGTAATTGGTCAGAAAATTTTGACAACTGCCCTAAGAGCACAAGGACGTCCTATGCACGTTCAAAGGATCTCCAAAGTTGAATTGCCGGATGTCCAAAGGATATCTGTTTTTGGTACGTTGATTGTCCAATGGATGTCCTATGGAAGCACAAATGTCACAACTTTGTGCAATCCAGGGACGTCCGCTGCTGAACCAAATTTGTGCTACTCAGGGATGTCCGCATTAAATAACCATATTCGTGCTACATATGAATGTACTGTTTTGGACATTTAATGGTAGTCCGTATTGGACATTATTTGGACCCAATGCTACGCTTTGAAATTATATGAAATATTATTAGGAAGGAAGAAAATCAGAGATACGTATTCATACAAGTAATAGAGAGAAAGAGAAAGATAGTTTATTAGACAAGTCATAAAAGAGCTGCTCTAGCCAGCATGTAACAAGTAGAATTAGAAGAAGTATTAATATAAATAAATAATAACAAACTAAAAATGTAAATTTACGTTAGTACAAAACAGTCGCAAGGCGTTAGGCACGATAAAAAGACAAAATTTCTAATACAGAAATTTTACTGCATGCAGCCGTATACATATACATAAATAAATTACATCAATCAATTAGGGTTGAGGTAATAAAAAATTTTACAAAATAAGAATAAGTAGTTCGGTTCAGTAGTTTTTAAATGATATAAGTAAGTTTGATATAACAAACATGGTTGAACTATCAAATTGAATATTGCATTTGAAAGCACCACGAATAAAATATGGCAGATTAGATTTAAATATTGTACAGAGTGATTTCTATGTCTGCAATCTACCGTGTAATTTCCATGGCAAGCACGTAATCAATTACAGACCCCTGTATGCAAATTGGCCAGATTTGACAGATTAGTAATACCTCAGGCAATATGATCTAGTCGCTTATGTATGAATTTGTGTGAAGACATCCACACTGTTCTGTCCACGCATTTCGGCTTGGGGGAAACGTATGTCGTAGCTCGATCAGCATAGCAGCGCCGGCTACGGCCGGGATCGCGCAGTCTGTAACTAGACTTGGACTATTTATACGTTACACATTTTGCCGAAACTGGGTTTAACGAAGATATATCTTCTTATTTAATTAGTTAAACAAATAAATAATGTAACTAAGCTATAGTCGTCATACAGGACCCTTTCCTATGTTCTTAATGGTTTTTTATGGGGAATTCGTATAAAATTTACGAATCGCAAAAAAATTTCATGCAAAATGTGATGATTACGTCACTTGATCACAAAGCAGATGAGGTAAATAATGTCTACAAATACATTATATATTAGAATGATGTACGCCGCCTTGACCATACATTTTAAATTGCATATTTACGTATCCTCTGTGTGCAGCAGCCCCAACGGCCCAACACCCTAAACGGAGACAGCCTGAATTTCTGTACGTAGTGCTTCATATTCCGACTAAATTAGGTGAAGGTACATCTTTCGGGTAAGGAGTTATGAGTAGTGTAAAATGTAAAATTAGAACATATTATTAAATATAGAGTGTGCAGCAGCCCCTACGGCCTGACACCCAAAACGGGAACTAGCCATACAGTCAGTGCTTCATATTCTGACCAAATTTGGTGAGGGTACATCTTTCGGATAATGTGTTGTGAGTAGTGGAACACGTAAAATTAGAACATATTGAATATAAGGGTGTGCAGGAGCCCCTACGGCCTGACACCCAAAATGGGAACCAGCCAACATTTCTACAGTGAGTACTTCATATTCTGACCAAATCTGGTGAGGGTACATCTTTCGGGTAATATGTTATGAACAGTGGAATGCGTAAAATTAGAACATACTACTAAATATAAGGGTGTGCAGCAGCCCCTACGACTTGACAGCCAAAACGGAAACCAGCCAACATTTCTACAGTCAGTGCTTCATTTTCTGACCAAATTTGGTGAGGGTATATCTTTCGGGTACCCTCACCTACCCTCACCTACCCTCGGGTAGTTATGAGCATTGAATTACGTAAAATTAGAACATATTATTAATTATAAGGGTGTGCATCAGCCCCTACGGCCTGACACCCAAAACGGGAACCAGCCAACATTTCTACAGTGAGTGCTTCATGTTCTAACCAAATTTGGTGAGGGTACACCTTTCGGGTAATAAGTTGTGAACAGTGGAATAAGTAAAATTTGAACATATTATTAAATATAAGGGTGTGCAGCAGCCCCCACGGCCTGATACCCAAAACGGGACCAACCTGCATTTCTGTACTTAGTGCGTACAGAAATTATTACGTAAAATTAGAACATATGTTGTAATTTTACGTATTCCACTGTTCATAACTTATTTCCCGAAAGATATACTCTCACCAAATTTGGCCAGAATATGAAGTACTAACTGTAGAAATGTTGGCTGGTTCCCGTTTTGGGTGTCAGGCCGTAGGGGCTGCTGCACACCCTTATATTCAATAATATGTTCTAATTTTACATATTCCACTACTCATAACTCCTTACCCGAAAGATGTACCCTCACCAAATTTGGTCAGAATATGAAGCACTGAGTGTAGAAATAGTGGCAAGTGACTTCCGTTGTGGGTGTTAGGCCGTAGGGGCTGCTGCACCCCCTTATAATTAAAAATATGTTCTAATTTTACGTATTCCACTGTCCATAACTTATTATCCGAAAGATGTATCCTCCACAAATTTGGTCAGAATATGAAGCACTGAGTGTATAAATGTTGCCTGGTCCCCGATTTGGGTGTCAGGCTGTAGGGGCAGCTGCACCCCCTTATAATTAAAAATATGTTCTAATTTTACGTATTCCACTGCCCATAACTTATTATCCAAAAGACGTACCCTCACCAAATTTGGTCAGAATATGAAGCACTGAGTGTATAAATGTTGGCTGGTCCCAGATTTGGGTGTCAGGCCGTAGGCGCTGCTACACAGCCTTATATTCAATAATATGTTCTAATTTTACATTTTCCACTACTCATAACTCCTTACCCGAAAGATGTACTCTCACCAAATTTGGTCAGAATATGAAGCACCAACTGTACAAATGTTGGCTGGTTCCTGTTTTGGGTGTCAGGCCGTAGGGGCAGCTGCACACCCTTATAATTAATAATATGTTCTAATTTTACGTAATCCACTGCTCATAACTTATTACCCGAAAGATGCACCTTCACCAAATTTGGTCAGAACATGAATCACTAATTTTAGAAATGTTGGCTGGTTCCCGTTTTGGGTGTCAGGCCGTAGGGGCTGCTGCACACCCTTATATTTAAAAATATTTATTAATTAATTAATTTATTTATTTATTTGATACACTGCCCAACAGGAAACCCAATTATAGGGCAGGAAAGAACATTTAAGTAAGAGTTATATACTTGAGTATAATTTTAAAAGCTACAACATAAAATTTTAAAAGCTACAAAACAAACAAAAACAACAACATATTAAAAATAAAAAAAAAGTTGAAAACTAACACAAGGTGGATTTAAGTTCACTAAGTTTACAATTAAAGATATCCAGATTAAGAGAGTCAAAATGTGTACACATTACATGGAGAGGAGAATGCTTAAGTAAATTAGTTCGTGGAGTATTAAGGTAAAATAAGTTTGTAGATCGCGTACGTTGTGATGGGGCATGCAATTGTATCATGTTTAATAACAATGGACAGTCAATATGGCTGTTCATAAGTTTAAATAAAAAAACACATGTGTGATATTTTCTCCTGCTAGCCAAGTTTGAGACTTTAAATTTTTCAAGTAGTTGTTCATGAGGATAACCTCTCGGTGGATAAACATCCATTTCCTTGAAAAACAAATATTTTAGAAACCTTCTCTGAATACCCTCAACTTCAACATTATGCACGCTGTATAATGGGCTCCAGATAATGCAAGCATATTCCAGTTTTGATCTTACAAAAGTATTAAACAATAAGTGCAAAGTTTCCACGTTGGTAAAGCCTTTCGAATTTCTTAAAATAAAACCTAGTTTTTTATAGCCGGATGTGGCCAACTCAGAAACATGATCAGTAAAAGATAGCTTAGAGTCGAAGACAACACCCAGATCTTTCAGTTTGTCACATTTTTTAATAACTTCATTGTTGAGGATATAATCAATTACTAAAGGGTTGTGTTGTCTAGTGAAAGTTAGACTGTTACATTTGCCTACATTAAGCGAAAGCTGATTTTCAAAGCACCAATACTCTAATTGGTTTAAATCATTTTGGAGAATATCCGAGTCGTTGCTGTTACCTACCGAACAAAATATTTTTAAGTCGTCTGCATACAGCAGAGTCTCACATGTTAATTTTGAAGTAATATCGTTAATATAAAGGTTGAACAGCAATGGTCCCAAAACTGACCCTTGCGGCACACCCGAAGTAACCACAAATCTGTCTGAAGTAAAGCCCCGATAGTGGACAAATTAGTATCTATTTTTTAGATATGAACTAAGCAGGCTAAGTAAAGGAAGCGCAAAGCCAAAATGATTTAATTTATTTAGTAAAATATTGTGATTAACGTGATCGAAGGCTTTAGAGAAGTCTGTATACACGACGTCTACTTGTCCGCCCGAGTCTAGTACTTCAGAAACACGTTGTGTAAAATAACATAGATTTGTAACTGTAGAACGCCCTGGCACAAAACCGTGCTGGTGGAAGCTCAACTGTGAGTTAACATGGGCGATAATAGAATCGTAGATAAGCCTCTCCAAAACTTTGCTAAAATTATTTAAAATCACAATCGGACGGTAGTTACTTATATCTTGTTTGTCATTTTTTTTATAAATCGGACATATTTTAGAGTGTTTCCAAGTGTGAGGATAGTTATAGGTTTTAATGCACAAATTGAAAAGAGTACATAGTGGATGAGCAAACAGTGTTGCACAATCTTTCAGAATGAATGCTGGGATATTATCTGGGCCTGCAGTTAATTTTGGTTTAGTCTTTTTAAGTGCTATGAGAACGTCAGATTCGCTAAAGTGATTAATATTGATAAGTGGAGTATTAACTGGGACCTGTACTCCAAAGGTTTGATTACATTGCGACGGTTTATAAGCTGATTGAAAAAATTGTGCAAAAGCATTAACAATTTCTTGCGGGTCATTTAGTATGTGGTCATTTAGCTTCAATGTATTGGGAATTGCTGTAGTATTTTTAACATTATTAATAAAGGACCAAAATTTCTTAGGATCTGAAATTATATTTTTCTCCATATCAGCGATGTATCTCTTATGTGAGATGAAAATGTCTCGTTTTATTTTAATTCGTAAACTCTTAAAGTCTTCAAGCAGCTCATGACTACAATTCCGTTTAAGTTTTTTGTGTATTGAGTTCTTTATCTTTATATCTTGAATCGTGGTTTTACTGAACCACGGAGGATACTTGTGAGATTTAGGCTTAGTTTTTGGTACACAGCTATCAAATACTGTATACAGTGTGTTATAAAACATATCACAGGCACGATTAACGTCACTGTGCCCATCTAAAATGCTCCAATCAACCTGACAGAGTTTGTCATACAATATAGTGTAATCAACAAGTCTGAAATTATAACTGTACTTAACATTATTTTTGAATTTTTTTGGGATTTTAGTATCAAGCAATTTAATAAGGAGTGGTGGGTGATATAAATCTGCATTAGTCAAGACATCATTGGCTGCAGTTACTGATACGGTACTACGACTTAGAACAAGATCTAAGAGACGATTATATGAATTAGGTACATTATTGTATTGATTAATATTAAGAAAATTACAAAAATTACGTAAGGCTCTAAGGTGGTTATTGATGAATAACGGATTATTAAAGTGAGTAATATATTCGGGAATGTTGAAATCGCCAAGAATCAGTAAGTCATCATCAGTATCAATAAAATCAAGGTTTAAAATAAGCTCAAAAATATCAGAATAAGATTCATTACTTAAATTGGGAGGAATGTATAGAACTAAAATATAAAGGTCATGAAAATTACGTGTAACTTTTACTCCTACAATATCGAAGTTATTAATTGAGTTATTGATATTTAGTGACGTAACAGTGAGATCATTATGGAGAGCGATAAGAACTCCGATCAAACTTCAAAATTACGATCTGATCTAAATATAGAGTACTCCCCAGTGAACAATTCAGAGTCCAAAACACCACTGTCTAACCATGTCTCTGAGAAAGCGATTACCTGAAAGCTACAAGAACAAATAGAATTGTATAAGCATTGTGTTTTAGTTTTAAGGCCACGAACATTTTGGTAATATACGCTGAGACTTGAGCTATCGTTTTAAGTATTCAGAGGAGAAAAATTGTTTAATTGCTACTTAATACCAAAAAGGTCGGATTTATATTGTGATAGTTTCTGTTGGTAAATACTGCAAGATTTAACGTCCCAACTGGCATGATTAACATTAGCAGCACCATGATTAATACAATTAATGCATCTAAAGTTTCCAGCATCACAGTTACATTGTTGAACATTATGCTCAAGAGAGCATTTAGGACAAGCATACTTTTTGTTACATGAGGCTGAGAAATGATTAAAACCACTACATCTATAACATATCTTAATGTCAACTGCGTCAAAAACACGACAAATGTCATATCCTACAAATACACTACCTAAGCTCATAACCTTACAATAAGACAACGGGTCCAGTTCAATGATAGCCTGATAAACTTGTAAATTCTTCTTTGTTGACCAATATTTTATCACTTTGAAGACCATATTATCAGAAAAGATGTCTTTATTTTGCAATTTTACGAATTTCTCGAAATCAGAAGCTTCATAGTTTTCAGTCATACCGACAAGTTTCATTCTAGGGTTGATGTTCTTCAATTCAGTTATATTGTAGTTTTCAGATAGCTTATCGTTTGCAATTTGTTTGAATTTGTCAGCGTCCTGAGAACTGTTACATCCAATCAGGATACCACCGTCTCTGACCTGTTTTATCTTGCTGACCTGAATGTTTGATTCAACAGGGTTTATACTATTGAGTATATCCGATTTAGTTTGCTTAATAGGTTGCTTTACATCATTAGGTTTGACGAAAACTAGAGAGTTGTTACCAGAAGTAACTTGGGAGTATGTTGGTTTTGACGACGTTGATAGTTGACTTTGCAAGTTTAGTATCTTCGATGAGGCTTGTTCCAAAATATTTACTTTTACTTCCTCAAACATGGCATTCATATTTTCCACTATATCTTTAATTTTGTCTTGCAGTGTATTCTCAATAGTTTTTGCAAAGTCGTCCTTGACAATAGAACAGTTTTCACAGTACCAAAAAAAGCCCGGTAATTTTATATTTTTATAGATTGTAGTAGACATTCCAATACAAGAGATATGATGATGAGATATGAAAATATGTACTAATGTTACGAGTTCCACTACTCATAACTTATTGTCCGAAAGATGTACCCTCACGAAACTTGGTCTGAATGTAAAGAACTACTCTATAAAGGCTGGTAGCCGTTTTGGGTGTCAAGTCGTAGGGGCTGCTGCACACCTTTATAAAAATATGTTATAATTTTACGTATTCCACTGCTCATAACTTATTATCCGAAAGATGTACCCTCACCAAATTTGGTCAGAATATGAAGCACTGACTGTAGAAATGTAGGCTGGTTCCCGTTCTGGGTGTCATGCCGTAGGGGCAGCTGGACAGCCTTATAATTAATAATATGTTTCAATTTTACGTAATCCACTGCTCATAACTTATTACCCGAAAGATGTACCCTGACCAAATTTGGTCAGAATATAAAGCACTAAGTATAGAAATGCAGGCTGGTGCCCGTTTTGTTTGTCAGGCCGTAGGGGCTGCTGCACACCCTTATAATTAATAATATGTTCTAAATTTACGTGTTCCACTACTCATAACTCCTTATCCGAAAGATGTACCCTCACCAAATTTGGTCAGAATATGAAGCAGTGACTGTATAAATGTTGGCTGGTTCCCGTTTTGGGTGCCAGGCCGTAGGGGCTGCTGCACACCCTTATATTTAATAATATGTTCTAATTTTACGTATTCCACTGTTCATAACTTATTACCCGAAAGATGTACCCTCACCAGATTTGGTCAGAATATGAAGCACTCACTGTTGAAATGTTGGCTGGTTTCCATTTTGGGTATCAGGCCGTAGGGGCTGCTGCACACCCTTATATTCAATAATATGTTCTAATTTTACGTGTTCCACTACTCATAACACATTATCCGAAAGATGTACCCTTACCAAATTTGATCAGAATATGAAGCACTGACTGTATAAATGTTGGCTGGTTCCCGTCTTGGGTGTCAGGCCGTAGGGGCTGCTCCACACCCTTATATTTAATAATATGTTCTAATTTTACATTTTCCACCACTCATAACTCCTTACCCGTAAGATGTACCCTCACCTAATTTAGTCGGAATATGAAGCACTACGTACAGAAATTCAGGCTGACTCCGTTTTGGCTGTCGGGCCGTAGGGGCTGCTGCACACAGAGGATACGTAAATATGCAATTTAAAATGTATGGTCAAGGCGGCGTACATCATTCTAATATAGAATGTATTTGTAGACATTAGTTACCTCATCTTCTTTGTGATCAAGTGACGTAGTTATCACATTTTGCATGAAATTTTTTTGCGATTCGTAAATTTTATACGAATTTCCCATAAAAAACCATTAAGAACATAGGAAAGGGTCCTGTATGACGACTATAGCTTAGTTACATTATTTATTTGTTTAACTAATTAAATAAGAATATATATCTTCGTTAAACCCAGTTTCGGCAAAATTTGGAACGTATAAATAGTCCAAGTCTAGTTACGGACTGCGCGGTTCCGGCCGTAGCCGGCGCTGCTATGTTAATCGAGCTACGACATACGTTTTCCCCAAGCCGAAATGTGTGGACAGAAAAGTGTGGATATCTTCACACAAATTATGCATGGGCCATCCAATGGACGTCCATCGAACGTCCATTCAATGTATAACAAAACACGCACAACACTGGACGTCCAAAGGACGACCACTACATGGACTACCAAAATATGACCAATACTAGACCGTCCATCGGATTGTCACTCTATGTACTACCAAAATACGCCCCCCAAAAGGATGGCGTGTGGTATTAGAGTACCTATTGGTTTTGAAAAAAATATTTGAATTTTTTCATATTCAAAACCAGCCGGGAATTAACAAACTGGCGTTCCAGTTTGACATCACTGAGTTACTTTTAATAGTTCAGAAAATATGGTGTAGGGGATTCCATACATTGAAATTACATGAAGGACCAGTTGTAATATTTTATTTTTATCACAACACACGTTATCACAAAAATACACTTTACAAAGTTTTTCTTTTAAAACTGTAACAAACTGGGAAATTGAAGAACTACTAATAAAAGTACCGAGTGTACTATATTTCATTTACCACTTTCACAAGAGCAGGAGAAATTAATTCTGTGAGCATGACTTTTCTTAGAACGAGACTTGTCAAAATTGTTTTTATTTTACAACCAATCGAAGCTGTCTACATTTTGAGATTGGAAATAAATTTAATTTTTTGCGGAACTTATTGTATTTCACAACATTCTCCCCGCCTTGAAGTCTTTAACTTCAACATTAACAGATGTAAAAAATGTAGTGTATAAAAGGCAAAAATTTAAAACAAGAGATAGAATGAAACTACTGATCATTTTGATAAGGCAAAGAACACAATTTTGTTATTGATCTTGTAAATATTCCGTTTTCAGTCTGAAGTTTGACAACTCTAACTTTTCCATCTGAACCCGGCATTACTTCTATTACTCTAGCCAATGGCCATTTTAGAGGGGGAGTGTTATCTTCTTTTAAAAGTACTAAATCATTAACTTTTAGATTTTTTAGAGTGTTGTAACCACTTAGGTCTATTTTGGAGACGGTTTAAGTACTCTACTGACCAGCGCTTCCAAAAAGCTTGCTGTATTTTAGAGCACCTTTTCCAAAATGAGAGGCAATTGTCAGGGGTTTCTGTTAAATCTTTTTCAGGATATGCTGTTAGGTTGGTTCCAATTAAAAAATGACCGGGAGATAAGCAATGTAAATCAGAGGGGTCATTTGAAATTGCACAAAGAGGCCTTGAGTTTAGTATAGCTTCTATTTGAGATATTGAGCAGGTGAGCATTTCCTATTAGTCTATATATATAATATTTTGCACATTTAATGGCAGCTTCCCATATTCCACCCCAATGCGGAGATCTAGGAGGAATGAATTTCCACTGAGTTTCATTCTGTGATAGAAAATTCGAGATAGAATTGACATTTTGTGTATCTTGAAGAAATTTATAAAGATCTTTGAGTTGGTTTTTAGCCCCTATGACGTTAGTAGCATTATCGCTATAGATTATAGAGGGATTACTTCTGCGAGAGATAAATCTCTTTAAGGCCATGAAGAACGCTTCTGTCGATAGACTTGATACAACTTCTATGTGAACAGCTTTTGTGACTAAGCACACAAAAACTGATATGTAACATTTTACGAGAGGCGACATTCTTAACCGCGTGGCTTTGATTGTGAAGGGTCCACCGAAATCAATTCCTACCTTTTAAAAAGGTCGAGATAATTGTACTCTGTTTTTTGGCAAGCTAGCCATGATTTGCTGAGAGGTTTGAGCCTGAAACCGAAAGCATGTCACACAATGTTTTATTATCTTTTTGATTTCACGAAATCCACATAACGGCCAAAATTTGAGTCTGATGTTCGATAGAACTGTGTGAGCACCTGCATGACCTAAACGTCTATGCTCTTGGGCAAGTAATAAAGTGGTGATATGATTTTTAGGTGGTAGCAATATTGGATGTTTTTGATGGAAAGGAATATCTGCATTTTCTAATCTTCCTCCTACACGTAAGAATCCTTCATCATCTAGAAAAGGACTTAAAGAAATTATATGTTTGTTTGAAAGAGGTTTGTTCGAACGTAATTCAAAAATTTCTTTGAAAAATTGTTGACTTTGAAGAATTTTTAGAATGAATTTTTGAGATGAATATAATTTTTCGATTGTTAATGGACCAGAAGTTCTGTTCGATTTATTTTTACAATAGTGTGCAAAGCGTAGACAATACGCTAAAGTACGTTGCAGATGAGAGAACTGCGAAAATTTTAAAAATAAATCAGACCGAAATAAATCTTTTTCATATGCACTTTGAAGAGTAAGGGTAACTTTTCTTTCTTCGGGAAGTTCGGATACCTCCACTGACTGTTCTCTTTGTTTCAATTTTGAAATTGGATTTTGTAAAAATTGGGGACCGTGCCACCATATTGTGGAATTTATCAACTCAAGAGAGGGCATACCACGTGAAAGAATGTCTGCAGGATTATCTGCCGATTTTACATGCCTCCAATGAAATGCTGACGTAATTTCCTGAATTTGAGATACTCGATTGGATACAAAGGTTGTCAACGACTAGCATGACTTTTGCACCAACCGAGGGCTATTTGTGAATCAGTCCATAAATTGACTGAATCTATTAGTAACTTGTCTTTAAGTACAGAGATTACCTTTTCTGTTAGTTTGGCTAATAGTAGCATTGCACACAACTCTAGCCTAGGAATCGAGATTGTTTTTATGGGAGAAATTCGAGATTTAGAAGTGAGTAAATTGCAAGACAGTGTTGTCCGAATATATAGCACGGACAAAAATACATGCTGCATATGCAGATAGACTGGCATCTGCATAGCCATGAATCTCAATTGTCTGAATGGGCTTATTTAAGAATAGATGACGAGGAATCTTTAAATGAGTTAACATCGAAATATTTTTAGAAAAGTGGTTCCATTGTTGGAGAATAGTGCTGTCCGTAATTACCGTATCCCAATCTAGTTTTTTAAGCCATATTCGTTGCATGAGAATTTTTCCTTGTACTATCACAGGGTTTATTAGACCTAGGGGATCAAAACATTGCGATAAATATCTTAGAATTACTCTTTTGGTAACAGGGACATCCATTGAAATTTGAGGGATAGAAATATCTAGAGTGTCAGATCGAGGATTCCATTTTAATCCTAATACTTTATTAGGGAGATTGTCTAGATTCATGTCCACATGGGGAAGATTTTCTTGAGAAATTTCCCTAGAGAACTTTTCAGAGTTGGAACACCATTTATGCAAATGAAAACTTGATTTATTAAGCACTGTATTCAACTCAGAGTATAGTATTTTTAACGAGTCATAGTCATCGCAACCACAGAGAATGTCATCAACATAACATTGGTGTAGAAGAGTGTCTGAAGCTAAAGGAAAATCAGCTGAATTTAAATAAGCGATTTCATTAAGAACGCGTGTGGCAAGATAGGGAGCACAATTGGTACCATAAGTGACAGTTGAGAGTTCAATGCACTCTATGGGTTCTTGAGGAGATTCGCGCCACAGAATATTTTGTAGAAAGGTTTGATCTGGGTTTATTCTGACCTGTCTGTACATTTTTTGTAAGTCAGACGTGAGCGCATATTTATGAATTCTGAATCTACAAAGGATATCATACAGATCTGGCTGCACTTGAAAACCTTTTAGAGTAACATCATTGAGGGAGTAACCTGATGAACTTTTACGCGAAGCATCAAAAACCACGCGTAATTTAGTTGTTGTACTAAGTTCTCGAATTACACATAAATGAGGAATGAAATATTTATTTTCTAAATTAACATTTTGCATTGTCAATGGGATGTACTTTGCATGACCAAGTGAGACATATTCGTCTATGAAATTTTTATATTCTAATAATAATTTGGGGTTATTTTGGAACCGTTTTTCAAGCATAGAAAATCGTTTTTCGCAATTGAGAAGGAATTACTAAGTTTTTTATGATCAGTGGGGTTGTTTAAGGGCATGTTTACCTGAAATCTACCATCTTGTAGTATTTTAGTAGTAGTAATGAAAATGTTTTCCGCTTTTTCCTCATCGATTGTTGACGGAGGTTTTTGAGAAATTTCTTCTACAGTCCAGAATTTCGTAAGCAAAGTATCCAATTCTGAGGTTTGCGTAAAAAGAGATACTTTTTCTTGATCAACAGAAATATTTCTAGAAAGAACCTGAGAGTTACTTGAAAAACAATAGTCAGGGATATTTCCTGCCACTAACCACCCTAAATTAGTATTTTGCAACACGGGTAATCTTTTTCCGAGATGGATTATTCCATCTGACAACAGGTTGTAGTAATAATCAGCACCGAGAAGTATATCTATGTCTCCAGGAGCATAGAATTCTGGATCATCTAGCTGAATGCCATCTGGAATGTTTAATTTTTGAATATCAATGATAGTTTGTGGAAGTTGGCAAGTAATATTTTTTAAAACGGCGCATGAAATTTTAAATCTTTGAGTAGAATCAACATTGGAGTATATGCAAATGTTTAACATTTTTGTGGAAGTTGTAACTTTTTGAGATATGCCAGAGATTCGCAAAACCTTTTCGATAGTCTCGTGCTGAAGTTTAGTTGCCAAACTTTCAGTGACAAGGGAGTTTTAACTTCCATTATCAAGAAGAATTCTGGCCTGAATGGGAGCACCTTGTTTAGTATACACCGTAACTTTTGCTGTAGCCAACAAGATTTGAGAATGTTTTGTTGACAAGGTTGCTACACTTTGGTTAATTTCTGAATTGGTAGAGGTTGAGGATTGGGTTTGAGAACCGCTCTGATTGGTTGTATTTGAATGGCTTGCATTTTGAGAAATTTGAGAACTATTATTCATTTTCGGTTGAATGTGAAGAATAGTATGGTGTTTTTTCTTGCAAATGAAACAAGTTTTAGTAGAATTACAATTTTTTGCCTCATGTTTATTTCCTAAACAATTTTGACACATATTTTTTGAGTGAATAAATCTTGTTTTTTCTGAATGAGGTAGATTTTTAAATTTAAAACACGAATAAATTCTATGTCCTAAAATGTTACAATAAACACAAGAAAAGTTTTCCTTTTCAGGATTTTGTCCATTACAATTTGAATGTAAGGACATTTTATAATTATTTTTCTTTTGAAACAGCGATTCAGTACTTGACAAGTTTTCCAAAATCACACATTTTTTTTCTAGAAACTCGAAAAATTCACTTAATGTGGGTAACTTAGTTACATCACGCTCTTATTCGAATGACCTTCTTGTACCAAAATCTAATTTCTTTAGAAGTGAATGAGTTAAAAGTAATTCAAATAATTGTTCATTGGACAATTTTAAATTCTTTAAGCACTCCCAATTCTTTTTACAAGTAGTAACAAATTGTCTTAAATTACTATTTGAGCATTTCACAATAGATGGAATTTCTAACAATGATGAAAAATAAGCATTTACAATACAATTTTTGTTTTCATACCTTTTGATTAGAATGTCCAGAGCAATTTGAAAATTTTCATTGGTTACATTTAACGATTCAATTAGTTTTAAAGGCTCATCTTTGAGGTATGATTTTAAATAGATAAATCGTTGTATGTTAGTCAGACTTTTATTTTGTGTTATTAAAGCATCAAAAAGTTGAGAAAATGATTCCCATTCACTTTGAATACCTGAAAAATGGCTTACTTCTAAATTGGGAAGTTTTACAGCTGGGCTTACGGCTTGCTGAACAATTGTCATTCCTTTCTCTGACAACACAGGTGGAAAAGTTTTTTTAATTTTATCTTGGATTAAAGCTAGAGCATAATAATATTTTTCTTCTATTTCTTTTCTGTTTTTCAAATCTTGCATTGAGCCTGCATTTCCTTCTTTCAATATATCTTCAATTCTATCTTGAATATCAGTGTATTTATCAAATACCTTTGTCAAAGTTTATTTTCTACAACTGAACTGACTCACTTATTTCAGCATCTTTATTTTCATTTATCCAATTTAATATTCTTGTTATAGAGGCTTTAGCATGACTTCGAGCATTTTTCAGATCATTAAACTCCATCTTTTCTTACTTTTAATAATTGACAAACTTTTTTACCTGTCAAAGGGTTGTAATTGTCACTGCGTCAAACTAAACTAAATCGTAGAGGCTTTGACAGAGATGCCTAGAGGGGTGTATGCAATTGCTTGTAGATGCCTATAGGGGTATAGGCAATTGATTGTAGATACCTTCAACTTCGTCGACCACAATCCACAAATCGCTGGTTTTTTCAAATTATCCGGCTCGTTGGACCAACAAATGTAGGGGATTCCATACATTGAAATTACATGAAGGACCAGTTGTAACATTTTATTTTTATCACAACACACGTTATCACAAAAATACACTTTACAAAGTTTTTCTTTTAAAACTGTAACGAACTGGGAGATTGAAGAACTACTAATAAGAGTACCGAGTGTACTATATTTCATTTACCACTTTCACAAGAGCATTAGAAATTAATTCTGTGAGCGTGACTTTTCTTAGAACGAGACTTGTCAAAATTGTTTTTATTTTACAACCAATCAAAGCTGTCTACATTTTGAGATGGGAAATAAATTTAATTTTTTGCGGAACTTATTGTATTTCACAACATATGGTATCGTGAATACGATACCGAAATAATGTGCAGTCACATACATAATTTATAATAATTTGGTCACTACCTGAAATAAATGCCATATCGTTAATGTAACTCAGTGATGACAAATTGGAACGCCGGTTTGTTAATTCCCGGCTGGTTTTGAATATGAAAAAATTAAAATAGTCTTATTATATATTATTATGAATATAGCATCACGATAGCGCAGTGGACTAGAGCGTGTTGTGGCAGCATTTCTCGGTCACATTGCCTATTATGGTATTGGTTCGATACCCAGCTCCGGCAGTGGCAATATTGGTGCATAAAGGGTGTTTGTCTGCATTTATCTATGTGTAACCCTGTTCCGGACAGCCTTTGGCTTTGGATTTTGTGATTGTCTAATTTTTGTGGTACTTCAATATTAATATTTAATATAAGTGGTCCAAAGATGCTGCCTTGTGTAAATTCCCCTGAATATTCCTTTCCTTACGCCTCAAATAATTGAGGATACCGTTCTTGTAGGATCTGTTATGATCATTTATGGATGCTATCTTTTCCGGTTGTACTAATAACTCAATAATGTCTGTAACTTATTTGTTATGCAGAAATACTAATATCTCAATATTGTACAGATTCAAATTAAGTAGTATTAATCTTTCATTTCATCTAACCACTAGTTTCATAATAAAATTCTTCAATGTGTAATCCGCTTCTGGACAGCTTTTGATTTTAGATTTGGGATTCTTATTATTTTTTTTTATATAAATTACTCGCGGCTGGTTTCACAATATATTTTAACCATCAATTTACTGACCATAAATTTATATTATGAATTTATTTAATATTTTATCTACGTCTATCTATGCACATTCTAAACTTTAACTATCGGTTAAGTAACGGTAACCAGCTATTGTGAAACCGGGCCTTAATGGTGTTAAAACAAACGGATTAACACTACAACGATTCCCTGAAAGATTGGTTCTGATTGAATTAAAATTATTACATTTTAGTATTTTGAATACTTACAGTTTTCTGAGATGTGGTTATCAGAAATTTTGTTTTTTATTTATATACGTTGGTAGAAATTAATAAATGATCTTATCCTAAATCTTTAGAGTTGTATTAATAAAACCACAATGTTATAATTACAAAAGAAAATGTTGCAGTAATAACATTTAATTTAAAAAGATCCGTGTTCATTTATTTTAATTGTAAAATATTATCGACTTAGAGCCGTATAATTCAAAATTTTAAATTTACAAATGGGAACCCAATATAGACAAAACCCTAAGGGCGTCCGCATATCCGCCTTGAGTATCCACTTTACCTAAGGGCGTATTAAGCAAAATTATATATAAAAATAATGTACATTTTATTGATGCATTTCCTTATGTAATTAAATCTTGATTTACCAAAAATTATATAAAGAAAATTGCATACCTAGAACATTTTAAAAGCAATTGTAATGAGACTTGGTATCATTCTGCCTATTTAGACACAAGCGACTAACGATGTTAAATTGCTTCTAGACAACTTAGTTACTATAAAACTAGTTTCAATGAAGGTACTTAAATATGTTTATTTTTAATAATTATTTATATCTATATCTATATATAATCTGGATTTATATCTAGAAGTCGGAGAGTGTCATGCACTTATTCGTGAGTGTAGTCATTCACTACACTCACGAAGAAGTGCATGACACTGTCCGACTTCTAGATATAAATCCAGATAATAATTATTAAAAATAAACATATTTAAGTACCTTCATTGACACACTCCACAAAAAGAGGAGAAGCAACACCTCCTACAGGTCTGTTCTTCAGAGCTGTTGGAGAAGATCCAGGCGTGTGCGATAAACATAAGTCTACCCTCCTCTACTCCTTTGATGGATACGAGAAGAGTTGCATCAACTCGACGTATAAACTCGGGCATGATACATCACCATAGGGGTTTGCATCCCAAATCGTCCGTTCCATGATTATATCTCTTATGTCAAAGCAGAAGCCGCGACTATTGAGTTTGAAGTTTGTTTATAACAGAATGGACCTGGGTGAGGCGTCTAAATACATCAAGAGTTCTGATTTCCTCCTCTCTACATGGTACGAGATCATATGAATGCAGCGGTAGGATATATTATCATTTTAGACACTTGTATGGGATAGACGAAACACCAGTGATATATTACGCTCCTAGGGATGTTGAATTCATTATGAAAAACGGGAAATGCTAAATTTTATTGGAACTACTTCTTTCCTACATGAAAAACATAACATTGTCCCAAAGGTGACAGAAGAATAGACACAATATCAAGATCTGTTCTTCGAATTCCGCAGATTTTATCAGGGCCACACTGTTAAGTTAGCAGTATCGATCACTGAAACGACACAGACTCACATTGCTTTCGGAATCAAAGACCAACCAGGCATGACGAAATGCGACAAAAATCCTAGCGAACAGAAAGGCCGTAATCCTTACTTCATTACGTTTGCTTAGGGCACAAGAATTTTGGACCCAGTAATCATATACCTTATGGATTTGGGTATTGCTGGTAGCGTAGTGGGCTAGAGTATGTTGTGGGAGCATTTCTCGATCACACTGTCTATTCTGCTCCGGCACTGGCAATGTCGGTGGGTATGGGGTGGGTCTTTTTATATTTAAAATTTAGATTTAATCATACTTTATATATTACACTGAACCTCGGGAATTATTAGCTTCTTCCCTAAAGGTTCAGGGACATAGCTCCGGTTAGCTCTGGGCTCAAGGCATAGAATCGATTTTACTGTTAAGCTAATTTATAAAGAGGGCACCAGGTAATTTAGACAAAAAAAATATATGAAAGTTGTGAATGCTTAAGTGTAAGACCAAACAAATTAATTTAAGATAAAATTATAATTAAATAAAATTTATTTACAACATTAACGAATTTAAGTTAAATTAAATTACTCTACAGCCTGACGGCGTTTAACAAAATTTTACAACAAAAAAATTTTTACTGGGCTGGGTTCACCAGCCTTCGGTCCCACGGGATGGAGTTATCTCACCCACTAACCTCTCCTAGATGAATCTGGAACTCCTGTCCAAGTCCACGTCTAGCTAGACTTGCTGTGGATGGATGGATCGATGTAATTAAATCCCACGTAGCTAAGGTGCAGGTAGTGGCTCCAAAGGTGGAAATAGATACACGTAAAAGATGGTAGGATTAGTCCAGTCCCAGAGTTGTACAAAAAATGAACCAGGAATTCTAATTTTGTAAACGATCCAACAGTAGAGAGTAACTATGTCTGAGGGACAGTATATAAAAATTTTAATAGAAAAAAATAACTTACTACCGTTACTATATACTACAATAAAAATTACCAAAATTGCAGTAACCAAATCTGTAACTGTGCTACACAAAAAAACTAGTGAGCATAAAATGTGGAAATTTATAATTCGTACATGAGATAGTTTAATTACAATAATAACAATATCAAGTAAAATGAGATAATGAAAGAAAATAAATGTGAGACGGTCTAGAATACTAGCAAGTAATCAAAAATAAAATTTCTGGATATAATAGGTTCTGTAATCATCAGCCAAAACTATAGTATATTATAAAAAAATAACCATATGGTTATATATACACCCGCGCCAATCAACCCAGGCTCCTCAGAGAGAACCGACTTTTGCATACAGGGTACAATTAATTTTCTTTAATCAGCTTCAATTTATTAAGAAAATTAAATGTACTCACCTGTATACAAATTTCGACTCCAACCTCGTGAATCCACCTCAAATGTGTTCAAAGACGTTCCTCATGGAATACGATGGTTCACGATGGTAGTAGAGTCCTTAGGCAGATTAGGCCAGCGTCTCAGCAACTCTGAAAAAATAAAAATTCGGCAGAAAATCTACACCACGTGTAAAATAATAAATTTATAATCACGAATCTCGTGACAACAACAAAAATATACTAGAATATCGCTTAATGCGATGATCAGAGATAATAATCTATTATATAGAAACCCCGATCACCAACAATAGTGATTATAATTAACGATTAAAATGGAAAATTTTATTTTAAAATATGTGCTTCCAATAAGAGTAGTTATCATACACCGATTCTAACCCAATCCAAGGTCATCCATCACTAGGTGCCATCAGGAGCTATATTCAGGCTAGAATCTTAGGATAGAACATGAGAGTAAGAAGTTATGGGGATGATGTCCACGTATGGGGTCCGTGGGTGGATGTTGGAGGCCAGTGGTGGTGCAAGAATCATCTGGGGAGCTGGGGGTTGTGAAGTTAGCTACGGGGATGGTGTCCATCATCAGCAGGTGTCATTCAGAGGGTGGTGCGGGTGAAGGAGAGTGGATGTGGGTGTTGTGTGCGCGCGCTGAGGAATAAAGATGGCGTCTAGGAGTTGTTAGGTGTTAATAATTAAAAATATTTCGGGTGGTGATTTATGATATGTCATTAAGATATTAATATGATTGGTGTAATTTAATATTAAAAGTATGTAAAAAATAAAGCTGATTGATGGAATTGATAAAAAATAAATGTAGGTCTTCAGGGAGCTGTAGGGGGATGGTGTACTCTCGTTTATGGTAAAAAATTGGTCGCTTGATATTTGTGTGTGTGCGAGGAATAAATGTTTAGCATAGGCACCTATATCAACATGTCCAGACACGTATGAATTACGCATCCGACGAAAAACATATTGCATAATATTTATCATTATTGAATTTAACTTGGGTACCTAGAATATCGGTTTGAATCGAATGTCAGATTCTAAATACATTAATACATATATATGGGCATTGTCCTCTGTCGGAAATGATAAAATACCATGTTTGTTTGTATTAAATAAATATATACTAATTTCTGTCAATTATGCACTATTTCTGATTCAAGCTATCCGACGAGATAAACGTACGTTTTTTTTTACCAAGATCCACATAGCAATGTAGTATATTAAAATAAATTATTACATACAGAGCGATATATTTTACGTGAACAGTATTTCATAAGAAGTAGGTATTATTATTTGTTTCGTTTTGTATGGTTTTGTATGGGAAAATGTAGCCACCTAGCATGAAATGTACAATTTGCATTGGTTTAAATGGAAAACACGAACAAATTCTCTAATTCACGAGGTCTTTCTACAATCATAATTTTTTAGATAGTTCGATTCCAGGAAGTTCAGGTGATGATACTTGATAAATTATTCTTTACATTATGAGTCATTTCTCGCTTCCTCATTGATGTTTAGATTTCCGGTATCATAATTTCTTAATTAGTTGATTTCCAGGAATTTTATGTGAGTCGGTATGGCACAAAGCAAATATTGTTGATATAATAAAATATGTTTATGTTATTAATTTAAACTGTTAGACACCGTTTCCTTTCACACGGACTTACACACCAACAAGTTTATACTTGCTTGTGAGTATATATTTTCCAGATGCTCTCACGTGATTGGTCAATTCCGGTAGCCTGATCATTAACGTTGACTCTAGGAATCCGAGGCTATAAAAGGAAGAAGCTGACATTAAAATCTCATTAGCTGTCTTTGCTCTCGTAGTAAACGCATCTATTTATCATGTGTGTCTCGTGATCGCAGCGTGTATCTATTTTAATAATTAATTTGAAATAATGTCGCTCTCCGAGACCGTTTCTAAAATTAGTTCTGATATCATTGCTCTAACCAAAAAATCTTTAACGTTATTAAAAACAGATGGTGAATGTGATAAACATATAAAAATAATTAATAAAAATATTTAATTATTAAACCGAGCAATAAAAAATAAAATTCATACTAATAATAAAAGTGAAAATATATTCCGTTTGGAGAATAATTTGGCAATATTAAAATATTATCGTGAACAATTAAAACAATTAAAATTATTCAATAAAGTATCTGGTGGTTCCTTAAAGCCAATCAAAAGCAAACATCTAGTTTGGCAAGACTTAGAATCCTGCTTTTCAAAAAGAGTACGTTCCGGGATGATACTGAATATTCATTTTAAAGACCCGAAAATATTTCTTGAAAAATCGTTTAGAAGCTTCTCCATTAAAGTTAAGAAAATTTTGCAAAAAACATTAATTAAAGTAAACGTTATTTTCGAGGGTAATTTCATGAAACCTCAAGACAGGCAAGTTGAAATAAAATCGTTTGCAACTAAAAATAAAGAGATCGATTTAAATCAAATTTAAATACAAATTTAAAAAAGTGGTGGAAAGAAAATGTAGTGGAGCAGATATTACAAAATCTTGAAGATTTCGAACAAAAAGATTCGGGTTGGACTTTGTTGGAAATTATAGGTATTCGAGTAAACATAAATAATTATTCGCCTATAACCGTCGGTCTGTCAACTTACACTGATATGCCAAAATTCATCAAGGATAAAAAGTGTGTCATTAATGTTAAAAATAGTGACGAATATTGTTTTCTGTGGGCAATAGTGAGTTGTTTATATCCTGTTGAGAATTTATTCATATCCTCACTTTAGCGATGTTTTAAAATTTGATTGCGGAATAAAGTATCCAATAAAACTAAAAAGTATTAAACACTTTGAACGTTTAAATGAAATTTCCATAAATGTGTACACAGTTGATAAAAAAGAAGTTCTTCCGGTATGTTTAAGTAAAAGTAAATATGAATGTGTCGCGAACCTTTTAATGGTGCCTACGAATTCCAACGCGGAAGGTAACGGTGATACGCCTAAGGATACCGATATGCAACAAATGTACCACTTCGCTTGGATTAAAGATATGTCTCGTTTATTATCAAAACAGTTATCTTATGGACATAAAAATTTTATTCACAATCGTTGTCTTAATCATTTCGGTAAACAGGAACTTTTAGATAAACATGCTACATATTGTAATTCGGAAACAAATACGTGTAAAATTGAGTTACCGGGTGAGGATGAAAAGTGGTTGAAATTTAAAAATTACCGATTTAAGGAACGCGTACCATACCAAAATAAGCTAAATTTAAATACTCAAAATTTACAGAAATATATTGCTTTTAGTGTGGCATTTTATTTGAAATGTTCGTGTAATGATACACTCTCGCGTTTTAAACTATATCGGGGTAAAGATTGTGTTGAATGGTTTGTACGCGAACTTGAACATATTTCCGACGAAGTTAACCAAATTCTCGCGCGACCTAAATCTATGGAACCTTTCACTGCTCAACAGAAATATGAATTTGAACACGCACCGGTTTGTCATATATGTGAGAAGGTATTTTCCGAGACGGACATTAAGGTGGCGGACCATCATCATTTAACCGGGTATTATAGAGGGGCCGCGCATCAAAATTGTAACATAAATTATACGGATAGTCACGTGATTCCGGTTGTTTTTCACTGTTTGTCCGGATACGATGGACACATAGTATTGCGTAATTTATCTACGTTATTCGAGGGCAAAATTTCACTGTTACCGATAAATAAGGAAAAATACATTTCCTTCACCAAGCAAGTTAAAGACACCAAAATTAAACTACGATTTATTGATTCGTTTCGATTCATGACAGATAAAATCTAGAAATTGGCCTCATATCTCGACGATAGTCGGAAACGAATCACTAAATCCCAATGCACTAACGATGAGGAACTTCATTTATTGACAAGGAAAGGTGTTTTCACTTACGACTATCTAAATTCTTGGGACAAACTAAACGACACTACTCTACCGACTAAAGATGACTTTTACAGTAAACTGAATGACGAACACATTTCTGATGAAGACTATGCACGCGCCACTCAAGTTTGGAATAAATTTAACATTGAAACACTCGGGCAATATTCGGACTTGTATTTGAAAACGGACGTTTTACTTTTGGAAGATATTTTCGAAAGTTTCCGTGAAAATTGCATAAATACATACGGTTTAGATCTCCTCCACTATTACAAGTCACCGGGTTTGGCTTTCGATGCTATGTTAAAGTTAACAAACCAGTCTTTGGAACTTCTCACAGATATCGACAAAATTCTACTGATTGAAAAAGGTATCAGAGGCGGAGTGGCACAAGTGTCTAATCGGTATTCAAAGGCTAATAATAAGTACATGGGCGAGACATATAATCCCGACGAAAGAGATCAATATATTATATATTTTGACGTAAACAACTTGTACGGGACTGCTATGTCCTTTCACCTACTCACACATGGTTTCGAATGGGTACCTCCAGAACAATTTTACCATTTAGATGTACAAAATATCCCGGATGACTCAGATATAGGTTTTATCTTTGAACTTGAGATTTTTTATCCCACCGAGCTGCATACTTTACATATGGATCTTCCGATGTGTCCAGAACAGATGGTTCCTCCCGGCGGTAAACATTCAAAATTAATTACTACTTTATTCCCGAAATCAAATTACGTTATTCACTATAAAAATTTAAAAAAGTGTTTGGAAAGGGGGCTCAAAATTACCGCGGTTCTCAAAATTTTAAAATTCAATCAATCTGCCTGGTTGAAAAAATACCTTGACTTAAACACAAATTTACAACAATTGACTACTAACGAGTTTGAGAAAAACTTTTACAAACTAATGAACAACGCTGTGTATGGTAAGACATTGGAAAATGTACGCAAACATAAAGACATCATACTTTCGACATCTTGGACAGGCAGATTTTAAGCTATAACTCTTATAGCTAAACCCAATTTTCACAGTTTAACTATTTTCGACGAGGACATGGTAATAATCGAAATGGACCGATTAAAAATAAAATTCAATAAACCCATTTATGTAGGCTTTTCTATACTGGACCTTTCAAAAATCATTCTTTACGACTTTCATTATGATTACATTAAAAGTCAGCTAGGTGAAAATGCTAAGTTACTATATACTGATACTGACAGTTTAATATACCAGATCTCCGATATTGATATTTATGAATTCATGAAAAAGGATATCCATCTGTTCGACACTTCGGACTACCCTGAAGATAATATCTATGGTATGCCTCGCGTAAACAAAAAGGTTTTAGGTCTTATGAAAGATGAAAATAATGGTAAAATTGTTACGGAATTTGTAGGTTTACGAGCAAAGATGTACACGTATAAAGTCGACAGTAAACCGGATACTAATCGCGTCAAAGGTCTAACTCGGTCAAGCCGTGGGGATACAATTTCCAACAAGCTTCAACTAGTCAGATGATGTCATCATCCAGTTCAGAATAAATAACAGCTCAATATCTGCTTGACTTCATTCTCTTTTCGGTCATAGAATCGGTAAAATGTGCTCGTTTGAACGAAAATTGAATTATAAGCTTCTAAACGGTACTCAAGAAATATATGTAGAGTTCCTAATAAAAGCAATCGATGCCAATGATTATCCGTTAATAAACAAAATTTTGTAAAAAATTGTTATACCTAATAAAATCATATACTGGTTGGCTTTAAGGAATAAACACAATTTCGAACTGATGAAACAAATTTTTAATAAAAAACTTTAATGTGACATAGTTATCGAACAGTTGCAAGATATTTTTCAAAAGGGATATGTTTTCAGCCTTAGTCTGGACATGTTGAGTCAATATATTAAAGATCATTTTCCGCTGATAAACTCTTATTATAAACATTTTCTAGAAAAATTACTTGTAAATGGAGAAGATCCCTCTTTAATAGATCGTTATACAAAGTGGTTTCCGGGTAATGATATTTTTATTAATTATCATGATATTTATTGGTCAATAGAGAAAGCAGTTTGTGAGCAGTTTGTGTGTAAAATTATTTTACTCAGAATGAGTTTCTAGAAATTTTGTATAGAGTAATGAATCGGAACAATTTGTCATTCAAATTAGATATAAAATTAAACGAAGAGCATAGGCAGTTAATGAATTGGATAGAGGATAATATATCCAACGGTCAATCTGGTCTACGAGTTGGTTGGACAGATGGTCCAGACAGCGGTAAATGGCCTAGCACCACTCTCTAAGACTATCGTAAAACATTGGAAATTGTAAATAGACATTTTTTGTAAAATATATATGTATATAGTTATTGTAATATTAAATATGTTATTATTAATAAAATTAATTAAACTTAATTCTGTGTTTTTTATTTCCTTTTCCCACATCCCACTATAAAAATTGAATAAAATATACAGTGCTGCAAATTATTGTGTGTTTGATATATTGGTAATTTTTCATTATTCAGCTCTAGACTGAAATACAGTTATCAAAAAATAATAAAGATATATGATATTACTCACACACACACACACAACGTGTGATTAGTGTTGCCAGTGTTACCAATATTAAAAAAAAATGACAGATGCCATTATAGTGAATCAGTGTACGACTCTACCATAGTAAATAAAATCAGGGCTGCCAACACATTACTAAATTAATGTAATGGTAGCGCCCAACTCAGTCAATGTTAATAGAACAGAGTGTTCATTGAGTGTTATTTTTTAAATTTTATTGTTTTTTCTTTTTAATATTTTATTAAAAAATTATATACAATATATAAAAAAAATGTATTATAAAAAATATATACATATATACAATTTATTTCATGTCATCATCGTTATCATTCGTTCTTGATCTCTGAGCTATCAGAAATTGTTCATAAAGATTCCTATCTGTAACAATGAGAGACAAATCCATATAATTACTGTTATTAATGTAAAAATTAATAAAATTACCTCTTTTTATATTGATTATAGGGATCAGGCTTGGGAGCTCTTTTGTAATAATGTTTAGTTCATCCCAAACCCATTGAGGAACCGTGCACATTTTGCAAGTGCACAGTTCCCCTCTTTTAAGTTGCTCAATCGTTATGATTCTATGCATGTTTGCAGTCAGAATATCAAATAACAAGTGACTGTAACTAAACAGTCCCACAGCTCTCTCATCGCGCACATTCACCCCACTACCCGCCTCTCTCCCACCTCGCAACCATGAAATGAAACGCTTGTATTCAACATAACTTCGTTTATTGAATATAAGAAAAAATAAACATACATTTAAAACTTATCTCTATTGATAAAGAACCATTTATATATGGAGTAAACGATTTGCTTAGTGCAACGTAAGTTATTATACATATGTTTCCCACAGTGGAATTCATTATTGGCTAACATTAAATCTTTAACACTGCAACAACCATATGAATGTAAATCTATAATATTATTATTTGGTAAATATGATTGAAGCCATTGCTGCTTCTCCACACCCTTGACGATGACATCTTCATCTTCATATGTCACGTGATCTCGTATAAACTGACTCAGATCCTTGTAAGAGATAGCATCATAGGATGTGTCCCATAGCAGACCATGCAAATTTTTAGTGGTCCACCTGATTTGTCGCTTAATATTTTTATTAAACAGCTTGTACACGTACTGTGTAGGAGGGCAGACAATCTTGTGTGCACAAGACTTCTCATCAATATTGAAAATAAAAATTTCTTTACATATGAAACTTAGTTCTTTTTTATACTGGAAACCCTGAATGTCTATTATGTACATACTGATTATTGAAATTAGAATGGCCGAACGATGCTAGTTAGAGCATTATAGTAAATGATGCGGTCGTGATTTACTTATTTATTTATTTATTTATTACATAAAATATCCAACGAGCTGAAGCCCAATTACAGGATAAGTAGCAGAGCATAATTTAGAATTTACATGTATAAAGAAAAACAAAAATACTTATTAAAAAACAATTAAATATCACATACAAGCATAAAATGAACAATAAAATGAGCAGTAAAATTGATCCTGTACAAAATTCGATAAATTATTTAAAACAAATACCTAAAATATGAACATTACAAAAAGAGCCAAACATGCCTCAGTCCACTAAAAACACTTTTTTTAAATTCTGCAGATTGCAAGATAAGATGTCTAAAGAACCTTCAATTTCAGCGTAGTTGTTTAACATTTGATATAATGGCGACTTTATCAGTAAATTAGTGCGCGCAAATGGCAAGACAAATAAGTTGCTATGTCGGCTATTCATTCTAGGTACCCGATATGTAATTCTTGCCGTAAGTGACTCACACCTTGCAATATAGTGAACAAGTTTAAAAAGAAAAACAACCGATAACATTTTACGTCTACACAAAAGACTATGTAATGAGAATATTTCATAAAACAACTCTTGTGGTGTCCCTCTGACAGGGTAGACCCCATCCAACAAGAACAGTGCCGTCTTAAAGAATCTTCACGTTCCAGCAAAACAATATGCGTGTTATATATAGGACTCCATATAATCGACCCGTACTCCAGCCTCGATCTAACAAACGTTGTAAACAATAAACGTAGTGTGGAAATATTTTTAAAATCTTTCGAGTTACGCAAAATGAACCCAAGACTTTTATATGCAACAGTCACGCAGGCTTGAATATGGTTCGTGAAGCTGAGCTCTGGGTCAAAAATAATACCTAGATCTTTCATAATCTCCGGTCTTTCTAGCAAATCACCATCAATTGTATAATCAGAAATTATTGGTACTTTTTTACGATGAAATGACATGACCTTACATTTCTTAGCATTGAGTGGCAATTTATTATTATAATACCAGTTATTAAGTAGAACGAGGTTGCTTTGAAGATTGTCACAATCAGACTTCGAGGAAATTTCACAGTACAACTTGAGATCATCTGCATATAGCAAATATTGAACATCGAGAGCAGTGGCGATATCATTAATAAATATTATAAATAGAAGAGGTCCCAGTATCGAACCCTGCGGAACACCTGAAGATTGATGAAAAGTGCCAGACTTGAAACCGCGATATTGTACAAATTGAGAACGATCAGTAAGATATGATTTGAACATCTTAAGTAAGGCAGGACATAGTCCAACATCATTAAGCTTGCTGACTAGAAGAGAATGGTCAAGTCTATCAAAGGCCTTGGAGAAGTCAGTGTAGATAACATCTACCTGACCTCCCTCATCTACGACCTTTGAAATAAATTCAGTCTTACACACGAGATTCGATACTGTGGATCTACCCTGAATGAATCCATGTTGTTGTGGTACAATAATATCAGATACATGATTTGATATAATATTATGCATAACAGATTCGAACACTTTACTAAAGTTATTTAACATGGCAATCGGGCGATAATTAGCAAAGTTATTTTTTGCATCTTTTTTGTGAATAGGTGTAATTCTAGATATTTTCCAGATATTAGGAACATTTTGTGTAGATAGTATTAAATTAAACAAGATAACTAGTGGTTTTACGAAAACTATAGAGCAATCCCTTAACAAAAAAGCAGGTATACCATCCGGACCCATACACATATTATTTTTACACCTTTTAAGTGCAGGTAAGACATCCCTATCAGAAACCGTCATCAAATGCAAGACAGTTGTATAATTCACATTACACTCATTAACGTCAATATCAGTACTAGCGGGAGTTAAATATGCCTCGGAGAAGTGGCTGGCAAATGTATTCACTATTGTTTGAGAATCATCTATCTCTTGGGTGTTATACATCATGGAAGATGGAATAGATGTCGTGCTTTTTTTAGAGTTTATAAATGACCAAAAAGTATTAGGATTAGTTCTAACGGATTTTTCTGCATCAGACACAAATTTTTTGTATGCTTCCTTTATTTGATACTTAAGAGAAGACCTAAGTGTTTGAAAGTTATCAAAGTCCTGAGGCAGCTTGGAAGATTTATATTTCTTATAGACTTTATTTTTTATTTTCCATTGAGAAATAATTTCCCTATTACACCACGGTGGAAACTGTCTGCTAAAATTTGTAATCTTCATGGTGGGTACATGCTGTATCAAGATAGACTTCAAGATACCAGAAAATATGTCGACCGCAGTTTCCACGTCTGAAACAGATGATAAACAAGACCAATCAGCTAATGATAAATCAAGATATAAAGCCTCAAAATCAGCCTTTCTAAAATTGAGTTCTGAGGATGTGCCACAGGTCTGGCTTAGGGGAAATGCATTATTGTAATCGGAAGCAGAGATGAAAATTTCGATAAAAAGGGCTGGATGATGACTGTCTTCTGGTGACAAAATTTCAGGTGCTCGAATTACATCACAAAATTCATTGCATAAAACAAAGTCAAGAATTCTATTATTAGTATTCAACACAGAGTTATGTTGAAGTAAATTAAGGTAACTCATAAAGTTGTGTAAAGAGTTGATACTTTTGTTATATACGTTACTTGAAATATAAGATGAGTATTGGGGCATATTAAAATCACCAAGTATAAGTATTTTACAACCAAATATAGGGTATAAAGATTCAAAAGCGTCAAACAAGCAATCGTATTCAGCTGAACCTAGGCTTGGAGGAATGTATAAATTAAAGATATACAATAAATCATTACCCATTCTTAATTTTACACCAACTATATCTACAAAGTCTATATCACAGAAAGTATTACAGATTGAGTTGATGTCAAAATAGGTAGAATTACACCTTTTATTTATGGCTAACAGAAGGCCTTTTATTTATGGCCACCACCTCTCTTTTTGTTGACAGCATCAAAATCACGGTCCTGAAGATAGACATCATACACACCTAAATCAAAAATTTCCGCGGAGTTTATTCTGTCATGCAACCATGTCTCGCTCAAAGCAATGACATCGCAACTGCTGGCATTAATGGTAATAAATAATTCACTTATTTTGGTACAGACACCGCGACAATTTTGATAGTAACATTGTAGGCATGATTTCTGTATTATAGAATTATGTGTTACCGTTGGTTGCTACCCAGAACCAAGTATACTGCTTTTGAATTTCTCAAGAGTAAGACTGTACACATGGCACGAAGTGTCCCATGAAGCATGATCACCGTCTACTTTAATATTGGTATCTTTGTTACCTTTCACAAAATTAATACAATTTACGCAACGCAAAATTTCTGACTTACAATCAGCCACACCGTGATTTTCAGCACAACGCGGACAAATACTAACTTTAGATGAACATCTATTTGCAAGGTGGTGAAACCCGCAACATTTAAAACAACGGCGAAGTTCTATGACAATATATATAAGACAATATTGTCTTTATAAGACAATAGGGTGCAGTATCTTTTGGAATAGATTTATTAGTACTAAATTCCAATCTAATGTCAACTGCTCCGGATTTCACAACCTCATTCTGAAAAGAGCAGTCGACTACTACTAAGGGCACGTTCGTTTTGAAATTATAAGGGCTCACTTAATTTCTGATAATAAGATTCTTGAAATTGAACGTACATATCATACAGGTTGGCATAAAAATTCTTATCAAAATTAACATTTAGGTTATCGTAGGGATACGTCTCGGAATTTAGAAAAACTCTGAAATTAGTCAGATTACAGTAATCGAATTCACTCATGCGTTTGAATGATTTATTTTTACGGTCCACGTGGAACCCGAAAATAATAAATCGTAGGTTCTCCAGTTGTAACGAGGTCTTAATAGTCCACGCATGCGTTTGACTTTCGGGTAACAAGGGAAACTCGTGTAGTTCCCAGCTCCTAAACGGTACTGCTAATTCGATATTTTTTTCCAAGTATTTCATTAATTTTAGACGCTCGACATCGGCTACAGTCACATGCGGTACCCTCCATTGTACCGACTCCAGTTCTACTTTAACCACTTCATTACCAGCTGCGTTATTTACAATAGCGTTTAAATCAGTACTACTTCGAATAAGAACCAATTCTTGACGCAAATTTACTACTATTTTTTGAAAGTCCTCAGCGAACCCCAAACAAATTTTTCAAAGGTATGCACACGTCAAAGTAACCATTTTGATTAACCATATGTTCATCAGTCCAACCAGCATTCTCCAAGCGGGTGACCTCATTTTTATTAAAGGACACATATCCCTTCATAAGAGTAGTGAGACCCGGATTTCTAGATCTGTCCACTGTTATACCATTCATTTCGTATCGTATCGTCGGAAAAAAGCAAAACACCCATTTTATCGAAGACAGCCGTCTTCGACACTGTACCATCAGCTTTACATAATCGACCTCAAATATATAACGTACTGAAATAAGGCGCCGTATACGCGCTCTACTGTTGAATAGGGATCCTAATTTCATCGTTATTTCCTAAATTTGATGCTGCATACAGGTTGTGAGTATGTTTCTCGAAATTGACTATGAGATATCTGACTGCGGCTTCTCCAACACGTTCAAAATATCATTAGAATTCATTACTACTACGAAGTTGACTGCTATGGAATTTATAACCGATATTCAAGAGAAATTTACGATTTTCCACTTTTAACGGTTTGAAAGTTACAGATGAACTGAGGGGATGACGGACTCCTGCACCCCTTACATACTTTTTGTTAAATCTAAGAACCATTTCTCTTCAGGTGTAGTCTTATCGTCACGACTTCTCCACGGAAATTGACCAGATCACCGTCCTGATCCACTATTTTAACTGTTAGACTGTCTATGCTACGCTTGTTGACAGGCAAATAAATCACGTTAGCAGGAGATTCCACTATTTTATAGCCCGAAGACACAGTCGGGAAAAATTCGTGAATTATGTGAACCTGTCTATGATTCATGTAGCTACCTGTCACAAGATTACACTAGATACATATGGAGTTTACTTTTTGAATTCTAGCGGGAGAGTCTGATATGTGACGCGCTAGAGGTTTCAGTTCTCGACTTGTAAATCCCAACAAGCTGCCTATACTATCAGGTGGGCTGAAATTAATCCGTTTATTTGATTTAACCTCACACTTTAAAGTGTTTTTATTGGATCTTATGGAGACGTATGTGTCATTAACGTGAGAGGCAAGAAAATAGTCTATATATATATATTTATTTATATCTTCAATTTCATATGAACCTTCTGGAATCTCTATAAATTTATCATCGTCATCATAATAAAATCGATTATTAGAAGAGTCAACGTTAGGTATGGAATTGTAAGCATCGAAATTTATCAGAACAAGCGAGTAATCAGCTGACGGTTTAAGATCAATGGGTGGGCAGAAATGCGCGTTTAGAACAGACGATCGTTCAGACAAAGTGAATGTATACGACATGTTTACTTTACACAATCAGTTCGCAGAATGAACGTGACTAACTCCATGCAGTCTGATTATATAGGAATTTTAAACACAGATGACCACAATTTACCGTATCAAAAGTCTGATATTGAGTATGATTGTACTTAATACAACAATTTAGATACTTTATCAGTTCTGTAGGGGGTCTTAAATTACCGAAACTGTCATAATAAATGGCATTCGAGCCTTTTTTACAATAAGCTGTCCAATGAGTTCCACTACCAGAGTCACTGTCCAAGTTCACGATTCCACATTCGTTTTTATGTACACGTTTAGGTAGACGATCGCGCATAAAAATTCCCCGGAAATTAGGTATTTTCAACACATCAACAGCATATTTATGTAGATCTTGATCGGTGAGTGGTCGATTCGGTAAATCCACTGTTAGTCATTTTTTGCTTTTATTATGTTGATTGTGGTTGCGTAAATAGAGTCCGAGTCCCTTTCTGTACGGACGGAGGTAGAGTCCTTTACCGAGCGCTATGGATTCCATAGTTTGATTATGACGATGAGACTCTTTGACTTGAGCAGCTGCAGACCGAGAATCGTTAACTGCCTTCGCGATACCTGCAGCTCCGCCTGTCAGAGCTCCGAGCGCGCTAATTCCCGCGAATATGGGTATTAGAGGAAGGATGCCTCCTGTCTTCGGAATGGGTATAATGCGAGCTTTGGGCGGTGAAATGGATTTTTTATCACGCTTCATCCGATCCGTCACACGAACGGCTCTTTTGATGGCCTCGTCGACAGTAGGAGCCCTCTTGACCACTTTACGAATTTTACTGGATATTTTACGGAACGTTAACGATCCACCCTTCTTTTTACTCTTTATATTGGAGCTCTTATTTTATTTTGAACATTCCAAACCCAATTTAACATTAGTCTTCATAATGCCAGCTACACCGGCTGCAGTAGCCCTCTCAGCCAATGAGGAATCCTTCGCGAATACTCGTTGAAGAGCTTTGTGAGCCAATTCGTTATCTGTCACGTGTCTTGAAGTCGCGTCTAGTACTTTACTATATTTGATATCGTGATTTTTGCAAGCCTCATCTAAAGCATTAATTCCACCATCACCTCTGGCTAATCTCTGATAATTTCGTACCCGGTCCACAGAAACGATAACCTGGTATATGAGCTTCAACTTATTGATCAGAGAGTTTAGAGCCATGTTACCCCTACGGTGTCCTGAAGACGACTGAAGGGTGTAATCTTCGAGAGGTCTATTTATACCGGTGCAACCGCTCAAACCGGTATCGGAGAACTGCTCGAGAATCGGTCAAATCGCTCAAACCGGTATCGGAGAACCGCTCGAGAACCGGTCAAACCGCTCAAACCGGTATCACAGAACCGCTCGAGAACCGGTCAAACCGCTCAAACCGGTATCGCAAAACCGCTCGAAAACCGGTCAAACCGCTTTTTAAACCGCTCTAACCGGTTTGAGAGTTAGAGCGGTTTAAATAGCGGTTGAAAGCGGTTTTCGAGCGGTTTTTCTTAAGCGGTTTTAGCGGTTCTCAGATACGGGTTTGACCGGTTTTGAAAAACCGCTCTGTATCCACCAAGCGTATCCACCGAACGTATCCACCAAACGGATCCACCAATCGTATCCACCAAACGCATCCACCAAACGTATCCACCAAATGGATCCACCAAACGTATCCATCAATGTGTACCAGTTCCATTAAACTGATTGAGAGGTATAAATACAGCACATCTATCCGTCTCTGTTACAGTATCAAGATGAGGTTTGTAAGAGCAGGAGAGGGTTTGAAAATTGAAAATATTGATTTCCATGACGCTAGTGCTAAAGTGGAACATCGTCACGGCTCATTACCAACCACTATAAGATGTATTATTTGTGGTCCCTCGAACTGCGGCAAAACAAACATAATGATAGGCCTGCTGACTCATCCTAATGGTTTACGTTTCAAGAATGTTTATGTATATTCAAAGTCTTTGTACCAGCCGAAATACGAGTATCTGAGAAAAGTGCTTGACTCACTCGTAGGATACTATCAGTTCAAGGATACCGATAAAGTAATACCGCCTGCCAACGCTAAAACAAATTCAGTATTTATTTTCGGTGATGTGGCTTGCGATAACCAGAGCCCGATACGTGAATACTTCAGCATGGGAAGACATAAACAAGTTGATAGTCTATCTCTGTCAGACTTACACTCACATTCCGAAGCATTTAATCAGAGATAACGCTAACCTATTGATTTTATTCAAGCAAGATGACATGAATCTCAGAGATGTTTATTCAGATCACGTCAACACCGATATGGATTTTAATACATTCAAGATCATGTGCTCCCAGTGCTGGAAAGACAGATATGGGTTCTTAGTGATAGACAAGAACAGTGATATTACAGACGACCGTTATGGAAAGGGGTTCTATGAATATATATACCTGTGAATTGAACACTTACCTGTCAGTTGTCAGTTAGCCGTTTGTGCTTAACGTCCGCAAAATACACCTCTAGTTTTTTGCTATGAACTCTGATAATAAAACCACTAGTAAAATTATCGAGGCTCGAAAAGCCATCAAACGCAAGTTGGAGGCTCTTGATAAAACCTGCCTGCACATTACAGCGGTTCAGTAAGGAGATTTTTAAATAGGGAGTACCTACACTAATAGGTGGATAGGAAGGGTGGACCTTTGTCATAGTCTCCTCGGTACTCGGAACCTACAAAATTAGATTTTTGTTATGGGAATACACAAAAGATTTAATTTACCGCATGTTTGTTATTTAATCGGTGGACTTGAAAAATGAGTGGACTATATTTTAACTGATGATTTATTTTTTAATAGACATAGACATGACAATGTGCTTTTCAATAATGTACTGTCAAAATCTAGCAATCAATCTTGCCAACCACTGACCAAAGAATAAAGTCAACTCACAAAACAGAAAAAGAGGTCAACCACTGACCACAGAATAAACAAATGAACATTCTCAGTTTCACAATTCTTAACATAGCCCCGCCGCCGTTGAAGGACACTTCAACTTAACTTGTATTTTTTATTGGTGCACTTTGCGAATTTTGTCACTCACGCACTCACGTTTGTACGTCATCTTCGAAGGGAAGGGGGTAGAGATGTCTGATGGACCGTTTAACAAGACCCTTGGAGGTGGTGATGGATGCAACTCGGGATGTTCCATCTTTGCCGGGGAATACCTCATGGACTCGTCCTAAAGGCCATTTGTAGGGAGGCTGGTTTTCACCTTTAACGAGGACTAACCTGTATGAGGAATAGAGGTGATAGGGCGACCAATTAGGAAATGGGAAGTGGTTAATGGTTCTAGATCATTGGGATCGCTTGACATAGCAAATAATGGTCTGGAATTTAAGATTCCTTCCACTTGACATATAATAGTGTAGAATTCCTCATAGGTGAGAGCCACATCAAGCAAGGCACGCTTTAAATGGTGTTTCATGCTTTTCACAGCTGCCTCCCAGAGACCACCGAAATTCGGACTATATGGAGGTGTGAAATGCCAACAAATGTTAAGGTTGCTTGCAAACTCCTGAATGTTATGTTGATTTTTATGAAGAAATTGGCCGAAAGTCTGTAACTGGTTATAAGCACCTCTAAAGGTTGATCCATTATCCGAATAGATGTGGGAAGGTAAACCTCGTCGGGAAGTGAACCTTTTCAAACAAGACAAGAAGCATTCTGAGGTCATGTCAGTAACTACTTCCAAGTGAATAGCCTTTGAAATAAAACATATGAAAATGCAAATCCAACACTTGGTAATTTTACAGCCTCGGCCCTTTTTGTCTTTTAACGGAAAGGGACCCGCATAATCGATACCTACAATTTGGAAGGGTAACGTTGGAGTTAATCTACTGTCAGGGAGAGGTCCTGTTGGAACAGTAGCGGGAACTGGCCTGAATTTAAAACAAGTTATGCACTCTTTAATAGTCCTTTTAGATAAGATTTTCCCACCAATGGGCCAATATTGCTGCCTGACAGATGCTAATAGTAATTGTGGACCGGGGTGGAGCAAATACATATGCTTATGCCGGAATATTAGTTTTGTCAAATCATGCTTAGCTGATAATAAGATTGGATGTTTTATGTTGTGGTTTAATAGAGAAAATTTTAATCGGCCACCAACCTTTAAGATACCGTCTGTATCTAGGAATGGTGCTAAAGAAGATAATTTATGTTTTTTGTCAAGAAACTTACCCTTGGACAAAATCGAAATTTTTTCCCTAAAGCTCTGAGACTGGGCAATTTTGATAAGCTTACTATATGCTACATCAATTTCCCGTGCAGTTAATAAACCTATCTTTTTGTCATCTAATTTAGTTCTAAGATTGTGAATGAATCTAAGACAGTATGTAAAGACTCGCTTTAGTTTGTGTAGATCTGAATATCTTTGGAAAATGTTCCATGAATTGGTAGTTATTGTGAGAACCTTATCTTTCTTTCGCTTTAACTCTGAGACATATTGATCAGAATTTGAGAATTGAGGCGACCAATTAGGCCATTGAGACTCTTGTTTATATAGAAAGGCTGGACCCCTCCACCAAATTTGACATTTTAATAGTTTAGCAGGATAGGTTCCCCTTGATGCTATGTCTGCTGGATTCTGACTAGTATGAACATATTTCCATGTATCATTGCTAGTCAAAGTTTGAATTTTGGACACACGATTTGCCACAAATACTTCTAATAGACTTCCTTGAGTATTGATCCAATGCAACACCACTTGAGAATCTGACCAAAAGAAAAATGGGACATTTTTGGACAACGAAGTTCGAACTTGATGTGCTTGCTGGGCAGCCAATAGTGCTGCGCATAGTTCCAAGCGAGGAATGGAAATTGCCTTAATCGGAGACACCTTAGTTTTGGAGCATAACAGTTTGACTTGAAAATTGCCCAACTTATCTTGACAACGTAAATAAATGCATGATGCGTATGCGTCTTTGCTGGCATCACAGAAACAATGAATTTCTAATAAGTCGAATCCTAGTCCAATGGCATTTCTAGGAATTTTAATTGTATTCATCTGGATTAATTGATTTCAAAATTGGCACCACTTACAGTATAATTCATTTGGTATAGGTTCATCCCAGGATAATCTCAAAGACCATAGGTTTTGAATAATGATCTTGGATATAATTATACAGGGACTGACTAGCCCTAAGGGATCGTATATTTGAGATATTTCCGATAGAATTTGCCTTTTTGAGACTGAATCTGTAACATCAGATTGTGAAATGTCATATGTTAAAATATCCGTGTGACTAACCCACTTGATACCTAAAGTTTTAGATGATTCATGTTGTCCTAATGTTAGAATACCTAAAGTGTCATCATTTGTATTAATTTCAGAAAGAATTTCCTGCCTGTTTGAAATCCATTTACGTAATTGAAATTGTCCTTGTTCTAAACTAGAGCAAATTTGCTTGCTTCTCTCTATCAGCTCCATGATGGTATCTGACCCCGTTAGCAAGTCATCGACATAAAAGTCATTCAGAATCGTACTAGAAGTCTGTGGGTATTGATTTTGTACTGCTAATGCTAATTTTTGTAAACATTTAATTGCCAAATACGGATCTGAAGTGGTTCCGTAAGTAACCGTATTTAATTAATAAATGAAAAATTCTTTGGACGGATCATCTCTCCAAATTATCCTTTGGAGAAACCTGTGATTATGATGCATCTCAATTTGTCTATACATTTTCATGATATCTGCAGAGACAACATATGCATAGGTACGAAATCTTATTAAAATTGAAACTATATCATTTTGAAGTTTTGGACCAGTAAATTGAAGATCGTTCTAAGACCAGCCTGATGTTGATGGGCACGAACCATCAAACACCACTCGAAGCTTTGTTGTCAAACTATTTTCTTTAAAGACACCGTGATGTGGTAAATAATAGCAGACCACATCAGAGGGATCCTCATTTTCTGTCACTTTACTCATATGACCCAAAGCAATATACTCGTTAATGAAATCAGTGTATTGACGTTTTAATTGTTCATTTGTCGCAAATTTTCTTTCTAAATTAAAAAATCTTTTGATAGCTGTAGATTGAGAATCACCTAATAGATTGGAGGAATGTTTTAAAGGCAATTTAACAATAAATCTACCATCTTTATTTCGAGACGTTGAACTTTCAAAGAGTTCTTCACATTTTAACTCATCCTGTGACATAATAGAGTCAGTAGACGATACCTCTTCGAGTTTCCAAAACCGTTTTAATTGCTCATCTTCAGGAACAATATTTTTTGCGAAATTACAAATTAACAATGTTGAACGAATAGGTGCAATACCTGATACAACCCAACCTAATTTGGTGTTTTGTAAAATTGGAAATCCTTTACCTAAAGTTATCTTGCGATCCAAGAGTAGATCCCAAAATAGACTGGCACCGATAAGGACATCAACCTCTCTTGGCTCGTCAAACTGTGGATCGGCCAACTCAATGTTTTCTGGAATTTGCCAGGTATGAATATCGACTGTGATAGATGGTACGTCACTGGAAATGGTAGGTATAACATAACATGACATGGTAGTATTGAAATTACTATATCGTGATAAAATGGACAAATTGCACTTTTTTGTTAAATTGGAAATGACTTGGTTAATGCCAACCATAGAAAGATTTGCTGTCTTTACAGGTAAACCTAATTTTTGCCAAAAACTCTCTGTAATCAAATTTGATTGAGCTCCACTGTCTAACAAAGCACGACACATGCATATTTTACCTCGAACATCTTTGACTTTGAAAACAACCGTGGATAATAGAACAGTATTTTTAATATTTTCCTCAGGCCTTACTAACAAATTTGTACTGGTAGTGGCAGACTCGCTATTGATACTCTCAGAAACCCCACAAGGAACTTTAGCAGAATTATTTTCCACTTTATTCTCATGAAGTAAACTATTATGACGTTCTTTGCACTTCCTACATGAACCTAATAAACATTTTTCGATTGAATGGTTTGTTCTCAAACAATTACTACATAGATTAAGTTTGTGTACCTTTTGAATTCTAGTAGGAACATCTAACTTTAAAAATTCTGGACAATTGTAAATTAAATGTGGAGCCTTGCAATAGTTACATTTTAAGTTAACTGATAAATGACTTTGGGAATGATTTTTATTGTCTGAATGTTTAAAATTGTGTTTCGAATAGTGGTTTTGACTATCCGAACCTTTATCTTGAATTACCTCTAATAAATCCGCTTTATTCGTAAGAAATTCCATGAACTCATCGAGAGTAGGAAGTTCTCCCTTTCCTTTGAAATCCTTCCACTCGCGATACGTTGCCTTATCTAATTTACTAGAAATAATATATGTTACTAAAACCTCCCATAAAACATCATTACTTAAATGCAACCCATCTAATGCAGCTAGGTGATTTGACAAATCATCTAGTAGTTGTCTAACTTGCCTTGATGATTCCTTGTGCATTGGCTCTAAATTGCAAATAGATTTTATGTGATTATTAATAAGTACTCTTTTATTATCGAACCGTTTACATAATCTACTCCATGCAGTCTCATAATTACTCTCAACGAATTCAATTTTATCTATTAATCGTTTTGCATAACCTTCCACTGAGGCACGCAAAAGTTGAAATTTCTGTGATTTACTAAGCGCCACATTGGAATGAATTGTTGAATTAAATGTTGTTTTAAACTCAAGCCAGTGCTCATAGTCTCCCTTAAAAATAGGTACCTTGATTTTAGGGACCATGGCACCATGTAATGGATCAATCTGAGGCGCGAAACTAGAAGAATTAACAAGTTCCCTCTTATTTTGCTTGATATGATTACTTAAAAAACCCATAATACTAGCAAATCTCGATTCAAACTGTTCACGTTCTAAATAATGATCATTTAAACAATCTTCATCACACGAAACCTCGATTTTTAATTGTAAATCTTCAAATTCTTTCATGAGAGTCTCATTGTTTTTGAATGCGTGACTTAAAATGAAGGAAAAAAAATGAACAATATTATACATGTATCAAGCTAGAATATGAAAATAGAAAATAATAAATAACCGCAAATAAAACAAAAAAACTAGATATTAAACTGTTCAATGTGGGCACCTTCTTGCTCAATGCATTTAGCACATCTTTTTAAGACAATATGTCGAGAAACTCGACTCAAAGTATTCCAGTTCACTAAAGTTATGACATTATTAATTCTATAACACAACTCTTGGACATTATCTGGTGGACCAAATTCGTAAACTTCATTTTTTATGAACCCCCAGAAATAAAAGTCCATAGGTGTCAAATCAGGACTTCGAGCACTCCACCGAACTGGACCATTGTTGGAAATCAAGCGATTTCCAAAATTTTGGGCTAACAACTCTGTTACTACTCTAGCATTGTGCGCTGGGCAACCATCTTGCTGGTACCATATTTCATGTAGATTGTACACAGTTCCCCTTATCGCAGGTAAAATTTCATTCCTCAATAAATTTAAGTACCTTTCCCCCGTTAAATTATAATCATAAAAAAATGGTCCAATGATTTGATTGCCTAAAAAAATTACTTCTTACATTTCTGCGAACAAAAATAGTTTTAATGCATATTAAGTTTACCTGTTAAGCCACACCAGACATTTATCCCAAACTTGTATTGGAACCGTCTTTATTCTTTTAACCTAGGATTTTGTCGTGACCAATAATATCGGTTATGTCGATTGAAAACTCCACAATTGGTAAATCTTGTTTCATCTGTCTATATTACCTTCAAATGAAAATTTTCATCCGCCAGGCATTGTTGCTCATACCACCTACAGAACTGGAGTCTTCTAGGGTAATCATTTTCATTGAGGCGTTGCACTATTATAGGTTTATATGGATGGTAATGATTTTTCTTCAAAACTTGGTGAACTGTACTCTTTGGGATCCCTGTTTGTCTAGCAAATCCGCGAACAGAACTTGACGGATTCTGGTTTGCCACTTGTGCAACAAGTGTTCATTCTCTCTTCATTCTGACCCACTGCTGCAGGTCTTTTTGCAGTAAAACTACCATCATTCAATAAATTCAAAACTAATCTTCGAAATATTTTCGAATCTGGCTGACGTCTTTCGGGAAAATTTTCTAAATATGAGGTCAGAGCTGTTTCAGAATTACGATTTGCTCGAATGTAACATTCAAGCATCAAAATATTCTTCATTACTGAACATTGTCTTCCTACTTAGGTACTTTCACTTAAAAAATACACAATACTAATGCATTAAGTCTCAACAATGCTAAACTGTCAAAAGATACTACATTCTATTGTTCACATCTTTCATACCTACCGTTGTTTATTAGTCGATCACTTACTTTGTATAATTTCATTTAATAAAGGTATTAGTGCCATTATGTTTATTATTTTCCCTATTACATGACGATATTACACGAGTAATGTTGTACCTACTTTCTTTTTCTGTTCATTGGAATAAAATCATCCACAGCCTACTTTTTTTTTTAAATTACCGTTTTTCTCGAATTGTGTCCCTTAAATAAAAGACAAATCAAACAAGTGACATATCATTGGAAATCTTTTTTCAAGGGCGATCACGTGAAATAAAATCCAATATGGCCGCCGTAAGAAAAACAAAAGTTGACACATATAACTGAAAAACAAAAGGCGATTGAGAGTTGCTATTGGTCACAAAAGTTTTCTTGTAAAAAAGTGTCCTAATAATGTGCAAGTCTAAAACTTGTGAAATGAACGCCTACTGTGTTATCGAAGAAAAAAGAAATCGGCGATTTTTGTTTTTTTCCAAATATCTCAAAAACTAAAAAAGATACACTAAAATAGAAAAGATATTTGAAATCAGCATAAAATCCTACAAAACTTCTCTAATTTAACAGTTTCTCTATCTCTTATAATAACTGAGATAGCAATACATTACCATCGAGAATGGGACACAGTGTATATATACAGGGCGGTCCACCGGGAACCAACTCGATCTATATATGGAAAACTATTCATAGGAAAATTTTGAAAATTTGACAGTATACTAATGTCGGTGGGGGCAACTCGCCTAAAATATTCTCAAGATGGTGGCACTTCCGATTATACCGGAAGTAGGTACCAACTTACTTATTTTAAATGGAACACCCTATATATTACCTTATTTTTAGGTTCTACGTAAAATTCTAGGTAGATTTCATGTATCATGTCCTATACCTAAGTCTAAGCGTTTTTACGTTATTTAAGTTTTTATGAGAGAAATGACGTTTGCAGGCCCGAAAGCAGTTATCCATTTTTCTTAAAAGGAAGCCTTTATTATTTAATTTGGGGTGGGTTCCTTGTTGGAAAGAGCGTATTTTAATAGAATTTTTATAATATTTCAATAACTATGAATACAGGGTGTTCAAAAAAATAGGTTAAAAAGAAAATTGGAAAACTGCAAAAAATCTATTTTTTCAAATGGGAACCTCCAAATTTTATGGTTTTATCTTATTTAGCATTAAAAATAAGGGTAAGTTTGTGTATAGTTGTCTATTCCGAAAATTCTTAGTTTTCGAAATATTGCCCGTTTAATATTATTATTTGGTAATTTTGCTTCGTATTTTAAGTTCAGTTACTCGTTGGCTGTGACAGCGTTAATACACAATCAAAATAAATGCTAAACAATGTATTAAGCTGTCATTCGCCATTTGCAAATTATTAATAATCATGCCGGGGCGCTTAAATTATACAAATGAAGATTATTTAAACTTATTTATTATTTATGGAGAATGTGATAAAGTTATATCAAGAACATGTGACACATTTACCCTTCGATATCCACAAAAACAGAAACCATCACGATTTGCTGTTAAACAAATTATAGAAAATTTCAAGGACTTTGGATCCGTCAAGAAAATAGTGGAAAGAAATAAACCGCTCCTTAATAATGAGAATATTGAAATAGCTATTTTGGGATATTTCGCCGCTAATCCGACAATGTCTCTAAGACAAGCTGCGTTAGAGTCAGGATTATCCAAAACAACAATTCTTATAATTTTACGCAAACATAAATTTAAACCATACGCATTTTCCATAGTCCAACATCTAAAAGAAACTGATTTTCCAAGACGAATGGCCAAGGGAGTGAATTTATGATAACTTGGGTGCAAGAAAACAATTTTTTTCTGGACAATATCATTTGGACAGACGAAGCTAAATTTACGAAAAATGGTGCCTTTAATCGTCATAATTCCCATTATTGGAGTGATTTAAATTTAAATGTATTTAGGGAGCACAATTTTCAAGAATCTTGGCAGTTCAATGTTTAATGTGCGATAAGAAATGATAGCATCGTAGCACTACATTTTTATCAGGAAAATTTGAATGGTAAGTTAGATGATTTTCAATCATTCTAAATATAAAATGTGCTTATTAAATTATAGGTGAAGGCTATTTGAATATTCTCCAAAATTTTGAAACAGACTATTTAGAAAATGTGTCGCTTGCTGTTCAAAGAAATTTGTTTTACCAGCATGATGGTGCACCTCCACATAGTGGCTATCTCATCGATAATTTTTTACAAAATGCTTTTGATGATCGATGGATAGCCAACAGTGGTCCTTTCCTTTGGCCACCCCGCTCTCCAGATCTCTCAGTGCTCGATTTTTTTATTTGGGGTACAATTAAAGATCGAGTGTATAAGACTCCCACAACAACGATGGAAGATTGTATGCAGCGAGTGAGAAATGAATTTAGAAATCTAAGTCCTGAGTCAATAAGAAAAGCGACCCATGAACAAGTGCTGCTCAGATGCGAGAAATTCTCAAGGACATCAATTTGAACATTTACTGAAAAAATACTTTATTTTAAATTCAAAGTTCCCTATTTTTAGTGTTTTCCTTTTTAAATTAAGTACCTATGCATTGTTATTTTTATGGATCCTGTCATAAAATTGTTTCCTTGCGCCCAAGTTATCATAAATTCACAGAATGCCACTCGTCTTTGAAAATCAGTATCTCTCAGATGTTGAACTATGGAAAATGCGTATGGATGGAATTTATGTTTTCGTAATATTCTATGAACTGTTGATTTGGCTAATCCTGACTCTAACGCAGCTTGTCTTAGAGACATTGTCGGATTAGCGGCGAAATATCCCAAAATAGCTATTTCAATATTCTCATTATTAAGGAGAGGTTTATTTCTTTCCACTATTTTCTTGACGGATCCAAACTTCTTGAAATTTTCTATAATTTGTTTAACAGCAAATCGTGATGGTTTCTGTTTTTGTGGATATCGAAGGGCAAATGTGTCACATGTTCTTGATATAACTTTATCACATTCTCCATAAATAATAAATAAGTTTAAATAATCTTCATTTGTATAATTTAAGCGCCCCGGCATGATTATTAATAATTTGCAAATGGCGAATGACAGCTTAATACATTGTTTAGCATTTATTTTGATTGTGTTTTAACGCTGTCACAGCCAACTAAGAGTAACTGAACTTAAAATACGAAGCAAAATTACCAAATAAAAATATTAAACGGGCAATATTTCGAAAACTAAGAATTTTCGGGATAGACAACTATACACAAACTTACCCTTATTTTTAATGATAAATAAGATAAAACCATAAAATTTGGGGATTCCCATTTGAAAAAATAGATTTTTTGCAGTTTTCCCAATTTTCTTTTTAACCTATTTTTTTGAACACCCTGTATTCATAGTTATTGAAATATTATAAAAATTCTATTAAAATAGGCTCTTTCCAACAAGAAACCCACCCCAAATTAAATAATAAAGGCTTCCTTTTAAGAAAAATAGATAACTGCTTTCGGGCCTGCAAACGTCATTTCTCTCATAAAAACTTAAATAATGTAAAAACGCTTAGACTTAGGTATAGGACATGATACATGAAATCTACCTAGAATTTTACGTAGAATCTAAAAATGAGGTAGTATATAGGGTGTTCCATTTAAAATAAGCAAGTTGGCACCTACTTCCGGTATAACCGGAAGTGCAACCATCTTGAGAATATTTTAGGCGAGTTGCACCCACCGACATTAGTATACTGTCAAATTTTCAAAATTTTCCTATGAATAGTTTTCCATATATAGATCGAGTTGGTTCCCGGTGGACCATCCTGTATATATAATACAATATGACAATGAAATTATATCAAATTAAGAAAAAATAACACATTTGGAAAAAGAAATTTCTGAACAAATAATGTAATATGTACTTTCTTTTATGGTAATACGAAAACTAATTTAATAATTTATATGATACTCAAAAAAATATGAGAACTTTTATCTGAATATAAAAAATGTATATTAGAAATATTTCTTGTTGTAAACTAAGAACACATCTAGATATACAGGGTGTCCCATTAATATTGCGAAAACATTCAGGGGGAGTTTCCTTGACCAAAAATAAGAAAGAAAGTTCTTATAAACCTATGTCCGAAAATGCTTCGTTTCGGATATACAGGGTGTTGAAATTTAGAGAAAATACAAGGTTTTAACTAATATCTGGAGAACCCTAATTCCGATTTTTTTGAAATTTGGTATGTTTGTTTCTAAAAACGGTAGACGTCTTCTGACGTAATTTGATTTATTGACTGACGTATATATACTGATATATATATATATATATATATATATATACAGGGTCCTGCACCACAGCTCCCTTCTTTTGTAGCTCATGAACTGGTGCCTTTATAAATTTCGTTCAAATTTGACTGCAAACTATTCGTAAAGAGGCACATTTTGAAAATATTTTCAAATATTCAATAGTTACAACTATTTCAAAGTTACATATCTTACACAATTGAACAGCGTTTATTTTAATTTCTATATGTCAGATAGTTTAGGCATTGGGTGAATAATTATTTAATATTGATGTTTTTGATGATTGTTGATAATTTTTTACATTTTGTGTTTAATCATAGCCATAATTATAGTCAAAGCAACTGACAATAAATTTAAAATGTTTCTAGTTGTTTTATTTTATTCGAAGACCACTTAGAAACGGGGTAACTTAAATTTTTGAGCACTTTATTATAAAATTGATTATATCTTGAGGACCTTAAGAGATAGGTATAGGACAAGGTTATATCATTCAATTCAGAATTGAATGGTACTTTCAACTGTAGAATAATATACTGGGTGTGCCATTTGAAAAAAATTAGTTTTGCACGTTTCAAAATTGACGTGTTGCTCAGTAAATATTAAACACTCTGTATGTATTACAGACTTCTGTGAGCTATTTTCAGAAAGACCAATGCCTAAACTATCTGACATTTAAAAATTAAAATAAACGCTGTTCAATTGTATAAGATATGTAACTTTGAAATAGTTCTAACAACTGTAATTTTTTCTATAAAATGTCGAATATCTTCGAAACGGCTAAGTTTTGCTATAGGGAATATAACACAAACTGACACCAAATTTGCATGCAGAATCCAAAAATGCAAAAATATATAGTGTGTTCCATTTAAAAAAATATAACTTTAGTATGGCACATTTTTTTAGAGCATCCTGTATATTTGAAAATATTTTCAAAATGTGCCTCTCTACGAATAGTTTGCAGTCAAATTTGAACGAAATTTATAAAGGCACCAGTTCATGAGCTACAAAAGAAGGGAGCTCTGGTGCAGGATCCTGTATATATATATATATATATATATATATACATATTGAAATATGTTTAGAAAAAAGTATTCTCCAATTAATTTTATATCTTATTTTCAAAAGAATTAGTTATTTTGAAGTGAATGTTAAAATTATTAGTTTGTAGAAATATGGAAAATTATTAATACCGCATATTTTCCGTGAAAAGGCATCACCAAAATATTCCATTTAAATGGTTCAAATATCTAAATTATTTCCCACCATTTATTTTTTATAGCATTATATGTTACGATACAATACCATTTTCGATATTATCTATGTACAAAAATACTGACGAGAAATGCTGACTTTTCAACTACTAAATGGGACTATATAAAGCACAGTATGTATCAGAATTCAGTTTAAAGCATTTCTGTTGTTATTGGGCAATTTATTTTAGCTAACTTATAACAAAAAACAAACAAAAAAAGAATTCCGTAGTGTTCAATTTGCAACTCTGACAGTCTCCTTTTAGAATTATTATAATCAGAGGACAGCATTGTCTAACATTAGGTGCATTACTAATGTTTACCTCTGTTCACAAGGCATTGCATGTCGTCGACTGCTGTGTTTGACGGTTCTGTTTATGGCAGATTTTCATAAATGTTGCCGAAGTTACATGTTCATCTACGCAAGTAATTGATTATAGTGGGCAGGAAGTGACGCGAGCTTGTAGGTGATACATCACCAGCATGTGTGTGTGGCCAGCGCATGCATATTCATGTGGTAAGCGGCGGCGGCAACGGCCGACCGCCACATTGCCTCATGTACTATTCTGTACAGACGATATACATAAACGCTTCGGAAGAAGTCAGGAACATCTCGCTGTCCTGATATTCAAATCAAGTCGAGAATTTAGCCCTTATTTAATAATAAGTCCTTACTTATGTTTCATAACATTCATATAGGGAGATATTCTTCCATCGACTAATTACGGTTTGACAAAAACAATCTCTATATAAAGTGTTTTAAATTTTCAGGATATAACACATACATAATTTAATAGTATGAGTATTTTTATTAGGAAAAAAAATTAATAGAGAGAAAGAATATTATGAGAAGATTGCATTTTATATACAGATCACACAGGACTACATACATTCTTTATTTCATTCAAGCACTACAATTTACAGTTATTATTTTTATATCTTACCGTGCATATCAAAAGATATGTAATAGTATGAGTGTATAACACTTCTGACAGAATAGGTATCTTTTTCGTTGTTATCATGATCTAGAAAATAGAAAAAACTGATTTCGTTGACTGACTGAATCTTCCTTAGTATATATTGAAAAAAAATATTTATAAGACAGTAGGTGACTTCGGAATTGTTTTTTAAGGGTCAGTTGAAAGTCAGTGTCAGTTGAAATATAACCCTGATATTTTAAATAAAATACATAATATTTACCAAATACTTAATTTAGTATCCAATAAATAATATGAATATTACTTGAAATAAATATTGCAAAACAAATATATACATTGAAAATAAAATTTCTAAGAACTCACAGATTGATACTCAATTTAAACATTAAATTAATAAAACAAAATACACAAACAAGAAATACTAAGCCACGCAAAATACAAATTTTGCTCCTATATTATTTTACCCAAATCGACCATACATTTAGAGAATCAGGCAGATCTATATCAGCAACCGTGTCTTTAAGATCTAGAATGTTCCCTGCCGAAGTAGTCAACGCATCTTCAATACATTGTTTTAAAAAGAGACTTGATAGTTTTTTGAATATAATCTTTTTCCCCATTTAATTATCTCTACGGTATCTATATGATATTGTTGTTGTTTATTCTTTTTTGTGTTGATTAATTATTTTCTCTTTCTTTTGTGTATGTATTTATTTCAATAATTATTGTAATTCTATTTGAGCTTAACAGGATGTAACCCTCAGCTCTTATCCTTTTGTAATAATAATAATAAATAATAATTTATTGTCAGCCCTAGCTCTAGCCCTACGTTAACGCTTTTACTATTTATTAAATATAAACATAATTTTCCACAGACTATACAATGTGGTGATCCTTCAACGATTGCGATTGAATCTCTTACATCTCTACAACTCTGCGTACAGGGTGAGTTTTAATGCATATTGCTTATTATAAGTCCCCGGTATTTGTTCAGATAAATAAAAACTTCTTTAGCAAAAGTGATTTGTATCTTTCCCTGAGTCATATAAAAAATTATATTTCTGTATCGAAACAATCATTTTCGTATTTTAAATTATATCCCCTGTTAGTTTTAAATCTTTGGAAAGAGCACGAAATTTTAAGTCGAAAACATATTTCACATGCAATACTTACCTAAACCCAGCCGTTTCACATTTGGTAAAAAATTTACGTCCGTGTAAAATGTAAATCATTGTAAACACTAACTATTCTCACATTATTTGGTAAATAATTAAGTATGCAATTAACTTTCTAAGTGGGTAAGATGGACAGGGTATGGTAGCGCCTCAGTGTTCATATTATTGATATATTATTGCTAAACAACGCGTCTCGCGCTTAGTACTTGGATCATGCAGGAAAGACCCGTAATGCCTGCCTGCACCTTTTCGTGGTATATACGTCGGTGAATTCACAGAAGCTATACAAACTTAGGTAAGATGTAATGTCGGAGATTCCTTGTCTATGCACTGATAGGTACATAAAAGATGCCTATCTTACAACAAAGAGGGAGTCCGATCAAATTTCCAGGTTGCGGTGGGGGTTGGTCGTCTATTAGTGTCGGTGAAAGTGTTAATGTTGTTAATGCTTTAATGTTATCGGTCATTTTGATGACGAATAAATTCTCAATACTTTAAAAAACTTTTAACTAAATTTATAGCAGAGTTAGATGGTACACCTGCATTTTATTGAAAGATTGTGCCATCTCTATCTACTTCTAAATGTCCAAACAATTGGAAAACTTCTAGAATTTGTCATGACTAAAGACGAGATAATAAGAAAATCGCAAATATCTCAACAAGTTGAAACCTTAATTCCCTAAAATGCCTGTACTAGAGAAAAGAGAATTTAAATTATCGCTGTCCTTAAAGTTGTCAAAAAAGATGATTTGAAAAATCATCACTGAGTGTATTATCTTTAAATTTATTTATATTAATTCTACTAAATGAAAAGTTAAATATCTTCTTCGTTTCTCTTTGAACCTCTATTCCCATACTTCAAAATAAAAGTTCTCTCAAGATCTCGCTTCTAAGCTGCAAAATAAAAAACTTTTTCCTCTTATTCAGAACTAGTGACGACCTAAGTTAATATATCTCTGCCTTTCTACCAACATAGCAAAATATACAAATAACTGCAATGTTTCTCACAACAATCAAATATTCTCTTACTCCTTGTATCTCTACTACTCAATCCTATTGAAATTTAAAATTTTCCACAATATTGCATTAACACTGAAAAAGTATCTCTTTCTATATCATAAAATTTGTCTTTCCTTATCATAAAACTGTTTATACATTAAAAATAATTTATCCTGTGCATAAGATTACATCGAGCAATAAGTGCATAAGATTACATCGAGCAATAATCAAAAGTAGGTAAGCAAAGCCGCCACGGGCTCACTTCAAGGTCAACAAGCTCCGGATGGCATGTATCCATCAGCAGCTAACTTCAGGATAGAATCTCAGGTTAACCTTGCAACAGGGGATGTTGGCGAGGTCTTCGGCTAAAGGGGATGATCTTCAGCATGGGGGACAGTGACCAGAGGCTGTAGTTCGGAGTTCTGCTGCGCGGAAATCGCAGATGGCGCTGTTTAGGGGGATGTGGGGGTGTAAGGGGTTGTGATGCGTGGGGATGATCTTCAGTGTGGTCGACAATGACCAGAAGGTGTAGTTCGGAGTTCTGCCGCCCGGAAATTATAGGGGGCGCTGGTGTGCGGATGATTTATTACCTTATCAGAGAGAAGTAAGTTTAATGTAAACAAAGTTCTTTGTCGAATTCCAGGAAATGAATCTAATAAATCTGTCAATTAAATGTTAACAACGCGCGATTTATTGATGTCGGCGGAACGCTGGCCATGAACGTCGGTTATGCTGAGTCAGCAAATAATCGAATGTAGTAATTAATAATTAAGAATATTAAATAAGTACCCGCTTCTCGAGTTGATTTCGGGTTGTGATTTATGATATGGCATTAATATACCTGAATTTATATGATTGGTGTAATCTAATATTAAAAGGATGGAAAAATAAAGCTGAACGCTGATTGGTGGACTTGATAAAAAATAAAATGGCGGTCTTCGGGAGAGGAAGGCAGATGGTTCACTCTGATTCATGGTAAAAAATTGCTCACTGGATATATTTTGCGTGCGAGGAAATAAATGTTTAGCATAGGCACCTATCGACTTGTCCAAACAGGCGGGAATTACGTATACGACGATTACTCATTTAAAACAAATTGCACAACGCATTTCTTTCTATTGAATTTAACTTGAGTATAATATCGGTTTGTATCAGATTCTAAAAATTAATACATAAATATTGGCATATTAACTTACATATTGAAGTCGGAAATGATAAAATACCATGTTTGTTTTATAAATAAATATACTAATTTCTGTCGATTATGCACTATGCTCATTCAATACTGATATCCGCAGAGATAAATGTACGTTTTGTTTTAACAAGATCACGTATCAATATAGTATAGTAAAAATAACTTGTTACATACAGAGCTATATAATTTACGTGGGCAGTATTTCATAATAAGTAGGTAGGTATTATTAGGGTAACCGGTACAGTGATTGGCACTTTAAGAAGGCAGTCAACTTTTCTTTGTCTCTAACTTCTCTATTTTATGGTTAATATATGTTAATACCTGATTAGCGGATACAGAATTGTTGTATGTTTAATTGATCGATAAGACTTTTTCATAATTTTATTATTAATCCTCGCAAAATCACACATAAGTTTAAAGTAGTCTAAATTTCAGTTATTGGCATTGAAGTTATAGTAATTGTCACCATTGTCACCATAGTGATTGGCAGGTATTTTTCAAACATATTAAACATTTTTTAAAAGTAAGGCAGGAATGGGAATGTTGAGACTAATTAACAGGTAAGTAAATATGACTATAGCAAGTATATTTATTATTTTTTTAATTTACAAGTTTTACATGTGAACACTTTGTCATCTGTAACATTGAACAAATTGTGTTTTTCTATGCACTTTTTATGGTAACTGCGTGTGCAGTTCGAACATCTGTATCCACTACAAGAATTACTTATGTTTCTGGTACAAGAAAAACACAATCCAAAAGTAATCAACTTTCCTCGAACCTCGTAGGGATCTTCATTTTCTTTTTCAAATTCTTGAAAAAGAGCTTTCTTTGCACACTCGATAGCTTCATTCAGTTGAATATTTGATATTATATTAATTTTCTTATTGGAACAGTTACTATCATCCATTTGGTTTTCCTTAACCTCATTACTTTCTAATTCTTTTGTACATTTGTGTTTGTTGTTGTTTTGTGTTTGTTTTGTACATTTCTTCTTTTTCAACTTTTGTACTTCATTTTCTTGTCTCTTCTCTATTCGTTTACGCTTTCTTTCTTCTTTTTCTTTTTCTTCGTTAATCTTTTTATCTCTTTTTTCTGACTGAATTATTTTCCATTGTTCAGAAGTTAGTACAAATGGCATTCTCATTGAGTTCCTTGTACCTTTTCTGACTGGACTCTCTGGCCACACCAAATAATCTTTGATTGAGGCGTTACTTACATTTAATGAGTCACTGGATTTATCTACTGATGATAAATCGATAGCAGTAGTTTCAGTTTCTGTTACAGGAATGGTTGATGATTTTTGAGGCGAGATTTGTGTACCACTTGAGTTATACGATAAATCTTCAATGATAATGTTATTTTCTAAAATGAATAAACGAATTAATTAAGTTAAGGAAATAGGATACTAATTTAAGAATTACCTGTCACTGTAGCAACTGTAGTTGATTGTTCTTCATTTAATTGGACTGAACTGTCAAAGACTATTGGGATATCTTCAATGTTAAACACTTCGTTTGAAATATCGATGTCAATATCTTGGCCAATGCTGGCGTTTGTCACATCCATATCAGGTGTTTGATTATTCTCTTTCTCAATATCTTGATGATTGCTGGTACTTATCATATCAGGTGTTGGATCATACTCTTTCCACAGTTTGTGTAAAATCCAAAATTCTTCCGATTCTTGTCCAGGTGCATGTTCGGCCTTATTTAATTTGTTTATTAAATCATTGCCTACTAGTTCCTTGAATCTGAAGTATGATATTGTATAATCATGCCTTATTTCTATGCTTGGTTCAGGTTTTGTTTTACCTAGACATTTTGAATAGTCTATGGCGTCAGGATTCCATGGACATAGACCTGTGGTAATAAATCCATTTCGTATTATTTCAGGCTTCATGTATGTGTCAATAACTATTTTTAGAACGCCTGCAAATTTTTCTTGAGTTAATGCCTCAGAATTATTTTTTCGTCTCCAATCTAAGACTCCTTTTTTCCAAAATGATTTTAGAGGTTTAAAAGTCGACACATCAGCCGGTTGTAATATTCGTGTAGAATTGCCATAAAGGCAAATTAGAATAATATTCAGCTGCGAGCAGAGATCACTCAGTTGATACGAAGTATGTGTACTGTGGCCGTCAACAAATAAGATAACGGGGAACTTTGTTCCTTTTTTTACTAGAAATGGATGAAAAACGTTCGCTATATATTCAAAAAAAAGCTCAGCTTTCATCCATCCATTTGAGCTTGTCCCAATACCCCATGTATCCGGTACTGAAGTAGCAATAGAAGAAGGCAGGCGTTTGTAGGGATATATGATAAAAGGAGGAGTTATTTCTCCTTTTGCAGACAATGTAAATAAAACAGTTAAATTGGATTTTGCTGGGGCATTATCAACTTCATATACATTCCTAGCTCCCTTAGGTGCTAAAACTGTCTTATTTTTAGGACACAACATGAAGCATGTCTCATCTGAATTAAACACTCTTTCAGGAAATTTAAGAATGTCAAAATAATGTTCTTCCTTCAAGTACGTTTCAATGTCCAGAAACCATTTACGAATATCTGCTTCGCTAACCCTCGCACTAGCCGCAGTCACAGCTTCCGGTACCCTTTCACACAATACAGGGTGTCGTTTTAGAAATGACTTATACCAGCCGTCGCCTGGCATATTTTCTTTGAATGGGTTCACTCGGGGTTTTTCATCCAAAAATGATTTGACGCTCACCTGTAAATCCTCTTTTCTACGAGGAAAACCCTTTTTATGACTTTGAAGAACCCAGTCAACTAGAATGGTTTCTTCGTCTTTTGAAAGGATTGGATTTGGTCCAAATGTTATTTTTGTAAACTTATCTGTTTTGTAACTGACTTAATCGGAACTGTAAAGTTGACCGTGGAATATTATATTTTCTGGAAGCTGCTTTTTTTGTTAGAGATCCATTTAATATTTCTTCTAAAGCTTTTGTCATTTTTTCTTCGTCATATTTTTTTAAATATTTGGTGCCCTCACCCGTTTTTGGCATTGTGATCTGTACAAATATTTCAAGTGTAGTCATTGGCATGATTTACATAGTTATTGTCACTAGTGCCAACCACTGTCTACATCAAATTTTTTACAAAAAATTTTAAAAAAATATTAAAGTATTATAGAATGATTGCCTATTGCATTGATTTAACCTGATAATTTAATTTTCAGATAAACACAGTAATTGGCACCTTTGTGCCAATAACTAAATTGGATCAATATTTTTGTACAGTAATTGGCACTATTAATATTAACTATAAACATAGAAAAAATGTAACCTAAACTCCAAATTATTACTTATAAATGTTAAAACTGTTGATACTTACTAATTTTATTGTATTATTTCAGACAAAATCCAGGAAGTACTCGTCCAACAACTATGCGAAATCTTACAAATTTTGTAGCAAATTTGCAATATCGAGACACCTCCAAACCTTGTCACATACGTTTAACAACTGAATTCGCCATGATGGATTGACAATGGCGCGAATAACTTGTTGACAGGTATAATAGATGACGCCACGCACTAAGAATTTGAGAAAATAGAAAACTTGTTTTATTTCCTTATTAGTATTTATTTTATCACAAGACTGCCAATAACTGTCGGGGTGCCAACAACTGTGCCGTTTACCCTATTTGTGTTTCGTTTTGTATGGCTTTATATGGGAAAATGTAGCCACACAGCAAGAAATGTACAATTTTACATTGATTTAAATGAGAAACACGGACACTTCAAGAGGAGATATGATAAATTATTGTTTACATTTCTCGGTTCCTCAGTTTTCGGTATCATAATATTTAGATAGTTTGATTCCAGGAATTTTATGTAAGGAAATTGTTTATATTATAAGATATTGTTTATGTTATTAATTTAAAAACATATGAGTTATCGCTTCGTTTCTCACGGATATCCACAGACCAGTCTAGACTTGTTTTCGAGGCTGCAGATACCCAATCTCAGTTCGAGGTTAAATAACATCATCACAGTGTCAGTAAATATGATAAATAAATATGATTGGTATAATTTATAATTTAACAAATCTAAGACGCTGCTGCTTTCGGACTTCTGGGGAGTAGTTACGTGATCCGTTGCTTATATTATTCAGAGTATGTACCTAACCAATCAGAGTACATCATCAAACTGCGCGAAATTCAAATATTAGTATACAGGGTGTATCAAATTAAAAGCTATATAGGGTGAACCAGACAAGAAAGTAACCTACTGATTAAAGAAAAATCATGCGTAGTAAATTCCGATATTTAAACAGAAAAAACATGGTGTTAATGATATTTGCATCTCCATAAACAGGAAGTCTATTGGTAATAATAGGATCTTGGGTTGTGAATAAGAAAATTGCGGTTACTAGATTTAAATATATTATATTGTGAGTCTTAGTCTATATTTACGTGCAATTAAATGAGAATTTGTTTCAAAGGAATTACTTAAATTAACATAGATTGTTAAGGAAAAAACCCAGCAGTGTTTATAGCGGTCTTTCAGTAGATGCGGCATGAGCCATAGACATAGAACCGTGAGCTGGTATGGAACAGAAAACAGGTATTAATAACACCTAAATGAAAACATGGGTTAGTATAGAATGTGTTAAATGATTCAAACAGTCCAGAATAATTATGTAGTGCCCCTTCCCCATACAAAACAGAGTAGCCTCGTGATTATGTGAGATGGATATCTAATACAGTATGGTGGAGAGTTGACGGGTTGGTGACTTCATAATGGGATATGTATTATTAAATATAAGTGATATTAAGAGATCAAATACATGTGAATAATCTAAAGACATAAATTCTATATCAAAATAATTATTATGGGATCAAGCGTCTGGCTGCTGGCTGGGGATAATTTCATAAAGAAAAATATATATTGTTTTTAAATAGCACATATCATTAAGAGAATGAAGATGATTGATCATTAAAAATATTAATAATCCTTCTGTACGAGGTTGTAAGGCATTATTTATGAATTAAAGATGCAGGTAATTTATAGTATTAAAAATAAACAAAGATATCATATTGGACCTGATATTGATTATTGATAGGTGAGATTATGTATCACCCAAATATGTTGGGTGACAAGTCATTATAGGTTGTTATGGACATCAAACTGCACATATTAATAATATCATCTTGAGATACTTTAAGTTGTTGGTAATATATACAGGGTGTCCACCTAGTGCGCGTAAGTCCAATATTTGCGTTAATAAAAGAGATAACTTAATTTTTTTTTCTACAGGGTTGTCTAATATCCCGAGCTGCACAAAATGAAAATATATTTACATATTCAGGGTGTTCAGTTTTTCCTGGACAGGTACCAACTTCATTTTTTTAAATGGAAACCTATATTTTTTATGGCATTATCGAATTCTACGTAAAAAATTAGTGGGACTTTGTGCATAACACTGCTATTGAAATATTAATAGTTTTCGAGATATTTGACTTTTAATTTTTTTTTTCTTATGTTTCGTCACTTCTAATAGTTGACATAATTATGGTTGTATGACAGCTAGAAATTATTTTTTTTCAGAAACTGTAGAGTGAAGATGGCTCTTTCGAAAAACGTATCAAAAGTTGACCTGCGATATACAGGGGGCAACAGAAATCGTGCCAAACCTGATGGTTTAAAATTTAAAAAATCTCGACTTTTTCAAATGGAACACCCTGTGTTTTATGATTTCATTAGATGCCTTTCTGTAGACTCTACAATTTTATAATAGCTTTCCCTATACCTAAGTTGCGTAGTTTTTGCAAAAAACCCACTTTTATGAAAAATACCCGATTTGCGCACTCCTTTGACGGAAAAAATATTGTAAGGCTATTTATTTTTATAAAATGTATTAGTTTACACTTCTTAAAATAAAAATAACTGAAAAATTTAGATAATTTCAGTTTAATAAACAAGTCTTTATGGAAAGTTACCATTTATTTGTAAATAAAAGTAAAAAATCATAAAAGCTCTACATGTAATTAAGAATTAGCAAAACTGGCGTATGCTTTAGAAGAAGTTCATGGGAATTATTTGCTAGCAGCACGTATTTATAGAGATTCCCACGTGCTGACTGTTTTGAAAATGTGAAAGAAAGATTTGAAAGAACAGCAAATGGGAATTATGAGAAAACTACCAGGAGACATGGGAGTAACAACGATAATATTTAGTTTAATGTTGTGGTTTCTGCTGTTGAAAATCCAAAAATATTAGTATCAGAAAATCAGTAGAAATCTTGGAGTTTTCAAAAGCTCGACAAATAAGATATTGAAGAAGAAGTTTCATACGTATCATATTGAAAACCAAACGGTGTTACCGTAGTTAGAAAAATTATTAGTGAAATGGATGAATATACATAGAGTATTGAAAAAAGAATACGCAATACTCATACAAGCAAGCTAACTAAAGTAAATGCTCAAAATGTCCACCGTTGTTTTCAACACAAAGCATTAATCTACGACGAAAATGAATGTGAACATTTCTTAACATTTCGGGCGTTATGGTTAGAAACTCATTTTGGATCTTTTCTTTCAAGTCTTGCATATCCGTTGGTGGTACTTCGTATACTCGCTCCTTGATATAACCCCACAAGAAAACGTCCAGAATATTTAAATCAGGCGAACGTGCAGGCCAAGGAACTGGACCACCACGACCTAACCACTTATTTGGATATACGTGGTTTAGGTGTTCTCTAATCTGAAATATGAATAGATAATAGGAAAAGTACTACAACAATAAAATAATCACAGTACCGCCAAAGTGGAATGTGGAGGGGCACCATCATGCTGAAACCATTGTTGAACCAAATAATCAGCGGGCATATTCTGTAGCTGTAGAAGGGGAAGTTCATTTTGCAAAAAATGCAAATACACATTGGCATTTAAATTGCCTTCAAAAAAGTAAGGTCCAACAATATGTTCTCCACAAATTCCAGCCCACACGTTCACTTTGAAACGATGCTGATTATCTAGTACCCTCAATAATCTTGGATTATTGTCAGCGTAGTGATGAAAGTTGCGACGATTGGGTAAGCATGTGTTTGAAAATGTTGATTCGTCAGTAAACAAGACATTCATAAAAAAGTTTGGACTTTCCTGAATTTTATCCAATGCCCAGTGGCAAAATTGCAGGCGGTTTAGGTGATCTTGAGGTAACAGTGCTTGATGGTTTTCAATATGATACGGATGAAAATTATTCTTCTTCAGTATCTTGTTTGTCAAGCTTTTGGAAACTCCAAGATTATTACTGATTTTCCTGACACTAATATTTGGATTTTCAACAGCAGACGCCACAACATTAAACTGAATATCGTCATTGTTACCGTCATGTCTCCTGGTAGTTTTCTCATAATTCGCATTTGCTGTTCTTTCAAATCTTTCTTTCACATTTTCAAAACAGTCAGCACGTGGAAATCTCTGTAAATCTGGATTATTTGCTTTGTAAATACGTGCTGCTAGCAAACAATTTCCATGAGCTTCTCCTAAGGCATAAACCATTTTCACTAATTCTTCTTTTGAATAGTTCATTGTATGCACGCTTAGTACTTACTCTAAACTCGTACGTGAATATTCAGTAAAAGAAGAAATGACATGTAAACTGATTGTCACAAATTTTATTGCGTGACAGACGCTCACTGCGTTTTTCCCGAGAAAGGAACGTGCGCAAATCGGGTATTTTTCATAAAAGTGGGTTTTTTGCAAAAACTACGCAACTTAGGTATAGGGAAAGCTATTATAAAATTGTAGAGTCTACAGAAAGGCATCTAATGAAATCATAAAACATAGGGTGTTCCATTTGAAAAAGTCGAGATTTTTTAAATTTTAAACCATCAGGTTTGGCACGATTTCTGTTGCCCCCTGTATATCGCAGGTCAACTTTTGATACGTTTTTCGAAAGAGCCATCTTCACTCTACAGTTTCTGAAAAAAAATAATTTCTAGCTGTCATACAACCATAATTATGTCAACTATTAGAAGTGACGAAACATAAGAAAAAAAAATTAAAAGTCAAATATCTCGAAAACTATCAATATTTCAATAGCAGTGTTATGCACAAAGTCCCACTAATTTTTTACGTAGAATTCGATAATGCCATAAAAAATATAGGTTTCCATTTAAAAAAATGAAGTTGGTACCTGTCCAGGAAAAACTGAACACACTGAATATGTAAATATATTTTCATTTTGTGCAGCTCGGGCTATTAGACAACCCTGTAGAAAAAAAAATTAAGTTATCTCTTTTATTAACCCAGATATTGGACTTACGCGCACTAGGTGGACACCCTGTATATATACAGAAACTTTAGCTACGGAGATGTTCAGGTGTGTGGATGTGGGAGCTGGGTGTAGCTCGCTCAAAAATCAAGATGGCGGCTTGCTGTTGTTGTATATTAATTAATAATTGAAAATAGTAATTAATAATTAAAAATATTAAATATAATAGATATGTACAGGCTTCTAATCTGAATGCTGATATACCTATATCTCGTGGAAAAAGGTGTTGATAAGGAAGGGGGGACAAGGTTTTCATCAAATGGCTTGGATTTGACAGTTCTCACTGACAGTTGGACTGATAAAAATTATATTGCTTAATATATTTTTATAAGTACTATTATGTATTATTATTATTATTATTATTATTATTATTATTATTATTATTATTTTTTTTTTTTTTTTTTTTTTTTTTTTTTTTTTAAGAGGGCGGTGGAAAAACCTTTAAAAAGGCATCCAGCAGGGTCCGCACTGCCGGATAGTGTGGGATTACCAGAATCGCAGCGGGCTCACTCACGTATGTGCCCGCCGGGAAGCCAGCGACCTCACTAAAAAACCACCTCCCTTTTCCCACGTAGAACATCAGGCCGGGACCGCTCTCGCATTACTTCAGCCTGAGTCTTGTTTCTTGCTCTTAGTAGCTCTACCGTTCTGGCTTGCATTGCCTCTCTGTTCTTTCTTTTCTTTTCAGTCTGTCAAGCAGCCATCATCCCTCTTTGTTCGTAGCAGCCTCTGCACGTAGGCAGCCACTCTGTGCCACCAGTTCTCGTTGTCAAGCATCAACTCGACGATGTTCCGCGGAGTGATTTGACCGATCAGCGTCTCCAGGAGCCTTCTTTCGTCGATCCATCGACTGCATACGAAAAACGTATGCTCTGCGTCGTCCCTTTCATGTCCGCAGTATTTGCACTCCGGTGTCCTGACCTTGCTCATTTTCCACAAATAATGTCGGAAGTAACCGTGCCCACTAAGGAACTGGGTCAAGTAGAAATCCACTTCCCCGAATTTCCTATCCATCCAGGGTCCGACCCTCCTGATGAGCTGGTGCGTCCACCTACCTCTTGAATCGGTCGTCCATTTTTCCTGCCATTCCGCCAGGGTTCGAGATCTCTCTTCTTCTACTGCCCGTTCTCTGCCCACTTCCACGCTAGCGTCGTAGATTCGCTTCCGTTCGATAGCGAGCAGGTCGATGGGTGGTACGCCCGCTATCACCAGGATTGCGGCTTCGGAGACTGTACGATAAGAGCACGCGATCCGTAGTGCTCCCCTTCGCTGCACGGTGCTCATACGCTTTCTGTATTTCTTCACTCTCATAGCGTCGGCCCAGATCTCGGCCCCGTAGAGCAAGATCGAGTGCGTCGTCGCCATCAGCAGTCTGCGCTGGCTTGGCCTCGGGCCGCCCACGTTCGCCATGAGTCCGCTCAGTGCAGCGGTCTTCGTCACGGCTCGGTCAGCCGAGCTCTGTATGTGTGGCCAGTAGGTGAGCTTCGTATCCAAGATCACTCCCAGATACTTCGCCGATACCTTCGTCTGGACTCGTTCTGTACCGATTACCATGGGTATGACCTTGGGGATTCTTTTCCTCGTGAGCAACACGATCTCGGTCTTTGCCAGGGCCAGTTGTAGCCCATGTTGACTCATCCAGTTGTTGACTCGCCTCATTACTTGGTCGAGTTTCAGTTGTGCCATTTCGGTGTTTCGGGAAACAATGACCGCTGCGACGTCGTCCGCATACCCGACGAGGAAAGCGTCTCGGGGCATGTCCGCTCGGAGCAGGCCGTCGTACAGCGCGTTCCAGAGGTCCGGTCCCAGTATCGAGCCTTGTGCCACTCCAGCCGTGATTTCCCTTGTCTTCGTCCCTTCGGTCGTTTCATATTTTATTGTACGATCTCTGAGGTAGTCCCTGAATATGCGAAGGAGATAAGTCGGAATGCCGAACGTACCCCGCAGCGCCTCAAGGATATCTATCCATCTCGCCGAATTGAAGGCGTTTTTCACGTCTAGGGTGACAAGCACCACTATCGGCCGAGCCGGGTGGCTCGCCGTCTGAGTCTCACGCACCGTCTCCACGACTTCTCGTATGGCGCCGATTGTGGAGCGGCGCTGTCTAAAGCCGTACTGTCTGTCGGAGAAATCTCCCGCCGTTCGGATGGCATCCAGCAGTCGGGGCCTCAGCAACAGTTCCAGTGTCTTGCCGCCCGTATCCAGCAGACTCAGGGGTCTGAGCGACGACGGCGAATTCGGGTCACCTTTTCCTTTACTGATAAGTACCAGTCTTGCTTGCTTCCAGCGAGCACTAAATACCCCTTCTTCGATGCAAGCGTTCATCATTTCCAACACTATATTCGGTGTCGTGTGTGCTACGATCTTAAGGATCTCTGCTGGTATGCCGTCCGGTCCAGGGGCCTTTCCGCTTTTTAGGGCGGCGATGGCTGTCATCAACTCCTCCATGCTGAAGACAGGAACTTCGTCGATCTCCTCTTCGCCATTTTCCTCATTCCTCAGAGGGTGTCTTGGGAAGAGTTCGTCGACTATACCGTCCATCGTTTCTGCTGGCAAAGCTCCGATCGGTCCTAGAGACTTCAGTTTCTTGGTTACGATCTTGTAGCCCAGTCCCCATGGGTCCCTGTCCACCTCTTCACAAAGTTTCCTCCAGCACTGTCGCTTGCTGTTCTTGATCGCGTTGCGGAGATTTTTCCTTGCCGTTTTATATTCATTTGTACGGGCCTCAGCTTCTACGACGTTACGCTCCCGTTGTGCCCTTCTTCTGAGTCTCAGACATGTTCTTCTCAGTTCGGCTATCTCTTCCGTCCACCAGTACACCGATTTTCTGCTGCCTCGCTGTCTTTTCGCTGGCATAGAGGCATCACAGGCGCTCTTGATTAAGCTCATGGTGGAATCCACGAGGGCTTCCGCCCTCTGTCTTCCTCTTAGTCCTCTGGGAAGCTCCGAGGAGGGATCCAAAGCGTTTTGTAGAAACTCCACCAGTCTCGTCCTGTTCAACCTTGCTAAATTCCAGCGGTGTGGTCTTTCGGCGTTATTTCTCGCAGTTTCCCTGCTTCCTCTGATGTCGAAGGTTATGTATTGGTGATCGCTTCCAGTATAGTCTTCGATCACCCGCCACCCTTCCACCCGAGGTGCCACTCCAGTCGATGCCAGTGTGACGTCTGGGATGGAGTTGCCAAACCCCGGTCGCCTGTAGGTCGGTGTTGTGCCCCTGTTTAGTACTTCCAGGTCGAGTCTGGCCGCCATTTCCAGCAGCAACCGGCCTCTTGCGTTTGTCTGTGGCATGCCCCACTCCAGTGCTCTGGCGTTGAAGTCTCCGGCGACCACCAATTCGCCTGTGACCGTCCTCAGAGCGTCTTCGATGGACTCTAGCTTTTCTCGGTACTCTAGAGCTGTGGTGTTAGGCGAAAGGTAGACACTTACATAAGTAATGTTGCCTGCTCTCACCCACGCGTAATCCTCCCCGGCGCCATGTGCCTCTGTTCGCAATTTCTGGGTATTTGCTACCCACATTGCTGCTGTGTTCGTAGTGCTAGTGAACCACGTTGGGCTGTCTATGTTTCGGTACTGCTCGCTGATGATTAGTACGTCTGCCTCCAGCTCGACCACGAGTTGGGACAGGAGGTCTTGAGCAGCACTGCACCGTTTCAGATTGCACTGAAGGATGCGGATCATCGGGCGGCGTTCTTTTTCTTTTTCAGCTCGAGGGCATGTCGAAATACTTCACATGCGCCTGAGCCCGGGACGTGCTCGGTTTCTTTAGCCGGCTTTTTCCTCTCTTCGCAGAGGACGCACCTGGGGTTGCTGGTGCATTTCGCCGCTTTGTGGTCATTTTTGCCACATTTCCAGCATAGCGTGCTCCTATCGGGTCCCTGACAGTTCCGCTTCACGTGACCGTAGCCCAGACATCGGTAGCAACGTGGGACCGATACTCTCAGCCTAAGCCTGCAATTAATCCAGCCGATTTTTATTCGTTCCTTCTTAAGAAGGACGGCTGCCCCTGTCTCGTCCATCTCGACGATAGCCATTTTTTGTTCCCGCTTGTTGGGCTGGGTAACAAATACTTTAGGCTCTCCAGCCTCTCCCGTTTCCCGTTTAAGGGCCTCTTCGACTTCCTCTTTGGTTGTGAGGCAGTCTAGATCCCGTATCTCCAGCGTGACTCTGGTTGTCAAGTCTCGCACCACACACGTCTGTCCCAGCGCGTCCTGGATCGCACTGCGGAGTGATGCGCCATCCTTCGTGGTGTTACCGAGTCGCAGGAGGACGCCGCCGTCCTGCGTTCGCCGAACTGCCTTTATGTCGGCGTCTTTTTCTTCCGGCCTGATGGTCTGTCGGAGCTTCCCCAGAACCTCCGCGTAGGTTTTTCCGTCCCCAGGTTTAATGAGGATAGCATTGCCTCGCGCTTTAGGCGCCCGCTGCTTCTTGCTGGGCTGCCGCCTGGTAGTTCTTGATGAGGAGGAGGTCCCCTCTCCTGGCCTATGTTGATCAGTTTTGGAGCCGCCCTCGCTACCTCTCGATTTTTGAGATCGTCTGACCATGATCCACTCCCCTTCTTCGTTCCCCTGTTTCTTCTTTTTTAGGGGTGTCGAGTTCGGGCTGCCATTCTCAATAGATGTCGGGTCCTCTCTTTCCCTCTTTTTGTTTGACCCAGGGCCTAACTTTTTTGCCTGCATCGGGGCAGTCGCCCGCACTGAAGCTGGCGGTGGCGTCTGCGCAGGGGCGCATCTCACGGGCTTACCTCTCGCGTGAACGAAGAGCATGCCGCTGATCTCCGCTGAGACCATGCACACTTCTCGCACCGAATCCAGCGATGCCTCTAACTTGTTCAGGCCATCCTTGATTTCCAGGCTAACGTTCTTCTGCCTGCCTACTGCCCTCTGCATGACGGCAAGGGTCTCCTCCATGTGCTCTAGCTGCTGCTTCAGCCTTTCTTTCTCTTCCGCAGCCTGCTGTTGGAGCTGGTCCAGAGTCAGGTCTGCCATGGACACTCTCCGTCTTCTGCCCATCTCAGCGGCAGCTGGTGTTCTCGGTGTCGGAAGCCCTGGTTTCGTTAGGATCCCCGGGAGTTCTCCTTTTCTTTGCGCCAAGGGGGTACCAGATGGTCGCTCCTGCAAGGTCGCCTTCCCTTTGGTGGGAGGAGTCGCCGCGAGCCTCGATTTCTTTGCGAAGGGATTTATTCCTGTCCCACCTTCGCATCCATTAGTCAAGTCCATTTCCATTGCCTGTTCGTCAGTAGTTGTATCCTGTCCTGTGTTTAAACTTATGTTATTTTCCATAGTATTCCCACGAGTTGGGACCATTCTTGTCGTCACCCCCCGGCAGTGGGCCCTTACCGAGGGGAAGGCTTTGATACTGTGAGGTGCGCCAGGTGCCCCACAGGTTGTAACGACTTCGCTGTCGGGTTTTATAGAGTTTTCCTTCTCCCATGCCAGCCAGTTAAGGCAAGCACCCCGGTCCCGGATCCCACCCAACGTACCACAGCTACGCCCTGCTGTGGTGGTTGAAGGGCGGTCCAGGTTTTACGGTATGTAGGTGATGACTGGCGCTCAGTCATCCCCAGCTCGGACTGCCCCGGGTTCGCCAATTCCCGTAACCACCCATCTCTGAGTGGCCCCTGAGGATATTATTATTATTATTATTATTATTATTATTATTATTATTATTATTATTATTATTATTATTATTATTATTATTATTATTATTATTATTATTATTATTATTATTATTATTATTATTATTATTATTATTATTATTATTATTATTATTATTATTGTTATTATTATTATTATTATTATTTTTTTTTTTTTTAAGAGGACGGTGGAAAAACCTTCAAAAAGGCATCCAGCAGGGTCCGCACTGCCGGATAGTGTGGGATTACCAGAATCGCAGCGGGCTCACTCACAGATGTGCCCGCCGGGAAGCCAGCGACCTCACTAAAAAATCACCTCCCTTTCCCACGCAGAACATCAGGCCGGGACCGCTTTCGCATTACTTCAGCCTGACTCTTGTTTCTTGCTCTTAGTAGCTCTACCGTTCTGGCTTGCATTGCCTCTCTGTTCTTTCTTTTCTTTTCAGTCTGTCAAGCAGCCATCATCCCTCTTTGTTCGTAGCAGCCTCTGCACGTAGGCAGCCACTCTGTTCCACCAGTTCTCGTTGTCAAGCAACAACTCGACGATGTTCCGCGGAGTGATTTGACCGATCAGCGTCTCCAGGAGCCTTCTTTCGTCGATCCATCGACTGCATACGAAAAACGTATGCTCTGCGTCGTCCCTTTCATGTCCGCAGTATTTGCACTCCGGTGTCCTGACCTTGCTCATTTTCCACAAATAATGTCGGAAGTAACCGTGCCCACTAAGGAACTGGGTCAAGTAGAAATCCACTTCCCCGAATTTCCTATCCATCCAGGGTCCGACCCTCCTGATAAGCTGGTGCGTCCACCTACCTCTTGAATCGATCGTCCATCTTTCCTGCCATTCCGTCAGGGTTCGAGCTCTCTCTTCTGCTACTGCTCGTTCTCTGCCCACTTCCACGCTAGCGTCGTAGATTCGCTTCCGTTCGATAGCGAGCAGGTCGATGGGTGGTACACCCGCTATCACCAGGATTGCGGCTTCGGAAACTGTACGATAAGAGCACGCGATCCGTAGTGCTCCCCTTCGCTGCACGGTGCTCATACGCTTTCTGTATTTCTTCACTCTCATAGCGTCGGCCCAGATCTCGGCCCCGTAGAGCAAGATCGAATGCGTCGTCGCCATCAGCAGTCTGCGCTGGCTTGGCCTCGGGCCGCCCACGTTCGCCATGAGTCCGCTCAGTGCAGCGGTCTTCGTCACGGCTCGGTCAGCCGAGCTCTGTATGTGTGGCCAGTAGGTGAGCTTCGTATCAAAGATCACTCCCAGATACTTCGCCGATACCTTCGTCTGGACTCGTTCTGTACCGATTACCATGGGTACGACCTTGGGGATTCTTTTCCTCGTGAGCAACACGATCTCGGTCTTTGCCAGGGCCAGTTGTAGCCCATGTTGACTCATCCAGTTGTTGACTCGCCTCATTACTTGGTCGAGTTTCAGTTGTGCCATTTCGGTGTTTCGGGAAACAATGACCGCTGCGACGTCGTCCGCGTACCCGACGAGGAAAGCGTCTCGGGGCATGTCCGCTCGGAGCAGGCCGTCGTACAGCGCGTTCCAGAGGTCCGGTCCCAGTATCGAGCCTTGTGTCACTCCAGCCGTGATTTCCCTTGTCTTCGTCCCTTCGGTCGTTTCATATTTTATTGTACGATCTCTGAGGTAGTCCCTGAACATGCGAAGGAGATAAGTCGGAATGCCGAACGTACCCCGCAGCGCCTCAAGGATATCTATCCATCTCGCCGAATTGAAGGCGTTTTTCACGTCTAGGGTGACAAGCAACACTATCGGCCGAGCCGGGTGGCTCGCCGTCTGGGTTTCGCACACCGTCTCTACGACTTCTCGTATGGCACCGATTGTGGAGCGGCGCTGTCTAAAGCCGTACTGTCTGTTGGAGAAATCTCCCGCCGTTCGGATGGCATCCAGCAGTCGGGGCCTCAGCAGCAGTTCCAATGTCTTACCGCCCGTGTCCAGCAGACTCAGGGGTCTGAGCGACGACGGAGAATTCGGGTCACCTTTTCCTTTACTGATGAGTACCAGCCTTGCTTGCTTCCAGCGAGTACTAAATACACCTTCTTCGTTGCAAGCGTTCATCATTTCCAACAGTATATTAGGTGTCGTGTGCGCTACGATCTTAAGGATATCTGCTGGTATGCCGTCCGGTCCAGGGGCCTTTCCGCTTTTTAGGGCGGCGATGGCTGTCATCAACTCATCCATGCTGAACACAGGGACTTCATCGATCTCCCCTCCGTCCTGTTGAAAATAAAACCTTTCTCTTAAATTAATTGGCAGATTATCAACAAATGGTTGTAAATATTGCCTTAGTATATTTAAATAGCTTTCATAGGATTTAAATTTTCATGAAATATATGGGGTCTAATAATTCTGTGACCAATAATACCGCACCAAACATTAAAGCCAAATCGTCCTTGGTTGACTCTGGATACTGTTTCATGTGGATTTTCTGTAGAACGTATGCGATTATTTTGTCTGTTAAAAATGCCATTGCTGGTAACACGGAATTCATCCGTCCACATAATATTCAATGGAAAATCATCATCTTCACATTTGTTAATAAACCAATGGCAAAATTCCAGCCTTCGTTCTGAATCATTTGCATAAATATCGTGAACTTTTCTATATTTGTATGAATTCAATTTATGTTTTTTAAATATTCTTTACACACTAGTGCGCTGAACACCAGTCTGTTCTGAAATCTTTGAATTTGACAACTTACTATCAGCTGCAGCTAATGCGAGAACGTTCACTTCATTCATTTCTCTGTTTTCTTTCCTGTATAATTTTGGCTTTGGTTTGGTAAATGACCCGAAGTTTGTTAAATTTTCTACTAGTCGCTTGAAAATCTTTCTTTCTGGTTGTCGCCTTTCCGGATATCTTTCAAAATATAACTGCACTGTAACTGGCTCGCTTCTATTCGACACAAAGTAACACTCTAACATATCAATTTTCTCATAATTTTCATAAACTGCTGCCATTATGGAACATAAATTTACTTAATGCAGTGGAAATAATTACTCTTATTTACTAAACTGAATTGTTTCTAATAACTGTCATTTCAAATCACAGCACACTATTTTATATAAAGATTTAAATATTTCCGAATACTAGATAATAATTGATTATGGAAACATAAAAATGTCGAATATTTTTACAAATATAAATTATATATAACCGTATTTAATTATGTTACTATTAAGATATTAAGTATAACTTTAAACAGGAGTTCAATATAATTTATAAGGAAATAAATCTACGGAAATACGCGTTTCCCCCCGTTTAACCATAAAAATGTTGAATAAAGGTACTTAAATTTAAACAAACCCCTATATAATATATATTACTGTAACCAGAATTGAAAGCTGTTTCAAATTAACCAGAAATATACAGGGTGTTGCATTAAAAAAAACACAAGTTTGGTCTGTATCTAAATAACGGGACGCAATAAAAAAAAAATTTGCTACGCCAATGGATTCCACTTAAAAATATCTAAAACTTTTCCCTTTAAACTTTTTTGGTAGGTCAGTAAATAAAAAAGTTACAAGGCCCTGACGAAAATGGCAAAATTTGAGAAATGCCCTGTATCTCAAAACCTAAACAAAGTAGACCGGATCTGATTTCACCATTAAGTCAAACTAGAAAAAAAAAGTAGCTCGAGGATGTGCAAGCGGTTTTGTTGTGCATCTTGTAGTTTCCGAGATACCCTGGATTCCCTTCAAAAAAAGATGGACTGCTCTGTACATGATTATGTTATTGGTCCTCACTTTTTTGAGGGAAATGTGAATGGAGCAGTCTTGTGGATTTTATGCAAAATACGTTTCCGCAAATGATCTAGCATATTCCTGATTATGTTACAAATAACATGTGGTTACAACTTGACGGTGCACCACCACATTTTAGTAGAAATGTTCGTCGGGCTATTAGTAACCAGTTTCCTGAAAGGTGGATAGGAAGAGGAGGTCTGATATTTTAATAAACTGTTAAATTATATCTAATTTATTATTTTATTAAATTATGTTAGGTCCCACGGCATGGCCGCCTAGATCACCCGACCTGACTTCAATGGACTTTTTCCTTTGGGGATTTGTGAAGTCAGACGTTTACAAAGTAGAACCAACTACTCGAGAAGATATGATGGAAAGGATTCGTCAATGTTTCAATCGTATAAATGTTGATATGTTATACAATGTAAGGCTTTCATTTATCAACAGACTTCAGTGTTGCATGAATCAAAATGGTGGACATTTTGAGCAATTGTTAGGCTAGTTTCAATATAATGAAAAAAATTATTTCTCAAAAACCGTTCATAATAATTATTAAAATAAAGTGTATGATATCAAAATGTGGGGAATTGTATGCTTTATTCACCCATGTAAAAATATACAGGGTGTTCCATTTAAAAAAATTGAGAAAAATATTAATTAAATATCAAGAAATGTAAACAAATATTTTGGATTCCCGGTATTATAATAATTTATTTAAAAAATGTTTTTCGGTAAATACATCCTTATCAAATAACGTCCCACATTTTTAGAAAAAACAATTAATAAATAGCGGAGATATGGCAGTCAAAAAAATGTTTGTAAATTGCCAAAAAAAAAACAGAAAAAAAATCATAACTTGGCAACGCGGCATCCGATTTGCGAAATATTTAAGGTGTAACACAGGACCGTTGTAGGCATAACTGGCGCTAAAGATATATAGGGTGTTCCATTAAAAAAAATTATACTTGTGTAACTCGTTTTTGTGACATCTTGTATAATTCTAAATAATTTTACGTTGTAGTAAAGATGAAATATTAAAAGTTTTGTTGAGAATAAAGTTAGCCGTTTTTGTACAATCTTCCGAGGGAACACTAACTGGACACCCTATATATATATATATATATATATATATATATATATATATATTACCAACAACTTAAAGTATCTCGAGATGATATTCTTAATATGTGCAGTTTGATGTCTATAACAACCTATAATGACTTTTCACCCAACATACATAATCTCACCTATCAATTATCAATATCAGATCCAATATGAAATCTTTGTTTATTTTTAATACTATAAATTACCTGCATCTTTAATTCATAAATAATGCCTTACAACCTCGTACATAAGGATTATTAATATTTTTAATGATCAATCATCTTTATTCTCTTAATGATATGTGCTATTTAAAAACAATATATATTTTTCTTTATGAAATTATCCCCAGCCAGCAGCCTGACGCTTGATCCCATAATAATTATTTTGATATAGAATTTATGTCTTTAGATTATTGTCGCCGCATCATCCCGGTATTTACTGTTGAAAAAGGGGTAGAAGTGATTTAAATACCTTGCCTGTTACTCGAAGTGGCTCTCGCTAGATTAAATCTAGCCAGGTGAGGTTACAACACACCCGGATCGTCCTAGCCGCTGCTGGCCAACTAGGCGACACCCCCGATGTACACAGGTAGATGATACTACGCTCCTCTTCTACCTGAGACGGGCTGCTCGTACGCGAATACCTAGTATCCGCGACGTCCGTCCCCGTTGGAGGTTACCAGTCTTCCTTCCTGGCCCACACTTACTTTGCTTCGCCGCTGGCGGCACTAAGAAGACCAAACTGCCCACTAAACAGTACAATGCCTTTCAGCTTGTCTAGTGAACCCTACCACTTCTTGTCCTACAGTCTTGTCCAGCGGTGGAAGTTTTATATTTATATCGCCACCCCAAAGTTAGCAATGATAATTGCTCCCAAAGAGAGTGTCTCGTAATAGCGATTACCAATGGTGTATGCACTGTACGAATTTCTTTTAATCGAACCAATTTGTGGAAACAGTGCCCCAGCAAATTAGTTCTATATGGTTATTAATAACACCCGAAGTGATTAAATATTAAGTAATGAAAACCTCAATTGAATCTAAACTCTTTTAAATGGTTCTTTCTTTAAATAATGTAATATAGGAGTATTATTAAATGCAAATATTAAATATTATTAAAGCTTAAAAGTGAGTAAAAATAAATGAGCCACGTGGTGAATGAATGCGCACGTGGTGTGCCTTTAACACGCAATATATAAATAATATAAAATTCAAATCTATTAAATTAGTTTTGGAATAATGTAATATATAAATGACATGAAAATTCAATGATTAAACTTCAAGTTATCGAAAATGTGAATAAATAAATGCTTTTAGCACATACCCAGATAAACACAGGCACTCACAAAAACACAACTGCACTTCACAAGGGCCAAGAACTAAAGAGAAAGATTTTTACCAGTCGGGTTTCTCGACCGCGTTTATCATGGGGGCTGGCCCGCAGGTACCCGGTAACGCGCACCACCGAAACGTATACAGGGGGTAGGTAAAATAGCCGCTCCGGCGACATTATTCACATGTATTTGATCTCTTAATATCACCTATATTTAATAATACATATCTCATTATGAAGTCACCAACACCTCTACTCTCCACCATACTGTATTAGATATCCATCTCACATAATCACGAGGCTACTCTGTTTTGTATGGGGATGGGGCACTACATAATTATTGTGGACTGTTTGAATCATTTAACACATTCTATACTAACCCATGTTTTCATTTAGGTGTTATTAATACCTGTTTTCTGTTCCATACCAGCTCACGGTTCTATGTCTATGGCTCATGCCGCATCTACCGAAAGACCGCTATAAACACTGCTGGGTTTTTTTCCTTAAGAATCTATGCTAATTTAAGTAACTCCTTTGAAACAAATTCTCATTTAATTGCACGTAAATATAGACTAAGACTCACAATATAATATATTTAAATCTAGTAACCGCAAGCTTCTTATTCAGAGCCCAAGATACTATTATTACCAATAGACTTTCTATTTATGGAGAAGAGTCCGAAAGCAGCAGCGTCTTAGATTTGTTTAATTATAATTTATACCAATCATATTTATTTATCATATTTACTGACACTGTGATGATGTCATTTAACCTCGAACTGAGATTGGGTATCTGCAGCCTCGAAAACAAGTCTAGAGTTGTCTGTGGACATCCGTGAAAAACGAAGCGATAACTCATACGTTTTTAAAGTAATAACATAAACAATATTTTATAATGTAAACAATATTATAAGCATTAGCACACAGCCCGTTAGTGATAGTTAAAAATTTTATGCTCATAAAAGTTATCAATTTTATGTGAAAAAGACCCTTGAATTTTATAAGTTGTGGACAGTGCAGATGTGTAGCAATTATCTAGAAGCATAGGTTATTACACAACTGTAAGTACACTTTAAATCCATATTTACATGTATGTAAACAAACAACGGTGGGAGGATAAGAGTGTTTGGCCGTGTGCCAATGCGAAATCCGTCTACATTGTCTTTTATTGAAGTATGGAAAGATTCAATATTCAATATAATGAAAATGAACTCTGAGAATTAATGTAAAAATGTAACTTAACAATAAAGGACGCCGAAAATAATGTTGCGTGTTCAGGATCATGTTGTAATTATTTTCATACGAAATGTCTCGACATGTCCTATAGGGATTTTCAAGTTATTGAGAAGATCGATGGAGTCAAATGGCTCTGTGAAAACTGTGTAGGAGGATACTTAAATATTACTGATGTTATAAATAAACAAATGGAAAATTTTAAAAATCATATAAATGGAGAACTGAATGAGTTTAAAAAGATTTTAAGGGCATGTATCGAACAAAAGCAGGAAAATATTACCAGTGAACCTATAAGTTATGCTAATGCAGTAGCAAATGAAGTAGTAATTATTAAACCTAAAAATAAACAAGAATCAAAGAAAACAAAAGAAGTAATTCTGAAAAATTTAAAACCTACTACATTGGAAGTTGGTATAAATTCCTTAAAGGACACAAAAGAGGGTGGAGTTGTAATTAAATGTAAGAATAAAGAACAGCAAGAAATAATAAAGAAAGTCGCAGAAAAAAAATTTTCAAAATCTTACCAAATAAATACACCAAATTTAAAGAATCCCTGTGTGAAAGTGGTAGATATAGAAGAAGAAGTGAGTATGGATGATCTGATTAATAGCATATTGAAGCAGAATACTTGTATTGTACATGAAAAGTCCGAAATTAAAGTAAAAACATTTAAAAAGATGAGGACTAAATATATGGCGATAATAGAGTGTGACTCTTTGACCTTTTTGAAGATGATGGAAGAAAAGCATGTTTATATTGAATGGGCAAAGTGTAGAGTTTTTGAGTATGAGCGTATTTCGCTGCTTTAAATGCGGAGGTTTCGATCATTGTAAGGAGGAGTGTAAGTGTGTAGAGAGGTGCTTAAAATGCGGATCCAACCATGATACAAACAGTTGTACCAGTAGTTTAAAAAAGTGCGCGAATTGTGTAGAGGCAAGGGAGAAAATGAAAATCGAACTGGACTGCAACCATTCAATATATGATATCACTTGTCCGGTATACCAAAAAAAAAAATGAAAATCAAAGAAAAAAAATTAAATATCAAATATCAAATATCAAATATCCTTGACAGGATTCATCTCATTTTAGATCGATACAATATTGATGTGTTATGTGTAACTGAACGTTGGTTTGAAAATTCTGATATAGAAAATATACATTTTCCTGACTTTAAACTGATTTCACAGTTCTCTAGATCTCAGACAATACATGGAGGTTCTCTCATCTTGATAAAAACCAATTAAACAGCTGCAAATATACCTTATATAAAAAAATTATCAGTAGAATGTGTTATAGAGGCAAGTGCAGCAAGCATAACTTTAGATGAATTACACATAGCTGTTATAACTATTTATAGACCATCTGGTGCAGACTTTGACATATTTGTAAGTAGATTAGCATCAATCTTGAATTTTGCTCAAAAAAAAATCGACAGAATAGTTTTGTGCGGTGATTTTAATGTGGATTACAGAAATATATCACTAGAAAAAAATGTTTTGTGTGATGTTCTTGATTCTTTCGAACTACGGATAACGACAAGTCAACCGACACGAATATTCACAAATAAAAATGGGGTTACATCTTTTAGTGCGATTGACTATATGATTACTAACTTTCCTTTAGAACAATACGAATGTGCAATTATAAATTTTCATATTGCCGATCATCAAGCGCATGTTTTTTCTGTTAAATTGTCGTTAAACATTAAAGTAAAACAGCATGATGAAATAAATGTGGTGGTCAGAAGTATGTCAAATTTCAATATCAGTCAACTTCTATTTCAACTTAGAAGGATAGATTGGTTGCCATTTCAGGAAGAAATAGTTAATTATAATATAAACAGCGCATATTCTGAATTTATAGATAATATTCAATGGTGTCTAGATGCCTTTTGTCCTTTTATAAACTTAAAAATAAACTGCAGTTCTAAATGTAATACAAACTGGTATACTAAAGAGCTTAAAGAAATGAATGTCAAATTAAATCATATGTATTGGCTTATGGTAAACAATAATCAGGTAGAAACAAAAAACGTTTATAAAAAATGCAAAAAAGAATATAAAAACCAAATTAGAGTAGAAAAACAAAAATACTGTAGCAGACGCATTAACCTGGCCGAAAATAAAACTAAAGCGTCATGGAATATTGTAAATGAGGTACTAGGGCGTAAGAAATACAAACGAGAGCAAATTGTGATAAGGGACGGAGATGAAATCATTACTGATACTGAGGTCATCGTTAATAGATTTGCCGATTTTTTCTCAACACAGAGTGAAACTGCATTGGTACAACACTTTGGTCAAAATCTTTCATTGCCATGTACAACAAATAATAGCGTAAATATGTCAGCCGAATTTAAACCCATATCAGATATTGATTTACTTATATTGGTCAACAAAATGAAAAATAAAAATAGTAGTAATTGATGGTATAAGTTCAAAAGTAGTTAAAATAATAATTCCGGAAATTGTGAAAACATCATTGGTTATTTCTTTACACAAAAAGGGCTACTTGCAGATTGTTGACAATTATCGCCAGATTTCGCTAATCAGTGAGTTTTCTAAGTTGATTGAAAGAGTTGTGTATAACACAATAGTTGAGTTTATTGAAAGCCATAATTTGCTTATAGTATCGCAGCACGGATTTAGAGCAAAAAAATCAGTAGAGTAGAGTTGTAAAGGTATTTTTGTACAACAAAAAATTTTGACACTTCCCTGCATATTTATATTAAAGTGTCTTACTTTCACTAAAAGACATATACAAAATGTTGGTCAAGTTGGCGACATACATGAACATCATACAAGATATGGACATGAACTTTTAATACCAAAGCACAAAACATCAAAACATCTTTAAACAATCCCCTCACTACAGCTTTGTTACATTATACAATTCTTTGCCGCAAGAATATAGGGATATAAGTAATTATAACAGTTTTAAAAAAGCAATAAGACATCTTCTTCTTCAAAAAGCCTATTACAGTGTTGAGGAATTTATTTGCAGATAGTATTCGTTTTTGGGTACCTTACTGTATAAATTGTGTTTCTTTCTTGTTGTTTAAAATTTTTATAAAATTGGGTATTTTAATGTTTAATGTACTTTGCTTAAAATGTGTATATCTATATGTGTGTATATATTGTATGTATATGTGTGTGTATATATGTGTTTTATTATTGATTATATAATTTTTAATACTTATATTCATGTTACCTATTCTGACTTGCCATATATACAACTGTATTATTTGTGGCCAATAAAATCTATCTATCTATCTATCTATTTCCTTTGCACCATGCCGCCTTACATAAAATTCCTTGAATCAAACTATCTAAAGATTATGATACCGAAAAGTGAGGAACCGAGAAATGTAAACAATAATTTATTATGTCTCCTCTTGAAGTGTCCATGTTTCCCGTTTAAATCAATGTAAATTGTACATTTCTTGCTGGGTGGCTACATTTTCCTATATAAACCCATACAAAACGAAACACAAATAATAATACCTACTTATTATGAAATACTGCCCACGTAAATTATATCGCTCTGTATGTAATAAGTTATTTTACTGTACTATATTGATACATGATCTTGTTAAAACAAAACGTACGTTTATCTCTGCGGATATCAGCATTGAATGAGAATAGTGCATAATCGACAGAAATTAGTATATTTATTTATAAAACAAACATGGTATTTTGTCATTTCCGACTTCAATATGTAAGTTAATATGCCAATCTTTATGTATTAATTTTTAGAATCTGATGCAAACCGATATTATACTCAAGATAAATTTAATAGAAAGAAATGCGATGTGCAATATGTTTTAAATGAGTAATCGTCGGATGCGTAATGCCCGCCTGTTTGGACAAGTCGATAGGTGCCTATGCTAAACATTTATTTCCTCACAGGCAAAATATATCCAGTGAGCAATTTTTTACCATGAAGCAGAGTGCACCATCTCCCTTACTCTCCCGAAGACCACCATTTTCTTTTTTTAATTCAAAATGGGGTGCGATTACTGTTTTGTAAATAGTTACTCTTGCAAACTATGTTAAATTTCTAGATAATCGTCTTAAAAAATTAATTTTTTTAGCTATTTGTTTTATAATGTATGCAATATTTTGCTTAAAGCTCAAAGGTTCATCTAAAATTACTCCCATCATATTTTATTTCATTAACTCTTTCTAGTGTTTGACTGTTTAATTTAATACCATCAGTGAGTACAATGTTATTTAGTTTATGTTTTTTTCCTTGTATCATCCATTTACATTTGTCAATATTTACTTTAAGATTATTATCACACAGCCACATATACAGTCTGTCCAAGATAAAGATGGGATAGCATTGGGATCTTGCAGACGGTAAGAGCTACAAAGTTGGTTAAATTATGAAAAAGTTGAGCAGTTTGAATACCTTTTACATGGACTTTGCAAAAATAAGTTATCTTTTTTTGATTTCGAAATATTTGGAAAAACATGTTTGTTGCGATATTTGTTTTTATTTATTTCTGGCGTTATTTTAACAGCTATCAAAAAATAAAAAATACTTTTCCATTGTCACTTTTTGAGCTTCACAAGATGGCATTTATCAAGTTTTTGTCCGACGTTTCGTTTCCGAGAAACCATCATCAACTTATTTTTTTTAAATACGGCCCTGTATTTTTAAATAGAAATTTTGATACCATTTTTTATTCTCAATTCAATGATGCATCGCAAGTAATGGTTTAATTACGTTTTTAGCTTGTTTTGCCACCATTAAAAATTAACGAGGAAAAGCCTGAGTTTGTAACAAATAAACAAGTAAAATAATTATTTATCTTAATTATTTATTAGCATGTTAATTACAAAAGATGTTCGAACAAAAGACCATTATTTTCTATGTAACATTTTAACATGTCGAACTTTTCTTCAAAAGAATAATTTCTATTCATTTTTAAGCAAATTATAAAACGATGTTTATTATTAACCGTTTTGTAACTCTGCCAAATTGTCAACAATGACATTTTCACGGATGTTTTGTTCTCAAAGCCTACTACTGTTGTTGTGGTAGGTGCAGTAGTAGGAAAAATCGTTTTTACTGTACATGTATATTCCTGCATCTATACTTATCTAAAAAAATTATCTTCAAGCATTCAGAGCCGCATTCTTTTATCTTAGGGGCTATATAAAAAATTATGTGTACCAACGTAATTTTCAAACAGACGAAGAATTACGCGAATTGGTACTAAAAGCGTTTCAAACTATTACGCCAGATGGACTTAACAATGTTTTGGAAGCTACAGTTAAACGATGCTCAGAAAATAATGGTCTTTTGTTCGAACATCTTTTGTAATTAACATGCTAATAAATAATTAAGATAAATAATTATTTTACTTCCAATACAATAAAGGGTTGTAGAAACTAGTTCTACTACTATCAGATGGCATGCATATAGCAAATAACTACGAATAGTAAGGGACATCACTAAGTATCCTCCATCTGTAAACGCCTTATTTAAATAAGGACTAAAACAAATCAAGCTAAAACAGCTATTCTCCTGGCAATATGCGGCGCCGAGCGCTGAATTACAAAGCAAAATTTGCCGTATTTTGTCTAACACAGTTAGAATCAAAATACAAGGATTCGGATTGCAACGAAAACTACGAGGAAACACTAAGACCACACATCGTAGGATGCCACTAATTGCAGACCGGTTTCGATCTTTTTATGATCTCATCAGTGCAATATAAGTGAGCATACCGACGAATGCGAAGACCTGAGTATTTGGCACAATAGGTAGACCTTGCGTACGCAAGACCTACGCAAGGCCTATTGGCGCCACCTCTGTGTAGTTTTCGCAACACAATCCAAACAAATCGTAATGGGGTAAAAATCCAATACAATAAAGGGTTGTAGAAACTAGTTCTACTACTAACAGATGGCATGCATATAGCAAATAACTACGAATAGTAAGGGACATCACTAAGTATCCTCCATCTGTAAACGCCTTATTTAAATAAGGACTAAAACAAATCAAGCTAAAACAGCTATTCTCCTGGCAATATGCCGCGCCGAGTGCTGAATTACAAAGCAAAATTTGCCGAATAGCTGTTTTAGCTTGATTTGTTTTAGTCCTTATTTAAATAAGGCGTTTACAGATGGAGGATACTTAGTGATGTCCCTTACTATTCGTAGTTATTTGCTATATGCATGCCATCTGATAGTAGTAGAACTAGTTTCTACAACCCTTTATTGTATTGGATTTTTACCCCATTACGATTTGTTTGGATTGTGTTGCGAAAACTACACAGAGGTGGCGCCAATAGGCCTTGCGTAGGTCTTGCGTACGCAAGGTTTACCTATTGTGCCAAATACTCAGGTCTTCGCATTCGTCGGTATGCTCACTTATATTGCACTGATGAGATCATGAAAAGGTCGAAACCGGTCTGCAATTAGTGGCATCCTACGATGTGTGGTCTTAGTATTTCCTCGTAGTTTTCGTTGCAATCCGAATCCTTGTATTTTGATTCTAACTGTGTTAGACAAAATACGGCAAATTTTGCTTTGTAACTCAGCGCTCGGCGCGGCATATTGCCAGGAGAATAGTTGTTTTAGCTTGATTTGTTTTAGTCCTTATTTTACTTGTTTATTTGTTACAAACTCAGGAGGCTTTTCCTCGTTAATTTTTAATGGTGGCAAAAACAAGCTAAAAACGTATTTAAACCATTACTTGTGATGCATCATTGAATTGAGAATAAAAAATGGTATCAAAATTTCTATTTAAAAATACAGGGCCGTATTTAAAAAAAGAAGTTGATGATGGTTTCTCGGAAACGAAACGTCCGACAAAAACTTTATGAATGCCATCTTGTTAAGCTCAAAAAGTAACAATGGAAAAGTAGTTTTATTTTTTGATAGCTGTTAAAATAACGCCAGAAATAAATAAAAACAAATATCGCAAAAAAATGTTTTTCCAAATATTTCGAAATTAAAAAAAGATAACTTATTTTTGCAAAGTCCATGTAAAAGGTATTCAAACTGCTCAACTTTTTCATAATTTAACCAACTTTGTAGCTCTTACCGTTTCCAAGATTCCAATGCTATCCCATCTTTATCTTGGACACACTGTATAGATTATCTAGCTCTGTGTTTACTGTATTTATAATTTCGTGTATATTTTCACCAGATATATACAGCATCGTATCATCTGCGAAGAGATTAATTTTACATGTTTTTACTGCATTTATAATGTCATTGATAAAAATAATAAATAATATTGGACCTAGAACTGAACCTTGGGGAACACCATAAGACGATTTTTTTACACTTGAAATACTTCCACCAAACTTGGTTCTATGTGTTCTTGAACATATGTATGACACAAACCACTTTAATGTTTTATCGCTAATACCAATACTTTCTAATTTCAAGAGAAGTAGATTTCTGTCTATCGTTTCGAACGCTCGCTTGAAATCTAGAAACACTGCCACTATAACATTGTTCACGTCAATTCCCTTTACCCAGTCATCTAATATGTACTGTAATGCACTTTCACAAGAATGTTTTCCTCTAAATCCTGATTGCATGTTTATTAGTATATTATTTTCTTCAATAAAATCTATTAATTGTTCCTTAACTACTAATTCTAGTATGTTTTCACAAATTGGCAAAGAGTTGAGAGGTCGATACTGTTCATTCAGTGTAGTATTAGCGATTTTTGGTATAGGTGTAGCAAGTGAGCTCGTCCATTCCTTTGGGAAGACTCCTGTTTCTAGTGAACTATTAATTAAGTCTAAGAATCTATTGCCAATTACTTCAAATGCATCCTTTATTACGTATGTTGGTATTCCATCACTTCCTGTTCTATTAGGTAGAGCACTTATGATTTTTCTAAAATTATTCATTTCTATATGTTTAAACTTAGGGAACCTCTGGTTTACTTCAATATTTTGAATTTGGTACCGTACTATATTTTGGTATACTTTTGATTATACCTGATATGCTGTCCACAAAGCATGCATAAAATTTTTCCGCAATTTCTAGTTCATTGTGAATTTTTTCTTGAAATGGCGGGGAATATATGTACCATCATTTTAAATATACTTCACTTATATATCACTTATATTTCTAGCAAATTTTACAGATTTTGATTAGCGAGTGATAGTGTAATATATTACTTTATATTGTAATAGATCAATTAAAATTATAATAGGCTGAAGATTATTGTAAGCAACAAAAATGAAACGAGTTGTATCAAAAAGGCAATGATGCAGACAAAGGCAACAAAGGGATGCATGGACAGCCGTCTACTGTGAGGAAATAGAAGACTACACAATGGCCATAATTTCCAACGGTAGACAAGTCAACTGGCAAAGGATAAAAATACATACCAAGTAGGTCGACTGATACTACCTTCACCAGGTAGTAAATCGGATAGAGACCATGGACAGTGAATATTCCATCCTAGAGGTACTCATAAATATAGAAACTGCGTTTGATAAAACTACCTTTAGGAACTTTCTTTTAGTTGAATAAGGTCTCCAGGAAATGACGATCGGAAGACTGCCTCTATTGTCTAGGAATAGAGGCAGTCCTTTGATCATCATCTCCTGAGTAGCAAACATGCTCAAAAGAGTTGTGCAAGTTAGTGCTGTTATCTCTATTGCTATGGAAACTCTTCATTGAAAGCTTTCTATGTTACCTCAATTCTAAAGTATTTAAAACAATTGCATATACAGACGACTTATAATTGAGTTGGTGGGACCTATGAGGGCATTCACTATTTTAATACAATATTAGATTTCTCATCCGTACTGAAAATATCTTAGTGTAATTTCATAGTGTACATCTCATATCATCAGTACAGCAGAATCATATGTAATCCTGGGAAATGAGACCAAATGTAGTTGTATGGCTACATACTGCGACCGTTAAATCTATGATAGCCTACTGAGTCACTGTCAGGTGGTGTAAAACAACAGCAAAGTTTCAACTTGATGTTTACTTTAGACAGGTATATAGGAAATTAGGAAAGTTTTATTAAAAAATATTAAGTTATCTGCAAACTGACAATTTTGACATTGCAATTATGTTTATTGAATCAGTTCAATTGCCATATATTTCTTGTAATTTTTTAACAATTCTTAGAATAATTTTTAAACCTCCTGCCACACATGACCCTGAAGACGCCGGAGGCAGAAATACGTATTGTACATTAGGCTAAGAAGGATTGCTACAATTTCAGTTTTGTCAGTAAAAAATAAAAAAAAATCATTAAAATTCCATACAAAAGGTACGTAACTAAAAATAATCATATTTAATGTAATATAGATGTTTGTTTAATATTTCATTATTTAAAAAATGCAGATAACACTATGAAAAAGAAAAAAATTATTAAATTCAATAAGTTGAGATTAATATGAAGATTATGCCGTTGTAATTCAATATTGGTCGGTGAAGGTTACATGCAAATTGTTTGCGACATTGTGATGTATACTTCCAGATTGTAGGTCGGAAGTGCCACTTTGACGCTCGAGTGTTGGTTTCTATCTTATTTTGTCTCGGACGCCAGTTCCCGTTTACAGTGCAGAACCACCACTATATAAGTAGCTTCAGTGAAGATACGGAACGCCTTGCGGTCGATAGGGAACATTAGACTTCACACACCAGATGGTAATGATACTCCAATAAACCTTCAATACATTTATTGACCTGAGGCCTAGTATATACAAAGTTAATCAGAATTCGGGCAGTCTATTTACTGGGTAAAAGCACACGGGTGGTGTAAACAAGCAGGGGGTGAGCACAAGCGGGTAAAAATGTGTAAGCGGGGTGACAATCAAGCTAAGCGGAGTTATCTACGACGGGTAACAAGCTACTAGGTCAACTACGGGTGGTAGTCATGCGTGGATACCAGGTGAGAAATCAATTATTAAAAAGCAAACATTAAGCAATTAATAAGCAAATACTAAGTAAGCTTCTACTATTAAATTATTTTCACACTTGGCTATTGTTTACGTTACAACTGTTGTAATGAATGGGCCCAGCTGGAATAAAAGTTATGGTTAGAGCTACCCTAACAATTTGTCCACCCGCCTGAATAGCAAGTCGTGTGCGACGAATTGTTTTATAGCCCGGCGACAATAATTGAAATAAAAGGTATGATTAAAGCTATTCTAACAATTAGTCCACCCGCCTGAATAGCAGGTCAGATGCGACGAATTGTTTTATAGATCGGCGAACTCTGAAAGAGACGGAGAGTTAGTACATAAACACAAATAATGTTCTACAATAGCCAAGTGACAGTTCCCTACTCGTTGTCTAGCTTACTCCCTTACTAGTCCTGGACACGTCTGCTGGTTTCGGGCGGTCGGTGAAGACTAGTGAACTTGTGCCCCAGCTAGTAGCAGGTACTGGAATGGCTGGTGGGAGATCAATTGATACCTGCGCAATAGCTCCATATGTCAACTCAGAATTTCCTCAGTATAGTATACAAGAGTCGCTGAAATTATACCAAGTCCCAATGCCTTTGGGGACTTATACTATTTTACTTACTGGCCTCTTGATACTGGTAACCGCGGTGTTGATGCACAGGTCTTACTCGGGTGCGATGCGGCCACAGACTGAATGTCTGAGTTGCTTTCAGCTACTTGCGCTTGGCCCGTCACCCCTATCAAATGATCCCGGCTACCGAACCTAGCCGATTGTTCATTATATAGGTACACCTGCAATTATTGTCAAAGAAATTTTAATGACAAATGGAATTTTAATTCTCACATAAAAATACACATTACGATGCCCTCAACTATGCCTCATGACCTGCAGGTCATGAGGCTTCATTTGAGGCTTCATTTTAAAAATGTGCATGACATTGTAATTAACTCAAAAGAACATATTTCCATCGTTTAAAGATTTTTGTATTAGTTTTTTTATTAATTAGCAATTTGTTTGTATTACATAAAGCTTGGTTTTAAAATGGAAATATCTGTCATTTCTGTTAACAGTTTTTGTTAATTTCTCACTTATCTTTTTACTCGTCTTCATTTATAGAGTCCGTGTTTATAATACCCTTGTAAGATGTTTTCATTGGAATCATTAATAAAAAAAATAGTACTATAGGTGTTATTTTTCTTGTTTGGTACCTTTTGTGTTTTAAAAATAGTTCCTGCAATTAAAAAAAAATATATAATTGCTGTGATAATGTTATACACGTTTTACAAGTATAAAAATTAAATGGTTCTTTTTATTATTATATCAATTACATTATAATAATAATTTAAAAAATCGCTGAAAATTTAATAAATAGTTTCCACATCACTGTTACTGTTCAACATTTTTAAGGAAAGTATCTTAGTTAAATGTATGTAATGTCAAAAAACTAGTGGCAAAATCATATACTTTGACCCTAAATACCTAGAAAACGACACAACATATTAAGTTTCATCCCCCTTCCTAACAGCGATGATGAACTTTCGATGTCGGAAAACCTACCTAGTTGCGTGAAACAAATAGTAAAACTGAATTAATTTACTCCAAAAATCTAAAAAACCACATAAAGCCTATATTATAAAATTTCATCCCCTCTCTTCCCCCTCCTATTATATTAAAATGTTCAGTGGGTTGTAAAACCAAAATCTGCATAACCAAAAATTCTTAAAGTGACATATTACTCGATTTTTTACGAAAAAAAATCCAATTCTTCCCCCCTTCACTCCCTACAACTGAACAATTTTGCTCAAAAAGAATCCAAACTGGTAATTATCCGTCTACCAAATTTAAAGTCAATAGGCTTAATTCTTTATAAAGTTATCGCGGGAACTAACATACAGACTTTTTTCGCTAAAATTATATTTTTTGCGCGTTTTGGGACATTTTAGACCGAGTAAGCGAAAACAAAATTTTCCGATAATAATTGCCATACTTCCCAATCACTTTGTCACAGAATTTGAATTTGTGACTGTGATTTGGAAGTAAAATATTTTTGTCGGTAACATTTTGACATATTTGATTGTATTCTAATCTTTTACAAATTATTTTCCAAATTGAAAGTTATCTCCTAATACTAGTCACACTTTTTCACCGAGCTACTAGAAAGAACTTACTCTAAGCATTAAAACTCGTTACAAAGCAAATATCTGCAGTCAAGGATGTTCGGTTCGGCTGCCGGGATCATTTGTTAGGGGTGACGGGCCAAGCGCAAGTTTTTCAGCTCTACAAGAGGTACTATGAAGACCTCGGACATGCGCAGGATTTAAAATACCGGACTTAGTATATTTTATACTTGTACATCAGAAATCGGTGAATTTTATGTCTCCACGTTCTTGTGGACTCATTTGCAGAATTTTACTTACTCTTCTGGAGTACTAGCGGCAGCTGCTGAATAGGCGGAACTCGTCATGGTGTACAGCAACAAACTGGCTCTTGAAATCGTTCTTAGCTCGATGGACGGTCAGCTTAGTTTAGCTTAGCTTAGCTTCTGCACCAAATTTATATTTTAATCCAACATCGAGGTCGCAACCTTTTTTTTTCGATAAGAACTCTCAAAAAATATTACGCTGTTATCACTTAGGTAATTTAATATTATATCAGTGACAACTTGGACCAGCGCAGTAGTGAAAACATGGACTTATTAAACATATACACTGTCCATTTCACGGACTTATAAAATTTTTTTAGTCCGACTTTACGGACTTAGAATATTCGCATGTCGACAGATTACTAAAAATTTCTTAAGTATCAATTACTTTTGCGTCTTGTAAAAATACCACTATGTTGACTTGTGCGGACTTATAAATATTTTCACTTACTCTGCTGGGATACTGATGGCAGCTGCGGAACAGGCGGAACTCGTCGTCGTGGTGTACGGCCGGAGACTGACTCTTAAAATCGTTCTCAGCTCGATGGAGGGTCAGTGAGCACTTAGACCGGCACAGTAGTGAAAACAGGGATTTTAGAAATTATCCCAAGAGATATTGTCTTTCGACTTAGCCGATTTACTCTTTTCCCATTTTCGGACTTGGAAAAATATCTGGTATGTAGACCAACTACTAAAAATATCTTATCAATAACTTTTGATACTTAAAATTCCCTATGTTGATTTTTCGGACTTAGCAAAATATTATACGTCTGGTTTATTTTTGCCCGATTATAGTGCTGAACTATGTACAGTGAAACGGCACGTTGGTTAGAAAAGCAATACTGTTGCTGAAAGTTACATTGAAAATTCGAAGGAACAGAAGAACAAAATATCAGAAGCAATTTTAGGGGAACCCACAGACAGAAAAACAAATTTAAGAGCCATAGTCAAATGGTATTAAGATAGCCAACTGCAATAATTGATTGCTCTTTTACAATTTACAATAAATAGTTAAGTTGTAATGTTGTGTATTTTGAATAAAAATATCTAGCAGATATATTTTCTTCTAAACTTATTTTGTTGATGGTGAAGATTTAGAACTTTTACTCAAGTCAAATAAAATTATTGTAATAGTACTTTTTGAATCTCATGGTATTAGGACTTTCTGGAATTTCAATACTAGGATCATAATGAACTTACTTATGTCACTATAATCAAATGACATAATGATTTGTCATTATGACATTCCATCAGATAAATGATTGTATGATTTGGAGTGAAGTTTGGTGAAGGCAAGATACTTATAACTCTTTTAGTGCTCTAGTTATAAGTTATAAGTCATTATAATGTGTTATATTTTTATAAACACGTTTTGACATCGTATACATTTTGTGAATGGAAAAGAATCAGGCTTTCAGATGGATGTAGCAGATAGGTGTCGTTCTATTTAAAGGAAGCTCAATTTTGAATTTAAATAGGTCATTTTTTCCTATAACTTCTGATAAAATTTCAGAAGTGGTAACAAGGGCAGGAAACACTTTAAGGAAATCTAAAGAAGTTCAGTGAGGATCGTTCTATGTCGATAGCTTTTTTTGTTCTTGTGTGATAATAAACTGTCAAAATGTGATGCTTTATAGATCGACACCCTGTATTATAGAACAATAATTTCAAATTGTCGAGAAGCCAGTCACTATTGAAAACTATGTAATGATTTCCTATTTATAGAATTACGTAGACAATTCACGTAATTTGAAAATTAACATAAAACATTTAGAGTAACTTTGGTTTACATAGTGTTCCTAATGCTTTAGAGCTTTGCAGGTGTTATTAGGTGCATCAAAAACTGTTGTAATATATTTTTGCAGATAATGTATTCTCGTAACATTAGATTGTCAAATTAATTCCAAAATAAAGTACAATTATCTACAGTGTGTCTCACTTAACGTCTATCCACTCCCGTAACATTTTTATGTTACGTAACAAAAAAGTACATAGCGGGCATGTTTCATTTGTTTGGTAAGTCGGCTTCATGGTGGCCTATTTTTTTATGCAAAAAAACGAGATGTACTATTAGCGAATTTTTCACAAACATTTTAATGCCAGATTCTTAATCAGGAGCACCTAACTGTACCAAATTTCATGGCGCTACTGTACAGGGTGTTCGTGTGTCCCACTTAAGGTCTAACCACCCCCGTAAAATCGTTATTTATCAACCGATTTCAATAAACTTTTTTGTTGGGTAAGTCGTAAAAAGTACATAGTGGGCATGCTCCATTTGATTGGTAAGTCGGCGTCATAGCCAACTACGTTCTATTTTCTTATGCAAAAAAACGAGATGTACTATTGGCGAATTTTTCACAAAAATATTAATGCCAGATTCTAATCAGGAGCACCTAAAATCCAACTGCACCAAATGTCATGGAGCTACAATACAGAGTGTTCCAGAGAATAAGTTTTTTTTAAATGATATATTATTTTTTCAATTTTAAAATATTCTAATGTTTTAGGAAAATAACTTTTTTGGAGAGGGTTTTATTAAAATTTGCTTCAGGGTGGTCCCGGAAAGACAATATTTAATGTGTGCTGAACTATTTTGTTGGGTTAAACTCAAAACTACGAGTTGGAAATCAGAGTCTATATATGTTCTTAATAGGTCATGATCAGTACTGCTAGTATATTAAACTTTTTAATAAAATAAAATTATTTATGAACGTAACGTAAAAATTTGTATCAATTTTAATGGTACATATTAGGCCACAACAATTAAATTGTTTTATAAAACCTCTTCTCAGTATTTTTAATTTTTGAACTTATTTGTATTTAAACGAATCGTCATATAAATACATAAGTTTAATTAAATTAAATATTAGTCATTTATTTATGCACTGTCAAAAACCCACTTTTCAAAATATTAGTTTTTTCAAACCATCAATAAACTCTCAGTTAAATTGAAATGGAACTAGTTTCATAAATAAGTAATATTTAATTTATGTACTTTAATAGGTATGTTATAATTAGTTTAAATACAAAAAGTTTAAAAAATATCCAAACTACTTTAGTATTCCAGGATGTTTATTTTATGTCAGAATTATAGGAAGAGTTTTAATAAAATTTAATTGTTGTAACTGATCATGACTTATTTAGCAGTTATTTAGGCTCTGAAATAATCTTCCAACTGGTTCTGAGATTTACCAACAAACTAGTTAAGCACACATTAAATAATGTCTCTCTGGGACCACCCTGTAGCAAATTTTAATAAAACCTTTCCAAAAAACTGATAAAATAAATGGATTATGCTCACAATGTACTATTTTAGGACTTACTCAACAAAAAAAAGTTCATGGAAGTCGGTTCATAAATAAATATTTTAAGGAGGTGGCTCGACCTTAAGTGGGACACACGAACACCCTGTCCAGTAGCGCCATGAAATTTGGTACAGTTGGGTTTTAAGTGCTCCTGATTAAGATTCTGGCATTAAAATTTTTGTGAAAAATTCGCTAATAGTACATCCCGTTTTTTGCAACAAAAAAATAGGTCGTAGTTGGCTACAACGCCGACTAACCAATCAAATGGAGCATGTCCACTATGTACTTTTTTGCGACTTACCCAACAAAAAAAATTCATTGAAATCGGTTCATAAATAACGATTTTACGGGGGTGGCTAGACCTTAAATGGGACACACGAATACCCTGTATAGTAGCGCCATAAAATTTGGTACAGAGGGGTTTTAGGGGCTCCTGATTGAAAATTTGGCATTAAAATGTTTGTGAAAAATTCGCTAATAGTACATTTCGTTTTTTTGGATAAAAAACTAGGGCGTAGTTGGCCATGACGCCGACTTACCAAACAAATGAAGCATGCCCGCTATGTACTTTTTTGGGACCTACCCAACAAAAAAAAGTTCATGGAAATCGGTCCATAAATAAAAATATTACGGGGGTTGATAGACCTTAAGTGGGACACACTGTATATGATCTATTTTTCATAAATATTATTTATGTTTTATTAGTCACATCATATTTTATGTAATATCGTTACTTATAATATTCTTTTAACTTCATTACCACATTTTTAATTCATTACACTGTACTGTTTGGTATGAAAAAATATGTATTATAACAATTGCTTAATATTATACAGGGTGAGTCTGTGAGGGATAGCCAAAATAAACATTTATGATAAGAAGAAAGTTTATATGGGAGATTGTCTGGAAATTCTTCCCCAAGGAGGCTACGCGCCTCAAAAAATGGTGACTTAAATGCTTAGTAGGCTGATGACAAGTGAATTTTATTTAAATTTAAGCTTCTAAAATAAAACAAAAAATCAGATAAAACAAAATCAGCTATTTCAGCCGTGATACAGGTTTCGGAACATCATCGCATAGATAGCTGTACTCGTTCCAGTATTCCTGGGTGTTTCTAATACTATGAAAACTCTGTTAAATACGTTTCCGGAATACACTACTGTTTTAATTGGGGTTCTATAAACAAGGTCTTTAGGGTTGCAGTCAAGACTTTTAGCTCCCCATACTACTAGCCCTCTTCTTCTTATAGTCTAGTCTTCAATCTAGCGCCCAGAGTAATCATTATTGTTAATATATTCTATTGCTATCAAGCGTCGGAGCTCCATCATATACGAACCATGCTTGTTGTGTAATCGTTAATGGGGCATCTTCTAAAAGTGCTGGTAATTCTGCGCCCAAAAAATTTTGATATGGTTGTACATTAAGGATCAGTGCATTACACTTACATTACAAGAAAATTGATTTTAATGTCGTACTTGTGTAATTGCATATTGGTTTTCATCTGCCCAACGACGATTGTTGTAAAAATTCATGAATGTATTTTTTGTAAATAATGCTTCATCAGTAAAGACCACTTCTAATTGAATCTGGGAATAAATATTGGTTTATTGAAGAAATAATTGGCAAAATAATTGCCGTGATTCAAAGTCAGCTTTTAAGTGTGCCTGAACCCATTGAATATGATATGGGTGTAATAAATTTTGTCGAAGTTACATACAGTTTTATTAGAAACATGATTATCTGCAGAAATTCGTCGTGTACTAAATAGTTGCAGCGTCGTCCCAACACTTTCTAAAATTTGTTCTTCCAACTCAAGCAGCCAAGTCTGGTAAGACAGCAGTAAAAAATCCTATTTCTCGTATCCGACTATGAATAACACAATAGATAACAATTTGCAATGAAATAATAATAACTATTCACAACTTGACAGGTCAGACCTGGGGAAAAGCAATTATGTTATTTATTGTACGCATCCTACTAAGTGTTTTATATTTTATGAAATAATGCAGATTCTGCAGTAACCGTGGGGATCGTGGTAACATATTTAATATTAGTAAAAAACGTGTTTTTATGCATACAGTTGAATAGACGAAAAAGTTTCTAATTGAAAACGAGATACCTATCTAAAGGATATATTTAAATAATACATTTTTCAACTGTTTCAAAGTTATTGAAAAAAAAGGAAATACGAGTTGCTGATTTTACCACCTACCGGATTAAAGATAATCGAACAAATATTCATTACAATTCCATACACTGATAAAGTCTACCAAAATTTGTTTTCTTACCTGTCGTCAAATTTAAGAAAAGACTCCAAGCTTAATTTAAATCTCAATGTTTGGAAACTCGTAGCTCCTTGAGGAAGCATTTCCGAACATTCCTCCAAATAAACCTTTTTTCTTGTTTTAGTTGAATTTTAATTTTGGCCATATCCCATAGGCACAGCCTGTAGTAAGAACACTGGATAGTGGTCAGGTTGGGAAAGTCATGTTTAAACCATTTTCTCATAATCATACAAAGAACATGGTAGTTCAAAATATTTGAGTTAATTTTATTGGAATCATATCTATCATACCATGTACTCGTATAATCGTATAATAATAAAGTTTTTTCATAGTAAGCAAATTTACGTGGATGCATTTTCAATTAAATTACATAGTTAAGAATGATTTAATAAAATTTAACCAACATTCAAATATATTCTTTTCTGAAAATGTGCTCTAGTTAACCTTTACGACGCAAGAATTCATAATTTAGGATATCGAATCTAATTGCTCGTTATAAAAGTGGGTCGAGTTCATTTTTTCATTAAAGAGAAATTTCGTTCGTTTTTACACGAAAGTTGGTAAAAACATGTTTTAGACACCGTTTGCATATAATTTCGTTAAACCATTTAATTTCTAATTCGATTGATTTTTAATTGGTTCAAAGGAAATTATATGAAATGGAATGAAAGATCTATAATTTAAGGAAAAAGTAAATTCATAATTCAACTCCAATGTCCATCAATTTTAAATGTTTGATCAAGAAATTATATTTTTTTATTATTGTAAATACTATTATCCCAAATTTATATATACTGACATCACATTCAATATGGAAATATAATACCTATTGTTTAAGATAAATGAAATCATCATCAAATTACAGCCGTGTGTGTGTGTGTGTCTGTTTTTTTTTTGTTTGCCGTCAGGGGTAACACGCTACTCTTGAGTGGGTTTTTGACACCGAGATCACCTGGGACTGCCTGGAGTGGTACTACTTCGGAAGATCTCGTTACTATCCCTCACGTCCTCGTATTCCTCGTCGGCCGCGCTTCGTTCCTACGTCTCACTTCCCACTTTTAGGATTGGGAGTTCCGAACTCTCTTTTGTTGTTTCCTTCTCATGTTTGCCTTAAACTTGTTCATCTTCTTCTTCTTCTTGGAGCTCTAGCGCTTCACGCTCTTTCTCTATCTTACCGTTAATGACAGCTCTGCAGTAGATGGCAATCTTAGTCCACCTCCTCTTGTCCGTCATCATTTCCCTCACGATGTTTCTCGGGGTAAGAGCAATCCCCATCTCGGCTTCCAGCTGATTTCGAATCGGCTGATAGGTTGGGCATTTGAACTGATAATAGAATTGGGGGGAGAGTTAGCCCCCACTTTCTCGAATTTTGAAAAGATGAAAGTTGTGCTGTGTTGTGCCATTGTCTGACTTTAATTATTTTTTCCATTATTTTTTATAACTGATAATAGAATTCGGCATGATAATTAGCCGCGATTTTTTTTAATTTTTAAAGTTTGTGCTGTATTACGCTCAACTTGTGATATTTTGTGTCCTTGTCAAATTTTCATTATCTTTAATAGTTAATTTTTTATATGATAATAGTGAGATGTAAAGGAAGTTAGTGTACACTTTTTCCAATTTTGAAAATAATGATTATTGTGATTTATTGTGCTCGACTTGAGCTGTTTTGTGCCGTTGTCTGATTTTCATTATTTTTTTCTAACTAAAAATGGAATTCGGGGCGAGAGTTAGCCCCCACTTTTTTAATTTTGAAAAAATTAAGGTTGTGCTGTGTTGTGCTCAACTTATGCCATTGTCTGACGTTCATTATCTTTTTCATTATTTTTTATATCTGATAATAGAATTCCAATTGATAGTTAGCCCCCACTTTTTTAATTTTGAAAAAAAGAAGGTTGCATTGTATTGTATTCGGCTTGTGCCGTCGCGTCGACTGATTTCTATTATCTTTTTCATTATTTTTTATAACTGATAACAAAATTTGTTTTAAGACCCCCCCCCCACCACTTTTTTAATTTTGATAAAATTTATGTTGTGCTGAATTGTCCTCGACTTGTGCTGTGTTGTGCCGTAAGCGGATTTTTATGATCTTTTTTCTTTTTTCCAACTCTTATTAGAATTAGTGGTGAGAGATAACAACCACTTTTTTAATATTAAAAATAAAGATTGTACCTACCGTTTTGTTCCGCTGTCAATTTTTTATTATCTTTAAAAATTATTTTTTTGTATGAAAATAATGATATCAAATCTAATCTAATATGAGAATTTGATACGGTAATACTTAGCCCCCACATTTTCAAATTAATTGGTCATTTGAAAAAACGAGTCAGTAGCTATTAATATTGTCATTTTGATCAATTTTTAACGTATTATATATCTCACATATCAAGTTGATGCTTATCTGCGGTTGGCGCTATTTTTATTTTCTTTTATTAGCATTAAAAAAAAAGAAAGCACATAATTTTTTGAAAATATGTTATGGAATGGAAATGATATGGAGAAGGGCCATGTTCCCTTAGACAATCTTAGTGACATAATAAAATTTTATCGGGACGATGAGAAGCTTTACAACGACACATAGCTAACAAACCAACTAAAAATGAGGCAGTTCCTATGAGATGTTTTATAACAAATTTAAATATTTCATTAAAACATAAGAAAAAACGAAAACCAGTGGCAGAAGAATGAGTACAAGGGAAAGTCTATTTTTAATAGTGATGAAAGTCAGGCAACGGGACGAAACAGCACAGGTTGAGTAATACACCGCACAACAATCATTTTTTCAAAATTCGAAAAAAGTGGAGGCTAACTTCCTGTACATTTAGATAAGTCCTCACCCTGAAAATTGAAAATAAGTTCCTTCCTAATATTGGAGATGCTTTGTACACAGGTGATGAAATCATGTAGGTGGCTCAATGTATTTCTCGAATCTCACTAAATGTCCTTCATCTGGATGTTCGTCGGCAGTCGACATTATCGCCATCTGCAGAGTTCTCATTGGGTTGTTTTTCCAGCCTCAGATGGCACTTCAGCCTCCTTTTCTGATCTAGAATGGACCCTTTCTCCCTGGGTTTCCTTGTTGCCCGGGAATCCAGAGTTGAACCTCTCTTGTTTGATTTTCTATACAAATTACGAAAAAAAATCTTCTAAAGCAAACATGTAGACAAGTAAACATAAAAAAAAACAAGGGCAGCAAAAACCAAATGCAGACATTGCCACAACAAAGATATTTAATGCAAATTATAAAATTCCAAATTTTGTCAGTTGACGTCAAAGTTCGATTAGTTTAGATTAAATAGTTTAGATTAGTTGGATTAGATTAGAAATACAAAGTGGAATATCAACTATTTTCACTGAAAAGAAAAAAATATATAGGTATATTCCAGAAAATATCGATTTGAGGTATAGAACGTAACACACAAACATTGTAGTGAATTAAAGTGCAATTTAGAAAGTATTTTCAAATTTATTTAACTATATAAATAAAAGAAAATAAGCTGAAGTGGCAAATCATCTGTTTATTGGCAATAATAATTTTTTCTTTTGTATAATTATTGTTTTATTGATTTTGCAACTCTGACCCGAGCTTGATTCAGTTCCATCAAAGGTTTTTGTTCTTCCTCGAACGTTCGTGGTGTAATCGGAGTGATAAATTTCTTGATAAACTATATTTTAGAAGAGAAAATGCAATTTTGCTAATTATTGTTCTCATATGGATATGGCTATCAGGTAGTCACGTTCTGTTAATTTTATTCGGAATTCTGTACTATTATTAGTGAAATTTATATTCCTAAAATCATTCTGCCAACACTTTATTTCCGTACAGTCTTTGATCGAGTGGACAAGAAAGACATGGATAGGTAAGTAGAGTAAATTCAGTTTCATCTCAGAGATTCTTTATAACAGTTTTTGGTTTAATTCAATACAACAAAATAACAGTTGATAAAGTTATTGTTTGTTTGTCTACATTGTTGATAAACCTATCCCCATCTACATCCTCGATCTAAATTCTTCATATGTTAGTGAGCAAATATATACTGTATCTTATTTTATATTCCACCCAGAGAAAAAGAAGATGGGAAAACAACTTAAATTTATTTAACCAATCAGATTTCCATAAATGGAGCTTACATTTTTAACATAATTCTTCATCTTTACTTTCAATATCTTCTTTCTGGGTGGATTATAATGTATGTACCAACCCATTCATTACAATATAAAATAGAGTAGTATGAACGTTTCGCTCATTGCTGGATGCAGAGTTATCTATCAAAATAACTCGTTTTAATAATAACTCTCTGTACAGGTAAATGTATTTTAATATGATAATACTTTATGTTATTATAGGTCGTAATGAAGGTATTAAAATAAAAACCTTCACGTCGCTACCTGTAGCCTGTTATCATCATTTTATCCACGCTTTTTATCTATCCAGAGTATCATTGACTGAATTAAGTTATTAAAGATACAGATTTAAAATACGTTAAATATGTGGGTACTTGTATTTCGACAGAAAGACAAATAATTCCACTAGTTAATTTTATTTTAGCTGCTAAACCAGTGTTTGTATTCAGTTATAATAATACTAATAATACGAGTAATATCTCTATCTCTCATTCTCATTTTAATGTTAATGATGAACCCGAAAATCTGAGGCTTGTATGAGAGGGAGTTAGCGGCATATTATTATTTTGTGAGTCACGAGTGCGCCCAGGAACGACTTACGATGTTATAACTTTAACTACCATTTAGTACGAGTATAAGGGAAACCTGGAAAAACTTATTAATTAAAGTGTACAGTAGGTTGTTAGCCATTTATACAGTGATATTGGAGTACTAGTCGCATTATTAAAAACGCTATCAGCCTTATGCACACGGATATAATATTGGAGCAATTATAAAAAATTGACGACGGTGAGATTCGAACCGTCGCCAACCGCGGAGAATGATTAAAAACCTGACGTCTTTAACCGTCACCTGCACTCGGCAACGGAGTTCGAAATTACGGTTATACTCGTATATTATTATTAAAGAATTAGGCATTTCTAGTAGCAGCTTTAAGCAGTAGCACCCCATAGAAATCGAAAAAGTACTCTTTTAATTTTTGTTGATAATCATCCCATATATTCGATTTAATTGATTTTATATGTTTATACTTGTACCATACAGCGTGAGTTTTTAGTGCGTATTTCTTCTATAACTCTGTAGTTACTAGAGATAAAAAAAAAATTTCTTCATGGGAGCTGTCTGTGCCTTTTCTGAATTTTGTAAAAATATTGAAAAGTATACGGGGTGCTCAGTTAATTTTGTACCGGAATTAACTTTCTTATTTTAAATGGAACACCCTATACATTCATGCATTTTCGGAAAGATCTCAACATTTTAAGTCGAAAACATGTAGCATACCATATACCTAAACCCAGCGGTTTCGAAAATATTTGACGTTTTATAAAAATTTTTACAGATGCAAGGCTTTGTAAAAACTTTTATAACTTTTTACATAGACGAGATCTTCATTTGTTCTTTGGCATAAGAGCATAAGATGTGCTACCTTCTGCAGTTAAAATAAATTCGAGAATAATATACAAAGTGTTCCATTACTCACGTTACACTTTGGCAATTTCAAAAAGCGAAAAGTTTTTTACTTCAAGTGGAACAACCTGTATTGTTTTACTTCAAGTTATTCAAAATTAAATTATCTTTGTTCTAGGATAGCCATTGTAGGGGTTGACGTTACAATTTTTTGACATATTTGCTGTTTTCTTCAGTTTTCTAATTCTTTTCTTAAAAATTAATATCAAATTAGCCATGACTAGAAACGGAAATGTTTCACAAAATTTTCTATTTAATTACTACTAAGAGCCAAATGCACTGCACTAGAGCACCGAATGCACCGCTCAACTAAAATACCTACTTTGAAGATGTGACTTTATTGGTTACACTATTTCAAAAAATCTCACGATTTCATGGTGCATTCAACCATAACTGTTTTCTTATTGAAGCTTACTTATTTATGGACCTCTGTCATACTTTTGTATCATAAAGAAGATCGATCGTGCATATAGGGTGTATTTAACTTTAAAATTTTAATTTATATTGCTATTTTACATTTAATAAGTTAATTGAGTAATTCATTTATTACCATATTATAATGAGAAACCAATGAATACTAACGGTAACGGACAGAGGAGAACTTTAAGCCGGAACATAAAAAATCTATTTATTTTTATAAACTACAAAATGGATGTCTAACAGCAACAAAAATTTGAACCTCAAGGTCAAACACATCGTGTGGAGGATCGAGCGTCTTAAGGTACAAATATGTCACGAAGGTCCATAAATTAGTACCCTCTAAAGAGAAAACAATTAGTAATAATCAAATTAATTTTTTAAGATGACTGTTTCTAGCCGTGGCTAATTCGATAGGTAATTTTTACTAAAAATTCTTAAAATTCGAAGAAAATAGAAAATATCTGAAAAAGTTGTAACCTCAACACCTACAATGGATATACTAGAAGAAAGAGAATTTAATTTTGCATAACTTGAAGTAAAAAAATACAGGGTGTTCCATTTGAAATAAAAATGTTTTCGCTGTTTGAAATTGCCAAAGTGTAACGTGAGTAATGGAACGCTTTGTATATTATTCTCGAATTTATTTTAACTGCAAAAGTAACACATCTTATGCTTTTTCCACGTGCCAAAGAACAAACGAAGATTTTGTATACTTGTCAATATGTGTACAAAATGAAAAAAAGGCACAAATAGCTAGCGTCAAAGATTTTTTTCTATCTCAAGAAACAACGGAGTTGAAGAAATACGCACTAAAAACTAACTCTGTATAGGGTGAGGCACTATATACGCCTCATTTTATACATAAGGAGAACCATTAAACATACTAAAATAAAAATCAATAGATATATGGTGCACCACAAGTAGCACATCCTAAAAATATTTTTTATCGTACAGGGAAAAACTTCCATCATCAAAGTTATACTTTTTTAAATGGAACATTTTGTATTTATTATCATTTTTTAATTCTGCAGACTAAATTAATGTAAGTTTCTGTAACCTTCCCTATACCTAAAATCTATAATTACTGGGATATGTAATTATTTTTAATGTTATAGAACAAAATTAAAATGTGTCGTATAAAATGTATATTAAAATTAGGTTCAAGTAATCAGAACCAATATTTAGCAAAAGGCTATAGCTTTAAGATAAAATAATATTCATTCCAGAATATTATACAGGATGCTTTAAAATTTATCTTCAATTTCAGTTACGTACAAATTAAATTATCTCTCTTATTTTAAATGACACACCCTGTATTTTATGATATATTAATAATAAGAATAATAATAATAATAGTAATAATAATAATAATATTAATAATAATAAATAATTATTTATAATAATATTTATATTCGACGCTGAACGGGGAAACCCAGACTCTGGCACCGAGTTAGGACCCGTTCAGTTGAAAGCCCAAGTTAAAGCCGCAGAAGGGAGTAAGCTTCTACAGCTGCATAAGGATAAGCCATTGCACGGGGTCTTCTATAAGAGCCTTGAAGACTATGCCTTATTCGAAAGACTGATCTTTGCCTTTTAAGGTCAGCGGGGCTTAAGTTGGTTACCGAGGGATTCATAATGGCTTGCCAGGATGGTGTATTTAACACCCTCCTCTAACGAAGCATTGTCATGGGTATGGAGGTACCTAATGTCAACTGCAGGGCTTGCCATAGGGCACCGGAGACAATTATGCATCTGCTCTCCGCTTGTTCGGCATATGCATTCTCGGACTATATCCATAGACACAATGCGGCTTTACGAGTGCTTTACTACTTTCTACTGCACTTGTGCTGCCATACGCTCCGGGGAATATTGAGTCCGTTGTGGGGAATGATAAGTGCCGAAGTTCTTGGACCTACTCATTTCCCACGCTCAGGCAGATTCGAGCTAATAAGCCTGATGTAGTCCTCCTCGACTATCAGCTCAAGACAATGTTTGTCATCGAGTTCTCGGCTCCTGCCGAGAACAACGTTGTCTTGAAAGAGGAGGAGAGACGGACGAAATATCGAGACCTTCTCTTCGAACTCCGCAGACTTCATCCAGAACATACTGCTTTTAGAACTGAAGATCATACCGGCAAATAATAATTCTATTAATATTAATAATAATATTCTTATGCAAAATTTTATTATTACCTTTCGAACCGTGTTAGGCTTTCCTATACCTAACTGATAGTTTTCCAGATATTTACATTTTTTTGTTTCGAATAATGATATTCTCAATGTATCTCCTTGTGGTACGCCATATGTCTATAAATTTTTATTTTACCAGGTTTCATGGTTCTCCTTCTATAAACCAAGGTGTATGTAGTGCCTCACCCTGTATATGTACTTTATAATAGTCATATACAAACCTAGTATCAGTGACTATAAATAAGTCTCTGCTAGTATATGATTATTTAAAGTATCATTGCTGCTTATTAATTCTTAGCATAACCACTGATGTTCGTTTGCATATGAAATGGAAATCAGGAGGTTATATTGAAAACCTGCGCATTAGCGAGCTCTTCTATCTCCGTTCTAGTTCATTCATATTATAAATTAATAGGTTGCAATCTAAATGCAAAGCAAACTTTGTAACAAATAAGCCTGGAGACTGATTTACTTATTGTTTTATGCAGTGTTGTGCTGCAAAGATAATCATAATTTCATCTAGATAAGATAATAAATGAAACCTGAAAATAGTATCTAGATACAGATAAAATATAATTATATAGTACATTTTCTAGATTAACATAACAGATAATCTAAAATTATCTAAATAAATTCCAGATAAAAAAATTAAATTAATTTGTAACATGTTCCAAGTAGAGTAGTCTGTATTATTTAAAACAATATTTCGATAATTTTATGGTAACAAATGCTATTTGACTTTTCGGTCAAAATTTGTTTTTTGTCAATTTTAACTTGGCATATTGTTCTATCCTACATTAAAATAATACGGCCTCTAACTGCCATTAATTAGTAATTACAATACAATTTAATGTCGCTAAAGTACGTAACCTATATTTTAATTTTATTGACAATTTTTTTTAATAAAAAATCCTTAAATTATACTATAATCTATTTTATTACAATGGGGCTGCACAAAACAAAACATGTTATAATTATACTTGTTTTCGGCATCTCCTTCAAATAAATGTTAATATAAGTTGAAACTTTGATTTGTTTGCCTATTAAAGTTCATTTTTTCTAGATACTGCATTTTGCTGTAAAACCACAGACCACAGATGCATTGTATAATTAATACGGACAATAGGCAGCATCAATTAAATATTTTAAAAAATAAAACCCTTTTATCATAAAAATATTATTTAAGAATAAATCTAATTGTAAGAGAGAACACAAAAGTGTGGAGTAGTTGTCTGTGGTTCTCTGCGTTCGCCGTTCGATTTTTTTGTATTGTGATTGTGATATGATATTTGATATTTCGATATTTGTGATATGTCTGCAGAAGGTTTATCTGTTATGGGAGTAAAATCATCTATTATATGAATTCGTGCTTTAGATGAAAGAGAAATGGATATTTAATCTAAGATAAGATGAAAGATAATTTATTGAAATGCCATCTAGATAAGACAAGAGATGATCATATTTTACCTAGATTATTCATATAGATGAAATAATCTAAATATTGCATAACATTGGTTATATGTACGTGGTAGGTACTTATATGAACGGCGTTTCTACTAACATAAAAAGTGACTTCTGTACAAATTAATCATGGATCAGTTCTGTAGTCCATGTTTCACCGACAAAATAGAAATGAAAATACTTGTGACACTAACTCTGAATTTAAATATTAAGCAAGCAATTTGAATTAAAAACAAACTTTTAATAGGACAATTCATTCTGACATTTATAACAAACACACGTGGATTTATGGTTGTTGAATAAACCATTTGAATGCAACAGAAACATGAAACTAAATTGTTTAATTTATACAGAAGTGGGAAAAACTTAGTTTCATGACTTCATGTATTTCACGTGAAAATAAATGTAATTACCATAGAAATTTTCCAGTGTGTACGCGATAGAAGTAATATATATCTTTTAGTATTTTTAAAATGATAGTAAAATACATTCTTTTAAGTCAGTATTCTCGACAGCCTATGCCTATCGTACACAGGTGGTACTGTTATGATCGAAAACTGAATTCGACCAATAATGGTCAAAAGACCACACTTCTACAATATGAACCGCCACTGGACGTTTATAAAATATTTAATTCTGTGTACATGCAATTAAACATCTCTCTTTTATTAGATTATGCATTAGCTACTGCAAAATAAATTTTGAGGTCACCATTAGTTTCTTATATTATTTTCTTTACAATAATTGTATTTTAATATAATTTAATTTAATTTTAAATAATAATATAATTTTCCTCTTTTACGAATGTGTATCTATATAATATCACATTTCATAAAATTTATGTAAATTATAAAATGTATTACACAGTTGAAAAGTATTTTTAATTTTGTTGTAGCTAAATGAATCTGGTAATTTTTCTATAACTTCAGAGCTTACCTTGCTTGGTGAATTTTGTTCTTTGGAAGTAGAAGAATGCAATTATAAACTATATTACTTGGAATAATACCCATCACAAAATTTTTAAGTATCTACTTATGAGTGTTACGTTTCAGAGAACAATCTGTGTTCAAGATGAAATATACTGTTATTTTTGTTATTCTCCATTTTTGTTCTCTAAATATTAACAATTAAAAATGTCGATATAGTAAAATTTCAAAATGTATAAATAGAGACAGGTAGCGAATAGAAGGAACGGGATAAATAGGGGTTATTACTAATTAAAAAAATATATTATAGATGGTATTGTAGGTACTGTGTTTGTCAGTTCTGACCTTTAGGTTTCAATTATTCACAAATAAAAATACTTTTGATACGACGGGGTTTATTATTTACTTCAAAATTATGTCACAATTAGTACTATCAGTCAAACTATCACTAAACTTGCCACTATTTGGTCGTGACTGGAATCGCTGCTGAATCAAAACTAAACTGAACTACTGATTTAGATTTACCGGGTTTATATACCATTTTAAATGATCGCGAATTTTCTGGAAACAAGAATAGAGCTGTATAAATGCAATAATCTCGATTTTCTTATAAGGTTTTATAAGGTAATAAACTTACAAGTAACTACAACATATAATTAATATTCAAAGCAAAACAAACATCTTAAAAATAAGGTAGGTAAACATTCGCCACAGTATTATATAGTTTCAATTAAAATATATGCATAATAATAATAATAATCCCTGATATTGCTTTTTGTCAATCAACGGATAACGACCTACTTCTCAGGCTACTATGACCATCATGGTTGACATGTCGTGCCCTAAATCTATTTTATAGTCGACTGTCATCATAATGCTGTCATTATGGACGTCAAAATCGTTAGTAATCTGCCACTTTGTAGCACCCGTGCTGTAATGTGAAAGAATAGTGCCATAAAGTTCACTTTATGGCACGATAGTACAATTGCTCAAATAATAATTTCATAATTAGAACAAATTTAAGTTGGAAAAAGTTAAATTGTCTGTTAAAACCACAGTTCGACTATAAAATAACATATGAAATTCGTTTATAATTAACGATTATGACAAAGATGAGAATGAGTCGGTTAGTGGTTATTAAATAGTGGTTAGGGTTTACCAACCTTAGTCGCTCTTGGGTGCAACCCACGCTATAGTTTCGGGATTATCCTTATGAACAGAATAAGCAGCAAGTACCTAAGTCCATTCTATTTTTTCTAAAGTTACAAAAAAAAAACCGTTAACACTATAAAGTTCCCTTGATGAAATATGGTATCAGCTTGCATAATTACTGCCAGTAAAAGTTTTGTTTTGTCAGTAGCAGTTTTGATATTTCTTAACCTAATTTAGTGTATAGGTTATTTACATTGCTACATTTTTGGCTGATATATTTTTATTATAATCAAGTGCAAGCCATAGGAGACAACTTTAATATGCCTTTGAAACAGATTACAATTTAAATTAATATATTTAAAATGACGGTCAATGGGAGTGACATGATGAAGTCAGTGGAGCCAGTTTATCATTTAGACTGAAGTGTCTTCCATCGGATTTATATATCTTCCTGTTTGTCTGAATTTATAGAATATATGGCTGCTTTACTCGCAGATATTGCATACTTCGTTTATTAATATCTTAAGAATAGTTGACATCGCTGAAGCTTTAAGTGTCTGAAGCTGAAACATCTATATACATAACATTTTTTGTTTTCTCTATTGAAATAAAAGATAGAATTATATTTTTTATTTTCTTAATTATTGTTCTGACCATCTTTATAGTTATAACCATTTTAGTTCTACTTTACGACAAGGGTATTTAATGTCATAATAAACCGATTTTGCTTCAAGATTACTAAAAATATTTGAGACACCCTTTCAAATAGCTTTATTTTTTAAAGACAAAGGACTGTCATTAAACTAAGTATTTTTATTAATTAATGGTATTTCTATTCTAAAAGTTAGCCCAACAATATGTGGTTTGTCTAATAGAGAATATTATTTCTTAGACCATGTCAGTATTAATAAAATTCTTACCTTGTTACAGCCTAATAGAAACTTCAATTCCGAAGATAATAACAATTTATTTCCCTTTATAGTTTGTTGGGCAAATGGTCGATATACGATATTTATAACAAATTTATTCATATTTTTATGTGTACATGTTTATACATGTACACATATTTCAAAAATAAAAATGCCTGGCAATGTACGGACCTTATTTTATTAAAATATATTCCTACAAGAATAAGAGCTAGAAATTACATCCAGCCATACCCCTTAAAACAGGCTTTTGCGCAATAAAAATATGGAAAAAGTTTAGCCACCCTAGAAACAAACATTATTTAATCTGTGATTAACAAAGCTTGGGAGTAATATACGCCAAAAAGTTGATCTGTACAAAGAACTACTCTTACGTGTCAGAATAAATACTTAACAGATGCCTACTTTGATATAATATTTCCACAATGATAGGCACAACAGATTATCAGACAGGCAGAAACACACTATCCTAAACGACAGGACTGTCTATATTATATTCATATTTTATCATCAAATCAAAAATACATTGCGCGTGATGCGATTCTTTGATGTACATTTCAATGTCAGACCTCAATGGATGTAAACCACTTTATCTTAACACAAGACTCTGTTCAAACATATTTGCATACCCCTTTGACGATTTTGTGAAGCCCGAATAATGAAGAGCCTTGAAGCCTTCGGAAAAATTGCCAAACAGCTTTGGTATTTGCAAAAGTATATAATGTCCAACAACTAATGGAAAACACCTGGCTAATGATAAATTTTGAACCACTTCAAATTACAATCAATTGTCGAAAAAGACCCCCAAAAAAGAAATTATCTTAAAAAATTCAATTCTTAAATTAGAACCAGAACGCATTCATAGGTATTACAAAAATAGAAGCCAATTCGCGAGATACCTCCGAATAAAAAATCAACGCCCATCCAATATTAATTCCTTATAATTATTGTGAAGAAATTCCGGATAATCTCGAAATACCAAAATTAAAGCCACTGAAATTAAACGACCTGAACATGGAAGATCTAGAAGTCGCAAATCACAAATTAGACGAATATTCAAACACCCTAGATGACTTCATTAATCAGCCCTTTGTGGTAAAACACATCTCTTGGTTTACTCATCCATTACAACAATAATGCCTCTTGTAGCGAATGTAATGGCTGAAGACTAGCTATTTCAGTCTCTTCAGATTCACCACCTCCACCACCTGGATCTGGAGCACCTTTTCAGAAGAAATTCATCGATCAGACCTGAAGATCGACTTGAAAAAGAAGTCGAACTGAATTAGTGTACTCAATTAATGAACTTTTAGTAATAATGTAAAAAACATTTAACATTAACTTTTACTATTTACCTTTACTTATATTTTACAACACTCATTATTTTACTATTTTAGCGTTAGGTCCAAATTTACTTTTTATATTTTATATTATTAGTCTACAAATTTTATTTTCATTTTAAAATTTTTAATTTCATAAAAGTTCCTGCACAACATCAACTTTTATCATAAAGGAGAGTTGTTATATAAAATATTACCTATTTACTTTCTGGACTTTGTGGAATAATTTCATTCAGATTTACATAGATACTATTACGAAACTAAATGTCTTATCTTATTATTCAATTGAAATCCAATAGCTCTCATATTTTTATCCCTCCATTCCCAAAGTAACCTAATATAGCTACGTACCATAAGTTGCATTTATACACGTCTGGTAGCTATCTTCATTTGTAGCTATTCTTAGAAACTAAATTGCGACTTCACCGTCGCTGCTGACAAAGCATTTAAAAGTTATAAAAGGTAGTAAGATACCTCACGACAGTTAGTTGTAGTATTATCACAGTTGTAACTCGCACATATTATTATAAAATAAATACAAGGAGTCGAAGAGTCCTTGTCAAATAAAAAAGGTTTTAAAAGTTTATTTGTTAAATTTATCAAATAACATGAATGATTATAGAATATCTGAGACTTTAATGAAGTTATATTTTTATAATTATTATATTCATGCATTTAACTTTTACTAATTTCCAAAATCGGATGTTCTATTCATGACTTAATGGTTTAAAATTCCATACACTAAATTTGTCAAATTATTAAGTGATAAATCAAATAAATGAGGACTATAACAAGGTTGTACAGCAACAATTACTACTGCTACAACAATTTGATATACCAATGATTTTTCGAAATATTGCATAATCTAGTTATTTTGTTCTGGCGTTACATTCTTCTCATAAATAATAATAATTAATAAATACCTCTTGTACCTTTTATCTTTATTTCTCATATCTACTCTCTATTTACATATTTTTTATTATCATATTGTGATTAAACATTAATTTTACTGCCACTACAAAGAATCACCAAGAAAATATAAAATTTTATAATTTCTCCTTAAGAAAATAGCATATCTTAATGGATATTTTCTGAGGCACTTTGTTTTGACCATATTTATTAAGTTATCTGATAACGGTTCTATTTATTTCACCCCATCAGTTTTAGATGTAGCTGGTGCTTCAGTACTACTTTGGAATATATCTTTTTGTAATTAGTTTGATCATGATGCATCTATGGAATTAATTGGTTTAGAATAGAAGTAGAAGCAGCAATAATTACTTTGTTTATATCTCGAAACATTTCTGTCTTTTTCTAGTTTTACCTTTTAAGAAACCGTGACGGTAGCTCAGTCAGCTGAAGGACCAGAGCCTAGAAGAGTTACCACCCATGGAACTGCTTATGTATCTGAGATCCTATATCTATTTCTGTGATGTGTTTATATAATGTTTTAATTCGCCGGCGCTATATTATAGCTTTCATATTTTAATCCAACTTTTGTTTTTATTATTCTTTTGATTATGTTTTTTAAAACTTTATAGTATCCTTTGACGGAGAGTCGAATTATGAGTAATCCTAATATTCTTCTCTTTTAATTTACAACTGTTTCTTGATATCTCCTTCTTTAAAATTTAAATTAATTCAATTTTTTGAGAGGACTATATTTAGCATTCCCCAGATGATAGAGGCTACTTACACTTCATGGTAAAGTAATATCAAGAAGCGTATTAAGTTCTTGACTTTCTCTACAGAAATGTATTTTGTTTTTGTATAGAATCCAAATATAATTTGTTTGTAATTTCGTCCTAAAAAATGTATCTTACTTTTAAAATAATTTTTTTTTCTTTAAAGGTTTGCTATTCTGATAATGAGCGCCTCTCCACAGCCCTACAAACAGATATTGCTAGCTTCTATAGCATCTTTTAGTTATACATAAAATATCCATATTATAGGATTACGTTAATAAGCGTAATAAAAAAAATAAAAAGTAGTAACAAAAGCAATAAATTTTAAAAATCGGCTGTGGTGGTTCAGGAATACTGGAACACTTAGTGGGAAATGGGCGAAGATGTTTAGGAGATTTAAGAAACACTATTTTTGTATCTGCTATCCTATTTGCTTTTTGCTATTAATGCATTTACATCTGAAAAATCTTGAATAGTTTCTGCCACAAGATGTAAAGCTTGCGCTTTACATCTTGTGGTACACTACAACCGTGTTCTTGAAGAGAAACGACCTACCAATTGCATTGTCGCGGCACCATCGGTCACAAACATTAACACATTGACTTTTTAACCAAAGTTTCAGATCAAATTTTTAAAAGATCAAATTTTTCTAACGTCTCCAGTATCACCCGTGTTGTTTTGCTAGTACACCCAGTTAGTCCTTTTGCTAGCTAGTAATAGTGTTAGTTGTTTATGTCGGTTTAAAAGGGTCAAGTACACGTACTACAACATTTACAATATATATTTTTTGCAACCTGTCGTCTCATCATCACATAATCATAGCCTTGTATATTTGAATACACATTTGATCTTATTTATAATGTCTTCGGGTACAGTTGGTACGTAATTACGTAATGTTGTGCGGCCTGGTAACGTCACCTGGGGATTATATTTATTCCAGAACTCCCGAAATAGTTTTTTATCCAGTATGTGCAAGGGAACATCCCAGGCAATCCGCATTAACAGTAAATCAAACATAAACTGTGTTGTCGAAAGCACGGCATTTTTTAAATTTTATGTTGCACACTACTTACGTATAACGTCTACAATCACATTTGACCCAGCACATCAGGCCTCTCTCGCACACTTTACAAATTATTGTAGGCCATTAAATTCAGGTATTCACCGGTAAGTTTTATTCACTTTATCACTGAATGGTCGTTTCTACCCTTGCGCACGTCTGGCATACTTATATTAATAAGTTAAAATGAATATTAAAATACAACAAATAAAATTAACAAGAATACAACAACATAGACTACAACGGGGAGGAATTAATTAATATGCACTCATGAGCACGACACGACAAACAACAGACAAAAATAATTGTAGTGTTGGGACCTATTATTCGGTTATTGCAATAACCTGAGTTATCCGGTTATCAATTACAATTCAAGTGATAAGAATAACCGGTTTTTCTTTAGACCGTTTCATGCAACTGACGATAACGAGTGACGACTGATACAACTAACAACAAATCACGCGTAATTTGTATAACCGTAGCCATCGGGAACTTACGATGGTTACACAAACACAAACTCACACACACAAACTCATAACTCATTTTTGTACGGCATACCGCGTGCTGTGCCCTGCATTTGCCTATAGCATTGATTTATATCTACTTTCACAAGGAAATAAAAAATGAAAATGTCCTTTCTAATAATTTCTTTCTCAGAAATTGGCAATAAATACATTTGTGTTCTTAACCTCAGAACTACATATACCTGTATGAACTGTGTTATTACATTACTATATTCTGTTATGTACCTATACATACATACCTACTAAATCAACATAATTATATCTATATAGGTATGCAGTGCTATAAATAAATTAGTCATATGCAACAACCCTTTAAACTTAAAGTATGAAATTAGTATTGGCATGTTTAGAGGAGTGAAGATTCCACAACCGAGTCCTTATTTTATTTATAATCGCAACTTTGTAATTTTTTTACGAACTATGGGTCAAGGTCAACTTTATAAATATGCCCATAAATCAAAATTCTATTCAAGTGATTATCCGGTTTTTTAAATCACTTGAATACTCTTTAGTCGGTTATTGGTTGACTCGGTTTTTCCCAACATTAAACAATAGATTAACATGAAATAGACTAACGCCAGGGGGGGTCGCGTATTTCCATAGTTGGCCCGCCCAAAACACCAGCACGCTTGCACTGAACTGCGGCGCGACTTGCCAAGCCTAATAATAAGTTGACATGTATAGCTTATTTTTGATTTATAAACATTTATCGTACTGCTATACCAGACGTCTACAACGCTAATACTCACCATTTTATATAAAAAATTTCTTAGTCAAGAAGGTCAGGTTACTACTTTAAAACTTATTTTCACGTAAGAAAAATCTCATATTGGGTAAAATCAAAAATCAATGTGTATACATTTTCAAATTTTCAAATATTTTATAAGCCGTTAGAGCTATATAGCTATATAATACACCTATATGTATATATAAATATATATATATATATATATATATACCTACATATATACAGGGTGGGCCATTAGTGCGTATGCGGACCGTACTACCTATACCGTTAAAGTTAGAATAATAATTTTTGGTACGAAGTTAGATGCCAGTGGCGTGCATATTTTAAAATTATTTTGGCAGATACAAGGTGTTTAATATTAAAATGCCAAACCGAACATACTTTTTTTTAAATGGAACACCTTATATATTTTTAGATTTTTGAATTAAGCGTACTTTTCTGAACAATTTAATAGCACTTAATATATCTAATATATAATTTGAACAAAAGTTACATTTGCTATACAGGGTGATACATTTCGCATATCGTAATTTTACTTCAAAATTTTAAATGGAACACCCTGTATATTATCATATCGTCTGCCTTTTCAGCTTTCTAACGATACCATACTTGGTGGGCTTAAATAAAATTTATTTGTTAAAAAAAGGGTTTGAAGCTTGAAGAACCGTTGAAATTAAGATAAGTTGTAAAAAAATATTGAATAAAAAGTTTATAGTGGCAGTTTATTATTAGTCTTATTGTTAATAACAAATTGTGAGTCACACTTAATAAAAAAATAATTCAAATTTTAATAAATAACGAAAATAACCATGTCTACGTGGTTGCTTGTAAATTGTAAAGATAAATTATTATTAATAGGGTGTAAATAATACTATACTCTTATATAGGGTGCTTTTAAAAAACAAAATTGAAAAGTGGCTTAAGGAACTGTCACTGTCATTATTAATGTTTCTATTGTGTTGGTTTTATTGTATCAATCAGTATTAGAGGAAATATTCAATCTGCCTATATTATCGAAAATGAATTTTACTAAAAAAGAAATACTAGACATGATATTAGTTCTCGGAGTGGTACAATACTCGGAATACTGACTGATACAATAAAACCAATACAATAGAAACATTAATAATGACAGTGACAGTTCCCCAAGCCACTTTTCAATTTTGTTTTTTTAAAGCACCCTATATAAGAGTATACGCGATTCTTGCTAAGCAATACGCTACTTACTGGCGGCACCCACAACTAACGCATGGGGTATTGGTTCAGTTTTGCGTATGTATGTCTATTGTGAATTTTGAAATATCCGTTGTTATATTAGTTAATTGCTTTGATTAGATATGAATCATTATTGTTGTGAGCGTCATCGTTCCTTCTTGTACAAAGAAAAACCCCGAGATCAGTTTCATATTTTTCCAAAAGCGGGAAAATCTGAAGCTATCGCGGAAACTATAAGTTGGGCATTAAAGAGTTACAGGAGACAAGTATGGATAAAGAAGCTAAAGAACGCAAAGTAGAGTGTGTGCTCTTTACCTTTCTCCAAGAATGACTATTTACATAAAGGCAAGTATGCCGTATGTCCAATAAAGAATTTGACATATTTTGAGGTTAAGTTTCATTTTCAGATTGGACGCTCGAAAAATATTGAAATATATTTTAATTTTATATCACTACTTACCCCTTTCAAAATAGTTTTACAAGCTTTTTACCTAGTTTAAAGTTCTCGACAACAAATCTTTGATGAATAAAATTTCAAACGTCAGTGTCAGTGAACGTAGGTTAGTATAGGTTACTGCCATTTTGGCGCTTCGATCTTAAAATCAATCGCTTATAGTAGGTATACCTATTAATAATAATTTATCTTTACAATTTACAACCAACCACGAAGACTTGGTTATTTTCGTTATTTATTAAAATTTGAATGATGTTTTTATTAAGTGTGACTCACAATTTGTTATTAACAATAAGACTAATAATAAACTGCCAGTATAAACTTTTTATTCGATTATTTTTTTACAACTTATCTTAATTTCAATGGTTCTTCAAGCTTCAAACCCTTTTTTTAACAAATAAATTTTATTTAAGCCCAACAAGTATGGTATCGTGAGAAAGCTGAAAAGGAGCTCTTTAAGACGACGTGATAATATACAGGGTGTTCCATTTAAAATTTTGAAGTAAAATTACGATTTGCGAAATGTATCACCCTGTATAGCAAATGTAACTTTTGCTTAAATCGTTATATTTTCTTAAATAAAGACATATTCTTAATGTATCTTATGAGAAAATGGACGTCATATCTCATTTAAATGGAGAGCATAATCTCTCTTCATCTCTTGAAAATGGCTCCAAAACGGGAGCCGAAACGTCGAGACACTATATATATATATATATATAGAGCCTTGGAGGTTAGACGACTGTCTAAGTTGAGAAACAAGTCATGTAATTTCGGGTAATCCAGTCACCAGCCAGTGAATAAAAAACACTCTTTTTATTAATTCAAGCTTTCGAGAACTTTATTGTCTCTTCATCAGGAAAAAACTATAAAACATACTGTTAAGAATACTTCTGCTAAAGCCTTCTATTACTTACATAAGTGAGATTGCATAGGAACTTAGCTAAGTTTGACATCAACACAAAATTTTGATAAAAATTTAAATTATTTGAACACTAACACATGACATTAAAAAGTTATTATTGGCAAAAATTATTATCACAGATTACATGTTTAAGTTTTAAGGATGAGCAGATAAATTAAAAAGTATGTTACAGCAACTAGTTACACATTTCTTAGACCAAAATGGAGTGATGACTGAATTTGATATGAAATAACCACAGACTACAGAAAAATGGAATGTCAAAAATATGGAAAGGGTCAGATGTCTTAAGTGGCATTGAGGTCAGTGGGGTTCACTGGTCTATGAGCATTGAAATTTAGTAAATTTGTAAAAATAATGGACAAATTGTCCATGTCAGATCTTTTGTTAATATGGTTATTTTCTTTAAAAATGCAACAAATTTCCAAAAAAAGTCTGTTTTCCAAGTTACTCTCAGTAAAAAGAACACTAATGTCACTAAAATTAATGTTGTGTTGCAAGTCATTGGCATGTTGGGCTAACATGCAAGTGTTTTTATTTAATCTAATGTCACTTTTATGAGATGTGATTCTATCTTTTAATTTCCTTCCCGATATAAATTCCCGGATGTTTGTCCGATATAAATGCCTTCGCATTCGCTACAGCTTAACTTATACACCACATTTGACTGATGTAAAATGGGATCTTTGTCCTTTAATTTAGAAAAGATATTGGAAATTGAAATTTGATTAGTAGTTTGAAGTAAATTTTACAAAACACCGATGCTTCAGATATTTGTTATTCTTTATTTCGGTGCAGTCATTTATATCATAACCATTATTTTATTCAATAGGAAGAATTTCTTTATAAAATAAGGTAATAGTTGCCTATATGACATCGATTATACGGATTTAGAATCATATAGATCTGTAAGAGCCGAGAGTACAGGATTTAAGGCTGCAATGTACACAATTTCGCAGAGCGATTTGCAGAGGTTCACGCCTAGACATTTTTCTCTTTAATGGAACTTCCTATTTGTATGAAATAAGTTTTAGATGACTAATTAATGTTCACTGCACTAGACAACAAAGTCCTTTTTTTCAAAAAAATCTTAAATATGTAAAAAATGTTATGTTAATATTGCACACTTTTGGAAGATTGCTGTAACATTATTATACAATATTTTTAAGAAATAGAACTGAGGTCACATCAAGCAAGTCGTTATGTAACTAAAATATGTTTTAAATTTAAATTTTTTGTTTTTATAATGACAAAATCTGTGACGTAAGAAGGCATGTTTTTACAAATTTCTGCATACAATTGCCTAACTTACAGGCGCAAAACTCGAAATTTGGGGTCGATATTTGACTGGACAGTTAGTAGGCGGAGTTATAAAGTACACTGTAAAAAATCTCTCATCGCTAGCTACAATGTACAATTTATTAAATAGATGATTATTATCCTTAGCACTGAAAAATATAAAAATATAATACGGAGGTAAAAATCACTAAAACTGTTTATTTAAATTTTCATAACTTCGGTGAAAAGTATAAAAGCATTCAGCATTTTTTAACTTTTCCTTAGCTTTTTAATCAATCGATTTTGAACATGTTGTGTACTGATTATCTTAGGGATAAACATTTGAAATAAAATTCTTCTATTTTTAAGTTGTCATGAAATATATGAAAATATCAGAAAAAAAATCGTGTCAATTAAAAGTTTCATCCTCGATTATCCGTCGAAAGAATTAGTTTCCAGGGAAAATGCTCAACCAGATCCATTGTTATTTGAAGGGGGACATATTTTTCTATTACTAATATTTATACAGGATGTTCCAAAAAGGAGAGGTTTACCAAAACCTATATTTTTAATCAGAACATCTTGTGTATTTTTACAGATTTGAATAGAATGTCTTTTCACGATGAGAATGTGCAGTATCAGTACCTACTCAAAAAAATATTTTTTAACGAGATTATTATCTTTTCGCATTAGGTACTTCAATATATTGGTATACAGTGTGGGTGAGTTTGCATTACACACTCAGTAACTTTGTAAATGTCAAGATATTAAAATTTTTCAAAAAGTACTTCTAAGTGATTTTTTGTGCTCTTTCCGATTAAAAACACTCTCATAAAAAAAACAAAAGAGCAGCGATATGTACAGTGATTTTTTTAAATGGAACACCCTGTATTTTATTTCATAATTTGAAATCCTATCAAATTCATAATATGACACCGTTTTTATTTTTTTCTTAAAATTAATATGTAAGTTACGAGCAATACAAGAAATTATCGGTACTAGGCCATGGACTGCACAATTTTTGAAAACAAAGCCTGCTTATCATGACAAAAGTTATGCAAATAACCTATAACTTTGTTAATGATATTATTTTCATTTATTTCAATAAATACTTTGTTTCAGTTGTACAATCCATGGCCTAGTACCAAAGTTTACACTAGTTTTATTATTATTAACTTACATATCACTTTTAAGAAAAAATAAAAACGGTGTCATATTAAGAATTTTATAGGATTTCAAATTATGAAATAATATACAGTGTGTTCCATTTATAGCTGCTCTTTTGTTTTTAATGAGAGCATTTTTAATCAGAGGGTTGGAAAGGCACAAAAAATCACTTTGAAGTACTTTTTGAAAAATTTTAATATCTTGAGATTTACGAAGTTACTGAGTGTGTAATGCAAACTCACCCACACTGAGTGGGTGAGTTTGCTCACTGAGTAACAGATACAAAGTTAGTTAACTTAAGGAAAATTTGAGCAATTACTAGCGCTAAATAGTGGTCCCGGAAAATTTTTGTAAAAACCAGCGGTTCTCAAAATATTTAGTAAAATTATAAATTTCCAAAAAACTAGATCTAATTTAAAAAAATTAGATCTAGCTCCGATAGTTTTAGAAATTTTCAAATAAAAATTTATTTCGTACATATATACATAATTATCTTTGTTTTAATATAATCAGAATTTTTTTCGTCATCGTTATCATCGTCATGAATGTCATCTTTTGTTTTTCTTATAACCGCCATATTAGAATTTAACGTGGTTAGGTAGAGAAAAAATCAAAGAATCCGGCGGTGTGTCAAACAGGGTACTGAATGTAATAAAGCTCTATAATTAGTTCTTTAATTTTTTTTAATCATGACATTGAACAACAATAAACAAAATAACAAATGAATAAAACAATTGAATAGAGTGTAACAAACCGACAAATAATTTTAAATTAATTTAAATATTCAAATTGTCTACCATTATTTTGTAGACAGCTATAGCAGCGGCTGGAGGCACAATCAACAGCCCTCCTAATTTATCTCAGTGGCAATGATGTAATTTCCCAATGAACTGCCTCCTCCAATTCCCTATTGTATCGCGAACAGATTTTTTTCTTTTAGATAACTCGACAGGAAAAAATCGAAAGGTGCGACTCCCTCGATACAGCCCCCATCATCTTTGGTAACTTCTTGATGGATACATACCATCCGGAGCTCGGTGCTCTGATAGCGGGGGACCTACAGCCATCCGAAGCGCGGTGACCAGAGAAGTGAGCTGATAGCGGTGTTGCTTATCTACTCAGGGTTGTTGTTTATTTAATTATTTCCAATTTAAAGTATTTATTATTCTGTTGTTACCATGGTGGCAATAATTATAATTGCATAAGTTTGTTATTATTATTATTACCTTTATCGTAAATAAATTACATTATACAGGGTGAATCACGAGTATTGCTATGTATTGGTATCTTTGTTATTTGAAGAGATACGAAGTTGGTTAAATTAGAGAAAAGTTGAGCAATTACTACCACTAAATAGTGGTCCCGGAAAATTGTTCAAAAAATCAGCGGTTCTCAAAATATATAGCAAAACAATAAATTTCCAAAAAACCTAAATTAGCTCTAGCTCCGTTATTTATAGAAATTTTCAAATAAAAATTGATTTCGTACATATATGCATAATTATCTTTGTTTTAATGCAACCAGAATTTTTTTTCGCCCACTAGATTCTGATTTATGAATATCATCTTTCGTTTTTTCTTATGGACGCCATATCAGAATTTGACGTGGTTAGATAGAGAAAAAATCAAGGAATGCGACGATATGTCACACTTAGGGTTTTGAATGTAATTAAGGTCAGTAATTTTTTTATTAATCATAACATTGAACAACAATAAACAAAATAGCATTAATGAATAACAGTTGAATAGAGTGTCACAAACTGACAAATAAATTTAAATTAATTTAGATATTCAAATTGTCTACCATTATTTTGTAGACAGCTGTTGCATCGGCTGGAGACACTATCAACAGCCCTCCTAATTTGTCTCAGTGGCGATGATGTAATTTCCCAACAAACTACCTCTTCCAATTCCTCTATTGTCTCGTAAACTGTGTTATAGATTTTTCTTCTAGATATTTCCACAGGAAGAAATTGAAAGGTGTGAGGTCAGGTGATCTTGCTGGCCACAACACTGGACCATTGTTGCCTATCCATTTTCCTGGAAATCTTTGCTTTAGATGTTCTCTTACAACCTGAGTGTTGTGGGCGGGAGCACCATATTATTGAAACCATCGTATCTTCCTCAGTTGTGCGGTAACTCGTCAAGTGCATCTTAAATGTAACTTGAAGAACGAGTAGATATCTCTGTCCATTCAAATTATGATTAAAAATAATTGGACCAATAAATTGATTGTCAATTAGACCGAAATGACATTGAAGAAGATGCACTTGACGAGTTACCTCTAGCACAACTGAGAAAGATACGATGGTTCCAACAAGATAGTGTAAACCAGTAAACCAAAGATTTTCAGGGAGATGGATGGGCAACAATGGTCCATTGTTGTGGTCAGTAGAATCACCTGACCTCACACCTGTTGATTGTTTCCTGTTGGGGGGTATCTAAAATAAAAATCTACCCAATCTACAATACAGTTTACGAGACAATAGAGGAATTGGAAGAGGCAGTTCTTTGGGAAATTACATCATTGCCACTGAGATAAATTAGGAGGTTTGTTGATGGTATCTCCAGTCACTGCAACAGTTGTCTACAAAATAATGGTAGACAATTTGAATATTTAAATTAATTTAAAGTTATTTGTCAGTTTGTTAGGCTCCATTCAATTGTTTTATTCATTTGTTATTTTTTTTATTGTTGTTTAATGTTATGATTTATAAAAGTTAAACAACTAATTATAGACCTTCATTACATTCAAAAGCCTAAGCGTGACACATCACCGGATTGTTTAATTTTTTTCTCTATCTAACAAAAACTTAGAATTTGACTATTAGACTTTTTATTTTACTTTAGACTTTATTAGAATTTGACTATTAGACGTCAAATTCTAATATGGCGTCCATAAGAAAAACAAAAGATGATATTCATATATCAGAATCTAGTAGGCGAAAAAAAATTCTGGTTGCATTAGAACAAAGATAATAAATATGGATGTATGTACGAAATAAATTTTTATTTGGAAATTTGTATAACTAACGGAGTTAGCGCTAATTTAAGATTTTTGGAAATTTATTATTTTGCTAATTATTTTGAGAACCGCTGGTTTTTTCAACAATTTTCCGGTACCACTATTTAGTGCTAGTAATTGCTCAACTTTTCCCTAATTTAACGAACTTCGTATCTCTTCAGATAACAAAGATACCAATACATAGCAGGACTCGTAATTCACCCTGTATAAGGTCATCAGATTATATTATCATAACTGACAGCAGCATACCATATCATATATACGTCTATTGCATTCGAAAATACAGCTGTAAATAGAAAGTCGATCCGACATCGGAAAAAAGATAAAATTCTGAACTGAAAATTTGGCATTCACCATAACTTACATAAAAAAAAAATTCATAGGACATTTCATTTACTTTTTGAAGAATACAACGAACCATTGTAGAAACGTGTTGTAATGAAATAGAATTTTTTGACGATTTTTGAAGTGTCCATTACTCGTGAAATATTACCAGAATTTTATTTTTGCTAATTTTTAATCCTACAAAAGATCAAACAGATAAAAAAATAAAAATTTATATTTGCAAATTTGCAAGGAAAAATAAAAATCTTTATAAAATCAGCCAAACAATAATTATGCTTATGTAGATATTCAAATACATTTATTTTATTATAAATTCGATTTTTAACAGTGTAATCGAGGCGGGACAGATGTTGGATGCGGCCGTAAATCATCAAGATGTGAAGAATTGACACTAGCTAGGTCCTTCTCCAAACTTTACGCGCTCTCTCGCAAAGATTTTCAATCGGACGAACATTACGCCCTTAATTATATTTTGTATTTAAGGCATTTGCTGATCACTCAATCTGATATTATCTACACGAAAAAATTAATATAAGAAAAGTTGTGGAATGAATAAAGTAATATCGGTTAAAATAAGAAAAATAATTTGTTCATAGCCCACAAAGAGAAACATTTATACAGATATAGACATTGATATTTCTGGAGTTTTGATTTTTTGTGACTAGCTACACATATAAGGACAAGTATCCTTATATGTGTAGTTGCGAAGTTGTTTACCTCTGAAGACTATAGCACGAATTATTTTGTTTATTTTAATATATTTTTCCACTAATTTCACAAGTTTCTTGTGATAATATGTTAAATAAAGTCAGCAACTTATTTCTGGTGTATCTGTACAATTTATTTTGGAATTACACCACCTACAAAATAATAAAAATGGGAAACCAGAATATTCAATACGATAAGTATTAAATAAAGACTCCAAGTGTAGTAACAAAATAAGGTTTGCACCAAAAAGCCACTGTATAACAGGCAATGGATGTTTATAATGTGACTTGTGAATAAACTTGTATGTGAGTTTTTAGTTTGACTCAAATTTTGTAATAGTAATATTTAGTAGTAATAAAAAAGTAAGCAAAATTTATAATGATTTTTACACGATTATAATAAAATAATAAATTAAATAAATTAGCTTTCCTTAAACGTTCGAAGTCGTTCTATCAGTGGATTTTTTGGGGCAAAATTTTAAACTTTTAAAGTTTACATTGATAGTGCAAAATTAATTACTTGAAAGTCATATGTTTAATAAATTTAAAAATAATTTACCAATCGACTATAACCACTAAGCAATTTAATTTGATACTAATTTCCGAAAACCAAAACCAGTGGATTTAGTAATTAAGTAACACTTATTACAGCGTAATAAACTGCTGTAACATTACCTACTTTTCTCTAAAGAGTCATCCTGTACAATTTCCATTTCCATTTAAAACTATTTCCTTTTCTGTTACTTACATAACTAATTTCCTTATTGAAGTAAAGCATTATTAACACCAGGGTAACCAGATCAAATTGTCTGTAATTCTACACCTCTCTCGAGCGCCGCCGCACTCGATCTATGAGAGGGACTTATAATTTCATTACGTAATTATTAATATTTAACTGTATATTTTACTTCCAGAAAGCATATATAATGCAGAAAATGTGGGCATGGAAATTATCTTAAATAAAATCTCTAATTTGGATATTACGGCACTTTTACATATAAATTGTATTGGTCATTTCTAAATTTAAAATCACAGGAATGAAGATGTAATAACTGTTCTTAATTATTTAATTGATAAAAAGGTATTGTAAGTTTTAAAATTTTTGGAATTAAATATTACATCACAAAAGAAAAAAGGCATTAATTTTTTTTTAATATTTTAAATACGTATTTTAATATTTTCAATTGTTATATCCAAAGTAATTTCTTTTCGATTATATTAGGTTTCTGATATGTGTTTCTACATAATTTATGGAAAATATATAACAATATCTATTACTACCTATATTAAGTACCATGTTTCATATATTGTAATAACCGTCGAAGTATTAAACTAAAACAGTACAGTTCCTATTAGCTTCAGCTGAATCCTATTTCTAAATATGTGTTAAATTGAAATTTAAAAATTTAAAAGAATCTATGGTTATATGTGATAAAAGTGGATAGATTTTCATTGTGAGTTGAAAATATTAACAATCAAATAGCAATAATAATAAGAATAGTAATAATGACAATAATAATGGTAATGACAATGACAAAGGCAATGACAATGACACTAACAATAATAATCACAAAGGCAAAGATAATGACACTAACAATGACAATGACAACGGAATGATAATGATAATGATAGTGATAACGATAAAGATAATGGTAATGATGATGATGGGATGGTGATAGTGATGGTAATACCGACGGTGATATTGATAATGATAGGAATCTCTATTTTGAATCCTTCCATTTTCCTGTTTTCGCAGCAACACAACATGTAAGTTACATACATTCATTGTAGTTTATGTTGGGGTTACACTACTTATAAAATAGTAAGAAAAACAGGAAACCAAAAGTATTCAAAATAAAGATTGAAAGTGTAGTATCAAGGCAAACTTCTCAAGTTTGCCTCGAAAAACCACTGTATAATATGCAATAAAAATAAATATATGACAAATTAACAAAATTTCATCGGCGGTTTTTTAGTTTAATACAAAATTCTGTAATATTACAAATGATATTTTGAATTATATTTAAATTAAAAAAAAAATTTATGAAACTTAAGAAAAATTAAACACTTATCTATCTTTACTCTAAACGTTTCCAGTCGATCTTCGACTTTTCATCAGTAGAAGTTTATATGATGAAAATTGTCAAATGAATATTTTTAATTCAAAAGTTATCATATGTACTACCTAACCTGTATGTTATTATTAATTTTCCACTGGTAACATTCTTCTGGAAAAGAGGAAGCCTCGATCGATCGAAGAACATTGTTTCCAACGAGATACAGTTATCACCATTATCTTTAATGAAAACACCTTCTTTCAATTTTCTTTTAACTGATTTTTCAATTTTTTTGTGTAATTATAACTAATGTTCAATCAACCTATTGATTGTTGTCCCATAGATGTTCTACCAACAATACCAATATAATATTTACCACATTCACAAGGAATTTGGTAAATACAATTTTTTGATTGAATTTTGATCATTATTTATTTTAAATTGTTTTATTTTGTATGATCTTAAAGTATTTTTCGTTTTAAATGTCGTTCTTCTACGAGGGCGTAGAAGGGCCACTTTCAACTCTGAATTCAGACTTTTAAATCTGAATTCAGACATTAAACTCTGAATTCAGGCTTTAAACTTTAAATTCAGACTTTAAACTGTGAATTCAGACTTTAAACTCTGAATTCAGACTTTAAACTCTGAATTCAGACTTTAAACTCTGAATTCAGACTTTAGTATTAACAGCTACAATAATGTTCTGAAAGTATAATACAGGGTCTTCAAATTTTCAGGTCAAAGTCGAAATCGAAAAAAATCACCAAAACTCATATTTTTCAAATGGCAACTTCCATCATGTATATATATATTTGAATTTAGGGGATAAATTGAGGCCTAGTTTATGTAGAATGTTCTATACCTAAAATTCGTTCCTGGTCATATATACGGGATTTTAGATAAAGCAGGGAAAACTTTATGCTACCGCTAATAATAAGAGCAGTGCCATGAAAAACAAATGAATAATTCTGCCAAAATTCAGTATATTAATTATCATTTTAATAACAAATCATTTAAATTACCTGACTAAATATTAAGTTAACAGATGTACATCTCCCAAAAGGTGGGTTTAAGTTACCGGTCTACACTCATAGACGATATGAGGTCAGAGTCTACGGATTAATTCCTCGTTATATACGCCCATATTTTGTAGATACTTTATTAAGGCACAGTGTCCCGTTACCTAATTGCAGTCGTATGTTCAGGCATAACAGTTGATAGTTCAGAGTTCAAAGTCTGAATTCAGAGTTTAAAGTCTGAATTCAGAGTTTAAAATCTGAATGCTACGAAATCGAAGAACATGTTTCGCTTTTTTGACGTGGCCCTTCTACGCCTTCGTATTCTTCTATTAAAATCATTACCAAATCTTTCAGATATCTCTGGAATATATGGAATGGTAATGGTGGTTTAAAAAAACTGTGAAACATATATTTTCTTTTAAATTTAATTTTTTTTTTGTTTAACTATATTTCGAAATATCATTTGTAGTATTACAGAATTTTATATCAAACTAAAAAACCACTGATGAAATTTAATTTTGTCATATATTTATTTTTGTTGCATATTATACCGTATTTTTTAACTTTAGAAGTTTGACTTGATACTACTTTCAATTTTGAATTCTTCTGGTTTATTATTTTTTCTTGTTTTACAGGTGGTTTAATCCCAAAATAAACTTAAATGAATCATACAGCTGCACCACAAATAAGTTACAGACAGTAAAACATAATATATTTAGGTCTCCCTGCCTACTTATTCCCAATACATTAAATAATAAAATGCAAATCATTTTACAAACATGCAAATTTTTAAACGGTACAAGATAAGATTAAGAGATTTGGTGATAATAATAAGAATAATTAGAGTCTCTGTTTTCTTATTTTTTCTGACACTAATCTTTTTTCGAGATGATCCTTTCATAAATTGTCTCCCTCGTCAACGCTTCGTTATCTTATCCAAGTATTCTTTGTGCTGACTTTTTATCCCTTCCCTTACTTAACCCTGTACAGTACTTCTAGACATTCCCAGGGCCACTCCTGGGTCAATATATGCAGCTGATGATCTCTTCTTGCTAGTTCATCAGCTTCCTTGTAACAGGAAATTGTAAACCTTAGCTAATCCAGCTCGTATAAATAACATTATTTGTTAATTAAATCAAAAGAGAAACTTAAACTTTAAGTTTAGTTTAAAATAATACCAATTATTTTTCTTTGTGAATATTTCATTCTTTGTAGTTTTGAGAACTTTAGTTTTTAATTTCAGACTTAAAATATTTATTTTAAATATAAACTTATTTAGAAAATATTTTGTTCTAATGTTGTAAAAAAAAACATAAAATTTCATCATATCATTTATAGTGTTTGCGTATTGATCTGAAGTCAGTATCTATTGTGTTAAGAGATTATTACGGAGAAATAGAAAATTAATAAAAATTCTATTCTGAATTGTCTGTTCAAATAATTTATAAACAGAATATCTTTTTGTACTCAAATATTAAATCCGAAGCCAGATAGTGAAATTATCGCCAACTTACAGTATCAACTACAACAGGCCTTGATTGAAATTAAGGCACTGAGAGAACAGGTGACTATCTTACAGTCCCAAACCGGGAAAAAAACTTATAGTCCAACAAATTCGGACGATGAGGAATCACTTATTTCTAGAGAAACGGATTGGCTCATAAATAGAAATAAACATAAGAAAAGAAAGGCTGAAGAATCACCTGAAAAAGTTGAAAATAGTCCCAAAGACAAGTCAGTAAAAAGCAGAAAAACTGCAAAGCCACCACCAATTATAATAAGTAATGTGAAAAATTACGATGATATTATTGCTAAACTGCAAATCAAAAAATTCAACTGCAACACAAGCATGTTGAATAATAACCAAATTAAAGTCAATGTTCCTTCTGAAACAGAATATAGAGAGATAACCACACTAATAAACAGCACTAATTTAGAATGGCATACATATGAGAATAAAGCCATTAGACCAATACGAGTGATGGTAAAAAATTTACATCCCTCTTGTGACCCCCAGGAAATTGAAAAAGAGCTTGAAGAAAAAGGATTTAAGGTTGTAGAAGTGATACAAAAGCTCAAGAAAATAACAAAGGATAACAAGGAAGAACGTGTACGTCTACCATTGTATATGTTAACGTTTGACAATTCTGAGGACATTAACAGGATATTTGGCATCAAATACTTAAACCATATGAAGGTTAAAATTGAAGCGATGAGAAGTAATAAACTCATTCCGCAATGTAAAAAATGTCAAAGATATGGTCACACCCACAAATTCTGTAAACACACTCCCACTTGTGTTAAGCGTGCCGGAAGTCATCTGACAGCGGAATGCACCAAGCCAAGGAATACCCCTGCAAAGTGCACTAACTGCTCAGAGGCACATCCTGCCAACTATAGAGGATGTCTTGTAGCCAAGGAACTGCAGAAGAGACGATTCGATGCTATAAAAACAAAGAGGGCAGCCTCTCAACCAAAAATACTTACCTCCAATAAAGTTAAAACTGGTGTTTCCTTTGCACAAATAACTCAAAATAAGCCGGTGGAACATGTCCCCTCTACATCCAAGTCAGAATCATCTATGATGCAGATGCTGCAGAATATGATGAAAAGGCTTGACCAAGTCAATGATAGACTTGATAAAATAGAATCCAGAAACACTGGTACAATCCCAAAGAAGAAATAAATTTATGGACCAACGAGACTTGCGAATTGCTACATGGAATGCCAACGGCGTCCTTAACAAAAGGCATGATTTAGAAGTGTTCCTTAACTCCCAACGTATAGATATATGTCTCGTCTCAGAGACACATATGACAACTCAATCTTGTCTCAGGATAAGAGGCTATAAAATTTATCATGCCATTCATCCTGACAATCAAGCAAAGGGTGGTAGTGCAGTATTGATCAAGGAAAGTATCAATCATTTTGAGGAATGCCACTTACAACGTGTAGATATACAACTTGCTATGGTGGGGGTTAAGTCCACCAAACAAAATCTAATGGTTGGGGCAGTTTATTGTCCACCTAGATATAATCTTAAGAAAGAAGACTACAAGATCCTCCTTCAGCATCCTGGTGAGAGATTCATTGTGGGAGGAGACTTTAACGCCAAGCATGTTGACTGGAGATCAAGATTAACCACGACCAAGGGGAGTGAACTGAGAAAAGCGGTTTGTGAAACTGGTTGCAGCTATCATTCCACAGGTAAGCCTACTTACTGGCCTACTGACATCAATAAAATTCCCGATTTGTTAGACTTCTTCATCACAAGAAAAGTATCACCCAACTTTACTGAGGCTGAAGAAAACTTTGACCTGGATTCTGATCACTCAGCTGTGATTTTGACCCTAAGTGACAAGATAATTAAAAAAGAGGCTCGGCCTGTATTGGTAAACAAAACCACTGACTGGGAAAGTTTTAGACTGGAGCTTCAGGAGAGCATTAACCTACATGTTAATTTGAGAACAACTGAGCAGCTTGAAGTAGAAGCTGAAAACTTCACCAGACTTATTCAGATGGCAGCATACCACAACACAAAAGAAATGAGTCATATAACCAAAGGTATCAATTATCCAGTAGAAATAAGAGAACTGGTTAAAGAGAAAAGAAGAGCCAGGAGAAGGTGGCAGCAATCGAGAGACCCTTCTGATAAAACCACCTTAAATAGTAAAACACAGCTGCTCAAAAGAGAAATACAAAAACATAAGGAAGAGTCAATCAATTACTATCTGCAAAATTTAACTGCAGATGAAGAGACAGATTACTCCCTCTGGAAAGCAACTAAGAAAATCAAGAAGCCTATTACTTCAACCCCTCCAATCAGGAAGGATGATAGTCCATGGGCCAGAGATAATAAACAAAAATCTGACTTATTTGCTGAACATTTGGCTGACGTATTCACACCTAATCAAATTCTTGTAAACAATTTGCTTGATATTGACAATCTAAGGACAGAAAATATTACCCCTGTTACCCCAAAAGAAATAGCTGAGGAAATAAAAACAAATCTAAGACTAAAGAAAGCACCAGGTTACGACTTGATTACCACTGAAATCTTAAAGCAGTTACCGAGAAAGTGCATAGTCATGCTGACGTACCTCTTCAATGCAGCCTTTAGACTGAAACACGTTTCTGCCAGCTGGAAGGTAGCGGAAGTGATCATGTTGCCTAAACCAGGCAAGCCACCAAATGATGTCAAGTCTTACAGACCTATCTCCCTGCTGCCAACCATTTCAAAGTTATTTGAAAAACTACTTCTCAAGAGATTAAAACCACTAATTGAAAATGGTAATTTTATCCCGGATTACCAATTTGGCTTTAGACAAAAGCACTCAACTATTGATCAAGTACATCGTATTACTAACGTAATAGAGCGTACACTTGAAGAAAACGAAGTCTGCTCTGCAGTCTTCTTAGATGTTGCTCAAGCCTTTGACAAGGTATGGCACGAAGGATTGATACACAAATTAAACAAAATACTTCCGACACAATATGTAGAGATTCTGTCATCGTATATCTCAGGCAGACTTTTCAGAATAAAACAGGAAGATGAATATTCTGACCTGAAAGATATAAGAGCAGGAGTGCCCCAGGGCAGCGTTCTTGGCCCTATCCTTTACCTGCTATATACTAGTGATATGCCAGTACTAGAAGAGACCACTGTAGCTACATTTGCTGACGACACTGCACTTCTTGCGGTCGGTAAAGATCAAGGAATATCCACTAGAAGACTGCAAGTAGCTAGTAACACAATACTTGATTGGACCAAACAATGGAAGATCAAGCTAAACGAGCTCAAATCAATTCATGTTAACTTTACCAACAAAAGACTAGTTAACCCTCCATCCTTGGATATTAATGGTACTATTGTACCCTATGAGAATAACGCCAAATACCTAGGCATGACCCTGGATGCCAAGCTCCGGTGGAAAGAACATGTGAAGAAGAAAAGAATCGAACTTGGTTTGAAATATAGACAGCATTATTGGATGCTTGGAAGAAATTCTAAGTTGACAATACATAATAAGATACTAATTTACAATCAGATCTTAAAACCAGTTTGGTTATACGGTATTCAACTTTGGGGTTGTGCCAGAAATAGTAATATTAAAACCATTCAGACTTTCCAGAACAAAGTGCTGCGTAACATAGTAGACGCTCCATGGTACGTACGCAACTCCGACTTGCATCGAGACCTTAACATCCCAATGGTTAAAGATGAGATCAAAAGGTTTGCTGGCAGACATGAGGCCAGACTTCACCTCCACATAAATGCAGAAGCTCTTCAGCTGCTGGACAACCAACATCTTGTTCGAAGATTGAAGAGACCCAAACCATTTGAGCTGGTGTAGTGTGCTGTGTAAAAGCAGGACATAGTGCGTCAGTGAAATTGTTAAAAGAAAACAATCTAAAGGACGTCGTTGGATGAACTTTAGTTAATAAATGTTTAGTCTGTAAGATTATTAGGAGAAAATTAATGGTTGGTCATCAGACCAGTTTTAATAGAAATAAGATTCTCCAACAAAGAATCTTAATAAAAAAAAAAAAAAAAAAAATATATATATATTAAATCACTTCCTTATTTCTGTCAAAATGTAATTATAATTTCAACATTTTTGCTACATATTTTAAAATACTGTTACCTGTTATAATGCCTACTTCCAAAACATATTTCTATTATCTCGATTAATATTGAAAGTGAGTGAAAAGTTTGAGATGAATTTTCTACAATTACTATATACAGGATGGTTTGAATTGAAATGGGGGTAATTTTGGAAAATGATAGAAAAGGTGAAATTAATTGGACATAATAGTTTGACTATAAATAAATGGCCGTTATGTCTTGTTTGAAAGCAATTATTCTCTTTTTAGATATAGGAGAAGTATAGATATAGATATAGTTTTCCAGATATAGGAGAAAAGTATTTATTTTTAATGAACTTTAATATTCTGTATCTTGGAAACGGTCCATTTTTCTAAATGAATTTATTGGAAAAGCTAATCTAACTATGTTCACCTCTTCTATTGTTTCCTAAAATTTCCGCATTTAAATTCGGACCAGCCCGTATATATAATTTTATTAAAAAAAGTAAATAATTTTTCCTACCTTCTAGGCATGTATATATAAATAAATGTAATAATCTACTCAATGCAAAGCCTTACATTTAAATATTAAATATTTAATATTGGCTAATAAATTTTATTGTTAAGGGAAATTTATTTAATCTGCCGAATTAAGTGCCGAATTAGTTTTCGCACATGGATTTATTTAGCACACTTAATTTAAGTTACTATTGAGACATAAACTTCCAAAATTAAACAAGTAGATATTTATAGTGGCCAAATATTTAATATTGAAATGACAGGCTTGAAATTGAACAGATTATTACATGGATATTTATTTAGAGAAAATTACATTTCATAGGAGATGCAGAAGATTATTTACTTTTTTTAATATAATAATTATTTATATGCATAAAAATAAATAAATAATAAATAACTGTAGCTTACCATAGGTTTTAAGCAAAATTTTTCTCTTCGTGCAGGATACTTCAGTAGGTAGGTGTATTGTTATTTCTCCTCAGACTTCTCATCCTTCTGAGGATAAAAAACAAACGGTAGGCACTTTTATTGTATAAAACTGAGTTAAGAGTCCATTCACTAGGTCGAAATAAGCCCTAAATCGGCGTTCGTCTCGTGTCTAATTATAAAAAAACTATAAAAGATAGCGACTTTTAATAAAAAAGTATTGAAAGATAAGACTTTAATCTAAGTCCCTATAGTAGTAATTTTTGGTATTTCTTTTTATTTTTAAAATCCCAGCCAAACAATCTTGTACTAAAATAGCGTATTTTGAAAAATTATTTTCTCTAAAATACATGTATTAAACAAAAATTTGCTACGATAGGGATCTAGTTTATCTTTTGATCTTTCCGGTGATATATAATTTATAACATTAAAAAGAAATTTTGTTGCAATTATAAGACAAATCCGGTACCCTTGCAATGAGGGCTAACTTTATTTCCATGTGCCTTTTTACTTCGGCTTTACGTGCACCTCTGAAATCTTAATAATTCGATAGTTGGAATATATAAGTCTCCACCCATCGGCCACCCATCCTCTCAATCCGACCCAACATTCATGCCTGTCAAATCTACAGAGAATGGACCCTTAAGCATAAAAATTAAATGAAACTTAAAAGGAGAATAATGTTTATGGAAGGAACGTTTCTCGTTTCTATTTTGGATCGAAAATATAGGAATGTTTTTAGATCGTCTTCAATTTTACATGAAATACTAAATATAGATACTACAGATTTTAAACTACTTTAGATTCTGATTTGTCAATTTTCAAATTCTTAATTCCTGTCACTTCTATTATAGCAATAAAATATTTGGTGTGGTTAATACTTATTTGTCTTCTTTCTTAATTATATACTTAATATACAGGCTGTTACCAATTCGATTCTCACCATGGGAATCTCGGAAACTGTAAGAGATACGAAGAAGCTCAAATGGGGGCAAAATTGCAAATCAGAGGTCCAACATAATGCCCCAAAATAATCATTGATTAGGTTTTTAAATACTCTTATTTATTAACAATAGATAACATTACACACCACTTAAAATCGTTTACGTTTCGAAAATTTTTCCGTTTTAGTTTTGATAACGAATGTTTAACGTTTAATGCTATATATTGTTAATCTGCTTTTTAGTGTGAGATTTCTTTATTAGGCAAACATATTTTTCAAAACACCAACATTTGACTGATCCGTCGGCGCAGAGGTTGATTAAAAATGTTTTGTATTTTTCAATGGTGGCATAATACCGAAATAAATAAGAGTACTTAAACAATGCCACAAATAAATACTAGGTTTTTAAATATTTGAAAAAAACTGAAATTTTGAAAATTTGTTTTAATTTTTTTTTCATTCGAGCAGTTTTATTCTAGCAGCTATTGAAAAATGAAGAGCAATTCCTCGAAGCAACTTTGTGCCCTCTATTTGCCAGGATATTTAGATTTTAAATGTGACTTTTCGTTTTTCCAGAACCATCATCAATTTCATTTTTTTGAATACCGACCTGGAATTTTTAAACCATAATTTGAAAGTCTTCTTTACCCCTAACATGCTGCTCCAGAATAAATCATATTTTAACGTTTCCAAAATTATGTATGAATGAATGTATCTTCAATGTTTCCGTTCCGAATTGTACAATTTTTTATATAATTTATGTACCTACCCACTCCATTTCATCTTTCATTTTTCGTTCGTTTCCTTCACTTGTCAAATTCAGTTAGACTATCGGAGCTTTTAATTACGTTAAAAAATTAAATCTATTCTAAACTTCCAAATAAAACATTAATGGGTTTTATTATAAAACTTCTAAAATTAACAATGATTAACAAACATTTAAAATTTACATTGAATGCTTAAAAATTTCAATTTTGAAATAGCTATTTATTCTTCTCTAAATATTCTGCAGTGTCCTTTGAATGTTCCTTCTTCTAATGGAATTAAAGGCGTTTCCGCCCACCCCAATAAATAAATTGTTCGGTACGTTTTTGTATACTCTATTTTTTAGAGTTCACCACAAAAACAAGCCAGTGGGGATAAATCGGGTACTCTTGCAGGCCATTCGATTACCCCACCATTTCATAATCGCTTTTCAGAAAACTATGTAGAAAATGCCTCACATAAAAATTTAAGGGCCTAATTGAATTTAGTATCATCCAGTGACAGTTATGTGCACGATAAATAATGAAAAAGCGAGAACGCAGAAAAAAATACTAATCGAAATGGAAGCATTGAAGATATTTTTTTTCTTCGAAACGTCCGAATATGATTTATTCTGCGGGTTAGTATGTTGTTAGGGGTAAAGAAGACTTAAAAATTAGGGTTTAAAAATTCCAGGTCCGTATTTAAAAAAAAATAAAGTTGATGATGATTCTGGAAAACGTAACATTACATTTAAAATCTAAATATTCTGGCTAATAGAGGACAGAAAGTAGCTTCGTGAAAGTGATCTTCATTTTTCAATATCCGCTCAAATAAGACTGCAAAAAAATAAGTTTCCAAAATTTCGTTTTTTTCAAATATTTCAAAACCTAACACAGATGTAGTTTTCCACATAACACCAAAACACTAAACTTCACTAGACGCGAGTTTTTCCAATCAGTTTAATCATCTGCAAATGATGCCAAATCTGGTTTTGGTGTTATGTGGAAAACTACGTCAGTGTTATCTTCACACCAAAAGTTCCAACCCCTTTCAACATTTCCAAACATAATCAAGTTAACCTTGATTTTTTTGGGGCATTATGTTGGTCCCCTTACTACCCATTTAAGCTGCTTCGTATCTCTTACAGTTTCGGAGATCTCAATGGTGAGAAGCGAATTTGTAACAGCCTGTATATATAACATACTATACATAATATAATATACTTAGTAATACATAATACTTAATGACATACCTAAAGCAATTAATATGATTTTTATTTTTAAATGGAAATGGGTTAATACTTTTAAAATCTTTGTAAATTATATTTAATGGATTAAAACAATTTATTTTAAAATATACAGCGGTCCAAGCAGTACTAGCTAAAAGTCACCATCGTGGCTTTTACCTAGCCACCTTTCTGTAGACCTACCTGTCTGGTAGACGTGCTGTGAGTTATGTAACAGTATAGTCTCTAGCGGGCCCTCTTTCAGAAATCTCTCTATGAGCCTTTCTTGTAGTTGCAGTAAGAACGACGTTAGGCAGATTGGTCTAAAGGCCCTCGCTTCGTCATAAGAAGCTCTACCTGCTTTAGGAATGAAAACCATCTCGCTGTTCTCCAAGGTTTTGGAATATATCCTAGAGCTAGTATTGCTATGTATAGATCGCACAGATATTGGATGATGTATTCTGACCCCTGTTGAAAGAGAGCCGGAAATATTCCATCCATACCCGCACTTTTATATGGGGCAAAAGTAGTGCCAGGAAAGTGGAAATCCATGAGATGCTCCTTGGTGGTAGACCTGTATGTACCATGAGGAAGCCCAAGACAATTGATCCTGGATTCGGGATTATATTTTATGATTTTATAAATCCTTCATGTGACAGGGGCGTCTTCAATGCTCCCGCAGAAGTCTTTCCATGTCTATTTCTTACTACTCCGAGTACAGCTCTTAAATCGATGTTGAGCCCTTCTCTATTGGTCCCAATCAATGTTCGATTTTGTATTCATGGCCCTGTTATAGTCTGCGTGATTCTTTCCTTCTTTCTTGGAGCTCAGAGTTCCATCATGGGACTTTATGTTTACTCCTAGTTACTTTTAGCGGGCAACTCTGTTCATATGCTCGGACCTTGGCCCGTCTAAGAATATCATTGCTTTCCTCTATCTGATAGGTTGTGCGAGGCTTAGCGTGAGGTCTCACAGTAGCAGATAGACTTTCTTTATAGATACCCCAATTTGTGAGTTTTGGGTTTCTGTTATATTCTTGTGTCGTAGGGATTGTGGCTATCTCGAGACTAAAGCAGATGTGGCGATTGTCGGACATGGACACCTCGGACGAGACATGCTAGTTTTTTATCCACTGCGATGTCTAAGATGAGCTGACTGTAATGTCTGTGTCTTGCAACAAACCCTTGTAACAAAAGTAGGTGCCAGCCTTTATTGAGCGTGTTCAACTCGTTGGAGTTGATGTACTCGAAAATTGCCGTGCCTGTAATATTGGTGTCCTTGTTCCCCCAACACGTGTGGTGAGCGTTTGCATCTTACTCAATAATCAGCGGTAGATCTTGGACCTTGGACCCAGCGGACCACGTGACGAAATTCATAAACTGTCTAGATGGAGAATTTTGTTCTTGATAGCGTAAGTATGCGGAACCAAAAATGAAGCTTCTACCTCCTATGGTTACTCGGATGACTATCATGTCCCTGTAATAGAAATTGGTTAGCTGAATAGCATTAACATGCTTAGCGATATATACAGGCTCTTGGGATTTCCGCATCGGAGCTCACAAATATGCGTCCCCATTTACGACTAAGACCCTTAATAGAGCCTTTGGTGACCCAAGGTTCCTGTATCATTACAATATCTGTATACCCCACCGCAAGCTGCTGACTTATAAGTCGCCGCGATGCGGTATTGCAAGGTGCTCTGTATAAAACGTAGCAGTTTGGGATCACAATTTAGCTGTGTGTCTTGTTTCTGGGTAAGGGTTACTCCGAAGCCCCAGATTCCACCCGGACCTCTACCTCGGCAGAAGCAGAAACCTCAGGTGGCTCAGCGGCCTGAGGGTTTCCGTTTTGAAACTTAAGGTTCCAGAAAGGGACCATAGGCCATACCAGCATAGCCCACAAAGTTGATCTTCCGCATAGACAACGCTGACGCCTTATTCAGCCGAGAATCAACCGAAAACCTTTGCCAGGTACCTCCATCACCTGTCTTATCTTCCAAAGCACCGTTTGGAGCTCTGGAGTAGACCGTTCAATGCGTGGAAGAATGTTGTCTTCATCCACAGGCGCGCTTGACACGAAGGAAACAGTCTTTCTTAGGTTAGGGAGGGCCACTCCCTCTAAAATTTGAAGAGTAGTCGTCCACTGGAAAGGAGACAGCTTTTTCACTTCAGACGTGAGCCACTCCTTAGATGTGTCGTCGTGGCAAATGACCATTATGATCTCCTGCTCTGTCAACCTAAATTCGTCGAAACGGGGCAGAGAGCCCTCTAATGGGAGAGCGTCAATACCGCGTGCCAACGCAATCTCCAGGCTGTTACGTAACTCGGTCGAGAGCCTCGTAGCCGGGAAATCCTCCCCGGCTATCGCAAACATCAAGGCCGAGTTAACAGCCTTTTTTTGTGAGAGGGGAAACCGCTTGGTACCAGGATCTTGATGTCTGTCGCTTCTGATAGTGTCGGACGCTATTCCGACTAAACCCCTGCCTTTTCCCAGGAACCAGTCACCGAAATCGTTCTTGCGAACATACTTCAGTGACTAGCCCAATGACTCTAACCTCTCTCGTCCTGCTCCTTCTTGGTCATAATCTTTCCCATCGCGTGCTCTATTGCCTTCCAACATCTTGAGCTTTCAAGCATTATGTTTATCATGGTTTCAGCCCGGATAGGCTACCCTACATTGGTCTCCGCTTCCTACCCTTCCCTTTCCCATCTAAGGCGCCAGAACATAGTATGTTCGACCGTGTCTTCTGCCCCACAGTATGCACAGCCGGGGTGGTGTCTCCTACTTTTCCAACATCATAGGTATATATCCTAAAGGAACCGTGACCAGAAAGTATCTGGGTTAGATGGTAACCCGTCTGCCCATGCTTCCTGCCAATCCACGGTCTTTCTTAGGTCCAGGATCAGGGCCCTAGTCAACCCCGAGCGCCACTCCTCCTGCCATCTTTCCACGTGGCAGCTTTTTCCTCCCTGCGTGCCACTTTCCTATCCCTTATGCTATGCCAGATTGCACGCCTCTCGAGGGCCAGTAGATGGATAGGGATCATAGATGCCACCACCACAGCTTCAAATGAGGTAGTTCCATACGCGCTGCAGAGCCGCAGCGCTATCTTTCTCTGGACGCTCTGGAGCGTCCTCCTATATGCCGCCACATCCATGGCCCCGCCCCAGACTTCGGCTCCATACAACATAACGGATTTAGCCACTGCCCCTAAAATTCTTCTTTTGCGCTCTCTAGTTCCTCTTCAGTTAGACATTTTTCCCGACACAGCCCTGATGGTCGCTTCCGCCTTAGCCGCGGCCGCCCTAATATGTGGGCCAAAACTCACCCCAGAAACCAAAGTCACGCACAGGTATCGGACTGTCACTTAGCTGGACCCGAATACCCTCAACCTCGAAATTATCCTCTTTTCGTTTTCTTCCAAACCTCAGGAGCATAGCCTCCGTCTTTTCAGGGGCCATATGGAGTCCATTTGCACTTAGCCAATCCCCTACTATAGCTAGTGCTACATTTTGTGAATCAAACTATCCTAGTTTCTGTCCTGCCCCACTACCGCTATGTCATCGGCATACCCCACAGTTTGTAAGCTCCTAGGCAAGTCAATTTGCAACACCCCATCGTACATGACATTCCAAAGAGGGGGGCCTAACACAAACAGGTTGGCTTTGAAGGCCTGTCGAGCTGGAGAGGGGTTCCCTCCGCCTCGCGAAACCACCGATGTGGAGGGACCTACCCCTCCTTCCGCAGTTTCCTGCCTACCCTTGCGAGCCTTCTTTTCTCAGACCCCGAACTTTTACGTCGCCCAGAACCCGAGGCAGGAGATGTCCGCGCCTCGGCCGTAGGATGAGCATCCATGATTTCCACCTCTCTAATGGGATTCCTTGAGGAGGGTCCCGGATTACGATTTGAGGAGTCCCCTTCAGAGGAGCTGTACGTATATATTTTTAAGTTTTTTGTATCCATAAAATGTCCCACGAGTACCGGGTTTATAAAGGTTCACTCCTGTAGAGCTCCGCGTGCAGGGGTAAGGCTAGTTTTAACGGAGTGTCGCCTGATGCCCTCAGGGTACCGTAAAGGATACTCCTACCCTCATACCATTCAGCCCAAGCTACGGTGACTAACAGCTTAGCTATCTGTCCTGTAATAATTTTTGTTATTTTGTTCTAGGTCTGCAGTAGTGGCTAACTATAGTGCTTTCGTTATTTTATAAATATTATCAATATTATTTATTTTATTCAAAAATTGCTTGGACCCGTCGACTTTATTTTATTTTACATATATTAATTTTTTACAGGCTGCTTCAATGAAGCTATGTCGATATAAACTTTAATATTTTAAATAGGACACCATGTATTTTTTACATATTTGAAATAACTGTTTTTTACGAATATATACCGTGATACATCGTTTTATGGGTCTATCTCTAAGAGTAAGGGAGATATGCCTAAAAAGGTAAGCCATAAGAGGGATGTGTTGGAGAAAGACTCTGTGCCTAGAAACGAATTGATATTTTCTTTCTAGCTCTATACTGCTCTTATGGCACACTTTTTTGAGTATATCTTCTGTACTATAAAACTCATAAAACCCTATAAGACCGCATTCATAAGAAATAGTTATTTCCAAATACATAAAAAAAATGCCGGGTGTCTCATTTAAAATAATAAAGTTTATATCGACGTAACTTCATTGAGTCACTCTGTAAAAAATTAAATATATGTCAAATAAATAAAATAAAAAATAAAAGAAAATCGATGGGTACTACAATAATAATGTTATTCAGAAAGATAACCTCGTTTAAATATATCGCAAAAAATGCTTGTTGCCTGTATATTATTTATTGTGTATACCTAGATCTTATGATAGGAGGAAGGGATATTTTCGTATTAATGTTTAGAAAAAAGCATGTTACTTGTTACTTACATTATTTCTGCTTTTGCGCCACTTATTTTAGTGGCACCAAAGCATTCATTATTTCTAGTTATGTACTCATAAACATAAAAGCAATTGAAAAAATTATCACTCCGGCCTACAAAATCTTTTTTATACATTTTTTTCTTGGGGAAGAGATACTAAAAATAATATTATTATGACATTCAACAATATTAGTATACAAACCAAGTAATTTATATTCATAATCTGACAACCGAATGACAGCAATCATTAATTAGAAATCAATAGGTCGGATATCGGGAATTTATTTGAATTTTAATGAGCAAATACATAAATGTAGCGTATAATAATGTAGCGATTTTATTGAAAGTTAATTTTTGACATTATTAATAATAATTTATAATTAATTTTACTTAAAAATCTCAGAAGTGTGCATGCGACAAGTTTTGTTTAAATGCTGTCAAACGTCAACTAAATGGTATTTTTGTGGTGTAGTTATATGATTCATTTTAGTTTCTTTTTGGATTATTACTTGTAAAATATTAAAAAACAGGAAACCAGAAGTACTTAAAATATATATATATATAAAATACACAAACATAATAATCCTTTTGACATATAGTTTATTTTTATATAAAGCTGTATTGGTTATTTTAAATCCTTTATCAGGTAATACAGATCCATTTATAGAAAATACTATACCTCATTTTCTGGAAAAATTAAAAACTATCCAACTTAATTGTAGTGACTTATTAGTAAGTTTCGAGGTAGTAAGTTTATTTCCAAATAATGTTCCTCTTGATAAGACTATCTATTGTTAAAGAAATATTAGAAAATGACAATACCTTCAATATTAGAACATACTATTATAAAATTACTAACACTTTTTATAAAAACTACCAATTTTCTAAATTTGATTAACAGCAAAAAAAACAACTATAATTTCCACAATAGAAACTGAAAATGATAATAAACTACAACCTTTTAGACGTGCTAATAATAAAAACAATCAAATTTTGAAACTAATTTATATAGAAAAAAAAACCAACACAAATATGAGATCTAAATTTTAATTCTAATCATCACATAAGTATTAAAAGAATCAAACTCAGATTCTTTTAATAAAGAAAAGGACATTATTAAAAATATCTTAAGAGAAAACAATTATCGTAATAATTTCGTTGGAAAAACGTTTGTCAAAATTGAAAAAGGGCAAAATATTAATATTCTAAGAATAAATAGGGAAAATCCAATAAAAAAAATTACCATTCCGTACATTCCAGAAATATCTGAAAGACTTAAAAAAACTTGGTGATAATTTTAACATAAGAACGACGTTTAAAATGAAAATGACTTTAATATCGTTACTACAGAAACCAAACAAAATAATGAATAATAAATAATGAACAAAATTCAAAAAATTGTATTTACCAAATTCCTTGTGAATGTAGTAAATATTATATTGGTCAAACATCTAGACCATTACATAAAGGGTTTGTGAACACAAAATTTTGTTAGAAATTACCAAATTGATAAGTTTACATCAATAAAACATGTATGGGATAATAATGACAGGGTTGAACCACAGGCTAAAATTATACAAAAAGAAGAAATATCAATTAAAAGAAAATGCTGTTATTAAACTTGATGGTGATAACTGCATTTCGTCGAAAACAACATTCTCGTATTACACTTGGCTTCTTCTTCTCCTTCTCCTGTGATGACTTGAATTATCATATAAACATCTACTCTTCTATTCACGACGAGTCGAGGATCGACTTGAAACGTATAGAACAAAGCTAGTCAAGTGTTTAATTTTAAATATTATTATAACTCTTTTGTTTACACATAATTCGAGGTATCATTTGTAATATCATAGAATTTTATATCAAACTAAAGAACCACTGACGAAATTTAGTTAATTTATCATATATTTATTTTATTGCATATTATACAGTGTCTTTTTGAGGTAAACCTTTATTTGTTGCCACTCAATTTTGAATACTTCTGGCTTCCTTTTTTATTTTTTATTATTTTACGGGTGGCATAATCCCAAAATAAACTGCAATGAGACAACTAAACAGTGTTTTATTTAATAATAATTATCTCTTCCTTTTCAATATGAGTACCAGACAATATTTTTTTTCAGAATCCAACTTCTGTCTGTTATATAATATACTTCCAGGGCAGTTAATTTCCCAGCTAAGGGAAGAATATCTAGATAATATCACCAATAATTAGTTACACAGAATATCTACATTCATTATGTAATAAATTCGCTATGACAGTTTTAATTTTCATGAATATATCATTAATCTCTTAAAATAAAGTTTTTCTGTATGAACAGTGAAGCAGTACTATTTCCAATCATATAATTTATTTTGCATGTAAGATTACTCAAGAGATCAACTGCTTTAGAGTTTATAAATTGACGTTCAGCATTATCACCATCTACATATTATTGCATGAAGCGTTACAATACATTAACTAAACTAAGCAAGTACTGACCGCACAGGACACTACTGGCGGTAGCCATTTACAAAGGAACTACGATAGTGTGGAGTCCATTTTTTCCATTGTATTGTCGATAGCAAGAGCACTCAAATTTATACCACATCTAATAACTTACTCTAGAATTCTAGCAGCGAATTTCTCTTAGGTGATTCTATCAAAGAAACCACACTCTTGATGTTTTAATTATAAGTCTTTGTTGGTTCTGCTTAACTACTTTATTTGAAGTTAATTTAGCAGTAATGTTATGGATAGTTCATTAACAGAGGACTTTTATTTATCGCTGTTATATTCACGACATTAAAAATAAAACTTTTTCCAAAAATACCACATTGTATTGCGAAATTTTATACATGGTGGCAACTTAAATTCGGGTAGTTACTGTAAAAGCTGCAAAAGGGTTTTGTACTACCCTATAAAAGTTTTAGTTTCCTATAATTATCGTATATTATACTTGCCACATACTGAACAGCATTGTTGTTGTTGTTAGGCGGCGCGGTTACCCGCAGCACTCAGGTCTTTCGACCCATTGTGCCTGCCGCTATTCGAGAGCTATTGGAGGAGACCCGTGCTATGCGCATAGACCAACACCCGTTCTATGGGGAGCTCGACCAAGGCCCTTCAATTAGGAGCCTGGTTTGTCGCAACCCAGTCCTGTTCGACCATTCTTCCTCTGATCTTTCCTTGATCCAGTTTCCAATAGAGCTTGTTACATAACTAGGCGGAAGCGCCAGTACTGGTCGGGCCCCGTAAACTTTATACTTGAGCCTCTTTTAGCCAGTGCATCGGCCTTCTCATTTCCTGTTATGTGGTGATGATACGAGTGGGTAAACATACAACACGGCTCCTGTGACCGCGCATGCGGGTGGGCGATGTCTATAAGTGGGCGGGCATATTATTCTTAATATAATCACAGTTTAATTAAAGTGTGATATAATATTCAATTCTTTCCTTTTTCTTATTCATTATAATATTTTTATTAGAGTGATGTGAAATTCAGTAGTCAGTCTTATAGATAACTTTTTCAATGTTATAGCATAGATATTGAGATATTCAGTGGTATTCAGCATAGATGACAGAGGGTTGTATTCTTACTTAGGTACACATGCGAATTGGTTGCTTATAATAATACATAATTATATGGTAAATATATTGTTCATTTGTTTAAAAAAATGTCTGTTATGTGTGAAATCTGCAATAAAATATTTACTTTACAAAAGAACCTAAATAGGCATATTCGCAACGGTTGTTTCTTACGATGGTTCTGTTCTTAACAGCAAGTGTTTAGAAAAGGAGTGTAATTCTTCATTTAGAACAATACACGATCTAAGAAGTCACTTACAAGATACACATGGTGTAAGCTTTCATCAAGAACCGAACTTTGAAAATTTTGATGGTATGGTACCTAATACATATAATTTTTAAGGCTGTTCATTTTTAAGTTTTTGTTTTATTTTGAATAACTATGAGAAAAAAATCTTATTACTTATTCTTTTTTTCTATTTACAGAGTTTCGTATTTGGCTATCAAATGAATGTAATAATAATAACGTAGGATATCTTCAGAATAATACAAGACGAGGTTTATCAGATACTGAATTAATTTACTTTTATTGTAATTGTGGTAAGTTGAAAACATTCATTATTAAACACTGGTTTGGTATATTTTTTGTATTTGTAGGCCGCCAAACTTTCAAGTCACTGCTTCCAAATGCAAACCGAAAAATAAAATTAAAAAGCCAAGGTAGATCCAAGATTAACATGGCCTGCACAAGTACAATTCAAGTAACAAAATGTTTGAAAACCAAGAAATGCTCGGCAATATTCTACAAAACAGATTATGGCCATTCTATACAGTTACAGCAGATTCGCTTGCTCCCAGAAGATCGGATGTCTGTGGCTACTAAACTAGCCAATGGTATAACAGCAATAACGTAAATACGACAATGTTTATTAATTTTTAACGACCTTCATTTTATATATTTTGTGGGGTTCTGCATTGTAACAGAGATAATATTGAAGCCAAAACCTTGAAACGGATTGATCTTCTTACAAGGGAGGACATAAAAAATATGAAAAAATCATATATAAAATTGATATTAAAGAAGGAGTCCGCCATGAAAGTGATGTTATTAGTGTTGATTTATGGGTAACCGAATTAAAGGAAACCGATGAGAGTATCCTCATGTACAAAAAGCAAGGAGATAATGACCCTACAGTGCCTGATAAAGACAGTTATGGAAATATAAATGTAACATTCAGCAAAAACGATTTTATACTGATATTTATGAATAAATCTCAGCAAAACATGTTGAAAACATTTGGTCAAAATATAATTTGCATAGATAGCACACACGGCTTTAATGATTATGATTTTGAACTTACAAGTTTATTAATTGTTGATGATTTTGGGGAAGGATTTCCTGTTGCTTGTATGCTTACCAACAAAAAAGATACAGCCACTTTTGAAGTATTGTTTGAACTAATTAAATCTAAAGTTGGCACCATGTCCTCGAAAGTTTTTATGAGTGACATAACATCTGTATTTTACAATGCATGGAAAAAAATAATGTGCCCAGTTACTTATCAATTATTTTGTTCATAGCATATCGATAGAGCATGGAGATCAAACCTCAACAAAATAACAGATGTAGAAAAAAGAAAAACAGTTTATAAAGCTCTGAAAGTAGTTCAAACTGATACAGATATATCTAGTTTTTCTATAGAATTAAAAAAACTACAAGAACTATTGTTTGATGATATTGACACTCAGAATTTTGGAAAATACTTTACAGAAAATTATGCTTTCAATTATCCACAATGGGCTTATTGTTGTCGACAAAATACTAGTATCAATATCAATATGCGATTGGAATCTCTTCACACAACAATTAAATACTTTTATTTGGGAGGACTTAAAGTAAAAAGACTTGATAAGGACAGAATACAGAATATATGCTGTTTTAATGTACATTAGAGACAAGACGGTTGATAGGATAATTAAAAATATAAAAGGAAAAAGTACATACCACATTACAAATATTGATAAGAGACATATGGGAGCTACGAAAAGTGAATTTGAAGTTGAAGATGTAGATAGCTGGGTTTTAGCTGGGAATCATATAATATTGATATTGAAAAAGGAGTCCGCCATGAAAGTGATGTTATTAGTGTTGATTTATGGGTAATCGAATTAAAGGAAACCGATGAGAGTATCCTCATGTACAAAAAGCAAGGAGATGATGACCCTACAGTGCCTGATAAAAACAGTTATGGAAATATAAATGTAACATTCAGCAAAAACGATTTTATACTGATATTTATGAATAAATCTCAGCAAAACATGTCGAAAACATTTGGTCAAAATATTATTTTGCATAGATAGCACACAATACATGGGTAATATCTGGAGACAAAAATGTGTATACTGTTAATAAGAATGTGATAGTCAAGTGGGTGTGTTGTAACTTGAAGTGTGACAGTTGCAGTATATGTATACATGCCTTCAAATGTACTTGCATTGGTTATTTTATAAGGCTCACCATATGCAAACATATACATGTGTTGGCAATGCGGCTTCAAGCAAACTCGGAGGCAACAACAACTAGAGGGTGGTATTGAGGCAAATAAGCTAGAATTAGGTGAAGAAGTTATTACTCATTTTAATTCCTTAGCGTCGTCGTCATATGTACCAAGCAATGGGAGTAAAAGTAAAATTACGTTAGCAAATTCAATTAAACAGAAATGTATAGACATTGTTGGCCTAAACTTAGATTTATAATAATAATAATAATAATAATAATAATAATAATAATAATAATAATAGTCTTTATTAGAAAATGTGTATAAAAACAAATACATTTACATTTCCTAAAGGCGGAGTCTAGCCTTAGCTAATCTACTCAACCTCTTATACCACGTTATATACTCGTACAAAAAATACTTACAATACACATGCACACATATACAGCCTACATACACATATATACATATATATAGTATATAGTACCAGTGACTATAGATTCTTTCTATAGTCACTGATAGTACATATATATATACCTACATATTTAACATAGTTAAAAAATACTTATTTTATATATTCTAGAACAGATAAAATGTTTATGATAACATTAAAATATGTAGTGACTAAAATGAAAGTCAGCAAGAACACAATCACTCACAATGTTTGTTGAAGTAAAATTAATTGCGCCTTAACCATCCTACGAAACCTGCTCAAGCCAAACAATTTTACATCGGCTCTTATGTTGTTGTATACTTTAACAGAGTTATATGAAAATGACGCCCGAAACTTGGTTGAACGATGTGCCGGTACACATAAACTATTTACATATCGTAGATTTCTCCCGTGAGCGTTATGTCTATAAGATAGTTTTTCTCGCAGATAAGTTGGAGAAGAAGTTGTTAAAATGCGATGCACAAAGATAGATAGATTATATTTAAATGTATTGTCCATTCTTAACCACTGCAGACTATTAATTTTATTTGAAACCCGATCATATTTGCGTATACGATACACATATCTACAACAGCTGTTTTGGATTTTTTGGATTTGGATTTATCTAATCCAAATACACTTACACACTGTTTCAAACAATTAAATAATCTCTACAATTTACTACAGCTCAATGGTAATTCTGTGGATAAAACAAATGCCTTTAACAGTGAAAGGACTATCGGTAAGGAACCTGCCAACAAGAAAATCAAGAAGCAGCTTAAATTTTTCTCAAGAATAAGAAAAGAAAAATGATTAAAGAGCAGTTTCAAAAACCTGATCCCACTGAAATGTCTGAAGTAAAGGAAATTCTGCAGTCGAGACAAATACTTACTGTTTCAAAAAATTGTACATTAAATCACAATTATTGCAGTGATAAATAAGTAATAATGTTTATAAAAATATAAATATATTACATATACATAAAATTGTTTTTTATTATGAGTTATTAGGTCAGTATACTAAATTACTTTTAACAATAGTATGGCTATGGCATGTTAATACCTCTTTGAAGACGTGCTGGTACTGGTAGGGGCAGAATTTTTAAGTTTCCCACAATAATAGAATATCCCCGCATGCGCGGTTAAAGGAGCCGTGTTGTATGTTTACCCGCTCGTGTGATGACCCGGTACTCAGGTCAATTTTACTTGGTTGTTCTGTCCCAATTGGGCCAGACCAGTAATACACTCTACTGAACAGTATTAATAATCATACGATCTATGGAAAAATATATAGTGTGGAAAAGAAGTCTGGAACACAGTTCATAACTGCATTATTTAATATTTTTAAGAAAATCGCGCGTACACGTCGATTATTATATTTTATTCTTGCGCAGTTTTTACCTAATTCACTAATTAACCAGGTGGACCAAAAAAAAGATACGGATTAAAGTAATATTTTCTTAAATAGAGCACCGATATAATTCTCAATTTTTGGCTAGGGTTAGTTTGTATCTCTCTGATCTATAATAATAAAGGAATTACTCTTATGGCATACTCTTTTGGTCATAACTCCTTTATTATTATAGATAGACACATCAAATCCTATATCAATGTATTCTAAGATAACGCCCTAACAAATGTGGTCAAAAGTTTAAAAAATATAATCTCAGTATGTAGCTCTTGGGTTACCCTGTATATTAGTGAATTAAGTAAAAAAATGGGCAAGAAAAAAAAGAAATCGACGCATCCGAGAGATTTTTTTAATAATATTTAATATTGCAGTTATGAACTGTGTTCCAGACTTCTTTTCAACACAATATATTCCCAAAACAAGTGCAGAAAGTATCTCAAAAAATCATGTAACTAACAAGTCTATTATTAAAGAATATTTAGATAAAAACAAAAATTTCAGTTTTTATATTATTTCCTACAACATTTTATACCGAAATGAATGAAAGTAATTTAGATATATATTTATTTTTGAAACTTCCAGAATGTTCTGATGACAAAATAGTATGTGAAATTAACATTGTATTTATATCACGTGTTTATTGATAGGGTCTCTGTCCCGTGAGCTTCAACGTTTGAAATTTGAGATATAGAAGACTCGATAAAACGATAAAAATATCATGTAAAATTCCGTGCTCCTACCACAAGTACCTTCACTTTCAATTATCCTCATAATCATCCCTCCACGATATATCAGTAAATATAGAGTTATGAATAGTTATAGATCATCAATATTTTTATGTATCTATAGTTATCGGTAAATAAAATTATTGTTAGTATGAGTAGTGTAATCGTTAGTCCGGGGGAAATAACGTTCCGTAGGTACTTGATTAATATTTTTGCTTCCTTACTATCAGGGCAGTTTACAGTTCATATGATCAAATTAGATCATAAACTTTAATTTTTCAACTTTAATGTTTTAATTTTAGAATAACTAGATACTACTGTGTACGTTTGACATCCTATGCTTGAGTTTATCCAGAGCAATGTAAAAATGCAAACATGATTAAGATATCATTGAATTTGATGACAATATGTTTGTCGATAACTATCGATAATAATAGGGTGAATGTTTTATCAATAATGATTAACATGGATAATTGTTATGTCGATTACTATCGATAATTTAATCATCGCACATCGATATTTTCTCATAGCGATACTTGTATCGATATTGCAGCTAATGAGTATCGATAGTTCTGTTATCGACGTATAAAAAGTCATTTATAAAGATAGTCGTCAATAAATATCAATATGAATGAGTAAATTATTGCTCTAGGTAATAAATTATTACAAATTCCTTCTTACTGGAGTTTAGAAGTAAAAGGAAACAAAATATATTGACATATTAATAAGTTTTTTTTCTCATCTCTATCTCTTATCACTTTTTTCATTGAAAATATTCATTACAGTTGTAAGATTCTCCTGAATCTCGCCAAATAGTCATTAACTGCTTGCATCTCCGTTATAGATACCATAAGAAATTCCTAAACAAAAACCAATGGCAAAATAGGTAACGTTCTATTAGCCTTTTTCGCGGAGCGCTGCGAACTGGCAGTTGCGTAGTAAATGCATCCGTTTCTCGTGTATTTCGTGATCGCTGCGTGTAGGTATCTATTATTATTATTGAATTCGAAAGTGAATTTGTTTTAATAATTAATCTAAAATAATGTTGCTCTCAGAGCAACCAAAAAATTAGTTCGGATATTATTGCTCTAACTAAAAAATCTTTAACATTATTAAAAACCTATATGGAATGTGATAAACATAAAAATAATTAATAAAAATATTAAATTATTAAACCGGGCAATAAAAAATATAATTCATACTAATAATAAAAGTGAAAATATATTCCGTTTGGAGAATAATTTGGCAATATTAAAATATTAACGCGAACAATATATTTTCTATAATTCTTGTCAGTGCTAGCTGTTGCGGAATGTCCACCGAAACGTGTGGAACTCTCCAAATAATTTTATTAATTGTAATTTTGGGTTTTTCGGTATCATCTGCACTGATGATAGCTTCTAAGTCATTATTAGAACGTATCAAAACTAACTCCTGCTTCATGTTAATAATAACTTTTTTATAGTCTTCAAAAAAGCCCATTAACATGCTGAGTGGAATACAAACATTAAAATTTCCATCATCGTCTGTAATTCTTTCTGCTATTTTATGTACTCTTGGCGACCATCCAGCATTATTAAGTCTAACACTTTCATTATCACTGTAAGACAGGTAGGCCTTAAGAGTTGATGTTAATCCTACATTTCTATTGGTGTCTACCGTGACTCCATTTAATTCATAGCGAATTTCTCTAAACAATAAAGCAACACCATTATTAATAAATTTCAATTTTGAAGCTTTAGTTCCATCATCTTTTGTTAATTTTCCCTCAATATACAAATGACTTTCACAAGGCAGTGTAAACAGATTTACCTCTTGGATAGGAATTCTTATTTCATCGTTATATTCAAATGATCCGGAGACTGATGGTTGATAACTATGGAATTCGTAGTTTGTAATCGAATTTTCAACATAGGGTTTCGACGTCACATTTAAGATATCCATTACACCAACAACTTAAACCCGAGATTAGTCAAAAACGCGCGTTTCTTAGATGTTAACGCCTTGAATGTATTTGGCATACTAATTTTGGATCTTGGATTCTTCTTTTTATAAGATTTTGTGTTTGAAACTTCTTTACTATATCTGGTCACCATTTGAAACTTTTTTTAAGTGAAGTCTTATTGTTATAGTTTCACCTCTGAAATTTATTAGTGTTCCGTCTTGATCAAGTATTTTTATGGTTATATTTGTTATAGTTTGAACACTAATTAGAAAATATAATATAGGGAGCGGTGATTCAACTATCTTATATCCTCTCTCAACGCTTGGGAAGAACTGATGAATAATGGGTACAGGCCATTTAAAGAGATATTTGTACAAATTTTGCAGTCTATACAAATTGAATTTACTCTGAAAATGTTACCTACATTATCGGATTTATGTACTTGATCTTTCGGCAGAATTTTTTTATTAAACCCTAAAACTTCTCGTACAGTGCCTTCTTTTAGGAAATTTATTCTTTTTGAACATCGAGTTTGTGTAATTACGTGTCCTACGTAAGCTACTTCGTTTCTGAGGAATTCACACTTATCGGGTTGGATCTTGAAATTGGCTTTACGTAAACGTTTAAATACTTCAGTTAATCGCGATATGTGTTTGTGAATTGTGGGGGAATAAATTATTATATCATCCATATAAACGGGACATCGTTCATTTTGGATTCCTAGAAGAATGTCCATTACTGGATGAAAGGTCGAAGGAGTGTTTTTGAGACCAAATGGCATTCGAACAAATTCGAAATGGCCGTTTTCAACTGAAAATACTGTTTTTGCTGTCTTTTTCTTCGATTTCAATCTAGTGGAAGCCAGAGGCGAGGTCTAACGTTGTGAAATATTGGCATTCTCCTAATTGGTCGAGTAAGTCTGATATGTTCGGTAGAGGGTATTTGTTATCTACTGTCAGTTCGTTAATTTTGCGATAGTCCATTACGGCGCGCCATTTCTGTTTACCAGAGGCGTCAAGTTTTTTAGGCACTACCCAGACGGGGGAGGACCATGGGCTAATTATACCTTGGTCAAGCATTTTGCTGATTTGAGATTTTACTTCTTCTTTATGTACCTGAGGGTATCGATATGATTTTGTATAAACGGGTTTAGCGCTATTGGTGTCAATGGGGTGTTTAATTTCGTTTGTCAATGTTAATTTATCTCCTTCTAAATAGAATATGTCAAAATATGTTAAGCATAAGTCAGTAATAAATTCTTTTTCTTCGTCATTAAAGTGTTCTAAATGTAACTGATTTTTTATTTCGTGTTTTCTATCTGTACTATCGTTTTGAGTATTATAGTCAAAATCTGGATTATTTAAATTACAAATTAATTTTGAATTTTCAATTAGTTCTAAAGTTAAATCTGACAAATTGTTTTTGGAATAGCGTTGGCATTAATAACTGATGTAAAAAATTCGCTATTCGGATTTATTTTCACTAGAGCATTCGGAAGTCTTACTTTCTCTTTTTCCTGTGCTAACAGTATAGGGTCAGTATTTTTTAATTCGCATTTCAATTTGAATATTCGTTAGGCGTTCTATAAAAATTTTATTTTGAGTGATGGTATTGATACAGGGTGTTTCTTGCGTATCTTCGCCTACTTTATATAATGGTACGGTTTTGTATTTGGTGATTAATTGTCACATTAAAAAATCATACATTCATGTTCTAAAAAATCGGAACCTAATAATTCATCTAATTCAATATCAAGATTATAAATATAAAGTTTATGTGGGTCACCTGGCTTAAACGGAACAAAAGTTGATTCGGTAATAGGAATTTTTTCATCTGTTATACCTTGAATTGCGACATTTTCTGGCAATCTCTGCGGATAGTTTTTTTACAGTGTTTTCATTAAAAATGGAAATTCCTGCGCCAGTGTCGATTAAAATTGTGAAGGTTTTGGAATGGTCTTTTATGTAATAAAGGTTGTTTGTGTTTACTTTGAATAGAGGGTTTAAATAAAGTTTTGTTCTGGGAAGTTCAGGTTTGGACTAAAATTGTCTAGGTTCATGGTCTGTATTTGCGATTCGATTTCTGAAAGCGGATACTTGGAATATTTCTTGGGGATTGTAGTCGTAGTTTGATGTTTCTTGAGCTGATTGCTCTGGGTATTGATCGGGGTCGTATTGATCATTGTATTGGTCGTTGTAGTAATATTGGGTTTCATCATTAACATTTACAAAATGTGCTCTTGGTTGGTTATGGTTATAGTTCGGATTTGGTTGAATGACTGACGGTCGGGGTTGAAATTAATGTGGACGATTGGGTTGTTGTCCTGGTCTTTGATTCTGAAAGTTCTGTGGAGTTGGTCTCCGTTGCTGCTGTTGTTGCGGGGCTTGGGACCTTTGGGGATGTTGTTGAGAAGAGTTTCGGTTTAAATGAGAGTAATTATTTTGAAAATTTTGACTTGGGTAAGAGTAATTTTGGTAATTGGGATTACTAAAGGATTGTTGACGTGCGCGACAGTCATTTGTTAGATCTCCACTGCGTTTGCATAATCTTTGTTGGTGTGAAATTTGGGGTTTTTTCATTTGATTAGAATTTATACGAGATTGATTGGGCTTGTCAAATTTCTCGTTCTCAAAATATAACAGCTGGAGTTCTACTCTGATGCGATGGGAAGCGTCAAGCATGGTAGCTGGGTTTCCTGCCCTAATTATATGTCCTAGGGGAGGTTCTAGGTCAGTGAGTAACGTGGTGAGCGTCATGGTCTCTATTAATTCAGACTGTGCTTCTTTTTGATTATTAGTCATGCTGGACTTTTGGATGGCTGCATGCATTTTAGAATTGTGTGCTTGCAAGCGCGAAAATAAGGTTAATGCAGATTCATTGGTTGATTGTCTGATTCTCTATAGGTCTTGGATGAGGGCTGTCAGGTCGCAAGGACCACCAAAAAGTATGGATAATAATAGTTTTATCTCCTGCCAAGTAGCTGCTCTACCTTTCAATTTGTTTTTGCGTGTAAAGTCAGTAACTTTCGCTGGTCACCGACAGCCATGTTAAATGCATGATCGCTAGCATTGCGATGTAAACATGTATTTAACCCAATACCAGCCAGAACTAACTATTGAGAAAAAAATTGAAATCATTCACCACAACTTACTAATAATACTTTATTAAAAATATATTCATACATATCAGGTCATTTTTTTTCATAGTTTTTTGGAAAAAAACCATCCCATTTTTGGAACAATGGTTGGATATAGATAGATAATCTGTTCTAGAAAATTGAAAAGATATATGCCCCTAAAAAAATTAATAAATAAAAAACCGGTTATTTGGTGTGAAAAGGCGCAAAACATAAATCATGTAGTGGTACATCACACTTAGAACAAATTCTATTAGTTTTCTTCCCACACAAAGCACATCTTCGTTGTGTTTTTATTGGAACAACCAAGTGACCAATTTGATCAAATTTTACATCTATGCTTACTCGTCCTCCCAGAAGCGTGGATTTTTGTGGTCCTGGCCTTTTTTGGCGCTGAAGGCGTTGTTTTGGAAAGGTAAGCCACCACAATTTTCTTACGAATGTCTAAAAGTGCAATTTTTCGTCGGGATTGGCAATCTGGTAAAGTCTCCAAGTGTTTACAACTGTTATGTCTAACATTTGCGTAAATAAAGGCCACCATCATTTTTTGGGCCGAATCGTGGTTTTGTAGAGTGATACTTGTTTATCCAGCATGTCTACCCATCGCATGTGCGTATTATATTCTTGCACAACTTTAGGAATAGGTATTTGAATCTGCTTTTTGTCTTTACGCGAATAACGCTTAGCGTGGCCTAAAGGTTCAATAAAGCTATAGCAGTGACTATAGAAAGAATAAGACGGTCAGCCCCTAAATAAATTATGAGCTTATAAAATTAACGTCCGCTCAGGGTGCGACATCTCTGAAACAGAAAATTATAATGGGAAGCTCTTCGATTGTTGTCTCCGCTAGGGAGATGCGGCAGTTATGCTAATAATTCAGTGGATCGGTAAACAGATCGTCGAACCGGAGATCGCAACGTTGCCGAATTTTGAAGTCGAATTTAAATTTGGACGTGGATATACTCCCGTACGCGGGATTCTAATAAAAATTTCACAGCGTTTTCTAACGAATTAGAAGCTTATATTTTCTTTCGTAGCCATCGTAATTTAAAAAATTTCCGGAAATTATTTTAACCATCCTAGAGTAAGGTGCATGTTATTACACTTAAAATTTTTTTGATATTTATGTATAGATTGACAAATATTATTAAATATAGGTATTATTTTTATATTATTTTGCATGGCAAATATTAAATTTAAAATGATTGTTAGTTGCCGAGGAATGGTGTTATGGATAAGGGTTAAGGAATGAATAAAAAGGTAATTTAGATTGAAATATTAATTATATATAAAAATAAACAGGAAATCTAGGAAATATAAAACATTTACGGACCTATGGTTCATAGGAACAATCTAGAAAGTTACTTGAATTGGTTTCTATTTTAATAAATACTTTTGATGATGGAATTAATAGACATAAATATTAATACGTCGTAGTAGGTATGTACATAAAATTAGAGAAGAATTATTAGCAACGACGGCGGACAAATATAGAAACGAATTGTTTAAGAATTGCACTTACCATTTTGGAATTATAATAGATTATCTAATTAAAATAAAAATTGTTTCGTTTTATGAAATGGTTTTCCGAGGCCAGAAGCAAAACCCGAGGAAAAATACCAAAAAACCACCAAACAAAACAATAAAACCACAGAGAAAAATTAGAATTTTGTCCACATAAATAATATACCGAGTGACAACAAAATCATTATACATAGAAGGCGTCACTTTATTGCCTTTGAGGTTTCAGAGAAAACCAAATCTGTAACCTCAAAAGCAATAAACCTAGCGTTGAAGTTTAAAAATAATAAATTATGTTTCCCATAACTCCTATATTGCCTAATTAATAAATCCTAGTTTTTCCTATGTTTTTAAGTTCGCCAGTGTTTTATACGTAAATAATGTATTCTTGCTAGACTTTGCTAAAATGAGTAATTACCGAGATATTAATTAGGGCTTACAATTAGTATGCATAAAAATAAGAATTTGTCTAATGGATGTCTTGAAACAAGTTACTACTTGACCTTCCGATTTTTTAGATCAATTTCAATTCAATTTCAAAATTGTAATTAGGCATTTTTTATTACAAACAACTTGATTTTATAAACATTTGGTTTAAAATAAAAAATAATGATAATTCTCGAGAACGTAAATAATTATTTATTTTAAAATTCAAAACTTGAATTTACAGAATTGTAATTTGGATTATAAACAACTTTATTTTCTAAACATTTTGTCTTAAATACAAAATAATGGTACTTATACACGGTGTCCCACCGGGAACCGCCTCGATCTACATGGCAAATTATAATTAGGAAAAAATTGAAAATAGGGCACTGTACCAAAGTCACTGTGGGCAAGCGATCTAACATATTTTCAAGATGGCCGCACTTCCGGTTATACCGGAAGTAGGTGTCAACTTGCTTATTTCAAATGGAACACCCTATATATTATTAGATTTTTGAATTCTACTCAAAATTTTAAATATATCTCATGTAGGATGTCCTATACCTATCTTAAACCGTTTATGAAATATTGACAGGTGAATATTGACATTTTTCAACTTTGACACCCTGTAAAATCTAAACGGTTTGAGATCGAACAAAACGGTTTGCACATTCCTATCTTAACTTTTTATAAGCTACCGTTTATGAAATATTGACAGGTGAATATTGACATTTTTCAACTCTGACACCCTGTAAAATCTAAACGGTTTGAGATCGAACAAAACGGTTTGCACATTCCTATCTTAACTTTTTATAAGCTACCGTTTATGAAATATTGACAGGTGAATATTGACATTTTTCAACTCTGACACCCTGTAAAATCTAAACGGTTTGAGATCGAAAAAAACGGTTTGCACATTCCTATCTTAACTTTTTATAAGCTATCGTTTGATACCAATTTCAGATTTAACCAAGAGATTAAATTTAATCGAAAATTTTTAATTTCTAGAAAATCTGAAATTAGTATCAAACGATAGCTTAAGAAAAGTTAAGATAGGAATGTGCAAACCGTTTTGTTCGATCTCAAACCGTTTAGATTTTACAGGGTGTCAAAGTTGAAAAATGTCAATATTCACCTGTCAATATTTCAAAAACGGTTGAAGATAGGTATAGGACATCCTAAATGAAATATATTTAAAGTTTTGAGTAGAATTCAAAAATCTAATAATATACAGGATGTTTCATTTGAAATAAGCAAGTTGACACCGACTTCCGGTATAACCGGAAGTGCGGCCATCTTGAAAATATTTTCGATCGCTTGCCCCCAGTGACTTTGGTACACTGCCCAATTTTCAATTTTTTCCTAATTGTAGTTTGCCATATATAGGGTGGGCGAAATTCGAGGCTCACCATTGGGATCTCGGAAACGGTAAGAGATACGGAATCGGTTAAATTGGGGCAAAGTTGCGTAATTTTGTGACCAATAATATGCCGTCAAGAAATCCAGAATATCTACATTCGTTTTTGAGTTATTTCAAAAAAACCAAAATTTTGAGTTTTCGTTTTTAATTTTTTTTAGCTTTATTTGAGACGATATCAAAAAACTGACAAGACTTTTTCATTGCCACTTTTTATGCTCTATAACGTGGCAGTACAAAATTTCCGTTATGGCGTTTCGTCCGATCAGGACTATCTTCAACTTTATTTTTTTAAATAGGGACCCATAATGTTTCTTACGAAAAACGATAGGATTTTTTATTCTGATTCCAATGATGTATGATACTTTATAGTTTTAATTATTATTTTTGCTCAAATACTAGGAATAACTTTTAAGACGATCGAATCTAGTATGCTTTGGGCTGATGACATTTGTTATAAAACAATTTTAATTGTCAATACAATTTGACGTTGACGTAAAGAGCTTCGCTTTAAATAATAAGTAATTATGCCGTTTACAAATCAAGAATAATGTGATATGATTGAAATTTATTATAAATGTTACAAAAATTCAACCAGATCTGAACAATCATATTTTGAAACATACCCAGAAAGACTACAACCACATAGAACGACATTTTCGAAACTGCACAGACAATTGACAGAAAACGGTAGTTTTGAACATAGCAGTATTTACAGGAGAATACAAAATAATAGTCCAAATCATGTTATTGAATGTTCAAATTTGGTTTTATATGGTAAGACAAGTTGTACCGTATAATTAAATTTAAAATAATGATAACAAAGTAAGTAACTATTTAAAAAAATAAAGTTGAAGTTGGTCCTGATCGGACGAAACGCCGTAACGGAAATTTTGTACTGCCACGTTATAGAGCATAAAAAGTGGAAATGAAAAAGTCTTGTCAGTTTTTTGATATCGTCTCAAATAAAGCTAAGAAAAATTAAAAACGAACTCAAAATTTTGGTTTTTCTGAAATAACTCAAAAACGAATGTAGATATTCTGGATTTCCTGACGGCATATTATTGGTCACAAAATTACGCAACTTTGCCCCAATTTAACCGTTCCCGTATCTCTTACCTTTTCCGAGATCCCAATAGTCAGCCTCGAATTTCGCCCACCCTGTATAGATCGAGGCGGTTCCCGGAGGGACACCGTGTATATATTTTCTTATAGCGGAGCAATTTTTGATGAAAATTGTGACTTTTTTTGAGAGTTACATATAACCAAATGAAACCAACATAGTTTTGTTTAGTATATTATTGTGCATCAAAAATGGCGGTTTACCATATTTTTCATTAGGACCGACATTTTGTATTAAAAAAATATGGATAATTCAGGAAATCTGCGTACATAGTTTCTTTATAAATATCATTCGATATCTAGATAACTACTTGCAGTGACTATATTAGTCACTGCCACTTGGCAAATCGAAACATATTTATTTTTGTTTGAAAGTGGATACTTGACTTGACATACAACATTAAAAATAATATATTGCCAAAAAATACCAAATTTTTTTTTTGTAAAAAAAATGTTAATATACGAATTAACATTTCTTGTAGTTAAAATTTCACCAATCGACAAACTTTTTTATTTATGAACATTTTTAAATACAAGCCGGGTATGAAACAAAGGTAATACATTGAAAAAGTTTTTAAAACAAAAAAACTTTCTTTATGCTGCAATATTCTTTCACCGTATTTATCTAGTTTTTTTTAACCGCTACAATAAGTGTTAACCATGTTTTCTAGGTCTGTAAACAGAATTACTGTCGGGCCTTGTAAAACTATTTTTTCCAAGATTAAACACTACATGTGACATTTTATATTTATTATACTTGTATTGAATTACAATAAAACTATAATTTATTGCTCTAAAATAAAAATTGACAATATACGACCTTACGAATTGCCAGTAAAAAAATTCGCACACAGAAGGGTATAACCACAGCTTACCATATGGTAAGCTGTGGTATAACTAGATTTAAAATTTTATCTCTATCTGAAATATTTTCTTGTTGCTAGCCATAACATTAATTGTGATTGCGCTAAAATCGTGTCGCATCTACTGCTTCTTATTTTGTATAAAGGACGGCTGGGTGACAAACCGCGTGCTGCTTAGATTTAAAAATGATTTATTTTGAAATCAGGGTCTATACAACCTTTTTTTGTTCCAAAAACTTTTTAATGTCTTACGTTAATTTTACTCGCTGCATGTAGGTAGGTTCATAAAAATTTCTTAAAATAAAAAAGTTTCTCGCTTTGTCAAAATTAGGCTGCCTAACAGGTGATTTTTTATATTAATATCCTTTTTACGAAAAAACTAATCTATTTTTGGAGACGTGTATTACATCATAATGATCGCTTACGTTTCTGCTTTAAAATTAAAAAAAAAATCATGTCGCTACGTCAAATGGTTGACGATATATTAAGTGATATATGTAAAAAATACAGTGAAAGCATAAGTATATACTTGTGGTGAAAGCAAATGCATCAGTTAGGTCTATTTTTGTTAATAAAAAGATCTGCCCAATAAAAAAAGTCGTAATTAACCATTCCGCATAGCCAATAACTTATAGAATAATACTATTTGTCTGATTTGGTTATACTCAAGCGACTGTTCGCAAGTTTGCTCCACATAGAAAATGTAGCATACTCCACTATTAATTTTTTAAATTTGTTCTGCCGTGCCGTGCACGTAGTGGCAACACAGCGTTGTCTCAATTTATTTCGTCCATATGACGTTCAATGTCAACACGCGCTTTACAGTAAATTGCTTTAGCTTGGCGCGAGTTGTGTGAAAATTCAAAAGGGCGCAGTACTTCCTGAGCTAGTTTTGAAGCAAGTTTTGAAACTTGTCGATTTTGTGCGGGTATGTGGAAGTAGGCTTCGTTGACCGTCTTATTCTTTCTATAGTCACTGGCTATAGTTAGTGGCAAGTGAGACTGGTTTATTATCATTCCATTTTAGAATCAAGATTTCATTTGCTTCATCAAATTGATGATCAAAGAATCCTCGTTCTTTTTGTTTCTCCATTTGCTTTGAAGCCATCAATGGACACTTTCCTGTTCGCGTTTCTCTAACGGTTCCGGTAGCTTTGAATTTTTTGTCCCTGAGAGAGCACATTATTTCATGACTGGTAAAGAAATTATCAAAAAATAGTTCATGCTTGTCATACTGGTCAGCAGGTATAGAAGAAATTAGGTTGGTTATTACACAAGAACCCAAAGGACCTTCCACTTGATCTGGTTTTCCACAGTAAGGTTCAAAGTCGTATAAATAACCTGAGGAACTACACAAACACCAAAGTTTATACCCAAATTTTATTATCATTCCGCGCATAAACATTTTAGCTGAATGTCGTCCATAATATCGCACCATCATCTCATCTATGCACAAATGGGCATGAACTACGCCAAATTTGAAATAGTTTTCCTTTAGTTTATCAAAATAAGGTCGCAGTTTGAAAAATTTGTCAGTTTTATCAATCTGTGAGTTGTCCGCCAGATGAATATACCTTTTTATTTCTTTGTATCGTCTTCTAGGCATTGAGTTATACACTAACGGTATTCCAGCATCAGGGACTTGCTGCCAGTACATGTCTTCCTGAGGCAATTTATGATAACCGCTCATCAACAATATCCCAATAAAACACTTCAATTCATCTGTTGTAAGCAAAAAATTTGGATTATTTTGCTGATTTGCATATGAAATACTCTGTAGCAGTATATATAGTCAAAAACGCCCTAAAACAGTTCTTCAAAAATTTCTAGAGCTGTTTTTCCACGTAACACCGTTGAAATATTTTCAAAATTATTTTCTGACAAATCATTGGTCTTGGTGTATTTCACTCGATTGTTTGTCCACTCCGGTGTTTTTCCAATCTGTTGACTTTTTTTTGTTCGTGCCTGTGAGACTGACTTTTTGGCTTTGTAGCACTTTCCTGATGACGGACCTGGAATATTTTGTGGAACGTTTGTAACACTGTTATCGGTAGTTTTAGATAATCTACTTTTTTTTCTGGACAATGGTTCGTCATCACTGCTCAACTCAGACTCCTCAGCGGGAAAATAATTTGGTCGTCCTCAAATTCGGGTACTACTATCGACAATACTTCAGAGAGCTTGTATGGCTCTATTATTGCTTGATGTTCCTGATCTTGGTCTGGCATTTTGTAAATATTTTTAAAACTTAATATAATAATAAAAATTAATAGTTTAATATTTAAAATAGGTTTTGTTTCTTTCTTTTGCTTTTGAAAGCTAGTTTTTATTCAGCTATGTTTAATTAATTCTACTTAATTTTTCAATTAGATTGGATAATTGAACACTTTGGTTGCTTACAATTAATTTCAATTTCTGGTGCGTTTTACAACAAATAAGGGAAACGAGACAGATGATTCAATGTTAGTACTTCCAAGAGTGGCGTGTTCATTGAAGCACCGGTTCTGCTGTTCCTTGTTTTTGAGGCACTACCATCGTGTTCCTGTGCTGGGAATTCCTTCTTCTCCCGTCTTCTTATTTCTTTGGGTTTCTTGCTTCTTTGGATTTATTGCTTCTTTGTTCGATGTAGATTTACCACTACTAGTTAGGCAAAGTCTTTGTTCTAAGGGCGTTTAAATCTATCTTGCTTTCTTACTTCTTTGTGTTTCTTATTTCTTTGTAACTTCTATTTTCTTTAAAACTTGGAACTGGGCTCTTCTTTGTTGAAGAATTAGGATCCACCACTGTTAGTTAGGTACTTCCTTGTTCTAACGGTGTAAAAATGTATCCTACCGACTGCGCCACTTTTTATATATGGATTGATACAAATAGATTTTTAAAATTTCTTACTGTATTAATTAGGATAGTATTTACTATCCTTTGATAGTAAATACTATGAATTTGATTACAATAAAATATACGTTGAGACTGTCACTACAACAACGGAGTCTTAGTAAGAACTGACTACCAATGGTAAAAAGCAATATTTATAGCCTACGGGTAAGCTGAATGTTAATAATTCCAAGGATTTCTTATAATGAATGCTAGACATGCTGACCACTTGTCAGGTGGCTACTTAAATAATAAGATAAAATACATTGTATAGAATAAAGTATCATATGACTAAAATAAGGCACGTCTTGTTATTGAAGTCCAGTGCTAATTCGCATATAACATATTATATGTACCTATTACCAACTACTTAAAGCATCTCAAAATGATATCATTATTAAAATGTGAGGTTTGAGTCCACAACCACCTGTAATGACTTATTACCCAATATAGATAATCTCACATATCACACACACACAATCTGCGTGTTTAATTCAGAAATAATACCTTAACATGGACAGAAGGATTATAATATTTTTAATGATCTTTCAATAATTTTCAATGATCAATCATCTTCATTCTTTTAATGATATATTATATATTATAAATATTTGATATATTATATATTATATTGTTAACGCAGAATTACAAAAAAGTATTGAATTCATACAGCTATTTGACACAAGTCTGTGAAAATGATATGAGTTATTAAGAAACTATATTTTTCTTTATGAAATAACCCCCATCCTCCACAGTAGTCAGAAACTTGTTCCCATATCCATTATTTTAATATATAATTTATGCCTTTAAATTATCCACATGTATTTCTGATCTCTTAATATCACTTATATTTAGCAAGACAGATCCCATTTTAAAGACAACAACACTCCTGCTCTCCACCTACTCTCCAGAAGTCCGAAACCAGCAGCGTCTTAGATTTTTTTTAATTATAATTTATATCAATCATATTTATTTGTCATATATGATTGTTACTGATTACGTGACTACTCTCCAGAAGTCCGAAACCATCAGCGTCTTAGACTTTTTAATTATAATTTATACAATCATATTTATTTGTCATATAGTATTGTTATTGATCACGTGAAGAGTTGACCAATCACGTGCCAGCATCTGCGAAATATAGCCTCGAAACAAGTCTTGACTTGTGTGTGGACATCTGTGAGAAACGGGGTAGTATATACTTTTTATATTGATTTATAAACCAATACTTTTATAACGTAAACAATATTTCCTTTGTACCATGCCGCCCTGCATAAAATTCCTGGAAAAAAATTAACTAAAAATTATGATATCCCAAAAAGGCCTCTTCAAATAGAAAGTTTGTCTGTGTTTCCCATTTAAATCAATGTAAATTTTACATTTATTTGCTGGGTGGCTACACTTTCCTATATAAAACAATACAAAACGAAACACAAGTATTAATACCTACTTATTATGAAAAATTGTCCACCCAAATTATACCGCTCTGTATGTAAGAAGTTATTTTTAATTTACCATATTGATACGTGATCTGTAGACCTTGTTAAAAACAAACGAAATTTTATCTCTGTATATGTATATATCAGCATTAAATGAAAATAGTGCATAATCGACAGAAATTAGTATATTTATTTATAAACACAAAACATATAGTATTTTATCATATCCGACCTAGGGCAATATATAAGTTAATGTACCAATATGTATGTATTAATTTTAGAATCTGATATTCGAAGCAAACCGATATTATACTTAAGTTAATAAAAATAAATGTGCAATATGTTTTAACATAATATGAGTACCCGTCTGATGTGTAATTCACACAAACTTATTACAAGTCGGTAGGTACCTATATGCTAAAGCAACTCACATTTATTTCCTCGCACACAAAAATATCTAGTGACCAATTTTTTATCATAAATCAGAGTGCCCCATTACCCTACAGCACTCGGAAGGCCGCTATTTATTTTTCTCAATTCAGCCAATCAGAGTTCAGCTTTATTTTTTCCATACCTTTAATAAAATTCACACCAATCATATTAATTCAGAAATATTAATATTATTTATTTATTTATTTCAAATGAATTACAGTACAGGTAAACACCCAAATCGTACCTACAAAGTTTACAGAAAAGTATTTACACTATAGACATAGAACAACATAAAACGCATATTGTTCATATTGCATATAAAAACAGGAACGAAAAAAACAAAAAACAATAAAAAATATATGAATTTAAATTGTAGAAATGAACAAAGAGAAAATAAAACTGATAATTTAGCTGTATGCGAAATTACTTAGTGATACCATAAGAACAAAACATTAGCTATTGTAATGTCGAGTAAAGCAAGTTAAATGAAAAGTTGATACAAGAAGTAAAAAATACAATAGATACATACAGTAATTTTAAATTGAAATTGAATAGTTACAAACCAGAATAAAATAAGACAAGAAAACCACAGTATAATTCTGTAAAGTATATACATACATTAAAACAAGAAAACACCGAATTATAACATGTAAAAAGTTTAATATTGGAGAAGATAACTTAAGTTCATATACGTAAATTATTTGCCTGCGTTCTTAGGAATATTTTAAATTTATGTAGAGATGAATTAAAAATGTCAATTTCATTACATTCATTTAAGTGTTTAGTTAGCCTGGTTAATAAACTGTGTTGACCGTAAACTATTCTGTTAAATGGAACTGAAATTAGAGCTGGATGTCTGATAGTATAAGAAGGAACATTTAAAGAAAACAAACTCAACGAATAAGGACAAGCTACCAGGTTGTTAAATAATTTATACATAAACAATTTGTCCGCATTTACTCTACGCATTTCCAGCGAGGCAATACCCAACATATCCAATCTCTGTGTATATGATATATCATCAGGGTTAATATTTAGTTTAAACATCAAAAACTTGACGAACCTTTTTTGTACCTTTTCCAATGTATGTATATGACATTGATAAGTAGGAGATCATATAACACTACCATATTCGAGCATGCTACGACAGAGCATGTTAAATAATTATATTATTGCTGGTACATATGAAAATTCCTGGCATTGTCTTAACACAAATCCACAAGCAAACTTATGCACTTATGCATTCCATGCACTTAAGTGCACTTATGAATTCCATTCTGAAATCAACACCCCTTGGAGAAGCATATACCTATCCATCATTTTTAATATTCTTCATTATTAATTACTATTTTCAATTATTAATTAATATACAACAGCTAGTCGCCGTCTTGATTTTTGAGCGCGCAACACCCACATCCACCCTCCTCTCACCCCTTCGGTATACCACACATCCGCCTGGTGGTGGACACCATCCCCGTAGCTAACTTCACAACCCCCAGCTACTGCTTATATTGATTCTTGCGCACCAGGGCTCCACCATCCCCCACGGACCCTATACTTGGACATCATCCCCGTAGCTTGTTACTGTGATATTCTACCTTGAGATTCTATCCTGAAGTTAGCTGCTGATGTCACCTGGTGATGGATGACCTTGAATTGGGTTTAATTCGGAACTAGATAACTACTGATATTTTAGGAAAATAATGGTTGTTGGCGGTGCAACGCGCCGCTCCTGTAATGCACGGGCACTAGAACTCAGCACCGCGTCGTCCACCGACCTAATGGACGTTCGCTTAAAAGTTAATTTATAGATGGTGCGCATAGAATGCTGTTTCGAAAACTGCTGTTCCACTTATTGAACACTAAATGACTAAAAAAATGATCGAGTGCCAGAATGCTTTTTGTTCAATTTATACTCATGGCATTTTTATCGCAAATCAGTGGTCATGGAAAATAACCGTGTAAACATATGTAGGTCACAATTTATTCTAGCGGATGAAAAGTCAGTAATTTCAAACTGGTTGCATATAGAAATTTTGAAGGAGCTCTTGAAATTTTGTTGGCAGGTCTTTGCATACTTCAAAGACAATTTATACTTTGTCTTTAGAGCAGACCTCCTGACTATACAATGTGTTTCAAATTAGATGCGATAACATTAGTATCTTGGAAACAGTTAGAGATAGAGACTAGGTTAAATTGGGACAAAGTTGCGTAATTTAGTGCACAATAATATGCCTTAAAAAATCAAGGCTAACATGACTAGTTTTTGAGATGTTTAAAAGAAATCGAAAATTTTGAAATTCGTTTTTATAAATTTTCTGGCTTGCTTGAAGAGTTATTGAAAAAAAGAATACTTTATCATAGCAACTTTTTATGCTTTTACGGTTTTTTAAGTAACAACGTTTCGTATCTTCAGAGCCATAATCAACTTCATTTGTTCTAATACGGCCCCATTAATATTTTTACGCCACTCTACACTATTTTTCCTTGCGAGTTCAATGATGTATAATATTCTATAATTTAAAGTTTAGGTGGACGCCCTATTTCTTATATTCTCTCTATAACTTACGATGTAGTGCTGTTTACGTCAGAACCAATTAAACAGAAAAACCATATAAATTAGAAAACCCTCAAATATAAAGCCAAACGCTGTCCGGAAAGGATTACACATTGAAAAACACAGAAACACCCCATACCCACCGACATTTCAGTGTCGGAAATGGAGATCGAACCCAGACCATAATAAACAGTGTAACCGAGAAATGTTGCCACAACACGCTTTAGCTCACTGCGCTACCGAGGCGGTAGATCAATCAAGGTACCCACACACGGAGCGGCACAATCGGCCAACAGTGTCGACGGATCAAGTCTCGCATATTATACCGGTCGACTTGGACCATAGGCGACAAGATTTTTGGTGGCCCCACGCAGTATACGTAGTTCATATTCAAGTACGATGGATTCTTTCACTCTCACGAACTTCTAGTAAGTGGCTAATTTTTTTGAATTTGTACGCACCTGATCATGCGATCATGTATTTTAAACTAATCTAAAATAATCCGTGAAATCCATGACTGCAAACACAATTTATTAACAAGATAAAACTTAAAAGTATGAGCGACCAAGACTTTACATTACATTTGCCGATGGTACGGAAAATAACTTTCAAAGATCTGTTCTTATTCTCTAACCGCATATTTCACTGAACGGGTTCGTACGCCGAAAACTCACTTGCCAAAGTGACAGACATGGTTCGCGGCGTACCAGATCATCCAAAAAGTCATCTTGGGGCTATGGCGCCTAATGCTTCACTACTTGATAAAATTATGACTCGACTTTGATATTTGAGCAGCATTGGTTTTTGGAGAAATATTTTTCCAAATGCGCGGTTTTATAGACATGTATACAGGATACTAGTCAAAATTTGAGTTTTAATATTTCACACTATAACACAAATCAGTTCATGCAATTTGTTTTTAAATATCTAATATGATTTTTGTCAGACGTATATACAAGGTGTAACTTTAAGTGGAGGCCATATTTACAGGGGTAATAGTCTTAGTCGCCAAGAATGCTAATATGAATTTATTTTTTTGATTTTGCGGAAAATGGCCGAGTTATAAATGTTGTAAAATTTTGCAGGTAAAATCTTATTTCGGCGCCGCTGGCCGAAACCAACATTCGACTTCAACCTTGAGTCGGTTAGTTGTGTCGATGCGCTGAGCAGTGTTGCCTTTTATCGCATCGACAACGACTGAGAAAATGGAGTCGTGATAATAATTAATTTATTAATTGAGAGGTAGCACTGAGGTTAAATGTACAATAAATTGTATAATCACAATAAATAAAAAACCCATTTTTAATAATTAATTGGCAATGTATAAAAGTAATGAGGTTATGTTATAATGTACACCTAGTTATAAATAAAGAGCAGCCCACTTTCTCAAATTATTTTTAGTATTTTATTGCTCTTTTTTACGCAAAATTATCTTTTCGTCATACCTTCCTTGCAAGTAGACCGTTGTAACATGGTTTTTTGAAATGTAAGTGGCACATATCTGATCACAAATGCTTGCAAACTGTATTTTCGACCATAAAATTGTACTTACGACCCTAGATACATAAATAACTATTTTCTGCATTAGACGTTAATTAATAGAATACTATAACGTAGCTTTACCGCAAAACATTTGATCTGGAGGACGCCTTACGCCTTACAATGTGCGGGGTAATACAAACCAAAAGAAGCTTTGCACCGAAAAGCACGCTACTTTACATTTAAAAGTACTAAAAGTAGGCTTTCTCGTTTTTTCTTTTATTCAGTTCTACAGGCAACAATTAAATGTAATGAATTAATGAATGACTTACTGTTTCTGTGTTTAGAGACAGGTAGGTACCTACCTACCTACCGTGATGAACAAGGGAGATAGGTTAACCTTCTAACAACGCGTTTTTTAAGCACACACACTAAATAAAACTTTAAACACATGAGGTAGCTACTAACTCACTTTTTATAACTCTGCATTTTGAGTGGCACTAATATTTACCATTGACCTAGTCTCTTATTCACGAAGGACACACGACAAAGTCACTGTCACTGTTTGGGCATTAATTTGAATCTGAATGAATTAAATTAGATGTTGCAAAGTCACAGCATAAACTGTGGCAAGACTGTTGCGTTACAGGTTGCATAGTCGCATCTTTATAGCGTTCCCCGTGTTCTTTATTTGTTGACATAGGTCAGGGATTAAGGTAGGTCCAGATTTTAAACAAAATTATAGTATGTCATATCGTAATCGTTATTCTAAGCATGCGCAATGCGCCTGCTCCGTATAACGATTGCTATAACGCGAATATGCGAAGAAGTATTTGAATTGAAAATGAAAATTTAATATGAAATAACGGGATCTGGTGCTGGTGTCATTTTTTAGTGACTGCGAAGATACGTGCGAGACGGTAGCTTTGCGATTGTGTTCGATTAATAGTTTTACTTTTCAGTGAAATTTAAAAAGCTTTATTTTGTGTAATTTAGTGATACGTTCGGTTTGGTGTCATTTTTAGTGAAAACGAAAGATACCTACGTGCGGGACGGTAGTTTTGCGGTTGTGTTCGATTAATAATTTTACTTTTCAGTGAAATCTAAAAAGCTTTAGGTATTTTGTGTAATTTTTAATGATACGTTCGGTTAGGTGTGTTCTGTGTTTGAAATAGTGTTTGGTGGTGTTTAGTGTTCAAGGTAAGTGTTTATATTATAGTTGCAGTGTCTGTGTGTGATATTAAAAGTATGTATACCAATCAAGAAAAAGTGGATATGCTTCGAGCTTATTTTTTGTCAGGAGAAAGCGCAAGGGCTGCAAGAAGACAGTATGAAGAAGAATATCCTAACCGACGAACGCCAAACAGAAAAACATTTGTTAAATTAGTTCAACATTTGAGAGATTATGGAAGCTTCGAACCTCACTATAATAATGTCGGACGAGAACAAACAAGAAGAGTAAGGGATTTAGAGCCACAAATTCTTGATGCCGTAGAAGAAAATCCTGGAACTAGCTCACGAAGGTTAGCTTTAGCACATGAAGTATCACACATGACTGTGCAACGAATATTAAAGGAACATGGATTGCATCCCTATCACGTTCAAAAGGTACAGTCGTTGAATCCAGAAGATTTTCTGAGACGTGTCGAGTTCTGCCAGTGGTATAGGACAAAATGTAATGAAGAAGAAAATTTTTCAAGATGCGTTTTATGGACTGATGAGGTGGGATTTACCAGAGAGGGCATATTCAATATGCATAATAGTCATGTATTGTAGATATGTATTAGTCGGTATTGTAAATAATACATTGGTTGGACCTTACAGAATGCCTGAAAGATTAAATGGCGAAAGGTACTTAGATTTTTTAAGAAACACACTGGATGACCTACTTGAAGATGTACCTTTGAATGTAAGAAGAAATTTATGGTACCAGCATGACGGGGCACCACCCCACAGTGCACGGATTGTTACAGAATGGCTCAATGAACATCAAGAAGACAAATGGATTGGTCGTTTCGGGCCAGTAGCTTGGCCGCCGAGATCCCCAGATTTAAATCCATGCGATTTTTATCTGTGGGGCCACATGAAAAGTTTGGTGTACACGTCTCCTATTAATAATGTTGAAGAATTACGTGCAAGAGTGGAAAACGCGGCCAACTACATAAGGGATAATATGGATCTAGAAAAAGTAAGACAGTCTATGATGCGACGAGTTGACGCATGTTTAGATAATCATGGAGGACATTTCCAGCACCTGCTATGAAGGAAGAAAGAAGTTTAGGTAAGTAAGAATTAGAGATTATTTTATTAATTTTTATTATTAGAGCAAATATTTTATTGTCTGTTATAGTTAAAGAAAATATATTTTTATTTGTTATTATTGAATGTTACATTTTGTTATAGTTGGATATTTTATGTTGTTTTGGAAAATAAAAAAAATTTAAAATTTATTTTGTGTTTATGTGAGAAAATATGGTTACTGGCGAACACCCACTAAAAAAAGTAACGCTCCAATAGCAATACCTCACGGGTGGTGTGGAAATTTGCTTTGTTGAATAAAATTCCTCATGTTTCAGTTGAATTACGACATTTGGCAACTATGTATTTCACCGTCCGTGGCGCGCGCGATCCTTGCGGTACGGAGTAGCGCCTTCCAGTGGCGGGGTACCCAATTTAATAGAAAACCATTTTAATAAATAATTATTTTTCATGGCGGAATTTCGAAAAAAAAACTTTAGATATGTGTTCCTACAATCGAAAGCTACCACCACTACAAATATGGCCCCCACTTAAAGTTACACCCTGTATATAAAATTTGCCTTTACATTTGATTTTATTTAAACAGCTATATACCTTATTTGTATTTTTCTTATCTCCTATCGTAATATGTTTGTAATTCTAGCGTAGTCTTATATTAATTCAATTCGGGAGGATAAGAAAATTTGTCCCATTTATGTCAGTGATTTTTCATCTCCTTTAAACTCCCTTCTTGTAGAGAACACTTAGAATGCAAATAAGAGCAAAATCTTATGTTTTTGTCACAATTTAAAAGTTTGTCTCTGGTAAACAGCAGGCATATTATCCCCTCGGAATCGTTCCTACAGAAATGAATAAGCTTAATAACCGGTTGACATAATAGTGGAATTTTATTGTGGCGCGGTCATCCTGTTTGAAAGCAAATTTCAAAATAAATACAAACGGCCACAGTGCGCTGAATATTAGTTCACCAGAGAAAACGAGACAGGCAGGAAGCAATTGCCAGGATCATTAATTTAAAAGCTACATATTGGGGTGTTTTTGTGGTGTAATGCTGACTGTTGTCTGGAGATGGCACTGAGATAGAACACGACACAACGAAAATGGATGGGAGCGCGCGCTAGCTGGCTGGCCGGCAAACGGTGATCCGTCCAGATCCACCGGCTCTGCACTGAATGACGTACAACGCCCATACAAAATATTTTAGTGCCCTCTAAATTACGTAGAAAAGATTTTAGATATACCGATGTAATGCTCTACGTTGAATGTTACTACACACTGTATGTTTTGTACGACATAGATAACGACAGAAAATAAATATATGTTAATTAAATTTCTGAAAATATATAATTTCATAAAACATTTTAACAGTTAAAACACTGCTATAGTTTTGATGTGACTTAAGTTGAGAACGGTTTTTAATGATTAGAGGCATTATTCTGGATAATATATCGACTTGTCATCAGGTCTGAGGCAAATCTTATCAAATAATTACATATATATATATATATATATATATATATATATATATATATCCAGAGTGAGTTTTATGTATGGAAAGCCTCAATTATCTCGGAAACGGCTTGCCCGATTTTTATGAATTTTGGTTTATAGGGGTTTTATAATATGGCCGATATTATTGTGGCATTTACGTTGTTGTCAGATCTTTCGTTTTTCCGGAAATATACTGAAATTTGTTATTTCAAATGGATCACCCTATATATTTTTTCGTTTTTGAAATCTCTAAGAAATTTAGAATATTTTTCATGTAATGTTCCCTATACCTAATTGCCATAATTTCGGAGTTACAGCTACATTTGCAATATCTCCGCCGAAGTTAAAACATTACATCAGGGTGGCTATGTCTGCGACAAAAACAATTTTGACGTTTTAATAAACTATTATTGTTGGTGTTTATTGAAAGTTACAATGGACCGTTTATCTGAGAAAGAACGAATTGAGATTTTAATGATATTAGGATATGGTGATGTGCGTAGAAGTCAACAGGAAACGTGTAATATCTTTAATAATTTATATCCTAATAGAAATCCCATAACAAGATCTACTGTGAGTAAGTTGTTAAAAAAGTTTAACCAAACTGGAGCCTTAAAAGATTTACCGAAATCAGGGCGTATAAAAACTGCAACAACTGAAGACAAATCTTTAGATGTTTGTGTTATGTTAGAAGAAGATCCACACTTGAGTACTAGACAAATATCCAGGGAAGTTGATATTTCTCAAACATCCATAATGAAAATTTTACATGCCAATAAATTCCATCCTTACAAAGTAAGATTGGCTCAAGAGTTGTCAGATGATGATTTCGATAGACGTGAAGAGTTTGCCGACACAATGATGGAAAAATGTTACGATCAAAATAATCCAAATTTTTTAAATAATGTTATGTTTTCCGATGAGGCCACTTTTTGTATTGATGGAAACGTAAATCGGCATAATTGTAGATACTGGTCACGTAACAATCCTCGTTGGATGAGAGAATCCCACACCCAATTTCCACAAAAGATTAATGTATGGGCTGGAATAATAGGCGACAAAATAATTGGTCCTTTTTTCATTGAAGGAAACTTAAATGGTCCGGCGTATTTAAATTTATTACAGAATAATATTATACCTGAGTTGGCTCGGTTATTTCCAAATCTAAGTAAGTATTCTCAATTGCCTGTTAATTTAGAAATTTTATTATTTGAAACTTTCAGACAATAACAATGTCCCAAATAACAATATTTGGGTGCAACAAGATGGAGCTCCACCTCACTATGCGCGTGACGTGAGGCAATACCTAAACGATGTGTTTCCCAGAAGATGGATTGGAAGGCGTGGTTTTATCGAATGGCCCCCGCGATCACCCGACATGAATCCTTTAGACTATTTCGTGTGGGGTCACTTAAAAAATATTGTTTATAAAACCAAACCTGCCAATATTCAAGAATTAAAAGATAGGATTACCACAGAGATAAGAAGAATTGAGCAGTCAGGAATGTTACAAAATGTACTGCAAAGTTTTAAGCATCGCATGGCTTCTTGTATGGAAGTAAACGGACAACATTTTGAGCATCAGCTGTAACCGCCTTTACTTTATGTTTTCAAAAGATCCTATGGGATTTCTATTAGGATATAAATTATTAAAGATATTACACGTTTCCTGTTGACTTCTACGCACAACACCATATCCTAATATCATTAAAATCTCAATTCGTTCTTTCTCAGATAAACGGTCCATTGTAACTTTCAATAAACACCAACAATAATTGTTTATTAAAACGTCAAAATTGTTTTTGTCGCAGACATAGCCGCCCTGATGTAATATTTTAACTTCGGCGGAGATATTGCAAATGTAGCTGTAACTCCGAAATTATGGCAATTAGGTATAGGGAACATTACATGAAAAATATTCTAAATTTCTTAGAGATTTCAAAAACGAAAAAATATATAGGGTGATCCATTTGAAATAACAAATTTCAGTATATTTCCGGAAAAACGAAAGATCTGACAACAATGTAAATGCCACAATAATATCGGCCATATTACAAAACCCTTATAAACCAAAATTCATAAAAATCGGGCAAGCCGTTTCCGAGATAATTGAGGCGTTCCATACATAAAACTCACTCTGTATATACACACAGTCTGCCAATACAGTAAACCTCCCCCACCTAACTTTTGAACGAATCGAGTTAGAGAGTTTTAACAAAATACAGGGTGAATCACGTAAAATGAAGTTGATTGTGACGATAAATTCGATTCTTCAAATTCAAAGATGGCGCCACGGGCACTGTCAACTCAATTTTTTTAAATGGCAAAGTGTGCCGTGTTGCACCTCATTTAAAAGATAATTCAATTCTCTACTTTCTCGTTTTTGAAAAATGACAATCGAGTTCTCTAGTTAGTTATAAGCGTTTCTGTTTCTAATCTGATCCATGAATAAAATGTTAATTAATATTTTAATACAACAAATTTTGAACAAATATTTATTAAAACAAAAAATAAAAGAATTAAATACGTTATTCAAAATGTTGTCCATTGACTTATTGGCACATAAAAAGTCTTTGAAATTCTTGCCTGATATTTCCTAAAATATCTGCAGGGATATTTCTACACGTATGTGTTAGACGTTGCTGTAGTTCGTCGATATTTATTGGAGGAGTTCTGTAGACTTTTGACTTCAAATATCCCCATAAGAAAAAATCAAGAGGAGTTAAGTCCGGGGAACGAGCCGGCCATTCTATCGGGCCCCTACTGCTAATCCATCTGCCCGGGAAATGGTTATTTAAAAAATCGGTAACAGGTCCATAGAAATGAGGGGGGCCTCATCTTGTTGAAATACAATACTTTGAAGGTTATTGCCTGCTATTCTTTTAATCTTTGGAAAAATTTTCTCCCGCAGCATTCTTAAGTACCGCTCTCCTCTTAAATTTTCTCATAAATCTATCAAATCGAATAACTTAAAAAAATAAGAAAAAACCTGTGGAAACTTTCAAACACTCTTAAATTGTACGCTAAACTACTTTCTCGAACCTTATTGACGTTTTAGTGACAGTGGCAAGCAAAGGCAAGGAGACTGGATAAAAGCAAAATTTTTAAATATCCTTAATACAAACGCTTGCAACTAGAGAACGGATAACTCGATTGTCATTTTTCAAAAACGAGAATGTAGAGAATTGAATTACCTTTTAAATGACGTGCAACACGGGACACTTTGCCATTTAAAAAAATTGAGTTGACAGCGCCCGTGGCGCTATCTTTGAATTTGAAGAATTGAATTTGCCGTCAGAATCAACTTCACTTTACATGATTCACCTTGTATTTTGTTAAAACTCTCTAACTCGATTTGTTCAAAAGTTAGCAGGCGAGGGGTTTTATATATATATGTATATATATATTAAGATAAAGAACCAATTCAGTCATATTGCACTCTTGTTTTCCAAATTCAAGCTTTCGAAGCCATTGCTCCTTCAGGAATACTACAAATTTATTTAATTACTAATAGTAAATATTAAAGAGAGCATGGTATTTACGAAAAGTAGAGGTTAAATAAAAGCAAGCACTGACTTAGTTTTCCACATAACACCAAAACAGTATACTGCACTCGACGCTCGTTTCGCCAACCGACTTGGCATCATCTGGAGATGATTAAAACTGTTTTAATCATCTCTAAAACGATCTCCAACGTTTTAATGATCCAAACCAGTTTAATCAATTCCAGATGACTTCAACTTGGTTGGCGAAACGCGCGTCGAGTGTAGTATAGTGTCAGTTTGTTATGTGGAAAACTACGTCAGTGTTATTTTCACACCAAATGTTCCAACCCCTTTTAAGATTAAATAAATGCAATCGACAAAAATGATTAGTGATATAGTTTTGAAATCATTTAGTCACTAATTGGTTTTATTTATCCTCTACTTTTCGTAAGTAGCATGCTTTCTTTATTATTTATTTATCATTAGTAGTCTAGAGGGGTGCTGATGAAGAATTTGTAATCAGTAAACGAAAGACTGATTTTTAGCCTTGAAAATGGATGGCCGTAGGCTGCGTATTACTTAGAAAAAAATAATTCATGATAGGTACCTAAGAATATGGTTTCAGCTGCCCTGCAATTAAAAAAAATCGGTCTGAAAACAAAAAGTTACGGGCCTGTTTCACATTTATGCTAGATACTCTGTATAAACTGCAGGTAGTGTATTCTATAAAGAATGTTTGACAAGTACAGGACTAATGGAATAGTAGAATTGCAAGCAATAAAGTTGGAAATTAAAATATGTATCTCTTTTCTGGAGAATTCAGTTCTGATTTAAATTTAAAAAACACTTTAATTTGTGTCATGAGTTGTTCACCAATTTTATCTAGGTACTTTGTTTTAATTTGAACATTTAAAACTGACTATTATATGAAAAACTTCCATTGTAGTAAGTCAGTTGTAAACCAAATCCTAAGTTATATGCAATAATAATAACAGATTTACTTGTAATGAATTCCTCTAGCGTACATTATAATTTATTTAGGTATTTATCATATTTTATGGTTACACTAGACTTAAAAGACAAAAATACGTTATGATAAACTAATAGATTATACCGATATAATAATGGTACACGCCATCTTTTTAAAATTTAAATTAACTATGGACGTTTTAAAATTCTATCTTTTATAAACCTTATTTATGTCTGTCTGAAAGAACCGCTTGCTTAATAGACAGTCGTAGAAGAATAAAGAATAAATTAGATTTCGCTTTAAACTCGAAGTAAATAAAATTTATCAACTATCCAATCCAATTTAACCTAAACAAAGTAAAAAGAAAAAATAGTGTATATTTGTAGTAGTAAGCAGAAACAGAGCAACTGGGAGTGCTTCGACCCTCTTAAACACACATTCAACTATCTCTAAACTTATACGGTCGACTTGGTTTTATAAGTGAAAATTTAATAAGATCATAGATATAACTAAGAGTACATCACCTCTATGTTTTTTTTCTTTTAGTTTCACACGTATATTACGAGTACTATTTAGAATTATGTTCAAATAAAAATTATAATAAAATAATAATTTTTAATAAATCGCACATTCGACTAGTTTTCTTGTAAACGATTAAAAGGTTCTTAATTTTGTTCTATCGTCTAACATATCATTTTATAACCTCTTTAAATCAAAAGGCATTTTGTTAACAGGAATGTTTGTAAATAAAATTAATGAAACATAATTCAGGTGGAATAGGAAAGTGGTTCGCCCCTGTGTCACTTTTATTTTGCAAGATCTATCAATTAAAGTTAGAGAGTGATTAATACATAGAAAAACTGGATTTAAATGCAATAATATTGCCGGAAGTGGCCATAACTTTTGAAAGTTAAGTAGAGCATCTTGTATATTTTTACACATTAGGATTCAGCGTGAATTTTTTTATCAATTTTTATCGTTATTTTCTTTCTGTCAAAATCTTCAATTTTTGAAATTTGCATCTAGAGTGATACGATTCATGAAAATGGCTTCTTGTCAAACTAAACAATCATCATAAAATTATTATCACTTGATATATCCCAACCACTGTTGCTTTTTACTGCCTGTTATAAAAGAAAACACGTTTTATTTAGATAGGCAATTTATTGGCTGTCGGTAAAAAAAATCTAACCACTTTAACGAATTGAATGATACTAACAATAAAACGCTAGAGGAAACACAGCCCATAAAGTTTGTTGAAAACATTTGAAATAACATAATGAGAATAATCTTAAAACGTCAAAATTTTGAGAATCAACTGTCAAAAATAGAAAATAATGATACTAGTAGAGGCAAAAAATTACGCTGAAATATACAGGGTAAAAGAATAAATAAATAACCAGAAGAATATCCCCCAGGCGGCACCATTGATGTGGTTACCGACAGATTCCTGAACTTCAGCTTCAAAAGGGAGACAATTTTGGAAGATATTTTATAGCTTTTCCATAGACGTACCTAATTAATTTATATTTTTACGGTTCTGTTTTGAAAAAATATGTTTTAATATCATAACAATCACAATTTTTATATGAAATAAAACAAGCAGGTACTTATTTAAACAAAGAATAACATTTATTGATTTTTCCAAATTACAAGTCTGTTGTATTTTGTCGTTCTAAATTTTCTGTTTATACATTGAATCTACAGGCCGTTACAAATTCGCTTCCCACCATTGGCCTCTCGGAAACTGTAAGAGATACGGGAATGCTTAAATGGGGTCAAAGTTGCGTAATTATAGGACTAACATAATGCTCCAAAAAAATCTAGGCTAACTTAATTAGGTTTTGAAATATTTGAAAAAAACTGAAATTTTGGAACTTTTTACTTTTTTCCAGTCTTATTCGAACAGATATCGAAATATGAAGAGCACTTCCTCGAAGCACCTTTCTGCTCTCTATTGGTCAGGTTATTTAGATTTTAAATGTGACTTTTCGTTTTCCAGAACTATCATCAACTTCATTTTTTTCAATATGGATTTGGAATTTTGAAACCATAATTTTAATGTCTCTTTTACCCCTAACACGATACTACCTACCAGAATAAATCATATTCGGAAATTTCGAACATATGTAAAATGCATCTTCAATTTTTCCGTTCCGAATTGTACATTTGTTATCTACATACCTACTTTTTGCTCATTTATGGTACACATAAATGTCTGTGGATGTTACCAAATTCAATTAGGCCCTTACATTTTTTAATTGCGTTAAAAAATTAAAACTATTCCTTTCAAATAAAATATTAATGGGTTAATTTTATAAAAAAGTTTTTAAAAATGACAATAATTAATATAAACATTAAAAATTAACATTAAATGCTCAAAAATTTCTATTTTGAGATAGATATACAAAAAATGTATTCTTCTGCAAATATTCTGCAGTGTCCTTTGAATTTTTCTTCTTCTAATTCTAATGGAATTAAAGGCGTTTACAGAATATTTCCCTACAGCTTCTCTACATTGTTGGGTTTCTGACGTTTTTGTATATCCTATTTTTTAGGATGCTCATGCAGGCCATTCGACTACCTCACCATTTCATATCCATTTTTCAGGAAACTGTTGGTGTGGAGAATGCTTTACATAAAAATTTATAGGCCTAATTGAATTTGGTAATATTAGGTGACATTTATGTGAACGAGAAATAAGCAAAAAGTGGGTATGCAGATAAAAAATTGTATAATTCGAAATGGAAATATTGAAGATGCATTTTTTTTTTGTTCGAAAGGTACGAATATGATTTATTCTGGGGTAGTATGTTGTAAGGGGTAAAGAGACTTGCAAATTAGGGCTTCAAAATGCCAGGTCCGTTTTTAAAAAAATGAAGTTGGTGATGGTTCTGGAAAAACGAAACATCACATTGAATATCTAAATATCCTGACCAAAAGAGGAAAGAAAGTTGCTCCGAGAAAGTGCTCTTCATTTTTCAATATCTGCACAAGTAAGGGTGCAAAAAAATTAACGAATTTCCAAAATTACGGTTTTGTGAAATATTTCAAAACTTAATCAAGTTAGGCTTTCTCGTAGTTTCCGAGATCCCAACGGTGAGAATCGATAGCTTGTATAGGCTGTATAGTTTCACGCTACCTATAGTATAGTTTCACGCTATCAAACAGTTTTATTAAGTAATTTAGAGGAATTTTTTTATGAAAATTAACATGTTTATAAATGTTTTCTTCAAAACATTTTTCTTTCAAAGTTTAATTGAAATAAAACTTCACGCAACGATATGGACCTTACAAAATCATTGTGAGGCATATTTAAATTGCCAAATAAATCCAAATTGGCATTTTCATGCCAATTGCTTTATAATAATAAAACCGATTCACCCAAATATATGTTGGCTTTAGAATATTGTTTACAAACATCACCAGTATGATTAGTGAGGCATCTTTTGATTAAATAACCAGTAAAATACCTTACAAAATTCGTTTCTAACATTCTATTTTTTGCATAACAAGGAACTATTTTTCCTCAAGTTGCTGGGGCTCAACTAAAGTCTCAATATCAGTAACAGTGTCCTCATTAAGGAGATCGGACACTTTTAATAGGATATTATCACTGACTTATTAAACCAACCCATAAGAACCATTCTGGTTATCAAATCTCAGGTTAACTGAGCATTGAGGTTACGGGAACAAACAGAGCGCGTAACAGAGGGGCAGACTTCTAGTGATTTATTCTTGTGTATAGGGTCCCACCCGCTATGTCGTTAGAATTAAATTAATTTTTCCAGAAATTGGTATGTATTATTGTATAACGAGTCAATATCACAGAATTTAAAATGTTTAGTATTTTTTTAAAGATTTTAACATTAAATAATGAATGTATGAAAACCAGGCTTTCTAAAAGTTTTTTTTTTAATTTTATTAAACCAGGCATTGCTCGTTATTGCATAGTGCTTTAACAAAACAACTTCTCAACAGCGGACCTACACAAAGACACACACAAGCACACATTTCTAAGCTCATGCATTTGCCTACGAGTATAGGCGAGAAAGAACATAAACAGTGATAGTATCGTAAGACCATGACTTATAACGCTTATACAATAGCCATCAAGCACTGATAAGGTTATTGATCAGAGATGTAAATAATGAAGAGAAGGGTCGATTATTCAAATGAAACCCTATTCCATGAGACAGTAAACAATAAAAATGGCTAGGCGAGGGTCGTAAATTGCAATTCCTCAACGGGTAAGATAGAAAACTATAATGTAGGTATTGGATAGTTATATGAAGGGTTAGAGTGTTAGTAAGCACCTCTGTTGACTGTTAGATGTCACATTCTGATTTGTTTCTATTATGCAGTATGTAGACAAGCCAAGTGTTCGTTTCAGTCGGAAAAGGTTTTTTAAAACTAAGTAAATTTGTTAAATTAGAATTACAGTTTGTAACAGACATTTATCAATGTTTTTTTTTTTCAAATAAACCATCACAGCACCAACTTCGTCGACTGCGATTAGTTATTTAACACTACTTCACTACTTTCCTTTAACTTTGTATAAATGACAAAACACCACATAAACTAGAGAAGTGAAAGGGGCATCTGTTATATTTTGCTTGGTTATTTATTTACAAAGAAAATGGTAAATATGAAGAATTGTATGTGCTAAGTGATAACTTAAAATGTGATTTTTTAAACGAATAAACATTAAAACACCACATAAATTAGACAACCCCCAAATCAAAAGCCAAAGGATTTTCGGACGAGTCTTACACAATGAAAAACACGCACTAGCCCACTGTGTTACCGGGGCGGTGATTCATCTCTACTTAAATTTTTTTCTCTCACGATATATATTCATATAAGTGTTAAGGAGGATCAGTCTTACGATCTCTAATGTTATACATTGTGTCCTGCCAGGAGCTTACACAATTCATACCTCAGAAACTACTAATACGTGTTCTCGGCACTTTGACAGCTCTGTCACTTTCGGTTGTACGGGAAATAAATAACAACTTGCTTAATTTAAATGAAATACCCTGTATATTTCTCCATCTTTGGATTCTACATTAAATTATATGACGACTCTGTGTAATAAAATCTATTCCTAAAATACAAAGTTGTATACAGGGTGAATACAGTGGCAACGGAAATATCCTACTAAAAACAGTTAAATAATATCTTCAATTTTATAAATTAATGAAAACATCAAGCTTTATGAATATGCAGATTTCTTAGAAGTTGTTTGGACTGATTAATCTAAATTTACAAAAAATATATTATTCAGCTGACGTAAGTTTAAATCTATTATAATTAAGAATTTAAAAAATGTTACTTAAAAAAATACAACAAATGTTTAAACATACCACCATTCTCTCGTAAACCACTTTTGCATATGCGATATTACTATTGCACTGCAGCACAATGGGTCGAAAGACCTGAGTGCTGCGGGTAACCGCGCCGCCTATCAACAACAACAACAACATTGCACTGCAGCATCTGTTGTTATTTTTGTATTTTCTCTGGTTGTAAAGACTGAAAGGTTACGCACACACGTTCTTGGCCTTATTCGTTTGTTGTCTGAGGTGTTGCAAAATAATTAAGTGTTTATATACGTAGCCCAGAAGAATCAGTGCGTGTAATGGATGCCAAATAGGGGTCTATATGCCATCCTTTCATATATGCAATCCCATCTTCAAAATTTTCTGTTAAAAATACATTAACAAGTTCTATTTTATGTTCTAAGTTCCTCATGTTGATACCATAATTAGTACCGTTCATTATTTAGAAGCTTATTTAATGTATTCGATTTAAAATTCACTTAAAATTTCTAAATAATTTTACCTGAAATATTACTATTAGAGATGATTAGGAAAAAGGAAGAAAAACAATCTAGCTGGTAAGATATCACCATCTACTCAGTTAAATTACTTATAAAGACTTAAAATTTCAAATAACCATGGAATTGTTTTTCAGTGGACTAAAGACATTAATTGTTAACTAGTGTGAAGATAACACTGACGTAGTGTTCCGTAATTAAAACTTGAATCATTAAAGTTTTAATAATCTCCAGATGATGCCAACTTGGTTGAAGAAGCGCGCGTCGAATGCAGGTATAGTATTTTGGTGTTCTTCGGAGGTATTTTATTAAAATAAATTCACAGAAACTGTTTTTTCTTTAACATGGCATACCTACTTAAAATTAATTAAATAAGGAAACACGCAACATTTGGTTGAACTTATAGAAAATTTTGTTAATCAAAACCGTTATGACTAAATATAGGGAAGTGAATACTAACTATTAATATTTTCGGGCGTAGAATTCATTAAAATAAAAAAAAAATAGGTGTTTCGAGCTAAAAAACTAACGATATTTAATTTTTTTTTAGTTGGATATTTCCATTGCCACTGTACTCACCCTGTATACAACCAAATATTTTTTAATCGCCCGTTAATTACCTATTGCCTTCCTTGTAATGCTCGTACTCAAATTATAACCAAGATTGGAATATCTTGAATATATCATGTATCGAGAGAAAAATAACCAACACACTACTAAAAAGATAAATTATTACGAATAGGTATCCAAATACTTGGTAAATCAAATTAAAACTGATATAATAATAATTTCAGCAGATGTTATTTGCCTATATCATAAAATAAACGTTTAGAATGCTCCGTTACATAGGGATAGTTATTAACACAATTTTAGATGAACCGTTTGCTACTAGATGTCACCGATATTTATTTTTCAGTCCGTAATTTTGTAAAACGTCATAAGCTTAGCAAGACGGCACGGAAACTTCCATCGCAAGTCGATTGCGGGCTACTCGTCATCTACGTACCATGCAAATCCATCATAACAATTAATAGAAATTAAATAAATCATAAATATCACATTGATATGAGTGAAGTAGTAGCTAACTTTCTCAGTGTTTTCAATATGTGGAATGATTTTTACTTACTGTATTTCATTTTTACCCACTATTTTTTATTTCAAGTACACGTTAAAGTCAAATACAGTATGGCTAACTACGTAATTTCCGTACGTTAAAATCTCTTTGAAGTAAATTTACTCTGACTAAAAATTGAAACTTTTAATGACTATAGATTATACATAGATATTAGAGGAACAAATAGATATATTCTTATTGTTTCACATTATATAAAAATTGGCCCTTTAATTTAATAATTTAATAATTATAAATATTAAGTAATAAATAAGTAATAAAATGTTTGCATGGAAAGTAAATTACAATTCCAATAAATATTGTTACTCCATTCGGGGTTGTAAAGATAAGTGACAATTTTTAAAAATCTTTATTTAACACTTCAGACAGAATACAACACTTCTTGTACAATATCTAAATAATTACACGCCAAAAACACTTCGAAAATCGCACTTATTTTACTTAAGTATTGCTTCTTATCTTGATCGCTGCCTGATTAAAACTGACTTCTTCGCCGGCACGCCGCGCCCTTTATATTGGTAAACTAGGCTTCTGGATCCTCGCAGAAATTTCCATGGAATACTCACGAATAATCCGCATACCAGGGTAGTTTAATAACTAATCCACAGCCCAAGTTATACGAGGGATATTCGATGAGTACCGCTGATGACATACAGGAAATGTGGGCAAAAGGGCCTATCTCCCTTATTTGAAGGCCTAGAGGGTTGAGACTGCGCCCTTGGAGGGTTGTCCCAGCCACCCCCAGAGGCGGTGTTGCCAGATTATGCACAATTTTCCTAAGGCTGGGGCAAACATAGATTTGGCAACGTCGCACTTGTGCACTGTGTCAGCGATTTTGTAACAATATTATTGTACACTCTATTTAATTTTTCTAATTTACGTAAAACAAGAATTTATTAGATCAAGAAATCTTAAAATTCTGTTTAAATATGAACAGAATTAAAAAGAAATAATAAAAAAATAATAAAAAAACTGTCGCAAACGACAGTGCATTTCGTAGGTGGCAATACACCTCGAGCACGACCCAGACACAAATTGTTGTCTGGTTGAATGGAGGTTTTGGCGAAGCTTTTCCTTTTGAATATCTTCCGCCTCCAGAAGCACACTTGTTCTCGAATATATATATATATATATATATATATATATATATATATATATATATACATATCATACATTCATATATATACATGGTTTATGTAGGCCAAACGGGGAGGAGAATTGGTAACAGATTATCTGCACATAAAAGTGATATTAGATTGAATCAAACCTCTTGTATGTTAGCTGCTCATGCCAATGAAGCCGGTCACTCTGTTAATTTTGATGACATTCAAATTAAATTTTCTGAAACTAGTTACACTAAAAGGATTTTCCTTGAAATGTGTGGTATACTGCAGGAGGATAATCACATGAATAAAAGATCTGATGTAGATGGTCTGTCGGTGATTTTCACATATTTACTCAATTTGAATCAGAGTAACCCTTCAGGTGACTCTACATTGACTTCAGTGAACTGAACCGAACTAATCTGATTTCCGCTCACAACGTTCTCTGGACGTCTTCTCTTTCATCTGTTCCGTGATCAATGATCTGTGGATAGTTTTTCCTTTTTCCATATTTTTACTTGTTCTGTGTTCTGTGATACACATGTGCATATTAACCTGTGAATCCAAATTTATTGCAGTGATGTAAATGCAATTTTTAATCTTTTAATAACATTTTGATCCTTTTATTTTAACACAACATGACAACCATTGGTGGTTGTTTTGATTTTGATTGATATTTATATATATAAGTTTTGTTGCTGCTATAATGTTCAGCTTGCTTCTTGCTTCCTACTTGTTAGCTGCTTTACGTAAAACCTCAACTTAAGTAAGTTTATTGTAATTAGTGATATTTTCTGTATTATCATTAGCACTTTTTGTAGTAATCCTGAAGAAGAGACAAATTAGTTCGAAAGCTCGATTAATAAAAAAGAGTTCAAAGCCAAAAATTATTTTCTTGGAGTGAACTCTTTTTTATTAATCGAGCTTTCGAACTAATTTGTCTCTTCTTCAGGCCAAAGCCAGTCAAAGCCAAAAATTATTTATATATATATATATATATATATATATATATATATATATATATATATATAATTATTATACTATAACTAATTATCAACTAAAAGAAAGAAATACAGTGAACTAATTCAGAAATACATAAATGAACCATGTTCTAAATCAAATTATTTATTAGGATTACCTATTTTTCAATGAAATCATTTCTTATGTAAATTTTAGTTATATACTGTAATTCGTATATAATTAATATTTACTGAAAAAATAAGTAAATAAATATTCAGGATTATATTTTCCGTGTTTCTTTCGTATTATAGTAACATTGAAAACTTAGGAATGATTTATAAATTCGTCTTTACAACTCGTATGAAAATGACATTTTAAACCCTCGCTGATGTAATCAGATGAATCCTTAGATTTCGTATTTTTTTTTTCAGAATATTAATTGAATAATGGTAAGAACACATAATCTAGCAAACACATATTATCACTTTATTTAAGAAGTTCACCTACTTTAATTGACTAATTAGAACGGTTACGATTAAATTTTGGGGATTACAGCCTAAACATGTGAGGAGGGAACAGTCGATTTTGAGTTAATTAGGTTTTTAGTGGTAAAAGAAGGATGAATATTATAAAAACTTATAAAACATAATGATCTAATCCGGAAATGCGACTGTTAGAGTTCTACTCTCTTAGCAGGATATGAAAAAAAGAAAAACGAAAATCTTGCAATTTATCACACCATGTAGCAATGATCAATGTACGTGATGCGACTCCTGTTGCCGCGCAAGTAAAATATAGAGTATGGTCTACTTCAGTTTTTACTATTAATTCATTAGCGTTTAATTTTGAGTCCCAGTCCGAGGTACTACTTCAGTAGATAAAGCTACTTGACTGTGAAAATATGTAAGGCACGATAAAGATAAAAATATACCATGCGATCAACGTATTTAATAGAATGACTGCTAGTTGCCCTAGAGAATGTTCTATTTCAACAGCAATTATTACTAATTCACTTAAGTAATTTCACAAGTACATACTAGAGATAGCCATTCTCAGCTCATACCTCATTGTAGCTTAAAATACTTATACGGCACTGAGGAGATCTAATAGATCAAAATCAAAACAGCTGTCTTCATTGTTAACACCATCTGTTGTTTGGTGTTAGGATAAACTGACTCATCTGGTGATGGTGCGTACGCCTCTCTCATAATTGTATACTCTCTGTATATACACATAGTTTATTGTATATAGACATAAGGGATGTCCTCTGGAGCTTGTATTGTTTTGATACAAGCTCCTACTGCTCATTTCTACATGTTAGAAGTACTTGTAAAGTATATCCTGCCTGCCAGATAATACTCTGGGATTCAAAAATTAATTTAGGAGTTGGCAGACCATCTCTTGGAAGAACTGTATTCATAGAGAATTTATCTCTGGACTTCAACTCTGGACCATTGCAAGAAAGTAATGGATACATAAAGTTGACATTCCGTTTGGGAGCAAAATCTAGTAATTAACAGTTATTTTTGGCTGAAGAGCAACAATAAGTTAACGGGAGAATACATAAAAAGTAAAAGTTACAGTTTTAATACATTTGAGAAAATACAGAATTATGGAACAAATCGATATAACAATAATCGCCATATGACTGTACAACATAGCATTATTGTTTATTGTCTAGGTGTGACTAATAATGAGTCAGTTGTTTGAGAAAAGGAGCAATCCCCATACTCAATCTGGTGCAGAGACTATTATTTCTAGATTACTCAAATACTGAAAACCATGCCAACTTCGAGCAAGAGGTTACTAAAGTTAACACAAATTTCTAACCTTAATTCCTAAGTATATTTTCAATAACAGGCTGTTGACTTACGTCATCGACTAATACTGTGTTTGTGCGCCATTAGCTTTCATTATCAAACTTCTATTTTTAAGTGTAACTATTGAAAGTGATTTGCTGGTTTCGGATAGTCAAGAACCCTTTTTATACCAAGTTATAAGCATGCTGTATACGAGTAATTGTTTATTTATGGTCTCAAATTTATCCACGGATTTTAATTTATTAAGTATAGCAAATTTTCGCAAACTTCTGAATGATCATTAACACCCTGTATTGCTCCAACAATTTAGAAATGGCATGAGCGCCCATTTGAGAAAAATTTTATTGAGTTTATTTATCGCTTCAAAATGTACGTCGAATCTGGCAATCAGTCAATCACTTACACGTTTACAAAAACCCATTGTTTAGCTTAATGTGGCCACAACTGCTTAAAAAGATAATACAAGAAATATTTCGACTCGGCGAATCTCATACGAAAAATAAAGGCTCCTTAAACCGAAAGTTTAAAATTGATTTATTGCGGGCCAGATGGATCTCAAAATATTTTTATTCAATTGGATGAATGACAATGTAACGGTGTAGCTTGGTAAGACTGGAGCACCAACGAGTAAACCCTTTCACTGACACAGACAAATCGGCATCGTTCAACAAATACCATCTTTTAATCACAGTGAATTCCCGCAGAATACTAACTAAAGGGATAATTTTTTACCACAAAAGGGGAAGCCAGACCTAGCAAGTAGCTAGAGAATGACTTATTAACAGGCTGTCAAATGCACTTGTGTAACTAAATGATTAAATAAAAAGACATTTATCGACAGTACATTTATAAATGCATCTCTATGATCTTTCCAGTTTTGCTTTTAATTATAGCATATTCATGAATATCTACTGGAAGCAATATACCAGATATTCAGCCGCTATTTCTTTAAGTTTTAACCTATCATGATCATATGTAAACTAATTATAGTAAATAAAAGGCTAGTTATGCATGAACTGACTATGTAGGTACTACCATGTACTATGCACGCTGCTAACATGATGCAATGATGGTTGAGAAACTGAACCAGGTAACAACTCAGTATTATAAGACTGCACAGAACACTGTTTACTACATGCACAATAAAATGTTTACTTATTATTAGCCTTTAATACAGATGTTAGAAATGATAGCAAATCGCCGCGCCGTTGCGATTTTCGTTCCCATTTCTAGCCCTACCGGGGGTCCAAATCTACTTCCTGGGATCACCCTTCGGATGACAAAAGCATCTAGAATAATATTATTTTTAATAAAATACATATTAAAGAAATTTGAGGAAATCCCTTATATATGAAATAATAAATTTAGAGACAGACTGAAACTTTGTTCCTGGAATGATGATGTTAAATTGAATATTGAATATTAATAATTATATTAATCGATTTTTCTTAATAATATTTTGATGAATTATAAGGGTACTTCTATTCTTGATGGTAAAACATCATCATTTTAGTGCTGAAAGTAGTATTGATTTTTTAGTAAACGTTTTTATCAATTTTATCAATGGAGCTCTCCGCTACGATTCGGAGCCCCGCCCGCCTTTCCAAAAGATGTAACGGCGGCGTTAAAAAATATATTGCTGTCATAATTGTTGCAACAAATTAATATTGTGGAAGATATTTACTTTTGTAAGCTAAAATGATGAATTTTACGGACTGCCAAAATGCACGAATTAATTCGAAACTTTACCTGCAGCAAGAATAAAAACTATGGACAATGAAACAGAATAACTAAACACTAATAATACTAATAAATAAAAATAATTGGAATTAAAAAGTAAAATAAAAAAAAAGTTGCCTCCAGCGTGATTCAAACTTGCGTATTCAGCATTACGACGTTTAAATCCTGCGACTTAAACCATTACCCTACCACGTCACTCCGTATTATTTGACGCTGAGACAGTTATGTACGTAAACTGGACGTGTTAACCTGAATAATTAACTTTTACAGTTGGAAAAGCATTTCGTTTCAATATTTTGGTAATTAGAAGTGTTTGGGAGTTAGTACTATTCATTCCGTTAGCAATATTTCTCATAGGAAAATAACCTATCTGAAGTTTAATTATTAATTTGACATTTTTCGTAGGAGGGGCTTCTTGTTCGCTCAATCTCACATCGGCAGATAAAATGAGAAAGAAGTTGAGACGGGCGCCACTCGAGATTTTCAAAGACGATACAGACGTAGAAGGTCTCGACGTACGGTCTCGAAAAAAATATCTCAAAGGATTAGAGAAAGGATAGAAGTTTCGCATGAAGTGGTTCTGGAAGCCGTAAAAATTAGAAAAGTGCTCGGAGGAGATAGCTTAGAAACGTTATCCATTTGGCGACGGAATTTAGAGCGAGACGGAATCGAGATATTCTTAAGCAGCAAAGATCAAAAACCAACCTAAAGAAATCAAAAATAGAAAATTTTGTTTCTAAAGAATGGCATCCCTAGATAAAATTTAAGTTAGTTTTAATATATTTAAAAAGTATATATGGCAAATAATAAATATATTAAAAAGACTAAAAATTATTATTTTAAAACATAAACTAATAAATTATAGTATCGCAATATACCATTAGATAATCGCTTTGTGTCGATTATTTTGTAAAATATAATATTCTACAAATTTCAATACCAGTTATTACTCTTAAATAACAGTACCTTGCAACTTTGCAAGGTACTGTTACTCAGGTGTGTTATATACTTGTAAATAACGAAATTATGCCCTAATAATGATGACGATATAATAATGACCAAATTCAAGAGGGCGATGAACAAGATGTAAGGCTTTGAAAACAGTTTACAAAAAGACAGTCCAAGAAATATGAGTTTATCTCAAAAAAAAAAAAAAATATATATACAGGGCGCCCTATTTCTTGACCCGTTGCATGGGTAACTTTTTTATTAGTAGAGATACAAAAACGCTTAAATGAGCAAATTAGTGCAGTTTCGTATTAGTAATTCTACGGTAAGGCGAAATATTATATACGGGGGAAGGTTGAAAAGTTATTGACAAAAACCGAAAAATCCAACTTTTCTATTATCCCTCGTAGATCGTTCATTTGAAGAGTTAGAGAAAAATGCTTCACATGTTTTTTGCAGTATTTTTCATGTAAAATGACATGCACTTGCTACTTTTTATATATCTCTTAAAATGGTTGAGAATCACAGTAAAATATATTTTTTTTAAATGTAATGGATAGGTGGCTGTGACATTAACCGAAAGTCCCCTTTTTTCTCTTTCAGATGATATAACATAGTCCATATTTTATCCTTACAAAAGTAATAATAATCGTTGTTTTTAAAGAAAGTTTATTGTCACATCAAGAATGCTATGGAAATAAAACAAAAAATAAGATTCCTGATATTTTTAAAAACGTCTAGTTGGCATTTAATTATTGACAGATCATAAGTGACATTTTTAGTTTTTGTTAAGTAGTTTATTGTTTATTATTAATACTGCATACAAAATAATAGTGTTGCAAATATGTACACCAACGAAGAGAAAAATGATATGCTATTTTGTTATTATAACCAAAATCGAGATGCACAAGCTGCAGCGAATATTTATTTTGAAACTTACATGGAACGAAGACAACCCCATCATAGAATATTTAGACAGCTGGAAAATAATAAACGATTATACGGTTCTTTTTCAAAGGCTAAGGATGAAAGAAACTTCAATGAAGACACTGAAATAAATGTTTTGGCTTATGTAAATTTTAAACCTGATTCTTCAACTGCAGAAATTGCACATCACTGCAACACTTCCAGGAAACTGTAAGAGCTATTTTAAAAGGTAACAATTTAAAGCCTTATCATTATTCCATATGCAATACTTTATATCCAGCTGATAATCAAAGAAGGATGACATTTTGTCGATGGTACATTTCAAAATGCGAAGAGGATCTAAACTTCTGGAAAAAGATTTTATTCAGTGATGAAAGTAGATTTACCAACAATGGTATTTTTAATCGCCATAATAACATAATGTGGTGCCGAGAAAATCCACATCTTGTTTCTGAAAGAAGAAATCAACGTCAATTTGGGATAAATGTGTGGTGTGGAATTTTTTGTGGCAAAATTATTGGCCCATATTTTTACGAAGATAATTTGAATGCGAATAATTACCTTCATTTTCTAAGGAATACTCTAACAGAGGAATATTTAAATGAATTACCACTTCATATTTTTAGAAATCTTAAATACTTCCAACACGATGGAGCACCTGCGCATAATTCCCGCGAGGTAAAACAATATTTACATGAACAGTTTGATAATGTTATAGGAAATAGAATGGATATCGACTGGCCAGCGCGAACACCTGATTTGACCCCCTTAGATTTCTTTCTTTGGGGGTTATTGAAAGATAAAGTTTATGTGACAGCTCCTCTAGATATAGAGGATCTAAAAGTCAGGATTCAAGATGCAATTAGAAGCATACATGGACATACAATAAATAATGTTTTAAGAAGTATCCAGAAACGTTGCTTACTATGTATCCAACAGGATGGTGGTCATTTCGAACATTTACTTCAATATAATTAATTAATTAATAATTTCTGTTCTCAAAACATTCTTTTGTTCCATAATCCATAGCATTCTTGATGTGACAATAAACTTTCTTTAAAAACAACGATTATTATTACTTTTGTAAGGATAAAATATGGACTATGTTATATCATCTGAAAGAGAAAAAAGGGGACTTTCGGTTAATGTCACAGCCACCTATCCATTACATTTAAAAAAAATATATTTTACTGTGATTCTCAACCATTTTAAGAGATATATAAAAAGTAGTAAGTGCATGTCATTTTACATGAAAAATACTGCAAAAAACATGTGAAGCATTTTTCTCTAACTCTTCAAATGAACGAGCTACGAGGGATAATAGAAAAGTTGGATTTTTCGGTTTTTGTCAATAACTTTTCAACCTTCCCCCGTATATAATTTTTCGCCTTACCGTAGAATTACTAATACGAAACTGCACTAATTTGCTCATTTAAGCGTTTTTGTATCTCTACTAATAAAAAAGTTACCCATGCAACGGGTCAAGAAATAGGGCGCCCTGTATATATATATATATATATATATTTATTTATAAGTTAATATTACACTGAGTTATCTGATTGGCGGCTCAGAGTTTAGCGTTTCAATCGTTCAACCCAGAGGTCGTAGGTTTGTTTGCAGGGATGGGTTGGCAACCATCGTGGTGTACGTGCCTAGGCTAGGAAGAACGACAGCTTGGTGTTAAGACTTGCCAACCTAAGTCGTTCCTGAGGCGCAAATGGGGCCCGTGAAATAATAATTGCCGCCCCCTCTCCCACGCAAATCTAATCATTGTGATTAAAATGAAGGATAGAGATATTATTCATTGATTTGATAATTGATCTCAAATGCATAGAATTTGTACTGATCAAAACATAATATATTGTCCCTAAAATTGTCACTGATGGGTTTTTTAACCGAGATCATTGAGTTTATTTAAACATCTAGGTATATCTAATTTTTTTTTATTAAGGTATTCTGGCAGTATGTCTATCCACTAACTTTAATAAACGCTCTATAAAAATGTTTTCTTATAACACCAAAACACTTTACTCCACTCGGCGCGCGTTTCATCAACAAAGTTGGCATCATCTGGAGGTGATTAAAACATTTTTAATCACCTCCAAATGATGGCAAATTGGTTGGCGAAACGCCCGTCGAGTGCAGTATAATGTGTTGGTGTTATGTGGAAAACTACGTCAGTAATATCCATATACTGTGCGTTTCACGAAGTTGTATCCCTGATTGGAATGTTCCGATTGTCAGGATTCGCTGGCAAATCCTGTGCGAGACTTGCACGCGCGTTTAAATCACACCACCTCAATTTGTAGCGGTCCGTAACCGAGATGTGCCAATGCATTGAATTTAACTAATAACATGACGACGCTCCATACGTTGGAATGTATACTAACATTCCAATCCGGGATACAACTTCGTGAAACGCACAGTATCTAACATACGATAATATTAATCATTAGAATATCAGTAATAAATAGAACAATTATAGCATTATGTTCTCCAATTATAAACGAGCAAAAACATTTAGGTAGTGCGCACCCCAAGCCTTAAACGTAAACCACTCTGTGGTTTCGAATGCCCTTTGAGTTGGCTCTTTGGCTAACGTAAAAAGAATTTTTTGCATTCCGTTGGAAGTCATGCACATCTGTATTCTAAATGTTGGCGTCTATTTGCACCATTTCCTCAGCATTCGAAATAACATTGAAACAAAACCGCACTATTTTTCTTGTTTAAAAGTAGCTTTTTGATTATTTTTGTATGGAAACGGTAAAATAACTGAAACATATGTTATTTTGTGTAACTATTCTTATAGTTCTTTGTTTTCAACAATAATTAATGTTAAGCCACATTTTACAGTGATAGTATAAACAGTAGCGACTAAAATTCGGGATCTATATATTTACAATCTTTAGTTTTCTCAGCGATATAAGATTTGATTGGAAACTATGTTACAAAAGATTAATATATTTTTTCTTTTTATTTGTATTTTGCAACATTTAAATGTAAAAAATAATAACAAATTAGCCCAAAGTCAGAAATGTCATTTCAGGCGTCGGCGTCGGGTTTTATTGGAAACTTTTACTAACCAAAATAAAATCCCTCATATAGAAAAATACAAATAATTCTTATAACAAATAACCACAATGATGTTAATAACAAGAATATCAACATAATACCTGAATTTATAGACACAAGATATTGTTGGAAAAATTATCAATATTTTGTGGTTTAAAATAAACTCAGGTCTAGTAAACGGCCACGTCTTTATGGAATACTTAAAATATACACACTTGACAATCCACTTCGACCTATAATTATTTCTATTGGTTCTCCATGTCAAAATCTTGCAAAATTTTTACTAATTATTTTACATCCTTTATCAGGTAATACAGATTCACTTATAGAAAATACATCTCACTTTATAGAAAAATTAAAAACCATCCAACTTAATTCTAATGATTTATAAGTTTATTTACCATAAAATGTTAAAATGTTACATATTGCTGTAACATAAAATGTTCCTGTTGATAAAACACTATCTATTGTTAAAAAAAGATTAGAAAACGACAAGATCTTGAACAATAGAACACATAAGAATAATAAATAATAAAAAGGACTTAGCTCATCGATGTGGCAATACCATCTGACCAAAACAGCTAAAAAATATACAGAAAAGAAACAAAAATATCAATAACTGGCAATAGAAATTGCAAGAATATGAAAACAGAGACATATTCATATAACTCCATTCATATCGGTGCTGGTGTCATTTTAAATTAATTCATAAATCACCTCACCCAACTTAGCCTGAATGAGAGTGTATATACTCAGTCTCAAAAAGCAACCATATTTCATACATGCAATACAGGAAGATCGTTTCTAAACCAAAAATAATTTCTTGTTAGACTTGGTATTAACCCGTCTACAAGAAAAATAAAGCAGCGAAAGACAGAACTACATTCAGCGAAAGACAGAAACAGGCGTATATATACTTATAATACAAGACCAAGCGACAAATAATTATAAAAAATATGCTTTAAACGATATTTCAATTAAAAGCCATAGGTGCATAAAATACCACCAATTTCCTGAAACAAGAGAACGTATTACATCTTGATGTAAAATTAGTGGCATAATGCCGCATAAGTGCCACATTGTTCACCAAGTGATAGTAAAATATACGGAGAAGTAAAGAAAAGAGTTAAAATCCACAAAGAATATTATCACTCACATAATATGAAGTGTGCAGGTGTATCTAACTTTTTACAGGATTTAAGGACGGATCACTCAAACGTAAATGTAACTTTCTGTTTGATAAGGAGTGAAATTGCCTTCAATATTTTTTATATTCTGTCATTTACGCTGGTCATTACTTCATTAATTGGTTAGAATATTTAAAATTCTGATAATTTTTTTTGACAGTATGGTTACCTAGTAATCGCCCAAACCTTTCAATAAAAATATTTTCCTTGCTCTGGTAGGTGTCATTCAAAAGATCAATATGGGAAGTCACAGAGCAAGCAACGAAAATATTATCATTGAAATTATTAGGGGCAATAATCAAATGTTAAAAAAGGAGTTATCATTATAACTATAAAATATTCTAACAAATCAGTAATGTAAGTGGTCCTGCATATTTTTCAAATTTGAAAGCTATATGAAATATAACTCAGTTATAATATACAGTTTAGTATGCTGCAACAATATTAAGTTAAATTCATATCATTAAGTTCATATCAAATTAGAATTATGCCAAATTAGAACTAACAATGCTAATGACACATTGAAAGTACCTATTATTACTAACATAAACTTAAAGTCCAAAAATCTTACTCCTTTCATATACTTGAATGTTTAAATTATAGTTCTAATTTTTTTTTTAAATCAATAGATCGATAAACCAGAAACTGAAAATAAAAATCAAATCGGTATACAGTTATGATGCCCACGGCGATAATAAGAAATAATCATCGTTCGCACGTGAAATAGTTTTTTAAATACAAATTTTCGTCACAAAATCTCTATTTGATAATGTTTCTTTTTTCCGTAGCTCAAAGACAAAACATATAAAATAGATCATCCTGTTAGAAAAAGATAATTAAAATGTATTTTAATATCGTATTTTAAAATACAGGTGCTTGAACATGTGTCTGAGCTTGAGCATGTGTTTATTTTTGTTTTTGTATTTCTGGTCCTGTATTTAATTTGTAATAAATTACCTGGTATTTTATATATTAGGTATATTATTTGTTCATTATAACTTCTTCATTTGCCTAGAACAAATTCTAGTATTCTGGAACAAATTACAACAAATTGAGAACTAATTCTTTACCGAAACTTAAAAAGATCGGTTGATGTGGCGCTGCAGCGTAAAGTTAGCAGCGCCAAACGGTTTTCGCTATACTTTTTTTTTGACCGGAACAAATTCTAATATTCTGGAACAAATTAGAACAAATTTTCCCCGAATTTTAAAACGATCGGTTAATGTGGCGCTGCTATCTTCACGGACCTGTTAATTTAATATATGCGTTATTTTTGTAATAAATAACAATAACAGAGGCAGTATTCACCTTTATGAACAGTTCATTAGTTCTGTTATTATTATGTGAATTTCATACATTATTCCTTTCATGTTTTACGATACCTAATATGAAAAGAACTCTTACCTTTTTATGCCTTTCTACTAAAAACAATTGACAGTTATTCCTACTCGATATTTTTACAGTCGTGTAAGCTGAGATCAAATTACATTGTACCTTTATGACACTGAAACATAGGTATTACATTTCGACGGCTATTTATAGTATCAGCATTAAAACATAAAAATTGCATAGGGGAGCAAGATAGTAAATTTCATATTTTTTTGTTTAACAATTATTAATATTACAAAATATTGATTATGGGAACAATTACCTCAATAGAAAACTTTTAATATGTAGCCATACTAAGCGTATTGAATAATGTGTCATAATTCATAGTTTGAAATAGGTAATATCTACCTATGAAAACAGTTTTAATTTATCGTATTAGTTATTATATTCTACTTGTTTATAATCTACATACGTATAGGCATAAACTAACTGTTAGTACTGCTCTATATAGTCAGTCCTCTACAGTGCTCTATACAGGATTATTCAGAACTTATCTCTAAAACTTTGAGGATATGTGCATCCTTAAATAAGAAATCGATATCACCAAAAAAATTTATAATAAAAGGCTTAGGATTTCCCGTAAACAATGTTTAAAGTTCTACCATTATAAGGGACTACGTAGCTGGGGAACTGTACTTCAACGACATCTGATATATCACATTCCTTCAAAAAACAGTAAACAACAGTTTTTGTACCTGGCGAACGCCTGGCGAATACAGTTGGAGTGGGGATAATATCTCTTATTGTCTATGCAGTCATCAGTCTTTCTGTGTCGCTGTCTCTGTGCGGGTGTTTTATTTATCGAGTGTTAAGCTGTAAAATTCTCAAAATAGCTCATGTGTACAGTAATGCTGAGTTAATGGACATGATTCTTATTTATGGCGAAGTTGGACAAAATTCATTGGCAGCTTCGTGCTTGTATGCGGAACGATTTCCCAATCGACACACCGACACATCGACAGTTAGGTTTTGTGAGTGGTTGTTGCAGCAAAATGCTGAAAATCCCCAATTTACTTAATAATTTGCGTTTACAAGATCAGCAACCAGGAGGAACATTCGGTTTAGTGCGGCAAAATTGGATAAGGCGTGCCCAAAATTGTGTACAACTCCAGGAATATTATTTCAAACAGCTTTTGTAACAAGGTATGTGCAAATTTGTTATAAATTTCATGTTTCTAATACCTAATAATCAAGTAGCGCAATTCTTCAAAACTAGTGCAACAAAATTTTATTCATTTTAAAGACACGTCACTTTGGTCACATCTATCTATCTTTAAGTTTATTTTAAAGTCCCAAGGTCACTCCATTACAGTGGACCAGTATCCAGCAGCGTGCAATGAAAAATTTTTAAATAGTTTTCAGACCCCGCCAAAAAAATGTTTTTTTGCACTACCACATTTCTACATGTATGTTGAACATCCCCAAATTTTATTATGGATAAGTTCTGAATAACCCTGTATAGAGATAGCCATATATATCAGTCAATACGAGAGAGCGTCTTTCGAGATGGTGCGCTCGTTTTCGCGCTCGTTTTTCGTTTTCCTATGTTGTCACGTTGCCACAAGTATCAATGTAATTATTCAATTTTGAGTTATGTGATGTTATAATAATAACAAAAACAATGGCTCGATATTATGAGTTTATAGACTGTAAATATTTATCAAAAAACAATCCAGATTTGAAAATGTACTAATTTCCAATCAAACAGGCTATTTTAAAGTAATATGGATTGCCTATTAATTCAGGTAAACTGACTGATAAAACTATTTAGTTAATTTATTGGATAATATTAAAATCTTAATTATTCGGGACGGGGAATACATAATATGCTTTAATACCAAATTTCCTTTGTCAACTTTTTATTATTAATATACTTTAAATGATTAATATACCGATTATATACAGGTTGTTCCATTTGTTTAATAGCATTCAACAGTTCGAGTATGAAAATTATACTAGGTGTTTAGGAAAATGGCGCTCCTCTGTTTATATAAATTCTTCATAATTATAAAATTATAAGTTTCTTGTATGCTCTGCCTACATCTTCAAACAAATATTTTCGGAGGTATTTGATATTTTACAAAAAATGTGTATATGAGGCATTCATTTGTTTTTGGGAATATACATTTAGAAATAATTCACTGCCTTATTGTACTCCAAATTAAATTAAATTCTATCTTTTTTATTACTTTAACACATAAAAAAATAATTTAAAGGCTATTGACTACATTTTTATTAGAGTCTACTTTTCAATTAATGCATCTTTGTTATTTATCCGTATCATAAAGAAGGTTGATTGTGCTTAGTTTGATTCTTGATTTTGAGATTCGTCGCTGTTGTTATTTATTATTATTACTCGATTTGATGAAAATAAAATGTTTTTATATTCCTTGATCAGTTACATAACAATACTCTCCTCTTCCAAACGCCGTTCATACTGATTAATTCGTATGTTATTTGCTGAATCGTGTTATTACATACAGGGTAATTCTAAAAGTATATGGGAAATCCTTCAAAAAATAAGATTGAAGTTAATGCAATTTTTTTTAATGTAAATTCAGGAAAATATATCAAAGTTGAATTTAGGGAATATAATTTACTTACATAATGGCTTCTTACAAATACTCTTTCCTTCTTTGGTTTTTAAATCTTTTTACACTGACGGAATATCTTTAGTTAAAAATATCCATTGGAACTCCTATCTCTTTTAGAATTGTTTTTAAATTCTCATTTTTTGCTAAAGTTAACGTCAACGATAGTATCTTAAAAATGTACCCTAACAATGTATTTAGGTATTAAAATGTCACTGGTCATCGAATTAAAAATGATATAAGCAATTTTAGTCTTTTGGAATAATCTAGGTATATATATATATATATATATATATATATATATATATATATATATATATATATTTTATTAACTAATTATTATACTATAACTAATTATCAACAAAACGAAAGAAATACAAATATAATCCAAGTACCTATTCATTAATCAATTTTTTACGATTAATTCAGTCAACTGATTTAATATAACATTCAATTTTTCTTTTAAATTTGCCCATTATGGTGGTAACTTCGGTATAATTTATTTGATAGCTTACTATTACATTATCATAGGTAAATCGTAGAGCACCCTGCCACCTTGTATTTGAATATACAGAAATGCATTGTCTTCGTATTATTTTATTTAGAGAGAGGAGGCATATTCCCAGACAAATACTTCATTCTAAAACTTGATTGCCGTCATCTTCTAAAGTTTCTCCCAATAAAACACTACATGAAATACTAAGAGTTTTTAATATAGATATTTTAATACTAAATTTCATCTGTGTTTTTTTGCTTTAACACACATGGAATATTCAACTCCTTTGGCTTTTTTCTGTGTTTCTGTTATTTAAATTATTATTTGCTTTTATTTAAAATTCATCACTTATACATGGCATTATTTAATTTTTAATTTTTCCCTTCTGCTCAAAAATAAAATAGTGCTCTGTGAATATAATAAATTTAAAGTAAAAATATCAGTTATAATATATACTTCAATACTACTAAGTCAAAAAATAAATATAAAGGAGGTCTATTTTTATCGATATCGAGACGTTTGTGTAAAGAAAATGGAAAGAAATTTTTTAAGTTAAATTGTTGTTATTAATAACTCGTAATTTTTTAATTACTGTTTAAATATTTAATTGGTATTAAACTCAAAACCATCCACTGACAAAATTTAATTATATAAAGTTTTCACATTCATTACATTTCAAACAATGGTATTTTGGAGCAAATTTTAGCAGTTTGGCTTCATGCTACACTTGTGGTTTGAAAAAGAATTTGTTTTAATTTTACGGGTAACATATTCCCAAACGAATATTTGATGAATTATAGAACTGTGCTCCAAATAAGTTATAGAAAATATGTATTCATACTAACAACACCAGTCTCATCAAAAAATAAATTCATAGTCATAATCCTCAAATTCATTGACATCATTTACATAAATAATAAATAACAATAGCCCCAGTTTTTTCAGCTCTTTTGGGGTTTATTAAAATTCATGTAACTAACGATTATGCAGTATTTCAATTTTATCTTACTTCTTGCATGCTAGTAAGAGTTACAAATTCGATAATTACTTTGCCTTAAACATCATATTTCTTTAAGTTTAATATTATTAAGTAAACTGTACTTGAAAATGTAGTCCAGTTACTGCAAAACTACAGTAGCAAAGTTTTAACAGAATATAGTGATATTTTAACAAAGAAATTCAGCTCTAGTCTACGGTTCTGTGGTTTCAATGTGAAATCTGAATTGTCCAAATTTCTTTTCCGCATTCTGCAATAATTATCAATTGCAATGAGGGTTCACAAAAATTATTGGTACGAAATCTTGAGTGATTATCAAGTACTTAGTAAACTGTTTTTATTTAAATACTCCTATAACTAGCGATATACTTACTTCCGTTTACGAGTTTTTCAGTAGTAGACAAAGTAGTAATTGATTAAAACTTCCAGGATTTATTGGTGGCCTTTTTTATTGGTGCTACTGTATTAGTTCTTAGATAATGTGAAAATTTAGCACAAGCAAATGAGGAAATTACATAATTCCACCAGTGGGACCAATTACATTAACATTTTACTGTCTAATACATCAGGCTTTGAGTATTTATTGTTCTTTCTACTAAGAAAATTGTACTCGCGGCCCGCAAAATAATAACATTCGGTTCCTTCTCCCACAAAAGTCTCTGACCACCGAGTTCATTACGATGAGAATGAGGGATAGAGATATTATTATTATTGTTTACTAATTTTTAAAATATTAACTAATTGTTTTTTCGCAGATTATATAATTAGTACGTTTTTATAAACTGTTTATATACTTTTTGTCTTAATATTAACTATAAAAATAATTTTATCATCATACAAAGGTAACTCATTTAAATTATTAAATTTTGTGCATATAAAGGGCTAACACAAAACCAGTTTTGGTACATCTAGTGCATTCCGTATGTATCAAAGATTAATTTTATTTTTAATGTATACAGCCTTATTCAGAACCCATATAAAAAACTTTGAGGATATGTGCATCCTTAAATAAGAAATCGATATCACCAAAAAAATTGTAATAAAAGTAATTAGGATTTCCCGTAAACAATGTTTAAAGTTATAACATTATAAAGGACTACGTAGCTGGGCAACTGTACTTCAACGAGATCGAATATACCACATTCCGACAAAAAACAGTAAACAAGTTTTTTGTACATGGACGTCTATCTATCTTTAAGTTTATTTTAAAGTAAAAACGCTGCAAATTCTTGGTTTCTTTCGTGCTAGCTAGTTTGCATTGTCAGTCCCAAGGTCACTCCATTACAGTGGACCAGTATCTAGCGGCGTGCAATGAAAAATTTTTAAATAGTTTTCAGACCCCGCCAAAAAAATTTCTTTTTGCACTACCACATTTCTACATGTATGTTGAACATCCCCAAATTTTATTTTAGATAGGTTCTGAATAACCCTGTATAATTCCGAATAAAAAATTAAAGTATATCCACCTATATCATGTATTAATATCAAAGCAAAATAAATCTTCACTTACTTCCTCTCAAATTCGAAGAAAAATTGCGTGGCTTGGATGGGGAGAGGGATATATACAGCCCATTCATTGCACGTTTTACAAAATATTTCTTACAGCTTCACTCTGTTCACTTCTCTGAAATTTTGGCCAGATTGACTTTATTTATTTGTTACACTCTTTATTTCTGATAAAAAATTACTATTAAAGAAATGCATTTCCAATTTCAATAAGTAATTATTATTCTTACTAATTTTTTCACTCACACAAATTAGTTCAAAAGAATGTTATCTTTATTTTTATAACAATTTTGCTATCCTACTGAAATTATTTTCCTTGTTATGCAATTACAGAATTAATACAATGCTGTTTGCTAATAATGTCAGAAACTACTTTATGGTGCTTTATGATTTGTCAATTCATACTACACTTGGAGTAATTATTTTAAATACTTCTGGTTTCCTGATCCTATTATTTTACAGGTCGTGTAATCCCAGAATAAACTACAATGAACACCTTACTGTTTATGAAAGAGAATTAAGCAACCAGTAATTTTTTTGTTTGTTATTTAACGTCGATCTATTTCCGCGGCTAAGGCCAATCATCGATGTGACTCCATGAAACGAGTAATCCCTAACCTAGTAATTTTGCCGAACCCCTACTTTTTTGTAGTGGGATATCTTTTACTTGCATCATTTCATAAACAAAAGGGACCTCTGGCTTTATATCCTATGCGAGGGATGGGGTGCAGGCAGGAATCGCGGATCTTCCCTGCACGATCACCCATCCAAGTAATAACCGCGAGAACGTTGCATAACCTCACGCCAGGTCGCTACTATGACTTGCCCTCAAGCAACCAACTGAAAATTAATTTAAGGTTTACGTATACCCCCTTCATTTTAAACTGGAAGTTCAAAAATTATGAAAAAATTCAGGTACACTTGTTAATGCAAGATGAATAAAATAGCAAATAATGAAAAATATCTGTCGACTAGTTTTTGAAAAAAAGTGAAAAAACCTTGAAAAAAACTAGTTTTTATTTTTTTTCTCAAAAACTAGTCGACAGATGTTGATTAAAATTTTTGAGATTAATGTGATTTCTATTGCAAATGCGTCTAATTTTTTTGAAAATTTTTGAACTTACAGTTTTCGAAAAAAATGCATTTTTAGTAAAAAATTGCTTATAGCGCAATTAATATAAAGAAATTTTAGGATTTAAAAGTATATTATGATGCCATAGTCTTTTAGTGATGGACAGGACCAAAAATGTTTGAAGTTTTTAGAGATCTTTTTAAAATATTAAATAATAATTGATCAAAATCGCCTTCAACAATAATCAACCAGCACGTGCTGTCCTCTGTTAGTCATCTTTCCAACTTGAAGTCCGGAATTACATAGTTGCCAGATCGTGACGGCACTTTGAGATTGGTTACGGAGGTCAAATCATGAAACTTTAGAGTTTAGAGAATACAGTGGAAGCGATAATAACGCATTATATTATGCGAATATTTTTCAATAATTCGCAGAATTAGCTATCATTTGAATATTTTTAAACTAAAATGTACTGTTAATGGAATGTTACAATATAAAATAAAATTAAAAGAAATGGTTCCGTCGGGGTTCGAACTCTTGCCGAACTGGCAGACATATATATTTTAGATCGCTAAGTTTTATTAGGCTACCTATAACATTTTTAGCAGACTTTTATTACAATAGAAATTATTTAAAAAAATAATTGAACCAGAGAAATGGTTAGAAAAAATTTAAATGAGGAAGGAAATATGTACGTACTAGAACCAAAGAGTAAGTAAAGATAATCTAGAACTGCAACCTATAATATTTATGTTCGGAAAAAAATTGATATTATAAACCTACCACACTAATCACACTGTTATCTATTTATTGAGTGGACATTATAACGTTTAAAGAAATATCTACAGACACATTTTTTTCGGTGGATATTCAAATAGTAACTAATCGATAATTATTTAATCTTAAAGTTTCATAATATTATTTTCTCATAAAAAATATAAAACTTTTTGGGCAATGATATGCACCATAGTCCGGGACCGGGGGCAGGACCAGAATTTGTTTTATTGTACCGATCAATGTAGTAATTTCTATGGCTAAGTCTGTAAACAATTATTTATGGGAAATTTTGAAAAAAAAATATGCTGGTTGGTCCAGGGAAGTGCCCTTTGTCGTCCTATATAGTCAGAACGACTTGTCCGGGACCGGGGGCGGCACTAGAATTTTTTTATTTTACCGATCAATGTAGTTATGGCGAAGTCTGTAAACAATTATTATTTATGGGAAATTTTGAAAAAAAAAATTATGCTGGGTGGTCAAGGGAAGTGCCCTTTGTCGTCCTATATAGTCAGAATGACTTGTCCGGGACCGGGAACGGCACTAGAATTATTTTTATTTCACCGCTACAGATAGTAATTTCTATGGCTAACTTTTATGGGCAACTTCACTCAAGTAATGTTTTATTGTATAATGCTATGCAAAAAAATTTTCCAATAGCTCAACGGAACAATGGTGCGAAATTAGCGTTAAAAATTTTGAACCACGTTTACTTACATTCTTATGTATTTACACACACATGTGAAGTATAAAAGCTTGTATAAGAAAATTCTATATAAAGTTTGTAATTTGATGAAATTTTAAATAAATAAAAGGTTAATTCGCGGAATGTTAAACATTTTTTTATATATTGGTATGTGAAAGAGTGTATCGATAATATGAAAGTGTTAAAAAATATTAAATTATGTTTGTAAAAAGTGATAATCGATAGAAATAATTAAGAAATCAGCCCAAATGAAAAATGTAGTAATTTCTGATAGCAAATACCTAACATGAACAAAAATATGTTTGTTTTATTTGGTTATACCTACTTCCGAATAAAAATGCAATGTGCATATAATTTATAATAATTATTCTCTTACTTCACCGATATTTCTTTATGCAAGCATCGCGTAGAATGTAGAACCCAGAATCCAAAAAAAAAAGTATCAATAGTTGTATAATATTTATGTATAAACAAGTTTTAATCATATTGAAATGTAAAACATAGATCCCTATTTATTTTTAAAAATTATGAATCCTCCTTGATTTTCTAATTAATATCGTAGGCATTTTGTAAAAAGAAAATACTGGCGGACGCTAAATTCTAGTTAAAACATAATATTATTAAGTATATTATTTTCTAAATTTTGTGGCCTACCTAAGGATTTTTAACTTATATAAACCGGTCCACTCATTTCATCTGACAGGTGAAGGACGAATATGTATTATGTAGGTATCTCATTTCATGTAAAGTGGTGGAGCGCACTCTCTCCCGTTTTTTGTTCCTCCGCTGTACTGCGTGCTCTCTTCTTCGTATGTGCATTTCACCAGCCTCATATACACATAAAATGATACGAGTTCTAAACGTGCTGAAAACCGGCAACGCTGCATGAAAGTTTGCTATGATTTCCAATTTTGATACCTGCTTTACCAGCCTGACACTAGTTCCATCTTGCAGATGAGAAACAAAGTAATTGGGGGTATACTTGTATCTTAAGGAAATATATTCTTCTGCCATGTATAAATATACCGATACCCAATATTATAAATAAATATTTATAATACTGGGCACTCGACTTGTACACACTTTTGGGCACGCCTTATCCAATTTTGCCGCACTAAAGCGAACGTTTCTCCTGGTTGCTGATCTTGTAAACGCAAATTATTCGCGGTAGCTGTGATACGCTCGCGCAAATCCTCTACTGTTTCCACTTCGGTACGGTACACCTCATTTTTTAAATGGCTCCACAAAAAGAAGTCAAGAGGGTTTAAATCGGGAGACCGCGGAGGCCATGCTACCAGTCCACCCCGTCTACTCCACCGTACTCCGTGCACTTGATGCAGATAATTTTGAACAGCTAGCCGAAAGTGAGGAGGTGCTCCATCATGTAAAAACCACATGCGCTGTCGGACAGCTAGGGGTACATTTTCAAGAAGGACGGGCAGGTCATTACGAAGAAATTCGAGATATTGTAAACCATCCATACGATTGGGCAATATGAAAGATCCAATCAGGCGCTCATCAACAATTCCCGCCCAAACATTGAATGAAAAACGGTGTTGGAGATGATTTCGTTGAATTGCCTGCGGATTTTCGAGTGCCCAAACGTGTGTATTGTGAATGTTCTGTATTCCATTTCGAGTAAACAAAGCTTCATCTGTAACTAGTACATCAGCAGTAAATTGGGGATTTTCAGCATTTTGCTGCAACAACCACTCACAAAACCTAACTCGTAATTGATAATCCGCTGGTAACAGTGCTTGAAGACGCTGGATATAAAACGGATAAAACTGAGCTTCGTGTAGTAAGCGCCACACCGTTGATTGGGATACCCCAGGCACCTGCCTAGCGATCTGACTTGTATTTATTCGCAGATTTTCACGGGCCAGATTCAACGCTTGTTCTTCAGCTCCTAAAATACGTTGTGGTCGTCCCGGGCCACCATCTCGTCCACGATTTGCACGTAAATTACTAGTACCTATCAAGGCCACGTTGTACCACTGCCGTAAAAGTTGCATAATTTGGCGTGTGTCGATTGGAAAATAGACCCGCATACAAGCGCGAAGCTGCCACTGCATTTTGTCCAACATCACCATAAATATGAATCATGTCCATTACTCGGCCAGTACTCAGCATTACTGTACACATGAACAATTTTGAAAATTTAAAAGTTTAACACTCCTACGATAAATAAAACAACAAACAACAGTACTGACTTCTTGTTTCTAATGTACCCAGTACCTAGGCTGGGCTGACCTCGTTTTGTTTACCACCGGCATTGAGAGAGCGACACACATAGACAATAGAGATATTATCCCCACTCCAACTCTATTCGCTCGGTCTTGACCAGGCGTTCTAGGTACAAAAACTTGTTTACTTTTTTTGTAGGAATGTGGTATATCAGATGTTGAAGTACAGTTGCCCATCTACGTAGTCCTCTATAATGGTATAACTTTTAACATTATTTACGGGAGATCCAAAGACTTTTATTATACATTTTTTTGGTGATATCGATTTCTTATATAAACCTGTATGTATCCAGCGTTATTCAGAACTTATCTCTAAAACTTTGAGGATATGTGCATCCTTCTTATTTAAGGATGCACATATCCTCAAAGTTTTAATAATCCAGCTTTCGAGACTAATTTGTCTCTTCTTCAGGATTACTACAAAAAGTACTAATGATAATACAGAAAAATGTAACTAATTACAAAAAACTTACTTAAGTAGAGGTTTACGTAAAGCAGCGAACAAAGAGGAAACAAGAAGCAAGCTGAACATGACAGCAGCAACAAAATATATATATAAAAATATCAATCAAAATCAAAACAACCACCAGTGGTTGCCATGTTGTGTTATAATAAAAGGATCAAATTGTTATTAACAGCTTAAAAATTGCATCTACATCACTGCAATAAATTTGGATTCACAGGTTAATATGTAAATGTGTATCACAGAACACAGAACATGTAAAAATAGGGAAACAGGAAAAACTATCCACAGATCATTGATCACGGAACAGATGAAATAGAAAACGTCCACAGAACGTTGTGAGCGGAAACCAGATTAGTTGGGTTCAGTTCACTGAAGTGAATATAGAGTCACCTGAAGGGTTACTCTGATTCAAATTAAATAAATATGTGAAAATCACAGACAGACCATCTACATCGGATCTTTTATTCATGTGGTTATCCTCCTGCAGTATACCACACATTTCAAGGAAAACCCTTTGAGGGTAACTAGTTTCAGAAAATTTAATTTGAATGTCATTAAAATTAATAGAATGCCCGGCTTCATTGGCATGAGCAGCTAACATACATGAGGTTTTGTTCAATCTAATGTCACTTTTAAGTGCAGATAATCTGTCCCCAATTCTCCTGCCCATTTGGCCTATATAAAACATGTCACAATCTAAACAACCTATCCGATACACCACATTCGATCTATGTAAAAGAGGTACTTCATCTTTAAGCTTTGAAAAAATATTTTTAATTACAACCTCATTCTTGAAAGCTAATTGTATTCCAGGAATATTAGCAAAAATTTTTTTTAATTTATTAGAAATTGAATGAATATATGGTACGGAAAAATAAATTACAGGAAGAATATTAGAATTCTGGCTATGCTGGGAGGAAGCAATGTGCACCCCATCACGGACAGCACCCAATGAGAGACTATAACGACATATTTCTTTATTTACGTTATTTAGGTAAAGGTACAACATATATTAAAAATTGACGGTACGTGGGACGCCAATTGTATAACGACTTCTCGTTATTTTTTAGTTAAAGGTAATGGTACAAGATATACTTACTATAAAGATGAAATTCTCTCTCAGGGTTGAGCAGTGTGAAGTATAGTAGGGTTTTCTATTAATTGCCAAACTTGGGCGCCATCAATTGATCTTTTTTGATGGTATTGGTAAAGGTATAGTTCCTATCTAAGTGAAGACAATTGAAAAAAAACACTTGATAAGAACAAAGTTAGTTTTAATGTAATGATAGTTAACTATACATTTACGAACACTCAATACATATAGAAATATATAATTTTACATATATATTAACAAGTACTCTCAAATTCAGATACAGGAGAGAAAATTCGGTTATACCAAAATGTATATAGGAAGGTAAGTTTTAGAGATTTTCAGTTCGCGCGGTAACGAAAAGGGCCCAATTCTAGTGCACTCGCGGCCTAGGCTTAGTTAAGTAAGTCACGGTATACACAAAATGTTCAAAAAGCACTTCCAAAATAGATAGATATAAGGTACTCACAGATTTGCAGGGATGGTAGACATAAATGTTTTTCTTACGTTGCTGTCCAAGCACTTCCAAAATAGCTAGATTATAAGGTACTCACAATGTCTGGGGATGGTAGACCTTAACGTTTTTACTACGTTGCTGTCCAAGCACCATAAAATAGTCATCAACGATGGTCGTCTTGCCTTTTTACTATCGAAAACAAATTCAGGGTTATGCTGTATCACACTCGTAATACTTTATTGTATTTGTTCCCCTTATTTCTATATTAAAATTCAGCAACACGTTTTCACCAACTCATCGGTACGACCATCTTTTTGCCAATCTTCTTCGCTTCCCCTCTCGTGCTCCTTCGTTCTTCGTCACCTTCTGTTCTTAATACGAGATGGCGTCACTATATCGTTATGAAGTTAGTTTATATAACGAGTCTCTATCGACAGAAGTACTATAGCACAGAAAATGAAGTTGGGATTGTACGGAATTAATATACACAGAATACCTAGGGTACGTTAAATACAGAATTGGTGTTTAACAAGCAGGTAAAAACATAGAATAAGATAAGAATTACTAGTTTAAATCAACTAAGAAAGGTAATTTAGTAATTAATAAAAACGAGACCGTTACAAGACACAATCCGAAAAAAGGAGGGATAACTTTCTCAGTCTGTTAATAACAATTTGATCCTTATTATAACACAACATGGCAACCACTGGTGGTTGTTTTGATTTTGATTGTATTTTTATATATACAGGGTTATTCAGAACCTATCCCTAATAAAATTTGGGGATGTTCAACATACATGTAGAAATGTGGAAGTGCAAAAAGAAATTTTTTTGGCGGGGTATGAAAACTATTTAAAAATTTTTCATTGCTCGCCGCTGGATACTGGTCCACTGTAATGGAGTGACCTTGGGACTGACAATGCAAACAGGCTAGCACAAAAAAACTTCGGTAAATCTGAGATAATACCGACACACGGCGCAAAAAAGATTTGCAGCGCTTTTACTTTAAAATAAACTTAAAGATAGATAAATCTGACCAAAGTGACGTGTCTTTAAAATGAATAAAATTTTGTTACACTAGTTTTTAAGAATTGCGCTACTTGATTACTAGGTATTAGAAACATGAAATTTATAAAAAAATTTCACATACCTTGTTACAAAAGTTGTTCGAAATTTTGTCCCTCGACTTCTACACACTTTTGGGCACGCCTTATCCAATTTTGCCGCACTAAAGCGAATGTTCCTCCTGGTTGCTGATCTTGTAAACGCAAATTATTCGGTGCAGCTGTGATACGCTCGCGCAAATCCTCTACTGTTTCCACTTCGGTACGGTACACCTCATTTTTTAAATGGCCCCACAAAAAGAAGTCAAGAGGGTTTAAATCGGGAGGCCATGCTACCAGTCCACCCCGTCCACTCCACCGTACTCCGTGCACTTGATGCAGATAATTTCGAACAGCTAGCCGAAAGTGAGGAGGTGCTCCATCATGTAAAAACCACATGCGCTGTCGGACAGCTAGGGGTACATTTTCAAGAAGGACGGGCAGGTCATTACGAAGAAATTCGAGATATTGTAAACCATCCATACGATTGGGCAATATGAAAGGTCCAATTAGGCGCTCATCAACAATTCCCGCCCAAACATTCAATGAAGAACGGTGTTGGAAGTGATTTCGTTGAATTGCGTGCGGATTTTCGAGTGCCCAAACGTGTGTATTGTGAATGTTCTGTATTCCATTTCGAGTAAACAAAGCTTCATCTGTAACTAGTACATCAGCAGTAAATTGGGGATTTTCAGCATTTTGCTGCAACAACCACTCACAAAATCTAACTCGTAATCGATAATCCGTTGGTAACAGTGCTTGGACATGCTGGATATGATACGGATAAAACTGAGCTTCGTGTAGTAAGCGCCACACCGTTGATTGAGATACCTCAAGCACCTGCCTAGCGATCTGATTTGTACTTATTCGCGGATTTTCACGGACCAGATTCAACACTTGTTCTTCAGCTGCTAAAATACGTTGTGGTCGTCCCGGGCCACCATCTCGTCATGGATTTGCACGCAAATTACCAGTATCACGGCCACGTTGTACCACTGCCGTAAAAGTTGTATAATTTGGCGTGTGTCGATTGGGAAATCGTTCCGCATACAAGCGCGAAGCTGCCAATGAATTTTGTCCAACTTCGCCATAAATAAGGATCATGTCCATTAACTCAGGATTACTGTACACATAAGCCATTTTGAAAATTTACACACTCAACACTTTACGCACTTCCACGAGAGCGACACTACTAGACTGACGACTCACAGACAATACAGATATTATCCCCACTCCACCATTATTCGGTCGGTTTTAACTTCCAGACAAAAACGTGTCTACTTTTTTATCACATTCTTAGGAATGTGGTAGGTATATCAAATGTTGAAGTACAGTTGCCCAGCTACGTAGTCCTTTATAATGGTATAACTTTAAACATTGTTTACGGGAAATCCTAATTACTTTTATTACAATTTTTTTGGTGATATCGATTTCTTATTTAAGGATGCACATATCCTCAAAGTTTTAGAGATGAGTTCTGAATAACCCTGTATATATTTTGCTGCTGCTGTAATGTTCAGCTTGCTTCTTGCTTCCTCTTTGTTAGCTGCTTTACGTAAACCTCAACTTGAGTAAGTTTTTTGTAATTAGTTACATTTTTTGTAGTAATCCTGAAAAAGAGACAAATTAGTCTCGAAAGCTTGATTAATAAAAAAGAGTTCACTCCAAGAAAATAAAATTTTTGGCTTTGACTGGTTTTCCCGACGTAATAATTTTATTAGTCAACTTAGACAGTCGTCTATTACCTCTCCACAGTATATATACACAGTGTGCCCACAATTGGTGATGCATATATTGGGATCTCGGAAACTATAAGAGATAGAAAAATTATCAAAGGGGGATTTAGACAATTTTGTTTGTAATCGAATGCCGTTTTTTTTTGTGATTTTATCACTTTTGGTTTTTGAGATATTTTGTAAAAACTAAAATGATGCATTTTCGAAAATACCATGTAATTTATTTATTTAAAACAATTTTTAGATTCTGTAAAAACTTTCTTAAGGCAACTTTTTACGTAGAAAATGTCTGTGTAGTCCGATTTTATTTGCAACGTTTCGGTTTTTTAGAACCATCATCAACTTTGTTTTTTCATATGGGCGCCATATTGGATTTTTACGGTTTTGGAAAGCCTCTTTTCTTAGCTTTCTAATGATGTATCACAATTAGTAAAAAACAGTTAGGTTATGGTTAAAAAATCAAAAATTAATATTTTGTTATAAATTTGGCAACGTCGCGCAGTAAAACACTGAAACTTAATCTCTAAACTACAATTAATGACAATCAATATTATCCTTTTAATAGTTTTTGTTTGCGATAATATCAGAGACTCTTAACTCTTACTACCATGAAACAAATAATAATATTAAAAAAGCCATACTTTTTAATAATTACATCAATGGTTTCTAACTATTATTTTTCAAACACAATGTGACCAAAAAATTATTTACGTGTTTTGCATAAACAAAAATTCAATAAAGAATTCAACGTACCTAATAAATTTTTCAATAAAACCATAGCAGTGTGCGTTGGATTTTAAACAAATGACAATTTTAAATCTGTCACAAATGTAAAAGTTTGTTTACATCAAATCGTTTCTTGTTTCGACTCGGGGTTAATGTGTAGAATGGCGCAAAATTTTTCGAACGAAGAAAAATTTGATATCTCAGTATGTTATATTAGAAGTCAAAGAAATGCGAATATGGCCGCCGACAATTATTTGGGAGATTACCCTGATAGACGACAACCTAACAAAAGCTATTTCTCCAAACTTGTCATAAATTTACTTGAATTCGGAGCTTTCGAAAAACCTCGCCCTAAAAATTATGAGAACAATGATGAGAATCGTAACAGGAATACAATTGTAGAATATTCTCATGACAATCCTACGTCCTCTACAAGAGTTGCTGGCAGAGAGCTACATATTGCTAAAGGCCGTTTATGATATTTTTTCAATAATTCTTAAAATAATTACTAAAATAATTTCATAATGAATATCCATCAATTGCAAACAGTAAATTTATGTATAAATTTTTCAAGAAATTATTTTCAACATGTTCTACTTTCTCGCTGAAATCGACGCGGATATCTGCGCATTGCACAACTTTCGATTATAGTCAGCTGTTTGAGTTTGACTTGATTAACGATAACGAATAGGAAAGAACCTCAAACCTGAAACCTCAACTTAAATTAACTTTATCTATGTGCGTGCATATGTGTTTTGTTTGTAATGTAGTAATGTACCTTATTATTCTGATCTCAGGATCAAAAAATCTCAGGATCGGGACCTATATCTTAAACTTATGAAAAATAACAACAGATGGCGTTGAAACAAGAAGCTTATTGCGATTGCAAATGAAAAATGGAAAATAATTTAGTTAACATTGCAAACAGGTAATTTACAATTTTCAAAATAATGTTTTTAAAAATGCACCAAGAAATTTTCTGTGAAATTATCTGATTAATATCGTGAAGTTACAAACGGCCTTAAGTCAACAATTCATAAAGTTTAAAAAAAAGATCATTATCGTCCGTATAAACCTACCATTGTACAAGGGCTTCAAGAAGATGATTTTGACAGTAGAGTTACTTTTTGCAATTGGTATCAGGGCAAATGTCGAGAAAATTTGAACTTTCAAAATAACATTGTATGGACGGATGAAACGCATTTTACTAATTGCGGTAGGTATATTTAATAAGCATAATCGCCTCTACTGGGCTACTGAAAATCCTCAGTTACGGGAACAGCGTAGATTGCAAGTTCGATTTGGTTTTAATATTTGGTGTGGAATGTATGGTAAGTTCATAAAAATAATTGCCATCTACTTCTTTCTTTCAAATTTAATATTACTTTTGTAAAAAGAAATTAATATTTTTCTTAGGAAATCGACTCATTGGGCCCTTAATTTATGATCAAACATTGACTGGACAACGATACCTTACAATGCTCCAAAATGAAATTGTGCCGGCAATTAGGGAAATTGTTCAAAATAATGAATTCAATGACGTGTGGTATCAACACGACGGCTGCCCCGCCCATAATTCCAGAGAAGTACAAATATTTTTATTTGGGGTTTTTGGTGACAGGATAATATCAAACAGTGGCCCTGTGCGGTGGCCTGCTAGGTCTCCCGACCTCATCCCCTTAGACTTTTATCTGTGGGGACATGTTAAAAATGAGATCTATGAATTTGATCCTCCAGAAAGCAGACATGTCCTCGAACAACGTACGCGCGATGTTCTTTCCAATATTAACCGCAACACAATCCATCGTGTTATCAGATCCATAATAAAAAAATGTCAAAAATTTTTGGAAGCAAATGGGCGACACTTTGAACTTTTGATATTTTATTTCGGTTATTAGTCTTTATAGTTTAATTATGTTTTAATTTGTGTTGATATTTTGTTATTATTTGTAGCTTAGTGTTTAAACCGAAAATGATCTACTAGGGAACTGATGTATTAGCAAAAAATTTATTGCGTTAAATTATGTACTGAATTTCTGTTTATACATAATAATTAAATGATTTTTAGGTGACAGCAAGGAATTTATATATGGAACGATTATCAAAGCTGCGGGAGTATTCCAATTTTGAATCTGCCATTTTGATGTCTGAAAATTTGTGGGAAATTTAACAGTATTAACCTAGCCTTTTCAACTAGATAGCAATAACAAATAAAAATCACAGACAGTAGCAAGTAAAACTTTTGAGGCTAAGAAAAATTCTAAATAGGTATAAGAAATGTTACATATTTTATAGTTTAATTACAATTATTTGTGAAAAATTAAATATATCGTCACCAAACTTTTTTATAAAATTGATGAAGGTACAAACGAAATATTTTGTGGAAATATTTTGTGTGTGTATTTTCGTACAACCGAAATAATGTGAACAAAAGGTACCTACGTACCTTTTGTTCACATTATTTATGTAAAATACACCATTAACCGTTTAGAAAAGTAAATAATTAAAATGCATTATGTATATAAAATTTAACTATCTTTTACCTTACTTTAACTATCCTAGCTTATCTTTTGTATTGTTTATGTTCGCAGTTTTCATAATTTACTATTATATTAGCTAGGAACTATGATTGCATGTCTCTTAAGACTTTCAATTCTTGTTAAGTTTGATATTCAAAATCCGAATTTACCTGGAATAATTACGAAAGTCCAATACTCAAATATTGTCACTCAAAGCAGTGATGGGTTTTTAGCCGCTAATTATATATTTAGCCAATGCTAATTATATAACTAGGATTTAGCCGCCTAAAAATACTATAATTAGCCGTTAACAGAATTTTTATATTGTTATATATTTATATTGAATACATTGTTTTTTAATTTTTGACACATAAGAATAATTTTTTCGCAATTACCAACAAAATATCTATTCATATACCTGCCTACTGGGTAGGTAAGCATAATAGGTACTGTTAGGTCATCATATTATAAGTCATAGCAGTACTTTGATAAGGAGAAATTAAATCTAGAGGTAGCGTTTATTTTGTGATTTATTTTATAATACCGCAATTCTCATCATTCAATTAAGTACATCAAAAATAAAAATAATCATACAAATTGAAAAATAAAACAAACTAAAAATTAAATTAAAAAATAAATAAAAGATTCAATATATCTCGCTCTATGAGGCCATTATTACCACTGGCACTATAATATTTAGCCTGATAATTTTGAAAGGATTTTTAGCCGACGGATAATTATCGATAATTATCCGGCACATCACTGACTCAAAGTCTATAAATCAAAGGAACACAATAATAAACACAAACAGAATCAAATCGAGAGAATCACAAAAATAAACCAACAAGACGCCAAAAATACAAAACAAACACTATTTATCAAATTTACCCATACCACTGTTGCCGTGTTAGGAAGATTTGAACCATTGAATTTTTAGATTAGAAAGAAGAAGACACTAGAATTCTAGGGTCTTGGTCAGGTGTACCAATACAAAATGTAGAAGTTGGAAGCAGTGTGACATCAAAATGGCGGCTCCCATGTTTCCACACAAAATTGGATGCGCAGTCGTCTATAATGGTTCCATGTATATACATTCCTTGGGTGACAGGTGTTCTGAAAACTATTAGTTGATGTATTTATCCAAACTTACGGCTTTTGTAAATTTATTTTTTGTTACATGGTAAAAACTTTCAACAAATATTTTAATGTTTTATTGTGATAGAGATTAAATTTAATATGACCTAGAATTTCAGTGTTTTACTGTGCGACGTTGCCAAATTTATAACAAAATATTAATTTTTGATTTTTTAACCATAACGTAACTGTTTTTTTACTAATTGTGATACATCATTAGAAAGCTAAGAAAAGAGGCTTTTCAAAAGCGTAAAAATCCAATATGGCGCCCATATGATAAAACAAAGTTGATGATGGTGCAAGAAACCGAAACGTTGCAAATAAAATCGGACTACACAGGCGTTTTCTACGTAAAAAGTTGCCCTAAGAAAGTTTTTACAGAATCTAAAAATTGTTTTAAATAAAGAAATTACAGGGTATTTTCGAAAATGCATCATTTTAGTTTTTTCAAAATATCTCAAAAACCAAAAGAGATAAAATCGCAAAAAAAACGGCATTCGATTACAAACAAAATTGTCTAAATCCCCCTTTGACAATTTTTCTATCTCTTATAGTTTCCGAGATCCCAATACATGCATCACCAATTGTGGACACACTGTATACAGGGTTATTCAGAACTCATCTCTAAAACTTTGAGGATATGTGCATCCTTAAATAAGAAATCGATATCACCAAAAAAATTGTAATAAAAGTAATTAGGATTTCCGTAAACAATGTTTAAAGTTATACCATTATAAAGGACTACGTAGCTGGGCAACTGTACTTCAACATTTGATATACCTACCACATTCCTAAGAATGAGATAAAAAGTAGACACGTTTTTGTCTGGAAGTTAAAACCGACCGAATAATGGTGGAGTGGGGATAATATCTGTATTGTCTGTGAGTCGTCAGTCTAGTAGTGTCGCTCTCGCGGAAGTGCGTAAAGTGTTGAGTGTGTAAATTTTCAAAATGGCTTATGTGTACAGTAACGCTGAGTTAATGGACATGATTTTTATTTATGGCGAAATTGACAAAATTCATTGGCAGCTTCGCGCTTGTATGCGGAACGATTTCCCAATCGCGGTCTCCAGATTTAAACCCTCTTGACTTCTTTCTGTGGGGCCATTTAAAAAATGAGGTGTACCGTACCGAAGTGGAAACAGTAGAGGATTTGCGCGAGCGTATCACAGCTGCAGCGAATAATTTGCGTTTACAAGATTAGCAACCAGGAGGAACATTCGCTTTAGTGCGGCAAAATTGGATAAGGCGTGCCCAAAAGTGTCAGTGCCAATAAGTCGAGGGACAAAATTTCGAACAACTTTTGTAACAAGGTATGTGAAATTTTTTCATAAATTTCATGTTTCTAATACCTAGTAATCAAGTAGCGCAATTCTTAAAAACTAGTGTAACAAAATTTTATTCATTTTAAAGACACGTCACTTTGGTCAGATCTATCTATCTTTAAGTTTATTTTACAGTAAAAACGCTGCAAATCTTTTTTGCGCCGGGTGTCGGTATTCTCTCAGATCTTCCGAAGTTTTTTTGTGCTAGCCTGTTTGCATTGACAGTCCCAAGGTCACTTCATTACAGTGGACCAGTATCCAGCGGCGTGCAATGAAAAATTTTTAAATAGTTTTCAGACCCCGCCAAAAAAATTTCTTTTTGCACTACCACATTTCTACATGTATGTTGAACATCCCCAAATTTTATTATGGATAGGTTCTGAATAACCCTGTATATATATATATACAGACTGTCCAAAATTCGAGTCTCTACATAGGGAGTTTTAGAGAATTTTATGCTGATTTCAAATCTGCATTGAAAGTTATCGTGAGTCAATTGTTTTTCGAGATATTTGAAAAAAACGAGAAACCGAAGAATTTGTTTTTGGCCAATAACTCGCTAATGGCTAATCTGACAATTCTAAAAATTTCACATTATTAGTACACTTTTTAAAGACGAACATTTTGGCATAAACAAAAATTACAAGGCACTCTTTGTTTTTCTGTTATGAACCACAACTTTCCTATTTCTTATGGTCGCCATATTGGATTTTTATATCATATTTTAAAGCCAAAAATTCTCTTTCCAACTATGTATCATAAGCCTATAAAAGAATTTTTAAAATTTGTGAAATATTGAAAAAATAATTTTTTTACAAGTTTACTTTAGAAGTTGGCTGTGCCATGAAATGTAAATATTTCCCGTTCTGTCACAAGTGTCATACAAAATGACTTATGAATTGCGTTAAATGAAAATATGGGGCTCACAATTTATCAAATGAAGAAAAGTTTGATATGCTTACACTTTATTTACAAACTCACAGTATTGCGAAAATTGCATCTACTAGATATTTGGAATTGTATCCAGAGGCAGCAATCTTATAAAACATAATTACAGGAGAATTATCACTACTTTATTGAATTATGGTGCATTTGAGAATAAGAGGAACAACTATGAAAAAGATAACCATGATATTGATATGGATATCTTTAGTCTAATAGTAGTAAGTATTAAAAACAACCAGAACTAAAAAATGAAGCATCCATAATTAAGCATTATTAGGCAAATGCTCAAAGTGACGTCCATTTGCATTACGACACATTTCACAGTTCTTTAAAATCTTTCTCATAACTCTTCCTAATGTGTTTCCGTTTAACAAGTTAAACGCTTCTCTAATTCTAGCTTCTAATTCATTTCTATTAACGGGTGGTTCAAATTCGTAAATTTCATTTTTAATTTGTCCTCACAAATAAAAATCGAGTGGCGTAAGATCTGGGGATCTTGCCGGCCACTTAACTGGTCCATTGTTCGCAATAACATTTTGCCCAAAACAATGGGTTAAATATGTTCCAACTTCTACAGTATTATGTGCCGGACAACCATCCTGCTGAAACCACAATCTTTGAAATTCAGCTGCATTGGGTACAAGCCTAATTGCTGGAACTATTTCTTCTCTTAATAGGTTTAGATATCATTCCCCATTAAGGTTGTAATCGAAAAGAAACGGACCAACCAAACGATTTCCTAAAATAATTATACATTAAGATAATACATTAATGACTAGCTTATTTATTCACAATATCATTAATGAAGATAAAAATACCTAAAAATAAAAAGACCACACCAAACGTTAAACCCAAATCTAGACTGCAATCGTCGCTGTTCCATCACATGGGGATTTTAGATACTCCAATGATGTCTGTTATGTTTGTTAAATACCCCACAACTAGTAAAACGGGTCTCGTCCGACCATATTACCAAATTAGGGAACTCAGGAACTTCTCTGCATTTTTCTATGTACCACTGGAAAAATTGCAATCTCCTATCATAATCACCTTCGCGAAGACCTTGGCCAATAGTAGGCTTGTAAGGATGATATCCATGTTTTTTCAAAATTTGATGAACGGTAGACTTCGGGATGTTACTTTGATGCTGAACAGATCTTACAGATGTTGACGGACTTTCAGTTATTATATTAAGAACGTTTACGTCACGATCATGGTTATCTTTTTCATAGTGGTTCCTCTTATTCTCAAATGCACTATAATTCAATAAATTGGTAACAATTCTCCTGTAATATGTTTTATGCGGCTGCTGTCTTTCTGGATATAATTCCAAATATCTGGTAGATGCAATTTCCGCATCACGGTGAGCATGTAAATAAAGCGTAAGCATATCAAACTTTTCTTCATTTGACAATTTGTGAACTCTTTCCATATTTTCACTTTATAAAAACACTAACACGTTAACTGTTTCTAAGTAGTTTTATTTGACACTTGCGACAGAAAACATTTCATGGCACAGCCAACTTCTAAAGTAAACTTCTAAAAAAATTATTTTTTCAATATTTCACAAATTTTAAAAATTCTTTTATAGGCTTATGATACATCGTTGGAAAGAGAATTTTTGGCTTTAAAATATGATATAAAAATCCAATGTGGTAACCATAAGAAATAGCAAAGTTGTGGTTCATAACAGAAAAACAAAGAGTGCCTTGTAATTTTTTCTTTATGCCAAGATGTTCGTCTTTAAAAAGTGTACTGATAATGTAAAAGTTTTAGAAGTGTCAGATTAACCATTAGCGAGTTATTGGCCAAAAACAAATTCTTCGGTTTTTCGTTTTTTTTTCAAATATCTCGAAAAACAATTGACTCACGATAACTTTCAATGCAGATTTGAAATCAGCATAAAATTCTCTAAAACTTTCCCCATTTGAGCGTTTTCCTATCTTTTATAATAACTGAGATCCCTATGTAGAGACTCGAATTTTGGACAGTCTGTATATACAGGGTGTAAATTTAGTAGAGAATTGTTCCATAACTCGGCAGGCACGAACCTTGGAGGAATTTTACGTGACACCATTATACTATACCATTTGGAGCTCCTTTTAAAAATATTTTTGAACCTACAGGGTGTTTCATGTTAAGGTGGCAGAGCCAACTTATATTTTTTTAAATGAGGAGCATCTACGCAAAACCAGACATGTCCACTGTGAGGTCAAACTGAGTTGAAGGTGCTACTCGATACAATTCTCTAAATTACATCCATTTCTGGTGTCAGAATCGTGCAAAATTAGTCTTGTCCTATAGTAAATACATAGGTAATATGAAGCGTCTGAGCAAAACCAGTTATGTCCCTTACAAGATAATGCAACCAAAGTCTGTTCAAAACTAGACATGTCCATCAGCTATTGTATTAAGGTATGAAATATTTTAAACCAAAAGCAGACATGTCCAAATCATGAAGTTTTCTGTAATGGCAATTTACTTGTAATTTATTTTGTCAAATACGTACAATAGATGGCGTATAATGTGCCAAATAAATACGGTTATGCGTTTGTAAGACAGTTGATCATTTCCTTCGTTTATTTAACGCAACAGGTTAAGTTTTAATGTGTGATGTTTTGAGGTGTAATGTGAATTGCGGAATTGAGCTTTCTATTACTAATATGGATGTATCTGTGGGCATAATAAACACAGGAGCTAGAAAGAAACAGAGGAATCCATTACTCTCAGCTAGATATTTAGCAAAATCTGACAGGTATGCATTTGTTCAATTTGCTAGGTTATCTTTTTACTAGGAATTTTTTTTTAGATATAAAGATGCCGATCCACATTTAAAACGATTCAGAATATCGTGTAATCACAAAAATAACAAACTAAAATGTAGTTCTGTTACCAAGAACGATATTAAGCATTATAGAGACAATTTTTATGAGACTGCAGACAAAGTAACACAAGATCGGAAATTGTGTCACTTAATTTCTGTTTGTCCCATACAAAGAAAACGTCCAAGGGAAAATACTAAAGAAAATTGCTCTAAACCTAAAAGATTTCATGTATTTTATTATTTTCGTACAAGAAAGTATACAGTTCCGGTGTGTAAAAAATTTGTCATGGCAGCTTTAAGTATTTCTAAGAACAGGATAAGCACTGTGGCAAAAACTTTAGAGGCTGGCCAGGTTCCTAAAGAAAAACGTGGTGGAGACAGAATCTCTAAGCATAGTGAAGAAAAAAGAAATAAAGTTAAGGAATTTATAGCCTCATTACCAGCTTCTGAAAGTCACTACAATCGTAAAAAGTCTTGTCGTATTTATTTATCTTGCGACTTAAATTTTAAAAAAATTTTCAATGCATATAATTCACAATGCATTAGTTCTAAGTTTAAGGTATCCCTTACAATGTTTAAAAATGTTTTTTATCATAATTTCAACATCGGTTTTAAATCGCCTGCCTGTGATGTTTGTGGAACATGCTTGAATTTAAAGAATGCCATTAAGAAACAAACAGGTCAGGAAAAAATTAAAACAATGACTGATTTAAGGATTCACAAATTAAGAGCAAACCAATTTTATAAGATAGCCAAGGAGACCCCAGAAAAAACCATTTCTTTTGCTTTTGACTTACAACAAGTGCACCCATTACCCAAATCACCAATACAGGATGCCTTTTACCTTCGACAACTCAACTTTTATGCATTTTGTTGTGTTGACATGGATAGTAGACATCCAATTTTTTTCACATGGGCTGAACATCAAGCAAGAAGGGGATCAACCGAAGTTGGTTCAGCGTTAGTATCCCACTTACGCTCGTTAGATATGGGAGATTGCGAAACAGTACGATTGTTTTGTGATGGATGTGGGGGTCAAAACAAAAACTCGTACATTATTCATGTTTTGGCTTCTTGGCTACTAAGAACCCCCCCTTCAGTGAAGAACATTATAATACACTTCCCAGTACGAGGGCATAGCTACCTCCCAGCTGATCGAGCATTCGGAAGAGTAGAAAAGTTATTGAAGAAAATAAACATTATTGTTAGCCCGAAAGAGTACAATGAGATTTATTCGAAAGTCGGAAAAGTTAAAGTTTTGGGAAAAGACTGGTGTTTGTATGATATCAAAGATGTAACTGATAAATTATATAATAAATTACCTGGAATTAAAGACGTCAAGCGCATAGAATTAAGAAAATTTAAAGGAAGAGGAGGGGATGTAACCATTAAATACAAAACTAATGAGTTCTATAAGTTTGAATGTCGTGATGCGCCATTTCATTCAATGGTAAAAAGAGGTAAGAAGGAAGCAAATTTTAAATTAAATGAGAAACAACTTGGAAATAATATTACAAGCGAGAAAAAACAAAATTTAAAACAGCTGTTGGAAAAGCAGTACAATAATGAAGAAAAAAGAATAAAGTGGGAAAATCTACCAGAGTTACAATTTTACAAGCAAATAATTTATGATAATGTCGAAATGGAGGTACTAGAAGATCCTGAAGCAGATCAAGAAGAGGAAGTGTGTGACTGCATAGAACCTGATTGTGGAACTATTCACATATAAACTAGTTTCTATATTTTCTATATTTTATTTGTTTGTTTTAGTTTTATATCGTTTGTACAAAAAGAATACCGACTTGGTTTAAAATAAATCGAGCAAATTAAGACATGTCCTTCAATTAGTCCGAGCAAACTCAGACATGTCCAGTGAGTCCAAGCAAAAACCGACATGTCCAAAATAATAACACTTATTATTGCGTTGTTTATAGAAAAAAAATAATGAACAAGGTATCTCTAGGAATCACTATCATCACACAATAATTCCTGTTGATTTGATTACTCAAAAATTATCGACACGCTAAATACATATTTTTCCTGAATAATTCAGAACTGCTTTTACTGGACATGACTGGATTTGCATAGATGCTCCTCAAATGGAACGACCTGTATATTTTTACATATTCAAAATCTACGCAAAATTCTTAACTCATAGATACCAATATGTATGTACTTTAATGTAGTCGTTTTTAAGATATTTAATATTTTGTAAAAAAAAAATCGGGAGCAGACTTCAGTTTCAGGTGCAATTACGGTTAAGTTTTTTGGAATTTCAAAAAGATTTTTCGTGCACAAATAGTCAACATAACTGTGTATACTTCTATGATTAAAGCATTTGATTAAATTATACAGGGTGTTAATAAAATAGAAATGAATCTCGTAAACTTAGAACGAACGTAACTCGATTTTTTTAAATGGCACGACCCATATTTGATTCCATATCTGAAAAGCCATTAAAAAGACCTTTCTCTACATGTATCACAATGTGTGCTTAAACTTAACAGTTTTCGAATAATTTGAAATTTTTTTATTTCACATATTTAACAAGGTTTTATTCACTGATGAGGCTACGTTTCATAAAAATGGTTGTGTTAATAGGCACAATTTTCATTACTATGCCACGGAAAACCCTTACATTGTTTCAACCATCGATTACCAGCGTAGATGGTCTTTAAATGTTTGGGGAGGAATTATTGGAACATACATAATTGGCCCACATTTTTTTAATGAAAACCTGGCTGGTGATATTTATTTACAATTTTTGCGAAACCAATTCCAGGAATATCTAACTGTAATACCCCTAGCACTAAGAAGGAATATGTGGTTCCAGCATGATGGGGCACCACCCCACTATAATAGTAGACAAGTGAGGGAAGTTTTAACTGTTGAATATCCAGACAAATGGATAGGAAGAGGTGGTCCTACAGTTTGGCCTGCCAGATGTCCGGATCTTACAAGGATGGATTTCTTCTTATGGGGTTACGTAAAAAATGAAGTCTACAAAATTCAACCTACAACGCAGGAGGACATGATGATGCGAATTCAAAATGCTTTTCATACAGTAACTGAGGGAATGCGGTGAAATGTAGGACGGAATTTTCATCGGAGGACCAATGGATGCCTCGAACAGAACGGAAGACATTTTGAACATTTGCTTTAATTTAGTTTAAAAAGTAAATTTTTTCTAGACTATTTGTTAACATTCACTACTTATTATTTATTATTCTTTATATGCTGTTTTAAAAAATATTTCTTACAATAATCCAATAATTCACCCCAAAACATTTATTAGACAATCTGTTGAAACAATGTAAGCGTATTCCGTAGCATATTAATGAAAATTGTGCCTATTACACAACCATTTTTATGAAATGTAGCCTCATCAGTGAATAAAACATTGTTGAAAAAATCTGGTTCTTCTTCGCCGAATTAAGTGCTCACTGACAAAATCGTATTCGATTATTGAAATCGTTTTCACTACATTCTTGCAATAATTGGATATGGTTTCAGTGACATTTTTGTTGCTTTAGAATTTTATTTACTGACGTATGACTATTTCGGTATTGTTTCTTAGTAAACTTCATTTTTTTAAACTTACCTATACCCACTTCTGGAGGAACAATAATTACCAAGTTAGTTGTACGGATTAACAAAATTACTAATTCATTGACACTTTGAATTGTCAAAATAACTGTCTGAAGCCAGCCTTCTTCGCAAATTAATTAGATTAGGAAAAGTTGTAATCGGCTCGAATAATAATTATCACGTGAAATAATAAAAATATCAAATTATTCGAAAACTGTTAAGTTTAAGCACACATTGTGATACATGTAGAGAAAGGTCTTTTTAATGGATTTTCAGATATGGAATCAAATATGGGTCGTGCCATTTAAAAAAATCGAGTTACGTGTGTTCTAAATTTACGAGATTCATTTCTATTTTATTAACACCCTGTATAATTTAATCAACTGCTTTAATCATAGAAGTATACACAGTTATGTTGAATATTTGTACACGAAAAATCTTTTTGAAATTCCAAAAAACTTAACCGTAATTGCAGCTGAAACTGAAGTCTGCTTCTGATTTTTTTTTTATATAATATTAAATATCTTAAAAACGACTACATTAAAGTACATACATATTGGTATCTATGAGTTAAGAATATTGCGTAGATTTTGAATATGTAAAAATATACAGGTTGTTCCATTTAAAAAAATATAAGTTGGGTCTGCCACCTTAACATGAAACACCCTGTAGGATCAAAAATATTTTTAAAAGGAGCTCCAAATGGTATAGTATGATGGTGTCACGTAAAATTCCTCCAAGGTTCGTGCCTGCCGAGTTATGAAACAATTCTCCACTAAATTTACACCCTGTATATAATAATTTGAAATTAATAGGGCTTCAGTCAGGCTGACCGAAGCTCTATTAATTTCAAATTATTGTCTTTTAACTAGTCGGTCGTAAATACCCTGGGTTTTATTTTTTTTATATATATACAGCCTTATTCAGAACTTATCTCTAAAACCTTGAGGATATGTGCATCCTTAAATAAGAAATCGATATCACCAAAAAAATTTATAATAAAAGGCTTAGGATTTCCCGTAAACAATGTTTAAAGTTATACCATTATGAAGGACTACGTAGCTGGGCAACTGTATTTCAACACATCTGATACTTTTCTACCACATTTCTAAGAATGTGATAAAAAAAGTAAACACGTTTTTGTCTGGAACGCCTGATTAAAACCGACCGAATAAAGTTGGAGTGGGGATAATATCTCTATTGTCTATGAGTCGTCAGTCTATGTGTGTCGGTCTCGCGGGTGTTTTATTTATCTTAGGAGTGTTAAACTGTAAAATTTTCAAAATGGCTCATGCGTACAGTAATGCTGAGTTAATAGACATGATTCTTATTTATGGCAAAGTTGGACAAAATTCATTGGCAGCTTCGCGCTTGTATGCGGAACGATTTCCCAATCGACACACCGACACATCGACAGTTATGTTTTGTGAGTGGTTGTTGCAGCAAAATGCTGAAAATCCCCAATTTACTTAATAATTTGCGTTTACAAGATCATCAACCAGGAGGAACATTCGGTTTAGTGCGGCAAAATTGGATAAGGCGTGCCCAAAATTGTGTACAATATTAGTAACAGTAGTACAATACAAATCCAGGAATATTATTTCAAACAGCTTTTGTAACAAGGTATGTGCAAATTTTTTATAAATTTCATGTTTCTAATACCTAGTAATCAAGTAGCGCAATTCTTCAAAATTAGTGTAACAAAATTTTATTCATTTTAAAGACTTTGACACTTTGGTCACATCTATCTATCTTTAAGTTTATTTTAAAGTAAAAACGCTGCAAATCTTTTTTGCGCCGGGTGCGCCGGTTTTTTTCGTGCTAGCCAGATTGCATTGTCAGTCCCAAGGTCACTCCATTACAGTGGACCAGTATCCAGCGGCGTCCAATGAAAAATTTTTAAATAGTTTTCAGATCCCCAAAAAAATTTTTTAGCACATTTCTACATGTATGTTGAACATCCCCAAATTTTATTATGGATAAGTTCTGAATAACCCTGTATATACAGGGTGAGTCAGTTTTTTGTAGACAAACTTTAAGGGAAGATAGAACGCCTTATTTTAAGTTAAGTTTGTCATATAAACATATGTCGGGAATCGCTTCCTTTTTGAGATACAGGGTGTCAAAATTTTATTTTCTTTTTATTATTTTCCACACAACTCCTATAGTTTTTAAGATAATTTATTCAAATTTTTACCATAGATTACCTACGATGGTCCACAAGTTTTGACATATGTAAACGATTTGAGAACGTACAGGGTGATATTTTTTTGGAGGTCAGGACCTCTTTTACCGTTCAGAACTTTTTTCTGATGCGCCACTGACTGCTTATTTGCCAAAATTTGGATTGCACGTTCAATTTAGAAAAATTTTTATCTTTTGCATTTTTATCGTAGCTGTAACAGTTGTCGAGTAATTTGAAGAAATCTCTGAAAGAATATGTTATTAAAAAAAAATATTTTTATTAAAATTTTCAATAAAAACAATAATTATTGTCAAACGAAAGTTCATTAATCTAAATTGTCAAAGGTTACATACTTACAGTACAACTTTTGCCACTAATTATTTATTTTTTGTAGGATTATTAGTTCTTAATTATTTTACTTCGTTATTAAGTCTCTAAAATGCTACAAAAAATAAATAATTAGTGGCAAAAGTTGTATTGTAAGTATGTAACCTTTGACAATTTAGATTAATGAACTTTCGTTTGACAATAATTGTTTTTAGTGAAAATTTTTATAAAAATATTTATTTTTTAATAACTTTAATAATATTCCTTCAAAGATTTCTTCAAATTACTCGACAACTGTTACGATAAAAATGCAAAAGACAAAAAAGTTTCTAAATTGAACATGGAATCCAAATTTTCTGACTTGCTGGAATCAGCAGTCAGTGGCGCACCATAAAAAAGTTCTAGACTATAAAATGGGGCCTGACCTACGAAAAAATATCACCCTGTACGTTTTCAAATCGTTTACATATGTAAAAATTTGTGGACCATCATAAGTAATCTACCGTAAAAATTTGAATAAATTATCTTAAAAACTATAGGAGCTGTGTGGAAAATACTTTTAAAAAACAAAAACTTTGACACCCTGTATCTCAAAAAGGAAGCGATTCCCGACATATGTTTATATGACAAACTTAACTTAAAATAAGGTGTTCTATCTTCCCTTAAAGTTTGTCTACAAAAAACTGACTAACCCTGTATACAGGGTGATTGATTTATGCGATAAAGTCCCATATCTCCTATACGCTTTGGAATATAAAAAAAAATTAAATGTGATACTAGCCACCCTTAAGCTTCACATTTTAAAATTAGTAACAAATATACAGGGTGTTCTATAATGGCGTACCAGACCAAACATATATTTTTTTAAATGGAACAGCCTGTATTTGATTACAAATTTGAATTCCTCTTTTTGTCCTGATTACAAAAATATAAAGGTGTACTATGTTATGCAGGGTATTTCAAAAGTTATGAACAATTTTCGATGAAAATCGTAATGGGTTCAACGCCCTGTACATTATAAAGGGAATGATATTCAAATGAGTTTTCACCGTCAAAAATTTTTGATGTTTGATTTTCATGAAAATATTCAATTTTGTCGATATCACAAACTGTATACAGGGTGAGCCAAATCACAGACATTATTTTCCGATTTTTTTTAAATGGACCACTCTGTATTTTATGTCATTATCGGTAAGCCCTATTAGTATAATTTCATTTTTGTTAAGCATTCCCTATACCTAAACTCAATAGTTTTTGAGAAATTTTAATTTTTATAATAAAAATGCTGAATATCTCCTTAATTATCCCAAATGAGTGCATGATTTATGAGTTGGCGATGAAATAGGCATTTGTCAAGAATTGACAGTTTATCATTATTGTTAGTTAATCCAATATTGCTATACAGTTTTTGTTGTGATAAATTTGGTTTTTGGCAAATATGAATTTCACTTGTGAAGAAATGGAGGATATGGTCTGGATACTGGGCGAATGTCATAAAAACGCATTACTTGCTGTAAGAGTTTATCACGAACGAGATCCTGAGGGAAGACAACCTACTAAAATTAGTTTCGTAAAATTGATGAATCGGTTCAACCGTAGTGGTTCAGTAAATAACGATAAAAAAGAAAGAACAGCAACTGCAGTGACAGAAGACAATGAAATTAATGTGTTACTGGCAGTTACAGAAAATCCGCATGTAAGCATACACACCATATCTAGAGAACAGCAATTAAGTTATTATTGTGTGCAGAAAATTCTTACAAAAAACAAAATGCATCCATATCACATTCGGCTGCATCAAGAATTAATTGATAATGATTTTGAACGAAGAATAGCATTTTGTGAGTGGGCCCAACGTAAAATTAATCAACAAAGGGATTTTTTTAATTACGTACTATTTGGAGATGAAGCTACATTTCATAGAAATGGTTGTGTTAACAGACACAACTTTCATTATTATTCCACAACTAATCCACACCATATAATCACCAACAGTCAAACAAGATGGTCGTTAAATGTGTGGGGTGGTATTATTGGCAATTATGTTGTAGAACCTTATTTTTTTGAAGGTCACCTCAATGGCCAAATGTATTTAGATTTTTTGGTAAATCAATTACCAATATTACTGGAAGATGTTCCCCTTAACGTACGCCAACAAATGTGGTTCCTACATGATGGTGCTCCTGCTCACTATAGTGCATTAGTTCAAGGTGAACTTGATAATCAGTTTCCTTAAAGATGGGTTGGAAGAGGAGGACCCGTACGTTGGCCACCTAGGTCACCCGATTTGACTAAAATGGACTTTTTTCTATGGGGCTATATTAAGTATAAAGTTTATGAAACACCTCCAACAACACGGGATGACATAAAGGATAGAATAAGAAATGCATTTCGATTAGTTACTGTTAACATGCTTGCTGATGTAAGTAGATCCTTTGAACAGCGCGTTCAAGCATGCCAGGATGTCGCAGGAAATCATTTTGAGCAACTTTTTAATTAAGATTATCTGCTATTTTTCGAAAAAAAATTGCCCCTTTGTTCTTTTGTAATACTGTAAACTGAAAATTATTACAATACTACTTTGTAGTTCATTTATTAGTGTGATTTTTATTATTTTCATGTTCATCATCTACTTAATAGCCTACATAAAAGTATTTCAGATTACGCCAATGATTTTTTTTGCACTTAAAACTATTTTAAACTATTTTACTATTACTTACTATTTACTATTTACTTACTATTTTACTATTACTACTATTTATTAAAACTGTTATTTGGCTTCAAAATGTTATAATTAAGGAGATATTCAGCATTTTTATTATAAAAATTAAAATTTCTCAAAAACTATTGAGTTTAGGCATAGGGAATGCTTAACAAAAATGAAAGTATACTAATAGGACTTACCGATAATGACATAAAATACAGGGTGGTCCATTTAAAAAAAATCTGAAAATAATGTCTGTGATTTGGCTCACCCTGTATAGAGTTTTAGTGATATCGACAAAATTGAATATTTTCATGAAAATCATACATAGTCAAAAATTTTTGACGGTGAAAACTCATTTGAATATCATTCCCTTTATAATGTACAGGGCGTTGAACCCATTACGATTTTCATCGAAAATTGTTCATAACTTTTGAAATACCCTGTATAACATAGTACACCTTTATATTTTTGTAATCAGGACAAAAAGAGGAATTCAAATTTGTAATCAAATACAGGGTGTTCTATTTAAGAAAATATATGTTTGGTCTGGTACGCCATTATAGAACACCCTGTATATTTGTTACTAATTTTAAAATGTGAAGCTTAAGGGTGGCTAGTATCACATTTAATTTTTTTTATATTCCAAAGCGTATAGGAGATATGGGACTTTATCGCATAAATCAATCACCCTGTATATAGGGTGAGTCAGTTTTTTGTAGACAAACTTTAAAGAAGATATAATACATGTTTTTAAAAAGAAAAGTACCTATAAACATATGTCCTAGAAGGCTTCGTTTCCGAGATACAGGGTGTTGAATATAACTTTTTTTTTCTCGAATTTTCATTGTAACTTATAAACGAATGCTTATATTTTTTTCATGGTTGGGGGGATAGTGCCTATTAATTAAGGGGCATAAAACAAGCGATAAAAATGTTCAAAAACTTGCACAGTGGCGGAGTGGAGGAGGTGACCTTCTACGCCAATAACAATTTTTTTAAAAAACTGTTATTTTCATTATTTGCATACAGTTTACCAAAAATAATATTCCCTTCTTCTGTTTCGAAATTCCTGTGCGTTTCCGAGTTATTTTGATTTTTAATGGTTGATGTGGTTTTAAAATAAGTAATTTATGTATTATCAATTATCGGCTAAATATTTAATTCTTTCTATGAAACTATATATTGGAAAGAGATAAAGAATAAGATATTTCGGCTTTTTAGAATCCTTAACAAACCATATTTAGGTAGGTTTCGTTGAAAGAATTAAATATTTAGCCAATAATTGATAATAAATAAATTACTTAATTTAGAACCATATCAACCATAACCAAACATTAAAAATTAAAATAACTCGGAAACGCACAGGAATTTCGAAACAGAAGAAGGAACATTATTTTTGGTAAACTGTATGCAAATAATGAAAAGAACAGTTTTTTAAGAAATAGTCATTGGCGTAGAAGTTCTGTTTAAGAAAGGGGTTAAGCACCCCCTCTACTCCGCCACTGTGCAAGTTTTTGAACATATATAGCAGTATGTCAATATATTATTTGATAATTTATAATCTAAGACTGAACGAACTCAATTCCCTAAATTAATAAAAGCAACATAACCGTTGTAATTATTATAAATTCTGACCTGCATGATTATGTCACATAAAACTAAATTTAATGAATATGTTTGAAAGTGCATAATATGCATATTGGATATAATTCTTAAAACAAACAGTAGAACTGTTTTGAAAAGTGTGTATTATGCAGGCACAGGACGTTCATTAGGCGTATGCCAGAGGTGTTCTGATTTTTCATTCAGAAATACAATATAACCTCGATCCAGTGAATAAGTGCTGGTGACAATGTTCTTAAGCGAGGAAAAGCTGCTCTTTAATGAGATAAATCAGTTCCGTATAAGAAACTTTTTTCAATTTGATCTCACGCTCTAATTAGTTTCAGTAGTTGTTTGTCTTGAATTTTTAATTAATACGTTGAATATAAAACTAAAACTCGTCCTCACATTCGTACGATGCGTTATACAGAATAAATGTCGCAAAATCAGTTTTAAATAAATAATGTTTATTGTTATTTTTTGTGAAACTAGAATTTAATTTACTTAATACTTTAATAGTTTTAGTACTTGTTTTTTTACGAGACAGTTTTAGTATTTTTTTTGCAAATTACATAAAAATGTAAATATCCTTAACTAATGCGAAATTTGTCAGAGATATAAATAGTGCTTATAAACTAATTATTATTGTATCAGCTATTTTCTTATAAAAATTTTACGACGTTGGGATCTGGACTATATCAACCATAAGTGAGTACAATACAATTACATTATTTCAGTTATCAAATACTGTATTTTATAAATTCCTTAAATTTTTCAAAAATGTTGTATGTGTGGTAAAAATACAGGATGTTCTCGGCCAACAAAATATTTTCACAGTTTTGTCACTTCCGGTTGCATTGGAAGTAGCTAACAACGGGCTTAATGAAATGGTCCACCCTGTATATTTCTCCACACTTGGATTCTACATTAAATTTTAGGGCCACTTTGTGTCATGAACATTATTTATAAAATGTAGAGTTTTCGAGATATTAATTTTTTTACCAAAAATTTTACAGGCGTAAATTTTACAGATGCAGACTTGCAAAGAGAGTTTATTTGCGAATAAGCCGTCTACTAAATTAAAAATATAGCAAATAACAACGAATAGTAAGGACGTCATTAAGATCATCCTCCATCTGCAAACGCCTTATATTAAATAAGGACTAAAACAAATCAAGCCAAAACAGATATTCTCCTGGCTATATGCCGCGCCGAGCGCTGAATTACCTACAAAGCACGATTTGCCGTATTTTGGTCTAAACACAGTTAGAATCAAAAATACAAGGATTCGGATTACAACGAAAACTACGAAGAAATACTCAGACCACATATCGTAGGATGCCACTAATTGCAGGCTGGTTTCGACCTTTTTAAGGTCCCATCAGTGTAATATAAGTGAGCATACCTACGAATGCGAAGACCTGAGTAATTTAACTGTAGGCGTTATAAGGAAGGTAGTAGCAGTGACTATATCTATAGTCACTGGTAGTAGGTAATTAACGGGCGATTAAAAAATATTTAGTTGTATATAGGGTGATATAAAATGAAAATATGCAACTATCAGAATTGTTATTATCATGGTATATTACAATATATGTTCTATGAGACAAACAAGTGACTAAAATCATACGAGGTTATTAAATTTCTGGCACGTCGGTATTTGTAACAAATGGCTCATTTTCATTATATAAAGAATTACTAAACATGCTTTTAACTCTTGTCTTTGGGAATTTCAAATAAATATAAATGGAAGATATTCTCATACACACTAGCACAGAATTAAAAAAAAAGTGAAACTTAGAACAGCATTGAAGAAACAATTCTACAAGTGTTCAAAAATATTTCTATTTCGCCAAATTATGGTTTGGTGGAACTTCTCTGTGTACCGTTCTCTGAAAACAACAAATTCTTCATTTGTATAATTCAAACGACCACGAAAAATATATCTAAATTTGACACAAAAATATCCAATACCCTATATGGCAACATCTGCTGGAAGTATGATTAGCCTCCAAGAAGCTAATGCTCAGTTACAGGATTAGGTTACCAAATTTAGAAAGTATATAGGACTAATAGAAGTACATACTAAATTAAATTTCATTCATAAATAGATATACCTACAGAATGTTAGTTAAACCTGCGGCAAAAATTCAAGAGGTTATTCCTTGGACTATTCTAAGGATATTTTATCCTTCGAATTATTTGATGATTTTTGAAAAAGCGCTTTGTTGCGAAGATATAGGGCGAAAAAAAATTTCAACAAATCCAATTTTGGTATTTTTCACATTATTAATGTAGGTGAAATAAAAGTATGGCATACTACACTGGACGTATCAAGTAAAAGCCATGTAAGAAAAAGGAGTAGTTTTTTCTTACCATCATCCCGTGATACTTCGGAGTGATTATTTTGTATCTTTTTGTATGTTGTGTTTTTGTAGTTTGTATGTGTCGAATTTGTTAAGATTGATTGACGTTTGGCTAGTTGACGTGTAAACGGTTGTTAGTGAAGTCCTGTATCATGGCTCACTATAGGAATGCCGAGATGGCCGACATGCATTTTATTTATGGATTTGCTGATGGCAATGCATTAGAAGCTAGGCGACTGTACATTGAACGATTTCCTAACCACATTGCTCCCGATAGAAAAATCTTTCAAAGTATTCATTAACGTTTTCGAGAAACGGGAACATTGAAGCGAAGTGGAGGACCAGGAAGGCCAAGGACTCTAAGGACGGTAGACGTAGAAGAGAATGTGCTGGACATGATAGAAGAAGATCCAGGTACTTCTACGCGAAGAATTGCAAATACTTTGAATGTAAGTAATTGGACTGTTTGGAAAATTCTGAGAGATAATTTGTTGTACCCACACCACATTCAACGCGTTCGGGCACTTCTTCCTGCGGATTTTGCTCCACGTATTGCATTTTGTCAATGGCTTTTGCACACATTGGTTGAAATCCCTCACGCTGATTCTTTATACCGATGAAGTCAGTTTCTCGCGAAATGTAATAAGGAATTTCCACAATAACCATGTGTGGGCTGACGAAAATCCACATGAGATTTGTGAAGATCGGTTTCAACATCAGTTCTCGGTGAACGTTTGGGTTGGAATTGTGGGTGACTGGCTAAATGGACCGGTATTTTTACCAGGAAGACTTACCGGCGAAGTATACCGCAACTTTTTTGAAACAAACGCTACCTCAGTTTTTGGAGGATGTACCATTGGCTACAAGACAGGCAATGTGGTTTATGCATGATGGTGCACCACCTCATTTTAGTGTAGCTGCTCGAGAGTTTTTAACAGCAACATACGGAGATCGCTGGATTCGTCTAGGTGGACCTCACGTATGGCCTGCTCGATCCCCGGACTTAAACCCCCTTTTTTTTTCCGGAGGGGAAATCCATCATGGACACCCTGCGGGAAGTGTGTTCGATTCCGCAGGATAGTGCCGGACTCCTACCGGCTAAAACCCCTCCTTTTCAGAAATCGCCTCAAACAAGCCGGGATCCACCAGCGGTGTTGCATCAGCTATCAAGGCTCCTATATGTCTTCGTTCTGCGTTCTGTAATTTTCCTCTTTTTCTTTCATAATATGTGCTACAGTACCCATAATCTCGTTCCACCATTCTCTGCGTTCACACGCCACCGGAACAATGTTTCCCTCATCTATCTGCTGTCCTGTCCTTCTTTCCATTCCTTCTCTTTCGTGGTTCCATCTAGGGCAGTGGAAGATTGTGTGAGCAGCACTATCCGGCGCATCGCAATATATGCAAGTATTCTCCTCTGCCTTTCCAATTCTTACTAGGTAGTCTCCAAAACTCCCATGTCCTGTAAGGAACTGGTCACATAATAGTTCGTTTCTCCATGCTTCCGGTTTACCCAGGCCGTTACATTTTCAATTAGTCTGTGTGTCCATCTGCCTTTGCCGGCCTGGTCCCATCTGTTCTGCCAGAGTTTCATAGACCTCATCCGCGCCATGACTTTGCCGCTGCTTTATCTCCCACAGTGTTAGCTGTGTACGCCCGTTCTATCACCATGATATCCAGAGGTACCAGCCCGGACACCATTTGTATAGCTTCCGTGGAGACGGTCTTATATCCACATGCTATTCTTAGTGCCATTTTACGTTGCGTGCTGGTTAATTTCTTTCTACCTCTGCCGGTTCTCGCTGCATGTTCCCAGACTGGTGCCCCGTACAATATTGTAGAATGGACCACTTCTGCAATAACTGTCGTTTTCTTCTGCGGAGGCCCCCTATATTCGGCATAAGCGTCGCGAGAGCGGTTGCTGTCCTCTCACCCTTCTCACAGGCCCTCCTCACGTGTACCCCAAAAGTCAAATCTCTATCCAGCCATATGCCTAGATATTTCACTGCGCCTCGATCTGAACACAACTCCTTTTAGTCTTCTTTTCCCACAGAAGATCATCGATTCCGTTTTTTCGGGGGCTATTTGTTGTCTATTTCCTCTAGCGCCAAATTTCCCTTCCTTGCTAAACCCTCCTCCGTCCAATCTGCAATAATCAAGGCCAGGTCATCGGCATACGCCACCAAGTCGCAATCCATCGGCAACCCTACCTCCAGCACCCCGTCATATAAGATATTCCAGAGTGTTGGCCCAAGTATGGAACCCTGCGGTACCCCCATATAGACCTTAATGCTATGTCCTTTTTTTATAGTTATCTCCCTGTCAGAAAGGTATCGGTCTATTAGGTTCAGGAGGTGTCCCTGAACGCCCTTCCACTGTAGTGCCAATAAAATTTTATTCCATGACGCCGTATTGAAGGCGTTTTTTACATCCAGCAAAATTACAGCGCAACACTTGCGTTCTTCATTCCTTTTCCTGACTATCTCTAACAACCTATGTACGGCGTCTGTTGTAGATTTTCCTTTAAGAAATCCAAATTGTTTCTCGCTGAGACCTCCACCCTGTCTTATGTTCTGTATAAGTTTTTCGACTAGGATTGCTTCTTATAGTTTACCTAAGGTATCCATCAAACAAATAGGTCTATATGCGGACGCTTCTTCATAGTTTGTCTTACCCGGTTTCGGAATCAGTACCATCTTCGCCTTCTTCCATACCAAAGGGAAATCACAACCACTATACAGATAATTCAAAAGGTATGTCACTTCTTCCCCCCTTTCTTCCACCAAAATCTTTATTACCTCCGGTGGGACCCCATCCGGACCCGGTGCTTTGCCTGGTTTCAGCCTATCTGCAGCAGTTTTGACCTCTTGCAAATTAATAGTGCCCTCTGAAAGCCCCCCCAGATTGCTATAGGTCCTCGGCGATTCCTCCATACGAGGGAAGAGTGTCCTCGCGATGAAATCTATACCGTCCGGAGTTAGGTCTATTCTGGGTGTCTTCATACACATCGACTTCTTTACTATTTGGTAGCCTTCGCCCCATATGTCATCCTTGACCTTGTCTAGCAACGTAACCCAGCATTTTCTCTTCTCCGTTGCTATTGCTTTCCTTAGGATAGCTCTCTTGCGCCGATATTCTTCATCCTTTTCCTCCAACAGAGCGGGGTCTTCGCGATTGCGTTTCCTGAGCCTACCTAACTGCCTTCCGACTTTAATTGATTCCCTCCTGGCTTCAGCTATCTCCTCAGTCCACCAGCATACTGCATTTCCCCTTGTGCCCGTTTTAATTCTTGTACATGCCCTTCTAGAAATCATCTGGATTGTCCTCCTACAGTTGTTTAAGTTAAAAACACCGCCCACAACGGAACACTCCTTTACGAGCGTTCTGCATTTGTTGCTGTCTAACTTGTTCACAAATCTATGTACTCGTTTTATCCTTCTCATATCGTTAATTTGATATGTGATGTAGCTGTGGAGACTGAGCGACTCCTGTGTCAATACTTTCCAATCAGTAGTCATCTTAACTACGTGATCCGTGGCCATCGTTACGTCTATGACAGACTGGCTGCTACCTCTCTCAAAGGTTGGCTCATTTCCCTGATTTAATACTGTCAAGGAGTGGCTAGCCATCCATTCAGCCAAGGTGCCCCCCTGGATTATATCCTACGGGGCCATCTAAAGTCATTAGTTTATACTAGGCCAGTGGAAGATGTGGACGATTTAAGAGATCGGATAATTGCTGGATGTAACTCAATAAGAAACAACCCTGGTGTTTTTGAAAGATTTCGGGAGTCTATGAGAGAGGATTGGATGGTTACATCCGAGCTGGAGGTAGGCATTTTGAACAATTCTTGTAGGTTCAGAAATGTTACATGTAATTTTTAGTAATAAATTGTTATTTGTTGAAAATTTTTTTCGCCCTATATCTTCGCAACAAAGCGCTTTTTCAAAAATCATCAAAGGATAAAATATCCTTAGAATAGTCCAAGGAATAACCTCTTGAATTTTTGCCGCATGTTTAACTAACACCCTGTATTTATTTCAACTAACTCCCTGTATCATATTTAGACATTCAATACAGACTGAGATCAGACTAGATTGTTAAGACTAGATATACAATAATAAATTGGAAATTCTAGTGTACTACTAAACACAACTTATGTTATACAAATTTAGATGATCTATAAAATATAAGATATAACATAATTAATTTATATCAGTGAATATTAATATCGCAAATAAGTTTTTTAGTAAGTCTTCCACTGCCGAAAAATAGATCACAACCTGTTTGAACCAAAAAATAATTGATATACATTGTGTACAACGAGAACGCAATTAACATAGTAGTTCTTGGTGTTTTAAAAAAATACATAGATGATTATGTCTTGAATTTAATCGCGGTGCCTTATAATTTATTTGGTTATTTAAGTATATACATACAATCCAAACAATTGTTAACTAACTTGAAAAGAAAGATAACTGATTGTGATATTATGCGATTATTGAGACTTTCCAAATTCAAATGTTCCAATAAAAGGTTTTGGGGAAAACCTCTAGGTAGATATACACCCTTAAGTGTATATACCTACATAGCAGATACTAAAAACCTCCGTTGAATATTCTTCAATTGTTGAATACTGTTATTGATAGAATAGCTAGGATTCCAGACAACTGATGCGTACTCTAGGCGAGATCGAACAAATGTTGAATACAATAAAGTCAACGTTTTAATATTCTTGAATCCGTTACTTTCTTATCACAAAACCAAGATTTTTAAATGCAAAGACGCTAATTTTTTCAATGTGTTGATTGAATGACAGTTTAGAATCAAATTATACACCTAAATCTTTAATTAAGTCAGCTCTATGTAAGCCAATACTTTCAATGTTATATCATATATAATACACATAAGACACATGCATGTCAGTCTTCAGCCCATAAAATAAAATATTGTACTTAATTAGATTAAGGGAAAGTCGATTTCTTATAAATCATACATCAAATTCCAATGTTTGTTGAATAATTTCGCAAAGTTCTGAATTGAATCAATCAAACGATATACTTTTAAATAGTCGACATACATAAGGAAGTGAACATTAGAATCATCCAAGCCGTCCAGAATATTTATTTATTTATTTTTATTAAAATACCCAACGAGCAAAATACCCAATTACAGGAAAAGTTTCCGTTGTAATGGCTACAATACTTTGAGTTACAATAAATATATCACATAATACAGAAAAAACATAGAACAAATTTTAAGCATAAAGTTACATTAAAATTCATTTACAAACATGATAAAAAAGAGAGGTCCAAGTACATAACGTTGGGGAACCCCAGATCTCTGCGAGAAAGTGATCTGATTTATGAATTAATTCTTTTAATGGACGAGAAAAGCCATATTTGTCCAGTTTACTAATTAGAAGACCACGATCAAGTCTATCAAAGGCTTCGGAAAAGTTAGTGTAGATAACATTTACCCGACTTCCCTCATCCATCTCTCGTAGAGCGATGTCTTGTGTCATACACACAAGATTGCTTACAGTCGACATACCTTTCATATAACCATGCTGATTGCCGGAAATCTGGGGAAATACATGAGAGTAAATGATACAATAATACTGAAGTTACAAATGATGGTTATAGGTCTGTAGTTGGTTACTTCAGTATTTTCTCCTTTCTTGAACATGGGATTTATTCGAGATTTTTTCGACCTATCAGGGAAAGTGGATGTACTAGTAATCAAATTAACAATATTCGTAAGAGGTTTGGCAAAAACAGACACACGGTCTTTAATGAGGAACGCACGATAAGATCACGACCCATAGTCATGCTTGGACATAAAAGAATTATAATAGAATGAGGAACAGAAAAGTCTCTTTAATTAATTAATATGTTTACACTATTTCCAATATCAATTTTAAGTATAAAGGGTCATGTTGTCATACCGATAAGTTGATTTATATTTATATTTTTTCGCCAAGTTGAGTACAGGGTCTTTACATTACTTCTTATTGGATACAATAAGTCAGTTTGATTATCTATTTGTATATGAATCAACTATCATCTATTGAATGGGTTATGCATGTTATATAAAATATTACCTATTTACTTTGTGAACTTAATAATATTACGCAACTAAATTTATTATCCTATAATTCACATGAAATCAAATATCTCTCATATTATTATCTATCCATTCTCAAAGTAACCTAATATAGCTATGTACTACAGATTGCATTTCTGCACGTCCGGAAACTATCTTACTAAACCATTCTTAGAAACTAAACTCCGACTTCACCGTCGCTGCTGACAGAGCTTTCAAAAGTTATAAAAGGTAGTAAGGTACCTCCTGACAGTCAGTTGTAGTTTTTCTATAGTTGTAACTGTTCATAAAATTATAAAATAACACTCTTCGAAGAGGCCTTGTCAAATAAAAAAGAATTTATTCATTAAATTTTTGATACAACGTGCATATTAAAGAAATGTAGGCACTTAGTGTATATACAAATAAATGTTATCCATATATATTAAAACGTGTCGATTCTGTCTCCCTCTAAATTCCGTTGCCGAATTGACGGACGAACTTTCTATCTCCTCCGAGAGGGGATCGCGGTGCGATCCCCGCGGACGACCGGAGGTCGCCCCAAGCCTTTCTCCTATGCGTAGGAGCATTTTCGTCCCGTAACCTCCGCATTTTCCCAATTTAAATGCATTTTCAAAAAACCTCTGCAAAATTTTCGTCGATCGCCGTTCGGTGAGAGAGATGCGGCTAGCACCGACGTTTGTCCTCGCGCCTAATGGTCCCATCACGCCTGCTGAAATCCCAACTTTTCGCGGGACCCCCTCGATCCCTTTTCTAATTTTTTCAGCTTCGAGCACCGCTTCACGCGAAAGTTCCGTCCTTTCTCTAATCCTTTGAGATTTTTTTTCGGGACCGTACGGCGAGTCCTTCTACGTCTATTTCATTTCCAAAATCTAGAGTCGCCTCCGTCTCAACTTCTTTCTCATTTTATCTGCCAATGTGAGATTGCACGAACGAGACAAGCACCTGCCACGAAAACTGTCAAATTAATTAAACTTCAGATAGGTTATTTTCCTATGAGAGATATTGCTAACAGAATCGATAGTACCGACTGCCAAATACTTCTGATTACCGAAATACTGAAACGAAATGCTTTTCCAATTAGAATATCGGTAAAAAATTATTTTTCAGGTTGACACGTACAGTTTACATAGTTAAATGTCTCCGGGTAAACTTCTCAGAAGTGGCGCGGTAGCGCAATGGGGTAGTCGTATAACGTCGTAATGTTGATGTCGCGAGTTGGAGTCACGCTGACACATATTTTTTTTTATTTTTAATTCCGATTATTTATTAGTATTAGTATTTAATTATTCTGTTTTATTGTCTGCATGAAATTTTTTTGCGATTCGTAAATTTTATACGAATTCCCCATAAAAAAACCATTAAGAACATAGGAAAGTGTCCTGTATGACGACTATAGCTTAGTTACATAATTTATTTGTTTAACTAATTAAATAAGAAGATATATATTCGTTAAACCCAGTTTCGGCAAAATCTGGAACGTATAAATAGTCCAAGTCTAGTTACGGACTGCGCGGTTCCGGCCGTAGCCGGCGCTGCTATGCTGATCGAGCTACGACATACGTTTTCCCCAAGCCGAAATGTGTGGACAGAAAAGTGTGGATATCTTCACATAAATATTTTGAAAGAGGTGCAAATATCCCTGTCTTTCAAATTATGATTAAAAATAATTGGACCAATAAATTGATTGTCAATTAGACTGCAACACACATTAAAATCGAATTTAATTTGGGGTCGGACTTCTTGAAGAATTCTCTTGAACATTCTCCTGACGCCATAGTACCTCATTGTGTCTATTGAAAATTCCACAATTGGTAAATATGGACTCATATGTCCAAAGGATTGAACGCGGGAAGTTTCTGTCAATTGTAAAATTTTCAATAGGCAAAATAATATACTATGGCGTCAGGAGAATCCCCGTCTTCTTCAAGTTCGTCAACCTTAAATTCGGTATTAATGTGTGGTGGGGTCAAATTGATAATAACTTGTCACGGTTCGATTTTGTGGGTTGACGATTTAACGGCGCAATCTTAATTCATGTAAATAAAATCATATTTTATATTTCGCATTGCCGGTATAGCATAGCATATGAGTTGGAATCCTGACAAGTTGGGTGAAGGATCGGCTAAATAACGGTCAATCGTAAAAGTGAGATTGCGATAAAAATGTCCTTATACACCATAGGCGTCGATAACGTTGTAATTCTTTCACAAATTTCATATCTGCTAATATTTGCCTATCCGCAAATTAATTTCAAGATGCCCCTATTTTAAAACTATTATTTTTCTCTATCTAGTTGCCCAGAATATCAAATCTCTGCATGTGAGATTAATATAATCCCATTTCCAACCATTTGGTTACGACTGTGGTGTAGATAAATAAAAAGAATATAGAAAAAAATAAGGAAAAAATCCACGCTGTACGGTTCTCTCAGACACTTTTTCTGTCGAGACTAACTATCGAGTGTTCGGCTTAACCTGAAGTATCGTAGAGGCCTGTAACTCTGAATGTGCTTTTGGTAATTTACTCGATCTTTACTCGAACTTCGTAGTTTGTTTTTGTGTTGTGTAACATTCTTCAGAAGTGTCCTTCCTATTTGGGATTAAAAGCCTTACGTTACTGGGACATCCAACATTGGAGCCGATTTCTGTCCTCAAAACCACTGGAAACAGCCGTATATACTAGGGTTCCTTTTAAAACTCACCAAGGGCCTGGTACTACATATTCTGTTCCTGCTAGTATTTATTTTGTCTTCCATACCTCGCTTTCTTCGAGCTGATAAACCGAGATCACGTGCAGAACGCCCCGGAGCACCTACGTGTCTGCAAGGACCTCCGTAGTCTCGCTAAGATTCGCAGCTGTTATACAAGTTGAAGTAGAAGTCATAGCCTATATACAGGGTGGGCCATTAGTGCGTATGCGGACTGTACTACCTATACCGTTAAAGATAGAATAATAATTTTTTGTACGAAGTTAGATGCCAGTGGCGTGCATATTTCAAAATTATTTTGGCACATACAAGGTGTTTAATATTAAAATGCCGTACCGAACATACATTTTTTTAAATGGAACACCCTATATATTTTTAGATTTTTAAATTAAGCGTACTTTTCTGAACAATTTAATATAGTACTTAATATATCTAAATTTACACGTGGCGACGTTGTTGCAAATTTTCTATGAAAAAGGTCGCTACTTCGCATCATTGTAGCTCTCCATTTAAATGAGATATGACGTCCATTTTTTCATAGGATACATTAAGAATATGTCTTTATTCAAGAAAATATAACGATTTAAACAAAAGTTATATTTGCTATACAGGGTGATATAATAATATTAATAATAATAATAATGTTTATTTGTTCTATATAAGTTCTTAGAATTTTTACAAAAAAGAAAACCTATGCTGTTACAAATAAACAGCTTAATCACAAAGTTTCATTTAAAAACTTGTAGTGACATAAGAACATCAATAAATACAATACAGTAAAACATAATCAACTTACAACAATTTCACAATTATTAACTACAATATATACTAGCATAACTACTAATTCTACAAGCCAAGTTATTAACTACAATATATTAGTAATAATTTGAAATACACTCACACATACATACATTAACATAAGATCCATAGAGACTCAAATACAACACATGTAATTAACAGATTACAATTGAAAATACCATTCAAGTCTTGTTAAGGTGGGTAAGTATATAATATATTCTATATTCTGGTCTAGTTATTTTTTAAATCTATTAATTTATGTATAGTTTTCCTGGAAGTTTCCTGTAGAAATAGTTTTACTTTCTTTTTAAATATATTTTTGTTTGGGACTCTTTTTATATTTTCAGGTAAGAAATTAAAACACTTGGGTGCAAGAAAGATGTGTGACCTTTGCCCAGCTGTTTTACAAATTATTTTATCAGGGACTAAATTGCTTCTATTTCTCGTGTTGTATTTATGATTTATACAAAATCTTGTTTCGGCGAACTGCATGACAGATAATTGCAGAAAGAATAGCTGACGAGGGTCCATAAATGGTATCTCGTTGTATAACAAATCCGTGGGATAGGCGAGTTCTTTATTGTATATAATTTTAATGATTCTTTTTAGTGTTAGTTGCAATTTATTTAAATATGTATTTGTGACACCTCCCCAACACACTATTCCATATCTAACATGCGGTTCTACAAGCGCTGTATATACTATATTCAAATGTTTAATATCAAGAAAATGTTTTAATTTTTTGAAGAGGTATATATGTACCCTTAGCTTCTCATTAATATAATTGACATGCCGATATATATGATATATTTGACATATATTTCGCATATCGTAATTTTACTTCAAAATTTTAAATGGAACACCCTGTATATTATCATGTCGTCTTAAAGAGCCCCTTTTCAGCTTTCTAACGATACCATACTTGGTGGGCTTAAATAAAATTTATTTGTTAAAAAAAGGGTTTGAAACTTGCAGAACCGTTGAAATTAAGATAAGTTGTAAAAAGATAATTGAATAAAAAGTTTATACTGGCAGTTTATTATTAGTCTTATTGTTAATAACATATTGTGAGTCACACTTATTAAAAAAATAATTCAAATTTTAATAAATAACGAAAATAACCATGTCTTCGTGGTTGACTGTAAATTGTAAAGACAAATTATTATTAATAGGGATACCTACTATACTCTTATATAGGGTGCTTTGAAAACAAAATTGAAAAGTGGCTCGGGGAACTGTCATTGTCATTATTAATGTTTCTATTGTGTTGGTTTTATTGTATCAGTCAGTATTAGAGGAAATATTCAATCTACCCATATTATCGAAAATTAATTTTACTAAAGAAGAAATGATATTAGTTCTCGGAGTGATACAATACTCGGAATACTGACTAATACAATAAAACCAACACAATAGAAACATTAATAATGACAGTGACAGTTCCCCAATCCACTTTTCGATTTTGTTTTCAAAGCACCTTATATAAGAGTATAGTAGGTATCCCTATTAATAATAATTTATCTTTACAATTTACAACCAACCACGAAGACATGGTTACTTTCGTTATTTATTAAAATGTGAATTATTTTTTTATTAAGTGCGACTCACAATTTGTTATTAACAATAAGAATAATAATAAACTGCCAGTATAAACTTTTTATTCACTTATTTTTTTACAACTTATCTTAATTTCAACGGTTCTTCAAGTTTCAAACCCTTTTTTTAACAAATAAATTTTATTTAAGCCCACCAAGTATGGTATCGTTAGAAAGCTGAAAAGGAGCTCTTTAATACGACGTGATAATATACAGGGTGTTCCATTTAAAATTTTTAAGTAAAATTACGATATGCGAAATGTATCACCCTGTATAGCAAATGTAACTTTTGTTTAAATCGTTATATTTTCTTGAATAAAGACATATTCTTAATGTATCCTATGAAAAAATGGACGTCATATCTCATTTAAATGGAAAGATACAATAATGCGAAGTAGCGACCTTTTTCAAAGAAAACTTGCAACAACGTCGCCACGTGTAAATTTAAATATATTAAGTGCTATATTAAATTGTTCAGAAAAGTACGCTTAATTCAAAAATCTAAAAATATATAGGGTGTTCCATTTAAAAAAATGTATGTTCGGTTCGGCATTTTAATATTAAACACCTTGTATGTGCCAAAATTATTTTAAAATATGCACGCCACTGGCATCTAACTTCGTACCAAAAATTATTATTCTAACTTTAACGGTATAGGTAGTACAGTCCGCATACGCACTAATGGCCCACCCTGTAGTGGATCCACACCCCAACTGTCAGCAGCTGATAAGTTATATGTTGTACCGTTTCATATATTACACTTTCTAAAGGAGGTTACCATGAGAAGTGGAGCCTAGTTATATCTTATAAATAATGTTACCATGAGGAGTTTAGCCTATCATATTTTATAACTAATGTTATCATGAGAGGGTTTAGCCTTATTTAAATTTATTAAAACTTAGATCACACATTTTAATACCTTTTAAGATTATATGCATTGCTTTTTTATTACCGTTGTGAGCCGAGCATAAACCTTTTAAAATCATATGTTGTCACTATTATATGCACTACTTTTCTATTGTCGTTGTGAGCCGAGCATAATATAGATCTATAGTCCACCGGACGCTATTTATGTGTTATATAAGAGTCTCATTACAACTGACACTGCCTTTTCTTTTGAATTTTGTTAAAATAAAAAATATATCTGTCACTACCTTTTTTTTATGGTTACCATCAAATCGACCCTGAGATTACGTGGCAGATATTGGCGCCCAACTACAAAATTTTCTGTGTTAGGGTGGTGAATATTATTTGAATTCGCTAAACACTCATGGTGATACATTTTTTTTGTGGTAAAATCCTATAAATAATTACAAAATTTTTGTTTGATAGGATAGTAAATATTATTTGAATTCGGTAAACACTCATGGTGATAAAGTAAATTTTTGTAGTAAAATCCTATAAATTACTAGGTATCTATTTTTACTCAAATATAAAATGTGTGATATTTATATGCTTTATCGTTCGCCGCTATAAAAACCCTTTTCTTTTAATATTTCTTACCTACTCCGAATACTATTAAATACTCCGAATAATAAAGAGGTAAAACGGTAAAATAAAAGTCTATTCCAATTTATAAAAGACTACCTTATGAATTTTGTATATTTGAACATTATTGGGATTTATGGAATTCATAGAATAATGTTGCTTTTTTGTGGGCGATAAATATTCCGGATTATTTGTTTATAAAAAGAAAAACGATAAGATTGAAATAAAACTTGCTTACTACTTTCTTTAAACTTTTACATATTATATTAGAATATACTTACTATCATAGTTTGAAAGAGACAGGGTGGACTTAATAAAAATTAAATTTATAATTTTGTTACTATTTTGCACTTTAAGAGGGATACACTATTTGATTGTGTTAATAAGAACTTTTGATAGTGAAGTGGCAACTTATTTATATACAGAGGGTATAAATTAGTTTGCAATTTTAAACTTATGCTTGCACTTATAGGTATACGCATACTTTACCTAAATTTTTTATTGTTTTTACAATTTTATATTGTTGCGTGTACAGCTAGCGAATAGTGAAACTTCGTAATTTGTCAACACAGAATATTAAAGAGGGAAAAATATTCTAGGTATTTGATTTTTTTTTTTTCGTTTTCTTAATCAAACCAAGTAGAGTATTTGGATGCATTGTTTTATTATATTTTAGTGGTACCGATTAGTTAGTTTAATTGGCAGGAACTTAGGTAGCAATAATAAACGTTAATACAGGGTGTCTAGTATTAAGTAATAAATCTTTTTTTTTTATATTCTGTGCACCTTTAATAAATAATTTTTAATTAAGTAAATTGTGAATAAATAAGGGAGTTGTTTATTGATTTTTAAGTAATACTGTGCATAGTAAAGGTGTTCAGTTACTTTATTATAATAGGGAACGTAGTTTTAAGTTATAATTTAAGACAGTTACACTAAGTATTCATTCGCAATACTGGAATAGCAATTATTATATAGTTTGTTCTTATTTTCTTTTGGTAATTTTATCATTTTCTAAGGGGAGGTGAGAGTTTAAATTAAAATAAATTCTGCAAAGTAAATAAATTAAATATGGAGGTGAATAGATTGAGAAGTGACGAGTTGATATGGGAGTTGACAGTGAGAGGTTGTGAAGTGGGTTCCACTGTTGATCAAAAGCGTACACAATTAAGAGACGCGCTAGGACGTAATGTTCCATTTAAATCTAATATTCGGTTAGAACCGGCTTCAGAGCTTAGTATTTGTAGTGCAAAACTTGACGAATAGGTGGGGCATGTTCAAGAATTTGATAGTAAAAATAGACTTAATGAATTCAAGCGGTTACATAGTCGTTTATTACATGTGGAGGGTCGATTAAATCTAGTAGTACCTACAAATTTGGAGCAAGAGAGGAAAAAGAGAGACCTATTGTTTTTGTTTACCGGTGTCATGGACGCCTTATCAGATGCAAACCATATTGCAAGTCTGTGCTATAATACTGCAAACGTAACAGTTAATGACGTTTTTGCTTGCGGTAATGCTTATGTTAATCGCGATCAGGATAATAGTACTTCACTTTTAGACTCACCTATTGTTCTCTCATCGCCTGAACCGACTGGCTTAAGACGTAATCTCCAAGTTCGTAGAGCCCCAGAGCCAGTAGTGGCTCAATTAATAGATTTAGGGACCGAGCCTCAATGTAACAACTCGTTGATAAATTTGGATCCAATTGTAAATGATATGCCTCCTGCCAACAAGTCAGTTGAGCCTACAGAGACACGACGACTAGCTCATAATACACTGTGTTCTCGTCAACAACAGCTTACCGATAGACTCAATCGAATTTCGTTGCAACTTGCTTGTGGTGAACTATCAACTTCTCACTCTTCAGCTCAATCCATTTCAACTAATGAAAATGCGTTTGTAGAGTCTCGTCATGTTTCTTTTGCTGCAGTTGTTGATAATCATGTTTATAAAGAACCGATGGTCGAATTTCCGTCTAGTATAAGCAACGAAAATGGTAGTTTTCGAATTATGAATGATGGGTCGAGTACTAAAGTTTCCTCTAGTACCTTACCAAGGGATGTAAATTTTAGTGGTGGTGTGAAATATAATTCTACATATGTTGATATTCGCGATGATAGTACTTACCGACTAAGTGTACCGATACATAAGTGGAATATTTTCTTCGATGGCAGTGGAAGTGTAACTTCTTTTATTGAAGAGGTAGAGCAACTGGCAGAAGCTAGACATATCCCAAGAGAACAAGTATTTCATTCTATTTATGAAATTTTAAAAGGAGATGCCCGTGATTGGTACTTACCAAGGAAACAGACCTTCAAAAATTTGGAAGATTTCAAACAAAATTTGAGGGAAGCTTTTCTTCCATTATATTACGAAGAAAATCTGTTGGAAGATATCAAAAGGCGCACTCAGGGTCCAGGAGAAAGACTTCTCTTATACCTAACAAGGATGCAAAATTTATTTAGGAAGCTTAACATGAAGAGACCTTCGGAAAGTGAGCAGGTCGATCTTATTGGGAAGAGATTGCTGCCAGATCTGCAAACCGCCTTAATTTTTGAAGAAACCTTGACATTTGATGAATTACTGAAAAAGGGAAGAGAAGCAGAACAAAACCTGTGGCAGGCGAACCAATACTGTCCACCACCCACGCAGCCTCGATTAGTACATGAGCCTCACCTGTCATATCGCCGTCCCAATTCTAATAGACCTGTTCCCACTAGGACCATTCATCCTCAGGATAGAGAAGTACATTCTGAAATTAACCGACCTCTTTCTACCGGCATAGAACCAGTTAGAGCCACTTCATTATCCACAGGAAATGCCGAAATTTCTCAGATATCGGCCAGAGGGGTGTTAGTCTGTTGGAACTGTAACCAGGCTGGACACAAAAGAACTCATTGCTCTCAACCACTGCGGTTGGCTTGTTATAGATGTGGTGAGCTTGGATACACCACTCGTAACTGTCCAAGGTGTTCAAAAAATGTGAATCAGGGGAATTAGTTGGCCGAATAATAGCCCCTGCATCGACTCCTTCGGTCAAACATACAAACCACGTATCCCACGTTGAAAGACAATCTTTGATCAACTACATCATTTCACACGCTGAAGGTGATCAGAGGCCTTACTTGCAAATTAATATTTTGGGACATCCAATCCTGGGTTTACTGGATTCTGGAAGTAGTGTCACTTTGGTTGGATTATCAGGGTTTAATCTTTTGCAGCAATTAGCGTTGCAATTGGATAAAACAAAAATTACTAGGTGTTCCATAGCAAATGGTCAGATATGTAGAAGTATCGGTGTAGTGAAAACTCCAGTGTGCCTTATAGATAAAATTTCTGTTATTGATATTGTGGTTGTACCAGAACTTTCGAGTAAGCTTATTCTGGGAACTGACTTTTGGCTATCTATGGACATAGTTCCGAATTTAAGAAGGAACGTTTGGCATTTCGGGAGAGGATTCGCTGGTGGATGTTTGCGGAATTGTGGATGAAACGAGTCTTTCAAATGATCAACGTGCTAAATTGGATCTCTTATTGGATGAGAAGTTTGAGAAAATGGGTAGTGGAATGGGACACACAACGGTGGCATTCCATGAAATTATTATTGAAGATAAAGTTACTCCTATAAAACGGAGGTATTATCCTGTCAGCCCCTATAAACAAAAGATACTTGATGACGAAATCAAAAATATATTAGAACTTGATGTAATAGAACCCTCAAAAAGCCCTTGGAGCTCACCGGTTTTGCTAGTTCCAAAGCAAGATAAAACCTATAGATTTTGCGTAGACTACCGTGCACTTAACAAGGTTAGCAAAAAGGACGCTTACCCCCTCCCGTATGTGTCTTCTATTCTCGATAGACTTCGTGGAGCACGTTACCTTAGCTCCATGGACATTAAGTCTGCATATTGGCAAGTGACCGTTAAAGAAGAATGTCGTGAGTATACTGCTTTCACTGTACCATCCAGAGGACTTTACCAGTTCAAGAGAATGCCATTTGGCCTTGCTAATGCTCCAGCAACCTGGCAAAGATTGATTGATAAAGTTTTAGGAGTGGACTTAGAGCCCTATGTTCTCGTTTATCTTGATGATATTATTATAATATCACCAGACTTTGCCACTCATCTTAAGATCTTGGGTAAGGTTTTCGACTGACTCACCAGGGCTGGCTTGACCTTAAGTCGGGATAAATGCAAGTTTTGTCGTCCTTCCCTACGATATTTGGGATATGTTGTGGATGCAAACGGCCTACATGTAGACGTGGGGAAAGTTGAGGCTATCGTAAGGGTACAAAGTCCCAAGAATCCAACCGAGGTTCGAAGATTTTTAGGAATGGCTGGCTGGTATCGGAAGTTTGTACCTGACTTCTCCACTGTGATTGCCCCACTGACCAGGTTGACTCATAAAGGTGTTCCCTTCCGTTGGACCGATGATTGTGAAAAATCGTTTAATCTGATTAAGAACTCACTTATATCGGCACCTATACTTATTTACCTGCCCTGACTTCTCTCGTCCATTCGTTCTTCAGACTGACGCTTCAGCCTATGGACTGGGAGCTGTTTTAACCCAACAATTTGAGGATGAGGAGAAAGTAATTTGTTTCCTCTCCAGATCATTATCTAAAGCAGAGAAGAACTATTCCACTTCAGAAAGAGAATGTCTAAGCGTAATTTGGGCTGTGGAAAAACTACGCCACTATTTGAAAGGCCAACATTTCACGATTGTTACGGATCATGCCTCACTGATATGGTTAAATGGTCTCAAGGATCCCACTGGAAGATTAGCTAGATGGGCCCTATGATTACAGCCTTTCGATTATACCATTGTCCACCGCAAAGGCCGAGATCATGTCGTCCCGGATTTTCTTTCTAGGAGCGTTCCTATAGATGTCGGATCTGTAGACATAAACTGGAATTCCATGGAAAACCTCAAGAACACTTCTGATTAATGGTACCACAAGTTGTCAGAGAGGATAACTAGTAAACCTGACAAGTTTCCCCAATGGAGAGTCGAAGACGGTCTCGTATATAAATATGTTAAATGTAGTATCCCAGAACTATCTATCGAATCAGATTACTGGAAAATTGTTGTACCCAAGGATAAACGTAAAGAGATCATTTGCCAGCACCACGATGATGTAAGGTCTGGACACGTAGGAATATACAAGACGTACTGGAAAATTCGTAATCACTTTACTTGGCCAAAAATGCGAGCTGATATTACGAAATATATTAAAGCATGCCAAGTCTGTTCGCAACACAAACCGGAACAAAAACCAGCAGCAGGTTTAATCGGAACCAGGCCTAATATTGATCGACCTTGGCAGATGATTAGTCTCGATTTCATGGGACCTTATCCCCGTAGTAAAAATGGATATTCGTATTTGCTTAATGTGTGTGATTACTTTAGTAAATATGTGTTATTGTGCCCATTAAGGACAGCAACATCTAAATCATTGTGTCGTTTTGTGGAGGATCAAATATTTTTTGTGTATGGTGTGCCTGAGTACTTAATATGTGACAATGGAAAACAAATGCGCAGCAAAGAGTTCCAAGCCTTGTGTAGTAGGTATAAGACAAAGTTGTCCTACACCACCAATTATAATGCGAAAGCAGACCCCGTTGAACGGTATAATAAAATCATCAAGACAATGATATCATGTTACTTGAAAGATAATCACCGCAAGTGGGATGAGAACATACCTGCTATTGGTTGTGCAATACGTACTTCCAAAAGTGAGACGACTGGCTTTACTCCATATTTTGTTAACTTCGGACGCGAATATGTAAGTGATGGTAGCTACTACAATAAATTTTTGAAAGATGAGAATGCTGCTGATAACGACATAGTGAAACGGCAATTGGGCTATCAAAAGATGTTCGCTGAAATAAAACAAAAGATCCTTGCAGCTCAAGAAAGAGATAGAAGATACAATCTGCGAAGACGACCTGTACACTTTCAAATAGGAGATCGAGTGTGGCGCAAAAATAAAATTTTGTCAGACGCCGTTAATAATATTAATGCTAAGTTGTCACCTAAATATGTTGGCCCGTTTGTTGTTACACGAAAACTGGGAAACTGGACTTATGAACTGACTAACGGTAAGGGTAAGTCCACAGGGATATGGCATGTACAGGATCTTAAGCCCACGTGGGATGACCTATCTGAAAACGTCGTTAGCGGTAACTAGTTTTTTTATATATTATAGATGTTATTTTAGTTTTCCTTGATGAAGAAAGTAACGAGTTAAATCTTTGTTCTAATTGCTTATGATTATCTTTTTTTTAATTTTTTTTTCGGTAAATTTTGGGAAAATTTACCTCTTTCAAAGAAAGGGGGGAGTGTCACGGTTCGATTTTGTGGGTTGACGATTTAACGGCGCAATCTTAATTCATGTAAATAAAAGCATATTTTATATTTCGCATTGCCGGTATAGCATAGCATATGAGTTGGAATCCTGACAAGTTGGGTGAAGGATCGGCTAAATAACGGTCAATCGTAAAAGTGAGATTGCGATAAAAATGTCCTTATACGCCATAGGCGTCGATAACGTTGTAATTCTTTCACAAATTTCATATCTGCTAATATTTGCCTATCCGCAAATTAATTTCAAGATTCCCCTATTTTAAAACTATTATTTTTCTCTATCTAGTTGCCCAGAATATCAAATCTCTGCATGTGAGATTAATATAATCCCATTTCCAACCATTTGGTTACGACTGTGGTGTAGACAAATTCTTCATATCTCGAAATAAAAAGAATATAGAAAAAAATAAATAAAAATCCACGCTGTACGGTTCTCTCAGACACTTTCTGTCGAGACTAACTATCGAGTGTTCGGCTTAACCTGAAGTATCGTAGAGGCCTGTAACTCTGAATGTGCTTTTGGTAATTTGTACCTTCCTTGTTTGGGATTTAGTCACGTTCCTGAGTGATATCGACCTTCGTAGTGTGTTTTTGTGTTGTGTAACATTCTTCAGAAGTGTCCTTCCTATTTTGGATTAAAAGCCTTACGTCTCCGGGACATCCAACATTGGAGCCGATTTCTGTCCTCAAAACCACTGGAAAGAGCCGTACATGCTAGGGTTCCTTTTAACATTCACCAAGGCCTGATAATAGATACCCTGTTCCTGCTAGTATTTATTTTGTCTTCCATACCTCGCTTTCTTCGAGCTGATAAACCGAGATCACGTGCAGAACGCCCCGGAGCACCTACCTGTCTGAAAGGACCTCCGTAGTCTCGCTAAGATTCGCAGCTGTTATACAAGTTGAAGTAGGTAGAAGTCATAGCCTATATAGTGGATCCACACCCCAACTGTCAGCAGCTGGTAAGTTATATGTTGTACCGTTTCATATATTACACTTTCTAAAGGAGGTTACCATGAGAAGTGGAGCCTAGTTATATCTTATAAATAATGTTACTAGAGAAGTTTAGCCTATCATATTTTATAACTAATGTTATCATGAGAGGGATTAGCCTTATTTAAATTTATTAAAACTTAGATCACACATTTTAATACCTTTTAAGATTATATGCATTGCTTTTTTATTACCGTTGTGAGCCGAGCATAAACCTTTTAAAATCATATGTTGGCACTATTATATGCACTACTTTTCTATTATCGTTGTGAGCCGAGCATAATATAGATCTATATTCCACCGGACGCTATTTATGTGTTATGAGACTAAGAGTCTCATTACAACTGACACTGCCTTTTCTTTTGAATTTTGTTAAAATAAAAAATATATCTGTCACCACCTTTTTTTTTATGGTTACCATCAAATCGACCCTGAGATTACGTGGCAAACTTTAGTGGTTCAATTATTTTTAACCATAATTTTACTGGCTAGAGATATTTTAACCTCCTCTAGCACAACTGAGAAAGATACGATGGTTCCAACAAGATGGTGCTCCCGCCCACAACACTCAGGTTGTAAGAGAACATCTAAACCAGAGATTTCCAGGGAGATGGGTAGGCAACAATGGTCCAGTGTTGTGCCCAGCAAGATCATCCGACCTCACACCTCTCGGTTTTTTCCTGTGAGATATTTAAAAGAAAAAATCTATAACATAGTTTACGAGGCAATAGAGGAATTGGAAGAGGCAGTTCGTTGGGAAATTACATCATTGCCACTGAGACAAATTAGGAGGGCTGTTGATAGTGTCTCCAGCCACTGCAACAGCTGACTAGAAAGTAATGGAAAGAATTTAACTATCTAAATTAATTTAAAGTTATTTGTCAGTTTGTTACGCTCTATTCAATAATTTTATTCATTTATGCTATTTTGTTTATTGTTGTTGAATGTTATGATTCATAAAAAAAATTACAGACCTTAATTACATTCAAAACCCTAAGTGTGACACATCGCCAGATTCCTTGATTTATTCTCTATCTAACGGCGTCAAATTCTAATATGGCGTCCATAAGAAAAACAAAAGATGATATTCATAAATCAGAATCTAGTAGGCAAAAAAAAATTCTGGATGCATTAAAACAAAGATAATTATGCATGTGTATACGAAATGAATTTTTATTTGAAAATTTCTATAAATAACGGACCCAGAGCTAATTGAAGTTTTTTGGAAATTTATTGTTTTGCTAAATACTTTGAGAACCGCTGATTTTTTGAACAATTTTCCGGGACCACTATTTAGTGGTAGTAATTGCTCAACTTTTCTCTAATTTAACCAACTTCGTATCTCTTCAAATAACAAAGATACCAATACATAGCAATACTCGTGATTCACCGTGTATGGCTATTTGAAACAGTAACCATTACTACTAAATTATCTTTGGTAAAGTAGATTTGTTGAACAAGTAAATTAGCCTTGACATATTATACTATAGAGAAGTTTATAATTAAATTATGAGATAATGAGACTTTTCGAATGAATTATGATTCTAGAACTTCTTGAATATACTTCAAATAATTAACAGCTTATTACAAAAAATACGAAGTGAATCTTCATGAAACAAAATTATAAAATTTAATATTTTCTTATTGGCCATTACGAAAACTAGATAGATATTTTAAGGTATATAATAGCCAATATTAACTAATTAGAAAACAGTTTCTTATTTTTTGTTTTAAGCAAAATATATTGAATGTTACGTTTATTTTTTACCAATATGTAGGTATATGAAATAAAATATTTTTACGGCAGAAAATACATAGATACATATAGATAATATTCCATTATTAATAATTTTGATGTATTGATGAGTATGAAATTGTTATTTAGCGTGCCTAGATATTAGCAGAGAAACCCTAATAACCTCATTAAATAATTTTTAAAATATATAATAATACAAATATTACATATTATTAGTTAATATTAGCTAAATACCTTAAAAATTGTAGATGTCTAACTTACAAAATATTTTAAATATTTTTAGGGTTGTTGAAATGAAACACTTGGTATTCTTGACAGGTAATATGGCAGAAATAGCCAGCAAATACTAGAGCTTTCTGTGTCAGGTTTATTGAATTCCTTCCATGTCGTGTCGATAACAGAAATACAATGGACATAAATAATAGTTTTAAGATCCCTTCAGCAAAATTTACTTATATAGGTATAAAAAAACAGAAAACCATGTATCATGTTCGAGTATAATTTTTATACTTTTATGCTGAGAACCAGATCACTTAGAATAAATGGGAAATGATTATTGTGACTGGTTACTTATTACATTTACATTTTCGGATCGTTAAAGTATCCAAATACAGTCCTTTTGTAAAGTAGTGGATCAAATTGTTATTCTATAAATACCCACATTTTTTTAAAATCGCTCGGACCCGTCCATTTTCTTGTATTTTTGCCCTTATTTTACATGTATTTAATTTTTTACAGGGTGACTTTAGAAGCTACAATTTATAATTAAATGGAACACTGTATTTTTTACATACTTGGATTAAAAAAATGGTTATTTATAAAATAACGAATTTATCCACAACTTTATAAAAGCACTGTAGTAAGAAATAAGGCTAAAATTATATTGATGTCATTTACAGTAAAATATTTATGTTTCTTATGATAATGTAACAAAGGCATGACAAAAAGTTGGTCAAGAAATATTTGTCTGCTGTAATATAGCTAGTCGCAATAAATAACAGCCATGAGGTTAGGTCAAGTTATAATTTGACATTTTTATACTCAGTACTTTGCTTTCGATATATTTTCTTTCCGACCATTTCTTTTCAAATATTTTTGCATTCGGCACATTTTCTGTGGATATTTTTTCAATTCTATATTTTCTTTATATTATTTTTTTTTAGATATTATTTCGCTATATCCCATCGATATCCTGTTGGAAGTCGGGAGCTTTTACGCTTTGCCTGGGAAAGGGTAAAACTGTTGTGCATTGACAACCAGATTGATCAGCAACAGGTATCCTATCGAGAAGTTGGCTAAAAGTAAAGCTAGAAACATTTAAGCATTTTAATGTGGGATTACCTTTTTGCTAGAAAAGACATTTATATGACGTAAAAACAAATAAATGGGCACCCTGTAGTTCTTGTCGTTAGTATTAGTATTAATGATAATGATGCAAGAATAATTTAACATGTGGGGTAGGAGTTATGTTTTCGTTTTGATATAACTTTTTGTTTCTATCAAACAAGCATAAAACAATGCATGACAGCAGTAACACAGGGTTCGAGCAAAGCATTGTTCAATTAGTCAGATGCCTGGAGATATATTTATATTGTGTCGTGGAAGTGCAGAGAATATTTTATTGTATTATTGTTTTATACTTCTTGTTTTTATTAAAAACTTATCGGAATTATTAACTAAGACATAAATTACAATTTTGATATTTTATGTGTATAATAGTCAAGTTGGGGTATTAGTGTTCATTTTTCTATTGTATTTTACCACATTTCTGAAAATTACATAAAATAAAATTCTAACTAATTTATAATTTAAAGGAATTATTTAATATATTTTAATATTTCATATTAAATGTGCATGTGATCCTTTATTATAGTGGTTTACTTGAAATTTAGTCTGACAAAATTCTATAAAAATCTAGTTTTTTATATATATAGAAAATACCCCTTGAAGGGTATTTTGCTGCTATTACAATGATCAAAGGGAGATCAATGAGTAATTTGGTTCTATCCTAAGTTTTAAGTAAGTAAGTTAAGCGGTTTCAAATTCCAAAAAAGAAATTCAAAAAAGTAGTCTTAAGGTCATTCGTTAAATTTATTACATTATTACATCTTATATTGATCCGACCTGTAAAATAGGCAGCGAAGATCTCAACGAATAGAGAAGATATAAAGAATTTTGTACTCATTTTAAAAAAAAAAAATTATATATTTCCTTAATGGCTAGGTGTAGACATAGATTATGCTAAATTTAACTAATGTTGAAAATATTTTCAAAAATCTAGTGAATAGCAAAAATATAATTTTGTCCGAAACTTGTGTGAAGCGAAGTAGCATGATTTAATTGTTTTGAATATAGTTTTTTGTGAATTTAAGAAGAATTAACATATAAAAAGAATAAGCATTGCTTATCAGACTACCAGCACAGCATTATCACGTCCTCAAATCAAAACAAATAAAAACATAAAGTTGTCCATAAAAGAATAGACTATAAAATGTCAAATGATGAGAATGTAACAATTAAAAATATTTATGAAGAAATAATTAAAAGCAGAAATGAATTTAGGAATGTTATAGAAGCAAGTGAAGTCAGTATTATTAAAAACGGAAACAGTGAACAGCAGGGTATTAAAACTAGAAAAAGAAAATAAAGATTTAAAGAACAAATTGGAATTACTAGAAAGACAAAATAAAAGAAACAACATTATAATATTTGGTATAAATAAACCTTCCAGTGAAATTTCAGCAGAGTGTATTTGTCAAGAAATAAATAGTGCTTTAGGAATCAACTCAATTCTAGACGATATTAGTGATACCTATCCACTGGGAAGAGCCGAGAATCGACCGATCAAGATAGAAATTTTGTCGTATCTCAAAAAAAAGTTAATAATTCAAAACTGTTATAAACTGAAGGGCAAAAGTATCTCTACTGCCCATGACTTAATTTTAATTCAAAGAGAAGAAGCAAGAATATTACAAAAGCACCTTCTGGTGGCTCGCGAAGATAAAGAAATTAAATCATTCATAAGGGGAAATAAATTATTTATAAATAACATACAATACACAGCCAAAGAATTAGAAGAAGAGAATGACGAAATAGAAGAAAATAGACCAAACAGGAGAAATAACAGTGCTCCATCCACTTCAACATTAAGTAACTGTAACTTAGAGTTAGCAGATGTAATTCATTCTTCAGCGCAGATAACACAAACACAAGAGGAACACACCTCTCAAAATGAAACTGAAGAAAATATTACGCTGGCTGAAAATAAATCAAGAAAAGAAAAGAAAAATTCCTCTTCTACTACCCCGAAAAGTATCGTACTGAAGCACAACTTCCTGAAGGGTTCAGATGGCGATGTGAAGGAAAAACCTAGCACACACGCAACATATTCTCAAAAAAGGTTCTCATTTCCACACATATACTAAAAAAAAAGTAATATAAAAAATATTTTGTTCTCTTAACTGAACCTTTTAATTTCATTAATTTGTGACGCTCTCAAATCGGTTTCGGTTTTTTTCCTCGGGTTTCTGCCTTCGGGCGCCACCGTCCACTGGTTTTGTGTGGTGGAAGGTCCACACGGACTCTACTCGCTTATGAGTAAAGGCGGGGTAGCTTTAATGGAGAAGGTGCATAACTGCACGTGCCAGAGGGTCAATGTTTCCTAACTTAAGTAATAAAAGTCGCACACTTTCAAGGCCCAAACTATTTATTTATACTTTAAATAAATCGGTCGGTAAATAACACAGCAACAAAATAAACCAGTATAAAATATCAATAGCCATATATTTGTTAAGCAGGGGAGGCAGCGGAGGTAAATAGTCAAAGCAATTAACTATTAATATACAGGCGGAAATACAAACAGGTACTAATAATTATTGTGAGCAGGTTATAATGCAGCGGTAGATATACAGGCAATCAAATTATTATTAAGCAACTAACAGTGAACCAGTCAACTAATCACAAACTTAAACAATAATCAATTAGAATCGGTAGCTATTATTACTAAAAAGGTAATAACAAAACGGTTGATGAATAAATTATCAATCTAATTAATCAAAGTAATTATATTCGGTATCAAATATTACTAATAAAACGGTTGGTGAATAATTTATCAATCTAATTAATCAAAGTAATTATATTCGGTATCAAATATTACTAATAAAACGGTTGGTGAATCAATTATCAATCTAATTAATCAAAGTAATTATAGTCGGTATCAAATATTACTAATAAAACGGTTGATGAATAGAGTATCAATCTAATTAATCAAAGTAATTATATTCGGTATCAAATATTACTAATAAAACTGTTAATGAATAAATTATCAATCTAATTAATCAAAGTAATTATATTCGGTATCAAATATTACTAATAAAACGGTTGATGAATAGAGTATCAATCTAATTAATCAAAGTAATTATATTCGGTAGCAAATATTACCAAGCAGTTAATACTAACGGTTAATAGCAACAATAGGCAATAAGCCATGCGGTAAAACAATGTAACTTACTCCTGCTGTAGGTATCACCCACTTTCACAATAAGCCACTTAAATTTATTTATCCCGGTGGCCAGGAAAATCGGAGCACAAAAGAGAACTAAACTAGTGATACCATGGCTTTTATGTCCTGATCGAGCCTGGCTTAGCCAATCACAGTGGCGGATTTAAGTCATCTGCTTAATATATTGTCTCGAAAACAGTAAAAATTAATATAATAATTCATTAATTAATTTACAATATGAACATAAAACCATATACAGGGTAGTTTCTAATACCCAACTATCAAATAACAATTCAATAACTTAAATCTAGTTGCATCCTATTGTTATTCTCATAAATGCAATTCTATACATAACATAAATACCACCAATACTGGTTAAGACGGATCAAAAATAAAATAACAACCTTTTATAAACATATTTCTAGTGGAAATAAATATTTAATGCTACAAACGCCTAACAGGCGGTGAATCAAATAAATGCACTTTGTGCAGTTTCGGAAAAAGTTAGCTAGCTCAAACTCTACTATATCATTCATTATTAAATGTGCTATCTCAAAAGTACAGCCAATAGTACATATCGATTGCATAAGTATTTTTAATTGCTATTTAAATAAAATATTTTAAATCTCCAATACATTTAAACATAATTTTAAGGTACCTAGAACTCGGCGTTTTACACATTTAGCGGTGGTGACAAAAAGTCGGTGAAACTATAAAAACAGCGGTCTGGAATTTCGGTAGATAGGCTTATTTAATAAATGAATATATGTATTGTTTATTGCTAACTGCAACAATGAAATATTTAAACTTTACCGTAGAACTTAAATCTATTTTTTTATATACAGGGTGAACCTCAAAATAACTACATGACACTGCAATAGTTAAATTCGACTGAAATTATTCTAAGCTAAATAGACGGCTTATAACAATAAAATAACTTATCATTATGATTCTCTTGGCTGGTAACGGTCACATAATAAAAATAAACAAATTAGGTAACCTAAATCTGGTTAATATTATCATCGGAAAATAGTGACTTCGTTACAAATTAATTAATTATTATATTGATATTGAGAAGATAATATGGATCCCTACATAAGAGACTATGAAAACCATAATATAAAATCGCAATTAATTAACAATATATCGGAATTTGATAGGGTTGACCAAAAAAATATTCAAATTTTAAATTTAAATATGCGAAGTATATCAAAAAATTATGATGAGTTTTGTGTACTCGAAAATCAGTTTATAGGGGGATTGATATTATTTTCTTAACAGAAACATTTTTAGTGAACGATCTGAATTTATATAAGCTGGATGGCTACAATATTTTGTACAATAACAGTAAACTTAACAAAAATGATGGTGTGATAGGTTTTGTCAGAAAAAGTTTTGAATATACGTACTCTGTAACAGATATTGGAGATATAGAGTCTTAAAATTTCTTTGCTCTACGGAGAAACTCGCAAAAGTTACTGCAATTTATAGGTCTTCAAGTTCTTGTGCACATTAATTTAACATGCACTTAATGCATTATCTTAATACAGCTAATAAATTTGATATAGGTATATATTACTGGTGATATAAATATAGATATATTTAGTGATACTGTAGTTGCTGAGGAGTACAAAAATATAATGAACTCCTATGGATATGTATCCTTCATCAATAGGTACACTCGTCCCCAGAGGAAGACCTGCCTGGACCATTTTTTTATAAAAAATATATAAGTCAATAAGGAAGATATAAGATCGTACGTATTTAATTATGACATAAGTGACCATTTACCTATAGCCATTTCAATTGGATTAAGAAAAGAGGAAATAGATCATATTCATTATAAAAAAATATACCAATTATCAAAATTTAAATTCAGATCTAAGGGAAGAAAAGTGGGAAAGGGTTTATAATGAAAATAATATGAATAACATTACTGAAACCTTTATTGATACGCTCAAATATTATATTAAAAAAAATACAAGTGTTATTAAAATTTCTGGTGCACAGATAAAACGGATAAACCTTGGATTACAACCGCTCTTATAACGATCTATAAACGAAAAAAATTAATTATACAAGCAACACCAAATAAATAAAAGTGACAAACACCTAGAGATTCGATATAAATCATACAAGAATAAATTAAATACTCTAATAACCAAAGCAAAAAGAAATTACTTAAAAATACAAATTGAAAGGAATAAGAGCTCTTAGAAATTGATGTGGGGAACCATTAAAAAAATATACAGTCAGTCCAAATCTGAAACAAAAATAAGTGAAATTAAAATTAACACTGGGGAAATAATAACGGACAAATACGAAATGTCAAATTATTTGAATTCATATTACAGTAAACTAGGTGAAAATTATGCTAACAAAATTAAAGAAGTAGAAAATATTCATAAGATAAATAACGTGTTGGAAAATTCTATGTATTTACATCATACAAATTATGAAAAAGTAAAATCACTGATTACACAATTAAAATGAAAAAAATCTCCAGGTCATGGAATAACACTTAATTATTTGGCTGTTATATACCTTGTTACTTTTATTCTGTTTAGAAGAATTCAATTTTATTATTATTTGTTTTCTCTCTTTATTGATAGGTTCGTCAGAGATTAATATAGTATTCATTGGTTCGTCGGATTGATTGGAATGTACAGTGTCATTGTCTTGGTCGTTTGGTGGTAATAAGATATCATCCAAATCCAAAGGTGAATTTGGTCTTTCTAAATTGTCGTTTAAATTTGGAGTGGGAGTATTAAGATGTTCACGTTCAGTTAGAATTTCGTCTAGTAATTTATTTGTTTCGTCATCGAAATTCACTATTAAAGACTCGGTATCAATCGGATTTATTTCTATAGGAGGATTTCGGGAGGATTTCGGGCGTCAGCGTTTGTGTTGAGTTTACCTTTTTTGTATTTTACGTCGTAGTCAAATTCTTCTAGTTTAATTTTCCAACGCATTAATTTTGAGTTTGGCTCTTTTAAGGAGTGCAACCACTGGAGAGGTCGGTGGTCGGTGTAAATAGTAAATTTGTGCCCGTATAGATATGGCCTAAAATATTTTGCAGACCAGACTATTCCAAGCAATTCTTTTTCTACAGTGGAATAATTTTTTTCAGAATCATTTAATGTACGTGAAGCGTAAGCTATGGGGTGATCTGACCCAGCAGGTCCTTGGGATAATACTGCACCTAAAGCCTCGTTCGATGCGTCTGTCGTTAAGTTAAATGGTTGAGAGAAATCCGGGTATCTTAGGATGGGGCTATTGGTCAATATCTTTTTACAGTTTTCAAAAGAGTTTATAAATTCAGGTGTATGTTTTATTTCTTTTCCTTTTTTGAGACAAGACGTTAAAGGTTTAGTTAATTGTGCATAGTTCTTTATGAATTTCCTATAATAGCCGGTTAAACCTAAAAATGATTTTATTTGCTTTGTAGTTTTTGGTATCGGGAAGTCAATGACTGCTTTAATTTTGTCAGGATTAGGTAGTATACCCTTTCTAGTGATTACGTGTCCTAAAAATTTTGTTTCATGTCTTAAGAATTCACATTTGTCTAGCTGTATTTTGAAGTTTGTCTGTCTTAAACGGTCAAATACCTTTTTTAAATTTTGAATATGTTCTGGAAGACCTGTAGAAAAAATAATAATGTCATCTAAATATACTGTACAAATGTCGTCTAGTCCTTGTAAAACATTATTCATTGCTCTCTGGAAACTCGCTGGAGCATTTTTGAGCCCAAAGGGCATTCGAATATATTCGAAATGACCTTTGTCTGTCGAAAATGCGGTCTTTTCAATGTCATCAGGTGACATTTCAATTTGATGGAACCCTGATGCAAGGTCAAGGGTAGTAAAATAATTACACTTGCCTAGTTTGTCGAATATGTCAGAAATGTTTGGTATGGGAAATTTGTCGTCAATAGTTTTCTCATTTAGTTTCCTATAGTCGATAACTACGCGCCATTTCTTTCTACCAGAAGCATCTTGCTTCTTAGGAACTATCCAAAGATTAGATGACCATGGAGACGTAGATGGTCTAATTATACCTTGAGATAACATAGAATCAATTTGATTGTGGACTTCCATTTTTTGACAATGCGGATATCTATAGGATTTAGTATATATAGGAATATTATCTGTAGTCCGAATATGATGTTTAATTTGATTAGTAAACGTTAAAGGAATACCTTCACAGTACATAATGTCACGATAATCATAACATAATTGCCTAATTGCTTTATATTCTTCGGTATTTAAATGTTCTAGTCGTAAATTTTTTAAATTTTGTTTTTCACGAAATTGAAATTTGTATCTGAATTTTGCCATTCCATCGGTTCGTCTAAATTATTTAGGTCAAATGTAGGAGGAATAGGGTATAGTTTTATATTTGGAATATCAATTTCTTGTTCATGATTGGTTGGGTTAATAGCCAATACTATAATTTTATTATCAATAACTTTACAAATTCCAGCTGGTATCTCGACTTCGTTATCGAAAACAAAATTTTGAATAATGCCTTCAGAAATATCAATATTATTTATTGGTACACTAATAAGTTTTTCGGTTAGTGGTTCGATTTTGAATTTTGAAAAATTGTTTTTATTTACAGTTTTGTTTATATTAGGTTCATGTTTGATTTTCTGACCCTGTATATAAAGGGTAATGTCTGTATTGGGTAGTTTTAATAATCCATTTTTAAAGTCTAAATTGGCATCTAATTTTAATAATAAATCAAGTCCTATTAGTCCATCATAATTTGGATTAAAATTAAATATATAATGTTTATGTAAAATATCAGGACGTTTGAAAATTTTCGAAAGATTAATTTCTACTGAATAACCATGTACTGAAATATTGTGTGGGGTTTTAATTTGGAAAGGGTCCTTTTCGATAATATCTGAAAAATGTTCTAAAGCGATTTCTTCGTTAATTAATGTTTTTGTAGATCCTGTATCAATCATAAATTTAGCATTAATTTCGGGGATGATAATGTATGGAAGTCGATTATTTGAGGAAGTATTAATTTCTATTTGTTCTTCGGGTTCAATTCCGAGGCTGGTATATAAAAATTTTCGTGATCTTGTAAAATGTCTGTTTCGGTTTCTAAAGAATCTGGAATTTCGGAGTATTCGGTATATTCGGAATATTCAGGACATTCAGAATAATTAGGGTATTCTGGATTAGGAATATCATAAACACTAGATTGATTTTCTTGGGCGTAAAGTTCTTCGAAGTTAAATTTTCGCTGTTGTTGTTGAAGTGGTTTAAAATTTCTTGAAGGAGGTTTAAATGTTCGCATGGTACCAGAGGTTTCCATAGGAACCGGTTTGTTTTGGGGAACAGGTGCATTTTGTGGTGCAAAAACATTATGAGAAGTTCTTTGCATGAATGGTTTAGGATGCTGTGTTTGGAATGTGTTGGGCCAATTTGGTCTGTTATTAATTGGTTGTGAAAATTGTCGTTGGGTTGGACCATGTGATGTGTGTGGAAAATGGTTATGTGTATAATAAACAGGCTGTGTTCTAATAAGGGGTTTTTTGATTTGTAATTTTGATTGGTTATTTTGGGAACTATGTGATTGATTAGTTTGTGAATTATTGGATTTTATTAATGATCTGTGATAGTCTATGTTTTCTTCGTCAGTGGTGAATTGTATAGCTTGTTCTAAGGTTGCAGGGGTTTTACATCGTAATAAATGACTCATATTGGAATTTAGTCCAGTTAAATATGCCCTAAGTGCTGAATTATTATACATTTCAATTTTTACGTTTTTCATTTCCCTAGTTAAGTTTGAACATTCTACTTTATTGAGAAGTAGACATCGTAGATCTATACAACGATCTGCGAACTGAAGTGATGTTTCACTATGTTTTTGACGTAATAAATTTAAATCTGATAACAAGGATTCTTCATTTCTTTGATCACCAAAAATTGAAATCAATATATCTTTTAATTCTGGAAATGTTAAATATGTTCGAGCAGCTAAAACCGTAGCAGCCCACAATTTTGGTACGTATATGCATCAGAGTGAAACTTATTCGCGTTCGGTCATTATCAGGTGCCATCAGTGTCAAAACTGACTCGCATGATTTTATAAATGTAGACAATTGGGCTGGATCTCCATCAAAGCGTGGGATCAGCTCCAAATAATCTTTTACTGAAATCTGAGGTAAAGCCATATTTCTATGTGTTCTAGGTAAGGGTCGAACAATAAGATTTTCGTTTAATCTAAGACTGCTATTTAATCTTTCAGTTAAATCCGAAATTTCGTCAGTATCTGTCATAAAAATGTTTAAATATTATTATTCTATTATATTGATTTAATTATTAAAAGTGATTGTCGAGACTTATTTTACTTACATGAATATAAGAAACAGGAATCTCATTGCCAAAATCGTTTCCAGATTTTATAATGATTATTTATTATATATGGAACTTTTTGAAATACCCTCGTAGTATATAAAAATCCAATATAACTAAAATAAATTTTTAAAATTTAGTTATTATTTTCTGAGGTAAAATGGGAAAATATCTTTATTAATTTTATTTAATTTTGAGTGTTACTTTAAAGGCTCGATGTCTTCTTTATAGGTGGTTTCTAGCTTGAGTCAATACTTTCTACCAACGACTTACGGTCGCATTGGGTCTTAGAAAGTAGAGTACTTTGTCTTGTTTTCTTCTAGGGCTTATGTATAATTAGGTACTTCGACACCCAAAAATACAAGTGCAAAGCCTCACGGTGCTTCCGATGATAGGAAGACTAAGTATCTAGTGGTCACGCTTACCGCTCTGAAATGGGATTTTTCAGAGTGAGTACACTAGTTTTTATAACTTAGTAGAATATGATAGGGAAAAGGAAACTAAGTAGCTAGTGGTCACGCTTACCGCTCTGAAATGGGATTTTTCAGAGTGAGTACACTAGTTTTTATAACTTAGTAGTGCGATGCTCCTTTTGTGTCTATGAGGCTATGAGTTACAATTCCCCCCACCAATGAGAATTATGACAATTAAATCCGGCAAATAATACAACTGACCAGTTACCCCTAGCAACAGAGGAGACGGGGAGGGTTCTAATGAGATATTTTATACGGGCGCCACATGGTTTAGAACTGATCAGTGTAAAAAAGCTAAAAAAAATAAACCACGAAATACCCAAAAGTCTTATTGCCGAACAAGCTATCAAAACTAGTAGCGATCACGGTTCAAGGTAGACTATCACTATCTCTGCAGTTTTAAATCCGTGGTTCCAGGTCTTATTTCCCTGTATATATTCTGTGATTTAGTTAACCTAAATTCAATATGTTTAATATACCTATATGAGAGAGTAAAAAGCAATAAACTAAATAACCAAGCAAGTAGAAAGTTAAAAAGAATAATGTAAAAAAAGGTAGGTTTGTAAAACTATATTTTCAGTGAAAGTTATCTTCGTTACACAGCAAGGGAGAAAAAAAATAAAAAAAAATTGACAGCAGTTACTGAGGTTAGGTTAATCACCTGGTAAGTACTCGAAGTATATTGTCACCTTTAGTTCAGTTGTAGCCTTATCAAATAAGTAAATAATGTATTACATAGTAACAGCATATTGTGCCCAAATGTATGTTTCTTTTTAGCCCTGGTTTCGTAAAGAAATGTACATGCATATGTTGTTCAACGCACCGCCGAGTATAGCTATACAGAGCGTTCACAGGATTAGGTATGTATTAAAACTGCAAAAGCGCACACCCTATTAAAGTAAAAAAAAATAGGCCTCACACATACACTTGGAGCATATGAAACCAAATGCACTTAAAACTAGGCAGTTGATAAATAATTAGAGTAAATAGTAATAATCAAATGATATAGCAATAATCAATGAGGCAAGACTACTTATCAAGTTAGGTAACGGTTAAAAAAAAAATAATAAATTAGATGGAAGCGTAACCAAAACAATCGGCATAAACTCGAAAGATGAATTGCTCTATGGAGCAAATATGTAGAATATAAAAAAACAAAGGCAACTAGCCAATATTATCGATACATCGGAGCTAACTATCCCCGAAGGTTATCGATGTGAATTTATTAACTAAGTATAGTGAAATAATAACGTTTGCTAAACGTGAACTAAGCCAAAGCGGACCTAGCCACTATTTAAAATGTATTCATATGTTAAACTTATGAACTAAGCTATCCATAATAGAAGTGCCCGTTGATTTGGTTACGGTACGAGAGAGTAAAAGTATTCTCGATTACGTGTCTTCCTATGTATTTACTACCACGTTCAACTGTAACGAGATCACTGATTAAACCTACTTTACAACTAATTTTAGTGAATCTAAACACCCTAAAATACTTTAATATAGATTCGTTTAAATTAGACTTAAAAAAAATAATCTAAAATGTTATTAAATATATGCCATTCACTTTTAGCAAGAAACCGGACAAGAGTTCTTAATGTTAGGACTTGCGTGACTCCGTTGAAGGTTCGAGCGTCCCGATGACAATGTCCAACTCGCAGGCCAAATTGGTGCTTGATGAAGGAGACTACTCTGAATAACAAGCACCACCGGCAGTTACATCAAGGTTGCACCACTATGAAGCAGGCGCGAAGCTATGGGAATCTGCGACAAGCCTTCGGCGGAAGTCCCGTTTCGACTAAGTAGAAGTCGTGGAAAATATCACCGGTTCCTGGCGAAGCCTCAGGGGTAAACTAATCTAAGCTACAACTATCTGTACAACTTCTTTTTGCCGAGGTATTCAACGGCTAAATACAATTGCCTCGACCAAAAACCCTGTAATTCGAGAAAAATACACACTAAGTAACGAAATAATAGTAGTTTGCTAGCTGCCTACCTGCTGGGAGGGTTTTGAAATGCTTAAAAGTCCGTTGCAAGGATGGATGTCTCTGGACTTATGGCATGCTTCCGAGAAAGAAAAATCCTGACGAACAGTGTGGTCTGATAAAATAGACACAAATCCAAAAACTACACTCAAGTCACAATCAGCACCACTTTTATCTATAGTGTGGAAATAATTCCCAGAGCGGATGGATACAGATTTAAAACTTATCCACGTATTTTCCAACACTACCTATCTCTTCAACAGCCAAAGACCAAAATGTTTCCACAGAACTATCGTATCTCTTATCAGCCAATTCAAAAAATCCCCCAAAAAAAAGTATTTTATTTCCCCACATGAGATGGCGCCACCAGCACAAAATAAGATTTTCCAAAATTAATATATCAATTTTTGAAAAAGACATGATAACTTATCTTATTTTCATTAAATAAAAGCTTTACTCATCCCTAAATGTGTTTTATTCAAATAATTCCCCTATTTTTGAAATTTGATTTACAGCTAGACCACCAGAGGGTTGTTGATTTGTCTATGAGATCACATGAATTGAACAAACCTTATAAATTTGCCATGGCTCATGGTATGACCATTGGCCATCGAAAATGTTAACGGGGACATTTCTATTATAGAAATAACAGAACCATAAGTAAATAGATACCCAAAACACAGATTATAGATTGACCCAAAATAATTTTAGGATTGAACTATAAGACCTCATAGAGTAGGAATTTAGATATACTATAAAAGAGTTTTAGATATTAATGACAGAAACCTGATTCACTGAGGATGCAACTTCGCTTCGGGATTACAGCAGTATTCAGTAACCACTGAAAGGTAAGAACACTGAGTAGACAATAACAATTAGGGATTATTATTTATTGTGAGGCTGGGGCGCAGCACAATAAGCGGATAAATCCGAGTGGATAAATAGTTAGACAGCAACCATATACCTACAGGTAAAAGGGTAGCAGACGCAATATTCCTACTACCGAAATCTCAATAAACTACTACTACTAAACTACTATATACACTCAATAAGCTACTAAAGTAGCTTAAACCTACTATCTAAAATTATAACACATAATATATATATTGATAAGGAGTAAAACAGTTACGGCGAAATTAAGAGGTTACAGTAGAATATAATAGGAAAGGTGTGACAAGGAATGCCAAATTTTCTTACTTCTAACTTGGTTTTTTGTTTCTTGAAAAGGTGAAAACAAAAATCTCTTCGAATCTTGAAAATCTTCTGTACTTCGGGCCAATTCCGATCAGGTCTACGATAGACAGCACAGCGATCTCAATGAGGTGTCTATCCGCGGAGGCGATTCTCCTCGAATTCTCGATGAACACGGATAGTGGGTTGATTAATACTATCTCTTGTACTCACGGTTTTGCCTTGAACGGTTCGTGTTTGCGGTTTGTTGAGACACTGGTTCTTCTTACTTAGGCTACTCAGTTCATCTAAGATTTCTCGATGATTAATTGTTGAAACAAAAAGATTTTTTCGATGCCAAAAATCTATTTTTGGTTGCCAAAAATCTTCACCACATCCTACCGACTGCGCCAGATATATATGAGCTCCAGAAGAGCGAGTTTTTAAAAATAACTTTTGCACAAAAACTGTTAACAAATTTTATTTCAAACACTTTCACTGGTTACAAGTTTTAACTGTAGTGTACAAGGGAATAGTAATTAATGCCTTAAACAAAGAGATTATCTCATATTTATAAACTAGTCAATGCTGAGCTTGCATTGCGTCTCCCGAAGGCGCCGGGCTGGCGGTAACATAACTTGTGTCTCGTTTCGTAACTATGTAAGGCTAGAGCCGACTTATCTACATTAAAGTTTTTTGTATGATATGTATGCTCTTTAAATCTAGTTATTACCTTTCTTTTTGTTTGGCCGATGTATAGTTTGTTACAATTAGTACAGTTTATTTGGTATATCCCAGATTTCTGAAGCGGATCTTCTTTTTGGAAAGTGGACCCTATAATAGCGATTTCATTATAAATATATTTTTAAATGCAGGGATGACATTGACTTTCTTCGGTAAATTTTCAAATTTATGACTGATTTGAGGATGGTATGTGAATTTTCTATACATATATTGTCTTTCCTCTATTGGACTTAAGGTGGTATAACTTTTAATTAACAATTTTCACTTTTGTTCATAAAAGGTTCTATCTATTTGTTTCTTTTCATAACCGTTATCATTAGCAATGTTGTAGATGAGATTACGTTCTTTGTTATGGTTGGTATTATTGAGTGGTACATTTAATAATCTAAAAACTAGACTATTAAATGCAGCCATTTTATATTTACAGTATGTTACTAAGGAGTTTTGTATGTAATTATGTGTGTGTGTCGGTAGATTCTTCAAGTCAAGTGATTATTTTAATATCTAAGAAAGGTAATGAATAATTGTTTTCTAATTCAAAGATAAATTTAATGGAATCGTACTGAGAGTAGTACATTGACGAAATTGTGTATATCGAAATTTTTATTTACACCTGTGAATACGTCATCTACATATATTTTCCATACTGTGGGGAATTCTAAGGCAGTGTTTTTGACGTTATTTTCAAAATGGTTAAGGAATAAATCTGCAATAAAAGACTATAGAGGATTTATACACCGATTTATACAGAACAAATGGCTCATGGCTGTGCCATTTGTTTGTGTATAAATATTGTTGTTGAAGGTAAATGCGTTTTGGTCCATACACAATTTCGTCAATAAAATGTATTCTTCCACTTCTATTGTCGGTACTTTATTGTGTACTAAAAATAGTCAACAATAGTAAATAAGTAATAGTACTAAATATCCAACCAGAATTTAGAAAAAGAGCAGGCAGGCAGACATCTGCAGTTTACCTAAATAAATTTATTTTACAGCCTCACCCTCTATAAATTGGGTGACTTTATTTATACAGGGTGTCCACCTAGTGCGCGTAAGTCCAATATCTGGGTTAATAAAAGAGATAATTTTTCTACAGGGTTGTCTAATATCCCGAGTTGCACAAAATGAAAATATATTTACATATTCAGGGTGTTCAGTTTTTCCTGGACAGGTACCAACTTCATTTTTTTAAATGGAAACCTATATTTTTTATGACATTATCGAATTCTACGTAAAAAATTAGTGGGACTTTGTGCATAACACTGCTATTGAAATATTGATAGTTTTCGAGATATTTGACTTTTAATTTGATCCCAATGATCTAGAACCATTAACCCCTTCCCATTTCCTAATTGGTCGCCCTATCACCTCTATTCCTCATACAGACTTGCAAGCTGTACCTGCTCCTCGATTGTCGAAATGGCAACACGTCCAGAAGTTACAGCAACACTTCTGGCGTAGATTCTCGACAGAATACATCAGCCAACTTCATCAATCCTACAAATGGAAAACCGGATCTTCACCTGCTGTACAGCCTGGAACGTTAGTCCTCGTTAAAGGTGAAAACCAGCCTCCCTACAAATGGCCTTTAGGACGAGTCCATGAGGTATTCCCCGGCAAAGATGGAACATCCCGAGTTGCATCCATCACCACCTCCAAGGGTCTTCTTAAACGGTCCATCAGACATCTCTACCCCCTTCCCTTCGAAGATGACGTACAAACGTGAGTGCGTGAGTGACAAAATTCGCAAAGTGCACCAATAAAAAATACAAGTTAAGTTGAAGTGTCCTTCAACGGCGGGGCTATGTTAAGAATTGTGAAACTGAGAATGTTCATTTGTTTATTCTGTGGTCAGTGGTTGACCTCTTTTTCTGTTAGGTGAGTTGACTTTATTCTTTGGTCAGTGGTTGGCAAGATTGATTGCTAGATTTTGACAGTACATTATTGAAAAGCACATTCTCATGTCTATGTCTATTAAAAAATAAATCATCAGTTAAAATACAGTCCACTCATTTTTCAAGTCCACCGATTAAATAACAAACATGCGGTAAACTAAATCTTTTGTGTATTCCCATAACAAAAATCTAATTTTGTAGGTTCCGAGTACCGAGGAGACTATGACAAAGGTCCACCCTTCCTATCCACCTATTAGTGTAGATACTGCCTATTTAAAAATCTCCTTACTGAACCGCTGTAATGTGCAGGCAGGTTTTATCAAGAGCCTCCAACTTGCGTTTGATGGTTTTTCGAGCCTCGATAATTTTACTAGTGGTTTTACGATCAGAGTTCATAGCAAAAAACTAGAGGTGTATTTTGCGGACGTTAAGCACAAACGGCTAACTGACAACTGACAGGTAAGTGTTCAATTCACAGGTATATACAGGGTGTCCACCTAGTGCGCGTAAGTCCAATATCTGGGTTAATAAAAGAGATAACTTAATTTTTTTTTCTACAGGGTTGTCTAATATCCCGAGCTGCACAAAATGAAAATATATTTACATATTCAGGGTGTTCAGTTTTTCCTGGACAGGTACCAACTTCATTTTTTTAACAGGAAACCTATATTTTTTATGGCATTATCGAATTCTACGTAAAAAATTAGTGGGACTTTGTGCATAACACTGCTATTGAAATATTGATAGTTTTCGAGATATTTGACTTTTAATTTTTTTTTCTTATGTTTCGTCACTTCTAATAGTTGACATAATTATGGTTGTATGACAGCTAGAAATTATTTTTTTTCAGAAACTGTAGAGTGAAGATGGCTCTTCCGAAAAACGTATCAAAAGTTGACCTGCGATATACAGGGGGCAACAGAAATCGTGCCAAACATGATGGTTTAAAATTTAAAAAATCTCGACTTTTTCAAATGGAACACCCTATGTTTTATGATTTCATTAGATGCCTTTCTGTAGACTCTACAATTTTATAATAGCTTTCCCTATACCTAAGTTACGTAGTTTTTGCAAAAAACCCATTTTTATGAAAAATACCCGATTTGCGCACTCCTTTGACGGAAAAAATATTGTAAGGCTATTTATTTTTATAAAATGTATTAGTTTACACTTCTTAAAATAAAAATAACTGAAAAATTTAGATAATTTCAGTATAATAAACAAGTCTTTATGGAAAGTTACCATTTATTTGTAAATAAAAGTAAAAAATCATAAAAGCTCTACATGTAATTAAGAATTAGCAAAACTGGCGTATGCTTTAGAAGAAGTTCATGGGAATTATTTGCTAGCAGCACGTATTTATAGAGATTCCCACGTGCTGACTGTTTTGAAAATGTGAAAGAAAGATTTGAAAGAACAGCAAATGGGAATTATGAGAAAACTACCAGGAGACATGGGAGTAACAACGATAATATTTAGTTTAATGTTGTGGTTTCTGCTGTTGAAAATCCAAAAATATTAGTATCAGAAAATCAGTAGAAATCTTGGAGTTTTCAAAAGCTCGACAAATAAGATATTGAAGAAGAAGTTTCAATCATATTGAAAACCAAACGGTGTTACCGTAGTTAGAAAAATTATTAGTGAAATGGATGAATATACATAGAGTATTGAAAAAAGAATACGCAATACTCATACAAGCAAGCTAACCTAAAGTAAATGCTCAAAATGTCCACCGTTGTTTTCAACACAAAGCATTAATCTACGACGAAAATGAATGTGAACATTTCTTAACATTTCGGGCGTTATGGTTAGAAACTCATTTTGGATCTTTTCTTTCAAGTCTTGCATATCCGTTGGTGGTACTTCGTATACTCGCTCCTTGATATAACCCCACAAGAAAACGTCCAGAATATTTAAATCAGGCGAACGTGCAGGCCAAGGAACTGGACCACCACGACCTAACCACTTATTTGGACATACGTGGTTTAGGTGTTCTCTAATCTGAAATATGAATAGATAATAGGAAAAGTACTACAACTTACTAGTAAGTATTACAAGTAGTAATAGGGTACAGTACCGCCAAAGTGGAATGTGGAGGGGCACCATCATGCTGAAACCATTGTTGAACCAAATAATCAGCGGGCATATTCTGTAGCTGTAGAAGGGGAAGTTCGTTTTGCAAAAAATGCAAATACACATTGGCATTTAAATTGCCTTCAAAAAAGTACGGTCCAACGTACGTGATTAGAAGTGACGAAACATAAGAAAAAAAATTAAAAGTCAAATATCTCGAAAACTATCAATATTTCAATAGCAGTGTTAAGCACAAAGTCCCACTAATTTTTTACGTAGAATTCGATAATGCCATAAAAAATATAGGTTTCCATTTAAAAAAATTAAGTTGGTACCTGTCCAGGAAAAACTGAACACCCTGAATATGTAAATATATTTTCATTTTGTGCAGCTCGGGATATTAGACAACCCTGTAGAAAAAAAAATTAAGTTATCTCTTTTATTAACCCAGATATTGGACTTACGCGCACTAGGTGGACACCCTGTACACTTGTTCTCCACAAATTCCAGCCCACACGTTCACTTTGAAACGATGCTGATTATCTAGTACCCTCAATAATCTTGGATTATTGTCAGCGTAGTGATGAAAGTTGCGACGATTGGGTAAGCATGTGTTTGAAAATGTTGATTCGTCAGTAAACAAGACATTCATAAAAAAGTTTGGACTTTCCTGAATTTTATCCAATTCCCAGTGGCAAAATTGCAGGCGGTTTAGGTGATCTTGAGGTAACAGTGCTTGATGGTTTTTAATATGATACGGATGAAAATTATTCTTCTTCAGTATCTTGTTTGTCAAGCTTTTGGAAACTCCAAGATTATTACTGATTTTCCTGACACTAATATTTGGATTTTCAACAGCAGACGCCACAACATTAAACTGAATATCGTCATTGTTACCGTCATGTCTCCTGGTAGTTTTCTCATAATTCGCATTTGCTGTTCTTTCAAATCTTTCTTTCACATTTTCAAAACAGTCAGCACGTGGAAATCTCTGTAAATCTGGATTATTTGCTTTGTAAATACGTGCTGCTAGCAAACAATTTCCATGAGCTTCTCCTAAGGCATAAACCATTTTCACTAATTCTTCTTTTGAATAGTTCATTGTATGCACGCTAAGTACTTACTCTAAACTCGTACATGAATATTCAGTAAAAGAAGAAATGACATGTAAACTGATTGTCACAAATTTTATTGCGTGACAGACGCTCACTGCGTTTTTTCCGAGAAAGGAACGTGCGCAAATCGGGTATTTTTCATAAAAGTGGGTTTTTTGCAAAAACTACGCAACTTAGGTATAGGGAAAGCTATTATAAAATTGTAGAGTCTACAGAAAGGCATCTAATGAAATCATAAAACACAGGGTGTTCCATTTGAAAAAGTCGAGATTTTTTAAATTTTAAACCATCAGGTTTGGCACGATTTCTGTTGCCCCCTGTATATCGCAGGTCAACTTTTGATACGTTTTTCGAAAGAGCCATATTCACTCTACAGTTTCTGAAAAAAAAAATAATTTCTAGCTGTCATACAACCATAATTATGTCAACTATTAGAAGTGACGAAACATAAGAAAAAAAAATTAAAAGTCAAATATCTCGAAAACTATCAATATTTCAATAGCAGTGTTAAGCACAAAGTCCCACTAATTTTTTACGTAGAATTCGATAATGCCATAAAAAATATAGGTTTCCATTTAAAAAAATTAAGTTGGTACCTGTCCAGGAAAAACTGAACACCCTGAATATGTAAATATATTTTCATTTTGTGCAGCTCGGGATATTAGACAACCCTGTAGAAAAAAAAATTAAGTTATCTCTTTTATTAACCCAGATATTCGACTTACGAGCACTAGGTGGACACCCTGTACACTTGTTAGTATTTAAGCTACCGACGATGAGTACATGGTACTCGAAATGTATACATTTAGCATTGCTAATAGATAGATATGTGAAGAAATGTGTATTGTCTTATTTAATTATACCTTCACGAACTCACCTCAATCAGTTCATATTTTACTTATTAATAGGTTGGACGAAATTGGAAAAATTGTAATATCAGACCCTATTATTTTGGAATATGGCGTGCAGCTTTTGCAAACGAGCAAGAATATAAAAAAACAAACTCCTTTAGCTAGAAATAAAATGCGAGAATGTTCTCGTATTTTATGTGAAAATAGAAATGTAATACCTAAACCTTTTAACTCTGTTACAACAATTGTTGGTAAGTATATAAAAATTCTAGTAAATAAACAATTAAACAAGACTTCATTACTCATCATGTTGGTAAAATAGGTTTCTGTGATCAGCCAGCGGCAAATTCTGTAAATAATCATGTTTTGGCAGATATGGAGTAGCAAACATATCATATTTTCTTGATATTACTATATCAGATTCTCCATAAATAAAATAAACAGATTCAAATAATCTTCATTTGTATAATTTCAGTGTATCGGCATTATTATTGTTAATAACTGTTAGAAGGTAAGTGGCAGTGACATTAATTTAGCACTTGATTGTTTTTGATATTACTTTATTGCATTCTCCATAAATAATAAATAGATTGAAATAATCTTCATTTGTATAATTTAAGGGTTCCGGCATTATTGTTAATAATTTTTTACAAATACGTGACAGTGACATCTATTTAGCACTTGATTGTTTTCTAACGTCGTCATGCCCAACTAAAAGTAACTGAACTTAAAAGCTGGAGCATTTCTGCAATAGAAAAATGTTATTGTGAAATGTGAAATTGCCAATATTTCGAAAACTACAAATTTTTGGAATAGATAGCCTTATAACAAAGTTACCCTTATTTTTAATGCTGAATAAAATAAAATAATAAAAATAGAGGGTTCCTATTTGAAAAAATTTACTTTTCACAGTTTCTTCAATTTCATTTTTATTCTTGTTTTTCAGCACCCTGTGTTAATAATAATCAAAATATTATACGAAGCTTGTTACTGTTAGGACCTTTTCTACATAGACATTACCCAAGTCAAATAATAAAGGCACTCGTACAATCAAAATTGTTAATTCTTTTTCGGTCTCCAAACATCATTTATTACATAAAATTTGAAATAAATTGATATATAGGGTGTCCTATTTAAAATAAGCAAGTTGACATCTACTTCCGGTATAACCGGAAGTGCCACCATTTTGAAATTATTTTAGCCGAATTGCCACCATCAACATTGGTATGCTACCAAACTTTCAAAATTTTCCAACTTCTACTTTTCGAGAGATCGATCGCCGCAGTTCGTCGTGGGACACCCTGTATAGTAGGTACTCCAGCTTAGGTACTAAGGTAGCTTTCCTTACAACAGGGCCCTTTGAATGGCCATTACGCTCCCTTGACTTAACTCTATTAGATTTTTTGTGGGGTTATCTAAAAACCAAAGTGTATGTAAACAAACCAGATACTACAGAAGGATTGAAAAATTGTATAATTGTACCTCACTATATTGATGGCCTCAGAGAGGAAGTCCGAAACATAACACCAGATGTTATTCAGAATGTAATTGATGAATTTAGTAATGTGCAATGGTTAATGGGGGCTACTTTGAATATTTGCTGTAATAAAATAAAAAGTAGTACTAGTACAAAAACGGTTGTTTTCATTTAATTCCTCTTACACAATTTTTTTTACACTTTTTAGCCATAGCCTTGTATTGCTGAATTCATATTTGAAAGGGCTTTTCTATTTCTACTATAAAATATAGAGCGCCCTATTTTAAAATAATTTCAGTGCCTAATATTATAGTTCGGTCAAACATGGCTCAAAAAGAATTTTGCAGAAAAGTGGAAATTTCTATAATGTACTATTTGACCTGTTTCAGCCTTCTTTTAATAGAAAAAAATATTAATTTGGTTCCATCACTTCGGGACACACTGTATAATACTACCCTATTACTATGACACTCATGTTGGTACATATATATTAAATAATCAATATACAGGGTGTTAGTTAAACATGCGGCAAAAATTCAAGAGGTTATTCCTTGGACTATTCTAAGGATATTTTATCCTTAGAGTTATTTGATGATTTTTGAAAAAGCGCTTTGTTGCGAAGATATATGGCGAAAAAAATTTTCAACAAATCCAATTTTGGTATTTTTCACATTATTAATACTTATAGGTAAAATAAAAGTAAGGCGTACTACTCTGGATGTATCAAGTAAAAGACATGTAAGAAATAATAGTAGTTGTTTTTTCTTACCAACATCCCGTGATACTTCGGAGTGATTATTTTGTATGTTTTTGTATGTTGTGTTTTTGTAGTATGTATGTGTCGCATTTGTTAAGATTGATTGACGTTTGGCTAGTTGACGTGTAAACGGTTGTTAGTGAAGTCCTCTATCATGGCTCGCTATATGAATGCCGAGATGGCTGACATGCATTTTATTTATGGACTTGCTGATTGCAATGTATTAGAAGCGAGGCGACTATACATTGAACGATTGCCTAACCACATTGCTCCCGATATAAAAATCTTTGAAAGTATTCATCAACGTCTTCGAGAAACGGGAACATTGAAGCGAAGTGGAGGACCAGGAAGGCCAAGGACTATAAGAACGGTAGACGTAGAAGAGAATGTGCTGGACATGATAGAAGAAGATACTAGGTATCTACTATATACTAGGATACTAGGAAGGTACTTCTAGGCGAAGAATTGCAAATACTTTGAATGTAAGTAATTGGACTGTTTGGAAAATTCTGAGAGATAATTTGTTGTACCCATACCACATTCAACGCGTTCAGGCACTTCTTCCTGCGGATTTTGCTCCACGTATTGCATTTTGTCAATGGCTTTTGCACACATTGGTTGAAATCCCTCAACTACTTACGCTGATTCTTTTTACCGATGAAGCCAGTTTCTTACGAAATGCAATAAGGAATTTCCACAATAACCATGTGTGTGCTGACGAAAATCTACATGAGATTTGTGAAGATCGGTTTCAACATCAGCTCTCGTTGAACGTTTGGGTTGGAATTGTGGGTGACTGTAATTAGACCGGTATTTCTATCAGGAAGACTTACCGGCGAAGTATACCGCAACTTTTTGGAACAAACGCTACCTCAGTTTTTGGAGGATATACCATTGGCTACAAGACAGGCAATGTGGTTTATGCATTATGGTGCACCACCTCATTTTAGTGTAGTTGCTCGAGATTTTTTAACAGCAACATACGGAGATCGCTGGATTGGTCGAGGTGGACCTCACGTATGGCCTGCTCGATCCCCGGACTTAAACACCCTGGATTATTTCCTATGGGGCCATCTAAAGTCATTAGTTTATACTAGGCTTATCTCTATTAATAAAGAAGATATGCCCAAAAAATTTGGCCATAAGAGTAATGTGCTAGAAAGACAAAATCGATTCTTTGTTAGGCACAAAGTCTTTCTCCAAGACATCTCTCTTATAGGCCACTATCGTCATTATCACAATCCCAAAATTCTTCTACGTAAGTTACGCTCATATGGATTTTCTAACCCAATACTGAACTTAATCGACTCTTACTTCACGGACAGAATTCAATATGTACAAATTCAGGGGCATAAATCTTTCGAATTTAGCCAAGTTTCTGGTGTACCTCAAGGGTCGGGTCTTGGTCCAATTTTCTTTGTTTTATTCATCAATGACATAGTGAACGACCTAGATGTAAATTATTTGCTGTTTGCGGATGACCTGAAGATTTTTATAAATGTCGAATCTCTGGAAGACTGTTTACATCTTCAGTCCAACTTAGTTAAGATTGGCGAATGGTGCCAAACTAACAAATTACCATTAAATGCGAGCAAGTGTAATATTATGTCATATAGTCGTAAGGTTTTCAAGATCTCGTATGACTACAAGCTGGATGATATTTCTCTTTCTAGACCTGAGTTTGTTAAAGACCTCGGCGTGACGTTTGATTCAAAGATGACATTTAATCAACATATTCAGGTTGTTACTCAATCATCGTACAGAAGCTTAGGCTTTGTACTACGTAACTGTAAGGATTTCCGAAACATCGATACTCTCAAGCTGCTATATCAGACCTTTGTCCGTTCTAAGCTGGAATACGCCTCTTGTGTCTGGTCCCCTATATATAATGTTCATATTAATGCCCTTGAACGCATTCAAAGACGGTTTATGAAATCTGCCAGTTTCCAAGTTGACAGCACATTTGTACCTAGAGGAACGCCAAATGAGCTTTTGTTACAACGCTTTGGTCTTCAAAGCCTGGCTGCCCGTAGAACTAACTCCTCGGTATTATTTTTATATAAAATACTACATAACTTTATTAAGTCGGAACAGCTTCTATCTATGTTGTATTTTAAGGTTCCACAGTTTAATGTAAGAAATCACCATCTGTTAACTTTGCCATGTGCCAGAACTAATAGGATGACCTCATCCCCCATGTTTCAAATGATACGAAATTATAATAATATAGAGGAGTCGCTTGATATACTTTTTTGTTCTATTTCTCAAATTAAGAAAAATAATTATTTGCCTCCAAATCTGTAATTTTACGAAATACTTTTACATAATCGCTGTCTCCTGTTGTGATTTATGTATGTATGTGTAGATGTGTGTACCTATATATGCGTAAATATATATGTATATGTATATATGCATATTTTAGTTGTTTATCTGTGATAATTGTATTTAAAGTTTATTTTTGCATCTTTTAAATTTTTCTGTACTTTTGTACCTATTTGTCTGACCTACTGTACTTTCCTGTGAAGTTGTGAGTGCCTAGGTATAGATATTACTTGTACTTATTATATTTTTTCTCTCTGCCTGTTCTCCTCACCCTTTAACTAGGTTTATCCTGTAGGGTGTTGTATTCAATTAAATAAATAAATAAATAAATAAATAAATAAATTATTATTAGAGATAGACCCATAAAACCTTATATGGCCTTATTCGAAAAAAAAACACTTCTTTTCAAATATTTAAAAAATACAGGGTGGCCATTTAAAATACTAAAGTTTATATCGACGTAGCTTCATTGAGTCACCCTGTAAAGGGAAAAATAAAATAAAATCGATGGGTCTGAGCGATTAAAAAAAATGGGTATTGTCTGTAACTTATTTGTGGTGCATTTTCATGATTCGCTGTAGTTTTTTGGGGTTACACCACTTGTAAAATAATAAAGTAAAGGAAACCAGAAGTATTCAAATTAAATATTCGAAGTGTAGTATCAAGGTTGCAAACTTCTAACACTGGTATTCATAGTCGATCGCCGAGCGCGGCGCCGGGACAACCTCCCGCCGGTTTTTTTTCCGGCGGAAAAAACAAATGGCGAATCGCCGAAATGTGTGTTTCATAAATCAAGCGATGGAGAGTCGCTGGCGAGCCTGCTGGCCGCCCGGAGAACCACCAGCGGTTCTCCCATTGCCAACTAGGAATATATAGGAAATCGTAGTCTACGCATGTGTTCTTTGGCGGGAGATCGAGTATGAAACGCAAAATTAACTATCGCGGAAACCGCCCGCCGGCGAAAGAATGTTCCAGGATGAAAATGTGGCATAGTGGCTACCTAATCAACAATTTTTTTACAAGACCTTTTAGTGGCCAATCGATAGCCAACAATGGTCAATTTTTTGGCTACCCTCATCCCTAGATCTAGCAGAGCTCGATATTTTATTTAGGATACAGTTAAAAATCGAGTTTACCATATCACGTAAGTAATGAGTTTGAAAATTTAAATCCTGAATCAATAAGAAAAGCAACCTATGAATAATTATTGTTAAGATGCCAATAATGTCTGGAAGTTCAAGGACGTTTGAACATTTACTGAAAAAACTATGTCTTTTAAACTGTAGTATTCTCAAATTCTCAATGCCTTTTTTCTAAATCAATTTTTTTCTACAAATGATATTACTTGATATCGTTTTTGATATTACTTTATTGCATTCTCCATAAATAATAAATAGATTGAAATAATCTTCATTTGTATAATTTAAGGGTTCCGGAATTATTGTTAATAATTTTTTGCAAATACGTGACAGTGACATCTATTTAGCACTTGATTGTTTTCTAACTCACTCATGGCCAATTTAAAGTAACTGAACTTAAAAGTCGAACATTTTTGCAATAGAAAAATATTAAATTGCCAATATTTCGAAAACTACAAATTTTCGGAATAGATCATCTTATATAAAGTTACGCTTATTTTTAATGCTGCATAAGATAAAATAATAAAAACAAGGAGTTCCCATTTAAAAAAAATGACTTGACAGTTTCTTCAATTTCATTTTTATTCTTGTTTTTTGAGCACCCTGTGTTAATAATTATAAAAATATTATACGAAGTCTGTTAAAGTAGGTCCTTTTCTCCATAGAAACTACCCAAGTTAAATTAATAAAGGTAGTGGTACAGTCAAAATTGGTAATTTTTTTCGGTCTGCAAACGTATTTTTTTACATAAAATTTGAAATATGTCACAAACGGTTAGACTTAGGTATAGGATATTATACATGGAATGTGTTTAGAATTTGACGTAGAATCCAGAAATGGAATAGTATATAGGGTGTCCTATTTAAAATAAGCAAGTTGACATTTACTTCCGGTTTAATCGGAAATGCCACCATTTTAAAAATATTTTAGCCGAATTGCCCCCATCGACATTAATATACTACCGAATTTTCAAAATTTTCCAACTGCTACTTTTCGAAAAATCGATCGCCGCAGTTCGTCGTGGGACACCTTGTATATCAATGTACATTGTCACAATGAAGGTTAATAATTAAAGGAAAATAATAAACTTTAAGATTTTGTTATTTGGACATCCATTTATAAAAGAAAATCGTACTAGTATTATTAGCGTCGCCATTTGGAATATATATAGGCTGTTAGTTAAACATGCGGCAAAAATTCAACAGGTTATTCCTTGGACTATTCTAAGGACTTGGACATAAGGATTCTATGATTTTTGAAAAAGCGATTTTCAACAAATCCAATTTTGGTATTTTAATAATTAATCCAATTTTGTAGGTAAAATAAAAGTATGGCGTACTACACTGGACGTATCAAGTAAAAGACATGTAAGAAAAAGTAGTTGTTTTTTCTTACCAATATCCCGTGATACTTCGGAGTGATTATTTTGTATGTTTTTGTATGTTGTGTTTTTGTAGTTTGTATGTGTCTCATTTGTTAAGATTGATTGACTTGACGTTTGGCTAGTTGACGTGTAAACGGTTGTTAGTGAAGTCCGCTATCATGGCTCGCTATACGAATGCCGAGATGGCTGACATGCATTTTATTTATGGACTTGCTGATGGCAATGCATTAGAAGCTAGGCGACTGTACATTGAACGATTACCTAACCACATTGCTCCCGATAGACGTTCATTAACGTCTTCGAGAAACGGGAACATTGAAGCGAAGTGGAGTACCAGGAAGGCCAAGGACTGTAAGAACGGTAGACGTAGAAGAGAATGTGCTGGACATGATAGAAGAAGATCCAGGTACTTCTACGCGGAGAATTGCAAATACTTTGAATGTAAGCAATTGGACTTCCTGCAGCTAATTGAACCGGTATTTCTACCAGGAAGACTTACCGGCGAAGTATACTGCAACTTTTTGGAACAAACGCTACCTCAGTTTTTGGAGCATGTACCAGTGGCTACAAGACAGGCATTGTGGTTTATGCATGATATTGCACCACCTCATTTTAGTGTAGTTGGTCGAGAGTTTTTAACATCAACATACGGAGATCGCTGGAGAGATGGACCTCACGTATGGCCTGCTCGATCCCCGGACTTAAACCCCCTGGATTATTTCCTATGGGGCCAACTAAAGCCATTAGTTTATACTAGGCCAGTGGAAGATGTGGACGATTTAAGAGATCGGATAATTGCTGGGTGTAACTCAATAATAAACGACCCTGGTGTTTTTGAAAGAGTTCGGGAGTCTATGAGAAGAAGATTGGATTGTTGCATCCGAGCTGGAGGTAGCCATTTTGAACAATTCTTGTAGGTTCAGAAATGTTACATGTAATTTTAGTAATAAATTGTTATTTCTTGAAAATTTTTTTCGCCTTATATCTTCGCAACAAAGTGTTTTTTCAAAAATCATCATAGGATAGAATATCCTTAGAATAGTCCAAGGATTAACCTCTTGAATTTTTGCCGCATGTTTAACTAACACCCTGTATATTAATAAAATGATACAATGCATGATATTATCCTCAATATGGTTCTAACATTAAAGAATGAAATAATTACCAATTATTTGTTTGAATGTCTTTCATTATATATTTCATATAGGTACAAGTTCAAATAGGTTATCCGAAATCGTTTTCAAAATATTTACAGGAACTTTTTTGTTTTTTATGTATTTAAGACGAACATATACAGGGTCTTTTCCGCAACTGATTCGCTAGACCATGTTAGACGTTTGGAAAGTTAGGGCGATAATTTCTTTTTGAAAATTTAGCCATCTAGATCATAACTTATAAACTCTTTAACCGAAACATCTTCAAGGTCGTTGCCCTTCCAGCTATACTAGAAATAGCTATCATCTTCGTAATTTTTAATGGAATGATATGCTTTTTATTAAATTTTTGTATTCTGCTTGAATGTTTTTTTGGAGTTTAATAAATAAGGTTTCCCTGTACCTATGTAATCCTTTTCAAGATATTTTGATATTCATGTAAAACATTACATTTCTTTGTTGAAATTTGCTATCTTCAATAAAATTAAAGTAAAAGAGATGGATTTACAAGCCGATTAAGAAATTTATATAATTTGATGCAAATGCAATGCATTTGTACTCATAAATTAGTACCAACATTGGTGAGCTTTAAACCTTCTCAAGTGTGTTTTCTCAAATGGAACCCCCTGCATATTTCTATGGTACCTAACTCATGTAAAATAGTATTCTCTCTCGATTGGAATTAGGTTTGCCTATACCTATGTTTTTTAGTTTTTCTGTTATTAATCATTTTTGTGAAAATTGGCAAGTACTGGGATTAATTATAATAATTTCTAAAGGATGGCTATGAATATGACATTATTAACAAGTGGATATTTCATAACAAACTAATAATTTGATTTAAAAAAAATACAGAAAGAGTGTTGAACAAAGGCACACATAAATACAAATAATAAAAACTGTTCTGTGTGGTCGTTAGCCATTATTTTCTACGCACAATAAAACAAATAATCCGTGGAGATGACCTCCCAGTTCACTACCTCTGTAAGATATATAGACTGCAAAGACCCTCTCAAAATTTAAATTTTGAGTAAAAATAAACAAAAGCGTTTTATATTGAGTAGGATGTAGTGGCTGCCATATAGAGTAGTTTTTATAATATTTATGTGTCCGTTTGTTCAACATTGTTCTTGTTATTTTCTTTTTTAATAAATTTCACAATAATAACAAGTGAATTAAAAATTCGCTTGTTATTATTTCATATTCATAGCTACCTTTAAAAATTATTACTTAATTCCCGTACTTGTCAATTTTCACAAAAATGGCTGAGAACAGAAACGATATAGAGAATACAATTTTACATGTGAGACCATAGAAGTATATGTGTACACATATAGCATAACACACATAGAATAACACATGTCTGTGTTAGGAATTCCAAATTAAAAATTAAAAATACTTTAATGCTACTACATCTTCTCTTCCTTACCTGACTCTTTATATTGTTATATTAACCTTCCATTATATTAACCTTCCATTGTGTATATGAATTTTTAGCTCATACTCTTATTGATATGTTGTTTTACGTTTCGTTGTGACATTTTTGTTTTATAATGTAAATGTTTTCCTCACACACAGGCTATGCCTATAGTGAGTGTAACTAAGTTTATTCCCCTAAGGTAGCGGTTATGTAGCGTCGTAGTTATGCATCTGTATTGTATGTATATGTATATTTCTTGGCTTATAAACTTATTATTATTATTATTATTATTATTATTATTATTATTATTATTATTATTATTATTATTATTATTATACAGGGTTATTCACAACTCATCTCTAAAACTTTTTGGATATGTGCATCCTTAAATAAGAAATCGATATCACCAAAAAAATTTTAATAAAAGTATTAGGATTTCCCGTAAACAATGTTTAAAGTTATACCATTATAAAGGACTACGTAGCTGGGCAACTGTACTTCAACACATCTGATACTTTTCTACCACATTCCTAAGAATGTGATAAAAAAGTAAACACGTTTTTGTCTGGAACGCCTGGTTAAAACCGACCGAATAATGTTGGAGTGGGGATAACATCTGTATTGTCCATGAGTCGTCAGTCTGTGTGTCGCTCTCGCGGGTGTTTTATTTATGTTAGGAGTGTTAAACTGTAAAATTTTCAAAATGGCTCATGTGTACAGTAATGCTGAGTTAATGGACTGTTACCAGTGGATTATCACTTAACAGTTAGGTTTTGTGAGTGGTTGTTGCAGCAAAATGCTGAAAATCCCCAATTTACTTAATAATTTGCGTTTACAAGATCAGAAACCAGGAGGAACATTCGGTTTAGTGCGGCAAAATTGGATAAGGCGTGCCCAAAATTGTGTACAAGTCGAGGAATATTATTTCGAAAAGCTTTTGTAACAAGGTATGTGCAAATTTTTTATACCTAAATCTCACGTTTCTAATACCTAGTAATCAAGTAGCGCAATTCTGCAAAATTAGTGTAACAAAATTTTATTCATTTTAAAGACACGTCACTTTGGTCAGATCTATTTATCTTTAAGTTTATTTTAAAGTAAAAACGCTGCAAATCTTTTTTGCGCCGGGTGTCGGTATACTCTCAGATCTTCTGAAGTTTCTTTTGTGCTAGCCTGTTTGCATTGTCAGTCCCAAGGTCACTCCATTACAGTGGACCAGTATCCAGCGGCGTGCAATGAAAAATTTTTAAATAGTTTTAAGACCCAGCCAAAAAAAATTTTTTTTCACTACCACATTTGTACATGTATGTTGAACATCCCCAAATTTTATTATGGGTCAGTTCTGAATAACCCTGTATAGGGGGCTCTATTAAAAAAATAAATAAATTTGAAGGTTTACAGTTTACTAAACTTACTAAACTTGTCAACACCCTACATGCAATTAGGTAACTTTCTATACATGCCTGGTTCAGAATAGTCAGCTTGTAAAAGCCATTTCTTTTTAATTTTAATTTTATTGAATATAGAATCGTTCAAACAAAGAAATGCAAAATGTTGTTTTTTCATAGAAATTAAAATATCTTGGAAAAGATAAAATGACTTTTGAATTAAAAATGTCAATCCGATAATTTTTTTCACACAAACTTCTACTAGTCTATTGACGACGTGTCAAGGATCGACTTGGAACATACAGAACGTAGTTAAGAGTTTAATTACTTTTATATTTAACTATAACTTGTTCGTTTATACATAATTTGAAATAATATTTTATAATATTATAGAATTTATCAAATTAAAGAATCACTGATGAAATTTAGTTAATTTGTCATATATTTATTTTTATTGCATTTTATACAGTGTTTTTTTAGGACAAACTTTAAAAGTTTGTCTTGATAATACACTTTCGATATTTATTTTGAATACTTCAGGTTTTCTGTTTTTTTATTATTTTACAGGTGGTGCAATCCCAAAAGAAAATAAAACGAATCTTGGAAAAGATTACATTTAGGTATAAGGAAACCTTATGAAACTCTTATTAAATCAATGAGTTGAATCCAAAAATGTAATAAAGAGCGTACGCTTCCATTAATAATAACGAAGTTAGCAGCTAACTCTGCTATAACAAAAAAGGTACAACCTTAAAAATTTTATAAGCTATAATCTAGATAGCTAGATGTTCTGAAAGAAATTATCATCCCCAACTCTCCAAACGTCTAACGTACCAGTTATGTGAAGGACCCTGTATATATTTACATATATTTTTTTCTATTTGAATTTATTTGGTAAGGATACAAAAATACAAGTCTTACAGTCTTAGTTATATAAAAGATTAGAGGTATGTTTTGGTTCATAATTACAAAATAACAATATACGTACGTTATTCATTTATATTATTCTACATTTTGCAAACCCGTTACTACAAACTCCTCAACTTCAAATAAGTCTTTCACAGAATTACACAGAATGAATTAACGGCAAGTCAAGGACAATTACCGCCGTATCATTTTGACCTGTAATCTACCGGTTATTTCAACAATTAATATCCTTGTTCAATTAGCTTATCTTAGAGTTTGGGGGATAGAGAGATGAACAATATGAATATTAACGTCGTTACTAATGGTTGGTTTATCAAAAACGTTGTCATTTTGATAGAAAAATTCAAGATGTATTTAAATACCAAATGAAGCAAAAAGAAAACATAATACTATTATAGAGAAGCTATTGAAGTAAAAATTGAAGCTAACAATGTAGTTTCAAGGTATTTGTGAGATGTTTTTCGAAACAGCTATACTATACCGGGTTCCCATTTCATTTGACTAACGGCAATTAACATGGGCTATTACATTTCATTGAATTTTATTTTCCCAGGGCACACTATGAGAAATATTGCTAACGGAATCGATAGTACTGACTGTCAAATACTTCTGATTACCAAAATACTAAAGCGAAATGCTTTTTTAATTAAAATATCAATAAAAATTCGTTTTAAGTTAATAGGTGTAGTTTACATAACTGTTTTAAGAAACATTATTAAACATCATCCGGTGAACTAGTTGGTTGAGCGGCAGTGTTTCAAACTGAATCGCAGAATTTTGCAAATTCGAATCCCGCCAGAGACAACTTTTTTTTTGCATTTTCATTAATTGCAAATTATTAGTGTTTACTTATTCGAATAAATATGGTTCATTGTCAGTACCTAGTTATAATTTTCGAAAGTCACAATATTTGCTTATCAAAAAAAAAATAAAACATGTTCTAATTGGTTCGTTTCCTTTATCTTTAGCTAAAGCTACTATCTTATAAAATAAGTAATCAACAAGCAACATATTTTTTATTTATTACATGTACTGTGCTTTTACTAATAGTGTACTTATCTCTGCTAATAGTTACTACATATTATACCTCAATCTGGATATTGAGTTAAACAATATTAAAGAGAAACTGACGTGAATTAGTAATAGGTTTTTTTTTTAAATAAAAACTATAATTCTAAAATTATGAATTTTTAAAAATAAGAATATATTTAAAAAAAACTCATCATATTTTAAAAAAACTCCTCAAAAAAAACCTATTACTAATTCACGACAGTTCCTCTGTAACCGTTTAACTCAATATCCAGATTGAGGTATGTAGTAACTATTAGCAGAGATAAATACACTATTATTAGTAAAAGCACAGTGCATGTAATAAATAAAAAATATGTTGCTTGTTGATTACTTATTTTATAAGATAGTAGCTTTAGCTAAAGATAAAGGAAACGAACCAATTAAAACATGTTTTACTATTATTTTTTTTGATAAGCAAATATTGTGACTTTCAAAAATAATAACTAGGTACTAACAATGAACAATATTTATTCTAATAAGTAAACACTAATAATTTGTAATTAATGAAAAAGTAAAAAAAAGTTGTCTCTGGTGGGATTCGAACCTGCAAAATTCCACGGTTCAGTTTGAAACACTGCTGCTCAACCAACTAGTCCACCGGATGACGTTTAATAATGTCTCTTAAAACAGTTATGTAAACTACACCTATTAACTTAAAACGAATTTTTATTGATATTTTAATTAAAAAAGCATTTCGCTTTAGTATTTTGGTAATCAGAAGTGTTTGACAGTCAGTACTATCGATTCCGTTAGCAATATTTCTCATAGTGTACCCTGGGAATATAAAATTCAATGAAATGTAATAGATCATGTTAATTTCCATTAGTCAAATGAAATGGAAAACCCGGTATAACGTTTTTATAAAAGTTTTTCGGCAAGTCAATGACTTTTGAGAAAGGCGAAAAGTAAAATAAAAACAAAACATAAGCCAACAATATTTTCTCAAAAAATATACGTTAACAACTCTAAGCAAACAAGAATAGTTCAAGAATATTAAGCTATATGTACAAAATTATCAATTTAGGTAATCTATAAAGGTACAATTTGGCATAGAATTTAATTTTATTAGATATTAATTAATATAAATAATATTAACAAATATATCTTAAAAAAACTATCCGAGTTAGACTATAGGTTAGATAAGTATAATATAAGAAATACTACTAATACAGTAGTAATATACTAGTGCAAATTGATAATGATTTCACACCATTAAATCTATCAATACAACCAGAATGCACACAAATAAAACCCCTGTACAAAAGCAAAATGAATTGCCATCTAAAGCATTCTTTTTATTTCTTTTATTTACCGGCAAATGTCCATTAGAGTAGTATACCATATACATTTAACTGAGGCGTTTAACAAAGTAATATAAATATAAATACATATTTATTATATAATATCTCTACACACACACGTAACAAACTTACATACACATACTTAAAAAATTGAACAGTAAATTAACAGAATCTAGAAAATACACATAATAGATTGAGAATATTAAAGGTAATTACTTAATATATAACAGAACGAATTCGCCTATGGAATGAATTTAGGCCATCTTTAAAAATATCGATACCTCCACCAAATGCATTGAAGTTATTTAGCATTATATTAATCGGTGTATGACATCAGTAAGAAATATCAGTAGTAATTTGGTTTAAAAATGAATGGGTCTCTAGTAGCTCTTGGAGATGCATGCAAATTGATTGGCGACAGAACATGTGATGAATTTATTAAGTTGTTTAATAATTTGTAAACAAAGTTTAAGTCCTGCAATATTCGTCTCTAGCCAAGAGTAGGTAAATTCAGAAATTTAGGGCAATCAGATCTGTTTAAATAATATTCCTTACTTTCTAAGTTTGTAGCACAGATAATAATTAAGATATTTATGTTCACGTTCACGTTCAACGCGCGTTACGTGGCATTAAAGATCTAACCAGTGAAATATACAAAACACGGGTAGCTTGGACATTATTAAATTTAAAGGTACTTCTTATGATAAAAACGAGCATTCTATTTCCTTTTGATATTACATGGTATATATTAACACTGAAGTTAGGTTTAGTACCAAGTATAACTCCAAGGCAACCTGATTGCAGTCACGCAATCTTTGACCATTTAGCTGGTAAGTAACATTAACCAGAATATTAATTCTGGTTAATGATTTTGGTTTCTTAGTGTGTAATTAACTTAATTACACACTACACCTTTAAGGAACATTTAAAGTTATGCCACTTGCATGACACCAATAAAGAAATCGGTCAAGATTATCTTGAATTCTTTGGTGATCTTGGAAATTCGAGAGCCTAGAGTACACTTTCATCTAGTCACCAAATAATATACGACAGGGCATGAAAATTGTTGAAATACCGTTCACAAATAGATTACGAACCAGAAACGCAGCCCAGGAACGACTTACGATGTTATATCTTTAATTACCATTTAGTACGAGAATAAGGGAAACTTGTTGACTACAGTGAGATTCGAACCGTCGTCAACGGCGGAGAATGATTAAAAACCAGACGTCTTTAACCGCTCGGCCTTCGAGCTCCACGCTCGGTATTTATAAAGAAAGGAAACAAAAATATCAACAAGGTTGTTCCTAAACAACAAATAATTTCTTGTTAGGCTTGAATACTAACTCGACACAAAATATATAAACTAGCGAAAACTGAGAAGTGAATAAACAAAATAAGTGACAAACACTGATTTTTATTAAAAGTATCTTTTTTAATCTAGTTGTATACCACCATATTAGATAATTGGTATAATGTTGGTGTGATTTCAAGCACGTATTTTTAATGTTGTCATAAGGATATTATATTTTCGATAAACCAACAAAACAAAACAAACATTTTTTAGAACAAACCCAGTAAATATTTTGTCTATCATATATTTATAGTTCAGCATTATAGTTGTCGTTGACCAAAAATTGGTCTGGGAACATTGCTCCTTTAAAATAAAAAAAAAGTATCAGTGTGTCTTTGTTTGTATATGAAAAAGCTTTACTTACTACATAAGTCTTATATTAAATAACCAGACGTAAAAATCGCACACCATTGGGGAAGAACATATTCTGCTAGCTGCAATTCAGATGGTAAAAATTATTTAGAAGATAATTTTGACAAAGAATTCCAGATATAACTGAAGATACCTATATGTGCAACAACTATTTGTTTTCAATTCAGTTTGATGAGGCAACAGATAGCAATATGAATTGTTATTTAATTGGATATGTTCGATTTTGTGACGCTATGTTAGCAGTACAAGATTGAAAAGTATATAAGTGCTTGTGACAGAAAAATATGCGCAGTGTGTTTCACTCATCATAATCATGCAACAGATTGCATGATTCACTACTGGCCTGAATATAGTGCTAAAGACAATTGCAACCGTAGTGGACTATGTAAAAAAGAGACCCATAAAATCAATACTATTTTCTGCACTTTGCAAAAACATGGATGCAGAACATTTAGCGTTACTGTTTTATTGCGCAGCAATATAGTTATTATGTGGGGAACTTTTACAACGTGTTTATGAACTAACAAAATTAAAACGTAATCTTTTTGGGAGAGTAAAACGGGCCGGAAACCGAGAAATACCTAGAATGCTGAAGAGAAACACATCAAACTTGTTTTTCCAACTACTGAAAATCGTTCAGCATGCTAAGCAAATAATTTTAGAAAATATTTTATAGCTGACGACAAGTTGATATTGGTGGGTTAGAAACCCATTTCAAAATACACCCGAATGTGTCTCAACTGAAGAAGAAGAAAGATTGATAGACTTGCGTAATCAAAAGATAATTTGGTACTTAATACAACTATAATCTATAAAATCTATCACTTGAACATACACATTTGTGGGAAAAGAACCTTTTTTATGTTGTAGTATATGATTTATTAATTTTATATGACTAATTAGGTTTATTTCTTATTCATCTGTTCTTAAATATATTATAATTAACCCAGCAATATATTTTTATTTTACAAATAAATATAATACAAAATATTCTGTTATTTTATTCTAATTTTAGAATTTCATTTTGTTTTTGCTTAGGAACTTCAAGAAGCGATCAATTTTATGACATATTTACGGATCATTTAAGGGTACATACATATTAGCTTGCATTTAAAATAATACAAAATCTCTGCCATAAAGTCTCTTGCATAAATTGAAGTAGACGTGTAATTAAGTGAAGAAATTTACGAAAACAAATAAATATTTCAAGGAAAGTTACAATCTAATAAACGTGCTTTTTTGTCTTCTAAATCTCCATTAAATTCGTCTAACATTCATTCTGTGCTCTTTATTATGTTTATGAGAAGCGCGGCCTTTTATTTTTAGCTGCCCATTTTTCCTCTTCAAATATGTACTTCCCTATGCACATCATATTTGCAGTTCACTCTTCAAGACTTTATAGTAAACAGAGATTCATTTCTCGCTCCTGAATACTGAACTGAAAATTAACTTTATACATACAAGCATTTCACAATGAATGTACATATGTTTTCATTATTTGAATACTAACTTAGCTCATGTTTTTATATTTCAAGTTATTTCTATATTACTAACCACTTTTCTTAATATTGTCAAAGTGAATCCCACAGAAGCATTTACATTATAATAATCATGTTTTTATTATATATAAATGTTACGATGTTTTTGGTTTAATAAGGCACTTTTTATTCTATGAAAGACTTTATTGCTTTCTCTTTGAGAGCTAACAGAGAACTAAAACTACAAACTACTTAGCGACTATATCATTTCCCTTTTTAGAATGAATTACTAATAGTTTACATAACTTATACATAAAAGAAATAATGCAAAAAGTGAATTCGGTTAACATTTCGGCCATCCTGTAGAATTTTCGTCCACGGAAATTCCTGAGCGAGGGCAACGTTAGTTTCGATCGTTTGTCTGAAAATGGAAAGGAGTAAAGGCAGCATCTTGAAGCATTTTGGTATAATCAAGGATCTGATCTTCAAACAACTAAATTCTATTTCTCCTGTCTTGGGGAATGCGTGGCCAGTGCCCTCTCCAAAATCTTCATACACAAGTCCATTTTCTAGTCGCCCTTGTACGGCCCCCTCTTGATAAGGTTAACATTTCTCGCAGGTTACCTTTATAGTCGTCCTGTCCGACTTGGATCAGATCCTACATAATATTCCAACTTTAATATCTTAACTCTAACAAATCAATCATTTTTCTCACAGGTTCCCTTTATAGTCGTCCTGACCGACTAACTAATACAACAAATATTTTTCTCGCAGGTTCCCTTTATAGTCGTCCTGCCCGACTAACTAATACAACAAATATTTTCCTCACAGGTTCCCTTTATAGTCGTCCTGCCCGACTAACTAATACAACAAATAAGACTCTGAAAATCACTGCAACTTTTAGTAGGTACTTAACTCTCTAACAAATCTATTAGGTCATCTCTATCTCTCGCTCTTTCATCTGAATCACTACTTGAGGAGCTTGCGCACCCCCTAGTACCCCGATAGAGTCTCAATGAATTGCAGTACTGATAGCCCTTATAGACAAGCCCCTGATAGACAACGCAGTATTGATAGTCCTTTGAAACACAGCTGGCGCGTTAACTAACCCAAATGGCATTTTCAAGTACTCGTAATGACCGTCAGGCGTGATAAAAGCAGTTTTTGGAACAGAATTTTTAGAAACTTCAATCTGGTGAAAACCCTGATTACAGTCTAAGCTACTATAATAAAATTTATTACCTAACAAATTCAGTTGTTCTTCTATATTCGGCATTGGGTACTTATCTTTCATTGTAATTCGGTTTAATGCGCGGTAATCTACATATAACCTGTAGTCATTATTTTTTTTCTTAACTAGAACAATAGGGCTAGCAAAATCAGAACACGACTCCCTAATTACACCTGATTCTAACAGTTCGCTTACTTTGTCTCTACCAATGTCCCTTTCTTTGACTGACAACCTATAAGGGCGATAGCACACTGGTTCCGACTCATTCACTAAATTGATTTCTAACTTACAATCTTTCACTGTTCCCAACTGATCAGTACCACTAGCAAAGCAGTGTCCCCAATTGTTCAAAATATCTAAGAGCTCACTCTTCGTTCTACTATCTAGACTATTATCCATATTAATGTCACTTATCTCAATACTACTGTTACTAAACTACAATTTCTCTTTATTAAACTCACCCTGTAGCCTCCTGCAGTCGAATGGTCATCACATCTATAACCTCTGCCTATCAACTTTCCCTCTTCCCATATAATCTGCTCCTTGCCAGCATTCGAAACAGGTAATAACGATTTTGGCCCTTCACACCATTCCAGGAATGTTGATCAACGACTTTCCCAACATGAACCGCTTCGCCTCCAGGTATACTTTTTCATTGTCGCTTATGTCCGTAATTGTAACGTCGACCATCGTCGTAGACTCCTGATGTAGTGTAGTATCTTTTGAAAGCACAATTTTCCGACGAACTTCGGTTCCTTCGATAGTTATTTCTCGGAGTAGAAGGACGGAGTTTTTTGTTAATTTTACTTGGCCTGAACTAACTACAAAAGACATATCTTCTGCGTTTATCACTGGTTGTCCAATTATCATATCGAATCTTCCCAGATGTGCGTCAGTGACTACGGCGGTAGTTTCGATTTTTAATTCGTCAATTTCTAAACAGAATTCTGCTGCCTTTTCAGTTTTAACACATGACCCGCCGAAAGCTGTTAGTACGTTAATTGCAGAATATGTGGGGATATTGAATTTTTCTATGGTACTGGTGTGTATGACATTGACCTGACTACCACTATCTAAGTAGGCCAGAATTGTTTTTCCATTTATGGAGCATTTTTTCTCATAAATACGATTTACGTCCACTATGTTTATTATTTTGACCGATTTTGAATCCGACCCTGACTTCTCAGTATTTCTAGTATTAAATGGCTGATTACGCAACCTGCAAGCCTCTTTCTTGTGTCCCAATCGGTTGCAAGAAAAACAACGAATTGTTCCTTGATATCGGCACTCTCTGGCGATGTGTGCAAGTTTCCCACAGCTAAAGCATTCCACAAAATGTTTTTTTCGATCCGTAGGGGGCAAAACAGGATTGTGCTTGGGTTTTTTCGACGAAGTTTCTCCTCTTGGGCTTTCATAATTTTCTAATGGCGCAATAAAGCCAGCTTACAATTCGTCGGGAGATGAACATTGGTAAGCCCAGGCGTTGGCCTGCAATTCTAACGGTAAGCCTTTTATCAAACACGAAATTGTAGCTTCCTTATCTAGCCGACACTGTTGAATTAGAGCAAGTTTTTCATGGTAGTAATGCGTCATTGTCTCATTTGTCTGTTTTTTTCGTGCCACTAGTTCTTCTAAGACTGCAGCGTAATCCGTGCATCTTGGAAAAGCCCTGGTAGCGAAGTTCTCCATTCTTGCCAAGTTTTCCTATAGTCGTCTAGACGATTAAACCATGTACGTGCCGAACCTCGAAGTTTTTGCTGCATAAATGCTGATTTTTGATACTCAGTCCAACTGTGGATTTCTCCCAGTTGGTCGATTTTTTCTAGCCACCCTGTCACTGTGGTAATTCTGTCGTCTGGATCAAATGTTGGTATTATGTCACCATGAACGAATGTAGTACTTTGGTCAGAATTTTCGCCATCGGTATCCATGTTTAATGTTGAAACACGATATTGATCAAGACTTCTTCTTAAAATGCTGGAGACTTTCTTCTCTATGTGTTTCTCCAGAAGACTCTGGTATAAATTATTTTCATCTTCGGATTCACTCATTTTAAATCACCAAATTCACTAGAGCACGTGAAGTTACTTTATGCCAACTTCTGATGTTACGATGTTTTTGGTTTAATAAGGCACTTTTTATTCTATGAAACACTTTATTGCTTTCTCTTCGAGAGCTAACAGAGAACTAAAAATACAAACTACTTAACGACTATATCATTTCGCTTTTTAGAACGAATTACTAATAGTTTACATAACTTATACATTAAAGAATTAATGCAAAAAGTGAATTCGGTTAACATAAATATATTTTTTATTAAACAACATTCTTGTGTTAACATAATTCAACCACAAAACTTATGGAGCCCTCGATGGATGGCCAAATTCGGCAAATCTTCTAGCCGGAAGAATGCAGAAGGCGGTAATTCTGGGCTCATTACGTTTATTCAGGGCACACGATTCCCGAACTCAGTAGTTGCTCACCCCAAGGACGTGGGGAGTAGCTACTGTTAACCACCAGCGGCCGACCCTGAGAATCGGAGCCAGGGAACCGGTCGACTGGATTTCGACAAAAAATAATAATAATAATAATGTGGCTTTATTAATATCACAAGAAATTAAATTACAAAAATATTGAAGGGAGGTGGCGACGTTCAACAAGACTGCTCTTCCACGTAACCACCTCATTTATCCATAAAGAGAACAGAAACTTGCAAAAATTAAATTTCAAATAACTTATTTAACACAAAAATATTACCAAAAAAATAAAACAGAGAATGTATGTCCTGCTTACATCCATACAAATATAGCTACTCAAGTTTCAGAGAAATAATATAAGTTCTGATGTGCTTTCTAAATGTGGCCAAGGTCCTGGCATCTAATTATATTTTACCCAACAGGTATTTTAATGAAGTCGATTATTACCTTATTGATTGAGAACTTGTTCAGAGCATCTGGTGAAGTGTTCAATTGCAAAATATTAAGTATCTAATTCTTTCCCCAGCGGGGAGGTACTTAAAATATGTTCCATCATCTCTTAAGCACACCCTGGATGAGCGGTAGGCTAATTAAACAATTTAGTGGAGTTTATGTATGTACCTAATATTTTAAACAGAAGTGGCCAGTATTAGAGTTCGCACGTGTAATCTGTTTATAGAATTTAGATGTAAACTCTAAAAGTTGTTTAGTTCTTGCTTCTGATGAGTTGGTTATAAATACTCTGGTATAAATTAATGGTTGGTTGGTTGGTTGTTCCTTCTGGATCTACTCCGATGAATTCAGAAGCAGCACCTCCCGTTGCCAGAGCCGTTTAATTTCTTTAAATGTCGTAATAGCCAACAACACCGATAATACAAATACTCGGTGCTCTCGCGTGACGTCACCATAGGCAGGTAGCGCATTGAGCCGCCAGCCTATGTTAATGGCATATTTTATCATAAGTTTTGCCTTGTGTTATGGGTCCGTGAAGTTAGCCCCTAACTCCTGGAGTTGGACGGCACTAATCCACAGTCGGTTAGTAAGTTATTAGTAAGTATTTGTAAGCCCATTGGTAACATTTGTAAGTAAAGGGTAACCGTTTTATTTGTTATTAATTTTTGGGGGCTAACTTCTTAGCAGCCCCCAAGATGTTTATAATTGCAGTTTTTATGTTACCAGCTATTAGTAAGTCATTTGTAAGTATTTGTAAGTTGACTGTCGACATTTGTAAGTCTCTAATAAAAAAGTTATAACCAATTAATAAATGGCGGCTAACTTCTTAGCAGCCCCCAAGTTCTTTCAGAATGTTTTGTTTACCTTACCAGTTGTTAGTAAATCGTTTGTAAGTATTTGTAAGCCGTCTTGCAACATTTGTAAGTCGCTAATAAAAAAGTTATAACCAATCAATTAAATGAGGGCTAACTTCACAGCAAGCCCCCAAATTATTTCAGAATGTTTTGCTTACCTTACCAGTTGTTAAATCGTTTGTAAGTATTTGTAAGCTATCTTGCAACATTTGCAAGTCGCTAATAAAAAAGTTATAACCAATCAATTAAATCAGGGCTCACTTCTTAGCAACCCTCAAGGTCTTTCAAAATATTTTGTTTACCTTGCCAGCTGTTAGTAAGTCGTTTGTAAATATTTGCAATATGACTTTCAATATTTGTATGTCATTAATAAAACAATTATAACCAATTAATTAAACGGTGGCTAACTTCTAAGCAACTCCCAAGTTTTCTCTAAATGTTTTGTTTACATCACAACTAATCATTTGCAAGTCCCTAATACAACAGTTACTTATCAATTAATTCTGTCGGGGAAACTTATTTATCCTGTTTGTTTTATTTACTGTGGTTGTCTAAAATAAAAAAAAAATGTTTTATTTTGGAAGCTACAGATTTTACTAACGTAAGATACAGATCTTGCGAGATATACCTAACAGATTAAAATATGACAAAATCAAAATCTCGTTAAAAAGTATCTAGTTTAGTAGGTACCTATTTATTCAATATATGTTTTTTAACTATTTGGCAAAGGTTACTCAAATACGAGCTCAAATATTACTGCGGTGCAGTTGTTCAAAATAGATAGGTATGTAATAAATAATGGACCATGAATCCACGCTTATTTAAAAAAAATCAGGACTTAATACATTTAGATCTTATATAGTTAAGTGTGTTGTTTGTTTTCTAATGCGTGTTGTGTTTTCTAAAAAAATCGGTATATACAGACAGCAGTACGAAAGTTAAGTTAAGCAGATAATCACGGGAAGACCAAATACGGACATTCTCTGCCTAACTCACACGTACATTGCATTCTTAAACAATAGAAAACATGAAAAACAAAATAAAACCAACCCATACAATAAAACTAAAATAAAAAATTGATATTAGGTACCTAAGAAAAAATCAGTCACTAATCTAATTTACTACTTGTTAAACTATTATTTTTAGCTAATAGGTAACCTTGAAAAAGTCCGCAAACTAGGACGAAACGTAGGATATTTATTCAACAAATAAATTTCAGAATATTAGTGATTGTAATACTGATCACAGACAGCAATAGGTACCGTTACAGACTGATTTGAGAACAGTATATATAAGAAAATTATACAATTACAGTCATTTATGTGACAACTTTTTGATAATGAAACGAAAATATATTAATATTTCATTGTGAATAGTATTTAACGAAAACTAAATTTATTTGAAGGAGATGCCGAAAACAACTACTCCACGACCAATGTGCCTCAACTGGCAATGCATACTTCGGCATCTCAGCAGGAGTCGCCACATCATTCATCGAGACCACCTGCCAGACACTGACCAGTTTCGCGCTTATCATGCGCTATGGTACTCTGATGAGCGCATAATAAACGCGAAATCGGTCAGTGTCTGGTTTCAAGTAACTAAGAAAATTAACTTCTGTAACTAAGAGTAATTGGTCAATGGAAGAACCAATGCCATTAACTAAATAAAGATTCTTTCAAAACTATACTATTTACCGAGGTGAGTCTGATTCGGGATATTTTTGAGTCGGCCTTTTTCATCTTTGCGGCTAAAGCTTTAGGTTAAAAATGTAGAACTGATTTCATCAAATTAACTATTTTTTTTTTTTGATATTTGATATAAAGATTTCCCTTGAATACTAAAATTTTAAAATATTTATTTTAAACAACTATTATTGTACCCAACCAACAATTAATTTAATATTGGTATTGGTTTGGTAGATATTAATATTATGTTTATAGATTTATATTTACATTAATATTATATTTGGTAGATAACCTACCCCACTATATATGAACCTTAAAGTGTTTTTAGTGAAGTAGTGATTATCTTATAATCTCTGAGTGAGGTAACTGAAAATTACAAATATAAGAAGAATCCCTAAAGAATCAACTAAAATGAATATGTCCGCGATTTCTAACTACTTTGAGTGCCTTGTAGATCGGTTAGGTATATGACTTATACATATGACATATGACATTTTACTTTTAGTTAGAACTAATAAGAGGTAAGAATCTGTGGAATTGATATGAATTTATTTAGTAATAACATTTTCATTAACAACTTACAAATGAAAAAAGTCAGCATACAAATACTAATAAATGTTGTTATAATAAGTACCATTACCAATAGTTAAGGTAAACAGAACAATGAAGTTTGCTTCACTGGATTAACTGGTAGTAACTTCTTAGAGCCTTACAAATTATATTGAAAGTCAGCTTACAAATATGTACAAACGATTTACTAACAACTTACGACAAATATCCTACGTTTCGTACGAGTTTTCGGACTTTTTCAAGGTTAGTTAATAGCTAAAATAATGATTTAACATAAGTATTAAATTAGATTAGTGACAGAATAAATATCCAAAAAAGGGTTTTCTTACCTAATGCATCAATTTCCTATTTTAATTTTATTGTATGGGTTGGTTTTATTCTGTTTTTCATCTTTTTTATTGTTTAAGAATGCAATGTAGCTATGTGTGAGTGGCAGAGTATGATCCGTATTTGGTGTCCCCACCAAATACGGTGATTCTCTGCTTAACTTAACTTTACTCTACTGCTGTGTATACCGAATTTTTTAGAAAACACTACACACATTAGAAAACAGACAACATACTTAAATTTGCATACTATAAGATGCAAATTTATTAGGTCCTCACTTTTTTAAAATAAGCCATTGGATTCATGGTCCATTATTTATTACATACCTATCTATTTTGAACAACTGCAGCGCAGTAATATTTGAGTAACCTTTGTGAAATAGTTAAAAAATATACAGTGCGAACGTTTAGAATGGAAACCGTAAATGAAATGCGCCCTGTAGATTTTTCGCAAAAACGCTCGGACACGTCAATTCTTAAATTCAATTGTGCTTCTTTTGATACCATTTTTTTGGATGTGACGTCATTAGGTAATCTCTGTGACGTCATCATGATATTTTTTCAAATGGGAATGTCCAGTTCTTTCATTAAATTTAAATAGAGAAAATATTCCTGAAAATGGCAATATACGACACTACGGCCTTAAAGTGGATAGTTTATGAGATAAAGGGCTTTGAAGTTTGAAAAAAGAAAAAGTAGGCTAGTCAAAAAAAACTTTTTATCACAACATGTCCCAACCGGATAAATTTACTTCTTACTCACTGTTGATTTTCTAATGCGTGGTTCATTCGGATATCTATTACTGAAAATGTTGCATACTTCATTAATTGATCTTTTCATTTCCTCCCAACCTCGCAAAATCAAGATCTCATTCTTTGTTTTTCTATTAAAGTTCGTACCATTTTTAATTATCACAAAAAAATATTAAAGAATAACCGACTGTGACAATTAGTTTTAACTGTCACTATCAGGATCAAATAATAGAAATTTTTTTTGACTAGCCTACTTTCTCTTTTTTCAAACTTCAAAGCCCTTTATCTCAAAATCTATCCACTTTAAGGCCATAGTGTCATATATTGCCATTTTCAGGAATATTTTCTCTATTTAAATTTAATGAAAGAACTGGACATTCCTATTTGAAAAATATCATGATGACGTCACAGAGATTACCTAATGACGTCACATCCAAAACAATGGTATCAAAAGAAGCGCAATTGAATTTAAAAATTGACGTGTCAGAGCGTTTTTGCGAAAACTCTACAGGGCGCATTTCATTTACGGTTTCCATTCTAAACGTTCGCACTGTATATTGAATTATACTTGATAAATAGGTACCTACTAAACTAGATATTTTTAACGAGATTTTGATTTTGTCATATTTTAATCTGTTAGGTATATCTCCCAAGATCTGTATCTTACGTTAGTAAAATCTTTAGCTTTCAAAATAGTTTTTTTTATTTTCGACAACAGTAAATAAAACAAGCAGGACAAACAAGACTTGCAAATGATGTAAACAAGACATTTACAGAAAACTTGGGAGTTGCTAAGAAGTTAGCCACCGTTTAATTAATTGGTTATAATTTCTTTATTAGTGACATATAAATATTGAAAGTCACCTTGGAAATATTTACAAACGACTTGCAAACAGCTGGCAAGGTAAACAAAATATATTGAAAGACCTTGAGGGTTGCCAAGAAGTGAGCCCTGATTTAATTGATTGGTTATAACTTTTTTATTAGCGACTTGCAAATGTTGCAAGACAGCTTACAAATACTTACAAACGATTTAACAACTGGTAAGGTAAGCAAACCCTTCTGAAAGAAGTTGGGGGCTTGGTGTGAAGTTAGCCCTCATTTAATTGATTGGTTATAACTTTTTTATTAGCGACTTACAAATGTTGCAAGACGGCTTACAAATACTTACAAACGATTTACTAACAACTGGTAAGGTAAACAAAACATTCTGAAAGAACTTGGGGGCTGCTAAGAAGTTAGCCGCCATTTATTAATTGGTTATAACTTTTTTATTAGAGACTTACAAATGTCGACAGTCAACTTACAAATACTTACAAATGACTTACTAATAGCTGATAACATAAAAACTGCAATTATAAACATCTTGAGGGCTGCTAAGAAGTTAGCCCCCAAAAATTAATAACAAATAAAACGGTTACCCTTTACTTACAAATGTTACCAATGGGCTTACAAATACTTACTAATAACTTACTAACTGACTGTAGATTAGTGCCGTCCAACTCCAGGAGTTAGGGGCTAACTTCACGGACCCTTGTGTTATCATTAAAAAAGAGGTATTTTTGTATCTGGATGAAGTATAATAAGTACACGAAAATGTTTCAAGTACTTGTAAGCATGCGAACTTATTGTTTGAAGGGTAGAGGCTAAAATGATAGTACTATTTGTATAACGATATCTTGTATTGCTTGATGTATGTAATTTTAGTTGCTCAGCTCAGATATAAAAACTAAAGCATAATTATTTTGAGAACAAATGAGAGGTATGATACCTCTCATATGATATACATTGTACACCAAAGAATCTAATAAGTTCGAAATGTGGTTTAAAATACTCTAATTTTCATCGCGTTTTTCAGGCTCATTTTTATTCGAGCTTTTGTCTATGTTAAATAACAAATCTTTTACTTCATTTATGTTATTAGAACAGATAAAATATGTCTTTAAATGAAGTTTAATGCCATTTTAGAGTATTTCTATATCACGGCCATACTAAAATGTTTCTACTTTTAAATCACAATTTATTATTACAGGTCCACGAGAATATTTTAATTTAAATGAGTAGTGTACCTTTTTGTAGATAACTAATTTTAAACCAGCATTCGGGTACCTGATATGAGTTAAAAAAACAAGAAACTTTTTAAAATTGGTGTACGAAAATGTTTTTTGATAAGTTTCAAGCTCATGTTTACTATTTTTAATTGCTTTTGCAAAATTTAGATTTTACAGTTCCTCGAGTTTTTCATCGCGACTTGAGGGAAATTTTACAGTTTGAGAAAAATAGAAAGGGTAGTCGGGGAATTGAGTAGGCACGGCATCACGTTTTAGTCTAAGAAATTTTAAACTTAAAGTAATAGCTTCGCTGGATTTTGAATCCGTTGCCGTAGAACAATTTATTATATCTTCTTTAATAAAATGTAGCTCACAGATCCTGCTGAACTTAAATAGAGTAATTTTTTTCTGTGTTCATGTTTGCATCCATTGGAAAATGAAACGCGTGTACTTTTGGTCTATTTTTATAATAACCACGACACCCCGGCACACAACAGATATACGGCATTGTAAGTATATTGGCAAAAGCGGTGAAACAGATCACAATAGAAGAATTTTATAAAACTTATTGTTTTTTAATCAAAACTCAAACAAAGAGGGAAGAAATGAATGGCTTTAGGCTTCAACTTGGCTCAAGAGAAAATATAACAACTGTCACTGTCAACCTGTGAATTGAACTGGATTTACCTTGCTGTGTCTACGTCATAGGGTTGTAATCTCGGAAAAGCGAGTCCTTATATTATCGGTGTTGTTAGAATGGCTCGAATTCAGACTAGAGTTTTATTTTATTTATTAGAGCACGTTGGGTAGTTCCATACCCTTTTTGAGTTAGAACGTAAGGATCTAAGACCTTTAAGATCTGGTTATTTATTCGAGAATAATTTTATCGACGTGCGTATAAGTTGCTTTTCTCTCGGCTTCTGTACATAAAAATAATTACGATTAAAGCCATGTATTTTACCTGTGAATCAAAAAGTTTTGGTTTTGGTTTGGTTATAGTTCTTTCGACCACTAAATTATGGAGTTGTACGATATCATAGGTCTGATAATCGTCACATAGAACCAATATATTTGTTTGAAGTCAATGCCCTAAGGTTTCCCACAAATCCGTCGACATAATCAAGAGAACAGCTTTGTGGCTACTTTATTTAGATTCGAATTCTCATTCAGCGACTTATCCAGTATTACAACTAGATCCTTTACTCTCTCCCCAAATGGAATGATTTCTTCAAGTGAAGAGTGAGGTCTAAAATTATCCAGCTTCCTTTTTTTTTGCAGAATGGTACAATTAGTGTTTTATGGGGGTTCACAGATATCTGCTTACAGTCGCATCAGTTTAGTACTGTATCTAGTAGGTTTTGGAGAGTAAGGAAAATTTCCTTGTCAGTGTTTCGTCTGACAATGGTGAATAGATTATCCGTATATACTTGAACTTCCAATTCAGACACAGAAAGTGTAGCCAGCAGGTCATCCACAAGCTGTGGCCAGAGAGGGGAAAGAAACCCCCCTCTTTTACCTTGTAAACACCCTAAATCCGTGCGTTTACTCCCGAAGGGACGTTGTCACAGTTTTGTTTTCTAACATAGTCAGAATACAGTTATTTATAGCTGCTTCGACTACCCTATCAGCAGCTGGCATATAACGTGAACGCAACTGTTATTTTTTAAGGTATTATGTTACATGATATAACAGATCGCAGAATCCACCATTACATTTTTATTAAATATTTCCGAGACATGCTATATACATTGTATAATTAACAATGGGTAGCAGCAGCTACCTTTCAGAGAGTCAGAGAGTCCCTCAAATAAATTTTCAATTATCACATTGTTCTATACTATCAGAGACATATACATGTATGTATAAGTCTCTGATACTAGCATAATACACATTTTAATTTTAATTTTAAAATTATCTTTATTTAATAAGCGTATAATCGGACAACTTTAATTTCATAAAAATTGGACTAACAGGAAAATTGATGCACTTACATTGTGAACTGTGACCTTATCCGCGGTCATTTGATATAACACAAAGCAAATTAACGCTAGTTGAAGATATGAAAGGAAATTGTTATTCTGACGTCTGCATAGTACATTTTTTAAATTAAATTTGTAGCAGTCGCTAACATTTTTCTCTCTGAGTCTGTTGTAAGTTACTAGTAAATCTTGATTGCATCGAAGTGCATTGAATTTAAATCGTGTTGGAAGTAACGGCAAGTGATATTCGTAGTAAAGGATAAACAAGTACTCCTAAATTATTAGTTGAAGTAAAACTAATGAAACTGAACTAGTAAAGAAGGTAATATTTTAATTTCAGTAATTGGAAACTTTCAGGTTCTTACATATTCCTTACATTTAGTTATTCTTATAAAAATCTAGTATAAGTCTAGTACTTGTCTGACACGGTAAACGCATACACTGAGAGAAGTTTTATGATCAAAAACTATTTATATATGCACTGTGTCCAAAGATTGATGTAATGTATTGCTATCTCAATTATTATAAGAGATAAACTATTAAATTAAAGTAGTTTTCTGGAATTCTATGGTTATTTCAAATATATTTTCCATTTTATTAATCGTTCCTAAATCCGAAACTTGCCAATTTGTGTTTTTTTCAATAACCCAGAAGGGTTTTATTAGACAAGTTTTAAACTTGTGCTTTATGAAGACACTTTTTTTACAAGGATACCTTTGTGCTCAATAGGAACTCTCAATTGCTTTTTGTTTTTCAGTTCTGTGTGTAAATTTGTGTTCCTCTGGCGGATTATATTTTTCAGTCATGTTATTGTCCTTAAAATAAGCCTTCCACTGATTGTTGGATTTTTGGCTGACTGTTGGATTTTTTTAATATAACTAAAACTTCAAAAATACGATGGCCTGTGTAGGCAATAAAAAATTTTAATCCTGTGAAAACAAAAAAACCATGTGATTTTATTGAATTATCATTTATTCAACAGTGAAAATAAAAAAATAATGCCACGAAATATTCAAATCCGTGAAATAGATCCACTGAGTTACCCGCGACATACCGCGGTAGTTCTGGATATTAGGTCAACAATAGAATGTAAATCTTTTGACAGTTTAGCTTATATTTCTTAGTTGAGTTGTAGTGCATTGGTTTTATCTAACTTTAAGTGTAACTAATAAGTGAAGGTTCCGTAAATGTTCTAAATTCATATCTACAGAATTTTCAGGAAGGTGTCAGGTAGATTGGAGTATTCGCGAATTCTTCGAATTCTTCTTTCATTTCGAGTCTGCAGTTTTACTGCAAATAGACCTGCAGTAGTGACTCGAAATGAAAAAAATAATCACTCAATGTTATACATGTAACAAACCGGAATCCGTCAGAGTCAATACGTATGTTTGCAGAAACAACGATCCCAAAGAGGACAGTGCACCATGATATGAAAAAAAAATTATTATCATCCTTACAAACCTACAATTGTACAAAGCCTCAATGAAACTGATACTTTATAATAGACTAATATGGACTGACGAAACGAGGTTTACAGTTGTAAAGTAGACATAACCGACATTATTGGTTAAGGGAACATTCAAAATTAAGAGAATATAGACGATTCCAATAAAACTTTGGGGTAAATATTTGGTGTGGTTTATCAAGTAAAATATAATTACTCATTAAAAAAACTTTGTTATAAAATAAAAAATAATATTTTAGGCACTCAAATTATCGGACCATTACAATTTATGGGTACAATTTGGCCGGAGACAGGTATATAAATTTACTGGAAATGAAAGTTTACGTTATGTGTTAAGAACAACTATGAATAATCTAGACAAATTATGATATCAGCAGGATAATTTTAAAGCACTAAATGAAGTCTATGCCCAACATTTTAAACATTTTCTGATTAGCAACAATGGTCTAGTTCGGTGGTGTGCTCGAGGTCCTGACTTAACACTTATGGACTTTTATTTCAGGTGGTGTATAAAGAACGAGGTATATGAATTTGGTCCACCAGAAAATGTCTAAGAGCTGTGTAACAGAGTTACATAAAAATGAATGTCATAACTTTAATGAACCAGAATATTCTTAGTAAGGTTTCTAGACGTGTTTTGAAAAAATGTATGAAATGCATTGAAAAAGACATCATATTAAACAGTTCAACATCTAGGTTTTATACTTATTTTTAAGTATTTGTCATTAATGTAATATAATTATAAAAATATATTATCACAAGCTACAACATTCTATATTAACATAAGGCCATTGTGTCGATAAGTCAATATCTATTTCACGAATTTAAATATTTCGTGGCATTCTTTTTTAATTTTATTTTGTTTTCCCTAGTTTTACATTTTCCATGACCTATCTTCTTTTTTTTTTGAAAATTGTAGTTTTTTTTATTAGTGTCACTTAAATAAAAATCTAACATGGCTACCATAAGAAAAACAAAAGTTGATAACTGTCACAAGAGTTTCCTTGTAAAATAGTGTCATCATAATGGGCAAGTCTTAAATTGGTCAAATAACATCTATTATGCTGAAATCTAAGTCAGCCGACAATAATCAGGTAGAATTCATTTTGACTGCTGTTGTAGTAGTAAGATAAATATAAAATGATTACGGGCTAAACAAAACGGCCCACATTGTTTGTTGCAGATCCTCGTCTACCAACCGCATACACGCAGTAAACTGCGTATACTGAAGCTATGTGTAGCTGCAATTGAAAGTTTAAAAGTTGAATGATCCGAAAGTTACAGGAAAAATAATTTTACACATTAGATTTAGATCTGATTTAATGCACATTAAAATAAATTTAATTGTGAACACACTATTCTATTTAATCAAGCTACTTAATATTTTATGCCCTAATTTATTAATTCAGAATTTAGAGTTTTATACATAGCCACAACTTAACTTAAACCTCGCTCGTACAATACTAATTTACTTTTACATTCCTCCTTAAAACTCATACAATATCCGTATGTCACTCTTAACAAAAAGACCTGTGTTTTTATATCGTCCCTTTTTTCACAGTCGGCCTAACCTGACCCTTCTCGACCCCGAGAAGGTGAACATTACTTGCGATCTGAAACAAACAGACAGTATTACTTAACAGTTCCTAGTTAATATACATAGATAGAGTTTCTAGTTCCCTTTGACTTAGTTTAACCATCACCTTGACGCTTGTCAATTCCCATCAGACTTTTCTGATGTACTTGCACCATCAGATTCCTCTGACAATTCAGAACTAAGTACGATTCTGTACACTTTCAACTTTTCTGATGGACATACCCCCTTGTATGGCTTGCGCGATCTTTTCGCACCTGGTATGTCCTCTGCTACATAACGATCGTTATCTAAAACTCTTGTGATCACAAATGGCCCATGATAGTTCGGTTCAAGCTTCTTGCTTTTTCCATCATTCGAACACTGATTTCTATATAGTAGTACTTGTTGCCCAACCTCGAACTTTTTCGGTTTTACATTCTTGTCATCGTAGTGCATCTTCTGCACCTTTTGATGTTTCTCAATGTTTTCAGCTACTTTAGCCCGCATCTCAGACAAGTTCTGAGGCTCTTCCTCGCACATCTCATGTACCAGGAAGCCATCGTTTATTCCCCTAGGTCTGTAACCTAAAAGGACTTCGTAGGGACTCTTTCCAGTAATGGAACTTACAGTTGTATCAATTGCCCACTGAACGCGGCTTATGCTCTCGTCCCAACGTTCTTCATCGTCCGTGGAGGCATTTACAGCTGCAAGAATGATCTTGTTCATTCTTTCAACTTGCCCGTTGGCGCGAGGAGTTGCTGTTGCACACAGCACGCGCTTTATCCCCATTTCGTCACAATATTTGTCAAAACTGGCACTTGTAAACGCTGATCCTCGATCACAAATTATTCTTCTGGGTACCCCAAATGTGCTGATGATATCATTTAGGAACCGTACCACTGGGGAAACCTTGGTACTCGCAACTGCTTTAATCATTGTAAATTTTGTGAATGCATCGATTACTACAATCACGTATGAATTTTTGGTAGCACTTTTGACAAAAAGTCCCAAGTGGTCAATATGAAGTGTATCCATTGGAATGCTTTTCTTTTCAATGCTAAATAAGATGCCAGGTGTTTTCCCAGAAGGCTTCTTTTTATAAAGGCATCCCAAACATGCTAGAATGCAGTTCTTTACGTACTTACGCATTGATGCAAACCAATAACGATTTCTGACAGCTTCTAACGTTTTCTCAACTCCCGAGTGTCCTGCGCCGTCGTGATAGAACATTAAAATCCGCCTTCTTGAGCTTTTTGGTACTACCCATTTTAACCATTGTTTTGTCTTACGACAGATTCGATTGTTCTTGAGAGCAAAGTTTTTGTGCACTTCTTTCTCTTCCGCACTTTGCGGCTGGCTACTTAAAATTGGATGCAGATTACGACACTTTTCATCTCCTAATTGCGCTGCTAAAACCCAATCATCTTCATCAGCATTTATTTGCAATATTTGAACATCATCATATCCATTGCTGTTTTCGAAGGGTTGGCGACTAAGGGCATCCACATGACTCATTTTATATCCTAGCTTATATTTAATAGTAAAATCAAATTCTTAGGTAGCTAGCCACCACCTCGCAATCCGGGGAATTAAATCCCTTTTCGTTAGAGTAGTGCGAAGGGGATTACAATCCGTGATAACCTTAAACGGTTTTCCTATTAAATATACACTGAATTTCTGCAGAGAATTTACCACAGCAAGTGTCTCAAGTTCATATGAGTGGTATTTTTGTCCCTCTACGGTGATCGCTCGACTAAAATATTGTAGGGGCTTTAAGAATCCATCATCTTGCTTCTGCAGTAGATTTCCTCCTATGCCCCATTTACTAGCATCTGTATGGACTTCAGTTTCTGCAAGATGACCATAGATGGTTAATACAGGTCGCGCTACTAACTTTTCCTTACAAGCTCTAAAAGCACATTCTTTCTCGTTTCCCCATTTAAATACAACAACTTTCTTTGTTAGGTTAGTTAATGGTTTTACTAGAAGAGCAAAGTTTTTAATAAATTTCCGGAAGTAACTGGCTAATCCGAGAAAACGTCTTATCTCATGTACATTCTGCGGTGGCGCAAACTCGGAAACCGCCTTAATTTTGTGTATCCCTGGTCGGATACCATCTTTGTCGATTTCATGCCCCAGATATTCAATTTTTGTCTGCATGAACCTACATTTTTCGAATCGCAATGTCATATTGGCGACATTAAATAGTTGTAATATCTGGTCTAATAACATAAGGCCAGTTTCAACATCGGGGAAGGGATGAGGACGTCATCCAGATATGCCATCACACTGGTGAACCTAAGTGAGCCTAAAATATTATTCATGGTTCTCTGTAACACGGCTGGAGCATTAACCAGTCCAAAAGGCATCCGTAAATGTTCGCAATGTCCATCTGGCGTTACGAATGCCGTTTTAGCAACAGAGTCTTTGCTCATAGGTATCTGATGATAGCCAGAGGCGAGATCCAAGCTTGTATAATACTGGCATCCTTTCAGTCTGTCTAAAAGATCGTCGATACGAGGCAGAGGGAATTTGTCCTTGATACATTTATGGTTTATAGCTCTATAGTCAACACACATTCGTTCTTCACCATTTTTCTTCTTTACCAGAAGTATGGGGCTAGCATATGGCGACTGGGATTCATGGATAATTTTATTCTCCAACAGATCGTCAACAATATCACGTACTTTGCTGCGTTGGGAATATGACAACCGATAAGGCCTATTTGTGACTGGTTGATCATCAGTTAACTTGACTTCCATTTCTGATAAATCGCATGTACCCAATTCGCTTGTTTTTATTGCAAAACAGTTACGGTGTTTACATAACAACTCAAGTAATTGCGATTTTTGACCCTCTGAAATGCTGCCATGAATGAACCTATTCAGGTCGCTTATATTAAATGGTTCCAACTCGTTTTGTTGGACAGCAAAACAAACTTCCTCGGAATTATACTTTTCTGGTGTACAGATATAACCTCTCGCCACTACCGATTTTTCACGAAACTCGACATAATTGTCAGACACATTCATTATCGGTACTACACCTTCGTTACACTTTGTAATGCACCTGGGTAGTATATGGTATTTTCCAGGAAGGTACCTATTTTGAAAATCAATGTAAACTTCAGATTTGCACATCTTCATTGTGAACTTCAGAGGCTTGCACATCACTATATACAATTATGTGACCGATATGATGAGGAGGAATCACAGTCGTCTCCTTAACCCATAAAGTAACTTTCTTCGGGGGTAAATGCTCTATTTGGGGTAGATCCAGATAATTTTTATTAAACAAGCGAATATGTGTGCCTTGAATGACAACAATAACATTCCTGTGGTTTATAAATGGTTGCCCTACTATTATCGAAACTTTTTGATATTCATCAGGTACAACAAGAGCAGTGACAGGCTCAGAGGCTAAATCAACAACTAAATTCAACTCAACTTTTGAGCTAACATTGACAGAACCGCCCCCAACACCTGACAAACGAACTTTCGTTTGTTCTTGTCTCAAACCTAACTTGGCAACATCGGATGCCCTCATAGTAACCACACTACAACCGGAATCTACGTACTCCCTGGATGCTACACCATTTACCACGCAATCAATGAAATAATTTTCATTCATATTTTTATGAATGCTATTTACAGAATAGTTAACTTCTAAATATTCGTCAAAAGGTTGCTTACCTTCGGTGATTGTATGTTCTTTTCCATACCCTCGTCTTGTTTTCGCAAAACAATGCTCATCATCATGGCCTACATGATTACACTTAGCACAAAACTTTTTTGGCTTGCTACATTTACTGAAAATGTGCCCTTTTTCATTACAATTAAAGCACCTTCTCGTGTTATCAGAAAAGCTGCGATTATTTCGCTTGTTTCCAATAGTATTCCTTAAATCAACTTTTGACATACGACTTGAGACTGTGTTGGGAACTTTCCCCTCGTAAAAAGTTTTCTTGGCGCTGTCACCTTCCAATCCAGATAGGTATTGCTCGTAGAGCCCTTCGGGAGTCTTATACCTTCCCGCTCTTGCGGAATTTTGTACCACGGTGTCGCCGATACCGTCAATTATGCAGGAAACACCTTTTTTCCAGTAATTTGGCAAATGCGTAACAGTTCCATCTTTTGAATAGATTAATTAGAATAGGTTAGTTAGAATAATTAGGAAACGTAAATTTAAAGAGACACTTCGAAATTCCTCGACTTTTCAAAATGAAAGATAAATCCAAAATTCATATCTATTTCATACGATCCTCGGTTCAACCGTGGTTTTGGTAAGGTTTTTAAAGATTTAGGTATGTCAGTGGTTTATTAATCGGGAAATAAACTGCAACAACTTTTAGGCAATCCAAAAGACAAAAGGACACTAAGGAAAAGTCGGGGATTTATGAAATTAGCTGTAAAGACTGCGATCAAAAGTATGTTGGACAAACTAGAAGGTCAAACTAGATTCAAGGAGCATATGGCTTATCTCAAATATGGTAGAACAGATAAGTCTAGTGTCGCTCAACATGCGTTTGAGAACAACCATAAAAAAGATGGTTAGTCATAGAACTTTTCAAATAAAAATTTATTTCGTACATACATGCATGTCTTCGTTTTAATGCAACCGGAATTTTTTTTTCGCCTACTGGATTCTGATATATTAATAACATCTTTGTTTTTCTTAGGGACCCCATATAAGAATTTGACCTAGTTAAATAGAGAAGAAATTAAGGAATCCGGCGATGTATCACACTTAGGGTATTGAATGTAATTAAGGTCTACAATTAACTGTTTAAATTATATTAGTCATAACATTGAACAACAATAAACAAAATAACAGAAATGAATACAGACACAAGTCAATTGATGGTCGATGCAGATGATATAGTGATCCTGACGAGAACAAAAGAAAATTTAATAAATGCAATGAAAAAGATAGAAAAAGCAGTCAAGGGTAAAGGCCTAGTATAAATGAAAATAAGACTAAATTTATGGTGGTGGAAAGGAGAGTAGGAGATAGGCAACACAGGGCTCAGTATAAAAACAGAAAGAAGGCAATATAATATTGAGAGAGAGTACAAAAATTTTATTATTTGGGAGTAACAATAACCGATACAGGCGAAAAGAAGGAAGAAATACAGGAAAGAATAGCAAAAGGAGTGAAATGTATGGGACGGCGGTTCCATGTTTTGAAGTCAAAAACTGTTTCCAGAAATGTCAAGAAAAGAATATATAAAACTGTAATAAGACCAGGGAGAATGTATGGGAGTGAGACATGGAAACTAAATATCAAAGAGAGAAGATCGCTAGAAATTTTTGAATGAAAAGTACTAAGAACGATATATGGATGCGAAAAAAAAACTGGAGATCTATAGAGGAGAACAAATGAAGCATTGATGGAATTATACGGGGAACCATCTATAACGAACGTAGCCAGAGCACAAAGAATGAGGTGGTTAGGTCACGTAAGAAGACTCAAGGATGACAGATCGACAAAACAAGTTTTGACAGGAGGAATAACTGGGAGAAGAAGAAGAGGCAGGCCAAGATCAAAATGGTTACAAATTATGGAAAGGGACATGGAGGAAATGGGAATAAGGGACTGGCAAAGCCCAGTAACGAATAAACAGAAATGGATGAGAAAATGCAACCAAGCCACGGACCTTCTTGGCCCGCAGTGCTGAATATATATAATAATAATTGAACCACTAAAGTTATTATCAATTTGACCACACCACACATTAATACCGAATTTAAGGTTGACGAACTAGAAGAAGACGGGGATTCTCCTGACGCCATAGTACCTCATTGTGCCTAATGAAAAATATGGACTCGTCTGTCCAAGGAATTAACCGCGGGAATAATAGAATACGTCAAATACAATAAAATAGTATGTCTGTCAATTGATGCAAAACATTTTGTCTAACAATGCAACCACAGACAGCTAAGTAATATTTTTTGTCTGGTCAGAGTGTATAAAGAAATAGCAACCTATCCCGCGATAGAAATAATTTTTTGGGAAAGACACTCCAGTTTAGAACTTAGTTTAAATTTAAAATTATTGAAAAATTGAAAATGTTCATGTTATGTTATGTTATTGAAAATTGATTATGTGTTTTGTTTAATATTTATTTTATGGTTAATAAAAATATTTATTACTATTATTATTAAAATGGATAGCTTGTTGTTCATTTATATGCTCTGACCAGATAAAAAAGTATTAGTTGGCTATTCCTGCGTTGTCAGGCAAAATGTTTCGCATCTATTTGACATTGTTTGGCCTACTATTTTATTGTATTTCACGTATTTTATTATTTATTTAAGTATTGGTGATGTTATGGCAAACTACGGTACTGATGAAAGGTATACGGTATGATCAGTTCTGTGTTTGTATTGCTTGTGGACGGAATGCAGAAAGAAGTGCGCTGAAGTATTTAACGGAATATCCCGGGAGAAGGCAACCTCACATCTCGCAATCTGGAAGAGTTGCACGACATGTTCACGAGTTTAAAAATTTTTTAAATTCAAAAATATAATGAATTAATAAGGTAGCTGAGATCAGTGTATTGGCATCTTTACAGGGAAATGATCAAGCACAATCACGAGAGCTTACTCTAAATGCCGGCACCAGTTAAATGACTGTAGTTTGAGTGTTTCATGAACATAAAAATAAGCCATACCACAAAAGATGTGGACATACTCTTCATCACGAACATGATTCTAATCGGCGCTCCGAATTTTGTAGGTGGTTTAATCAAACAGCAGCTGACAGAAGCGTCCCGCGGTCAATTCTTTGGACAGATGAGTCCAAATATACCAATTGTGGAATTTTCAATAGGTAGAATGCGGTACTATAGCGTCAGAAGAATCTTAAAGAGAATTCTTCAAAAAGTCCGATCTCAAATAAATTCGGTTTTAAAGTGTGGTGCGGTGTAATGGACAATCAATTTATTGGTCCAATTATTTTTAATCATAATTTGAACGGACAGGGATATTTACACATCACATCAAAATTACATTGAAGATACACTTGACGAGTTACCTCTAGCACAACTGAGGAACACAACAGTTAGGTTGTAAGAGAACATCTAAACCAAAGATTTCCAGGGAGATGGATAGGGAATAATGATCCAGTGCTGTGGCCAGAAAGATCACCCGACCTCACACCTCTCGATTTTTTCCTGTGGAGAAATCTAAAAGACAAAATCTACAATACAGTTTACGAGACAATAGAGGAATTGGAAAAGGTAGTTCGTTGGGAAACTACATCATTGCCACTGAGACAAATTAGGAGGACTGTTGATGGTGTCTTCAGCCGCTGCAACAGCTGTCTACAAAATAATGGTAGACATGGTAATTTGAACATTTAAATTAATTTAAAGTTATTTGTCAGTTACACTCTATTCAATTGTTTGAGAAGAAATTCAGAGATTCATTTGTTATTTTATTTATTCTTGTTTAATGTTATGATTAATAAAAATTAAACAATTAATTATAGACCTTAAATACATTCAAATATATATATATATATATACACAGGGTTATTCAAGCAAAGCGGGTATTAGACGTTTTTAGGGTTCTGTCAACGATAAAAATCTGATTTTTTTATGGGGCGGTTTTCGATTATTTCCGATTCAATGAAAATATTTTCAGGTTTGCATCACTTCCGGTTATACCGGAAGTAGACCACAACTTCGTTATTTCAAATAGAACACCCTGTATATTATTGCAATTTTGAACTCTACGTGATATTCTAAACACATTTCATGTAGGATGTCCTATACCTATCGTCAACTGTTTTTGAAATATTGACAGGTGAATATTGACATTTTTCAACATTGACACCCTGTAAAATCTAAACGGTTTGAGATCAAGCAAAACGGTTTTCACATTCCTATCTTAACTTTTCAAAAGCTATCGTTTGATACTAATTTCAGATTTAACCAAGAGATTAAATTTAATCGAAAATTTTTTATTTCTGGTTAAATCTGAAATTAGTTTTAAACGATAGCTTTTGAAAAGTTAAGATAGGAATGTGCAAACCGTTTTGCTTGATCTCTAAGCGTTTAGATTTTACAGGGTGTCAAAGTTGCAAAGTGTCAATATTCACCTGTCAATATTTCAAAAACAGTTGAAGATATGTATAGGACATCCTCCATGAAATGTGTTTAGAATATCACGTAGAGTTCAAAATTGCAATAATATACAGGGTGTTCCATTTGAAATAACGAAGTTGTGGTCTACTTCCGGTATAACCGGAAGTGATGCAAACCTGAAAATATTTTCATTAAATCGGAAATAATCCAAAACCTCCCCCATAAAAAAATCAGATTTTTATCGTTAACCGAACCCCAAGAACGTCTAATACCCGCTTTGCGTGAATAACCCTGTACATACAGAGTGAGTTTTATGTATAGAACGCCTCAATTATCTCGGAAACGGCTTGCCCGATTTTTATGAATTTTGGTTTATAAAAGTTTTGTAATATGGCCGATATTATTGTGGCATTTACATTGTTGTAAGATCTTTCGTTTTTCCGGAAATATACTGAAATTTGTTATTTCAAATGGATCACCCTATATATTTTTTTGTTTTTGAAATCTCTAAGAAATTTAGAATATTTTTCATGTAATGTTCCCTATACCTAATTGCCATAATTTCGGAGTTACAGTTACATTTGCAATATCTCCGCCGAAGTTAAAATATTACATCAGGGCGGCTATGTCTGCGACAAAAACAATTTTGACGTTTTAATAAACTATTATTGTTGGTGTTTATTGAAAGTTACAATGGACCGTTTATCTGAGAAAGAACGAATTGAGATTTTAATGATATTAAGATATGGTGATGTGCGTAGAAGTCAACAGGAAACGTGTAATATCTTTAATAATTTATATCCTAATAGAAATCCCATAGGATCTTTTGAAAACATAAAGTAAAGGCGGTTACAGCTGATGCTCAAAATGTTGTCCGTTTACTTCCATACAAGAAGCCATGCGATGTTTAAAACTTTGCAGTACATTTTGTAACATTCCTGACTGCTCAAATCTTCTTATCTCTGTGGTAATCCTATCTTTTAATTCCTGAATATTGGCAGGTTTGGTTTTATAAACAATATTTTTTAAGTGACCCTACAGGAAATAGTCTAAAGGATTCATGTCGGGTGATCGCGGGGGCCATTCGATAAAACCACGCCTTCCAATCCATCTTCTGGGAAACACATCGTTTAGGTATTGCCTCACGTCACGCGCATAGTGAGGTGGAGCTCCATCTTGTTGCACCCAAATATTGTTATTTGGGACATTGTTATTGTCTGAAAGTTTCAAATAATAAAATTTCTAAATTAACAGGCAATTGAGAATACTTACTTAGATTTGGAAATAACCGAGCCAACTCAGGTATAATATTCTGTAATAAATTTAAATACGCCGGACCATTTAAGTTTCCTTCAATGAAAAAAGGACCAATTATTTTGTCGCCTATTATTCCAGCCCATACATTAATCTTTTGTGGAAATTGGGTGTGGGATTCTCTCATCCAACGAGCATTGTTACGTGACCAGTATCTGCAATTATGCCGATTTACGTTTCCATCAATACAAAAAGTGGCCTCATCGGAAAACATAACATTATTTAAAAAATTTGGATTATTTTGATCGTAACATTTTTCCATCATTGTGTCGGCAAACTCTTCACGTCTATCGAAATCATCATCTGATAACTCTTGAACCAATCTTACTTTGTAAGGATGGAATTTATTGGCATGTAAAATTTTCATTATGGATGTTTGAGAAATATCAACTTCCCTGGATATTTGTCTAGTACTCAAGTGTGGATCTTCTTCTAACATAACACAAACATCTAAAGATTTGTCTTCAGTTGTTGCAGTTTTTATACGCCCTGATTTCGGTAAATCTTTTATGGCTCCAGTTTGGTTAAACTTTTTTACAACTTACTCACAGTAGATCTTGTTATGGGATTTCTATTAGGATATAAATTATTAAAGATATTACACGTTTCCTGTTGACTTCTACGCACATCACCATATTCTAATATCATTAAAATCTCAATTCGTTCTTTCTCAGATAAACGGTCCATTGTAACTTTCAATAAACACCAACAATAATAGTTTATTAAAACGTCAAAATTGTTTTTGTCGCAGACATAGCCGCCCTGATGTAATATTTTAACTTCGGCGGAGATATTGCAAATGTAGCTGTAACTCCGAAATTATGGCAATTAGGTATAGGGAACATTACATGAAAAATATTCTAAATTTCTTAGAGATTTCAAAAACAAAAAAATATATAGGGTGATCCATTTGAAATAACAAATTTCAGTATATTTCCGGAAAAACGAAAGATCTGACAACAATGTAAATGCCACAATAATATCGGCCATATTACAAAACCCTTATAAACCAAAATTCATAAAAATCGGGCAAGCCGTTTCCGAGATAATTGAGGCGTTCCATACATAAAACTCACTCTGTATATATATATATATATATATATATATATATATATATATATATATACACTCATGGACAAAATTATCGAATATTTTTTTTATCACCATTACTCTCAAACGTAATTTTAAATTATCGCCGTGAAGTTATGTATATGATGATGTTATTTGTCTAGTAGGTGAATATATTCATTTGTTTTAAAATTTTGACGTTTAATGCGTTTAATTCATTTCAAGGGCGATTATTGTCTATCGCGCGTTTTTTGCAGTTTAAAAATTCCTCATTAATTTAAAAGTTATAGCGAATTAAATTATTTATAGTGAAAGTAAGTAAATGTTAGTGATTTTCATTTCTTGTTTCTTCTTAAGAATACATATCATGCCACCAGTTAGACACTGTAGTGAAGCTGAAGCGTCACGAATTGTAACTCTGTATGATGCTGGGTATAAACAAAAAGAGATCGCACAACATGTCAGACGGGGACAATCTACAGTGTCTAAGATTATAAAACGGTATCAAGACAATGGAAGTTTGGTAAGAAAATCTGGTCAAGGGCGCAAAAGATGTACGACAGCAATTGATGACCATTTTTTGGTATTAAACTCTAGGCAAAATCGCGCATTGACATCCACACATTTAAAAATTGAGTTGCTAAATGTAAGACAGGTTAATATGTTAGCTCGAAAACGATTACACGTAGATTAAAAGAAGTAGGTTTAAGGCCAAGACGGCCTGCCAAAGTTCCACGTCTTCTCCAAAATCACAAAACTTGTCTATTAGAATTTGCCAGAACACATGCTCAGTGGAATATCAACAATTGGAAAAATATTCTATTCAACGATGAGACTAGAATTCAACTATGGAAGCCAGATGGACGAAATTATGTCTATAGGAGAGGTCTTATAGGAGGGAACGATACTCGAACTGTAATCTCATACAGTCTGTTAGTTTTGGAGGTGGTGGAATAATGCTTTGGCGAGGCATTAGTTGGGAAGGACGTACCGAACTTGTGGAAATCATTGGACGTACGACTAGTGACTGGTATATCGAAAATATCCTCCAAGAACATGTTTTGCCATATGTAGACCGTATTGGACACGACAGATTTGTGTTTATGCATGACAACGCTCGTCCACACAGCTTGCTCACACAGTGACTAATTACCTTGATGCAGCCCATATTCAAAGATTGGATTGGCCACCGTATAGCCCAGACTTGAATCTCATTGAGCACATGTGGGATCAACTAAAACGCCGCATACGAAATCCTGTTCCAACTACTAGAGAAGAACTTCGATTTGCAGCACTTCACGAATGGAACGCAATTCCTCAAGAATATATTCAAAGTCTAATTAGAAGCATGTTGAGAAGAATGCAAGCAGTAATTAGAGCTCGAGGTGGGAATACTCGTTATTAACTATATTCTTATTTCGACCAATAGACTTAAGATTTGATTATTCCAGTAGTATTTAAGGTTAAAATAATTTTCCAAATTTCATGGCATTTAGTATTCGTTCTTTTTTTATTACTTTCTGCCAATGAAAACTTAGTATCGTTCACTTAAAATGTGTAAAATAAAACAGTTTTTCTTGTCTAATGTTGCTCTTTCATTAAAATTTAAATACAAAAGAAAAAGTGCAAAAATTAAAAATATTCGATAATTTTGTCCATGAGTGTATATATATATATATATATATATATATATATATATATATATATATATATATATATATATATATATATATATATATATATCTTTATACTGAGTACATGCGAGGCCCATAAATGCATGTACAACATACTAAACGAGACCCGTTTTGGACAAGCGAGGCCCGCATGCGGGCCTCGCATTGAAACTCCATGTATGTGAAGTTATTTTACTTCCCCTGCCACCCCTAAACCCCACTGTCAATGTTTTTCTATGGACTCACAAGTGATGTGCATATCACCTCTTATACGGTTTTTAGTTCATCCAAATAGTACGTAGGGGTCGCTTCAATAGTTCTGTATATAATTTGCTGTTGACAATGCGAGGCCCCCATATATACCTTAAATTTACAAAATGATTGTTAATTCCGAGTCCCTTAAACATGGCAACAGTGCGTAGATTTATGAATGCATAGACCAGGCGTCTTTTTCACGCGTTTTCAAGATTTTAATTATTCTTTTATCTCAATAAATGAAGTACGAGTATAAGAAAAATTTGTAAAAATTAGAATATTTATAGGATGTTAAAAATAGTTATCCTATTTTTAATATAATATATAATAATAATAATACATTATTCGGAGTTTGATGGTTGGTTGCAAGAATATAAATAACCAAATAACCATTTATTATTATTATTATTATTTCTTGAAATCCAGTCGATTTCCTGGCTTCGATTCTCGGGGTCGGCCGCTGGTGCTTTATTATTATTATTATTATTATTATTATTATTATTACTATTACTATTACTATTACTATTACTATTACTATTACTATTACTATTACTATTACTATTACTATTACTATTACTATTACTATTACTATTATTATTACTATTATCGGCCTCAATATACTTGATGGCATGTATCTCCCAAAATTTTTCTCAGGGAGCCCTTTTTGATCGTTTTGATCTTATTAAATTAGCAAGTCGTAGAGGTACGCATCGAATATTATTTTTACATAAAATTTTAAACAATATAGTGGACTGCCCAGAAATCCTCACATTAATAAGTTTTAAAGTTCCTCCATTACCTGCACGTCACCATAGCTTTTTTAACATTCCATTAGCACGAACTAATATCCTTGTTGCATCTCCTATTCAACAAATGGCCACTTCCTGTGAACTGCTGAGGGACAGCATTGATATGTTTGTAGTGAAAAACAAATTAAAGCAATTCATCTATAGTTGTTTTATAATAGTTTACTTTAAAATAATATTGCTTTACATTTGATGTTCTTAGTGAATTATTTCAACACCTTTGTATGTTCTAATCAATTGTATTTTATTGTATTGTTTTGTACTTGCGCCTTCTATAATGTCGTACTTTGTTGCTATAAATTTTTGTTTTATTAAATTATTATTGTATGTATGTGTCCTGTAATTGGGCCTTATTGTGTCTAATAATTGTTTTGAAAATAACACAGATGTCATTTAGATGTTTCAGGAAATATATAGAAAACACTCTATACAGGGTGCTTCAAATTCGATGCAATACATGGGGATCTCGGAAACGGTAAGAGATACGAAGTCGGTTAAATGGAGGCAAAGTTGCGTATTCAGGGGGGCAACATAATGGTGAAAAGAGATCAAGGCTAACTTGATTAGTTTTCGAAATATTTTGAAAAAACCGAAAATTTCGATTTTCGTTTTTGTTTTTTTGCGGGTCTATTTGATGAGGTATTCAAAAATAAAGAGTACTTTTCTATAGCAACTTTTTGCCCTTTATCGAATGGTATTAGCAAATTTTCTGCAAAACGTTTCGTTTCCCGGAAACCAACATCAACTTAATTTTTTTAAATACGGACCTAAAATTTTTTTTCAATTTTTTGGAAGCATTTTTGTAACTTGATAGAATGCCACCATAAAAGGAACCATATTCAAACGTTTTGTCTAAGAAAAATCCTTCATTAATAATTTCCCGTGGTCCTCTTATAGATTTAGTTTTATCTAGGCAAACGTTTTCTATGACAAACACATTTCAATGTTGTGGCAAGCACTATCGGTACATAAAAATGGCTTTCAGCAAACTAGAATTTTTTAATTTTATTTAAATTTCCTCATAATTCAGGAATTGTGCGCAACTACTTAAATGAAACATTTTCAAACAGATCAGAAATCATGGTGCTATAGAATGGCCAGCAAGAGCTCCTGATTTATCCCCATTAGATTACTTCTTATGGGGACGAACATCATTTTTTCAACCTCTGCTTTAGGGTTTTTATAGTTTTAACATATTTTGTTGTTTTATTCATTGTTTATTCAATTACATCAAAGTTTATAGTTGTGAATTCGTTGTTTTAATATTATCAAAAATATTATTCAATATCTAGAATTAACAAAAGTCGAAGGAAAAATACTAATGATGGATTTTTCTTAGACAAAACGATTAAATCTGGTTCCTTTTATGGTGGAATTCTATCAAGTTACAAAAATGATTCCAAAAAACTGAAAAAAAATTCCAGGTCCGTATGTAAGAAAATTAAATTGATGTTGGTTTCCGGGAAACGAAACGTTTTGCGGAAAATTTGCCAACACCATTCGATAAAGGGCAAAAAGTTGCTATAGAAAAGTGCTCTTTATTTTTGAATACCTCATCAAATAGGCCCGCAAAAAAAACAAAAACGAAAATCGAAATTTTCGGTTTTTTCAAAATATTTCGGAAACTAATCACGTTAGCCTTGATCTCTTTTCACCATTATGTTGCCCCCCTGAGTACGCAACTTTGCCTCCATTTAACCGACTTCGTATCTCTTACCGTTTCTGAGATCCTCATGTATTGCATCGAATTTGAAGCACCCTGTATACTAGTATTTCTGCTTTTTATTCCTTTTTCAATAGAGTAAATAATGTCTATTACTAAATATTTCCAAGCGCATTAGTAAAACCTACGCATTACTGTTTACGAGTACCTACACCAATTGATCCTAACATCTGGTAAAGCCCGAGTTTTTAGTATATTTTCTAAGAAGGGCGAAAATGTAAATCTATTTGATCATTCGTAGTACAAGGATTTCTAATTAAAGATTGTCTAATTTCTAATTGCTCTAACAGATTTAAACGCTTTCCTTTCTTTTCACGATGCAGTACCTTTACATTTTTCAGATCTATAAAATGATTGTTTTCTATACAATGCGTCGAAAATCCTGAATTATTTACGTTATTTAGTATGGATTTTTTATATTCTTTTACTCTAGTTTCAATACTTCTACCGGTTTGACCCACCTACAAGGCATTACAATCCACGAAGTTAATTTGATATACTCCCGATTGTTTTAATTTATTAACCGTTTCTTTGTTGTTTAACAAAATCCTCCCAATGTTACGCTTGTTGACTCCAATCGTTTTACACCCGTTTCGTTCTAATCTATGAGCTATTTTTTCACTATAACCTGGGACGTAATTAATATAACGATAGGTCGCTTCTCTTTCCCGAATATTGTAAAACTCCCGACGAATGTTCTTCCTTTTGTTTTTTATCATGTTATCTATTAGTTGTTCTTTATATCAGTTGTTTCTTGCAATTTGCTTGATTATACTTAATTCTTTTTCATACTCTGTTTTTTCTAGCGGGAACATTAAAAGCCTAAGTATTAAACTATGGAAAACCGACTTTTTTATTTGCCAGAACTGCTGCAAATTTGCTGGTCGGATAATAAATGCGTCGGAAGTTCTTGGTTTTCTATAAACCGAGAATTTTAATTTATTTTCTACCTTTCTTATTGTCATATCCAAATAATTTAATTGATTATTGTTTTCCTCCTTTTCCATTGTAAACTGAATATTATCGTTAAGCAAATTTAAAAAATTGAGAAAGCCGCTCAAATTTCTTTCGGTACCAGTCCAAATACAGGTACTAAAAACTTGGGCTTTACCAGATGTTAGGGTCAATCGGGGTAGGTAAGTACTCGCAAACAGACAAAGATGCGCTTGGAAATATTTAGTAAAAGACATTTATTCTATTTAGAAAGGCCTAATAAACCGAAATACTAGTACATAGAGTGTTTTCTATATATTTCATGAAACATGTAAATGAGATCTGTTTTTTTTTTAAACAATTATTTTCACGATGTTTCATAAAGAACCATCCGCTTCTAGTATCCTCTTTACTTATTGTGTCTGTTGGATGCGAAACTAAATAAACAAAATGAATAAACAAATAGTTTTACCCCATTTTCAAATTGCAGGTACGAACCTTTATCTCTGTAACTCAACGAAAATATGAATTACTATAATTGCTCGTGTAAACATTGAAATAATATTTTAAATTACATCCAGAGAAACTGTACAGAAAAAACTTTCACTAGGTCGAAATAAGCCCTAAATCGGCGTTCGTCTCGTGTCTAATTATAAAAAAAACTATAAAAGATAGCGACTTTTAGTAAAAAAGTATTGAAAGATAAGACTTTAATCTAAGTCCCTATAGTAGTAATTTTTGGTATTTCTTTTTATTTTTAAAATTCCAGGCAAACAATCTTGTACTAAAATAGCGTATTTTCAAAAATTATTGTCTCTAAAATACATGTATTAAACAAAAATTTGCTATTATAGGGATCTAGTTTATCTTTAGATCTTTCCGGTGATATATAATTTATAACATTAAAAAGAAATTTTGTTGCAATTATAAGACAAATCCGGTACCCTTGCAATGAGGGCTAACTTTATTTCCATGTGCCTTTTTACTTCGGCTTTACGTGCACCTCCGAAATCTTAATAATTCGATAGTTGGAATATATAAGTCTCCACCCATCGGCCACCCATCCTCTCGATCCGACCTTACATTCATGCCTGTCAAATCTACAGAGAATGGACCCTTAAGACTGAAAGCTATTTTCAACATATGTTTTCAACGATTACTCATTTTTACGTAAAATCTTCACCGCACACTTACTAGAAATAAAAAGAAATACTACCTACCTAGATAAGTTGGGAATAACCTCAAAATGCACGTGGTTATGTTTTTTTGCGAGAAAATATTAGGCAACGTCGCAGGGACTCGTATATACACTGAAAATATCATTTATAAACTGTGGGCCTCACATGTTAGGTAAATATTATAAAGGGACTCGGATGTACGTTGAAAACTTGTATGTCTTAATTTTGGAAATGTCTTACCCCTCAAGAGGGGTTATTATTAAATGTTATTAGGAGATTACAAAACATCAAAATATATAGTATAAAAATTATTCCTTCAGGTGGGCCTCGGGTGGCCTGTTAGTTATATCGGGCCTCGTTTTTGTCGCTGAATACGTATATATATATATATATATATATATATATATATATATATATATATATATATATATATATATATATATATACAGGGTTATTCACGCAAAGCGGGTATTAGACGTTTTTAGGGATCCGTTAACGATAAAAATATGATTTTTTTATGGGGGAGGTTTTCCATTATTTCCAATTCGATGAAAATATTTTCAGGTTTGCATCACTTCCGGTTATACCGGAAGTAGACTACAACTTCGTTATTTCACATGGAACACCCTGTATATTATTGCAATTTTGAACTCTACGTGATATTCTAAACACATTTCATGTAGGATGTCCTATACCTATCTTCAACTGTTTTTGAAATATTGACAAGTGAATATTGACATTTTGCAACTTTGACACCCTGTAAAATCTAAACTGTTAGAGATCAAGTAAAACGGTTTGCACATTCCTATCTTAACTTTTCAAAAGCTATCGTTTGATACTAATTTCAGATTTAACCAAGAAATTAAATTTTATCGAAAAATTTTTATTTCTGAATAAATCTGAAATTAGTATCAAACGGTAGCTTTTGAAAAGCGAAGATAGGAATGTGCAAACCATTTTGCTTGAACTCTAACCGTTTAGATTTTACAGGGTGTCAAATTTGCAAAATGTCAATATTCACCTGTCAATATTTCAAAAACAGTTGAAGATAGGTGTAGGACATTCTACATGAAATGTGTTTAGAATATCACTTAGAGTTCAAAATTGCAATAATATACAGGGTGTTCCATTTGAAATAACGAAGTTGTGGTCTACTTCCGGTATAACCAGAAGTGATGCACACCTGAAAATATTTTCATTGAATCGGAAATAATCGAAAACCTCCCCCATAATAAAATCAGATTTTAAACGTAAAATCCTGTAAGAGCTTTAAATTCTCTTTACAGTAATGCCAAAATGTGTTTTAGTTACTTAAAAATTTAAGCTAGAGAAAGGTTTTAAAAACTAATCTACGCAACCCTGGAAATTAAAACAACAACATTCAAATTGGAGCGGTTGCCATAGGGAAATAAATGACGAACTTATCAAAGTCAACTAACGTATTATCGTCGTTGATTGTATCACTTATTTTCTAATAAAAATATCACCTAATATTTATAACAGAATTAAATTATTAAAAATGTTGGTCTAAGTCTTAAATCTTAATCCTAGTAGCCTAAAGAATCCAGAATTGAAAGGTCGGGTGTCCTGTCCGGCGAAGCTACAGGACCACCATTACCTATCCAATTATTTCTGAAATTCCCATCTAAAATAACTAATATTCCTTGCGTTGTCAGGGGAAGGGGGCCCATCTTGCTGAAACTAGAGATCACGCCAAACAACTAAAGGTACATCATCCGGAATATTATTAAACTCATTTTGAAAAAAATTGCTGTACCTTTCGCTATTAAGAGTGCCTTCATAAAAGTAAGGCCCCATTACAAATCTATTTAAAACCCCTAGCCACGTGATAATTGAAAATCTATATTGATAGCGACATTGTCCTACTGGCCGTGGGTTTACATCAGCCCAGTAGTGATCATTCTTCCTATTTTATATGTTATTTCTTGTGAAATTTGATTCGTCACTCCACATCGTCAAATTAATTAAATGTCTGTGGTTAGTTAGCCAGTTGCAAAATGTTAGTCACCTTTCCCTATCTCCATCATATGAGCCTTGCACCAAATTAATTTTGTACGCCTTCATTTTATTTTTCTTTAAAATCGAAAATATTTTATAATAGGTATATCCTAATTCACTTACTACTTCACTAATGGAGTTGCGTGGATGTGCTCTGAAGTATGCTATAATTTCTTCTCTGAAATACGGTCCGGGACCTTGATTACATACCAGTCCTAGAAGTCATCAGGAGGCATGGAGTCAAGTTCTTTGCGCGTGTCAAGACGCACAGCAACCCGCTAATCCGGGAAGCCGTGGACTACGAACCCGATGCGGCCGCTGTACATAAGCGGCCAAGATTCCAACTGCTGGACACAGGATGAGAGTAAGATCTTATGTTTCAGATTCCACCAGGAACAGGCGGAACCAGGGCTATGAAGCGTCTAAAGAACGACCCTCAGACCTCCTCTCGAAGCCGCTACCGCCGACAGCGATCGCAGGCTCACTTCGACTACCCTTCCCTTACCTTGCACAAAGCGAAAGGGCCAGTTGGCTCCTTTAGAGGTGTATCCCCAGCTACACAGCTTCTGCTGACCTACTCCCAAACCACCATGCAGGACGGGAGCGGCATTTGCCGCCCCCACCCGAGATAGACTACCCTCGGTGGATTAGACATGCAGGCGAAGAAAGAAGACAAGACAGAAGAGCGCCAGAAGATCCTACCCAGTCTGCAGGGTAGAGCCAGGACAGGAGGAGACCTCACGAATCGCCCACACCTATCACTTTTTGTGATCGGGGTCGGTCAAGGATAAGGTCCACCTGTACGCAGCAGTCCAGGCCTACAGCGATGGGGAGGGTAAAGAGCGATAATCCCGCTCGGCCCCAAACCATCCCAGGTCATGACCACGGTCAATGGATATTGGCGGCGGAAATACGGTTTACTTGAATTCCTTGCTGCGTCCGGGAATTAAAACTGCCAGTTCTGCGTAAACTGGATTCAAATCTGGTAAAAATTGGTGGATTTGACTGGCGTCTTTCTAGGTATAAAATTAAATAGTTTGCACTTGCTTCTAGTGGATTGTCATTACATTGTATGAATACTCTCAATATATCCATTTTTTCACCATTTGTAATTTTTTTGTTGAATTTTTGAAACACTGATCATAAAAAGGGAATAAACTTTGACGTTAAAGACGATAAATTGTTTCAATCTTTTTGTTTCAATTTCCAGGGTTGTGTAGATTCGTTATTAAAACCTTCCTGTACCTTCAATTTTTAAGTAACTAAAACACATTTTGACATCATTGTAAAAAGAGTTTAAAGTTCTTATAGACTTTTGAAAGAAAATATATACATTACCATTTACAAAGTTTTTTATGTTGTTCTTTTGTTTTTTCATCAATTTAAACAACATTAATAATTTATTACTGTACACTAATTCTTCCCCTTTATATATATATCGTGTATGAATATCGTTGAAAACCGCTTGAAATTTTGATTCTACGGTTTATATTTGAGTTAATAAGCATAAATGCGTTTTCACTTCACTTATAAAATCTTGCATATTTTGAATGGCGGGGTCTATCATATGAAATATATTTTCTAGTATTTGATTGTTCTTTTTCTTGAACCTGTTTTAGCGATGTAATGCCTTTGTGTATGAGTAATGCCCATTTGTTATTTGCCACGATCATGTTTGATTTGTCATGGTAATAGATTCCTACAGTATTTATTTATGGGTGTAATTTTATATTGGCAAATTGTTCATCTGAACAGCGCAAGTAACCTGAAAATAAGATTTAGCTTTCAAAATAAGGTTTGATCCTGTCAAAATTGATTTTTGATATTTGATTTGTTTTAGGGTTTAGTACGATAGCGAAATTTTGAAAAACTTCTGTTACCTCGAAAGAGGCGTTAAATTTATTTTGCAGTTTATCTTTAATTTGAGATTCTGTTATATAGGCTTTGTCTCCAATGTTCGTTGTATTGTGGAGGGTTTTCATTAATACGTTTATCGAATCTAATTTTGGCGTTTTCTTTTTGCGATAAAGTTCGTTTAAGAGATATTTTGTAATAATGACTAATGTGATTGCTCGAATATACTTTGTGATTAATTCCTTCTTATTATATAGGTTTTCCGAAGGACGACTAGACGTGTGTTTGAATATTAACTCGAATGATGTGGACCCTTATACTTTATTGGTGGAATTGTTATAACAAATTACGGCGTATGGCCGTAAGGTAGTAAAAATGTTCTTCGAAATTTTCGGCTTTATGTATAGGAATCATTTCAGCTAAAGTTGCATGAAATCTTTCTAGCGAACCACAGGATTGGGGATGCCCCACGTTAGAATAGGTTAGTTTTATGTAATATAATTTGCAAAGGTTCTTTAGTAGGCTGTTATCTGATTTTCGACCATAATCATAATGAATTCTTAAAGGAGTATCGAAGTGTTGAAAGTAAAGTAAGATAGTTTTAACGACTGATTTTGCTGTCTTGTCAATGAGGGCGTATGTTTGTGTAACTTTTGTTAATTCGTCACGGATAGTCAGTTCGTTGTGGGTGATTCGAATATGTCAATAGCGTTTTCGGGGTCTCAGTAATGACTAAGGGATTATTAAGATTCTTTTGGTAGACTTTAGTTTTTGACTTTACTAAAATTTTTTCATGCCTTTGGTCAAACCGGTCCAACTGATCTGATCGATAATAATCGAAATTTGGTCTTAATAAAGGGTTGTTACTAAATTTTAACATATTCCTATTTCTAAATCCTTTTCAGCAAATATAAATGAAAGAATTTCTATTACGAGAATATGTAAATTATTGTTTTCTACATGATATATTTTAGAGAGGTCGAAATTTTTTTGGTCCCTGTATAATGTTAGGAATAAGTGTTCTATTACTGATTCTGGATCGAATGGAATGGGTATGATGAAATATTTACTATTCATCACTTTTTTGTTCGATAGAATATTGGTTTTATCGTTAAAAAATTCTGGTTATTCTCCGAAAATGTCTTCTATAATTTGGTAGTGAATATCTTCTAAATTATTTGGTTGTACGAAGGTAACAATATTTTTATTATATTTATCGAGTAGTTGTTCATTATAAATTTGTATTTTATAATAGTCGATGAGCGACTTGGTCTTGTAGAATCCTGCAAAGGTGTTAAATTCGTCAATAATTTGTTCGTTTGTTGTTTTGTCATTGTCATTGTCTGGGGCTTCATCAATGTCATCCTCGTTTACTGCTAATATTTTTGAATGAAAGTTTGAACAGTCTTTAAAATGATTAATTTTGATTCGCGAGAGAGCGTCCGCGTTTTTGTTGGTTTTATCGGGTTTATAAAATATTTCGTAGTCATATTCCTCTAATTTTAAGCGCCAACGAGCCAGTCGACTTCCTGGGTTCTTTATTGAAAATAACCAGGTAAGAGGTCGATTATCAATTTAAATTTTCTTCCATATAGGAACAGCCTAAAATATTTTGCTGACCATACTATAGCTAAGACTCGCTTTCAATCGTAGAATATTTAGCTTCTGCGGAGCATAAAACACGAAAGCCGTATGCTACCGGTAAGTCTTTACCGATTGGTATTTGCGAGAGAACTGAGCCTGTCGCAGATGCGCTAGCATCTGTAGTTAATATGAGGGCTTCGTCAAAATTCGGATAAATAAGGATAGCAAATGTCATTAAGGCTTGTTTTAGTTCGTCAAAGGATTTTTTACATTCATTATCAAAATTAAAGGTGACGTTTCTTTGTAGCAATTTTGTCATTGGTTTTGATGTTTAGATTGATGATCTGTGATTTATGATTTGATTTGTTTCTGATTTACTGGTTGAGGGGAATTTAGAATCGCATCGACTTTAATCGGATTAGGTTTTACACCGTATTTAATAATTAAGTGTCCTAAATAAGTAATTTCCATACGCAGAAATTCGCATTTATCAGGCTGTATTTTTAGATTAGCGTGTCTAAGACGTTTAAATACTTCATTTAACCGGGAAATATGTTCATTGATACGAGACATCTTTCATTTTGGATACCTAATAGAATGTTGTCCATCGCTATTTGAAATTTTGATGGGGCATTCTTCAATCCGAGTGGCATTATAACGAATTCAAATTGACCGTTTTCTACAGTGAAAGCAGTTTTTTAATATCCTCGAGATCTATTTCAGTTTGATGAAATCCGGAGCCGAGGTCTAAAGTCGTAAAGTACTGACATCTTCATAGTTGGTCTAATAGGTCAGATATGTTGGGCAGGGGATATTTTCCGTGAACGGTAGCTTCGTTGAGTTTGTGATAGTCACCTACAATAGACTATTTTTGTTTACCAGAGGCATCTAATTTTTTCAGCACTACCCACACTGGGAAGGACGAGGGTGAAATTGAAGGTCGAGTTATACCTTGATTTAGCATATTAGACATTTGTGTTTTTACCTCGTGTTTGTGGATATGGGGGTAACGATATGATTTAGGTTTCGACGATAGGTTTCGTATTATTGATTGGATTGAATGTTTAATTTCACTAGTAAAAGTAAGGTCGACACCGTCTAGGTGGTGATATTGTAATCATAAGTCAGGTAGTTATTTAGATTTGTTCTTTCTCGTTAAGGTGGTCCAAACTAAGTTGATTTTTTAATTCCTCGGTTCTGTCTATGTATGTATTATTGTCGGAATTTTGCTCATTTAAATTAAAAATTGATTTAAAATTTTAAATAGATTCTAAAGATATGTTTGAAAATTATAAAATTTTTATAATTGCGTTTGCATTAATCACGGATGTTAAAAATTCACCATTATCGTTTATTCTTACAATAGCGTTGGGTAAAAATACCTTTTCGTTCTCCTGAGCTACCAGTATAGCATCATCAGTACTTTTAAAATTACATTTAAGTTTACTTATTTTTCTACTACTAATAAACCGTGTTACTTTACATGCTAACATTAGTCACAATATTCCATAACTTGACCTACAATTACACAAGAAAAAGAGAACTCCTAGACTGCACTGTGGATTCTCCATATAAATCTTGCCAGCCCATCTGTAACTTTAAACATTTTATCTTGCTACTGAGATGGAACAATAGTCCATTAAGAATATGACATTACATCTGTATTGCCACAAATTTAAGTATCTATACACAGCGATATATTTTGGATAGGAACAAAACCTCCTGAGTCTGATAACTTGGTTAATCATTTCATCAATATTATCTTTTATGTAACTCAGTTAATAAATTAAATTACAGTATTTCCTGAAAATCAAGGGCCTCAGCTGAAGTATTTACTAAATATTCGCATTTATTAATCGAACCGATAATTAAAGTAGCTGAGTCATAGATTTTTCTCGAATACTTTACCAATAAATTTGAAGGCAGTAAGACAAGCATACGATTACAAATTGATGCAAGCCGGTAATTAACTGGAAACACGGACATATCAATTTTCATTCTACCAGCAACTGGTGATACCAAATATCAAAGGTGAGAACAACATTCTAATCGCATGACTGATCTGCGATTACTTTCCAGTTAGGTCTTTGGCAGATGATATTGATAACTGATATTTCATTAAGAAAAACAGGGAAGGCTTATTCTGTAGATTTAACTATTAGAACTACTAATAATGCTGCTGTAGATTTTGTATACCAATTTATCGGAACTATTACCACAATAGTGTGAATACCACACAATTTTTCAATCTAGGTCCTCGATATTCTTGGTTAAACTAATTTTGTTAATCGTGGCACTTCTATTTTTGCTAGCTGTCATAATACCTAAATCATCTAGTCACATGATATCAAGAGCATGGTGTATCTCCATCACAAATAAACAAATGTGTAGAGATATACATGGCGTACATTTCTAATAAAATGTATCCTTACCAAAGTTAAATTTAAATGTAAAACCAAAAATTTTGTTTGACGACCCTAAAAATGGCCAGATACCGATTCTTCAGTGGAACTGAACCATAAAAAGCAGAATTCATTTGCCAGTTTGAGCAGCAGCTGCATCATAAATTTGTAATCATCTATCATTACATACACAAGAAGTGAAGGAAAATAAAAGCTTGCGCAAGTAACAAGTTAAAACATTCTTGTAAACGTTTCCGATGAACTGTGTCTGATCCCAACTTCAAAAATAGCCATGTTGGCCACGTATAGGGATAAATGGTCCACACATACATATTTCCCTATGAGAAAATAATACATGTTTCCATTGTAGTGGCCCTGCGCGTTGTTTTGGTAGTTTCAAAAATTAATTGGTCAAAATTTATAACACAAGTTCGATTTTATTATGTATAAGTTGCATATTATTTCCATTGATAGTTCTAGATACACGAAAATTTATCAATAATTAGGTTTCAAAAAAGATATGTTAATTCATATAATTTATGGTATACAAGAAATAGGGAAACAAAATATAAAATAAGAAGTACCAACAAGGTAAATAAATATAAATGTCTATAGGACTTAGTGACAGTAAATTCGTAATATATACTATAAAAATGAATTTCATTTGAATGAACTGACTAAAAATTTCAAAGTATTACTATATTGACGATTATTTTCTAAAGATAGCAAGATATTTTCTAAGCGCTTCGAATACCTCTCAATTATCAATAAATTTTGCAATTAAAATATTATAGCAGTCCACTTCTATTATCTTTGAGGAAGACAATTCTACGTATTTATTTGAAGGCGGTGCCGAAAACATCTACTGTACGGACAATGTGCCCCAACTGGCATTGCATTACTTCGGCATCTCCATAGGAGTCGCCACATCTTTCATTGAGACCGACCAGCAGACACTGACCGGTTTCGCACATATTATGCGCTCATCAGAGTGCCATAGGTAGTGGATTCAATGAACGATGTTGCGACGTGATTGCCTTATGGGCATCATGTATGTTAGTGGTGGTGAGAAACACACCATAGTGCCTTCTTTGGGTCTTTGCTACTAACTATCTGACAAGTATTGTCAAATAGACAGACAGATAACGACCTGATTTTTCGCAGGCGCCATTATAGCAGTGACCTCTATTGTTTTGAGGAAGGAGATGCCGCAAACAACTACTCCACGGGCAATGTGCCCCGACTGGCATTGCATCACTTCGGCATCTCCATAGGCGTCGCCACATCTTTCATCGAGGCCGACCACCAGACACTGACTGGTTTCGCACATATTATGCGCTCATCAGAGTGCCATAGAGTGCCATATTTAAATATAAATCAAGAAATCGAAAACCAAGTACATAGAAATGTCATAATCCAAGAAACGAGCAATTGCAATTTAGTACATGCCAAATATTTAATTTTAACTTCTTCTAGCGAAAAATCACAACGAGCGTTGATGACAGTCACGTGATTGTCTTATTTATCTTCTTGTTCTTGTGATTTCGGATTTGACATTTAAAATATAAAAACATTTAAAAAGTTTCATTTAATACTGTTATTTGGTTTTCATTTACTTTATAATAATTGTGGAAACATTACTGAATCGGTCGTTAAAGAAAACTTCAATATTTTATAGGTTTTTGTTCTTGTAAATAATTAAAAAAACTGACGTATCCATTTGTTTCGAAACAAAATTGGAATACATGATTTGCAAACAAAAATGCACATGTGAATGGAAACGGTTTCGACAATTTGTATAGACATTGTTAAAATTCAGTGTAAACAACACAAATCGGTTATTGTTTCAGAAAATATTTATTAAATAGTTTTATAAAATATTATAATTATAGTTGCCTCTGTATTAGTTTTGATTAATAATTCTTTAGTTCTTAGCAAATGCAATTATAAATAAAACAGATACTAAATAATATAGTATTTATTCTGAGAAATAAATTAGAACACGTGTGACAAATTCTATAGCGTAAACAGTAAATTTGTGTAATAAATGAAATATTTCAAGAAGTAGAAAGCTAGAACTGCGGCATATTCTAAAGAATAGTGTTACTGGTTTCTGTCGCGTTGGTGTTATTCACGGGTAGGCAAATGAAATTTGCCACGAAGTGCAAAGCTATAAAATAACCGTAATTTCTGATACGCTCCACAAATTTACTGGCACTGCAATTCAAAACGCGTTCATTTTAATAAACCCTACATATTCGTATTCATATTGCGTAAATTATTTAGAATGTATTCACCAAAGTTTATAATGTGCATAGAGTATATCTAATAGTATAAGGCGCTCCATCAAGCTAACTCTATACAAGCTAGATTGAAACACCCCCTAACACCTGCTCCACTAGCTGGGTTACCAGAGCCGGAATTACAAACAATACGACGGAGCCAGTTATCTACTTTCAATCTGTAGGCTTACCTAACTTACGTAGCGTATTTGAGATTCAGTCCACTGTCAGTCAGTTTATTGTAAAAAGATGGGTATAAATGTACATGGCTGGATTTATTAGGAAAATATACAGTTACAGATTTTCTCAGGTAATTTATTCTAAACGATTTAAGAAGTGCTGTATTTATTAAATAGAATGTTGATTTCTGGAAGAAATTGTATAAACCACCAGAAAATTAATATAATATTATCTGTAAAATTATAATATTATAGTTCAAGGACTTTTATTAATTCTGAATCTAACTATTGCTAACTGGAACAGATCAAATCAGACTTTTTAAACATCATTCAGTCATTTTTTTAAATGACTGAAAAATCAATATATTACACTTCAAATAAATTAAGGCAATAATAATAATTAATAATAATACTTTAAGCAATATGTAGTAACTTGTGGGTGTAGGACAAGTGGAAAAAAATCCTTATTCGTAAAATTTCCGACATTTTAACTTGTACAAAAAGAACGTATATTGTTACGGCTAACAAGTTTGCACAGCTACAATGGTTGTTATCATAATTGTTGTTTTATCAATATCATATGTCAAAAATGTAATAAGTGGGTAATGTGGTAATGGTAACTGGATTTATGACTTCAAAATAAAAAAAAGTAAAAACATACAGATGTTAGCCATTAAAAAAAACACAATCTAAACTATAATTTTATATATGTGTTTCTTCTGAAAGGTTTTACAATCATTACTAGTGTCGTTCCTTTTTTAAATTCTTTATTTAGATTTGCCAGCAGATTTAAATAATTTTTGTTAATTTTATAGAAAATTACAGATATGGTTTATTTGTCTAGAACTGTGTCCATTGAAATGTAAAAATAGTTACATTTGCGATTCTTTCGTCTTTCTTTCAAACTATTGCTTATTTTTTTCTATAGTGAAATTATAAAAACAGCTTATATTCTTAAGCTTATAAGCTATTATTTTCTTATAAGTTTATAATAGATTTCATTAGTAAAGCGGTGTTGATGAAAATGAGACTCAAGTCCAAGTATGTGATCTTTCTATAATTTTTAGTACTATTATACTAGCAGCAATGTAGATTTAGATAACCTATTTTGCAAATAAATGGCTTGTAATAAGATTTACAAAAACAGCATTGAATATAAATATCACTAGGACTCAATAATCAAAAGACTTATCGAAAGTAAAAATCTAGGCATTATATTCGATCAAAAGTTGCCATTTGTGCTTCACATTATATGTTCATGGTTAGCAAAGGACTTCAGATGTTGGGTTTTATTTTTGAAATACAAAGAACTTATCACAGTCTCAAACTCATCGGAATGCTTTAAAGACATACATTACCTAAATTCGTTCTATATTACAATATAATTCTCCTGTATGGGGTCTCCCGTCTATCAAAATGATTGTCTTTTATTGAAAATTCAAAATAAGTGTCTCAAATGTTTAGCTGATGATAAGTTAGATTTATAACTTTCTAATATATGAGTACAGTAATGTTACGCAATTTGTAATCGTTTTTGCCTCTAGGAGGCTCTAAGGTTAAAAGACTATTCGATGTGCCTAATCCATATATTATATTAAAACACTGACTCGCTCTAAATTCCGTCGCCAAATCGACAAAGTTTTTAATCTATCTCCTCCGAGCGGAGATCGCAAAGCGATACCCGCGGGCGACGAAAAGTCGCCCCAAGCCCAAGCTTTCTCCTATGCTTAGGCGCATTTTCGTCCCGTTTCCTACGCGTTTTCCCAATTTAAACGCCTTTTCAAAAAACCTCTGCAAAATTTTTGTTGATCGTCGTTCGGCGAGAGAGATGCGGCTAGCACCAGCGTTTGTTCTCGCACCTAATGGCCCCGTCACGCCTGCCGAAATCCCGACTTTTCGCGGGACCCGCTCGACCCCTTGTCTAATTTCTACGGCTTCGAGAACCGCTTCATACGAAACTTCCATCCTTTCTCTCATCTTTTGATTTTTGTTTCTTTTTTCGAGACCGTACGTCGAGTCTTTATACGTCTATTTCGTCTTCGAAAATTTCGAGTCGCGTCCGTATCAACTTCTTTATCATTTTATCTGCCGATGTGAGATTGCACTAACGGCAAGCACCGCCTACGAAAACTGTCAAATTAATTAAACTTCAGATAGGTTATTATTTTCCTATGAGAAATATTGTTAACGGAATCGATGGTACTGACTGCCAAACACAATACTAAAGCGAAAAGCTTTTCCAATTAGAATATCGGTACGAATTAATTTCAGGTCAACACGTACAGTTTACATTGTTGTCTCAGTGTCAAACAATAACGAGTGATGCGGTGGCGTAGTGGTATAAGTCGCAGGATTTCAAACATCGAAGTGCAGAATTTCGCAAGTTTGAATCCCGTTAGAGCAACTTTTTTTTATTTTACATTTTAATTTCAATTATTTATTAATATTAGTGTATAGCTATTCTGTTTCATTGTCCGTAGTTTTTATTCTTTCTACAGGTTCGTTCATTTTGGCAGTCTGTAAAATTCATCATTTTAGCTTACAATGGTAAATATCTACAATATTAATTTGCTGCAACAATTATAACAGCAATTTATTTTTTTAACGCCGCCGTTACACCTTTTCGAAGGGCAAGCGGGGCTCCGAACTATAGCGGAGAACCCCATTGATGAAATTGACAAAAACGTTTATTAAGAAATGAATTCTACTTTCAGCCCTTAAAAAATGATGAAATTTTACCATCAAGAATAAAGTACCCCTACGATTCATCAAAACATTATTAAGAAAAATCGTTTAGGATCATGATATCATTCCAGATGCAAAATTTCAGCTTTCTGTCTCTAAATTTATTATTTCATATACAAAGGATTATCTAAAATTACACACTGTATATTTAGACCGATTCAAATAAAGCTCTGCTGGATAAGGATCTATCTCTTTCTATTAAAGATAGACCCCTAAAACTTTATTATAAATATTTTGGGACCGCTTTATCAAACTCTGTAAAAGTATACAAATTATTTATTTAAAATAATAATCCTATTCCTATCCTCTCTTATTAATATCCTATCCTGTTTAAAATAAATATGTTGATTTGTACTTCCAGTAGGATCAAAAGTAGTGAAATATTTAATTTCATACCGGAATTATTTTCAGAGTTACGTCTACTATCAGCTCGTTGTTACATAACGTGTATAGAGTAGAGTGAAAAACATGGTCTTCAATTTACTAGAATAATACTACCAAACTTAAGCGGGTCCTCTCTGATTTCACCTCTATATCTACATTTCTGCAAATTCTACATTTTTGGTAATTTTGATAAAACTTTGGTATCATTATTCTCTCACCTTCATTGTTGAAAGTCTATATAGACCTAACTCTAGGCACCCCATACACTAAGATTCAGGTTGCGATACATGTATCAGTGCAAGAGGTTTCATGATGTAAGTTTCTTAAAGAATGACAATGAATCTGCAAAGTAGTACCGGTATCGGTCGGTTGCAACACATGTTTCAGAGTGCCAAGCCGAACGGGACTCCGCGACTCGGCGCAATTGCAGGTGATGCATGTTTCATCGTATATGGAACAGTACCGATACAATTTCATCAGTACCGTGTTTTCTTCGAAGGTTCTTAGTGTATTCTGGATCTTCTTTTGGAAGATTTTATAGATATTTATAATATGCATCCGTAGAGTAAACAATACACCCATAAACAAAAAATAATGCATATGAAGTAGTTGTCGAAAAATGCAAGAAAATATATCCCACTGCAAATAATGATATTGTTGTGAAAATAATTCACGTAACATGAGATGTTCTTTCAGCTATTAGAAACTGATTATTAGACAGAGGGCCAATCCCATACAGCCCGCTTTATTGGTTAGTAAATCGTAACAATAGTTTAGGTGTAAATAGGACATAATGTTAGCAAAGGTTTAGTCTTAATCACCTTCAAATGATGCCAACTTGGTTGGCGAAACGCGCGTCGATTGCAGTATAGTGTTTTGGTGTTATGTGGAAAACTACGTCAGTGTTATTAGCAACTAACAAAATATCACTGTTTCTGGAAACACTATGCATGGAGCACTGTGGTATCAGTGAAACAGTAGATCAATGTTGTTCGCAGGGTATATACTCGGGTAACAAGATACGTGTTTAATGAAATCTCTGCATCGATACATGAGTCGCAACTTGTATTTTAGTGCATGGGGCGATTATGACTTATCTATGATATGCTATCATTTTTAAGATGCCAACGGTGAAGTAAGTTTTTTTAAAGTCTGGATATATGCATATATCTGGAAAGTTTATAATATACTGCAATAAATGAAAAATAGAATGTAAAGTAAATATAGTGACTAACAATTGTATTATGTCATAGGATTATCTGCTGTTCGTTAATAGTAAAATAAAAATCAGGATGTTGATAAAATGAAGTCGAACAATAAATGTTTAGGCCATTTTATAAATAATTCGATCTTAAACTTAAAACAACCTTCCTATGATGCGCAGGTACGAGTGGTAGCAAAAAGGAGTCTTTTTTGTTGCTAAAATAAAAAGGGAACTCGACACAGACAAAACTCGGTGCTAAGAGCGATCGGTTCAACGCGCATTCAAAACCAATAATTTTCGGGAATAAACGAGTGTGTGAAAATAACATAATAAGGTGACGGCGTCTATACGGCAACATAACCATTCCTTCTTTCCCAATTCCTCCTCCTTCTCGTCAATGTGAAGAAGAGCACGACCAGAGGTTGGTTTCTGCAGAGAAAGGAAGTGGGTAAGCCAAATTGACAAAATTAAGCCCATACAGTCCACAGATTAGTCAAATAAATAACATTTGGACCGTTCGAACCCGGATTGGACTTGTTGTTATAGTAAATTTTGTTGCTAGAAATTTATTTTGTTAAATGATAATTGTGTAATATTTTTTACCGAAAATTGAGTTTTCCGTTTTTGCCGAATTGTCGTTTTTGCCGAATTGTCGTTTTTGCCGAGTTGCCGTTTTTATGCGTTGAAACATAGTACATTTAGCCTATACTCCTTTTTGTTCCAAAACAAAATATTTGCCTATATAGTTTAGTATAATAGTATTTGATGTAAAACTTAAAATTAAACTGTATGTTAGTTTAAAGTTTAAGCAATTTTAGACATTCTGCCCAACCTTAGTACATTTTATTCTCCAAATTATTATTTTTAAATATTTTGTTCTATACCTACAAAATACACTAACGATTAAAATAAAATTATTGTCTATTAAAACCTATGCCATTTTTTGCTACGTCATTGGGCAGATATACCTACTGGTTAATAGTTTTTTATTGTTTGATAAACATTTGGATCTAGTTTTTTTGCCAATTTATCTCATTTATTTAAGTAGATAGGTATTCCATTTTTGTTGAGATATTTTATAAAAACCGCCACATCATGCCAAAAACTGCTGCCGAATTGAAGTTAGAGAGGTTAACTGCGAAACGTGAAAATCTTTTCAGGAGGATTCAGGGGTGTTTCGATGCTGGGCAATCTTTAAAAAATGATAAAGAAAATGTTACCAAATTAGACCAGTTTAATCTTCGTTACATAAATTTACCCAAGACAGTCGTTGAATATAGAGACATTGTGCAACAAATTGTTGAAGTTAAACAACAAATATATCCAGATGAATCTCCTAATTATAATATTCTTAATGCTTTTGAAGATTTGTATGATCACATAGAATATATAGCTAAAGAATTTATTAAACCAAATTCCTCCAATCAATTTAATACTAATTCCAATTCGAAAACAACAAAATTAAAAATGCCTCAAATTCAATTAGTTAAATTTAGTGGTGAAGATTTATCGTTATGGCCTGTGTTTTTTGAAAATTATAAGCAACTGGTTCACGTTAAGTCTGAGTATTCTGATGCCGAAAAATTACATTTTCTATTAGGTAGTCTAGAAGGTAAAGCATTGAAAACCTGTACTGCCATTGAAGCCATTCCAGATAATTATGGAATTATTTGGAAACTTTTGCAGGACAAATACCATGATAAGAAATTTTTATTAAATTTGTATTTGGATCGATTGCTGAATTTTCGTAATTTAAATAACAATCACCCTGGTACATTACAAACATTCCTTGAAAAATTTGATACCAATGTTACGGCTTTGAAAAGACTGCAGTTAGAAAATTTAGATGACTACATTTTGACACATATTGCTTTGTCAAAATTATCTCAAGAGACAGTCAGTTCCTTCGAATTAGTGCGTTCTGATGACAACTTGCCTAATTATAACGAGTTAATTAAATTTGTACGCCAACAGAGTAAAGTAGTGATTAAACGTGATAAAATTCGTGTAGCTCCAAGTAATCAAAATTATAATAATACTTTTAAAGAAATCAATTCTAAAAGTTTCCTCACTAATCAAGATTACCGAATGTGCCTCGCTTGCCATAAAGATGCCCATTTATTGAAAGATTGCAAGTTTTTTAAAGACAGCCCTCATGAGAAAAAATTTAAATTAATTAAAGATAATAATTTATGCATTAATTGTTTTTCGAATAAACAAAGTTTCTTCATGTCCATCCACATTTAGTTGCCTTAAATGCAAAGCGAAACATCATACTTTATTACATAGAAACGATTTTATTAACCGTAATATTGATATAAATTCGAATAGTCAAATTAATACAAAGAATAATGATAACCCAGAGCATGATGTCCCGTCTACCAGTCAAAATGACAACATTCATACTTTGTGTACAGGCATAAATAATATTGAACCTAATATTTCTCAAGTAATATTATTGAGTACTGCCATTGTTAAAGTTTTAGATAAACACAATAATAAACAGAACCTCAGATTTTTAATTGACAGTGGTTCTATGTCCAATGTATTAACATATGAATGTTGTAAAAAATTGGGTTTACCATATCGTAGCATTTCCGCTAATATTGTAGGAATTGGTGATACAATTAAACCCATTAAAGGACGAGCTAGTTTTACCATTTACTCTCACTTTGATTCAACTATTAAATATCCGATTGAGGTTTTGTTAGTAGACAAAGTGACTAACTCCTTACCCGAAGTACCTATCAATACCGAGTACTTGAATCATTTAAACTGCTTACCATTGGCGGACCCTAATTTTCATATTCCTGGAGCAATTGATGGAATTTTAGGTGCTTCGTTATTCAGCCAAATTTTAGAATCCCATAAATTAACAGGAACGGCTGGGACTCCTACTGCTATTCAAACTAAACTAGGTTACATAATTATAGGTCCCGCTTCCTCCCACCGATTGCATTCGTCCGAGAATACCTGTTCGTCATTTTTAAATTTAAATTCCCTAGTCGAAAAAATGTGGGAACTAGAGGATTTTACTCCAGCTGTCCCTACATCTGAAGATTCTATTTGTGAAAATTTCTTCGTTGAAAATGTTAGTCGAAATTTAGTTGGAAGATATACAGTGGCCCTCCCTTTTAAAGACGACCCTTCTCATTTAGGAGAATCCTATTTTTTGGCGCAAAATCGATTGTTTGCGTTAGAAAAACGATTAGAAAAAAACCCTGATCTTCGAAATACTTATTGTTCAATCATTCAAGATTATCTAGATCAAGGCCACATGTCTTTAGTCCCCAATTCCGAAAATAATATGTCCTCTGGTTACTATATACCGCACCATTGCATTTTCAAAGAAAGTGTTTCCACACCCTGCAGAATAGTGTTTGATGCTAGTATGAAAACCGATTCTGGGTTTTCCTTAAATGATATTTTGTACGCAGGACCGAAACTTCAAAATAGTGTAGTTACCATTTTATTAAACTTTAGATTATTTCCGGTAGCTATGACTTCTGATATCAAACAGATGTATCGTCAAATTAATATTGTCGAAGATCATCGGCCATACCAAAGAATTTTATGGAGATTTAATTCCAGTCACCCTATTGCGATTTATCAACTAAACACTGTCACTTTTGGTATAACGTCGTCTCCTTATTTAAGTTTGCGTACTATAAAACAATTAGTAGAAGATGAATCTTCACGATATCCCCAAGCAATGAACTATATTTATCGAGATTTATATATGGACGACTTAATTTGCAGTGTACCTAATATAAAAAGTGGTATTACAATTCACACTCAATTGGTGAAATGGTTTGAAACTGGTGGATTCCAGATGGTGAAATGGATGTCCAACTCCAGTGAACTATTATCCAAATTCCCTGATTGCTTAAAATTAACTCAATCGGTTGCATTTGACAAAGAAAATTTGAAAGTTTTAGGTTTAGAATGGAATCCGTCTTCAGATGATTTTAGCTTTAAAACAGCTTTGTCAATTTCACTTTGTACCAAACGAAATATGTTGTCATTGATAGCACGCATATTTGATCCTTTAGGTTTTTTAGCACCTACTACACTTTTTGTAAAATTATTGATAAAACAATTATGGGGATTAAAATTGGATTGGGATCAAACAGCCCCTAAAGAGATTGATAATTTGTGGTTGAAATTTCAAAATGAAATTAAGTTATTGAATAGTCTAAAAATCCCACGCCATTTGTTAATTTATGAAAATTCCTCTGTAGATATTGTGGGATTTGCTGACGCTAGCTCAAATGCCTATGCTGCTGTAATATATACTCGTTCCACTGATATTACAGGTCGTGTCAATGTAAATCTACTGTGTGCACAATCCAAAGTCGCTCCCATGTCCAAAATTACTCTCCCTCGTCTAGAACTTTGTGCAGCAGTATTATTATCCAAACTTTTTTCACACGTGAGAGATACTTATTCCCCTAGAAAAAACATTAAAGAAATATTTGCCTTATCTGATTCGATGATTACATTGAACTGGATACATTCTTCGCCATCAAAGTGGAAAAATTTCATCTCCCATAGAGTTTCCAAAATTCAAAATTGTTTACCTCGATCCCATTGGTATTTTGTATGTGGTAAACAGAATGCTTCTGATTGTGCATCTAGAGGTCTTTCCCCTGCGACTTTGATGAGTCATCCCTATTGGTTTTCTGGACCTGAATGGTTAATTTTAGATTCCTCTGAATGGCCTATTAAGTCATTCAGTGATAATGAATGTTTATCTCATGAAGAAGAAAATTCAGTTTATCTTGTAGTTAAGCCCAATATTTCTCCATTATACACTTTAATAGAATATTTTTCTTCTTGGACAAAACTTCTTCATTCTAGCATTTACGTAATGAAATTTATCAAAATTCTACCTCGTAGTAGTACAATATCTAAATTGGATCTAGACCAAGCTGAGTACGCATTGATTCAAGCGGTGCAGCAACGTCACTTTCCTGAGGAAATTAAATTGCTTTCCGAAAATAAACCTTTAAAGTCCTATTTACGCAAATTGAGCCCATTTCTAAAAGATAATCTGATTAGAGTAGGTGGAAGATTAACAAATGCAAGTGTTGATTTCAACCACAAACATCCAATTCTTTTACCTAAATCAGACCCTTTTGTTAATTTGTTGATCGATTATTATCATAAAAAACATTGTCATACTGGCGCTCATTTGTTGCAATCATTATTACAACAAAGTTACTGGATTGTATCAGCTCGTGGTGTTATTCGACAGCGCGTTTGGAAATGTAACCACTGTTTTAGGTTAAACCCTAAACCTAATTACCCCATAATGTCCAATTTACCGTTTGAAAGGGTAAATCAAGCAAAAGCATTTTTATCTACTGGTGTAGACTTTACAGGTGCATTTCATTTAACTTTAGGTCGAAGACGTGGTATTAAAAGCCAAAAGGCATATGTTTGTTTATTTATTTGCCTTGCTACTAAGGCAATTCATTTGGAGCTAGCCTGCAGTTTATCCACGGACTCATTTCTTGCAGCGTTTAAACGATTTATATCCCGACGTGGAAATTGCACTACTTTGTTTTCAGATCAGGGTACTAATTTTTTAGGAGGAGAAGCCCAGCTTGATGAAATATACCAATTAACACAATCGCAAAAATATAAAGATGCCTTATTACAAGAGCTTAATAGTCTCAAAATCAATTGGAAATTTAATCCCCCTTCAGCCCCTCATTTTGGCGGAATTTGGGAGGCAAATATAAAAAGCGTAAAATCTCATCTCGCTAGAGTAATCGGACATCAAATTTTAAATTATGAAGAATTTAGTACAATACTTACACAAATCGAAGCGTTACTTAATTCACGACCTTTATGTCCATTAAGTTCTGATCCAACGGATCCAGTTGCTTTAACCCCATCACATTTTTTGTACGGATCCCCTCTAAGTTCGATTCCTGCAGAGGATTTGTCAACAGAATCTCCTAATTGTTTAGCTCGATATAAATTATTAGATTCCATGGTGCAACATTACTGGAAACGTTGGCATACTGAATACCTTTCTACCCTTCAAGCGCGGCAAAAATGGAATACACCCGCGAATCCCGCTCAAGTAGGGATGATAGTGGTAATTATTCAAGATAATGTTCCACCATTGCATTGGCCTTTAGCAATAATTGAAAAATTATATTATGGTCAAGATGGTATATCCAGAGTAGCTGATGTAAAAACAAAATCTAGTTCTTACACTAGACCGGTGGCAAAATTATGTCCACTTCCTAATCAATAATAATTAATAAGTAGTAATTAGTATTAGTCAAATCGGTGGTGGTTAGGCGTACATAAGAGGCATAACTTCGGGGTGCGTCTATTTTGTTTTAATATATATATTTTTTTTTTCCCTAGTCGTTCGTAATGGAATTCGAGTTTCACATTACCGTAAAATTATTCGAGTTAATATTTAAGTAATGATTTGTCCTGACTCATAGGATTTTGTTTTATTTTGCACTGAATTTCATTCAGTATTGCGGGGGGGCAGGATGTTTAGGCCATTTTATAAATAATTCGATCTTAAACTTAAAACAACCTTCCTATGATGCGCAGGTACGAGTGGTAGCAAAAAGGAGTCTTTTTTGTTGCTAAAATAAAAAGGGAACTCGACACAGACAAAACTCGGTGCTAAGAGCGATCGGTTCAACGCGCATTCAAAACCAATAATTTTCGGGAATAAACGAGTGTGTGAAAATAACATAATAAGGTGACGGCGTCTATACGGCAACATAACCATTCCTTCTTTCCCAATTCCTCCTCCTTCTCGTCAATGTGAAGAAGAGCACGACCAGAGGTTGGTTTCTGCAGAGAAAGGAAGTGGGTAAGCCAAATTGACAAAATTAAGCCCATACAGTCCACAGATTAGTCAAATAAATAACAATAAAAATGTAGTGAAATATTGGTTATACAGTGAAAATTATAAATATAATATATCTAATACTGACAAATGGGTATTAAAATCGAGTTGTATATAAATACCTAGGGTTAAAATTTGCTGTAAAGAAAATACAATCAGAATTAAAACACCTCTATAATTCCACTTAAATCTCAAAATAGATAAATATTGAACAAATAATAAACTAGAGTCCGACGCAGTATACAATTCGAATTTGAATCTTTATGACTTTTTTGAGATTCGAATTTAATTGAAGTCTGTAATTTTGCAATCTTAAGTTATTTAAAAAATTATACAGATTATCCAAAAATATAACTATATTAACAGGCAGATTGAAAATATTTATAACACATAAAAATCGAATTTCCGGTGCTGCAACGCAAGTTCGATTCTGTCGGAAACTGGCGTACAATTGAAAACATATCTTTATTGTTATAGTTAACCTGTGCACACAACGTTTTAGTGACAAGGTGGAAATCATTACCACGGCATAGTGGCAGCTCCCTCACTTAAACAATTTACCAAATTAATTGTCTTATACACAGGCATAATTAACTACCAACTTCTTTGAGGATTAAATGATTATACAGTACGTAAAATTTAAAACTTCTAAGGGAAAACAAAACATTGTATTGAAGTTTAAAAAGAATCACAAAATGTCTTTCGTATAATGGACATAGAAGCTAAACAGAAAACAAATATAATCTTTTGTAAATATTATATACCTATCAATGAAATTTTCGTCAAAATTTTTCTGTGAAACTATCTACATAATACAAATCTAAATTAATTACAAAAAGTGTTTGAAGGCATTTAATGCATCAACATATATTATATTTTCAAAATTATACTTTTTCATTAGGGTTAGGATATCTTTAAATAAATAAACTGACTGAATAAAAAAAACTTCAAAACTATCATTTTCAGAAGAAACATATTTATGGACAGGGTAGCCCAGTAGTGGAGCACAGTACGTTACTATTAGTAATAAAAAAATTATCCTTTGGTATTTTAAAATAAGGTGATCTGGTTTACAAAAACATATTCTTCTGGCCTCGGAGAATATAACTCAACCACTCACCAATAGATACCCTCCAGTAAAGATGGTCGAAGTGGACTTTCCGCAACGTGCAGCAGATACTGGGACCTTCCGGAAACTGCGAACAAGATGGTGTACCTAGCTGGCATTTGTCTTCATTTCATTGTTAATAATTTAATCAGTATTAATACATATTTCAATTTACGAAATACGATTTAATTGTCTTTGAACTTACTATACCTATACAGCGACTAAAACAGTTGCATAAGCTTGATCGATTTTACCAAACAAATTTGGTTAAATAACCTTAAAGGAAAAAATCGTACTTAAGGGTTACGTGAATTATTGTCTCAAAAGATACCTAATTTATTGTATATTTAAAAATGAAACTCAAAAATTAAGATAGAAAAAGCAATACCTGTCTTTCAAGTCACAAACAGAAAAGGGTAGATTTTAGCGTGTTGGTTCGTTTTATCGATTTTTCCCACTCCTATACATATTATAAAGGTAAAATTTGAATTTAATCAGTTAGAGGACTAGCATTACCTGTGTGATTTATTTTGCCTAATAGTGGTTATTGATTGATATTAATAAAATTTTCGTTACACTGTGTACACACTTCTATGTTCGATGCGTTGATTATAAATCATTGCGCATGCAAATGGAATACATTAAACATATTTTCGCAACAATAGTAAGTGAAGAGGTTAAAAAATATGAAGTTGTATAAATCGGTGGGATTTTTTTCACTTTCTAAATGAAAGGTTGAATTTGCAAAGACGTCAAATAATTTGAAAACCAGAAAAGTTAGGTATAGGACTTGCTTAAGGAAAACTAAATAGAAATGACTGGAGAATTCACAAATGTAAAAATATACTGGGTGTACCATTTAAAAAAATCACGTTTGGACTCCTTGAAACCATAAATTTTGTTAATGTTTGGCGAACACCCTGTATGGCGAACTTCTGATGGTAGGTATGTATATAGCTAGAGCTAGATTCTCTTTACATTTTCAACAATTTCAATTCATTATCTTGACAATCTGCAGCGTTAAAATAATTTTCACAAGTAAATAATAATTTTAGAAAATCTTAGGGTTTTAGTGACTGTACTATGACAGTGACTGATTGTACCAAAGGATAATTATTGCTTATTGCTAATAGCAACGGAACTATGCTCCACCTACGCACTATTAGACCACCCTGTATATTAATTTTCTAGACATATAATAACATGACAATTGTTTTGCCTGTCTGTATACTAATGTTACAATACAAAACAGGTTATAAATATCGGTTCTTTAATATCGGTTAAAACTTTCTGATAAGGAATAAATGGGAAAAAACAAATGTGTAAACGTACTACTTATTTACAATAGCAAAAATAAATGAGTTCATAAATAACTATTTTTAAAAATAAAAATAAAAATAACAATAATAATTAAAGCGATGAAGTATGGTGCCTAGTTCGTCGTTAAAAGTATGTAAAAGTATGTTTTTAGTTTGTTAATTTCTAAGGATCCTAATAGGGTTTAGTGTTAGCCCTTTCTTTATGTAAAATGTAAAAAGTATTATCAAAATTATGATTTTCTTCTATTAGACGCGTAGAATTTTTTTATTATAAAAGCTTCTTTATCCTCTCTAATGATTATTTTCTTGAAACTTCTACCAGTTTGTCCGATATATACTTTAGGACACGTACCATAAGTTAGCTTATAGGCACTCGACAGGTTTCCCTTTTTAGTTTTTCTCGTTTTTTTTATTACTTTACACTAACGCCCTTGCTATTGGATATTTTATAAGCAATATTAATCTATTTTTTTTAAGATTTTAGTACTTGAATTTGTAGGTTTACTAATGTAAGTAATAGTTTTGTATTTTGAAATACAAAACCTACTACCTATTTCTAGGAATCGATAATTTTTTGTATATTTTTTTGCAAGAATATAGTTAATCATGATTGGGTTGTAGCTATTATTTAGAGAAATGTTTTATTATGTTTAATTTCTTTCTTCTAAAATTTTAATTTATTAACTAAGTACTCACTTATGGATGGTGTACAAATAAAAAAAATATATTTATTTAAAATATAAAATTCATCCGAAATATGACACATAGCACCGAATATACTCGTATTTCTCATCGAATATTTTCTTCATTTTGTGTATTCTATATTTTACATTGACTTTCTTATAATATTTTTATATAATATTTTTATTACTCAGTATTTAAATTGAAACATACTAAAATTTCACAAAAAAAATCACTTTTAAAATTTTTATAGCATTACTAGTTTCAATGACACTCGGTTATAGTTGAAGAAAATAGCTGCAACTAGTACCTACTAATTAAAAATAGATTTGTGAATCTAAGACTTATATTTGCGAATATGTCTCCACGCAAACAATATTCCCATTTGATAACTGGCCTCGTTTTAATTAATAAAATGTTTAGTTTGATATTAACTGACAGTCTGTTGAATTAACATGAACAAAACACTTCTAGTGCCACCGCCTATTCCTTGTTCTGTTGCACACACACACATATTTTTCTGGATGTACATAAAATTATTGTCAACGTAGTAACTAACTACAAGGGCTTTTGTTATTGCTGGGTAAAAGTTTGCCTTCGAACGTCAGCAGATTGTCACTAATTACAAAGCCCTTTTAACGTCTGACTCCGTGTATCTGAAATCTACTGGAAAAATATAAAATACAATTATCTTTTTATGCAAACATTTTTGTTTCAATTTACTACACTGTCTCGCCTCAAGTTTACTTTTTATGCGGCAATATTTTTATGCGAATCCAAAACGGTGTTAACTAAGGCGGAAACCATTACAGTTTTTATTTAGAGGTACTTCTAAATATAACTGATAATACTAACTAATTCACTATTGTATCAAACTAAACATCACTAATACAGTTTAATTAATTTATTGAATATTTGCTTTTTCTGCATATTATACAGGGGTTTTCTATTTCTTTTTCGCTGAAAACTGTGTCGAGAACTGTGTGCATGAGTTTTATACGCATACTTTGGAGCGTTCACTGGATTGGATTGGAAATCCAAGCGGTGAAATGGTTGTATACACTTATCGTCCATTTCATAATCCTTCTTTAATACATTGGGCTATATCTAAATAGACACGTCTAAAAATTTTCAAGGTCAAGTGGACGTAATTTACACAGATTTCTCTAAGACCTCTGACCGGGTGAACCATGGAACTATTATTAGCCAATTAAAGATCTGTCGATTTAGTGTTGCTCTTCTAATACTATTTACGTCATACCTTAACAAAAGATCGAAATTTGTATCGTATAATGGTTTTCATTCAAAATCATTTTATTCTTCAATGATGATATTTATTCAATGTCAAATTCAAAAGCTTGAACGTTGTTGTCAGATTAATAGATTAGAGCTGAACTTGAAAGAATGTAAAACTATGAGTTTCACTCCAAACAATCGACTGAATTTGTATATTCCACAAACTCCGATTCGATAAAAAAGAGTACGAATCTTCTTTCGTCCGAGTTTTGTACATGTACTGAAATTACCACCCAGAAATCGTCAACCGATAAGCGTCACCGATAGAGCATGTCTGTGGAATATTCCAAAGTATGCCGGAGGAGCAAAGGTGAATGCCTTGAAGGCCATCTTTCCTCCAAAAAAAGCTAACCTTTTGTGCTGTCAAATGAGTGGCAACTGCAGAAGAAATAAATTATTTCCAAGCCAACATTGTGGGCTTTTCTTGGCCGCTACAACCCGAACTTCAACCGGAGGCTTTCATCATTCCAGAAATTGATGCTATCATTTATTCACCTGACTTTATTGAAGCAGAAGACAAAGTTCGGTTTGTACGTCATAGACTTGCCATAACTGAAGAGGTCAGGAATTTTGTTATGCAGTCAACAATTGGCCAATCAAAAAATCCTAATTGGCTTGTGGCTCACAAGTATCGCTTAACAGCCAGCCACTTCGGGGAGATTTTGGCTGCATATAAAAGGGATCGATATCTTCCTTCGCTCCTTCGCTATTCAGGAATCTTGTGGGTGGATACGATGTGAGTGGGGTACAGGCAATCAAGTGGGGGCTGCAACACGAAGAATTCGGCCTTAATACCTTCACATTGGCCATGGGTCTTCAAGTAGTACCAACAGGTTTGTGGTTGGATATGTGTGGATATTTGGGTGCTTCACCTGATGGTCTAGTAGAAAATAACGCGATTATAGAAGTAAAGTGCCCATTCAAATATCGCAATACATCTTTGTAGCGATATCTTACTCTCTAGCACTAACTTACGTGACGATCACAGCTATATAATTTACATGGATGAAAATGATGAAACTCAGATCAACAAAAATCACACATACTACCACCAAATCCAGGGGCATCTGTACATTACAAGAAGGGAGTTATGTTATTTGGTAGTCTGGACACCCGATGAAGTTGAAATTGTAAAAATTATACAGAACAGGACTGGGACGAAAATTTTGAGATTTTAAAACATTTTTATTTAACTAAATTTATTTTTCATATATGTGGTAATCAATAATGTAATCAAACTATATAGAAGTATGTATTTTATATAATAGTTACTTTTGAAGGTATACATGCATTATTTTACATATTACATAATTTTTCCACTTAGTTCAAATAATAATTTATTTCAATATTTTCTATTAAATGATACAGGGCCAGAAATATTGTTGCATTTGGCAGTCCTGTATACAATAATATCAAACTATCGTTATCCTTGATGTGGTTCCGAACTTTAAGGTTTTTCAGCTCATGTTCCATCTCTTCGATTTTCTTTTTTAAAAAGTAGTTTTCGGCTTCAACTACAACTGATGAGGTGGGATATAAAGCTCCACTATCCTTGGAACATGAAGGCTGTGGTTCCCCTGAGGTGCCCGGCTGGGAAAGTTCTGGAAGATCGCTCAAGACACTGGTTCCAGCACTGCTGCTGGGATCATCCATAACAATCCTGAAAGTAAAATTGTTTTTTTTTTCAAAATCAAACACATTAAAATTTTAATAAAAGGGCAATCAAAAACTCGATTTAATTATAGTCGCATGCCAATTTGACAAACCTAGTTTTTGATCGTTCGTTATGACAAGTGATTATTATTGCACAATTTATTTAGCAGTCAACGCAATGGAATCTGTATAACGTATACATATTTGACATAAATATCACTCACATTTCCATTTCAGATGGTGGAGATGACACATCTGGTTCAAAATAACCTTCTTGTCGACGCTTTGCTGGTAGGCCTTCCAGATGCTCCTGAACTACCACTCTCACCTACCTTCTTTTTCTCTTTTCAGGACTTGTATAAGTGAATTTCTTTGTCACTTTGTGCAAGAAGATTTCAGGCCCATTTTCCCTTTTACCATCACGGAAATGACAACTGCATAAAAATGCACCAGGTCCAGGTTCGTCGCTACGTCTGTCATGAAATATATTTATATTAAAAATTTACCTATCCAAACATTTAAACAGTTACCTATCCAAAATTAAAAGGTACATTTCAAACCTACCTCACAAGTTTTTTCCATCGGTTTCGTTCCTTAGGGTCCTTCGGAAATATAAAAAATCTACAAGTTTCTCGTTGATTGTAGTGCTTGCAATCCGGAGCCCAGCACATAACCATGGCAAATGAAAGAATAGTACTGTAAAAATCATTAAATAAAGTTGTTTTTACAATAAACTATATAAAGTGGAGTTATGTTAAATTAAGATTGTATTAATATTTCAGTTATTATTACCCATCTGTCTTGCGTGAATGTGTTTATAGGGTACATTTACTGCACTCTTACCGTTTTCGATGTTTTTTTCCCTTAAAATCTTCAAATAACGCCAAAACAACACTTTTCTATAAATTTTCCTGGTTAACCGGGCTTAGTTTGGATAATGAACCGCGACCTACTAGAACAAAATGGCTGATGCTACGTCACACTAATAGAGCGTATAAGAGGCTGGACCTGTTGGGTTGGAGGGTGTGGTTTTTGGTCCACCCACTTTTGAACCTAACCTAACCTACCATACAATAAACGGGTTTTCAAGGTGTTGGAACAAACCGATTATTTCAAACGTGATATATTTCCAAAACAATTTATTATGAATCATATTCCGTAAGTAAGTTAGATATTATTCAGTAATTATGGCAGCTTCCCCAAGTGTTTTCTGATAGTCAAAAAGATGTTTTTTCTGAGAATTTTACATTGCGAAATCATTATTAACTTCTATAATGTTTACGCAGTATACAGGGTGGTCACTTTTACGAAGTCCACCATTGGCATCTTGGAAAGGGTAAAATATACAGAGTGGCTCAAATTAGAAAAAAGTTGCGCATTTTTATGCTTTTATGAGATCGAAATTTTTCGTTCTTTTCAACGGTACCAAAATTCAATATGGCGGCCATAAGAAAATCAAAAGTTGACTACAAAAATTTGGACATCTAGTTGGCGTGGAAAATTTTTGTCACTTCCATTAGAAAGCTCATTTCGAAAAATCTAACACTGCAAAGTTTCTCAATGTATCCTTGGAAACTAAAAAAGTTATAGAAGGAAAAAGAAAATGCACGTTTTCAGTGATAATTCAGGAACTACCCAAAATATCACGGATTTCTTTTCAGCTAATTGAAAAGCATAAAAATGCGAAACTTTTTTCTAATTTGAGCCACTCTGTATATTTTACCCTTTCCAAGATGCCAATGGTGGGTTTCGTAAAAGTGACCACCCTGTAAATATATATATATATATATATATTCGAGAACAAGTGTGCTTCTGGAGGCGGAAGATATTCAAAATGAAAAGCTTCGCCGAAACTTCCATTTAACCAGACAACACTTTGTGTCTGATTAAACGTTCTTAATTGTGACGGATACTTCCCGATTTGCACAGATAGGAAGTGTCACGTTAGTGCCCGAGGTTCGGTTTTCTCTTTTACTTTGCCTCGGGCGCCAGTTCCTGTTTACAGTGCAGAAACACCACTACTCAGGTAGCTACAGTGAAGATACGCTACGCCAGGTCGGTCGATAGGGAAAATTAGACTTCACACAACAGATAGTAATAATACACCAATAAAACCTTTAATACATTTATTTACCAAATACCATAAAACCTACTCGTATTCTTACTCCCTTGCTAGTCCTGGGCACGTCTGCTGCTTCCGGGTGGTCGATGAGGTCTCAATACTTTGGCACCTGCTAGTAGCAGGTACTGGAATGGCTGGTGGGAGAGCTTTTGATACCTGCGCAGTAGCTCCTTATTTCGACTTGTAATATTCTCGGCGTCGTTCACACAAGTCGAGGAAATTATACCAAGTCCCAATGCTTTTGGAAATAATAATAAGTCCCCACGTTCTTGTGGACTCTGAAGAATATTCGGTTTAGTTGCCAAAATTGTTTAAGTATAAAATTATTTTTATACTTATAAAAATTTCACTCTGTCGAATTTACTGACTTGTAACCGTTTACTCACTTTCTCTAGTTCCTGGTAGGAGCGGTGTAGACGGACAGGTCTTGCTTCGATGTCATGCGGCCACAGACTGAATGTCTGAGTCGCTGTCAGCTGGATATGGTTCTACGAATACCTCGGACATGCGCAGAAGTGAAATCTCAGACTTTGTGTATTTTGTACTTGTACACCACTAAATTGGAAATAATTACAAGTCCCCACGTTCTTGTGGACTCTACAGAATATTCGGTTCAGTCGACAAATCGTGTAAGTCCCAATTTATTTTTAAACTTATAAAAATTTCACTATGCCTAATTTACGGACTCTGAAAATATTTGATCAAGTAGACATACGGCGAAAAATACACAAGACCCAATTTATTTTTATCCTTATAAAAATTTCACTATGCCTAATTTACGGACTCTGAAAATATTTGAGCTAGTGGACATACGGCGAAAAATACACAAGTCCCAATTTATTTTTATCCTTATAAAAATTTCACGATGCCGATTTTTCTACTTGTAAAATATTTCTTACTTACTTGGGGTATCAGTCTGTATCTGGAGACTCGCGGTGATATGGTAGTACGGCCAGTTCTACGGACGGCGGCTCAGCGACTAAACTCTTAGCGCTTGAAATTTCCTAGGTCCGCGTGGACAGCAAAAGTAAGGATGCGTGCGCATTTGGCTTTTACTTCAGGTGTCGAAATAATAGATTTTATGTCGGATATAGTTGTTTATTTATGGCCTTGTATTGGAAACTTATTTACAGGTGTAAAATATTATTTTTAACGGCGAAATAAAATGTACTTCATTACATAATATAATAACTGGAAGTCCGTCAACATCTTTAAGATCTGTTCAGCATCAAAGTAACATCCCGAAGTCTACCGTTCATCAAATTTTGAAAAAACATGGATATCATCCTCACAAACCTACTATTGTCCAGAGTCTTCGCGAAGGTGATTATGATAGGTGATTGCAATTTTGCCAGTGGTACATAGAAAAATGCAGAGAAGTTCCTCAGTTCCCTAATTTGGTAATATGGTCCGACGAGACCCGTTTTACTAATTGTGGGGTATTTAACAAACATAACAGACATCATTGGAGTATCCAAAATCCCCATGTGGTGGAACAGCGACGATTGCAGTCTAGATTTGGGTTTAACGTTTGGTGTGGTCTTTTAGGTATTTTTGGTTTTTATCTTCATTAATGATATTGTGAATAAATAAGCTAGTCATTAATGTATCATGTTAATGTATAATTATTTTAGGAAATCGTTTGGTTGGTCCGTTTCTTTTCGATTACAACCTTAATGGGGAACAATATCTAAACCTATTAAGAGAAGAAATAATTCCAGCAATTAGAAAGCTTGTACCCAATGCAGCTGAATTTCGAAGATTGTGGTTTCAGCAGGATGGTTGTCCGGCACATAATACTGTAGAAGTTAGAACATATTTAACCCATTGCTTTGAGCAAAATGTTATTGCGAACAATGGACCAGTTATGTGGCCGGCTAGATCCCCAGATCTTACGCTACTCGATTTTTATTTGTGGGGACAAATTAAAAATGAAATTTACGAATTTGAACCACCCGTTAATAGAATTGAATTAGAAGCTAGAATTAGAGAAGCGTTTAACTTGTTAAACGGAAACACATTAGGAAGAGTTATGAGAAAGATTTTAAAGAACTGTGAAATGTGTCGTAATGCAAATGGACGTCACTTTGAACATTTGCCTAATAATGCTTAATTATGGATGCTTCATTTTTTAGTTCTGGTTGTTTTTAATACTTACTACTATTAGACTAAAGATATTCATATCAGTATCATGGTTATCTTTTTCATAGTTGTTCCTCTTATTCTCAAATGCACCATAATTCAATAAAGTAGTAATAATTCTCCTGTAATTATGTTTTGTAAGGTTGCTGCCTCTGGATACAATTCCAAATATCTAGTAGATGCAACTTTCGCAATACTGTGAGTTTGTAAATAAAGTGTAAGCATATCAAACTTTTCTTCATTTGAGAAATTGTGAGTCCATATTTTCATTTAACGCAATTCATAAGTCATTTTGTATGACACTTGTGACAGAACGGGAAATATTTACATTTCATGGCACAGCCAACTTCTAAAGTAAACTTGTAAAAAAAATGATTTTTTCAATATTTCACAAATTTTAAAAATTCTTTTATAGGCTTATTATACATCGTTGGAAAGAAAATTTTTGGCTTTAAAGTATGATATAAAAATCCAATATGGCGACCATAAGAAATAGCAAAGTTGTGGTTCATAACAGAAAAACAAAGAGTGCCTTGTAATTTTTGTTTATGCCAAAATGTTCGTCTTTAAAAAGTGTACTAATAACGTAAAATTTTTGGAAGTGTCAGATTAACCATTAGCAAGTTGTTGGCCAAAAACAAATTCTTCGGTTTTTCGTTTTTTTCAAATATCTCGAAAAACAATTGACTCACGATAACTTTCAATGCAGATTTGAAATCAGCATAAAATTCTCTAAAACTTTCCCCATTTGAGCGTTTTCCTATCTTTTATAATAAATGAGATCCCTATGTAGAGACTTGAATTTTGGACAGTCTGTATATATATATATATATATATATATATAGTGTAAATATTCTACGACTGTCTGAGTTAAGAAACAAAAATTCTAATACTGGACGGGGAAACAGTCATGAAAAAGTTAAAGTTAGAAACTTTTGGATTTTTTATTTGACACCACTGTGTTCAGTTATAATGATACATTTTATAAACAAATTTTAGGAATGACGGTGGAATTAACGATTGTCTTGTGAATGTTGACTTTGAAATACCTTTTTTAAAAAAATATGTTGATGACATCATACTAAGTGCTCCCCGTACAAGAGTGAACCAATTACTAGAAGTTTTCAATAATTATAACCCATGTTTATAATGTTTCTCATTTATTGTTTATTTTTCTCTGTGTTTCATAATCGTTTTTCTTGTGGTATATGTGGTTTTTATGTTGATTATGTATGTATTTGTATTTCCTGCTATTGTTATACTTCTGCAATTATAAGACTTACACAGTTATTTTGTAATATGGGCTTTACAGGTTCGTCCTCTGCCCACTTCACTATGTAATAAATAAATAAATAAATAAATAAATAAATAAATGTTTACAATTTACCATCGAACACGAAGACACTAACAGCAGTGTACCTTTTTTGGACACTAGGGTCATAAGAAGAGGTGACAATTCTCTCATTACTTCCTGGTACAGAAAACCTGGATCATCAGGTAGATTTTTGCACTATGAGTCATTCCATTCACAACAACAAAAAATCAATTTGATTTTGAGCATGAAAACGAGAGTTATTGCAACTAGTCATCATTCTCTAAGAAATAACAATTTAAAACAACTGTATAATTTATTTATTAAATGTGGTTATCCACCACCACTTCTTAAGAGTCTGTTGTTTTCGAGGTCGCAATTGCATGATGTCCAAGGAAGACCCAACAATAACACCCCAGAGTTGCATAATAGTGTTTATTTTTCATTACCCCATCTGGGTACAATTTCACATAAAATTAAAAAAATATTTTCTGGATTTGAGGGTGTCAAATTGGCATTTAGGAATCAGGTTACCATTAAAAATTTATTTTCAAAACTCAAAGATGAGGACCCCAAAATGAATAAATCTAGTGTGATATATGGCATCCCGTGCATGGATTGTGATTCTAAATATATTGGACAGACTTGTCGTAGACTGAAGGACAGAATTACGTCACACAAAAGTGACGTAAGAAATAACAAACACACGTGTATGCTGTCCGAACATTGTTTATCGGAAGGTTATAACATTAGTTACGACAAGGTGACCATACTAGATTGTGAAACCAATCATAAAAAACGAAAATTTTTGAAAATGTGTCATATCTCAAGGGAGGAGAATGCAATGAATGAAATGACGGATATTGATGGTCTTAGTGTTATTTATACATTTTTATTACACTATTACTTTAATAATAATAGGGACAGGAATCTGAATAACACCTTGTACAGTGACTCCTAACTTAACAAAATGTTTTACTAGTTGTTTTAATAAATGTTTTTCCTTGTTTTTTTCGACGCTTGAAGTTCTTTGCATGTTGTTTTTATAATACAGCTATTCGCATCAATGATAGACGTTTCTTTCAATTTGTCTGATTTAGTTCTCTTCTAGTTTTTAACAAATTACCTTAACATAGATGTAACAAGTGAATTTTTGTTTGATCTTAACTGGTCTGTTTTTAATCAATGTTTTATTATTGTGAACCATGGTATTACACCACTCATGTTTGCTAACTTCGAATTCAATCTCAAATTAGTAAGTACTGTGTTTTCATTTTTTAATTTGTTGTATTAATTGTAATATCTACTTGTAGATTTTCCTGATGAAGAAACAAATAAAGTTTCGAAAGCTTGAAAAATAAAAATAGTATAACTTTTCCATGAGTGTTCCCCCGGCCTCTATATATATATATATATATATATCTACTTTATTTACTAGGCAATAATTGGCTGACGCGTAAGTCGGATGATATTTATTCGGTACGGTGTCATACTTAGTGGATAACTAATTAATAACTTCATTCACGCCAACATACATTGTCTTGTTAGAAGCACACACGTTCTAGACGTTGGCAGGTGTATTAAGGCTGATAGAGTGTTCGTGGCAGCCTTGATTGGAGATAGAAGTGCACGATATTGTTTAGTTACACAACAAATGCATGTATTATATAGATAAATATCACCCTAACGAGTTTGATAAACCTTATCTATGAACTATATTTCAACAGTGTGTACAAGGTGGTCCGTTTAATATGGGCCTATACCTTATCTCAGAAACTACAAGTTCTACAGAAAAAAAAATTATATGAAATTGTTTATTTCAAAGTTATCTTCAATTTTTTTATATTTTCAAACTTATAACCTGTTTATATACAGGGCGATGAACTAAAGTTCCTTTTTTTTAAATAGCACACCCTATATATTATTACATTTTCAGAAAGCCCTTCTAAAGACGAGTTCAATGATATATGATATGATGGGTCTGACGCTCGCCGTTTCGGAGTTATTGAGTATTATCTTCAGGAAATAGCCCATATTAAAAACATGCTAGAAAGGTTAATAATTAAGTTTTTGAGCCTTAACTTGCGCCAAGAGATTTCTAATTTTATGTACTTTATTATGTAATTACTCAATATTCAACTTATAAAAAAAATTTGACCGTGTTGCCACATTTCGAAAACCATAAATTCTCACGATTTTTTCAAATGGAACACCCTGTATATTGTTACATTTCTAGAAAGCCCTTCTATCGACAAGTTCAATGATATATGATATGATGGGTCTGACGCCCGCCGTTTCGGAGTTATTGAGTATTATATTCAGGAAACCTCCAATATTCAAATTGTAACTAACAAAATTACTTTTATTATTACTTAATTAAGTGTTTGAGTTCTAATTTGCACCAAAGAAAGTTATATAGGTAGTATCTGATCTATCACTTTGATGTAATTGATGTAACGTTAGTATAGGGACATTTTCATTATTAATATTTATAATAAAACTAGTTTCAGAAAAATGCACGTATTTAATTTTGGTTGCTATATAAATTTTCAACATAAATTTGATATTATTCGGTGAAATATATCAGATTATTGTATACTAGTTGATTTTCAAAGCCCCTGAAAAAATTTATTTAGTGACTGAAGATGCACAGGTAATTCTACGATGTACCTACCTACTCTGTCTTTATTATTTGGCAATTTCATTAAATATGACCATATTTTAACGTTTAGTCAGAGTGGCCTTTGTAAAAAAAATATCCACAATTATTATAGGATTTATCATTGCCTTGACAACCGGGGTAAACTGAAAAATTATTTGACATTGCGTTAATATATTAAGTATTTATTAATAATAATGTATAGTGTGGAAGAAAAAGTTGATATGCTAGAATGTTATTTATCAAATAATAAAAGTCCAGCTCTTGCTCTTAGAGAGTATAGAGCAAAATTTCCCGTGAGACGAATTCCAGAAAAGAAATTATTTGCTAGACTTTTTCAACAATAAGATTTTTTTTGCAAATTAAGAGTTCAAAATGATAATTTGGGATCTTGGTTAGCACTATTTCAATCCTGGTCATATTCTGAGTATCATATATCTCTGAATTTGTCAATAGAAGGGCTTTCTAGAAATGTAACAATATACAGGGTGTTCCATTTGAAAAAATCGTGAGAATTTATGGTTTTCGAAATGTGGCAACACCGTCAAATTTTTTTTATAAGTTAAATATTGAGTAATTAGAAATTACTTAGAATTAAATTAGAAATCTCTTGGCGCAAGTTAAGGCTCAAAAACTTAATTATTAACCTTTCTAGCACGATTTTAATATGGGCTATTTCCTGAAGATAATACTCAATAACTCCGAAACGGCGGGCGTCAGACCCATCATATTATATATCATTGAATTCGTATTTAGAAGAGCTTTCTGAAAATGTAATAATATATAGGGTGTGGTATTTAAAAAAAAGGAACTTTAGTTCATCGCCCTGTATATAAACAGGTTATAAATTTGAAAATATAAAAAAATTGAAGATAACTTTGAAAAAAACAATTTCATATAATTTTTTTTTCTGTAGAACTTGTAGTTTCTGAGATAAGGTATAGGCCCATATTAAACGGGCCACCTCGTACATACTATATGAGGTAAATATATTATCTCAGAACAAAAAAAATTTTTAATTTTAGGTTTTATATCATCTTTGTGAAATATATGAATATGAAGTTATGAAATATTTTTAAAACGTAGCACCCTATCCCTCTACTCTTTACATATAATGATAGGACGTTCTATAACGAAAACATTCAAAAGGGGTTGTTGGGTGTATAATAAATAGCAAGCTAAATATACTGGGTACCGAAAGAATAGTTTCCACATTAAATAACTTGGTATAAAAAGTTTTTTCAAACAAATTCCAGAGACAGGTCGCTTTTTATTTGAAGGGTGGCACATTTTCATGTTATTGACATTTAGACAGGGTGTCCCAAAAAGAGCGGTTTACTGTAACTAGAAGGTCCTTTCACGAATATATTGATATAGGGTTTGATGGATATAGCTTTAATAGTGAGGTGAATATGACCATAAATAGTTATCATAAGAGTAATATTGCAGCGAAAGACTTTGTAGAGTCTCTAGCCTGTAGCAATGAATTGATATTCTCTTTCTAACATATTATACTCATGAAGCACTCTTTAAGGTATATCTCTTTAGCTCCTGCTAGCAGCTACTATTACCAAAGACAAAATACCTACTAATAAGACTTTTCACTTAATGTAATTTCCTATCTACCAAGTTTCGTTTTTTTCGGTGATTTCTAATGCACTCGGAGCATGCGTAGATCAACACCATTCATTCATAAAAATGAACATTTGACATTGCCTTTCGGATAGGACGAGAGTACAGGACCGGCTAGGCTATGTCTAGCACTGACGCAGTATTTTTAAAAATTTTGCAAAACAATGATAACTGTTATGATATAATTAACACAAGCACCAAAACACCGAGGCACTCAAAGCTTCCAAATGATTCAATCAAACAGATAAAACAACAAAAACTAAATGGAAGTAACGAAGTATCATGAAAGTCACGAAAGACGAAACCCTGACTTGGGAGGCAACAAGTGTAGACGTTCTCTCATTTTTTATTTCACTTATTTGTGTGTCACTGACAAAGATAACTAGATGTGAGATATGATGATGATTAAACCAGTCTCATAAATTTACTATATTTTACTATATACCTGCGGAGTAGTGTTATTTTTCACTCAAATTTGAAACACATGGCGCATAATGACAAAGAGAGAAGTTTGGTTGACAGCATGAATGAAAGTGAGAATTCTTATTCGTCTATATTCTTTGCTATTACCGAGTATACTCGAAAGCCATTAATTGTTCTATATATAAACTTCATACAATTTTTCATGATATAATTTCGCACAACCCTATGTAATAGTGTATAAGGGGGTGGAGGGAAATAAATCGACTACCACAGAAAAATTATTTCTTTGGGGATTTCTAATATTTGTTAGTAATAAGATTAAAATTGATTTGTGCACTTCTTTCGTGAGTGGGAATCATACGCAGCTGTGAAAACAAATCAAACTTTTTTGTAAATTTTTTTATGTATATTAGCAATCAGTTGCAATAAAAAAACTTACTTGCGCGGATAATACGTGGCCGGGAAAAAATAAATCCGCCCCTATAAAGAAATATTATTAGCAGCCAAACGCAATTGTGATAACTGATGATTTTTTTTGTTAAATTTTTATATGTATTAGTAACAAGTTGGCATAAAGAAAATGTACTTGCATGGATAATACGTGGGTGAGAAAAAATAAATCCGCCCCTATAAGGAAATATTAATAGAAGCCAAACGCAACGGTGTAAACTGATGAGATTTTTTTTTAAATATTTACATTTATTAGTAACAAGTTGGCATAAAAAAATGTACTTCCACGTATACGAGTAAAACGTGGGCGGGCAAAAATAAATCTGCCCCTGTAAGGAAATAATAATTGCAGCAAAACGCAACGGTGGAAACTGATGAAATTTTTTTGCAAAATTCTTAGAGTTCTTAGTCACAAGTTAGCATAAACAAATTTACTTGCCGCCCCTATAAGGAAATATTAATAGCAGCCAAACGCAACGGCGAAAACTGATGACATTCCCTTGTAAAATTCTTATATTTATTAGTAACAAGCTTGCCTAAAAATTTACTTGGCCGGATAATACGTGTGCGGAAAAAAGTAAATCGCCCCTATAAGGAAATATTAATAGCAGATAAACGCAACGGTAAAAACTGATGAAATTTGTTTGCAAAATTCTTAGATTTCTTAGTCACAAGTTAGCATAAACAAATTTACTGGCACGGATAATACGTGGGCGGGAAAAAATAAATCGCCCCTATAAGGAAATATTAATAGCAGCCAAACGCAACGACGAAAACTGCTGACATTTCCTTGTAAAATTCTTATATTTATTAGTAACAAGCTGACCTAAAAATTTACTTGCACGGATAATACATGTGCGGGAAACAGTAAATCGCCCCTATAAGGAAATATTAATAGCAGATGAAATTTTTTTGTAAAATGCTTACATTTGTTAGTAAAAAAAATTGTTGGCATAAAAAAATTTCCGTCCCTATAAGGAAATTTTAAGGGCGTAATGTTCGTCCGATTGAAAATCTTTTAGAGAGAGCGTGTAAAGTTCGGAGAAGGACCTAGCTAGTGTCAATTCTCCACATCTTGATGATTTACTGCCGCATCCAACATCTGTCCCGCCTCGATTACACTGTTGAAAATCGAATTTATAATAAAATAAATGTATTTGAGTACCTACATAAGCATAATTATTGTTTGGCTGATTTTATAAAGATTTTTGTTTTTCCTTGCAATATTTGCAAATATAAATTTTTATTTTTTTATCTGTTTGATCTTTAGTAGGATTAAAAATTAGCAAAAATAAAATTCTGGTAATATTTCACGAGTAATGGACACTTCAAAAATCATCAAAAAATTCTATTTCATTACAACACTTTTCTACAATGGTTCGTTGTATTCTTCAAAAAGTAAATGAAATGTCTTATGAATTTTTTTCTGTACGTTATGGTGAATGCCAAATTTTCAGTTCAGAATTTTATCTTTTTCCGATGTCGGATCGAATTTCTATTTACAGCTGTATTGTCGAATGCAATAGACGTATATATGATATGGTATGCTGGCAGTTACGATAATATATAATCTGATGACCTTATACAGGGTGAATCACGAGTCCTGCTATGTATTGGTATCTTTGTTATTTGAAGAGATACGAAGTTGGTTAAATTAGGGAAAAGTTGAGCAATTACTAGAACTAAATAGTGGTCCCGGAAAATTATTGAAAAAACCAGCGGTTCTCAAAATAATAAATTTCCAAAAATCTTAAATTAGCGCTAGCTTCGTTAGGTATACAAATTTTCAAATAAAAATTTATTTCGTACATACATCCATAATTATTATCTTTGTTCTAATGTAACCAGAATTTTTTTTCGCCTATTAGATTCTGTTATATGAATATCATCTTTTGTTTTTCTTATGGACGCCATATTAGAATTTGACGTGGTTAGATAGAGAAAAAATTAAAGAATCCGGCGATGTGTCACACTTAGGCTTTTGAATGTAATTAAGGTCTATAATTAGTTGTTTAACTTTTATAAATCATAACATTAAACAACAATAAAGAAAATAATAAATGAATAAAACAATTAAATGGAGCCTAACAAACTAACAACTAACTTTAAATTAATTTAAATATTTAAATTGTCTACCATTATTTTGTAGACAACTGTTGCAGCGACTGGAGACATCATCAACAGCCCTCCTAATTTGTCTCAGTGGCAATGATGTAATTTCCCAAAGAACTGCCTCTTCCAAATCCTCTATTGTCTCGTAAACTGTGTTGTACATTGGGTAGATTTTTTTTTAGTTCCCCCCACAGGAAACAATCAAGAGGTGTGAGGTCGGGTGATCCTGCTAGCCACAACAATGGACCATTGCTGCCCATCCATCTCCCTGAAAATCTTGGGTTTAGATATTCTCTTGCAACCTGAGTGTTGTGGGCGGAAGGACTATTTTGTTGGAACCATCGTATCTTTCTCAGTTGTGCTAGAGGTAACTCGTCAACTGCATCTTCTTCAATGTCATTTCGGTCTAATTGACCATCAATTTATTGGTCCAATTATTTTTAATCATAATTTGAATAGACAGGGATATCTATTCGTTCTTCAAAATTACATTGAAGATGCACTTGCCGAGTTACCTCTAGCACAACTGAGCAAGATACGATGGTTTCAACAATATGGTGCTCCCGCCCACAACACTCAGGTTGTAAGAGAACATCTAAAGCAAAGATTTCCAGGGAAATGGATAGGCAACAATGGTCCAGTGTTGTGGCCAGCAAGATCACCCGACCTCACACCTCTCGATTTTTTGCTGTCGAGATATCTAAAAGAAAAAATCTTTTTACGAGACAATAGGGTATTGGAGGAGGCAGTTCATTGGGAAATTACATCATTGCCAATGAGACAAATTAGGAGGGCTGTTGATTGTGCCTCCAGCCGCTGCAATAGCTGTCTACAAAATAATGGTAGACAATTTGAATATTTAAATTAATTTAAAATTATTTGTCGGTTTGTTACACTCTATTCAATTGTTTTATTCATTTATGTTATTTTGTTTATTGTTGTTCAATGTTATGATTAATAAAAATTAAACAACTAATTATAGACCTTAATTACATTCAGTACCCTAAGTTTGACACACCGCCGGATTCTTTGATTTTTTCTCTATCTAACCACGTCAAATTCTAATATGACGTCCATAAGAAAAACAAAAGATGATATTCATGACGATGATGACGAAAAAAATTCTGGTTATATTAAAACAAAGATAATTATGCATGTATGTACGAAATAAATTTTTATTTGAAAATTTCTAAAGCTATCGGAGCTAGAGCAAATTTTTTTAAATTAAAGTTTTTTGGAAATTTATAGTTTTACTAAATATTTTGAAAACCGCTGGTTTTTACAACAATTTTCCGGGACCACTATTTAGCGCTAGTAATTGCTCAACTTTTCTCTAATTTAACTAACTTTGTATCTCTTCAAATAACAAAGATACCAATATATAGCAGGACTCCTGATTCACCCTATATACAGGGTGTTCCACGTAGACCTTCCATTAGACGTTTCTAGAATACCACGGGTAGTGCAATTCTAAAAATTTATATACGGGGATTTCTCGCAATTTTATATAGATTAAAAATATTGCCGATGACGTCACACTTCTGGTTCTAACGGAAGTAGACATCAACTCGCTTCTTTCAAATGGAATGAACTATTTTTTATCTCATTTTTGGATTCTGCGTCAAATTTAAAGGTAAGTTTCATAAGAATACCCTATCCCTAAACTCAATCGTTTCTGAGATATTTCGACTTTTCAAAAAAACTTTGGAAAAAACATACTTACGCTTAATCGGTTCTATCTCTTCTCGTTTTTAATCTACAGGGCTAAAATTTTAGACGAGAAATACTAAAAGGTATCCAAATATCTGTAGTATTCGAAAGTTGATCCAAGTTACACAGGGCGTTGAAAAAACGCCGACCAATTGTGTCAAATTGAATGTTCAATAACTCGCTTATTTTAAGTACAACACCCTATGTTTTATAATGCTAATGGATGTAGCTTTTAATTCTCTTTCGATTGGTATTAGCAATCCCTATACCTAAATTCCATCGATTTGAAGATATTTGGACATTATTGCTGCAACGAAAATAATTCGACAGTCAGCTGCAGGTTGGCTGTGAAACAAAAAATTTAAATGTCACTTAGCATACTTACTTATTTAACAATGTTCCAGTAATTGCTGTAAAGTGAGTTTGCCGATTTAGTTGTAATATTTTTAATAATAATGGCATACTCCGGTTACACAAACGAAGACTTTTTAAATTTAATTGTCATTTATGGGGAGTGTAATCGAATTGTTAGTAGAACATCGTGTGTTTGCAGAGTCCAGATAAAGACAGACCAACTAAGGACATGGTCAGAAGACTATTAGAGAATTGAATATTAAAAAAAGACTATTGTAGAATATTATTTTCTTTATTCTTAACTTATTGTTACCATTATGTGAATGCTATATATTGTAGATATTTATAATAGGTAAATGCATATTGTATTAGTTGTGTCAAATAATTTCAAAAAGTACAATTTGAGTTCTGTCGAGTTTATTTTGAATGTTCTAATGAGTAATATTAAAGTAACGTTAATTCAGAACCAATACCTAATTAAAAATTAAATAAAAAATTGAAATTTAGTTAAACCTAATTAAAAAAACGTACGCAAAATGCTAATTTGTGCGTATTTAAAAATTCCACGTGACTTTCTGAACAGTGACAATGACGTTTGATAAAAATTTCTTCACATTTAATGTTTTTCCCCAGCCAACCTGCAGCTAACTGTCGGATTATTTTCGTTGTAGCAATAGTGTCCAAATATCTTCTCTATCGGTGGAATTGAGGTATAGGGAATGCTAATACCAATCGAAAGAGAATTAAAAGCTGCATCTATTAGTATTATAAAACATAGGGTATTGTATTTAAAATAAGCGAGTTATTTAACTTTCAATTTGACACAATTGGTTGGTCCTTTTTCGACGCCCTGTGTAATTCGCATCAACTTTCGAATACTTTTAGTATTTCTCGTCTAAAATTTTAGACCTCTAGATTAAAAACTATAAAAGATACAACCGATTAAGCATAAGTATGTTTTTTCCAAAATTTTTTAAAAAGTCAAAATATCTCAGCAACGTTTGAGTTTAGGGATAGGGTATTCTTATGAAACTTACCTTTAATTTGACGTAGAATCCAAAAAGGAAATAAAAAATAGTACATTCCATTTGAAATAAACGAGTTGATGTCTACTTCCGTTAGAACCGGAAGTGTATAGGGAAATATTTTTAATCGATAGAAAATTGTGAGAAACCCCCGTATATAAATTTTCAGAATTCTAGTAGGCGCAGTATTCTAGAAACGTCTAATGGAAGGTCTACGTGGAACACCCTGTACAGTGTGGGTGAGTTTGCATTACACACTCAGTAACTTCGTAAATCTCAAGATATTAAAATTTTTTAATAAGTACTTCAAGTGATTTTTTGTGCTCTTTCTAACCCTCTGATTAAAAATGCTCTCATTAAAAAACAAAAGAGCAGCGATATGTACAGTGATTTTTTTAAAAGGAACACCCTGTATTTTATTTCATAATTTGAAATACTATCAAATTCTGAATATGACACCGTTTTTATTTTTTCTTAAAATTGATATGTAAGTTAATAATAATAATAAAACTAGTGTAATCTTTTGTACTAGGCCATGGATTGTACAACTGAAACAAAATCATTAACAAAGTTATAGGTTATTTGCATAACTTTACCGATAATTTTTTGTATTGTTCCTAAATTACATATTATCACTTTTAAGATAAAATTAAAACGGTGTCATATTCAGAATAAAGATAGGATTTCAAATTATGAAATAAAATACAGGGTATTCCATTTAAAAAAATCACTGTACATATCGCTGCTCTTTTGTTTTTTTAACGAGAGCGTTTTTAATCAGAGGGTTGGAAAGAGCACAAAAAATCAGTTAGAAGTACTTTTTGAAAAATTTTAATATCTTCACATTTACAAAGTTACTGAGTGTGTAATGCAAACTTACCCACACTGTATACCATTATATTGAAGTACCTAATGCGAAAAGATAATAATCTCGTTAAAAAATATTTTTTGAGTGCTGATACTGCACATTCTCATCGTGAAAAGACATTCTATTCAAATCTGTAAAAATACACAAGATGTTCTGATTAAAAAATATAAGTTTTGGTAAACCTCTCCTTTTTGGGACACCCTGTCTAAATATCAGTAATAGAAAAATATGTCCCCCAACTTAAAAATAGAAGAATTTTATTTCAAATGTTTATCCCTAAGATAATCAGTACACAACATGTTCAAAATCGATTGACTAAAAAGCTAAGGAAAAGTTAAAGAATGCTGAATGCTTTTATACTTTCACCGAAGTTATGAAAATTTAAATAAAAAGTTTTACTGATTTTTACCTCCGTATTGTATTTTTATATTTTTCAGTGCTAAGGATAAGAATCATCTATTTAATAAATTGTACAATTGTAGCTAGCGATGAGAGATTTTTTACAGTGTACTTTATAACTCCGCCTACTAACTGTCACGTCAAATATCGACCTCAAATTTCGAGTTTTGCGCCTGTAAGTTAGGCAATTGTATGCAGAAATTTGTAAAAACATGCCTTCTTAATTCGCAGATTTTGTCATTATAAAAACAAAAAATTTTAATTTAAAACATATTTTAGTTGCATAAAGACTTGCTTGATGTGACCTCAGTCGTATTTATTAAAAATATTGTATAATAATGTTACAGCAATCTTCCAAAAGTGTGCAATATTAACATAACATTTTTTACATATTTAAGATTTTTTTGAAAAAAAGAACTTTGTTTTCTAGCGTAGTGAACATTAATTAGTCATCTAAAACTTACTTCATACAAATAGGAATTTCCATTAAAGAGAAAAATGCCTGGGCGTGAACCTCTGCAAATCGCTCTGCGAAATTGTGTACATTGCAGCCTTAATAGCCAAACGTAACGGTGAAAACTGATGATAAAAATTTTTCGTAAAATTCTTATATTTATTAATAGGTAACAAGTTGGCATAAAAAAATTTACTTGCACGTATAATACGTGGGCGGGCGGTCCAAACGCAATGAAATTTTTTTGTAAAATTCTTATATTTCTTGGTTACAAGTTGGCATAAAAGAAATTACTTGCAGGAATAATACGCAGACAGGAAAAAATAAATCCGCCCCTGTAAGGAAACTTTAATAGCAGCCAAACACAACGGTGAAACTGATGACATGTTCTTGAAAAATTCTTATATTTATTATTAACAAGTTGGCATAAAATTTATTTGCACGGATAATTCGTGGGCGGGAAAAAATAAGCCCGCCCTTATAAGGAAATATTAATAGCAGCCAAATGCAACGGTGTAAACTGGTGAATTTTTTTTGTAAAATTTTTACATTTATATGCAAGTACATTTTTTTTGCCAACTTGTTACTACAAGTTGGCAAAAAAAATGTACTTGCACGGATAATACGTGGGCAGGAAGAAATAAATCCGCCCGTATAAGGAAATATTAATAGCAACCCAACGCGACGGTGAAAACTGGTGATTATTTTTGTAAACCTTTTATATTTATTAGTAACAAGTTGGCATAAAAACATTTACTTGTGCGGATAATAGCTGGGCGGAAAAAATTAAATTCGTCCCATAAGTAAATATTGATAGCAGCCAAAGGCAACGGTGGAAATTGACGAAATTTGTTTGTAAAATTCTTACATTAATTAGTAATAAGTTGGCATAAAAAGACTTACTTGCTCGGATCATGCGTGGGCTGAAAAAAATAAATCTGCCCCCATAATGAAATTTAAATAGCAGCCATACGCAACGGTGAAAGCTGATATATTTTTTAAAATTCTTATATTTATTAGTAATAAGTTGGCATAAAAGAATTTATTTGCTGAGATCATCTTCTCATGGGATCATCTCGGATAAGAATTTTACAAAAAAATTTCATGAGTTTCCTTGACATTGAAGGAGCGTTTAACAATGCCCTGCCTGACTCCCTATACACGGCTGCTGCTGCTAGGGGAGTCGACCCAACCATAAGTGACTGGATTCGGGCTATGTTAGGAAACGGAAAACTATAACGACGTCCCTACAGGAAGAAACGGTCAGACTTAGGGCTGCATGAGGGTGTCCACAAGGTGGGGTTCTTTCCCCCCTACTTTCACTGCTTGTGGATGACTTGCTGGCCATACTGTCTGTGTAGGCCCATGCCCTAAGATTTCCCACAGATTCATGAACATGTCCATAAGGACAGTCGTGCCTTGCGGATTGTTTTCTCCAGATGGGAGTTCCAATTAAGCGACTTATCCAGTACTACACCCAGATACTTCGCTTCCTCCCCAAATGAAATTATTTTACCCAGTAAGGAAGGAGGTTTTAGTTTGTCCAGCTTCCTTTTCTTGGTGAATTGTACAATTACCGTTTTGTGGGGATTCACAGACATCTGCTCCCTCTCATACCAGCTCATACTGTCTAGAACCTCTTGGAGAGTGAGGGAAATTCCCTCTTCAGAGTTTCCTCTGACTAAAATGACTAGATCGTCCGTATATGCTTGAACTTTAACCTTCCACACAGAAAGTATGGCCAGCAGTTCATCCAAAAACAGTGACCAAAATAGAAGAGAAAGAACCCCACCTTCTGGACACCCTCTTGCGGCCCTAAATCTGACCGTTTCTTCCTGCAGGCACATCATTATACTATTTCTATTTTCTAACATACCCCGAATCCAGTCACTTATGGTTGGGTCGACTCCCCTAGCAGCCGTAGCCATGTATAGGGAGTCAGGCAGGGCATTGTTAAACGCTCCTTCAATGTCAAGGAGAGCCGTCACTGCAATTTGGCTACTTTGCAGGGATTGGGTGATTTTCCCGACTAGGTTTAAAGTCCGACCGGTTAAAGACGTTAGGTTTTTAATCATCCTCCGCAGTTGATGACGGTTGGAATGTCACCGTGGTCAACTTTTTCTAATTGCTCCAATAATCTGTGTGAATAAGGCTGGTAGCGTTCTTAATATGCAACTAGTATTGTGGGGGGTTATTAATGGTTTCTTTTAAGCTGCTTCTTTTATAACCCTTTTCTTTTTCTCTTAACGACTCAGCTACGTTTGGGAGCTGAGTTACAATCCAAAATATTAAACTGCTTAAATACAAACAACTAATCATTTATTAGCCAAACATAAGCAGGTAAGTATACAACAAAAAATGAGTGCTACTCGCTAACAAGCGGAACAACCTGTTGCCTGCTCTATTTTTCAGACAGCACTGTCCGTTATTGCAGCGTACATACACACACTGCCCTCTACTAGTCTGCACGCGTAGCGAGAAGACTCACACAAAAAATATACAGGGGCGTCTCAAGGACAAACTGAACATGCCGCCTTCCTTGAAATTACCCAATTTCAACAAAATAAACTTAACTATTTCATTATATTAAACAATATAACTTTAAACTAAATATGAAATACAATGATGAAGTTAACAACAGAAAACAGTTTTAAACTAAATTCAAAGTTTAACAGTTAATTGAATCAAGTGAAAATTACTTTGTCCAATTAAGGAAAATATCAGTCAAAATCGATAGGTAACACACAAACACGATTAATAGCTCGCTTAAATTCACCCTTTGCAGTTTTCACAGTCACTACTCTGACTACACTATCACTGCCCGGATGAAGATGAAGAACTCTTCCCATCGGCCATTGCTGCGGTAAGGTGTTGTCTTCTTTTAATATAACCAAAGAACCGACTTTAATATTAGAAGGTTCCTTCTGTTGCCACTTGGGCCTTTGCTGGAGAGAATTTAAGTAGTCTCTAGCCCATTTACACCAAAATTGCTGTACTAGAAACTGAAGAAGCTCATATCGCCTAAGCAAGGAAACTGATTTCTCTCGCACATTATTTTGAGGTAAGGCAAGTAACGAGCTGCCAATAATAAAATGTCCTGGCGTCAAAGCATCCAAATCGTCCGGATCATTGGAAAGAGGCAATAAGAGTCGGGAATTTAATATGGATTCAATTTGGCATAAAATAGTATGAAACTCTTCATACGTAAAATGTACATTAGAAGCTACTCTCTTTAAAAAATGTTTGGTTGACCGAACAGCTGCCTCCCAAATGCCGCGAAAATGCGGGGAACGTGGTGGAATATAATGCCATTTAATTTGGTTCTCTATTAAATAATACTGAAGATTTTCATCATTAGTTATTTGTGAAAGGCGTTTAATTTGATTGTCAGCCCCTAAAAAATTAGTAGCATTGTCAGAAAAAATATCAGAACAGAGACCACGACGAGAGACGAATCTCTTCAACGCGTTCAAAAATCTATCTGTAGATAAATCGCCTACTACTTCTAGATGGATTGCCTTGGAGGCCATACAAACAAAAACGCAAAAATATGTTTTCAATAACTTTCTATTTTTCAATCGACCGTCCTTGACCAGGTACGGTCCTGCAAAGTCGATTCCTACTCTTGAAAATATTCGGTTGGGATTTACTCGAGATTTTGGTAAATCTCCCATATAATAATTATTGTCAGGAGGTTGAGCTCTAAAGCAAGTGGTACACTTACGTAACTCTGCGCGAACGGCTTGTTTGCCATTTATTATCCAAAATTGTTGTCTAATTTGAGACAAAACTGATTGCGCACTGGCATGCAAATTTTTATGATGTTCATGTCGAATTATGAGTTTACTAAATTGATGGGATTTGGGTAGTATTATAGGATGTATTTGCCCATAGGAGAGATTAGAATGCCTTAATCTACCACCCACATGAATTACATCATGTTCATCTACAAAAGGACTTAAAGATAGCAATTTGCTCTTACTCGGCAATTTTTTATTATTTATAAGATTAAATAATTCTGCGGAAAACTCAACCTGCGCAAGTTCAGATAATTTTATAATGGATTCTTGACATTCAGAAATTGTTAATGGTGAAAAAGTTCTTTTTTCAAGAGCCACTATTGAATTTCTTTTAAACCTAAACATCCAACTTACAACACGTACTAATTTATTAAAAGAAGAAAAACGAGAGAAAATATTTTCGTTAGTAACGGTATTAAAATTAGTAACCCTTTTTGTTTTTAAATCTGGAATATCTTCTAACACCTTTGACCAGGATTGAACGGGCCAAAATTCAGAACCTTGTTTTAGCCAGCACGGACCCTCCCACCATAAGGTGTTATTTTCTAATTGCAAAGGAAAACAACCCCTAGAGATTATATCTGCAGGATTTTCAACGCTTGGTACATAATTCCAAGAATCTATATCGGAAATTTGCTGAATGGTTGAAACACGATTACAAACAAATACTTTCCAACTTGACGACGATTTTGATAACCATTGCAACACAATAGTTGAGTCACACCAATATTTTATTTGTGAAATATTTGATTTTAAAGATTTGACAACATGTCGCATTAATTTCGCAAGAATTACTGCCCCGTTTAATTCTAAACGTGGTATACTTATACTTTTTATAGGAGCTACCCTAGACTTCGAACATATTAAATTCGAACTAATATTTCCTAAATTATCTGTCGCTCGGAGATATATGCACGCACCATAAACCTATCTCCGATGCATCACTGAAACCATGCAATTGAAATTCTATTGCATTTTTTATTGTAATTTGTCGTGCTATTGAGAGATTACACAAATGAGGTAATTGTTTATAGAAATTTAACCATTCGGTTTGTAAATTTAAGGGAATTGATTGGTCCCAATCTATATTTATTTGCCATAATTTTTGCATAAAACATTTGGCCATCATTACAACAGGAGACAATAAGCCAATAGGATCAAATATCCTTGCAATTGTTGACAAAATCGCGCGTATAGATATATGAGATACGTTCATATTATTGTATTCTTTAAATACGAATTTAAATCGATCACTAATCGAGTCCCATATTACCCCTAGCGTTTTTATTTGATCTGCATCAGTAATTAGATAATGTGCTTGCTCGCATAAATTATTATTTTTTAAGACAATAGGCTCGTTTGATATCCATTTTCTAAGGACGAATCCAGCACTACTCAAAATAGTTTCCAACTGTGACTTCAAAAGTGTAGCACTCTGTATATCTGACGCGCCAGTCAACACGTCGTCCATATAGAAATCGTGCTGTACTATTTCCACGGCCAAAGGATAATTATTAGCATTGTCTATTGCTACTTGTTTAAGATACCGCGTAGCTAAACAAGACGCTGGAGCCGTTCCGTAGGTAATCGTTTGCAATTCATAAACCTTTATATCCTGATTTCTATTGTCTCGCCAAACTATTCTTTGGAATTTGTGGTCATTTGAATCTATCATTACTTGACGGTACATTTTTGATATATCCGCAACAAGTACAATATTATGCAATCTAAAGCGTATCAATATGGAGAACAAGTCATCCTGTATATAAGGACCTACCATTAAAATGTCATTGAGAGAAACGTTCGTGCTGCTTTTAGCGCTAGCATCAAACACCACTCTATGTTTCGTAGTCAAACTATCATTTTTTACAACGCAATGATGTGGTAAATAATAACCTAATGCTGTTTCAGAAGGCATATCAACTAATTTCATGTGTCCTAACTGTAAGTATTCATCCAAAAATTTCTTATATTCAGTGTACAACTCTTTATCTTTGTCAAATTTCTTCTCTAAATTTATGAACCTATTATTAGCCTGTTGTTTCGATTCACCGAGCAATTCGGGACTTTTACTAAAAGGTAATTTCACAACAAAACGGCCTGTATTATCTCTCACATAGTTCTTTAAAAAATGCTTTTCACATTCGTCATTATCGCTAGAAGACGTTTTTATATCATTTAATGACCTTTCTTCAACCAACCAAAACGATTCTAATTGTTTACTTAGTGACTCATTAGAAATGTTTAAATTACAAACAAGGGAGTTCACTTTTTGAAGTACCGGACCTGATACTAACCATCCTAAACAAGTTTTTTGTAAAATGGGCCCCGTATCATTTAATTTAATCTGCCCGACCTGTAACAAATCCCAAAATAATTGCGCCCCGATTAACAAGTCGATTTCTCCTGGAATATTAAATTCCGGGTCTGCTAAATTTATACCGGGTGGAATTTTTAGAGAACTTGAAGACACTCCGATTTGAGGTAAATTTTCAGCTATTTTTTCCACTATTAAAACATTACACGTACGGCTAAAATTACCATATGAATTAAACGTACAAGTTGTTTTTTGTGAAATCGAATTTGAAACATTATTTAAACTAGTTACTGGCAAATTAATTTTTTCGCATTTTAGTTTTAATTATTTGAGCAATGTTTTACTCATAAAATTCGACTGACTAGCATTGTCAAGTAAAGCTCTACATTTAATCCATTCTCCGTTATTATTAGTTACAAAAACTGCAGCAGTTTCTAACAAAACATAACATTCCTTCGGGGTATTATACACCATCAAAGTTGTAGACACCACCTTAGGTGGCTGTTCTTGCTCACCATCTGCCGTAACGCTAGCAGGTTTGTTTTCAAATTGACAAACTGTCGTTTTATTATCTTGATTTATTTCTTGTGATTGACTCTCGAAATGCAATAATACGTTATGTTTTTTACGACACCTTTTACAAGCACTAAAATTACAATTAGCTGCAACATGTCCGGGCTTTAAACAATTTAAACATACATGCAACTTTTTTACATGTTCATACCTGGCATTTACAGGAATATTTAGAAATTTGTCACAAAAGTATATTAAATGTGTACCATTACAAAAAACACACTTATAATTCTTTTTATTTCCCTCATCGGTAGATTTATTTGTATTGACATATGACGTCGTTTTATAGTCCTTTTTAGGGTCTCTACTATTAGAAGCGGTTTTATTTTCAATTGTTTGTAAAAGCTGACATTTATTGCTTAAAAATTTCTCAAATTCATCTATTGTAGGTTCCAAATTTTCTTTGGTATGATTTTCCCATTCTCGCTTGGTTTTAATATCTAATTTAGAATTTAGTAAATATATTAAAATAGCATCCCAATGCTCTGTGTGACTATTTAAAGACTTTAGTGCTCTAAAATTTAACAAAAATGTATCTAGAAATAATCGCAAGGAATTATAATTTTCTTTAATTATCGTCGGTAACTCAAAAATCGATTTCAAGTGGGAATGCGCTATTAGTTTTTTGTTTTCATATCTATCGCTCAGTAATCCCCAAGCTACGTCATAGTTAGACTCAGTTACATCTAAATTATTTATAACCTTTAAGGCTTCATCTTTCAACACCGATTTTAAATAAAAGAATTTTTGTACTTTATTTAATTTTAAATTGTTATGGATTAATGATTTGAATGACTCCTGAAAGGAAATCCATCTATCATAACTTCCGTTAAATTCCGGTAACTTAATATCGGGCAATTTTATACCTAAATTATTGTCATGGAGAATACTTGAATTTAATGAATTTCTTATATTTGTATTACTCAAAGAATCTGGCTCTAGTCTTGTTCCCTGTTCCAACTTAAAATCTACTGCACCCATAGTTTCGAAATAAATTTTCTCAAAAGCATCTGTTTCAGCCGAATGGTCTGCTTCAGGGTCAAGCATTTCTAATTCTAATTGTATGTCACGAAATTCTTCCAATAATTTTTCTATACTTTGTTTACGTACTCTTAATTCATGTATTTTCTCTGGCAACACAATATTTGCTAGAAAAGTTTGAAACTTGGTAAGCTGGGCTTTAATGTGTCCACGCTTTATCGTTAATCTTTTAATATTTTGTGCTTTTTCTTCAGCCATGACTAATATTGAGAAATTTTTAAATAAGGCTTACAAATGAATATCTAACCCTATTTTCTATATTATTAAAATCGAGGAACCAATTCCACAAATAACCAATATAGTTTGTTATTATTTTTATATAAATAAGAAATAGCAGTCGTACAACGAAACCAATTTTTTTTCTATTAAACTTACACTACAGTTATTGAAGTAGTGTAGCAAATGTGTATTTCTAGATTATTTCCGAAATACCTAACTAATAAAATATATAAATCTAAACCAAAATGAAAATTACACTAAAGTGTATCAAAGAATTATTTCATACCCTAATATACCAAATAAAGAAAGTAAATAGGAAAAATAGGTAAGATAAGGTACGACCTTGACAAGTGTTAACTTCGGGCTAGCCGGATTGTCCGTTGCAGGTGTTTTTCTATGATCTGCCGCTCTCCGCTCTCACCGCCGCTCGAACTCTGGAGTAAACAGGCTTTTCGTATCTTTGAAAATGCACCCGCTGCATCAATATTCCACTTTCCACTATCGAAGGACATTTTTCTTCTAACTGGCGTCGACTAATTTCTACCAATTTCCGAGATTTCGGCTCGAAGACCAAATGTGGGGGGTTATTAATGGTTTCTTTTAAGCTGGTTCTTTTATAACCCTTTTCTTTTTCTCTTAACGACTCAGCTACGTTTGGGAGCTGAGTTACAATCCAAAATATTAAACTGCTTAAATACAAACAACTAATCATTTATTAGCCAAACATAAGCAGGTAAGTATACAACAAAAAATGAGTGCTACTCGCTAACAAGCGGAACGACCTGTTGCCTGCTCTAATTTTCAGACAGCACTGTCCGTTATTGCAGCGTACATACACACACTGCCCTCTACTAGTCTGCACGCGTAGCGAGAAGACTCACACAAAAAATATACAGGGGCGTCTCAAGGACAAACTGAACAAGTATTGCAATATCACTGTATAAATGGCTAACAGCCTATTGTATACTTTAATCAATAAGGTTTCCAGGTTTCCCTTATTTTCGTACTAAATGGTAGTTAAAGTTATAACATGGAAAGTCGTTCCTGGGCGCACTCCCGGCCCGCAAAAATAGTAATATGCGCTCTAATTCTATCCTATTTTTTAAGACTATTTTGTAAATAATTTAGTATTTCAAAACGTGATGGGTCAACAACGACAGTCGGGTCACCTTGCCCGTGGAGTATTTGTTTTCAGCATCTCCTTCAAGTAGATACACTGTAGGCGAACGGGATCAAAAACCAATGTATTTTTAAAGTGGCCTAAATTTTGCAAAAACTTGACCAATTTTACCCCCTCCACTTTCCTTTTAGAGATAGGCCACGCCCACTTCAACCAGTCAGCTTTCAGACCTCGCCCTCCAGCTTTCAGACCACACCACACGACCAATCACAGCTTTCAGACTCCGCCCACCAGCTAATCAACTTTCAGACCACACCTCACGACCAATCGGACTTCAGGTAGCCACCATTATGGATTTAGGAGTTCGCCCCCCAACCAATCAGGCTTCAGATTGCCACCATTACAGTATCCAGATAACAGTCAATTATATTACAGCTTTCAGATCCTCCCATTGAGGTGTATATCGACCAATCAGAGTAAATCTTTAGGACCGCGGCCATTGGGGAGTTAGCACCACTATTGCAACATTCAGAGTATGTATCTAACCAATCAGATATTAAAATAAGAGAATGGTGGTGAAGAAGTGTTAGTTAATGTCCGGAGGGTGTAGAAAGATTTCGAGGGTGGTAGTTGATGTATGATAATAAAAAATAGTAATTATGATTGTTATGATAAAGAATGCGCGGGATGGGGCTTCCCGAGGGTGATGCGGGTGAAGGAGGGTGGATGGGGGTGTTGATTTCAGGTGGTGATATGACATTAATATACCTGAATTCATATGATTGATGTAATCTAATTAATTAAGAATTATAGGTATGTACCTGCTTCTCGAGTTGATTTCAGGTGGTGATATGACATTAATATACCTGAATTCATATGATTGATGTAATCTAATATTAAAAGGATGTAAAAAATAAAGCTGATTGGTGGAATTGATAAAAAAGAAAATGGCGGTCTTCTGGGAGTGCAAGGGGGATGAGGCACTCTGATTTATGGTAAAAAATTGTCCGTTTGATATGATTTCATATGCTTTATCACTATACTATAGCGATTCATCGCTAATGTCCTGGTGCGAGTAGACATATTTCTATTGTGTGCTACAAAATCAGTTTATTATTGCAGATAACGTGCACATAAATTCTTGAAAAATTTCCAATAGAGTCACAGTGTTTATATAATTACTTGGTACTCAAGATAAGAACAATTTACCACTTTATAGAGCAATAATTGCTATATATAGTAATTATTTTAATATTGCTTCTACAAGACAGAAAAAGACTGAAGATGAGGATCAACTGCACCAAGCAGTGAAGTTGGCTGTGAGTAAACTATGTTCATCAGAGTCATTTATTGCTCAGCTTAGTGAATCGATCTTCTCAAGTATCAGTGGAAAAATCTATAAAGAGATTGATTCCTTAAAAAATAAGGTAAATGAATTAGAAACAGTAGTTCGCAATCAGGATGGTATTGTTAAATTATTGAAGAACAACAATGAAAAATTTCTTCGTAAAAATAATATTCTAGTATATGGTCTCGAAGAGAAGGATAATGAGGATTATCTAGCTACTGTACTTGATATCTTTAAAACTCAGATGAGTCTAAATATAGAAGAAACGGCCATTGAAAGCTGTTTCCGACTTGGAAAGGTTAATATAGGAAAGTCCCGGCCTTTATTAGTGACGCTCTTTAGTGGACATCATAGGCGTCTGATTTTATTTAATAGAAAATTGCTTAAAGGAGCTAAAATTGTAATCAGAGAGGACCTGACTACAGTGCAAATGAGTCTTTTCAAGTTGGCCTTGGGTAAAGTTGGTAAGAATGGGAAAGTCTGGACAAATTTCGGTGTAACTTATCTTAAGTATTTTGACAATGAAATTGTTCATAAAATTACTAAAATCGAGGACATAAATAATATCTAACTATAAGGTTACTTAGATAGTTTAATTTTTATTGTGGATTATCTATTACATAGTATTTTCTCTGCTTTTCATTTCATTCAAGAATTATGTGCAAACATAAACATGAATATCATTTTAGGTTGTGTTAATTTAAGAATTATTTATGATATTGTTAAAATAGTAGTGTGGGTGCAGTTGATGTGTACCCAAATTTTCTTATACTTGATTTCTTTAGCATACAACATTTACTTTATTTCAGTTTTTGTTGTGTTTTAGCCTTTCTTTGCTATATCTTGAATAAAAATGTGTGACTGTTTATATATAGGATGTCTTAATGCACGATCTCTCTTGGCACATTTTCATAATATAAAGACAATATGTCTCGAACAAAATTTTGATATTTTATTTGTTTGTGAAACTTGGCTAAATGAAAATATAATAGATGATTTGGTATCTTTTGAGGGGTATAATTTATATAGAAGGGATCGTGGAGGAGGTGTATGCATATATATATCTAACAAAATACACAGTGAGCAAACTAATATTGTTGGAACATTATCAGAGCAACTCTGGGTGAAAATAAAAATTAAAAGTAATACTATTGCCACTGGTATAATATACAGACCTCCTCGCACAAATGCAAATGCCTTTATTGATGAGTTTGAGGATACTTTGAGTTTAATACATCCTACTGTTGATGGAATCTTGTGTGGTGGGGATTTTAATATTGATTTTTTGAATATTAATAATGTTATAGTTGAAAAAATGGTATCAGTTCTTCAATGCTTTGATATAATGCAGATCATTGACACTCCTACAAGAATTACGGTCACTACGGCCACATTGTTGAATGGTATCGTTACATCTCCTGACTGGGTAATTCAGAAGGGTGTCATTAGTGTAGAGGGTATTATAAGTGATCATGATATGGCGGTTTGTAAAATTAAAATAAGCGTGGAGAAGCAGGAACCTAAATCTGTCACTTACAGATCATTTAAATATTTCAACGATGAACATTTTAGAACCGATTTGTTTAATATTCCATTTTTTGCAATTTTTGATCAAGAAGGCGCTGATGAAAAAAGTTCATTTTTAGTTAATTCTTTTACTGCTTTATTTGATAGACATATGCCTTTAATAACTTCGCGAGTAACTAAACGAAGGGCTCCCTGGTTAACAGATACGATTAAGGAAATGATGAAAATAAGAGACAGAGCATTGACTAGATATAAGAGAACTCTCTTAGATATTCACTTTCAATTTTTTAGAGATATGAGAAACTACACTAACTCAGCAATAAAGCGAGAAAAAAGGGCATATTTTGCAAGTCAATTAAAAGACAGAAATTGTAAGTCTCTCTGGAATAATTTAAAGACCAATAATGTGATCCCTAGCAAATTTGATGCGATACCTGAGAATTTAAAAAATACTGATGAAATCAATAACTTTTTTATATCTTCATGTTCTTCTAAAGAACCTCCAGAGCCACTATTATCGTTTTATAAAAATTCAAAAATTGTTCATACTAATTTTAAATTTCATGAAGTAACTGATTTATTTGTTCATCAGACTATTACTCAAATAAAAACAAATGCGGTTGGTGTAGATCTATTAAGCTCTAGATTCCTAAAATTATGTTACCCTCACATTGTCCCTTATATAACCCACATTATCAACTACTGCTTAGTAGTTGATAATGTGTTGATAATTAGTAATACTAATACTTTTCCAAGTTCATGGAGAATTGCTGTAGTAAAGCCGTTGCCAAAAAAACCTAATCCACTTGGATACAAAGATTTGCGACCTATTAGTATATTGCCAGTTCTTTCGAAAATTCTGGAAAGGGTTATGGAGGTGCAATTAAAAGAACATTTGGCCTTAAATTCTTTGCTACCTGAAACTCAATCCGGGTTTCGCAAAGGTCACAGTTGCACGACTGCTCTTCTTCATATTATTGATGATATTGTAAGATCCATGGATAAGGGAAAATGTACTGTGCTGGTGTTGCTGGATTTTAGCCGCGCTTTTGATACCTTTAATTATAATTTATTGACTGCAATCTTACATTATATAGGTCTTTCAAAAGATGCTGTCACTTTATTAAAATCTTTCCTAATTAATCGTTCTCAAATAGTTATGGTTGATGGTAAATCATCCAATTACTTAGAACTAAAGAGTGGAGTTCCTCAAGGTTCTATTTTGGGCCCCTTACTTTTTGCTGTGTATACGTCTAATCTTATTAAAACTCTTGAATATTGTAGCATTCACTTCTACGCTGATGACACCCAGCTCTATTATAGTTTTGACCCCAAGGAAGTAGTAAATGCGTGTACTATTGTAAACAGGGATTTAGATAATTTTATTAAAGCGGCATCCGATCATTGTTTAAATATTAATTGTGATAAGTCTAATGTTTTAATGTTTGGAAATAAGATAAAAATAAATGAAATACGCGATAATGTCAAGATATGTATTGAGAATGAATGCATTCAAATTGTTCATGAAGCTAAAAGTTTGGGTGTTATAATTGATTCTAATTTAAAATTTGAGAAACATATAAATCATCTCTTAAGAAGGGCGTATTGTACACTAAAAATATTATATGGAAGTAGGCGCTTTTTGCCTTTGCATGTAAAATCTACACTCTGTGAAACATTGATTCTCTCTATATTTAATTATGCCGATGTACTTTACGGTCCATTTTTAACCGTTCAGTACAAGAACAAAATTCAGAAAGTGCAGAATTCTTGTCTACGACTAATATATGGCATTCGTAGGGGGGAACATATTACCCATAAGCTAAAAGATAGTAATTGGTTGGATATGTCTAGAAGGAGGATTTTGCATGCAGCAATTTTATATTATTATTATTATTATTATTATTATTACAAATTCAGTAAGGGCAGAGGACAGATGTCCTATAATGCCCCAAATAAAATACAATTTGATAACAAGAACATTATAGTAAATAAAGACCTAGTCTATAGAAAAGAGGTAATTGTCAATTTTATTTTTGAATAAGTTCAACGATTGCGCATTAATCACATCATTTGGCAGGTTGTTCCAAACTACAAAGTTTCTATTACTCAGGAAATGCTGCCTGGTCCGTCTTGAAATTTTCTTTCTTGAGTTTCAAGGGGTGTCCTCGAAGCCGATGATCAGAATTTAGCGGAAAAATCGAAGCTAAGTCACCAAAATTATATTTTATGATGCGAAAAGTTAGAATTAAGTCACCACGAAGACGTTGCTGTTGGAATGTCATGAGATTAGCCATTGACAGTCTATCCTCGTAAGTCGGCCTTACGGGACCAAACGAGAGTCTTGTTGCGCTACGTTGCACTCTTTCCAGCATATTCTGGTCACGAGCTAGATCTGAACACCACACTGGTCCAGCGTATTCGAGTATCGGGCGAACATACGACTTGTAAAGTTTACAGGAGGTTTCGAAAGACACTTTTGAGAATGTTTTTTTAATTAGAAAAAAACAATTTATTATTAAAAATTTATTATTATAAAATTATTTTTAACAAAACCCCTACATACCTGCATAGAAAAATTACCTACCGCGCAGATATTCACAACATAAATGTAAGACATAAGGGCATCCTCTCTCCTCCATCTTTTAAACTAGAAATTTTCAGACGAGCCTTTACGTACCAAATATGCTTAATTTATAATGACATTCCTTTGCCCTTCAAAAGTTACCCTCTCCAAAAATTTAGGACTGCCTATAAGCAATTATTATTTGAACATCAATAGTGTCAATTCTTGTTAATGTTTAATGTGCAATAGCAAGGCTAAGGTCAATAGAGGCTGTTAAAAATCGTGCCTTAATGTTGGCGATGATTTCTTCAGGTTAAGTGGAAGAACAATTTATTTAAATAAATTGAACTTCGCCTTTTGCTTTATACTTTTGTTTATTTATTACTAATAGATACGATACTTGTGAAATTTGAAGCAATAAAGTCGATTATTATTATTATTATTTTATCACACACAGGCACCTACCGACGTGTTTTAACAGGCTTATTCCCGCATTGGAACAAATATGTAGTACCGTGTTATACATTTAGAACACATTTCCTTCTATTGAATTTAACTTGGATATAATAATATTGGTTTGAATCATATTCTAAAAATTAATACATAAATATCGGCATATTAAATTACCGGAACTGATAAAATACCATGTTTATTTTATAAATAAATATAATCTAATTTCTGTCGATTATGCATTATACTCAATCATTGTAGATATATACTTATGCAGAGATAAAAACGTACGTTTTGTTTACTAAATATCACATATGAATTTAGTGTAGTATAAATAACTTATTACATAGAGAGCGATTTAATTTACGTAGTATTTCATAAGTAGGTATTATTATTTGTGTTACAAAGAAATAAACAATTTAAATTGATTCATGTAGACACTTCAAAAGCAGGCATGATATATATATATATATATATATATATATATATATATATATATATATACATGATATATAAAGGAAATATTTTATACATAATAAAATATTTGTTTATATCTGAATTTAAAACGGTTAGACACCGCTTCCTTCCCACGTACAAGCAAGTCTAGACTCGAGTTCGAGGTTAAAATGACATCACCACAGTGGCAGTAAATATGATAAATAGATATGATTGGTATAAATTATAACTAAACAAATCTAAGACGCTGCTAGTTTCGGATTCTGGGGAGTAGTCACGTGATCCATAGCTTATATTATTCAGAGTATGTGCCTAACCAATCAGAGTACATCATCAAACTGCGCGAAATTCAAATATTAGTATACAGGGTGTATCAAATTAAAAGCTATACAGGGTGAACCATCTTAAGGAAACAACCAGCAGTGTTTATAGGGGTCTTTCGGTAGATGAGGCATGAGCCAGACACTTAGAACCATGAGCTGGTATGGAACAGAAAACAGGTATACGTAAACAGGTATGGAACAGAAAACAGGTATTTGCAAACAGGTATGAAACAGAAGCACCTGTGTAAGCAATAATAAATCTGTCAGTTAATATTAACAAATGACTATTGTAGTTTGACGCCTAAGATAATTAATCCTAAGACGCCATTGTAGAAAATGCATTAAGTTGTCATCTCTAGGTAGATAGTAGAATGTAATGGTGAAAGGGATCTGTAATGCGGTTGGATACGCTATCTGTAGGTGGTAGATCGTAATCAACTTAGTAATAGAAGGAAATTTGAAGACTATAATATTATTTTTAAATGACACATATTATTATAAGAGAACAAAGGTGATTGATCATTAAAAATAATAATACTCCTTCTGTACGAGTTAATTTATAGTTTTAAAAATAAACAAAAAATTCTATTGGATATAATATTGATTATTTATATGAGAGATTAGGTATGTTTCGAGGTGGTTATGGATATCAAACTGTACATTTTAATAATGGTATCATCTTGAGATACTTCAAGTTGTTGGTAATACATATATACAGAAACTTTAGCTACGGAGATGATGTTCAGGTGTGTGGATGTTGGAGCTGGATGTTGCTCGCTCAAAAATCAAGATGGCGGCTAGCTGTTGTTATGTATTAATAAATAATTTAAAAATAGTAATTATCAATTAAGAATATTAAGTATGATCTGAAGGTATATGATTCTCGCGGGAGAGTTAGAGGGATGATGGTACAATTGTTGCGGTCAAATTTCATTTTACAACCAAATAGTACATAATTTCAAATATCACCACTCACCTATGTGTAAAAATATCTATTTCATTTTGTAAAATCATTTTATTACATGCAATTCAGTACTGTACAATATACAACCAGTAATGCATTGACATAACTCAATTACTATACATAACTACAACAAGTTTATCGTTATATAATGTTTCCTTGGGCAGTTTTATTGAGAACACTCTGTAAAGTAGGTATTTATTAGTGGCAACAACGAATTCTTGGTATCTAATACATGGCAGCTACTGGTGTAGTTCAAGCGGTTTCTGCTTACCGTGCCTCTTCGAAACATTCTCTCGTTACGTCTTATTTTGAGTAGTGGTAGAGCTTGTATGGTATTGTTTCCTTAATGTAGGTTTATTGATTCATGCCTGACAGTTTTGAGATTTTTCCCAGTGGGGGAATGCCTACGAAAAAAATATAGATAATTATGAGGATTGTGTAGAATAGCTACCTAAAGTTTGATTAAGGGATGTTTTGTTGTTGTCTAATAATAAAGCCCTTACCTTTAACCACCGTGCTTCCTTGTCCTGGATGACAGTTTGGTATCCTTGGTATATTCTAGAAAGTAATTTAAAACAAATTAGAAAATTCAACATTTTATTCTGTTAATTTTCAAGCTTCCACTACCAACTCTGAACATAACTAATTAATCTATTGAGCTGATAAGACACTTACCTTATTTATTTATAGATTGGAATCAATTGGGATCGATATATATTGATGTAAATAAATAATTCTGTCAGCTGATATTGCCTTCAGATGTCATACGTCAAGTGTCAAGTGTTGCCAACTTGAATTTATTCTTCATAAAATCCCTGGGACATTATTATAGTTCCGTGTTCCGTTGTGGTTAATCTAATTACAGATTTAATATTTATTATTGGAAAAACGTTTAGAAACGTAGGAAATCCATTTTTACATAGGTAGATATTTTTCTTCGAGCATTTTTCATAAAATAGGTGATTATTTTGACACGCCCTCTACGATCATTGTGGATTCACCTTCTAGTTCAATTTTTCACCGCTGTAATTTTTGGAGTTTTGTCCACCTAGTTTACACTTTGAAGTCTGGTCTCTTTCCTTCTCTTCTCTGGTCGTCAGCAGGCAGGCAGTTTATGGTCGTCTTAGAAAATTGAATTTTTAATTCTTAATTCATCCAAATGTGGGATAATTTCTAAGCTTGTGCCAGTGTTGTATTTCCTTGTTGTGATGTAGTATCATCGATGTGAAGTAATATTTTTGAGGAAATCGCTCCACCTTGTGGGATTCAAAACTGTCTTTACCATCACCACGCTGCGTCCTTGTAGAAAGGCATTGTAGTTGAAAACCCTGTTCAAGGTATGTACCGTTTGATTTGATTGTGTATTCTTTGGCAGTGATGTCTATGTATAGTGTCTGTGGAGAAATATTTTTCTTATTAGGGAATTGTAGTTACAACATTTTCTCTGTTCAAGGGTTTTTTTTTTATGGGTGTATAGTATCCACTATACTGAGTAAGCTACCGTAGGAAGAGGATTGTGACCCATGGTTGTGTGTAGCTGATCCCTGGTCGGTCACATTGTTAATCTTGGTGGTTTCCCTGGTTAAGATCGCCTTATGTACACGTGGGTGTACAAGTACCTGTTCTACCATAGTGTTGATCTGGTCTTCCCTCTGTTCTACCCTGGAACCGGTTGTCTCTAGGTCCATTTACCTGGTGTATGTCGATGCCTGTAGAACTTATGGTTCACCGTTGCCTATGGTTCACGTTGCCTATGGAACTTCTAGTTTTCCGCTGCCTACATATCTGAGACGCTAGCTCAGGAGTCACGCAAGTGCCATACAAGTCTTGATTACTTACTTGATTATTTTTTTTTATATTTAAAAATTTTCTTGATAACCATTTACATGTGTCAATCACTGTGTACTTAGTTAAGTTAACTTTGGGAATGGGGTATAGATTTTGTAAGTTTGAGTAACCGCCTTCAGCTTTATTTTTGAATTATTCAATGTTGAACGTCAACTTGCAATTGCAGTTTTATGTAATTTTACTAGTGTAGGTTGTAGGGAAATTTTATAAACCTGCAGTGTCAAGCCTCCGAGCTGTACGAATGTTCGACAGCGTAGGATAAAATTTTACATTTAGTTTTCATTATCGTTAACTGGTTATCATTGGGGATATATATATATATAAAATTTGTATATTGTAAGTATTAACTTACTGGGAATTTTTGGGGATATACAATATTGGATATTACATTAGTGTTTAAGGGTTTTTAGGGTTTCCTGTATATTTACAGCTGAACTGGCCAATTTTTGGATATTTACTAGAATTATTTTGGTATTTGCAAGTACAACAGTGTATTAGGCAACCTGTTGTCCAGCATTTTAGTGCCTACTATTTTTTTTCCACAAATGCTGTAGTTTCAGGACGCACTGCTAGCCATGTGTATTAAGTCCTCTATATATTTTTTTTCACAAGCGCTGTAGTTTCAGGACGCACTGCTAGCCATGTGTATTAAGTCCTCTATATATTGCGCTACAGATATGTTAGGTCCCTGTGTGATGTAACACTTTATCTTAAGGTTTGATACCTACGATTGCGTTCCACTGTAAACCTGATATAGCTATATTATGGTAGGTACCTATGTTTGAACGTACTTGGTTATTGTCCATGTAGTGTTTTGCTTATTTTTAGGGATACCAACATAAACTGAAGCGCAGGTTTTGTTATTAATTTGGTATATGTATTTTTGATATTGCAAGTTCAGGATATACAGGGAAGAATAATAAGTATATATATATTTTTTTTATATATACAGGGGGGTTGTTAAAAACATAACAGTTAACGGGATTTCACAAATATCGATAGATATTTATTTTTGTTTATATACAGGGGGGTTGTTAAGTGTAACTGTTCTTGGGATTTTTCAAATATCGATAGATATTTATTTTTGTTGTATACTGGGGATTGCAAATTAATTGTATTTGCACTTGTGCAATAATTAAAGTCACTTTAATTTGTAATTAATTGTTTTACTCTTATGTTTACTCCTACCTACTCCAAGATAATTGTGAATAGTAACTTTTTTTTTAATAACTAAAGACTCAAGTGTTTGTTGGGGACTTGTACCAATCATTGAGTACACCGGTATTTTTGGTCTCGCTGAACTCATGATTGCTTAGTGGGTGAATTGTTTAAGTAAACTGGCTGGCTTTAATCATGTGGCGCCCTTGTCTTTTTTATTGACCTACCCCATTCTCCTCTGACAGCTAGCAGGCAAGTCAAGCCAGTTCGATTGGGATAAGCCCGAGTCATTTGATAATTTTAGCAAATTAGTTCAACCATATTTTTTTGTAGTTTACAAATTTAAATATTTTTTTTTGAGGTTCACAATTTTAACGCCACATTTTTGACGCCACCAACGTGGGGCCTTTTAACTGAAAAGTTTTTGAATATTTTTTGGAGTAGAAGGAAAAACAAAAGAGAGACAATTTTTAAATTTTTTTTTAATTTTTCTCGAGACTTGTAAGGAAATTTTTGCGGTTGGCATAAGCGGTGCAAATGTTGTTTCATTAGCGGTTTTGGTTTTATGATAATTTAGGTAATCGCTGTCATATTTCAAATTTGAATTGTGATTCTAAAATTTTAAATTATTTTCTATTGTAGTTGTATAGTATTGTAGTTGTATAATACTTACTGGTTGTAGAAATATTTTAGGTGACGTGTGATATTTCAGGTTGTTTATAAAGGTTGATATTGGTTATTTTTTTTTTGGTATAAAATTATTTAGGAATTTAACAAAATGGTACGTAAAATTAGTATAAATAAATTAGATAAAGATGAGTTATCGTATGAACTTACGGTACGTGGCATTGGTACAGGTAATGTGGACGAAATGCGTCGACGGTTATCTATGGCTTTTCAAATGGAAAAAAGTGGGGATAGTATAAGATATCCGAAGTATCCATTTAGTTTTGGCGAAGACTTTGAAGCACTAAAGAAAAATTTGGAAGATCTCGATGGACTGATATCTACTTTCGACCAACCAAGGAAAAGTGGTGAAGCATTGAAGGTGCAGACTAAACTGGCTCACATACTAGGTCGCTTGGATAATATGGAAGCTGGAGAAAGTGAAGAATTGGAGCAAAAATCTGGTCTATTAGCTCAGGCGTTGTCATTAATGGACAAGTTTAATGTGAAGCTGGATGCTTATGATGAGAGAAGCAGAGTCCTTCCACCAGTTGTCGAAGTTATTGAGAAGAGATTGGAAGCAGAGACTTTTGATGATGGCATTGTTAATGCATCGAAATCGTCTGCAGTAGAGGCACTGGCTAGGCCAAGTACGAGCGGTTCAATCAAATCAATACCTCCGAATAAATGGAATGTAAAATTTACCGGTAACCTAAGGGAGATGTCCCTAAATGCGTTTTTGGAGCACGTAGAAGAACTTAGAGTGGCTCGTCATGTATCGAAGGAAACTCTCCTTGACTCAGGGATAGATCTGTTCTCTGGTAAGGCTTTGTCATTTTATCAGGATATTCGACGACATGTTTGCAGTTGGGAAGAATTGATAGGCGAATTTAAGCTTGAATTTATGAGGAGTAGCTACGATGAAGATCTCATGAAGGAAATAGATAAGCGGACTCAAGCAAAAGATGAATCCATTGATGTTTATTTAGCCATCATGAACAGTTATTTCAACCGATTGACACACCCGATTTCAGAAAGAGCTAAGTTGACAATTCTATTGAGGAATATTCGTCCATCACTGCAACAAGGAATAGGATTACGCGAAGTCACTTCTATCTCAGAGTTAAGAACGATTTGTAGGAAATTAGGTGCAAGAAATGAAAGTTTGGAGAATTTTCATGAACCACCACCTCGGCGACCAAACACTCTCGAACCAGATTTAGCTTATGTGGAAGAAGTAGCTGACCAAATTAATTCCGTGGAAGTTGTCCCAACGCAGAGTGGAGATGAAAGAATAAAGTGTTTCAAGTGTCATAAATTGGGTCATAGGGCGATTAATTGTACAGATGCCAGGAGAACCAAAATCTATTGCTACCGATGTAAGAAGGAGAATTATACCATCAGGACCTGTCCGGACTGTTCTGGTCAGGGAAACGGCCAGCGGCGCTCCTAAATAGTCGAGTTAGAAGCGTTCCTACCACAATCTCGACTAACCAACTCTTTCCTGTCTTGGATTTTATACTGGAGCATGCACAGAATGATGAAAGACCATATTTGAGAGTGGATATTCTCGGTACGGTGTTGTTAGGTCTCTTGGATTCTGGAGCTACATGTACTATCTTAGGCGCAGATGGTTGGCAACTTATTAAAAAATTGGGAATTTCTTTGGATTCAAGTAGTAGGACTAGTGTTACTGTAGCTAATGGGGAAAAATGTAATAGTATTGGAAAATGCACTTTGCCAATGCGAGTGAAGAATAAGGTGATCGTTCTGGATGTCATCATTATTCCGGGTCTGCCAAGAAGCCTTATATTGGGTCAGGATTTTTGGGTCAAAATGGGTATAGTGCCGAATCTTCGTTCAAACGAATGGCATTTTTCGGAAAATCCTGAAATTTTCACTGTCCAACAAGTCAAGAGTGTGTTGAATTCTATGGAAAAACTTCGTCTCCAAGCGGTAATTGATCGAAACACAGAGTTAATGGGTAATACTTTAGGGTGTACTAACGCTGCTGAACATGTCATTGTTTCCAAGTCTGCTCCAATCAAGCAACGTTACTACAGAGTTTCTCCGGTCATACAGAAATACATAGATCAAGAGTTAGAAGAAATGCTTCAGCAGGGAATAATAGAAGAATCAAATAGCCCTTGGGCATCTCCAATCGTCATGGTGAGGAAGAAAGACAACACTTTTAGATTCTGTGTGGACTACCGCAAGGTAAATGCTGTGACTGAACGAGACAGTTATCCATTGCCTAAGATTGCAGATATTTTGGATAAGTTGAAGAATGCTGTCTATTTGTCTAGTTTAGATATCAAGTCTGCTTATCACCAAGTGCCAGTAGCCGAATCGTCCAGGCCATACACCGCATTCACCGTACCCAATAGGGGTCTCTTCCAGTTTCGCAGGATGCCATTTGGTTTACATAATGCCCCAGCAACGTGGCAAAGACTTATTGACCGAGTCCTAGGAGCCAAGTTGGAACCCTATGTGTTCGTATATTTAGATGACGTCGTAATTGTCACTCAAACTTTGGAGAAACACCTGGAGATACTAGAAGAGGTATTTAGAAGGCTAAGGGAAGCCAACCTCACTGTCAATATGAAGAAATGTCAATTTTGTATGCCGGAGATGAAATATCTTGGCTATGTCGTGGATAGGAATGGTCTGCATGTCGATCCAGACAAGATTCGAGCAATGTTAGAGCTGCCAGCACCGAAGAATGTGACAGAAGTTCGTCGTGTTGTGGGTACATTTTCTTGGTACCGGCGTTTTGTGCCAGAATTTTCCTCAGTTGTTGCTCCCCTTACCCAACTACTCCGGAAGTCTAGGAAATTTGATTGGACTCCTCAGTGTGAAGATGCCTTCCAGGCAATTAAGCAATGTTTGGTAGAGGCACCAGTGTTAAGTTGTCCTGATTATGACCTGCCCTTTGTGGTGCAAACAGATGCATCAGGCTATGGGATAGGCGCAGTTCTTACACAACCATATGAAGATGGAGACCGTGTGATCTGTTACCTGAGTAGGTCACTCTCGAGACAGGAACGAAATTTTTCCGTTACCGAACGAGAATGTTTATCAGTCTTGTACGCTATTGAGAAGCTACGTCCATATTTGGAGGGTGTGCCCTTCACAGTCATCACCGATCACTACAGCCTTAAGTGGTTACACAATCTCAAGGATCCAACAGGTCGCCTAGCCAGGTGGGCTGTTAGACTGCAACAGTACGACTTCACTATCGTTCATAGGAGGGGTAAAGATCATGTCGTGCCGGACACCTTGTCCAGATCAGTACCTATTGTAGACAGTATTAATTCCGGAGAGATCGAGCCTGAGAAGGACAAGTGGTACAGGAGAATGATGCATAACGTTCATGTCTCGCCATTGAAATATCCTAGCTGGAGAGTGACGGATGGTAGGCTTTATAAATATGTCAAGCAAGATTATCCAGAATTAACGCAAGAGCGAAGTCTGTGGAAATTAGTTGTACCTAAAGGAGAGAGAGCAAAACTCATCTATTTGGCTCATGATCCTCCTACATCTGGGCATTTGGGCATTTATAAGACTTACTATAGACTAGCAGAAAAATATTATTGGCCTAAAATGAGGTGTGATGTGGCTAACTACGTTCGAAGATGTATGGTTTGCTCTGCTCATAAACCCACCAATAAGACGCCAGCTGATATGATGGTATCGCACCCAAAAGTCGATCAACCTTGGGAAATGATATCTGTAGACATTATGGGACCATTACCACGCTCTAGGAAAGGTAATTCATTTATTTTGGTCGTCACCGATTATTTTAGCAAGTTTGCACTGGTATTTGCTCTAAGAACAGCCTCCACAGAGAGCATAATAAAGAAAATTCGGGAAGAAGTTTTTCTTATTTTTGGTGTAGCTAGGAAGGTAATCAGCGATAATGGGCCACAATTCAAAAGTAAAAAGTATAAAGAATTCTCAGAGGAATTTAAATTCCAGTGTAAATATAATGCCAACTACCACCCAAGAGCCAACCCTACGGAAAGAACGAATGGTACTATCAAGGTAATGATGTCGATGTACGTTAAGGATAACCATAGAGTGTGGGATGAAAAGCTACCAGAACTAGCATGTGCCTTACGAACAGCACGTCACGAAACTACTCGTTTGACTCCATATTATATTAATTTTGGCAGAGACATGATGTTGTCTGGAGATGACTACGACCAAGGTTCGACTCAAGTTTTAGAAGGGAGATGTAGAGCTGTAGGTGCTGGAAGTTCACCTGAAGCTACGAGAAATTTAGCTTTTAGAAAGATGTTCCTAGATGTTCGCCAACGACTGGAGGTCGCTGGGTCTAGGAGTTGTGCCAAGTACAATCTGAGAAGACGGTATGAAAAGTTCAAACCTGGAGATATGGTATGGAAGAGGAATTACACGCTTTCTAATGCAGCGAATTATTATTCTGCGAAGTTGGCTCCTAAGTTCATTGGACCTTATTACATTCATGACAAAGTATCACCATGGACATATGTTCTACGTGATCTCGACGGTAAAGTTCTTAATGGTACATGGCACATTAAGGACCTAAAGACCGCTCCTATGAACGATGAGTGACTTGCAGTGAAAATTAACCGAGATCGGTTAATTTTCTTCAAGAAAGGGGGGGGTTTGTTGCGGTCAAATTTCATTTTACAACCAAATAGTACATAATTTCAAATATCACCACTCACCTATGTGTAAAAATATCTATTTCATTTTGTAAAATCATTTTATTACATGCAATTCAGTACTGTACAATATACAACCAGTAATGCATTGACATAACTCAATTACTATACATAACTACAACAAGTTTATCGTTATATAATGTTTCCTTGGGCAGTTTTATTGAGAACACTCTGTAAAGTAGGTATTTATTAGTGGCAACAACGAATTCTTGGTATCTAATACATGGCAGCTACTGGTGTAGTTCAAGCGGTTTCTGCTTACCGTGCCTCTTCGAAACATTCTCTCGTTACGTCTTATTTTGAGTAGTGGTAGAGCTTGTATGGTATTGTTTCCTTAATGTAGGTTTATTGATTCATGCCTGACAGTTTTGAGATTTTTCCCAGTGGGGGAATGCCTACGAAAAAAATATAGATAATTATGAGGATTGTGTAGAATAGCTACCTAAAGTTTGATTAAGGGATGTTTTGTTGTTGTCTAATAATAAAGCCCTTACCTTTAACCACCGTGCTTCCTTGTCCTGGATGACAGTTTGGTATCCTTGGTATATTCTAGAAAGTAATTTAAAACAAATTAGAAAATTCAACATTTTATTCTGTTAATTTTCAAGCTTCCACTACCAACTCTGAACATAACTAATTAATCTATTGAGCTGATAAGACACTTACCTTATTTATTTATAGATTGGAATCAATTGGGATCGATATATATTGATGTAAATAAATAATTCTGTCAGCTGATATTGCCTTCAGATGTCATACGTCAAGTGTCAAGTGTTGCCAACTTGAATTTATTCTTCATAAAATCCCTGGGACATTATTATAGTTCCGTGTTCCGTTGTGGTTAATCTAATTACAGATTTAATATTTATTATTGGAAAAACGTTTAGAAACGTAGGAAATCCATTTTTACATAGGTAGATATTTTTCTTCGAGCATTTTTCATAAAATAGGTGATTATTTTGACACGCCCTCTACGATCATTGTGGATTCACCTTCTAGTTCAATTTTTCACCGCTGTAATTTTTGGAGTTTTGTCCACCTAGTTTACACTTTGAAGTCTGGTCTCTTTCCTTCTCTTCTCTGGTCGTCAGCAGGCAGGCAGTTTATGGTCGTCTTAGAAAATTGAATTTTTAATTCTTAATTCATCCAAATGTGGGATAATTTCTAAGCTTGTGCCAGTGTTGTATTTCCTTGTTGTGATGTAGTATCATCGATGTGAAGTAATATTTTTGAGGAAATCGCTCCACCTTGTGGGATTCAAAACTGTCTTTACCATCACCACGCTGCGTCCTTGTAGAAAGGCATTGTAGTTGAAAACCCTGTTCAAGGTATGTACCGTTTGATTTGATTGTGTATTCTTTGGCAGTGATGTCTATGTATAGTGTCTGTGGAGAAATATTTTTCTTATTAGGGAATTGTAGTTACAACATTTTCTCTGTTCAAGGGTTTTTTTTTTATGGGTGTATAGTATCCACTATACTGAGTAAGCTACCGTAGGAAGAGGATTGTGACCCATGGTTGTGTGTAGCTGATCCCTGGTCGGTCACATTGTTAATCTTGGTGGTTTCCCTGGTTAAGATCGCCTTATGTACACGTGGGTGTACAAGTACCTGTTCTACCATAGTGTTGATCTGGTCTTCCCTCTGTTCTACCCTGGAACCGGTTGTCTCTAGGTCCATTTACCTGGTGTATGTCGATGCCTGTAGAACTTATGGTTCACCGTTGCCTATGGTTCACGTTGCCTATGGAACTTCTAGTTTTCCGCTGCCTACATATCTGAGACGCTAGCTCAGGAGTCACGCAAGTGCCATACAAGTCTTGATTACTTACTTGATTATTTTTTTTTATATTTAAAAATTTTCTTGATAACCATTTACATGTGTCAATCACTGTGTACTTAGTTAAGTTAACTTTGGGAATGGGGTATAGATTTTGTAAGTTTGAGTAACCGCCTTCAGCTTTATTTTTGAATTATTCAATGTTGAACGTCAACTTGCAATTGCAGTTTTATGTAATTTTACTAGTGTAGGTTGTAGGGAAATTTTATAAACCTGCAGTGTCAAGCCTCCGAGCTGTACGAATGTTCGACAGCGTAGGATAAAATTTTACATTTAGTTTTCATTATCGTTAACTGGTTATCATTGGGGATATATATATATATAAAATTTGTATATTGTAAGTATTAACTTACTGGGAATTTTTGGGGATATACAATATTGGATATTACATTAGTGTTTAAGGGTTTTTAGGGTTTCCTGTATATTTACAGCTGAACTGGCCAATTTTTGGATATTTACTAGAATTATTTTGGTATTTGCAAGTACAACAGTGTATTAGGCAACCTGTTGTCCAGCATTTTAGTGCCTACTATTTTTTTTCCACAAATGCTGTAGTTTCAGGACGCACTGCTAGCCATGTGTATTAAGTCCTCTATATATTTTTTTTCACAAGCGCTGTAGTTTCAGGACGCACTGCTAGCCATGTGTATTAAGTCCTCTATATATTGCGCTACAGATATGTTAGGTCCCTGTGTGATGTAACACTTTATCTTAAGGTTTGATACCTACGATTGCGTTCCACTGTAAACCTGATATAGCTATATTATGGTAGGTACCTATGTTTGAACGTACTTGGTTATTGTCCATGTAGTGTTTTGCTTATTTTTAGGGATACCAACATAAACTGAAGCGCAGGTTTTGTTATTAATTTGGTATATGTATTTTTGATATTGCAAGTTCAGGATATACAGGGAAGAATAATAAGTATATATATATTTTTTTTATATATACAGGGGGGTTGTTAAAAACATAACAGTTAACGGGATTTCACAAATATCGATAGATATTTATTTTTGTTTATATACAGGGGGGTTGTTAAGTGTAACTGTTCTTGGGATTTTTCAAATATCGATAGATATTTATTTTTGTTGTATACAGGGGATTGCAAATTAATTGTATTTGCACTTGTGCAATAATTAAAGTCACTTTAATTTGTAATTAATTGTTTTACTCTTATGTTTACTCCTACCTACTCCAAGATAATTGTGAATAGTAACTTTTTTTTTAATAACTAAAGACTCAAGTGTTTGTTGGGGACTTGTACCAATCATTGAGTACACCGGTATTTTTGGTCTCGCTGAACTCATGATTGCTTAGTGGGTGAATTGTTTAAGTAAACTGGCTGGCTTTAATCATGTGGCGCCCTTGTCTTTTTTATTGACCTACCCCATTCTCCTCTGACAGCTAGCAGGCAAGTCAAGCCAGTTCGATTGGGATAAGCCCGAGTCATTTGATAATTTTAGCAAATTAGTTCAACCATATTTTTTTGTAGTTTACAAATTTAAATATTTTTTTTTGAGGTTCACAATTTTAACGCCACACAATATATGAATTATTGTAATTATATATTGGCACCTATTTTACAGAAAAAATAACCTAGGTTCCATGGATATGTAAAAATAAAATTTGAAGATAACCATTGACTATTTATCATCTTAGACATGTGCATTGAGATTAATCTTAAACAGCGTTATGGTTCTTTGTACTAAAAAGCACTATCACTTCCAGTCACCTTGTGTGTCGGTGAGATGTAATTTGGAACAATTGTTAGATGTAATCTGTTTGTAAATACATGTTGATACGTTTTGTGGATGCGTTTGGTGGATCCGTTTGGTGGATCCGTTTGGTGGATACGCTTGGTGGATACGTTTGGTGGATCCGTTTGGTGGATGCGTATGGTGGATCCGTTTGGTGGATGCGTTTGGTGGGTCCGTTTGGTGGATACGTTTGGTGGATCCGTTTGGTGGATGCGTTTGGTGGATCCGTGTGGTGGATGCGTTTGGTGGATACGTTGGATGGATACGTATGGTGGATCCGTTTGGTGGATGCGTATGGTGGATCCGTTGGGTGGATGCGTTTGGTGTATTCGTTTGGTGGATCCATTTGGTGGATCCATTTGGTGGATGCGTTTGGTGGATCCGTTTGGTGGATACGTTGGGTGGATGCATATGGTGGATCCGTTTGGTGGATGCGTATGGTGGATCCGTTGGGTGGATGCGTTTGGTGTATTTGTTTGGTGGATCCATTTGGTGGATACGTTTGGTGGATACGTTTGGTGGATGCGTTTGGTGGATACGTTTGGTGGATCCGTTTGGTGGATGCGTACGGTGGATCCGTTTGGTGGATGCGATTGGTGGATCCGTTTGGTGGATACGTTTGGTGGATCCGTTTGGTGGATGCGTATGGTGGATTTTTTTGGTGGATGCGTTTGGTGGATCCGTTTGGTGGATGTGTATGGTGGATCCGTTTGGTTGATATGCTTGGTGGATACGGTTTGAGGATACGCTTGGAGGATAATCATTAATGGGTCTAAAAGAATGTAATGCAATCGATATTGTCTCATTGACTAAAATAATCTTAAAGGTTAACATGCATTCATGTCAAGTATATGAAAAAGTATTTTCCTGGTCTAGCGGCTTAAGGTGCCATAATAATAATGTTCATTCAAATAAATCATATATGTGTGATTTTTGTGGGAAAATTTTTAAAAGACATAATATATTAAAGAAACATATAATTAGAAAACATAAATCTGAACTTCCATCTAAGGAACTCGATCAAACATACAGTGATGTATCAAGCAAACCCAAGTTGAATGCCTAGAGCTACAAGAACATACAATAGAAAAACCATTTGCACCTATTCCAATACATCTGGGATGATACAAACGAACTTGTAAATCGGCTGACTTTTAATAGTTTCTCAAGAGGCTGGAAATACTACTCGTAGTAATGAAATCAACTTAATTATACAGGAACTTGTAACTGCGAAAATAATCGAACCTCGTGACTAATTGTTAAATACATACACTGTTTAATAATATTTAAATTTTTAAATGTATGCTTATTTTTCATATATTCAATAAACGAAGTTATGCTGAATACAGCGTTTCATTTCATGATTGTGAAGTGGGAGAGAGGTGGTAGGGGGGTTGAAATGTGAGTGATGAGAGAGCTGTGGAGCTGGCTAATTTTAGTCACTTGCTATTTGACAGGATATAACAACCGCTCGAACCGGTATCTGAGAACCGCTCCACAGCTCTCTCATCACTCACATTTCAGCCCCCCTACCACCTCTCTCCCACTTCACAATCATGAAATGAAACGCTGTATTCAGCATAACTTCGTTTATTGAATATATGAAAAATAAGCATACATTTAAAAATTTAAATATTATTAAACAGTGTATGTATTTAACAATCACGAGGTTCGATTATTTTCGCAGTTACAAGTTCCTGTATAATTAAGTTGATTTCATTACTACGAGTAGTATTTCCAGCCTCTTGAGAAACTATTAAAAGTCTTAGCCGATTTACAAGTTCGTTTGTATCATCCCAGATGTATTGGAATAGGTGCAAATGGTTTTTCTATTGTATGTTCTTGTAGCTCTAGGCATTCAACTTGGGTTTGCTTGATACATCACTGTATTTTTGATCGAGTTCCTTAGATGGAAGTTCAGATTTATGTTTTTTAATTATATGTTTCTTTAATATATCATGTCTTTTTAACATTTTCCCACAAAAATCACACATATATGATTTATTTGAATGAACATTATTATTATGACACCTTAAGCCGCTAGACCAGGAAAATACTTTTTCATATACTTGACATGAATACATGTTAACCTTTAAGATTATTTTAGTCAATGAGACAATATCGATTGCACTACATTCTTTTAGACCCATCAATGATTATCCTCGAAGCGTATCCTCAAAGCGTATCCACCAAGCATATCAACCAAACGGATCCATCAATCATATCAACCAAACGGATCCACCATACACATCCACCAAACGGATCCACCAAACGCATCCACCAAAAGGATCCATCATATGCATCCACCAAACGTATCCACCAAACGTATCCACCAAGCGTATCCACCAAAAGTATCCATCAAACGGATCCACCAAACGTATCTGGAGAGTTCTAAGTGTCTGGATTTGTTTAATTATAATTTATACCAATCATATTTATTTATCATATTTACTGCCACTGCGGTGATGTCATTTTAACCTCGAACTAGACCTCGAGTCTAGACTTGCTTGTACGTGGGAAGGAAGCGGTGTCTAACCGTTTTAAATTCAGATATAAACAAATATTTTATTATGTATAAAATATTTCCTTTATACCATGCCGCCTCATATAAAATTCCTAGAATCGAACTATCTAAAGATTACGATACCTAAAAAAATAATTTATCATGTCTGCTTTTGAAGTGTCTACATGAATCAATTGAAATTGTTTATTTCTTTGTAACACAAATAATAATACCTACTTATGAAATACCAAGTAAATTAAGTCTCGCTCTGTATGTAATAAGTTATTTATACTACACTAAATTCATATGTGATATTTAGTAAAACAAAACGTATGTTTTTCTCTCTGCATAAGTATATATCTACAATGATTGAGTATAATGCATAATCGACAGAAATTAGATTATATTTATTTATAAAATAAACATGGTATTTTATCTTTAATTCCTGTGTTACACATCCTTTTGTCTTTACCTCCCGTGGCCCTTATTGTTTGTCGAACTGTTAGTCACCCTAATAGGCCCCTGGGTGCAGAAGTTGTGTAACCCTGTTATAAATTTGTAAATTACTCGCAAACTTACTTTTTTTTTATTAAACCTATTAAATGTAACAATGTCTTCGTGTTTAAACTGCAATACCGAATTAAAATCAAGTAGCTCTTCAGTTATTCATTGTGATGTTTGTCAAGGATCTTTACATCTGAAGTGCGTGGGGTTGTCTGAATCTGATGTAAAGTTAACGAGGGCTAGATCCAAAGCTATTAAGGTCGTCTGTAATTCTTGCAGTACTAATTTGTCTCGGTTCAAAGACATCAAGACTATGATTTCAACTATGCAGAATGAGGTAACCATATCGATTAACAAATTGAAAGCGGAATTTGAATCTCAACTTCAAGATCTAAGAGCCGCATTTACAAGGGACCAACAACAGACCTCTTCTTATGATTTTGAGGAAGTCGTAAATGAAGTTATGGAACGACAACTAAGGAAGCAAAATCTTGTCATATTTGGAGTTGTGGAGCCTCCCTCTGTTAGTACCGGTGAAAAGGCCGCGTTACATGATTCGGAAATTTTACATAACGTCTTAGAGAGTTTTGTACCTGATTACAGAAATGACGATTTAAAAATTCAGAGGCTTGGTCGTCGCACTTTGAACCGGAACAGACCAATAAAAATTGTTTTTCGCGATGAACTTGAGGTCATGAATTTTATTCGTAATGGTAAGAAACTACGCAACTCTGAAATGTACAAGAATATATTCATCTCCTCTGACAGAACGCCACGACAAATAAAATTTTTTAATCAACTCAAAGAGGAACTGAATACTCGCAGAGATAATGGTGAGGCCGGAATAAAAATTCGGCATTTTCATGGTGTTCCTAAAATTGTCAAGGATAATTTAAACTAGGTTCTTTGCCCAATTACAGCCCCGGTTTATATTACCAAAATGTCAATGGTCTACGTTCTAAAGTCCCTGAGTTTTATAATAACGTTTCAGCTAATGATTGGGATTTTATTGCTCTAACAGAAACATGGCTAACTCCTGATATTAGCAGCTCCGAATTATTTCCGGACGGATATATAGTTTATCGTAAAGACCGCTGCGTAACATCCACAGGTTTATCAAAGGGCGGAGGAGTTCTTCTTGCTGTTAGAAACACTTTTAGCTGTGCTGAAATTAATTTATCTAACATCGTGGTTAACACTACTATTATTGATGTTTTAGGAATCAAAGTTAGTAACTTATGTAACAAAAAGTTATTAATATTTGTTGTGTATATTCCACCTCGAACATCCCCTCAGGAGTTGGAGACATTCCTAGATGCCATGGCTTTGGTAGAGTGCTTAATGAGTGATACTGAGGTGTTGTTTGTGGGAGATTTTAATGCACCAAATTTTACTGCAGATATGGCCGATAGAAGTAGTATTCTTATTAATAACTTTCAGCAATTCTATGGTTTTCATCAATACAACAACATCTCTAATTGCAACAACCACATTCTAGATCTTGTGTTTTCTAATATTGAATGTAAAGTGGAAAAATCTGAATATCCTTTAGTTAATGAGGATCGTCACCACCCCTCTCTCTCGACTTACTTCAGTAAAAGAACAACACCAACACAGTTTCTTATGAGGTATCCGAACAACGCTTACAACTTTAAAAAGGCAAACTTCCCATTACTATATGATCTCATTTTGCATACTGATTGGAGTTTTCTTGCAAATGTTGATAATGTGGAGGAGATTTTCTCTATATTTTATCAAAAGCTATACAGTTTGTTTGACGTAGCTATTCCGAAATATTCTCTTGTTGTCTCAAGTACGCCGTTTTCATTATCCGCCTTGGTTTACGGGCAATGTTATCAAGTCAATTCGTGCTAAATCTACTGCATATAAAAAATATAAGCTACACAAAACTGCCGATCACTACAATTCCTTTAGCCAGCATCGTACCATTTGTAAACGTCTTATCAACGAGGCTTATAAAACTTTCATGAAGGATACTGAAAAATATTTGTCTGATAATCCCCAAAAATTTTGGAATTTTATCCAGAAGAAAAAGGGCACGTCACGTATCCCATCTGTTATGACTTTTCAAAACACTGAGTTTTCCAACCCTACGGATATAGTAAATGCATTTGGCGAATACTTTAACATTGTCTTTATACAATCTCAACCAACGGATCCCGCTAGATATGATGATAAAACTAGTCTTGGTGTACCCGTAATTTTTCCAACTATCGAACATGATGATATACTAGCAAAACTACGATGCTCTAAGGATTCCTTCACTATGGGTGCGGATGGTATTCCAAGCTTTATTTTAAGAGATTGTGCATATGTACTCGTTGAACCTTTATATGTCTTGTTTAACTGTATTCTAAAGCATTCTCAATTTCCCTCACTTTGGAAAAAGGCCTACGTTTGCCCCATATTGAAGAAGGGCAGTAAAAATGATATCACGAATTATAGAGCTATTTCACTATTGTGTAACTTCTCGAAAATCTTTGAATCTTCGTTGTATAATGAAATTTACCGTTCCACAAAGCAGTTGATATCCATACATCAACATGGGTTTATGCAGGGAAGATCTACCATATCAAATCTTGCTGTATTTTCGCAATATATTTCCGAAACATTAGACAGTGGAGGGCAAGTCGATGTAATTTTTACCGATTTCCAAAAAGCATTCGATCAGATAAATCATTCTATTTTACTAGCGAAGTTGCCTCGATTTGGTTTTTCCGATTCATTGATAAGGCTTCTTGAATCATACTTAACGGACAGACAATTTGTGGTTAGGTACCAAAACTTTATTTCTCGCTCGTTTCTCCTTACTTCAGGTGTGCCGCAAGGCTCTAATTTAGGGCCACTGTTATTTTTACTGTTTATTAACGACCTTCCTAACACTGTTGCTTGTTATAAATTGGTGTTCGCAGACGATTTTAAATTATATTCTGCAATTGATTCTTTGTCTGATTGCTATGACCTTCAGCTCTGTGTTAATCGTATGTCGGCATGGTGTGAAATCAATCATTTATCACTCAATATTTCCAAGAGTAAAACGCTGTCTTTTACCAGAAAAACTAATCCCATAATTTACGATTATTCTATTAATGATAGTAACATTGGTCGTGTTGAATCTTGTAAGGATCTAGGAATTACTTTCGATAAGAATTTTAGCTTTATTGAGCACATTAATAATGTAGTATCGAGTGCACTCCAGACGTATGGCTTTATATACCGTAATTGCAGAGAATTCAGGGATGTACATACTTTTAAAACCCTATTCTGTTCACTAGTTAGATCCAAGCTAGAATACGGGTCTATTATATGGTACCCGATATACGACGTACATTGTCAAAGGTTGGAGTCAGTCCAACGAAAATTCCTTAAATTTTTAGCATTTTCACAAGATGGATTCTATCCACCTATTGGTTTTAATCACATGCAGTTATTAAATCGTTTTAACCTAGAGGCACTGGAAGTACGGCGTAATATTGCTCTAATACGGTATTTATACAACCTTTTGAACAATAAGATAGACTGCTCTACACTTCTAAACAACATTTTCTTTCGGGTTTCAAGAGATAACTCTAGGCAGCAAGGATTATTTTATTATAGTGCTCCTAGAACAATTTTGTTGATCAAGTCTCCAATTTTTCTAATGTGCAATTTATATAACAGAATTGCTACAAACTGTGATATCTTTAATGATAGCTTAAAATTGATTTGTTATTGTGTGTCTCAGTTAGGTTAGTTATGTTAAAATTGTAGATATGTTAATTTATACGTAATTTTTAAGTGTCTATTTATAATTTATGTACTTTCTAACTTTTTATTGTTATTGCTTATTCCTGTAATTGGGACATTGTCCTGTTGGAATAATAAACATTATTATTATTATTATTATTATTATTATTATTATTATCATCAGGTCCGGTAATTTAATATGCCGATATTTATGTATTAATTTTTAGAATATGATTCAAACCAAGATTATTATATCCAAGTTAAATTCAATAGAAGGAAATGTGTTATAAATGAATAATACGGTACTACATATTTGTTCCAATGCGGGAATAAGCCTGTTAAAACACGTCGGTAGGTGCCTGTATGTGATAAAGCATATGAAATCATATCAAACGAACAATTTTTTACCATAAATCAGAATGCCTCATCCCCCTTGCACTCCCAGAAGACCGCCATTTTCTTTTTTATCAATTCCACCAATCAGCTTTATTTTTTACATCCTTTTAATATTAGATTACATCAATCATATGAATTCAGGTATATTAATGTCATATCACCACCTGAAATCAACACCCCCATCCACCCTCCTTCACCCGCATCACCCTCGGGAAGCTCCATCCCGCGCATTCTTTATCATAACAATCATAATTACTATTTTTTATTATCATACATCAACTACCACCCTCGAAATCCTTCTACACCCTCCGGACATTGACTAACACTTCTTCAACACCATTCTCTTATTTTAATATCTGATTGGCTAGATACATACTCTGAATGCTGCAATAGTGGTGCTAACTCCCCAATGAGCGCGGTCCTAAAGATTTGCTCTGATTGGTCGTTATACACCTCAATGGGAGGATCTGAAAGCTGTAATATAATTGACTGTTATCTGGATACTGTAATGGTGGCAATCTGAAGCCTGATTGGTTGGGGGGCGAACTCCTAAATCCATAATGGTGGCTACCTGAAGTCCGATTGGTCGTGAGGTGTGGTCTGAAAGTTGATTAGCTGGTGGGCGGAGTCTGAAAGCCGTGATTGGTCGTGGGGTGTGGTCTGAAAGCTGGAGGGCGAGGTCTGAAAGCTGATTGGTTGAAGTGGGCGTGGCCTATCTCTAAAAGGAAAGTGGAAGGGGTAAAATTGGTCAATTTTTTGCAAAATTTAGGCCCCTTTAAAAATACATTGGTTTTTGAGCCCGTTCGCCTACAGTGTATCTACTCCTTCAAATAAATGAGTAGGATTGTCTTCCTCAAAGACAATAGAGGTCACTGCTGTAATGGCACCTGCGGTATTAGGGCCTTATCGTATTGTTGACAAATTAACTTCTCGTAATTATTTACACTTTTTACAAAACGATTTGGTGGAAAGGCTTGATGATCTACCTTTGCAAAATATTCAAAATTTACAGTTGTTTCAATACGATAGATGCTCTTCATACAACGCTAGAATTGTAACCCAGTACCTCTATCAACATTTTCTGAATTCGTGGATAGGTACATATGGTGCAATTCTATGGCCATCGCGATCATCGCGCTTAAACCCTCGATTATTATTTGTGGGGACCTGCTAAAAATTATATGTATCTACAGTAATTCAATGCCAACGACAGAGAATGAAATGTTGGAAAGAATTTTAATAAATACATAAATTCAATAGATCCTGCAACCGTAAGACGTGTAGTGGATGACATGTCTATTCAAAGTAACGGCAGCCAATTCTAGCAGTGCAAATAATTGTTTTTCCTATTATAATTATTAGTTCATCAAAAAGCTAAAAATAGGCATTGAAACAATTAACTATAAATGAATGATTCGCTATTGTTTGTGAATAAATACAAATATTTATATTATTATTATATATTATATTATTATTATTATAATTATTATAGTTATATATTTATCGTTATTCGCGTGTATTATCCATATTTATGGAAGAAATTATCAAGTATTATATATCATCGTGCTTGTAATTTTTTTCTGTATTTAATGAAGTAAAAATCCAATATGGCGCCCATAAGAAATACAAAAGTTGAATATCGTTGCCGGAAAACTAGTAGGCCTAGAACATGTTTTAGTATGGCAATCGAAAGCTCTCATCAAAATATGTAAACGTACCAAATTTCAAAACTCTGCATTTATTTCAAGAAAAGTTATTTGACATAAAAGCAAATTTTGTGTTTTCCGGCATAACTCCACGGCCTGGAATATATTAAACTTGTTCACATATTTTGAATCAGCATGAACTTTTTCCTAATTTGAGCCACGTTGTATCTGTTACCGTTTCCGAGATATCAATGCTGAACATTAAAATTTTTCCCACGCTGTATATATATATATATATATATATATATATATATATATATATATATATATATACAGGGTGTTCCACGTAGACCTTCCATTAGACGTTTCTAGAATACTACATGCATTGGAATTTTGAAAATTTATATACGGGAGTTTCTCACAATTTTCTATTGATTAAAAATATTGCCGATGACGTCACACTTCCAGTTCTAACGGAAGTAGACTTGCTTATTTTAAATGTAACACCCTATATATTATTCAATTTCTGGATTCTAAGTAAAATTCTAAACACATTTCATGTAGGATGTCCTATACCTATCTTCAACTGTTTTTGAAATATCGACAGATATTGACATTTTGCAACTTTAACATCCTGTAAAATCTAAACGGTTTGAGATCAAGCAAAATGGTTTGCACATTCCTATCTTAATTTTTCATAAGCTATCGTTTAGTACTAATTTCAGATTTATCCAGGAATTAAAAATTTCTAAATTTTCGGAAAATTTGAAATTTTTGGATAAATCTGAAATTAGTACCAAACGATAGCTTATGAAAAATTAAGATAGGAATGTGCAAACCATTTTGCTTGATCTCAAACCGTTTAGATTTTACAGGGTGTTAAAGTTGCAAATTGTCAATATTCACCTGTCGATATTTCAAAAACAGTTGAAGATAGGTATAGGACATCCTACATGAAATGTGTTTAGAATTTTACGTAGAATCCAGAAATTGAATATATAGGGTGTTACATTTAAAATAAGCAAGTTGATGTCTACTTCCGTTAGAACCGGAAGTGTACTGTCATCGGCAATATTTTTAATCAATAGAAAATTGAGAGAAATCCCCGTATATAAATTTTCAGAATTCCAGTGCATATAGTATTCTAGAAACATCTAATGGAAGGTCTACGTGGAAAACCCTGTATATATATATATATATATATATATATATATATATATATATATATATATATATATATATACATTTGAAAACAAGTGTGTTTCTGGAGGCGGAAGATATTCAAAAAGAAAAACTTCGCCGAAACCTCCATTCAACCAGACAACAATTTGTCTGGGTCGTGCTCGAGGTATGTTGCCACCTACGAAAAGCACTGTCGTTTGCGACTCTACCACTGGGCAGCGGTGCTGCCTCCGGTGTCATCATGCTACTCGCAGACTACGTAGTTTCTGCCTGTTAGGCTTCGTCAGTACGAGATAAGCACAATGACACCACAAGCAGCAAAGACACTTAGAGAAGCCCGTCAGCTTCTGCTGGTAGGACATAAGTGTCTCCACTAAGTGTGTATATATACAGGGTGATTGATTAAGGCAGGCCACCGGCTGTATATGGGAAACTATTGGTCCTACAGGTTCGAGAAGAAAAGTGGCCATGAAAATATCATTAAAAATATTTTTATCTTCCGTAAATCTCCGCAAGAGGGCGTAACTGATCATGAAATTTTTAAAATTGAATTTAAATGAAAAAATGCATTATTAACCTGGATATATTTTTATTAGTTTTAATCGTTAGTCCATTTCCTAAAACTTGTTCAGTGATATTTTTCATTTCCTCGATAAATAAATGGGTGGGAGCAGTTTTTGTTTTTAATTTGAAAAAATTCTGTATTTTCGGATCGCTTTAACGGATTTTCTTGCAAATGGGTTTTTTTAAAAGAGAATACCTTGCAGATTTAATAAATGTTTTAGTGATTGCAAAAAGTTGGTTAATAAAGGTACAAAATGGCGATATGTTGAAACCTAACCTATTTTTTAATTTTTCTTGGAAATTTTAGATGGAATGATATACTTTTTTCTACACTAGTTACTTTTCTACATTTAGTTAAAATAACACTGGTCAAAACCGCATCTCGATATATCAAACCGTTTAGGAAATATTTACATTTTCGTTTTATACCCAAAGAAGGAGAATACATTTTCGTTTACCCCCGTATCATTTCGAAACAAAACGTATATTTATTTGCTGTTTTAGTAATTTGATATTTTACATAAACCCTTCCACATCCAGGCTGAGGAAGAATTACGATTAATTAAAATTAAAAAAAGTATTGCCCCGACGGATATCGAACTCTCAACCTTTAGCACATGCAAGCAATGAATAAATTGTTGCTTACAAATCTATTACTGAATCTGAAGTAAACATTATAAATGTTTCGGCTTACATCCATACAGATCCACATTTAAGTATTAGAGATATTTCAAGGGATTTAGGACTAACATTTTATTGTGTCTATAAAACATCAAGCATTAAACGAACAAGATTTTGATCGTAGATTGGATTTTTGTCATTGGCTTAAAGGTTTCCTTACCGAAGATGCTACGGTTCTGTCAAAAATTTTATGGACCGACGAAGCAACTTTTAGTAGCAACGGGAAAGTAAATTTGCACAACATGCATTATTGGTCGGCAACTAACCCTCATTGGTTAAGAGAAGTCGATCACCAGAACAGGTGGAGTGTAAATGTGTGTGCGGTATTTTAAACAGACGAATTATTGGGCCATTTTTTTTCGATGGTCATCTTAACGGGGAAAGGTACCTAGAGTTCCTGAACACCGATGTACTGGTTTTATTAGAAGAGGTGCCCGTTGCTGAGAGGATGAACATGTGGTACCAACATAATGGATGTCCAGCTCATTTTGCCCAGAAAGTCCAAAATTATCTTGACGATGCGTTTCCAGATAAATGGATTGGCAGGGGAAGTCTTTTTCCGTGGCCTCCAAGGTCCCCAGACCTCATTTGTTTAGATTTTTATCTATGGGGCAGAATAAAATACGTGGTTTTCAAAAATCGCCACACAACACCAGAAGATATGAAACAAAGAATTCGTGTGGCTATAAGAAATTTATCAGGTGCCGAAATTGAAGCAACGGTACAATCTACGAGAGAAAGACTTAATTTGTGCATCGACAATGATGGTAAACATTTTGAACATCTTTAATTTTTGCTTTTTTGTCCTCATAAACGCTGGCAAATTTGTTGTAGTTATTGTTATACCTTATTGCTTTTGGTTTAGTTTGGTGTTATTGCTGTTTGGCCCATTGGCCTTTAAACACGCGACAATTATTATTTCACGTACTATTTGGACCAGTCCTAAGCCTGGATAAAGTGTGAAGGGAAGCCGGTTTTTGTAAAATAATATCAAATTACTAAAACAGCAAATAAATATACGTTTTGTTTCGAAATGATACGGGGGTAAATGAAAATGTATTCTCCTTCTTTGGGTATAATACGAAAATCTAAATATTTCATAAACGGTTTGAGATATCGAGATGCGGTTTTGACCAGTGTTATTTTAACTAAATGTTGGTCATAATGACATGGAAAAAAGTATATCGTTCCATTTAAAATTTCCAAGAAAAATTAAAGTGGATAGGTTTCAACAGATCGCCATTTTGTACCTTTATTAACCAACTTTTTGCAATCGCTAAAACATTTATTAAATCTGCAAGGTATTATCTTTTAAAAAACCCAATTGCAAGAATATCCGTTAAAGCGATCCGAAAATACAGCATTTTTTCAAATTAAAAACAAAAACTGCTCCCACCCATTTATTTATCGAGGAAATGAAAAATATCACTAAACAAGTTTTAGGAAATGGACTAACGATTAAAACTGATAAAAAATATATCCAGATTAATAAGGCATTTTTTCATTTAAAGTCAATTTTAAAAATTTCATGATCAGTTACGCCCTCTTGCGGAGATTTACGGAAGATAAAAATATTTTTAATGTAATTTTCATGGCCACTTTTCTTATGAAAATTCATGGCCACTTTTCTTATGAAAATTTTTTTCCCGAACCTGTAGGACCAATAGTTTAACCCTGTATAAACCAAATACCAAATATATATATTAGTATAGAACAAATTGTATAATAATATCATTATAAAAACAATATATATATATATATTGCTTGAGAGCTCGTTACCACATCCGTGTGACACAAGAGGCGTCCTCACATCTGGGTTTTCCCGTTTATATACCCATATATATTAGATATATTCTTGACGAGGGGATCTTCCAGAATTAGAATCTCAAGCGAGGGGAAACAATTTCCCCTTTATTTTTTTGCGATATATAGTGCACACTAAGGATACGTTATCACTTCCAACATCTATATATGAGTAGAGACTGGTACGTTGTTGTCACCTCCAGCGACGTTGCCAAATCTTCAGATGTTACAGAGCACCTTCACTATCTTGTACCGTCAGTTAGCCGAATCTCGGAATCGGAATCTACTTGGGCGTTATTCGTGAAAATTTGTTCTGGGGGTTGTAAGATATTTTGAAAATATTTTCAACCGTGGCGCACTTCTGGTTCTACTAGAAACTCAACCACCAAAGTTTATGTATACTATACCTAGTTGTTTATTGCAATGGTAATATATTTTAGCGTTGAAATGCGTAGATCACAAACTTTAAAACTCTATAACAAACTTTAAATTAAACAACTATACATAGGGTGAATAGTTACCTACATCATTTACTAGCTATTAAAATTAAGCATTTTCATAGTTAAGTTTAATCTGGTTGAAGTGAAGTTTGTTGTCCACTCACTTTGGCTTTGCACTTTTTCCCGTAAGCTTTGTACATCTAGGTCTTTCTAATCTTTGCTCATACTGTCTTATTTCAAATGGAACAACCTGTTTATAATAACATTTTTTAATTGTACATAAAATTTTAGGCGCACATTCAGCAGAAAACAGTATACTTTGTCTCAATGGTTTTTGAGAACATCGTAATTTTCATTTTTTTTTAAACAATGTCAACCTTAAAAACTATACAATTGTTTCACAAAATATGTAAATGAAACTGTTATTTCCCTGTTATTGACACTAACGTTTCTGCTATTTGTAGCAATATTAATATTAGAAACGCATTTCTTTAAATAGGAAACCCTTTAAATATAATAAGATCAGTTAGGTGCAGCAGTTAATTGTGTACAAAGTATTTTAGATATGCTCTTATATAACTCTTTTAGTTTTTGCGATGTTGTTATTAATATTTTGGTTTTCGCTTATTTTATTGAACCTAGTAAGCTTTGACCTTTTCTGTGAAATTTTATATCATACTTTGCATAACACTTTTCGTGAAACTGAATTATAACTGAGCGTATAATTAATAATAATAATAACAATAATAATATAATAATAATGTCTCTACCCCTATTTTAATCACAAGAATTAGCCCAAAATTCGGAGACGTGTGTGGGAAGGGGCGGCATATTATTATTTCGCGGCCCGCATTTGCGCCTCAAGACGACGCCTAGACGACTTCGTTGGTAGGCCTAACCACCATTCAGTGCTGGAATGAGGGAAACCTGGAAAACCTCATTAGTCGGGGGCATCAACCGATTTTAATCTGTCACACTAACACCAAGCTCACATCCTTGCCATCCTAGGCCATCGCCAGGATGGTTGCCAACCCATCCCTGCGAACAAGCTTTATTCTGCGAGTAGATTATTTTTAAAAATTTTCTGGTGGAACGGGGAGTCGAACCCACGACCTCTGGGTTGAGCGATCGAGACATTAAACCCTGAGCCACCTGCTCGCCGGCAATTAAAACAAATTATTATATTACAGGGTTTAGATATATTATATATTTCGTATTTCAAATAATAAAGTTAGTATGAGGTTCCGGTAGAAGCGGAACTGAGTTACAGTTCAAAATATTTTCATTGAATTTAAAATTTGTTAAAACCCCTTGTTCAAATTTTCACGTCCAACTAGATTCCGAGATTCGGCTAAATGACGGTCGTTCAAAAACACCTTGTATATATGTATAAAAGATGTATAGTCATTATTGGCCTCATTCTCTGCTAAAAATGGCACGGTTTCAATCTGTGATCTTAAAATCGTATATTCAATAAGTGTTCTACTGCACAAAAATAGTAGGTAATTGCTCTTTTAGAGGTTCTTATTAAAATTATTCTAAAGATGTGATTGGAGCACAAACCTACCAATAATAGTATCAAAATAGTAAATGTACTGAATCTAGTACAATTGTACTAATTTTGGAAGCCCTACGTACGTTACAATATCATTTTTTGTAGAAAGTATTTCAATACATAACAATAAACAATGCTGCAGACATCTGTACAATATAAAATTTGAACTTTTTTCTTTCAAATCTAATACTCCTGGATTTGTTAAACTAGTTTGTTTATATTAACCAAATGCGTCGCAAAATCTAGATCCCAATAATATAATAGCATAAAGTACATCATAATAAAAGTATCCGATATTAGTGCTTAAGCACGTAGTTAGTTTCTAACAATATATTTGTATTTCGTAATAAACCAAATAGGTAATGCTGTAAAATGTAGAAAACTATGCTAATTCTTTATTACAATGTTTAACGAACGACCTTAAATACCTGGTAATTCTCTACCTGGAATGGATGTAGTATTGTGCAAAGGTATATAGCCCTAACGTTAGTAATTTTATTACATTTACTGTTTATTTATATATCTGCATATTGCAAAAAGTATTCAGTTCAGTATTTGCGACTTGAGCGATTTGGTTGATTTTCTGTTATATTCGTGTATCTTACTTTGTGGTCCTTATTGTATATATAGAAAGAGCCAAGATAAGAATAGATGAAACCTGTATCAAGTGGAAAATTGGTAGTTGAGTTATGCAACGGAAATAATGAAGGTAAGTGATTACGTATTGCATGAAAAAAATATTATTTTGTTTCGTTTGTCTTTGATTTTTAATTAATAGCACTATATTATATGTATATATTACATATACTTAGCTAATAAGTCCTATTATTTACAGATTTTGATGGTGAAAATAAACGTGCCAACAACATATATGTTATAGTTTATGTAATGTCAATTGAGACTATAAAAAATATTCCGACAAAAGAAACACCTGCACCTCGACGACGGCCTCTTTGTTTACGCACGTGTGTCGTTTGTCGGAATTTTTTATGCAGTTTCAATTGAGATTATAAAGACTATACTAAAAAAGAATGTATAAAAAAAGGGGTAAGTTTAAAAAATAAAACAGAAACATTTACAGTTATGTTAAATTACTTTTAGGGTAGACTAATAAGACAATTGGATCCATAAAAAATGAGTCTGGTTCTCTCATCGACAAGAAACTTTTCCTTCCGCTAAAAAAATAAAACAATTTATGAAAAAAAAGAAAAATAAATCGAACCGTTTCTTTTCTACAGACAAACCTTCAACAGTTGATGAAAATATATGATTACCTAAATACTACCTACTTGATCAAATGCTCCAGTGTAATATAGTGAACTGAACGTTTTGAGAAACAAATAATATTTTACATATTTTATTTTTAAAACAATTTTAGTACCTGCTCATTCATATTGTAAAAGTTAATATTATTGTATATATATTTCAGAACGGTAATCATTGCTTATTTTGTTTATATTTATATGATTAGTTTTAGATTATTTACTTAAATAAGGATTTGTATTATACGCAATTTACTTTTAGTACCATTATAATTAAACCTTTTACTATAGTAGAAATAGTAAGAATGCCTTAAAAACGATTAGAAAGGTACAGGATTTTTCGTTGCCTCAACTAGTTCTTGACCGTATATTATGTTTGTTTTTAAAAGGTGCTTTCAATCCAAACAAATGCTCTCTCAGTCAACCAGCGCAGCGATCCTCTTTTATGCCACGAACAATATATTTCAATTTAATAAATTAACAGATTAACAATTAAATTTTGTATCAATGTTACAAATAGAAGATGACAGTGTTAAACACTTAATCAATATAACAGATACCTATAGAGTTTAAATATATAATTTAATTTTTTAAATTAACAGATTAACAATAAAATTTTGTATCAATGTTACAAATAGAAGATGACAGTGTTAAACACTTAATCAATATAACAGATACCTATAGAGTTTAAATATATAATATAATTTTTTAAATTAACAGGATTGATTACCTACTACATAGTACTAAAATAAGCAAATCAGTATTAATTTATACCACCCATATCATACAAGGAACTAAATAAAACACAATCGCCTCTCATATTTCGCTATGCTTTAGAAATAGTTTCCTTGAAGGGGGTTGGAGCCTTTGGTGTAAAGATAAGACTGACGTAGTTTTCCACATAGTACCAAAACTCTATTCTGCCCTCGACGCGCGTTACATCAACGAGGTTGGCATCATCTGGAGATAATTAAAACACATCAATTTTAAACTTGAGCAAGTTAAAACTTGAGATTTTTAATCATCTCCAGATGATGACAACTTGGTTGGCGAAACGCGCGTCGAGTGTAGTATAGTAGCGCACTAATCAAGTTTAAACTTGATCAAGTTAAAATATAATATGATTTTAATCATCTCCAGATGATGCCAACTTGGTTAGCGAAACGCGCGTGGAGTACAATATAATGTTTTGGTGTTATATGGAAAACTACGTCAATGTTAAATAATTTTCTATAAAATATAAGGCATGTTCCGCACGAACATTTTAGTTATCAAGTTCAAAAATAACTGAAAAGAAAATAATTATAATTGCAATAGCAATAAATAATTACAACATTTTTCCTTAATTGTAACTAAGAGCGCGTTAATAAACTTCGCTCGCTCAATAGCGTTAATAAACCTAAACACGTGTAATAACAAATATCATTTTACAGTTGATGACCACAATTCCACAGACGAAAGAAAAATATTTATAATTGTTCATATTCAAATCCTTTTTATTTGTATTATTGTATTTATATTTTTGTGTTTGTATTAATAAAGTTTAATTAATTGTAGGTATTATGTTCTACTTATTTATAGTAATGTTATAATATTTTTATAATATATTTCTAATATTATTTATTGGCTTATTTAACTGTGTACATCTTTCATTATATAGGAATTAACTTAATTTAATTAATTTTAACTTTTTGGCTTAATTCCTATATAAAGAAAGATGTAAAATGTTATAATAGTTATTAATCTAACAAGATATTAAACAACGTACCTATTCAGCAATTGTTAATAAAGTTTTGAAATCATACTCAAAGAATACTTATTTTAACCCGTCATTTTAAATTTAAAAAAATGTCACTCAACGATTTAACTATTTACACGTATTAAGGCAATAATTAAACTCGTAGGTAACTCATTATCTTAATACAATTGCCAATTTTTATTTAGAATATTAAGATGCCAGTCTGCAATACACTTTTTAGATTACTTGAATTATCTGTTTTACAAATCTAGGAAAATTAACAAGTTCTAAAAATATTTTCATACTAACACATTAATTTTTTATATACCTGCAGAAACCTAAATATCTGAATGTTTATCAAAATTGATCAAGGCAATAGTAGTAACTTAAATTATGGTTATAATATAATTTATGTATCCAAATTATAATAATCTCAAAATTCATAACTAAAGTAAAAAATAATGGACTCCGTCCGAACCACGTTCGAACGGAGTTAACATGATTTTGGACGAAATCGTCTTTATCTGAATGAACAGGCATTTGCCAATATCTGGCACGCGACGTTGCCAATATCTGGATGTAACAACATGCCTTATATACTGCAAGAAATATCATATATAGGCGGATGTGGCAAGGTATTGTCAGTTGTACGATTGAAAACGATACCAGCGCCACCGGTCTACAGTTGAACTAAAAATCAAATTTGTAGATATACAAGTAACTTTTTTACCTCCAGACGAAAATTTCAGTTTAGGCTTCTGATGAGTTCTATAAGCTATATTTGTGAAAAATAAGGCAAAACGTTGTCACATCCGCAAACCGGATGTGACAGCGTATATATGATGTGACAAGATACCTTCAGTATCCATTTCGGATGTAGGAACGAACCTTGTGTATATATATATATATATATATATATATATATATATATATATGGGGATTTATTTGTAACCATGAGAATGATATTACCCGTCCGGCACGCGCGCCGTATTTCTTTAATATAATCTTTAAATATATTTGTAGTTGTCAATGTGACTGTCAACGTACGTATCTGATGTGAAAAAGGATCAAGAGAAATACTTGGAATGTAAATATTTGTTTACATTCTTGTACCTATATGCATTTTTATAGTATTAATTCACGTATCAGTACTGGAGAAATTAAAATTTAATTATGCTGTGTTCTTAATGCATAATGACCAAGTCGGTGGCTCAGAGTTTAGTATCTTGTTCTTGATCTGCCAGTCAATTTTTAATTAAATTGCCTACTCCTATATTAAGGTCTGCTCGTAGGAATAGGTTTGCAATCATTCTGGCATGCGTGTCTAGAATAGGAAGAATAAGTTAATGTGAGAAATTGACATCGGTTGATGTTTGACTGTCCACCTATGCGGTTTTATTATTATTATTATTATATCTTTTTTTTTTATTGTTGAAATCCAGTCAACCGGTTCCCTGGTTCCGAGTTTCAGGGTCCCCCGCTGGTATCGTGTGCCCTGAGTAGACGTAAAAAGCCCAGAATGACCGCCTTCTGCATTCTTCCGGCTAAAAGATCTGCCGAATTTATCTCGTAGGAATGCCATAGAAAGTAGTAAAGCACTCGTAAATCCGCATTGTATCTATGGATATAGGCCGAGACTGCGTATGCCGGACTAGCAGAGAACAGATGCATAATTGTCTCCGGCGCCATATGGCAGGCCCTCCAGTTGACATCAAGGACCGCCATACCCATGACACGGCTTCGATACACCATCCTGGCAAGCCATTGAATCCTTCGGTCTCCGACTTAAGTCCCGCTGACCTTAAAAATGCAAAAGTTGTTATTATTATTATTATTATTATTATTATTATTATTATTATTATTATTATTATTATTATTATTATATTATTATTATTATTATTATGAACAATTAATTGAAACACTAAAATTATAGATTTTAATTTTTATTGGGTACTGATATTTGACTAGAAGTTACGAGAAGGTCAGCGATTTATTAATTTAATGCAAAATACAAGACCGATCTGTTAAATTATCCACCATATTAGAAGAGTTGAGTGAAAATTTGAAAAAAAAAATGAGATATCTTATAAAACCTAACCAGCACAAGTTAGTTGAGTGAATTGGATTTGCATTGGACCATTTTTGTTATATTGCGACTAATCTAGGATCACTTCAGAATATAGCATCAAAGATATTCTAGACCAGTCGTAATAGAACAAAAATAGTCCAATATAAAATCATACTCACCCCGTAGCTCAACGAAAATGATCCTGATAATTTATTTTACGCCTAACATGGTTTTTGTGCTCATGGACCATTATTTGGAATAGTCTTACGGTCTCACTGACAGCATTTTCACCACATTAACAAGGAGTTTGACGAAAATAGTCTTTTTTGTCTTTTAATCATCAATAATGGGCTTTCTTTTGATCAAAATTGACCTTAAACTTTTTTTTATTTTAAATAATAGCTACCACCATTGTACCATAAATTTCAAGGTTCTTTGAAAAGTTTAAAGGAGTTGGTTATAAATTTTATGTAAGGATCATTTACATATTACTTACTTATTCTCTGTTTAATCAAACATTGAGGTATTCCGGAAAATAAATGTTACAAAATGTGAATATACTGATTTAACTCTATCTTCATTTTTATGATCCTTTTTGTACTTGCAGCAGCTTTTCTTATTAAAATTAGAGTAATTAGAGATTAAGTTTTTACTAATTTTTAAAAAAGTTAAACAAAACATTTTCTTTACCTCAATTTTAGTTAGACCATAACGTAACGCCACTGACCAGCAAGATTGCGCGATCTAACCTCTATATATTTTATAGAGAACGGATCCTACGCGAACAGTATTTTACTAATCAACAAACTCAAGGAACAGTGACAGCACCTTTTTTAGAGTTCCATGAAACCTCATTAACCTCGTGAGTGTATGTGCTAGCTCTTTATACACTGGATAGATTGATATATTTATTTTATCTTACCAATTAATTTAAAGCTGTAGGTGCCCTTAATTTAAGATAATATTATTATACTTAATCCAGTTTTATTTGTGCTTTAAAAGACATATGTGATATTCCTTATGCGAGACTAAATTGTTCCGAGTAAAAAATGAACTAAAACATTAAAGTTTGTAAGTAGAATTTTGTTAGTGGTTCCGCGTTCTGAAAATTACCTTATTATGGGTATACAGGCGAGAAGCGCCACTGTTTAAAACTTAAATCCTATTTCGGTCTCGCTATAAAACAAGGTCTTTGAGATGGAATTTATTATCGCAGTAGAAATGCTTATATTCATCCAGTGATTTGTTCGCAGGTCCCAAGAATGGTTCAGATACGTGCAGAATTCAACGGAATCGAAGATGCGATTCTTAAATAGGCATTGTGCCCCCCGTCAGCTTCACAATATGACAGCTACGCAAGCAACTTTCCTTTTTTGCAGTCTATTGCAGGCCATTTTTACAGAAGGTAAAACTCATAACTATTTCCTTTTAGATTAAATATATGGAATTCTCCACGATTTTCTTTCTTATGAAATGAATCACATCATTCTTCATATACTTTTTTATTAAACTTGATGTCCTCCATTAATTGAATTACTAAGTTAACCTTTACACATTTCGTATGAAATTAAACTGACTATTATTGACATTTAGTTAACAATAATTACAGATTCTAACTATTACAGTCAATTCATAGCCCTATTACCTCTAATTACAATTATTCTTTTATAAATACTATCATGTTTGATCAAAATAATAGAGTGACTCATAAGTAGTATCAGAGCGTGATTACTATTCACCGCATATAACCCATAAAATGATTTCCCAAGTATAGAAATTGAATGTGCTGGTCCATACGGACAGTGATCTTGAATATAATTTCATGGATTATAATGAGGGGCAATGGGATTGGTGTATTTCAAAAATAAGCCACTTATATAATGTTCCTTACATGTGACAAAATTGCAGTTTTCGTAGAAGTGGCGTAGAAAGCGTGTTTTTTGTAAGCAACTTATGTTTGACGATTAATTGCGAGGTCATTTATTATTATTACATCATTTTTACGGTTGTTTTTGCATATGAGGAAACTATTGGACTTTCTATTATTAGTAACTAACTTAATTAAATCTACTTATAGAGCTATTTTAGTTATTTTTTATATATTTTTTTTTTAAATTTCGACTCTTACCACAGGCGCCTATAGAATTGCGATCCCTTGCGACTTCACACGTCAAACAGCTCCATATGCTGTAAATGAGTCACTCTATATAATTTTAGCTAAACACTAAAGGCGATTTCGGGTACTTATATGAGTGTGCGATAATAAGTTGATCGTAAAATTTGTTTGAAATAATATTTGGGCAGTTAAAAATTTTACAGAAAATAAAAACATGATTAAATTTAATGTGATTTGCTGTATATTAAAAGTGTAATGATGTGCTGAGGTCGTGATCTGTGTATTTATCGATTAATAATAATTCTCACATAGGTCTAGAGTAGAGGTAGGTAGAGGTTCTATATTACAGTATCAGTAAGTTCTCCTTAATGTTTTAATAAAAAACCATAGAGAATATTATACAGGGTGTCCCATTTAAAACGAAGCACCGTTTATATGTCGAAAACAAAACGAGACACAAAAATTTTCCGGAACATGTCAATCTTTGATTCGAAGAGGGTAATTTTTGGTCAAAAGGGAAGGTTTTCTACTTCTTCTCGCTTCCTACCTCTACCTCGAGGACCCAAATTTGAAATAGCAATGGTCGAGTAACACCTCAGTTGAAAGGTATTTTTATTATCTATTCAGCGGAATGTTTTAAAATGGATTGAATCATCATCGAGTAACTGATGTTTAAAATTGCGTAAAGAGAAGAATAGGAAAATATGAGTTTCTATTTTAATCTCAAAATTAGCAATGTAAAAAACTAAATTAAATGCTCTAAGTGCGCATCATGAGCTTCTATGCATGGCCACCCTATGACACCCTGTACATATAGACTAATATATATTATGTTTAAGCCACAATTATTAAAATATGTGCTCACAAATTACTTTGGTATGGGTACAGTTTTGTACCTCGTTTGCGTCTGACAATATCTTTCTTGTATATTCCTTTCCTTGTATCCTTCAATTCCTTGTATATCCGGAATTTAAATTATTAGTGCAATTTTATGTAAATTGTATAGATGTACCTAAATCTGAAATTTAAACAAATGGAATTTTGACATCATTACAAACACAGCACATCAACACAATTCTATCCAATGACAATAAATGCCAATACATTTACATTGTCGTATTTTGAGTATGAATTGAATCTCTAAATAATGGCGTTAGGGGGAAAATAGTAAAATGCTATCGAGATATTAGCCTAAGAATAAAGAATGAAATGTCAAAAAATTTACAATGCAACGGTCTTGAAACAATTTTGAAAAAACAGTTGGTAAAATTTAACGAATTTGATAAAGGCCTTCTAGTTTTTAAAATACCAATTATGTTAAAGTGGGTCATCCATTTGTATATTTCCCATGAATTTTTTTCTCAATATGTTACAAATCGCGTCTGAATCTGGTGGCGAATATTGTCTATAATGAATTTGTGGCTGTCTATAATGAATGTGGGTTTCTCTCAGTCATCACACATTTGAATGAAATTATATTATTAATAAAATATTAATTATTAAATTGAATTACAAATTACAGACATTATCATTATAATTTTTTTTGAGAATATGCCAATAATTGTAAAATGATAAGAAGAAAGCAGATGTGTAGTATCAAGGGAAAAAACTTGGGTCCTTCCTAAGTCCTATTCCTTCATATTGTATGATAACGAATACTTTGCTCATACCAAACTTTTACTAGAACATAATTACCTTCTCATAGTGATTGAAGTCACTACACTTTAAGCAAAGTTTTAGCTCAATAGACATAGACATCTGTTCATTTTTGTTGCCTTCTATTCCCTTCCGTTCCCTCCTCGTCCATTCCATTTAATTCTATTACATTCAGTTCTATTTTATTCCATTCTTGTATAGATTATTGAATATTTATCGTCATCCAACTTATCGACGTTACTCTGAAAAGTCTGATATGGCTTGACTCTACCCTCGATATAATATAATGAAATATTGTTTCGCACTCAATTGCATTCGATTACGCCTCAACTATTAACCGAATTGAAAATGTAATATGTTGGATAAGTCAACTACCATCTCCGTATTCGATAAGTATTTGAAAGTTGTAAGTTAAATAAATAGTATTCTTGTGAGTAATGTATTTCTTATTAAATGTAATTTTTAAGACGTGAAAATTTAAATTGATACATAGCTTATTTAAATTTAGGCTCCCAATCTAACTTTTGTGGGAGTAAACATTCTTATAAATTTAGATGGATTGGAAATATAAAACAATTCATTTGTCAGTTATCGTTTCTCTAAATTCTATCCTTTAATAAAAACTGAAAATCCATTTCTCCTTTATAGTTGATTTTACAATGATATTTCTATAAAATTTGAAGCTAATAAATTGATTCTATCGGCAGATATTGTGTCTGTGCGATATAAAACATTTCTCAAAGTCGCGTCAGAAATATCTAAAACGGACTTGTATACAGGAATTTTATTCTTTCAAATCAATTCAAATTTAAGTTCCATGCCGCATTTTTATATTCGTAGTAAATCATTATAACAGATGTACTATTATTTACGCTATCTTCCACTAAGTTTGTATTTTCAATTCTGTCATCATCTCATCTGAACATCAAAAATGATAATAAAAAATACAAGTTGATAATAACAGTAATAATAAATAGTTATATATAATAAATTGTGAAATGTACATTTTCCATTACCTTTATTGCAAAGGTATATACTAATGTAAGGTACAGGAGCCACAATAGACCACATGGTCGCGGTGGAGGGTCTGATTTTCGGCCCACTCACTTTTGAACCTTGAATGTAAGGTACAGACACAAATTATTTAAAGAGATTTAGATCGGCGACTCCACTACAGCGCCCCCTCGTGACGCGTTCCTCCACTAAATGGCAAACAACTGCACAGACGAAGTTTATTATAATCCAAGGAACGAATTGCACTACTGATGTATTTTATAATTCACTGCTTTTCAATACTTTTTAAAAATAATTACAGTTTAAGATATTACTCTTATTTAATTAGGTATTATGACACCACTGAAAAATACAAAAAAATAATAATCAATCTCTGCGTCGACGGATTAGTCAAAGGTTTTTTTTTTGAAAAATATGTTTGCCTAATCAAGAAATCTCACACTAAAAAGGATATTAACAATATATAACATTAAACACATCACTTAACAACGTTTACGTTTGGAAAACATCCATTTACGTTTCAAAAATGTATCCGTTTTCGTTATCAAAACTGTAAGTTTGACTGACATACAGAATAGTATGACAGTTTGTAATTTATTTTATTTATCTACTTTCATGGACATATTAGATGTTTGTCGATTTTCATTCTATTTTGACTTATCGTCTTTAAGAACTTTATGAATTGATAACCAATAGCTATCAAAATTTATAGAAATATCGAATACACATTTATCTTCATTTAATAAAAAATAAATTCCAAACTGTCATACTATTCTGTATGTCAGACTTAAAACTTAAAATTTCGATAACGAAAACGGATAAGTTTTCGATACGTAAGTGATGTGTTTAATGTTATATATTGTTAATCTGCTTTTAGTGTGAGATTTCTTAATTAGGCAAACATATTTTTCAAAAAAAGAAAAAATAAAACCAACCTTTGACTGATCTGTCGACGCAGAGGTTGATTAATTTTTTTTGTATTTTTCAGTGATAGATGGCACAATACCCAAATAAATAAGAGTAATCAAACAATTCCACAAATAAATAATTTCATACATTTTCTTAGTTTAAGATATTGTTTAAGTTAAATAATAATAACAGTTTAAAATGAAACGAAGGTACATGAAATAAATTTAATTTAATATTGTAGAAGTTTAAATAATTATAAACTGGAGAATTATTACGCTAATTTTTTTACATACTTTAACACTTCGATTTTTTCCTTTCACCTTATAATATCTATTTTGAGCTAATATTTTCAGTTCATCATTATCATCTTTATGAATTGATAGCTGGCTGGCCCCTTATTCCGCCTCTTTGGTACTTCAATTTTAATCAAATCTGGCCTATTAATTTGACGACATGATCATTTTTTCCTCTAAAACAATAACAAACAGAAATTGTGAGAATACCTACTCATATTTTTATGTAGAACAATTTTGTATAAAAATTAATATCTGCAAAATTTAAACAATATATAGATATAAATATAAAAAACAATATTTAATTATTAATAAGGCCAAGTATGTAGATACAATAATAATATAAAACAGAGAAATCTTACCTGGAAATTTTTGGGCACAATATGCATTTTAATGTGTTCTTTGGCTGTTACATTACACCCAGGTACACAACAGCGAACAACCATTATAATAACGGTGCAAGATAAAGATAATAATAAACAATTTATTAAAATTTAAGTAATATATGCACACATAACACAGGCAAAATTAACACGAAGTCGAAACTTAAGATCTCTCTTAACATGTGAAAACAACAACAACTAACCTATTCGAGTATTCGTTAGTCTTGCTTTGCGTTTGCGCTTGCTCTTCCGCTCTGCCGGCTTGGACGAATTTCATTTTGTCTTTTGACCGCTGTCTCCCTCTAACGACGCGTTCCCAAACTAAAATGCGGACCTGTCAAATGTGGGGGAGTGAACTAGCCCTGGGTACAGACTAACATGAGATCGACCGCAGCATAGTTAAATAACTGATTTCGGAAAGATTGTTTTAAAAAGTAATTTAATAAACTATCCAAATACAATTAGACTACAGCCTTCAGCCACAAAACTATAATGAATACTTTTTGTACAGGGTGTCCAAAATAAGATCCTCTATCCCCTTATCTCAGAAAGTATAAAAGGTAGAGAAAATGTTAAATACGAAAGTTTTTTGTTTTTACCTGAATTTTTCATTTTTATAACTTTCTTGAATACAGGTTGTTCAGTTTCTCTGATCCAGGCATCAACTTTCTTTTTTTAAATGGGACACCCTATATTCAATTACGTTTTTGAACTCTCAATAAAATTCTAGGTTGACATTGTTAAGAGTACCCTATACCTATCATTTACCGTTACGAAGATATTAGCATTTAAAGAAAAAAATCTGTAAAAAACACCTGCTCAAAAAATCTCGGCAAAATAAATAAGACATCCAAAAAAAAGCTAAATAGGGTTTATTTCGTAGACAATTTGACTCAGAAATTACTTCTATGGATCGATATTACCTGATTAATATACAGGGTGTTTTTGACAGATGGCTCAAACATGTATATGTTAAAATTCCAGAAAATCGAAAATCTCTTATGGAACACCCTGTGTTTTATTACATTTTTGGATTCTCTATTAAATTTTAACCTTACTCTATATAACGTTCCCTATTCTTATTTTGCTTAGTTTTCAAGATATTGACGAAAATGTGAAAAAAATTTCAGCTATTAATCATTATCGGCTATTATTAAAAATATATCTACTATTATTTGGTATATTATAGTAAGGGTGCCTTAATACTGATTAAGAATATATTATTTTATTAAAAACTAATATTTTTTTAAATTATTTCATTAATTAACTAATATAAACAAATCTATGTTTGTAACTTGAACCACAAATAACTAACAATAATCAACAAATAACATTAAAAATAATAAATTAAATCAAGTGTCCTATATGTCCCCAATTTTTAGCTATGCATGTTGTGTATATAACTGCTAGTTTTCGTACAGCGCAATCACTTTGATTGAGCGCTTCAATTTCCATCCTGATTTTAATTTTTAAATCATCAACATTATTACTCTGAATTTGATAAACTCAGGCTTTCAATGTACCCCATCAAAAGTTATCAAGTGGAGTTAAATCTGGGATCCTCGGCTGCCATGGGATATTCTCGTTTGGCCCTATCCATTCCACAAAATAGTTCTTAATAAAATTCTTTACAACTACAGTATTGTGGCATGGAACTCCATCCATCTGATAGATGATCTGATTAGCATCTTCTTCGGCATCCAATAAAGGTAAAATGCAAGTTTGTAATGAATGAATGAATTTTCTGATATTTTACCTAAGGTACCTGGGACCATTTAAATATTGGCCAAGAATGACAAGGCCTAAAATGTGTCATAAATAACGCACCAAACATTTTCGTCAATATCTTGAAAACTAAGCAAAATAAGAATAGGGAACGTTATATAGAGTAAGGTTAAAATTTAATAGAGAATCCAAAAATGTAATAATACACAGGGTGTTCCATAAGAGATTTTCGATTTTCTGGAATTTTAACATATACATGTTTGAGCCACTGTCAAAAACACCCTGTATATTAATTAGGTAATATCGATTCATAGAAGTAATTTCTGAGTCTAATTGTCTACGAAATAAACCCTATTTACCTTTTTTTTGGATGTCTTATTTGTTTTACCGAGATTTTTTGAGCAGGTGTTTTTTAAGGATTTTTTTCTTTAAATGCTAATGTCTTCGTAACGGTAAATGATAGGTATAGGGTACTCTTAACAATGTCGACCTAGAATTTTAAGGAGAGTTCAAAAACGTAATTGAATATAGGGTGTCCCATTTAAAAAAAGAAAGTTGATACCTGGATCAGAGAAACTGAACAACCTGTATTCAAGAAAGTTATAAAAATGAAAAATTCAGGTAAAAACAAAAATCTTTTTTATTTAACATTTTTCTCTACCTTTTATACTTTCTGAGATAAGGGGATAGAGGATCTTATTTTGGACACCCTGTACAAAAATTTACTTATTTACCAGTTTGGTATCAACAGGTCGTCGATATCAGGTTTATGTTCTTCTAATAATTGTAAATAGTGTCAACACATCTTTTGAAGTTAACCGACTATGTGGTCTTACATAACTAGCAAACAAAACTTAGATGTTTGCCGAACCAATTGCGCGTTCAATTTCAAAAGTAACATTACGCGTTGACAATAATGTTGTCAACGCCAAAAATTCTATTCGCAAGATCTATTCCGTCAAACGCTATTCTTATTTATTATAATAATATATCTTTTTCCATTTTGCGTCTACAAACAAGTCATTATGAAACGCAATTGCGTATCGAAAATATACCCTTTTTGACACTCAACTTTTTCTAAATGTCGGTAGCAACAAATTTACATCCTTTGTTTTGTATGGTATGCTATATGCTATAGTACCTAATGGCATACCAATGGTATATAAATTATAACCTAACTAAATTTTCAAGCATCAATGCCACGAACTACGAAGGGGTATAAGGGCCACATCAAATATTTTTCTTTGATTTCGTGGATTTCAGACTATAAACTCTGAATTCAGACTTGAATCAGAGATTCAAGTCAGACTTAAATTCATACTTCAAACTCTACATTTCTTCTTCTCTAAAACGGGACCTTAGATACTTTCTTAAGGCACAGTATCCCGTTACCTAATTGCAGTCGTATGTTCAGGCATAACAGCTGATAGTTCAGAATTTAAAGTCTGAATTTAGAGTTTGAAGTCTGAATTTAAAGTTTAAAGTCTGAATTCCGAGTTTAAAGTCTGAATTCAGAGTATAAAGTCTGAATTCAGAGTTTAAAGTCTGAAATCTTCGAAAGATTAGAAACATTTGCGACGTGACCCTTCTACGCCTTTGTAACCAACTGTTCCAGAATATGTATAAAAAACTCTATACGGGAATTCAATTTTCTGATGATTTTTCTTTGCTTTCATAGGTGTAAAACGTGCAAAATAGAAAAAATAGTATAAACAACGCGTTTTATAAGGCGTTTATCGCACTTGTCCTTTAGAAGAGCTTCGCGGGTCGTTTTCTAAACTTGGACGCGTGCGATAAAAGTACACCTTATGGTATTCGTATCTCCCTCCCTATCTTCCCTCTTTCTAATCACAATAATTAGACTAGAATGTTAGTGGTGGTGAGAAACAGACAGTAGTGCCCTGCTCTTTTGGTCTTTGCTACTATCCGTCTGACAATTATTGTCTAAAGATGGATTGCTACCTGCTTTTATAGCCATTATATCAATGACCTCTAATGTCTTTGAGGAAGGCAATCCTACATACTTATTTGAAGTAGATGCGGAAAACAACTTCCATGGACTATGTGTCCCGACTGGCATTGCATTACTCCGGCATCTCCATGGAAGTGGCAAGATGGAGTAATGCAATTCCAGTCATGGTACATAGTCCGTGGAATATTTGTTTTCGGCATCGCCTTCAAATAAATAAGTACGATTGTCTTCCTCAAGGACAATAGAAAGTAGTAGTGAGAAATACAAACTAGTGCCCTCTTTTGGTCTTTGCTACTATCCGTCTGACAATTATTGTCTAATTGACGAACAGATAACGACCTGCTCTTTGCAAGTGCCATTATAGTAGTGTCCTCTATTGTCTTTGATTAAGACAATCCTTACTTATTTATTTGAAGGTGATGCCGAAAACATCTACACGGACATGCCGGAGTAATGCAATGCCAGTTGGGTCAAATAGTCCGTGGAATAGATGTCTTCGGCATCTTCTTCAAATAAATTAGACTAGAAGTCACAGACTTATATGGAAGAAGAAGCGGCACCTTATTATTTTGCAGCCAATATTAGCGTCCAGGAATGACTTAGATTGGTTATTATTTATTTATTCATTTGCTGCAACTATCCAGATAAAGTTCAATTATAGGGTACCAGAAAACAATTAGCAGAAACAGAAAGGAAAACTTAACATGGCCGTAACATTAAACATAAAACACACCACAGAAACGGACAACCTCCCTACTGAAAGCCTAAGGCTTGTGTAGAGGGAGGGTACACATGAAAAAAAACGCAGACACACAACCATTCCCTGGGAGAGGTGCCATTTCTCCCCTGGCGAGAATCGAACTCGCGCCGCAATACACCCATTCTGTTAGTAACAGGCTATCACCCAGCACCTAACAGACTGAGCTATCGCCGCGGCTAATTAGTTTCTTAATATCAGAGTGTTTACTATAAGATAAATCGATTTCTTTTTGAATGCACTTAAAATTTAAACATATCCTGTTTAAAGGAAAAAATTTAAAAGCATTAATTTGTGGAGTACCTAAATACAAAATTTTAGTGGCATGGATATTTCAGGTAGGTACACGAAAATTAATATTCCCAAGGAGATCTGGGCGATCGATCTGGTTGTATAAAGTGATCATTTAGTATTATTATTATTTTATTTGTCCGGTATTAAAACAAGCTGTATGCTTTATTTAAGTTGCATCTTCAGGTTATAGATATGGCTTAAACATAACACTGACGTAGTTTTCCACATAACACCAAAACACGATACTGCACTCGAGCTTGTTTTGCCAACCAAGGTGGCATCGTCTGAGATGGTTAAAACTAAACCTATATTAACATTGTATCCTATTTATACCTGAACTATTTCTACGGTTCAGTGAACCGTTGCGACAGCTCACTGAACCATCGCGACAGACCAGTCAACCGCCGCGACGGATCAGTGAACCCTGATTTACTAACCAATAAAGCGGCCTATGATAGATATGAATTTTGGATTTTCTCTTTAATTTTGAAAAGTTGAGGAATTTCGAAAGTCTCTTTAAATTTACCTTTCCTAATTATTTTATCAATTAAACTTAAAGAATATCAATTACTCGGGGCTATATCTCTAATTAATGCCGTTTCTTTTTCAAACCTCTCCTTATTTAGGCGGAAGTACTGGCATAGACTAACTGTTAACATTGCTCTATCTTGTGTTAAAATTTATTAACAATTTAAAACCCAGTCGAACTAAAGAATTGTTTAGTATATATCAGTCAATACGAGAGGGCGCCCTTCGAGTAGGTGCGTTCGTTTACGCGCAAAGTTTTTCGTTTTCCTATGTTGTCACGTTGCCATAAAGTAGCAAGGTAATTAATTATTCTGTATTGGGTAAGGGTTAATACAGTTATGTGCTGTAATAATAAAAAGAAAAACAAACATTGTCTTGTTATTATAAGTTTATAAACTATAGATGTTTATCAAAAAATAATCCAGATTTGAAAATGTACTCATTTCCAATAAAAAAGCCTGCTATTTTAAAGTAGTATATATGGATTATTAATTCAGGTAGACTGACTAGGTTAACTATTTAGTTAATTAAACTTATTAGATAATAAATACAGTAATATTTAAAATAATAATTATTCTGGACGAGAGAATATGTAAAATGGTGTAATTCCAAATTTTCGTTGTCAGCTTTACATGGCATCGCGATAATATAATTTAATACAATACCTATGTACCGGGTGGCCAACTAAGAATGGACGCCGGCTGTATCTCAGAAACTACTTATCGTATAAATTTGGGAAAAAAATACTAATAAGTGAATCGAACAAGAGAAATCGCTGGAAATTATTTTCAAGTTCGTAGGATCACCGCTAGGGGTCGCAATTGCTATGACCAAACAGAAAATGGAATTTTTCTCAAAAACATGCCAAGTTAAGAGGTATTTTGAATAGTGGCATTATAATCTTTGTAAAATTTGCAATCTTTTTTCTGTAACGCACTTTGCTCTATTTTTGAAGATAATGTGGTGGGGAAAGGTTAAACTTTATTTTATTCAAATAAGGATAACTCCGGTTTGGGTTAACAGAATTAAACAAACGAGGGCTCGTTTGAAAGAGCTTTTCTTACTATATAATCTGCAGTATATACTGTTCCTCAACTTATTTTACCGTGGTAGCTAGAGGGCGCTGTTTGACATCCCAACAGTTATTGCGCGTTTTCATAAAAATTTTAAATGGGAGGCTATATCTCTTTTTACATAGTTAAATAGAGCACAAAATTTCGAAAAAATCAGCTCAAACCGCAACTTTCTATCTTCTCTCTAACCGGAGATATTAAGAGAATGAAGTTAGGCTGCCGCCTAGGCCTATAATAGTCTGAATAAAAATTATATTAGTAGGCTATGAAACAAAAACCATGTTCCTTGAGTATGTTTTAAACCGTAGTTCGCGTTACTTCAAGGTCTGGGGCTCCACGTTTCCCAGATATAACACCGATGGATTTTTTGTGTGGGGCTTTCTTAAAGAAAAAGTGTATGCAACTCCTGTTCAAGATGTTGAAGATCTTAGAGGGCGTATAAGGCATGCTTGCGAAGACAAGAGTTCATCACTTAGTTTCAGTAAGAAGGTCTATTGAAACGCGATGCCGATTATGCATCCAACAAAATGGATCGCATTTTGAAAATTTTATTTGAAAATAAAATTATTTTAGGTTGTAAAGTTACTTGTATTTGCCTTGGTTTATTATTAGTTATTAATTATTTTACTTAGTTATTAAAATACTTTGAAATACTACAAAAAAATAAATAATCAGTGGCAAAAATTGTACTGTAAGAATGTATCTTTGACAATTTAGATTAATGAACTTTCGTTTTACAATAATTGTTTTTAGTGAAAATTTTGTTGAAAATATTTTTTTTTTAATAAAATATTCTTTCAGACTTTTTCAAATTACTCGACAACCGTCACAGCTTCGATAAAAATGCAATAGACGAAAAGGATTCTAAATTGAACGTGTAATCCATATTTTGGAAAATAAGCTGTCAGTGGCGCACCACAAAAAAGTTCTGAGCGGCAAAAGGGGGCCTGACCCCCGAAAAAATATCACCCTGTAGGTTTTCAAATCGTTTACATATGTCGAAACTTGTGGACCATCATAGCTAATCTATGGTAAAAATTTGAATAAAGTATCTTAAAAGCTACATGAGGTGTGTGGAAAATACTTAAAAAAAAACAAAACTTTGACACCCTGTATCTCAAAAACGAAGCAATTCCCGACATATTTTTATATGACAAACTTAACTTAAAATAAGGTGCTCTATCGAATGCCAGAGTCCTGCTAGTATAAACTGACTCACCCTGTATAAAACATCTTTATTTTTGTTCTTTTTCAGTAGATTTCATTTATCAGTTGTTAGATACAGAAAACTAAAATAGTGTACGCATGCTCAACGGCAATTTGAAAATTATGAATATACTGATAGTATACAGGGTGTCCCATTTGTGAGTATTTTCTTCAATAGCGTTAAACAGTTCGAGGGTGGAAAATATAATGGGTGTTCAGGAAAATGGCGCCCTTCTGTTTATGTGAATTCTTTATAATTATAAGTTTAAAATATGTAGTTTATGCTCTACCTACATCTTAAAATAAATATTTTCGGAGGTATTCGATATTTTACAAAAAATGTGATATATTCATCCGAGTGTCGTATTTGAGAGGCCCGTGAAGTTAGCCCCCAACTCCTGGAGTTGGACGGCACTAATCCACAGTCGGTTAGTAAGTTGTTAGTAAGTGTTTGTAAGTCCACTGGTAATATTTTTAAGTAAAAGGTAACCGTTATATTTGTTATTAATTTTTAGGGGCTAACTTCTTAGCAGCCCCCAAGTTATTTATAATTGTAGTTTTTATGTTATGAGCTGTTAGTAAGTAATTTGTAAGTATTTGTAAGTTGACTGTCGACATTTGTAAGTCTCTAATAAAAAAGTTATAACCAATTAATAAATGGAGGCTAACTTCTTAGCAGTCCCCAAGTTCTTTCAGAATGTTTTGTTTACCTTATCAGTTATTAGTAAATCGTTTGAAAGTATTTGTAAGCTGTCTTGCAACATTTGTAAGTCGTTAATAAAAAAGTTATAACCAATCAATTAAATGAGGGCTAACTTCACACCAAGCCCCCAAATTCTTTCAGAAGGTTTTGCTTACCTTACCAGTTGTTAAATCGTTTGTAAATATTTGTAACCTGCTTGCAACATTTGCAACTCGCTAATAAAAAGTTATAACCAATCAATTAAATCAGGGCTCGCTTCTTAGCAACCCTCAAGGTCTTTCAAAATATTTTGTTTACCTTGCCAGTTGTTAGTAAGTCGTTTGTAAATATTTGCAAGGTGACTTTCAATATTTGTATGTCACTAATAAAGAAATTATGACCAATTAATTAAACGGTGGCTAACTTCTTAGCAACTCCTAAGTTTTCTGTACATGTCTTGTTTACATCATTTGCAAGTCCCTAATACAACAGGTACTTATCAAGTAGTTCTGTCGGGGAAACTTGTTTGTCCTGTTTGCTTTATTTACTGTTGTTGTCGAAAATAAAAAAACTATTTTGGAAGCTAAAGATTTTACTAACGTAACATACAGATTTTGCGAGATATACCTAAAAGATTAAAATATGACATAATCAAAATCTCGATAAAAGTATCTAGTTTATTAGGTACCTATTTATCAAGTATAATTCAATATATACATATATATAAATATATATATATATATATATATATATATATATATATATATATATATATATATATGTATATATATATATATATATAATATATATTTTTAACTATTTCACAAAGGCTACTCAAATAGTACTGCGCTGCAGTTGTTGAAAATAGATAGATATGTAATAAATAATGGACCATGAATCCACGCTTATTTAAAAAAAGTGAGGACTTAGATCTTATAGTATTTAAGTAGGTATGTTGTCTGTTTTCTAATGTGTGTACCTAGTGTTTTTTAAAAAATTCGGTATACACAGCAGTAGAGCAAAGTTAAGTTAAGCAGAGAATCACGAGGGCACCAAATACCGATCATTCTCTGCCTAACTCACATGTACCTACATTGGATTCTTAAACAATAAAAAAGATAAAAACAGAATAAAACCAACCCATTACAATAAAATTAAAATAGGAAATTGATGTATTAGGTAAGAAAACACTTTTTGGATATTTATTCTGTCACTAATCTAATTTAATACTTATGTTACATCATTATTTTTATATATTAAGAAACCTTGAAAAAGTCCGAAAACTCGTACGAAACGTAGGATATTTGTCGGAAGTTGTTAGTAAATCGTTTGTACATATTTGTAAGCTGACTTTCAATATTATTTGTAAGGCTCTAAGAAGTTACTACCAGTTAATCCAGGGAAGCAAACTTCATTGTTCTGTTTACCTTAACTATTGCTAATGGTATTTATTATAACATCATTTATTAGTATTTGTATGCTGACTTATTTCATTTGAAAGTTGTTAATGAAAATGGTATTACTAAATAAATTCATATCAATTCCACAGAGATTTATTAGTTCTAACTAAAAGTAAAATGTCATATGTACAAGTCATATACTTAACGTATCTACAAGGCACTAAAAGCAGTTAGAAATCGCGAACATATCCATTTTAGTTGGGGATTCTTCTTATATTTGTAACTTTCAGTTACCTCACTCAGAGATTATAAGATAATATCTACTTCACTCAAAACACTTTAAGGTTCACATATAGTGGGGTAGGTTATCTACCAACTATAATATTAATATAAATATAAATCTATAAACATAATATTAATATCTACCAAACCAATACCAATATTAGGTAAATTAATTATTGGTTGGGTACAATAATAGTAGTTTAAAATAAATATTTTAAAATTTTAGTATTCAAGGGAAATCTTTATATTAAATATATATAAAAAAATAGTTAATTTGATGAAATCAGTTCTACATTTTTAACCTAAAGCTTTAGCCGCAAAGATGAAAAAGGCCGACTCAAAAATGTCCCGAATCGGACTCACCTCGGTAAATAGTATAGTTTTGAAAGAATTTTTATTTAGTTAATGGCACTGGTTCTTCCATTGACCAGTTACTCTAGTCGGGGGTCCAGGCGTTCAAAATCCCTCAAAATCGGCAAGTAACCCATGACGGTAAGGTAAATGATTTTTGACTTCACCCATTGATAGAGGGTCCCTAGGGGCATAAGAAATGAGTTGTTGGACTTTTGTTGGCTCTTGCACAACTTCTTAAACAACAAAAAAAGAGGGCGGAGCCTTGTTTAAAAAATAAGTGATTTTGAACGTTTACACCTTTCTAAAAAAATAACTATTTGAGATATTCATATGATTTTTTATATGTGAATACTTGAGACATGAGCGCTTCTGCCTGTGCTAATAGAATTTGAAAATATTTCTCTGTTTTTTTTTTAACAATAGCTAAAGTCGTAGGTACGAAATTTATATATCGAAAATTTCAACATGCGGGCAACTATATTAAATTTTCAAAATTTGCACATACTATATGTGAACGAAATGTGGTCTAAGGCTTGAAAAAGTTTTTAGAAAAAAAATCAGTTCCCTACCTTATCTAGTTTTAGAGTTAATAATTTTTAAAGCAGAGCGTTGTTTACACTCGCGCCTGACCCGTGCCATTCAATTTACTGTGGTGCGCGCTACCATCTAATCCAATATAGTCGGCATATTAGGCCTACTATAAAATTGCGAAATAATTACATTCTCATAGTTTGTGACTATTGTTATTATATATTAGTTTATCAGTGTTTTATCTATTAGTGTATTGTTGTTTATTTTAATTAAAACTCATCTTTGACAGGAATTACAACGTGTCGCCTTGTCGGATATCGCATTACTGCCGTATTTTAGCCCTTAAAACAATTGTTAGGAAAAGCTGTATACATGTGCAAGCAACAGAACACTAACTATAGGCACATTTTTTATCACATATTACTTTGCAATTACACTTTTTTATGTTTTTAAGATCCGGCAATGGTTTTTTTGACATCATTTTTGGGATTATTTGATGATTAATATCCACCACATATCCAAAGTTTTTGGGTAAATTGAGAACCGGATCAGTAGACTGTTTGTAGACTAAAATTTGTTATACAACGTCCGTTTTACATTGAGTAAAAAAGTATCTCCAGCAAGAGGTAGAGAACGTAAGTCACCCCGAGTAATTGAAAATAAATTTTGAGCATCCACCTCCAGCATATTTTGTGACGTTAAAAAATTTGAGCATAATGTGTGGTACCTGAAATCCGTAGCTATCATATCAATGGGACGATCTTCAAAACCCTGAATTTTCTTCAGTAACTCAAAATCTTGAATTTCTTTGGCTTTAGCATAAATGGCATTCTGCTTTTCTTGGGTGGAAATCAGGAAAACCTCACGTTTTCCTGTTTTATCTCTATCTTTAAGGCATATAGAAAGCATACTTTTTTAAATCCCAGTGGCTGACTGTTACTACGACTTGATTTTTGTTCATTAGGGAAATTTTTATCGCCGAATTTCGCATCAATTAGTGCATTTCTCTTTTTGTGAGTATATTCAGACCAACACTTCCGTACAGTAGTCTTTTATTAATAAAATTGTTGTGAATAATATTTTCTAATAGTCTGTAAGCATTATCTTTTCTAATAAAAATAGCATTTTTAAAGTTACAAATCCCCGTTCGCCAAGTTCATTTAAAGATTGAGAAGACACTTTTGGCAAATGATACATTTCTTTTAGATCTAAAGCCTCAGCTATTTAATTTTTTTTTCATTAACTTCTTCCAATTTATAAAAAACGTGCTGAAATTCACAAATTTCAACACAACACATATATTATTCGCAACAATTTTATTAATAAAAGACTATTGTATCATCGGAAGTGTTGGTTTGAATATACTCACAAAAAGAGTCTTGTACTAACTGATGCGAAATCCGGCGATAAAAATTTCCCTAATGAACAAAAATCAAGTCGTAGTAACAGTCAGCCACTGGAATTTAAAAAAGTATGCTTTCTATATGCCTTAAAGATAAAGATAAAACAGCAAAACGTGAGGTTTTCTTGATTTCCACCCAAGAAAAGCAGAATGCCATTTATGCTAAAGCCAAAGAAATTCAAGATTTTGAGTTACTGAAGAAAATTCAGGGTTTTGAAGATCGTCCCATTGATATGATAGCTACGGATTTCAGGTACCACACATTATGCTCAAATTTTTTAACGTCAGAAGATATACTGGAGGTGGATGCTCAAAATTTATTTTCAATTACTCGGGGTGACTTACATTCTCTACCTCTTACTGGAGATACTTTTTTACTCCATGTAAAACGCACGTTGTATAGCAAATTTTAGTCTACAAACAGTCTACTGATCCGGTTCTCAATTTACCCAAAAACTTTGGATCGGCACGGGTCAGGCGCGAGTGTAAACAACGCTCTGCTTTAAAAATTATTAACTCGAAAACTAGATAAGGTAGGGAACTGATTCTTTTTCTAAAAACTTTTTCAAGCCTTAGACCACATTTTGTTCACATATAGTATGTGCAAATTTTGAAAATTTAATATAGTTGCCCGCATGTTGAAATTTTCGATACATAAATTTCGTTACTACGACTTTAGCCATTGTTAAAAAAAAAACAGAGAAATATTTTCAAATTCCATTAGCACAGGCAGAAGCGCTCATGTCTGAAGTATTCACATATATAAAATCATATGAATATCTCAAATAGTTATTTTTTTAGAACGATGTAAAAGTTCCAAATCACTTATTTTTTAAACACGGCTCCGCCCTCTTTTTTTGCTATTTAAGAAGTTGTGCAAGAGCCAACAAAAGTCCAACAACTCATTTCTTATGCTCCTAGGGACCCTCTATCCCTAAGTGAAATCAAAAATCATTTGCCTTACCGTCATGGGTCATTTCATTTTTCAGAGCCTTGGATCCCCTACTACTCTTAGTTACAGAAGTTAATTTTCTTAGTTACTTGAAACAGGCACTGACCGATTTCGCGCTTATTATGGCCTCATCAGAGTGCCATAGCGCATGATAAGCGCGAAACCGGTCAGTGTCTGCTAGTTGGTCTCGATGAATGATGTGGCGACTTCTGAGGAGATGCCGAAGTAATTCATTGCCAGTCGGGGCACATTGGCCGTGGAGTTATTGTTTTCGGCATCTCCTTCAAATAAATTTAGTTTTCGTTAAATACTATTCACAATATTAATATATTTTCGTTTCACTATCAAAAAGTTGTCACATAAATGACTGTAATTGTATAAATTTTTTATACATACCGTTCTCAAATCAGTCTGTAACGGTACCTATTGCTGTCTGTGATCAGTATTACAATCACTAATATTCTAAAATTTATTTGGTGAATAAATATCCTACGTTTTGTCCGAGTTTTCGGACTTTTTCAAGGTTACCTAATAGCTTTTTTTTTCGTTTATTTAACGTCGGCCTATTTCCGCGACTAAGGCCAATCACCGACGCCAGGAGACGAGCAACCCCCAACCTTGAAATTTTGCCGAACCCCCACTTTTTATAGCAGGGTAGGGATCTTTTACTTGCCTATTATTTCATAGACAAGGGATCTCCGGCTTTACATTCTATCCAAGGGATGGTACGTCTTCAACGCAAATCTCGCCTAAATTTGCATAGCTTCTGTGAATTCACCGACGTACAGGTCACTAGAAGATGCAGGCAAGCGCCGACGGTCTTCCGAATACTTACAAATACTTACAAACGATTTACTAACAACTAGTAAGGTAAACAAAACATTCTGAAAGAACTTGGGGGATGCTAAGAAGTTAGCCTCCATTTATTAATTGGTTATAACTTTTTTATTAGAGACTTACAAATGTCGACAGTAAACTTACAAATACTTACAAATGATTTACTGATTTGCTGATAACATAAAAACTGCAATTATAAACAACTTGGGGGCTGCTAAGAGGTTAGCCCCTAAAAATTAATAACAAATAAAACGGTTACCGTTTACTTACAAATGTTACGAATGGACTTACAAACATTTACCAACAACTTACTAACCGAGTGTGGATTAGTGCCGTCCAACTCCAGGAGTTGAAGGCTAACTTCACGGACCCGTATTTGAGATCTTCATTTGTTTTTGGGAATGTACAATTAAAAATAATTTACTGCCTTATTTTACTTAAATTAAATTCTCTTTTTTATTATAAACTTCGTAAACTTTAAAAATAATTTAAAATTATTTACTACTTTGTTATTAGTCTACGTTAAATTAGTGGATCTTTATTACCTAGTTGTATGTATCATAAAAAAGTTTAATTGTGCTTAGTTTTATTTTAATTTTAAGATTTGTCGCTGTTGTTAAGTATTTATTATTATTACTCGATTTGGTTCTTTAATTAATAAGGTTTTCCAGGTTTCCCTTATTCTCGTACTAAATGGTAGTTAAAGTTATAACATTGTAAGTCGTTCCTGGGCGTAATAATAATATGCCGCTCCCTCTCCCACACAAGTCTCTGACTTCCGGGCTCATCATTAAGATGAGAATGAGGGAAAGAGGTATTATTATTATTATTATTATTATTATTATTATTATTATTGATGAAAATAAAATATTTTTATATATCTAGATCAGTTACTTTAGAGTCCATTCACTGTAGATTTGACAGACATGAATGCGGGGTCGGATTGAGAGGATGGGTAGCCGATGGGTGGAGACTTATATATTCCCACTACCGAATTATTAAGATTTCGAAGGTGCACGTAAAACCGAAGTAAAAAGGCACATGGAAGTAAAGTTAGCCATTATTGCAAGGGTACCGGATTTGTCTTATAATTGCAACCAAATTTCTTTTTAATGTTATAAATTATATATCACGGGAAAGATCAAAAGATAAACTAGATCCCTATAGTAGCAAATTTTTGTTTAATACATGTATTTTAGAGAAAATAATTTTTGAAAATACGCTATTTTAGTACAAGATTGTTTGCCTGGAATTTTAAAAATAAAAAGAAATACCAAAAATTACTACTATAGGGACTTAGATTAAAGTATTATCTTTCAATACTTTTTTACTAAAAGTCGCTATCTTTTATAGTTTTTTTTATAATTAGACACGAGACGAACGCCGATTTAGGACTTATTTCGACCTAGTGAATGGACTTTTAACAATACTCTTCTGTTTCAGTCGCCGTTCATACTGATTATTATCATGTTATTTGTTGAATTAATTTATAACATACAGGGCGATTTTAAAAGTATATGTGAAATATTTCAAAAGGTGGTGTCTTCGTAAAATTAATATTTCTTCAGTTATATTCCTTAAAAGAATAGGGTTGAAGTTGAATTTTTTTACGCAATTTCAGGAAAATATATCAAAGTTGAATTTGGGAACATCATTTACTTATATAACGTCTTCTTAACAATTACTACAACAATCTTTTCATATAGTAGATTGTCATAAATAGATAATAGATAATTTATTTTTAATTATGTTGTCTTATTTTGTGTAAATTAGAAAAATTAAATAGAGGTTACAATATTAAAAAAATGTATTTATTGGAAGTGTAATATACTTTCCATATAAAAATTACTCATGTCAGTATATGATAATCCAGTTAAAAGTTAAAAAAGCAAATTAAGGGGTAAATTTTTAGATAATATACCTACTTACATATAATAAGATATCTATTTGTATATATATGTATATATCTGTTTGTATATACCTAGTCATTAAAAGTTTCAATTTTTAGTCAAAATAAATTTACTTGAAATAGATTTGAACGTACAGAAATTACGTATTTAGTCATACTGTATTTGGCTTTAACGTGTGCTTCAAATAAAAAATAGTAAGTAAAAATTAAATACAATATGAGAAAAATCATTGCAAACATTAAAAAAAAACTGAGAAAGTTAGCTGCTACTGCACTCATATTAATGTGATATTTATGATTTATTTAATTTCTATTGTTATCATGAATTTACAAGGTACGCAGTTGACGAGTAATCATCGTGAATCATATTCATATATCGGCAACAATGTAGCGTTTGCAATGTAATTTTTCGTGTCGTTGTGTTGGGCTTATGAAGGTTTAGAAAATTAACTTACGCGAAACGACTGTTAAATTTAGAAACAAAATTGTCAATATCAGTGACTTTTGTATCAAACACTGCAAATATATCATCCACATATCTAAACCAATCTCTGGGGAAATACTCGAATTCTTCTTTTGTCTCCATTTCGAATCTCTTTATGAAGAGATTGGCAATAAATGGTGACAAAGATGAGTAAGTACAGCAATGGTGACCCATTGCTGTACCCTCATGTTGTTCGAAGAAATTATCTTCATAAGCAATTTTATTTCACCCAAAGTTTAGTGAGTTGAACCTATTCTTTTACTACAACTTTACTGAAATTTTTTGATTCGAGTAGATTCTTAAGGTAGTCCAAGGTCTGTGGTACGGGAACACTTGGAAACAATAAACAAACGTCAAAGGAGATCAAAACTTCACCTTGCTGCAACTGGATATTTTTCACTTTATTGAAATCATTGAAACTAATCACAGAAAAACTAGTTGGTGGAATGGGTAAACTTTCGAAATTCTCTGTTAACCATTTTGATAGGTGGTAAGTCGGCGATCCAATTGATGAAATAATAGGGCACACCGACTTTCTTAGTTTATGAATCTTAGGTAAGCAGTACAATGTAGGTACACCTGTGTGAGATTAATATAACCTATTTAAAGCTGGAGTAATAAGGTTGTTGCAGGATTTAAGTGGATTTCTTACTTCAGTAATTATTTTTGTTAATGGATCTCTAGAAAGTTTATTATAAGGGCCATTACTAATCAGGTTGTCTACCCTTTCATAATAGTCCTCTTTATTTAAAATAACAACCTTATTACCGTTATCAGCTTTTAGGTAAAAACAATCTTTTTCACGCAGTCGTTTGATAATTTTTCTATCCTTGGTGGATTTTGGCTTAATATTAACTTTAGTGATAATATTTGTCGAGATTTGATTTCTGGAAGCTGCTCTGGAAAATCCTTTAGAGGAATCAGGAAGGTATTGAATTGAACTTTCAACACTTGCTACAATTTCATCTAAAATGCCTTCAGAGGCAGGTAATGCAAAATTTAGTCCCTTGTTAAAGAGATCAATTTCATCTATATCAAATGACTATGAGGAATGATTTTCTACACTGGTGAGAATTGTTTGAACACCTTCTGACGTGGGTACTGATAAATTTTTTAGTTTTAATTTAAGTTTTTTATTTCTAGACGACATTTTCTTAATAAATTTAGTGTTAATTGATAAAAACATGCTCCTCTGAAAGTCACACCATTGTTCATATTCTAAACTATTTAACTTATAGGTAAGTTTTTTGTAAAGTCCATACGCTTGTAACTCAGGCGTACTGCGCTTACTGTATACATACTTGATTTCTAAATCTAGCCATTTCTGATTTGCAAACATGTAACCTTATCTGAAATGTGTGAAGGTTACCTAATCCAGATGTGTCTAGATTGTACTGCTTGCCTATGATTCATAAACCTGGAAAGTCAATCAATTGGATCGCCGACTTGCCACCTATCAAAATTGTTAACAGAGAAGTTCAAAAGTTTACCCATTGCAACACTTAATTTTTCTATGATAAATTCCAGTTATTTCATTAATAAGGTGAAAAATATCTAGTTGCAAGAAGGTGAAGTTTTGATCGCCTTTAACGTTTGACTACCTTAAGAATCTACTCGAATGAAACAATCTCAGTCAAGATGTAATAAAAGAATATCCTCAACTCACTAAACTTTACATGAAACAAAATTGCGTTCAATTCAATGGTAATTTCTTCGAACCACATGAGGGTATGGTAACTCTTTGTCACTATTCATCGCCAAACTCTTCATTAACAGATTCGAAATGGACGCAAAGGAATAATTCGAGTATTTCCCCAGATTTTGGTTTAGATATGAGGATGATATCTTTGCAATATTTGATATAAAAGTCGCTGATATTGACAACTTTGTTCCTAAAGTGAATAGTCGTTTCGCGTCAGTTAAATTTACATATGAAACTGAAAACTCTGAACTACCATTCTTAGATGTATTAATAATTAGAAATAGTGAAAATAAGTTAAAATTTGACATATACAGAAAAGATATCAGTACTTTAAGATATACCTATATACCTTATGCTTAACACAAAATGGCGAGTTTAAATTTTCTAATTCATCGCCCCTAAATAAGGAGAGGTTTGAAAAAGAAAAATCATTGATTAGGGATACTGTAATGGATATTCTTTAAGTTTAATTGACAAAATAATTAGAAAACTTAAATTTAAAGAGACACTTCGAAATTCCTTGACTTTTCAAAATGAAAGAGAAAATCCACAATTCATATCTATTCCATACGATCCTCGTTTCACCCGTGGTTTTATGTCAGTGGTTTATTCATCGGGAAATAAACTACAACAACTTTTAGGAAATCCAAAAGACAAAATAGAAACTGAGGAAAATTCGGGGATTTAAGAAATTATCTGCTGTAAAGACTGCAATCAAAAGTATGTTGGACAAACTAAAAGGTCAATTCAAACTATTCAAGATCTATATGTATATTGCTCATCTTAAATATGGTAGAACAGACAAGTCTAGTGTCGACCAACATGCGCTTGACCATGTCGATAAAATAGATATTAGCTATTAAAGCTAATAATTAAGAATGTAACAAATTTTAGACAGCTGGATGCATTTTTGAGACTTTGGAAATTGCAAAGTGTAAAAATAGTATGAATAATGACAGGAGGCCAATCCTATACAGCCTCCTTTATTGGTTAGTAAATCACGGATCACTGATACGTCGCAACGGTTCACTGAACCGTAGCAATAATTTAGGTATAAGGTATAAATAGGACACAGTGTTTAGCACAGATATATGCTAATACATTTATATTTAGTTTTAATCATTTCCAGATGATGCCAACTTGGTTGGCGAAACGTGCGTCGAGTACAGTATAGTGTTTTGATGTTATGTGGAAAACTACGTCAGTGATATCTTCACAAAAAGATTCCAATACTCCTCAAGATGGTTTAAACAGTTCTCAAAATTAATTGTATAAATGGAGCTCTAGAGAGATTTGGATAGGGATTTATAGACTTTCTCTTTATTTTACTTTTGCAAAATAGATCGTTGGTACAGGACTCCTGTGTAATTAGTTCTGTTATGTGTTATTTCAGTTCTGTGTGCATGAGAAACTTATGCCTACATTAGATTTTCTATTATATCTATTAACAACGCATACTTAAGATGTAGAAAAAAACTAAATAAAAATAAAAAAGATGTTTTTTATTTTATCATGTAGTGCACAAATCCATATTATAGTTGATATACTATTTTGAAGGTCTCTCGATGATTATTTTGCGATTATTAATATTAAATTAAGAATCACGATTATAAGTATATTTCTGAAAAATAGTGTTTTACCTCACAAATGAATACATTCTATTTCTATTTGAAAGGTGCATTAAACAATTGATTTTTGTTTTATCCTACGAACACCTAATACATTATATTGTATTTAGTATGTTCTCGTGCAATCATGAAAGATTTGCAGGAGTTTCTGATTTTCCAGTAACATAATTCGTTCCACATTGTCATTATTAGGATGAACAGTCATAATGTGGTGTTGATGAATGTCGGTTAATTACAGTATACTACATGCGAGAATAACATATTGGCATACACGGATATATATGCACTAATTTAGTTTATTTGCGATAAACCCAACAATAAACAAAGGGGGACAAAGGGAATCATATTTGCTAATGATGCTGACAACTTACTAATTTGCACCAGTAGTAACACAACCAGCAAATTTGTTTTATAATTGAATTGTTATACATTTATTATGTTTTATTGGCGTTACGTTTTGCAAGTAAACTATAGAATTGCTTTAATTAATTTATAATTAAACATTAATTATAAATGTTCCTATGACTAAGGTATAAAAAATTAAGGTAATAAAATGAAACACTTTTATAATGCATAACCGTTATAAAAACATTATAATTATTTTATATCTGTTCCGTATCTTTAAAAATAATTATGTTAGAGAATTGTTTGAGACAATTTCGATTTTGGAAGTCAATTGTTTTTCCCGAGTCCATTATGAAACCAAATAGTATATATATATATATATATATATATATATATATATATATATATATATATATATATATATATATAGTGTGTGAGAGAGAGAGGCTGAGTCAGTTATTAGGTTTTTCATTTTAAAAGGTTCAGGGAAAATGGTTTTAAAAATTATGCAATTAACATTAAATTGCTATTGTTGCCCATTAAGGACCGCGAGTAGGTTTGAGTATGCCTTACCAAAAATGTGATTACATGATTACTTACTAAAGTTTTTCTAAAATTGGTTGATACGGAGGAAACTATTTTATACGATACGAAATACACAATGTATACTTATTAACTTACATTATTTCGATTTCACTTCCTATAACCCGCTGTATTTACACCACATAACACAAATGCAGATATTTTCACAATAAGCATAGCACTGTCTACAATAAATATTAAGTTAATTTTCTAAGTTCCTACTCTCAAAAAAGTGGCTCTGTTTTACAGTTTAGAAAATATAATTTAATATTGAAATTTTACTCCAAGGGATCAAACAATAAACCGTTTACATTTGGTTACAGAAATAGTGCAGATAAAAAACTAACTGTCAATAATTATTGGTAAATTATTAAGAGAGGCTGAGGGAGAGTATTATATAACAAAAAAATCTATTGTTTGTAAACAAAATAAAGAATGCTCCTACGTACGAACTGCACCTATCCTACTGTCAGTCCACTGAGTTTCCAAGTTGGTTGTTACTGCGTTTTTCATATGCACTCCAACAAAAAATTGCTTTAATTAATATAAAATTTATGATATGACTACATATATCGGGCCGGTGGCTCATGGCTTAGCGTCTCGATCGCTCAACCCAGAAGTCGTGGGTTCTAATTCCCATTCCACTAAATAATTTTTAATTAAATTGTTTACTCGTAGATCAAGGCTTATTCGCAGGGATGGCTTGGCAACTATCCTGGCGATGGCCTGGGATGCGAAGAATGTCAATTTGGTGTTAATGTGAGAGATTAAAATCAGTTGATGTTTGACTGTCCCTCTAACTAATGAGGTTTTCCAGGTTTCCCTCATTCCAGCACTGAATGGTGGTTAGGGCCTACCAACGTAAGTCGTTCCTGAGGCGCAAATGTGACCCGCGAAATAATAATATGCCTCCCCCTCTCCCACACAAAGCTCAGACTTTCGGGCTAATCCTTATGATTAGAAAGAGGGTTAGAAATATTGTTATTATTATTATTATCAATAACTACTATGTTCTCCCTCTCACACTATATATATATATATAAAAATAAATTCCAGAGATAGGTCTATTTTTATTTCGAGGAAGACACAGTTTTATTTTATTGACATTTATACACAGTGTTCAATAAAAAAAAGAATAGTTTACCTACATTTAGTTCAACTTACATTTTTTAAATCGTACACCATGTGTATTTTTGAAGATTTGGATAAGAAAGTCCTTTCACGAATATATTGATATAAGATTTGATGAATGTAGCTCTATTGGTAAGGTAGATATAATCAGAAATTATTACCATAAGAATCGAATGTGTTGGAGAAAGACTTTGTAGCTTCTGTAGTCTAGCAACAACAATCTCCCTCACAATTACAACTATTTAGATCCATCAAACCCATATCAATGTATTCGTGAGAGGCCATTATATCCAAATCTGTAGAAATACACAGGGTATTTCATTTAAAAAATTACAAGTTGTGGCAAACCTCCCTTCTTATAGGTACCCTATATAAATGTCAATTATATGAAAAAGTGTCCCCTTTAAAACAAAAATCTAGCTGTGTGAAATTTGTTTGAGAAGACTATACTAAGTTTTTCAAGGTGGAAACTTTTCGTTGTGCCATTCACAAAGGCAAAAATTAATAAGCTGTTAGTTATAAAGTAATAAATAAATCGATCAGAAGTTTTGTAAGAATTTTAATAGGGAAGAAAAGTTTAAAATTACATTTATAGATAATGTAATAATGCATTTATTATTGTCAGATACATTAGTAACCAATAGTTACTTTACTTTCAGTTTGTTCAATTAAAGTAATGCCAGTAGTCATTTTACACTCGTATTTTGAAAATAGTAAGTCTAGTATGGGATAGCTTTTGTACAAAGATAATCTTAAACATTGATATGCAAATATTATTCACGATTTCCAAGAAATTAAGAGTCTTTTAATTATAGCAGACAGTTTTATGCTCAGTTAAAAATTGCCAACATTAAAATTGAGATAATCTGAAACAAAGATTACATAAAAATAATTGTTTTATCTGTTGCTATATAAATTGATTGCGGTGAATAAATTTAATCTCTCCAGACTGAATTTATTTACTACCCTTCTGACTCCGTCTAATTTATATCTTAATTCTATCCTCTTGAGTTATCAGACAATGACTTCTTCCGATTTGGAACTATAAATTAACTATTGAAGCAAATGCAATTACAACGTTAACGAATTATTCAATGCGTTTATGTACGTTAGAAATGAAGTTTTAGCTTATAGACATGCAATAGAGTAACTAGTATTATCTAATTTAATAGGTACCTATACTACAAAACGGTGTTGCCAGGTCAATAAAAAGTACTCAGTGGCTAACTTGTACTATGTTTCGCCTAAAGTTAAATACCTTTAATTACCTTTACCTTAAAGTTAATTACCTTTTTTAAATACCCTGGTTTTTTATTACATGCTGTCTCAACATAAACAAATATAAAAAAACAAAACCTGAGGAGTAGTTTTACGAATACAACTACTATTGGTTGATGGATTTCCTTTTTATTTTCCTGGCGGACTTTTATCCAGCGGTTGAGCGGCTGAAATACATTTTTAGAGTATTATTAGAGAACTGTTAGGTTACCAATTTTTATTGAATTATATAGTACTAGAAATAGTAGAATAATAGATATACATATTCCGAATGCTAAGCGTATCGGGGAATTGAAGTAATATGTATTTTCGCTGATCACTTATACGGCTCTGACGAGATCACATAAAATTCAATCTGATCAGCAGTTAATGACATCTTACGTGGGAGGTGAGGATTGCCAGGACCTCTCTACACACTAGTAAATGAAACAATAGCACCTATCACAGTAGCACGAGGACTTTGAATGTAGAGTTCAAAGGTTAATACATAGATTTTAAAAACGATACTACAATACACGGTGTCCCACCCGGAAGGGCCGCAATCGATATATGGAAAAGTACGTACAGGGTGATTTTGAAAATTTGGTTATTTAGAAAGTCAGTGGGGCCTACCTTTCAAAATATTTTCACGTTTCGGGCACTTCCGGTATAACCGAAAGTCGACACCAACTTGCTTATTTTAAATGGAACACTCTATATATTATATCATTTCTGGATTCTACGTAAAATTCTAAACACATTTCATGTAGGATGTCCTATACCTATCTTCAACTGCTTTTGAAATATTGGCAGATGAATATTGATATCTTGCTACTTTGGCACCCTGTAAAATCTAAACGGTTTGCACATTCCTATCGTAACTTTTCATAATATATCGTTTGACACTAACTTCAGATTTACCCAGAAATTAAAAATTTTATTTAATCTCTTGCTTAAATATGAAATTAGTATCAAACGATAGCTTATGAAAAGTAAAAATAGGAATGTGCAAACCATTTTGCTTGATCTCAAAACGTGTAGATTTTACAAGGTGTCAAAGTTGCAAAATGTTCACCGGTCAATATTTCAAAAACAGTTGAAGATAGAATGTAGCATGGGTACAACAAATTATCTTTCAAAATTTTCCAAACAGTCCAATTACTTACATTCAAAGTATTTGCAATTCTTCGCGTAGAAGTACCTGGATCTTTTTCTATCATGTCCAGCGCATTCTCTTCTACGTCTACCGTTCTTACAGTCCTTGGCCTTCCTGGTCCTCCACTTCGGTTCAATGTTCCCGTTTCTCGAAGACGTTGATGAATACTTTGAAAGATTTTTCTATCGGGAGCAATGTGGTTAGGAAATCGTTCAATGTACAGTCGCCTAGCTTCTAATGCATTGCCATCAGCTAGCCCATAAATAAAATGCATGTCAGCCATCTCGGCATTCATATAGCGAGCCATGATAGAGGACTTCACTAACAACCGTTTACACGTCAACTAGCCAAACGTCAATCAATCTTAACCAATGCGACACATACAAACTACAAAAACACTACATACAAAAACATACAAAATAATCACTCCGAAGTATCACGGGATGTTGGTAAGAAAAAACAACTCCTTTTTCTTACATGTCTTTTACTTGATACGTTCAGTATAGTACGCCATACTTTTATTTCACCTACATTAATAATGTGAAAAATACCAAAATTGGATTTGTTGAAAATTTTTTTCGCCCTATATCTTCGCAACAAAGCGCTTTTCAAAAATCATCAAAGGATAAAATATCCTTAGAATAGCCCAAGGAATAACCTCTTGAATTTTTGCCGCATGTTTAACTAACACGCTGTATATAATATATTATTTGTTAACATGTGTCATCTAAATACGCGATCACTGTTTGCGAGTTTTGAACATGTTACAAACCTAATTTTTTACTATGATTTTGATTTCCTATTCCTTACAGAAACTTGGCTTAATGACGATTTACCTAATCATGCAGTTAATATTCCCAATTATGTTTTCTTTCGTGAGGACCGCCGTGGACGCGGGGGAGGAGTGGGTATTTACATAAAAAATGTTTTCAATGTAGAACAGATCTTTACTGAAATTTTGGCCATTGAAGGTCTTGAACATATCTGGATCAAACTGGAGTTAGGTATAAGGAAGATTTTATTGGGTGCAATTTATAGGACCAATAATTGTAGGGTAAATCAATTTATTGAGTTTTTAGATGATTTTCTGTCTCGTGTTGCTCATGGATATGATCATATTTTTGTGCTGGGTGATGTAAATGTTGACCATTTATACGACAATCCCGTGTTACATTGTTTTAATTCTTATGGTTTACAGCAACTAATAAAAGAGTCTACTAGGATCACAACCAATTCGGAAACTCTGGTGGATGTCATTTATACAGACAGCGTCGACTTAGTTGTAAATTCGAGTGTTATCAATGCTGATTTGATCTCTGATCACCACGCAATTTTTTGTGAATTCTCGCTTTCTTATTCTCGTTGTCCTCCTAAGTTTGTAGTTTACAGAAACTTTCGAAATTTTGTATATAATAATTTCTTAGTTGACTTAAACAATCTGCAGTGGGTAACTATCCTTCACATAAATGATATCGATAATAAGATATTATTTTTAAATACCAATATCCTAAAACTGTTTGATAGACACGCCCCATATATTAGATCACGTATAACGAAACCCCATGCTCCGTGGTTAACTAATAATGTAAAACAATTAATGAAAGTAAGAAATAGAGCACTCGCTACGTTTGAGTGGGCTTAGTCGCAAATAGATTTTAATTACTATAAGCAATTACGAAATATGTTAGTAAAAATTGTTCGTGAGGAAAAAGCAGCATATTTGAGTTATCAACAGAGAGATCCTAACAAAAAAGAGGTATAGAAGGCTCTGATACTTTTAAACATAAGGCAAAATAAAGTTGTTACAACCATCCCTCACAACCTATGAATCATAATGAAATCAATAATCATTTCTTATCAGTATTTAATCAACCGGATAACTGTCCTGAAACAGCTGCATATTATGAATCCAACCGATTTAAGGATAACTTAACTTTTCACTTCATTTTGCCTAACATTAGTGATGACATATTCTTGACCTGAAGTCTAATGCAACTGGAAGTGGTCAGATATCTGCTAAGATGCTACAGTTATGTTCTGATGTCCTTACGTAACCCATATTGTTAATTGTTGTTTGGAGAGTGGCTATTTCCCACAGCTATGGAAGTTATCCCTTATTAATCCTCTTCCTAAAACTAGTTTGCCCTCTTCTTATAATTGATTACTCTTCTTATAGATGAGACCTTCGTCTCATCAGAATTCTACCTGCTATATCAAAAGTTTTGGAAAAAGTTATACAAAAATAAGCTATTTGCCTATATATGTAATAATAACATAATTTCTGAATATCAGTCAGGTTTTAGAAAGGGATTTAGTACTACTACGTTATTGTTACATTTATCTGATTACATTCTATCCTCACTTGATAAAGGTATGGCCAGTGCACTGGTGTTGTTGGATTTTTCTAAAGCCTTTGACAGTCTGGATATATCATTATTTTGTGCCAAATTTAAATATTATGGCTTCGATAATTCATCACTAAAATTATTTTAATCATATCTCACAGGGCGTCAACAGAGAGTTGTAACTGAAGGTTCACAATCCGCCATAGGTAACGTTACGTCTGGGGTACTGCGGGGGTCAGTTTTGGGTCCCGTTCAATTTTTAATATACACGTCAGATATGTTCAGCATAATAAATTCATCTCAAATGCTTGCGTTTGCTGATGATACTCAATTTATTTTTCATTTGATCCTAGTAATGCTGTTGCAGCCAGGGCTACCATAAACAATGATTTATTGGCAATATCTAAATATTGTAAAGCTCATAATTTAAAACTAAATTTGAATAAGTGCAGTACTTTTTTGTTCTAAATTCAGGGAGCGTTTACTTAGAACTCAACTGGTGCTAAAGCTTGATGATGAGTTTATTCCCCTAAAGCATTCTGAAAAAAATTTTGGTATTATTTTCGATTGTCGACTTAGGTTCCAGGAGAATATATCACTGATTGTAAAGAAATCGTATTTAGCACTCAAACATCCTTACAAGAGTAGAGACTTGATGACTTTTGGTCTGAGGAAGACTCTTGCTGAATCAACCGTTTTGTCTATTATTAATTATTGTCTCATACTTTACTTTCCACGTTTGGAGAGTATAACAAACTATATAATTCAAAAAATTCAGAATTCATATTGCAGGTTTGTCTTTGACTTGAGAAAGTTCGATAGAGTATCCTCTAAAGTAAAAGAGCTACTACATTGGCTTAGCATTGAAAATGTCTTTAAGTATCATACTTCAGTATTTTTGTATATCGTTTGCTTCAAACTTCTACTCCTCATTACCTTCGAAATAAGTTTACTTTAAAATATGAAACTCAGCCAGTAGCAACACGATTTAATTCTAAATTGTCTCTTCCTCGATACTACACGGCGATGTTCACAAGATCATTTACATATAATTCTATTAAACTTTATAATAGCCTTAATGATGAACTAAAGATTCTACCCGTAAACAGTTTTCGCAAAAAAACTAAAGATTATTTCTTAGCTCTTCAGTAGTGCATTTAACTATTATTCTTAGAATATTTTATTGCATTTTCTGTGTAATTGATGATATTTTTGCTGTCATCTATCATATACATAATTCAAAACAGTTTATTGGAGCCCATAAGGAAAGCAAAAGCAACATGAATTGAAATTAAATACTTCTTGATTAAACATCAAAATAAGCCATTTGTTTAATTTAACTAACCTTGAAAATATATGAAATGTATTTAAGATAAAATTAATACTTTTATGTTTTTGGATAATTCTAACGTCATATTAGATATTTCTGGAAAGTAATGAATATAAATAGTTTTACTCGTTGGAAAATTTATGTAAGGAATTCCAAGTGTCTGTAATTTCCTATTTAAAAAACCAGAATTACCTCACCACGTTTGCGAGCTTGGAATACATGGCACATAATTCTTGAAAAATAAACAAATTTTCACTTTGTCAGTAACAAAACGTGGACATTTTATCAACAACAATGCAGTTAAAACTTACAATCAGATCTGTTATATTCTAGCTATGATCCCTAGCATTCCAGTTCACTGTTGTTCTGAAAGCAAAATATTTCAACGCTCTTGTGTTTAAAGAATGGGCTGCATTTGATTTTACGTTTTTCCTTGTTGGGAGCAAAATAAGATATAAAGCTTTTTGTTCGAGTTCAAGTAAATTTTAAAACAAATAGCTGCAGGTATAGCAACCTCGCCACTTTTGTAGAATCTCGCTTTTGTTAGAATATTGTCCTATTCTAAACGAATTTAAGTGTACTGAATTTTAGGTAACTTATTAATTAAACAATTTTGCGTAACACTTGTAGATATTATTTATTAGTATAAATAGAAACATTTTTACACTGTAGGTTTGTAGATATTTTAGATCGTTTTATAAGCGAGATATGAAATTTTAAATTCAATTTTAGAGGAGTATCTACACTTTCAGAAATTCTTACCTTTTATTTTTTTTTTAAGACATGACAAATTTCAATTATTATTTCTGCACAATAGTTAATTCTAAATTGAAAAACTTAAAGGATATCGACATATTATTTACCTGTATCGAAAGTTAATGCCAGTAAACTGGTTTCTTCTATATTTAGGCTAAAATGATTGGTATGAACCACCTTGTTGCAAAGCATACTATTTTTAAATATCCACAGAAAGTTATTTAACGAAGTTTCAGTTTTTTCTCTAATACAGATACTTCAGAAAATAGTAAATATTTCGCAACTTTTATTTAATTGCGACAATCTGAGAAAAACATCCGGTATACAAATTATTTAACAATAAAATTCATATATAGTTCATGATAATTGTTATATTTTCCAGCCATAGATCGACTCAAGAGTATAATATAAAATTGAGTTGATAGGAATATCGGTATATACATTTTTTCGAAACAAACAAACTATTTTTACATTAAGTATTTTTTAACATCTACTCATGTATCAAGATCATAACACGAAATAGTGAGTGATTATGATATTTTCTCGTTCATAAATACATTTTCTCGATCATCAATTGCTCAGGTACCTACGTGGATAAATCCTAATGAAGAAACCTGGAGAACCTCATTAGTTAGAACAGTCAAACATCTACCGATAATGTCTGTAACTTATTTGTGGTGTAGCTCTATGATTCATTGTAGTGTATTTTGGGATTACACTTTGTAAAATAATAAACAACAGAAAACCAGAACTTATCAACCAATGTTAATCTTTCATATTAACACCAAGATGACATGACATTCTTTCCATCCTAGGCACACTCGTCAGGCCCGTTCCTGCGAACAAGCCAGTATATTGGAGTAGACAAATGACTTAGAAGTTGTCCAGCGGATGGGGATTCGAACTGGGTTAAGCGATATTGACATACTAAACGCCTTGTTTATCCTTAATATGGATTATTATTGACGAGGTACTCGTTCACACATAGTTCCATATATTATTTTCTAATGATGATGATGAAGATTGTAATAGAAGTACTCCGGTACTTTTTGGGGTTTCTAAATGTAACTAAATTATGATCGTTCGTGGAACGATTCCTGAGCGGTAATTTCAGTACATGGTCAAAAATAAAAACTGTTGGTCCATTAAGCACGTTTTCAGCTTCTAGCCCTATATTGGTGAATATTTAAAATCTAAATATTCGTCATGAAGAAAAATAATTCAGACTTTTTATCAGGTAGGTCTACCTAGACCCTAGGCCTACCTATTGAAAGTATGAAGGATATGATTTAGATATAGAATTAAATGCGTGTGGTTACGTCAAAATAATAGAAAATGTATATATTAAATATTAAAAAAATATTAAAGCACCACTGAAATAATACAACCCCCCAAATACAAAGGCACAGGTTGCCCGGAAGGGGGTTACACATTGGAAAACACAGACAAACACCCCATACCGATCGACATTGCCAGTGCCGAAGTTGGGATCAAACCCAGATCATAATAGGCAGTGTGACCGAGAAGAGAAATGCTGGCACAACACGCTCTAGCCCCCTGCGCTCCTAGGTGGTTTACATATTATGCTCTGCCATATGATATGAACAGCTGCTTTAAAGCGATACGCGCCGTGTGGATATCTTAAGTATGTTATCAGTTATGGGTGTTCATTAGTATAATATACAACACGTTCTAGCCCAATGTGGCGGTCACGCTATAGTGGCAGTTTATGTATTTGAATAGTTGACACAACTGTAAATACAGGGTGTCTCACCAGGAACTGCGTCGATCGATATCTGGAAAAGTACCTACTAATGCAAAATATTTGAAAATTTGGCAACATGGTAAAGTCTCTAGGGCTAAATCAACCAAAATATGTAGATTAAATTAAATAAAACAATACACCTTTCTTCACATATATATTAGCAATGCTAAATGTATACATTTCGAGTACTATGTACTCATCGTCGGTAGCTTAAACACTAAGAAGTTTATCAATAAAGTCACCCAATTTATAGAGGATGAGGCTGTAATATTATTACTGTAATATATTTTATATTACTGTATAACAGTGTGCCCACAATTGGTGATGCATGTATTGGGATCTCGGAAACTATAAGAGATAGAAAAACGGTCAAAGGGGGAAAGTTTTACACAATTTTGTTTGTAATCGAATGCCATTTTTTTGCGATTTTATCTCTTTTGGTTTTTGAGATATTTTGAAAAAACAAAAATTGTGCATTTTCGAAAATACCCTGTAATTTCTTTATTTAAAACAATTTTTAGATTCTGTAAAAACTTTCTTAGGGCAACTTTTTACGTAGAAAACGCCTGTGTAGTCCGATTTTATTTGCAACGTTTCGGTTTTTTGGAACCATCATCAACTTTGTTTTTTCATATGGGCGCCATATTGGATTTTTACGGTTTTGGAAAGCCTCTTTTCTTGGCTTTCTAATGATGTATCACAATTAGTAACGAAAGTTAGGTTATGGTTAAAAAATGAAAAATTAATATTTTGTTATAAATTTGGCAACGTCGCACAGTAAAACACTGACATTCTAGGTCATATTAAATTTAATCTCTATCACAATAAAACATTAAAATATTTGTTGAAAGTTTTTACCATCTAACAAAAAATAAATTTACAAAAGCCGTAAGTTTGGATAAATACATCCAAATAGTTTTCAGAACACCTGTCACCTAAAAATCATTTAATTATTATGTATAAACAGAAATTCAGATCCATAATAGAAAAATGTCAAAAATGTATGGACGCAAATGGGCGACACTTTGAACTTTAGATATTTTATTTCGGTTATTAGTCTTTATAGTTTAATTATGTTTTAATTTGTGTTGATATTTTGTTATTATTTGTAGCTTGGAGTTTAAACCGAAAATGATCTACTAGGGAACTGATGTATTAGCAAAAAATTTATTGCGTTAAATTATGTACTGAATTTCTGTTTATACATAATAATTAAATGATTTTTAGGTGACAGGTGTTCTGAAAACTAATAGTTGATGTATTTATCCAAACTTACGGCTTTTGTAAATTTATTTTTTGTTACATGGTAAAAACTTTCAACAAATATTTTAATGTTTTATTGTGATAGAGATTAAATTTAATATGATCTAGAATTAGCGTTTTACTGTGCGACGTTGCCAAATTTATAACAAAATATTTATTTTTGATTTTTTAACCATAACCTAACTAATTTTAATTTTTTACTAATTGTGATACATCATTAGAAAGCTAAGAAAAGAGGCTTTCCATAACCGTAAAAATCGAATATAGCGCCCATATGAAAAAACAAAGTTGATGATGGTTCCAAAAAACCGAAACGTTGCAAATAAAATCGGACTACACAGGCGTTTTCTACGTAAGAAGTTGCCCTAAGAAAGTTTTTACAGAATTTAAAAATTGTTTTAAATAAAGAAATTACAGGGTATTTTCGAAAATGCATCATTTTTGTTTTTTCAAAATATCTCAAAAACCAAAAGAGATAAAATCGCAAAAACGGCATTCGATTACAAACAAAATTGTCTAAAACTTTCCCCCTTTGACCGTTTTTCTATCTCTTATAGTTTCCGAGATCCCAATACATGCATCACCAATTGTGGGCACACTGTATGTATATTGTTACGTATACATATACACTGTATATGTATATTACTGTAATATATTTTACAGTCTCATCCTCTATAAATTGGGTGACTTTATTGATAAACTTGTTAATGTTTAAGCTACGGACGATGAGTACATAGTACTCGAAATGTATACATTTAGCATTGCTAATATATATGTGAAGAAAGGTGTATTGTTTTATTTAATTATATTCATCTTCACGAACTCACCTCAATCAGTTTTTCAAAATATGTAGAACTCTCCAACACTTTCGGTTATACCGTAAGTCGACATGAACTTCGTTATTTTAAATGAGACACCCTGTATATTATTGCATTATTGGATTCTACGGAAAATTTTAAGGTCTATTTATTTGACATCCTCTATAGCTAGGAGTTACGCAATTTGAGATATTACTATTTAAAGAAAAAAATTTACGTATGTTAGCGCAAGAGTGTCCGCAACTTTTTCCGGGAAAGTGATATTAAACTGATTTTTTGTATTCTTAGAGAACTTAAGCGACGCTATATTATGCTGTATACATATGTTCAAAAATATTATACCAAGTGTTCCATTTTCGCTGTTACATTTTGGAAATTGTAATTGAAACAGCCATAACTTTTCAAACTCAAATTGAACACCCTGTATTGTTCCAGTCTACCTTATGCACATTGAAATTCTCTTTCAAGCAATACCAGCAATATTAGGGTTGTGATTATTACTTTTGAAGATATTTGCAAATTGCTACTATTTTGCGCAGTTTTCATCATCTCTAGAATGTTCTCAAATTTGCCATGGACATAAACATTAAAAAAAAAAATAAAATCGGTTTGGCGTGTGTCAAATACACATTGTTGTGTGTTGTGTTTGTCTAATTTACACTCGTTATAAATAATTGCTATTGTAATTATGCCGGTTCGTTTAAATTACTCGAACGAAGATTATTTAAATTTATTAATTATTTTTGGAGAATATGACAAAATTTTAACAGAACTTGTGATACATTTGCTGTTCGATATCCGCGAAAACGGAAGTTATCACAAAATACAGTGAAACATATTATTGAAAACTTTAAAAACTTTGGATCCGTCCAAAGTAAAAATTGGAAAAAGGAAACCTGTTGGTAATGACGAAAACATAGAAATTGCAGTTTCGGGATACTTTACTGAGTATTCAAAATTATCACTAAGGCAAGTAGCCGTAGAATCAGGATTATCAAAAGATTCTATCCACAGAATTTTGAGACACAAATTTCATCCTTACTCCATTTCAATAGTCCAAACACTTGAGAGAAACTGATTTTCCAAAACGCGTTATGTTCAGTGTATTTGTTTTAACCTCTTATCATGAGAATTAAATATTTTTAGATAACATAATTTGGAGGGCTGAGGCAAAATTTGCAAAAAATGGCATATTTAATCGTCATTTTATTTTTTATTTTTTTTTATTTATTTACTTTATTTACGGACAAGTGTCCATTAAAATGTAATACAATATAGACATTGAAATGAGAATATAAATATTACATATTATAAATATTACATATTAAATATCTCCACAAACATGTAACAAACTTAACATACCCATACTTAAATAATTCAACAGTAAATTGTATACCTATATAGCAGTATAAATACAACAAGTGACAGGACACATAACAAATTCAGAACAATTAGGCGATTGGTTAATAGAGGACAGAACGAATTCGCTTATAGAATAAATTAAGGCCATCATTAAAAATATCGATACCTCCACCAAATGCGTTGAAGTTATTTAGCATTCTATTAATCGGTGTATGACATCCGTAAGAAGTTCGATGGTAATTTGGTTTAAACACGAGTGGGTTTCTAGTATTTCTTGGAGGTACATGCACATTCATTTGAGATAGAAGATATGGTGAATTTATTAAGCTGTTTAATAACTTGTAAACAAAACTCAAGTCCTGAAATATTCGTCTCTGGCCAAGAGAAGGTAAATTGAGATATACAGCGCAATCAGATTTATTCAAGTAGTTTCCTTGTTGACTAAGTTTGTGGCACACATAATTGAGATATTTGTTTTGGACACGTTCAATACGCGATACATGGCATTGGTAAGATGGTGCCCAAACAACCGAACAGTATTCAAGTACAGATCTCACCAGCAAAATATATAGAACACGGGTAGCTTGGACATTCTTAAATTCAGAGGTATTTCGTACGATAAAACTGAGCATTCTATTTGCTTTTGATATCACATGGTCAATATTGACATTGAAATCAAGTTTAGTATCAAGTATAACACCAAGGTCTCTAACCTGATTGCATTCACGCAAATTTTGACCATTTAGCTGGTATGTAACATTAACCAGATTATTAATTCTTCTACTAAACTTAATGAAACAACATTTATCAACATTCAATGTTATGTCGTTAACATTGCACCAATAAGAAAATCGATCCAGATTATCTTGGATTTTCTGGTGATCTTCAAAATTCGAGACCCTAGAGTAAACTTTCAATGTAAACTGTGAGTCATAACTCACATTATAGGAATAGTAATAACCCAATGCCTTTAGAGTGAACAATTTACAGGAATTTGGAAATTTAATGTTTACTGTGCAGTAAGAAAGGTAGCTTTACATTTCTATGAATACAATTTAAAGGGTAGGTTGAAAATAGTTTTATTTGAGAATTTACACATTAAATTCATTTGTATTGTAGGTGAGGGATATTAAAACATCTTAAGAACTTTTAAAGTAACGTACCTATTTGAATAATTTACCTCTTGCCGAACACAGACAACCATAAACATAACAGTTACCTAGTTAATATTTTTTTACAAGATTTATTAGGATCGCTGGATAGGAAATAATGGACCTTTCATATGGCTAACTCGTTCACTGGATTTGTCTGTGCTAGATTTTTTATATGGGGTATCATTAAAAATCAAGTTTATAATACACCTCTATCAACCAGGGGAGATTGTATGGAAAGGGTTCGAAATGCATGTAATAATTTAAATGTAAACTCCGCTAGAAGGGCAGCCCATGAAAATTTAATCCTGAGATGCGAGAAGTGTCCCGAAGTTCAAGCACGTAATTTTGAACTATTGCTAAAATAAGTGTATTATTAATATACTATTATTTAGTTTCCTAGTATAGTCTTTGATATCATGTAACAATAGTCTTAATTTTTTTCAATTTTTGCATTGACGAAACTAATCGTGGATATCGAGCAGCAGATGTATCGTAAGTTCTTCTTGAAACTTTGTTACATTTTCTATACATAATAAATAAATTTAAATAATCTTCGTTTGAGTAATTTAAACGCGCCGGCATAATTACAATAGTAATTATTTATAATGAGTGTGAATTATACAGACACAACACACAACAATATGTATTTGACACATACCAAATCGATTTTATAGTTTTTGAAATGGTTATGTCCATGGCAAATTAGATAACATTCTAGATTATAATGAAAACTGCCAAAATAGAAATTTGCAAATATCTTCAAAAGTAATAATCACAACACTAATAATGCTTATATGCCTTCAAAGAGAATTTCAATGTGCACAAGATAGATTAGCACAATACAGGGCGTTCCATTTGAATTTAGAAAGTTATGGATGCTTGAAATTTTCAAAATGTATCAGCGAAAATGGAGCATTTGATATAATTTTTTTGAACATATAGATACACCATAATTTAGCGTCGCTTAAGTTCTGTAAGAATACGAAAAATCACCGTAATATTACCATGTTGCCAACATTTCAAATATTTCGGATTAGTTCCAGATATCGATCGACGCAGTTCATGGTGCGACGACACCCTGTATAGTATCTGTGCATATCAATGCTCTTATTATATGCATATATATATATATATATATATATATATATATATATATATATATATATATATATATATATACAGGGTGTCCACCTAGTGCGCGTAAGTCCAATATCTGGGTTAATAAAAGAGATAACTTAATTTTTTTTTCTACAGGGTTGTCTAATATCCCGAGCTGCACAAAATGAAAATATATTTACATATTCAGGGTGTTCAGTTTTTCCTGGACAGGTACCAACTTCGTTTTTATAAATGGAAATATATATTTTTTATTGCTTTTTCGAACTAAACCCTTGATTTTAGTAGGACTTTCATCAGCCTTCCCTATACCTAACTTAAACTGTTTTTGAAATATTGACTGGTGAATATTGACATTTTTGCAACTTTGACACCCTGTAAAATCTAAACGGTTTGAGATCAAGCAAAACGGTTTGCACATTCCTATCTTAACTTTTTATAAGCTATCGTTTGATACTAATTTCAAATTTATCCAAGAATTAAAAATTTTCAAAATTTTCGGAAAATTTTTAATTCCTGGATACATTTGAAATTAGTATCAAACGATAGCTTATAAAAAGTTAAGATAGGAATGTGCAAACCGTTTTGCTTGATCTCAAACCGTTTAGATTTTATAGGGTGTCAAAGTTGCAAAAATGTCAATATTCACCCGTCAATATTTCAAAAACAGTTAGGTATTAAGTTAGGTATAAGGAAGGCTGATGAAAGTCCTACTAAAATCAAGGGTTTAGTTCGAAAAAGCAATAAAAAATATATATTTCCATTTAGAAAAACGAAGTTGGTACCTGTCCAGGAAAAACTGAACACCCTGAATATGTAAATATATTTTCATTTTGTGCAGCTCGGGATATTAGACAACCCTGTAGAAAAAAAAATTAAGTTATCTCTTTTATTAACCCAGATATTGGACTTACGCGCACTAGGTGGACACCTTGTATATACAGTGAGGACATAAAGTCCGTCCCCCCCCTTCTAACTTTTGAACCACTGGGTAGATTGTGATGAAATTTGGAACGATAACATACGACTAAATTCTGCATTTTTTGACACATCAATGACAGCTCTGAATGTCAAAGTGGGGGTCGAGTGGGGACTTATTTTGAAGCTATTTTTATGCTCAAAACATCCCCCAAATTTGAGAACATTTGGTTCAGTAATTTCCAAATAAAAACCAGTAATATCAGTTTATAATATAATCTTTTTACCACTTAATCTTTATAATAGAACTTACCCATGGAACATTTTATTTGTCAGGAGGTTCATGGAGGTCATTTTCAACATCTTTTCAAGTAACTCGTGTTTTCTAAATTTGTTTCTGCCTCCAAAATTTTTTTCTTTTTTAGGTTTAATTTAAATTATTTCATAATTTTTTAATTTGTTATTTTAGGTTAGGGATGGTTTATTGTTATTGGTTTACTTTTAATGTTTGTTCTGCTTTGAATAATTTACAATAATTTGTAATATGTATGCAAAAAAATGATATAACAGAAATCGATATTACTGGTTTTTACTTGGAAATTACTGAACCAAATGTTCTCAAAATTGGGGGATGTTTTGAGCATAAAAATAGCTTCAAAATGAGTACCCACTCGACCTTCATTTCCATTTAAAAAAATGTTCCTATTGCGCGCCCACCTGTCACTTTGACATTCAAAGCTGTCATTAATGTGTCAAAAAATGCAGAATTTAGTCATATATTATCGTTCCAAATTTCATCACAGTCTACCCAGTGGTTCAAAAATTAGAAGGGGGGGGGACGGACTTTCTTATATCTCACTGTATATATACTGTGAGAGAGGTATTATAGACGACTGTCTAAGTTGACTAACAAAATTATTACGTCGGGAAAACCAGTCAAAGCCAAAAATTTTATTTTCTTTGAGTGAACTCTTTTTTATTAATCGAGTTTTCGAGACTAATTTGTCTCTTCTTCAGGATTACTACAAAAAGTACTAATGATAATACAGAAAAATGACACTAATTACACAAAACTTACTTAAGTTGAGGTTTATGTACAGCAGCTAACAAAGAGGAAGCAAGAAGCAAGCTGAACATTACAGCAGCAACAAAATATATATATATAAAAATATCAATCAAAATCAAAACAACCACCAGTGGTTGCCATGTTGTGTAAAAATAAAAGGATCAAAATGTTATTAACAGATTAAAAATTGCATCTACATCACTGCAATAAATTTGGATTCACAGGTTAATATGCAAATGTGTATCATAGAACACAGAACAAGTAAAATTAGGGAAACAGGAAAAACTATCCACAGATCATTGATCAAGGAACAGATGAAACAGAAAACGTCCAAAGAACATTGTGAGCGGAAACCAGATTAGTTGGGTTCATCTCACTGAAGTCAATATAGAGTCACCTGAAGGGTTACTCTGATTCAAATTAAGTAAATATGTGAAAATCACAGACAGACCATCTACATCGGATCTTTTATTCATGTGGTTATTCTCCTGCAGTATACCACACATTTCAAGGAAAACCCTTTTAGGGTAACTAGTTTCAGAAAATTTAATTTGAATGTCATTAAAATTAATAGAATGCCCGGCTTCATTGGCATGAGCAGTTAACATACATGAGGTTTTGTTCAATCTAATGTCACATTTTATGTGCAAATAATCTGTCCCCAATTTTCTTGCTCGTTTGGCCTATATAGAACATGTCACAATCCAAACAACCTATTCGGTACATCACATTCGATCTATGTAAAAGAGGTACTTCATCTTTAAGCTTTGAAAAAATATTTTTAATTACAACCTGATTCTTGAAAGCTAATTGTATTCCAGGAATATTAGCAAATTTTTTTTTTAATTTATTAGAAATTGAATGAGTACATGGTACGGAAAAATTAATTACAGGAAGAATATTGGAATTCTGGCTATGCTGGGAGCAAGCAATGTGCACCCCATCACGGGCACCACCCAACGAGAGACCCTGATCCACCCTGTCAGCACGATTAGATAATAAACTGTTGATAAGCCCTTTTGGATATCCACAATCCGAAAAAAGGAGGGATAACTTTCTCAGGTTTTCCATCCTAAGAGAACGGTGAGAAGCGCGGATGACTCTACTTTTCATCCCTACTAGTAGGTTGATTCTTTGCCTTTGTGGGTGATTCGACTGATAATCCAGGTATCTGCCCGAGGCCCCTGGTTTAGTATACCAGGAACAGACAAGTTTATTGTCACTTTTTCTGAAAACCTTAGTATCTAAAAATGGAACACTGTGATTTACATCCTCACTCTCAATTGTGAACTGAAGATGAGGATCGTAATCATTGACAGTTTGTAACAGAAGTTCTACCCCATCATGTGGGATACTGACCATAATGTCATCCACGTATTTTTTCAGAAAGGGGACATCAAAGTTCAATCGGCTTAGACATTCCTGAACCAGGACATCCATTACATACTGCGCCAAAATGGGAGACACAGGGCTCCCCATGGGCATGCCAAAAATTTGTTTATACACTGTATCATTAAAGCTGAAGGCAGTGGAATCAAACAGGAAATCAATAAGTTTCAAAAATAACGTTTGCGTAATATTAGTATGAGACCCGATTTGGTCCCATTGACGAACTATAGTTTGCTTAGCGCGAGTGACAGAAACATTACTAAACAACGAAACTACATCAAGGCTGAGAATGATATAATTTTCTGGTAATTGAAAATTGTTACAAAATTTACTAAATGCAAAAGAATCAAGAACAAAAAACGGATTGTCTCTGCTATACCCACAAGTAAGAATGCCCGTGACCAACTCAGCAACCCCCAAATTAGCACTGCAAATTTCAGAGATGATAGGTCGAAGTGAAAGCTGTGGTTTATGAACTTTGGGGAGTCCATGAAACTTGTTAATAACGCTATTGTAATTTCTGTATTTCTTCCCCTCCTCTCTAGAAATTAGATTCTTTATTTGAAAAGTGAGATAAGTTCATTGGAATTAATTCTCATACTGACAAAATCAAAGCCCCAGAACATTCGTTTCGGAACTTTACAAATATTGAAATTCCCTCAGAAATTCTGAATTTTTTAGCACTCGGTCCTAAATTTAGCGTTCCTCCTGCACCAGAGGACATTTCTATTCCACGTTTTTTAGCTGATATTAATCAGATTACTGAAAAAATTCAGAATCCACATTATAAACATATTACGTTGGCACGTGCTACGAACGTGATAACCAATTCTTATCATAATTCCTCTAATTCTCAAAATTTCTCTGTAATCTCTGTAATCTTTACATTAAATCTAAAATATTTTTAAAGAATCATCCAGAATTAATGGTGATTCTGTCTGACAACCGTCACTGTCTTACCTCGGGAAAACACTGGTCCCATTCAAAGTAAATCCAATGAACTTATATCACTTTTGGAAAAAAAGAATCTAATTTCTAGAGAGGAGGGGAAGAAATACAGAAATTACAATAGTGTTATTAACAAATTTTATGGACTCCCCAAAGTTCATAAACCACAGCTTTCACTTCGTCCTATCATGTCTGGAATTTACAGTCCTAATTTGGGGGTTGCCGAGTTGGTCTTGTGCGTATAGCAGAGACAATCCATTTTTTGTTCTTGATTCTTTTGCATTTAGTAAATTTTGTAACAATTTTCAATTACCAGAAAATTATATCATTCTCAGCATTGATGTAGTTTCGTTGTTTAGTAATGTTTCTGTCACTCGCGCTAAGCAAACTATAGTTCGCCACTGGGACCAAATCGGGTCTCATACTAATATTACGCAAACTTTATTTTTGAAACTTATTGATTTCCTGTTTGATTCCACTGTCTGCAGCTTTAATGATACAGTGTATAAACAAATTTTTGGCATGCCCATGGGGAATCCTGTGTCTCCCATTTTGGCGCAGTATGTAATGGATGACCTGGTTCAGGAATGTCTAAGCCGATTGAACTTTGATGTCCCCTTTCTGAAAAAATACGTGGATGACATTATCATCAGTATCCCACAGGATGGGGTAGAACTTCTGTTACAAACTTTTAATGATTACGATCCTCATCTCCAGTTTACAGTTGAGAGTGAGGATGAAAATCACAGTGTTCCTTTTTTGGATACTAAAGTTTTCAGAAAAAGTGACAATAAACTTGTCACTTCCTGGTATACTAAACCAGGCGCCTCGGGCATATACCTGCATTATCAGTCGTATCACCCACAAAGGCAAAAAATAAACCTACTAGTGGGGATGAAAAGTAGAGTCATCCGCGCTTCTCACCGTTCTCTCAGGATAGAAAACCTAAGAAAGTTATCCCTCCTTTTTTCGGATTGTGGATATCCAAAAAGGCTTATCAACAGTTTATTGTTTAATCGTGCTGACAGGGTAGATCAGGGTCTCTCGTTGGGTGCTGTCCGTGATGGGGTGCACACTGCTTCCTTCCAGCATAGCTAGAATTCCAATATTCTTCCTGTAATTTATTTTTCCGTACCATATATTCATTCAATTTCTAATAAATTAAAAAAAAATTTTGCTAATATTTCTGGTATACAATTAGCTTTCAAGAATCAGATTGTAATTAAAAATATTTTTTCAAAGCTTAAAGATGAAGTACCTCTTTTACAAAGATCGAATGTGGTGTACCCAATAGGTTGTTTGGATTGTGACATGTTCTATATAGGCCAAACGGGCAGAAAAATTGGGGACAGATTATCTGCACATAAAAGTGACATTAGATTGAACAAAACCTCATGTATGTTAGCTGCTCATGTCAATGAAGCCGGGCATTCTATTAATTTTAATGACATTCAAATTAAATTTTCTGAAACTATTTACCCTCAAAGGGTTTTCCTTGAAATGTGTGGTATACTGCAGGAGGATAACCACATGAATATTAGATCCGATGTAGATGGTCTGTCTGTAATTTTCACATATTTACTTAATTTGAATCAGAGTAACCCTTCAGGTGACTCTATATTGACTTCAGTGAACTGAACCCAACTAATCTGGTTTCCGCTCACAACGTTCTTTGGACGTTTTCTGTTTCATCTGTTCCGTGATCAATGATCTGTGAATAGTTTTTCCTGTTTCCCTAATTTTACTTGTTCTGTATTCTGTGATACACATTTGCATATTAACCTGTGAATCCAAATTTATTGCAGTGATGTAGATGCAATTTTTAATGTGTTAATAACATATTGATCCTTTTATTTTAACACAACATGGCAACCACTGATGGTTGTTTTGATTTTGATTGATATTTTTATATATATATTTTGTTGCTGCTGTAATGTTCAGCTTGCTTCTTGCTTCCTCTTTGTTAGCTGCTTTACGTAAACCTCAACTTAAGTAAGTTTTTTGTAATTAGTGACATTTTTCTGTATTATCATTAGTACTTTTCGTAGTACTCCTGAAGAAGAGACAAATTAGTGTCGAAAGCTCGATTTGTAAAAAAGAGTTCACTCCAAGAAAATAAAATTTTTGGCATTGACTGGTTTTCTCGACGTAATAATTTTGTTATATATATGTATATATGCAGGGTTATTCACGCAAAGCGGGTATTAGACGTTCTTGGGGTTCGGTTAAAGATAAAAATCTGATTTTTTTTAAGGGGGAGGTTTTCGATTATTTCCGATTCAATGAAAATATTTTCAGATTTGCATCACTTCCGGTTATACCGGAAGTAGACCACAACTTCGTTATTTCAAATAGAACACCCTGTATATTATTGCAATTTTGAACTCTACGTGATATTCTAAACACATTTCATGTAGGATGTCCTATACCTATCTTCAACTGTTTTTGAAATATTGACAGGTGAATATTGACATTTTTCAACTTTGACACCCTGTAAAATCTAAACGGTTTGAGATCAAGCAAAACGGTTTTCACATTCCTATCTTAACTTTTCAAAGGCTATCGTTTGATACTAATTTCAGATTTAACCAAGAGATTAAATTTAATTGAAAATTTTTTATTTCTGGTTAAATCTGAAATTAGTTTTAAACGATAGCTTTTGAAAAGTTAAGATAGGAATGCGCAAACCGTTTTGCTTGATCTCTAAGCGTTTACATTTTACAGGGTGTCAAAGTTGGAAAATGTCAATATTCACCTGTTAATATTTCAAAAACAGTTGAAGATAGGTATAGGACATCCTACATGAAATGTGTTTAGAATATTACGTAGAGTTCAAAATTGCAATAATATACAGGATGTTCCATTTGAAATAACGAAATTGTGGTCTACTTCCGGTATAACCGGAAGTGATGCAAACCTGAAAATATTTTCATTGAATCGGAAATAATGGAAAACTTTACCCATAAAAAATCAGATTTTTATCGTTAACAGAACCCTAAAAAAGTCTTAATACCCGCTTTGCGTGAATAACCCTATATATATATATATTAGTGAAGGCGTTAACCTGACTGGTTAAGTTAAGACAAAGAACAACTTAAAACGGGATTGCAGTCAAATAAACCTTATTTGACGCCGTCACTAATATATATACAGGGTGTCCACCTAGTGCGCGTAAGTCCAATATCTGGGTTAATAAAAGAGATAACTTAATTTTTTTTTCTACAGGGTTGTCTAATATCCCGAGCTGCACAAAATGAAAATATATTTACATATTCAGGGTGTTCAGTTTTTCCTGGACAGGTACCAACTTCATTTTTTTAAATGGAAACCTATATTTTTTATGGCATTATCGAATTCTACGTAAAAAATTAGTGGGACTTTGTGCATAACACTGCTATTGAAATATTGATAGTTTTCGAGATATTTGACTTTTAATTTTTTTTTCTTATGTTTCGTCACTTCTAATAGTTGACATAATTATGGTTGTATGACAGCTAGAAATAATTTTTTTTCAGAAACTGTAGAGTGAAGATGGCTCTTTCGAAAAACGTATCAAAAGTTGACCTGCGATATACAGGGGGCAACAGAAATCGTGCCAAACCTGATGGTTTAAAATTTAAAAAATCTCGACTTTTTCAAATGAAACACCCTGTGTTTTATGATTTCATTAGATGCCTTTCTGTAGACTCTACAATTTTATAATAGCTTTCCCTATACCTAAGTTGCGTAGTTTTTGCAAAAAACCCACTTTTATGAAAAATACCCGATTTGCGCACTCCTTTGACGGAAAAAATATTGTAAGGCTATTTATTTTTATAAAATGTATTAGTTTACACTTCTTAAAATAAAAATAACTGAAAAATTTAGATAATTTCAGTTTAATAAACAAGTCTTTATGGAAAGTTACCATTTATTTGTAAATAAAAGTAAAAAATCATAAAAGCTCTACATGTAATTAAGAATTAGCAAAACTGGCGTATGCTTTAGAAGAAGTTCATGGGAATTATTTGCTAGCAGCAAGTATTTATAGAGATTCCCACGTGCTGACTGTTTTGAAAATGTGAAAGAAAGATTTGAAAGAACAGCAAATGGGAATTATGAGAAAACTACCAGGAGACATGGAAGTAACAACGATAATATTTAGTTTAATGTTGTGGTTTCTGCTGTTGATAATCCCCATGAACTTCTTCTAAAGCATACGCCAGTTTTGCTAATTCTTAATTACATGTAGAGCTTTTATGATTTTTTACTTTTATTTACAAATAAATGGTATCTTTCCATAAAGACTTGTTTATTAAACTGAAATTATCTAAATTTTTCAGTTATTTTTATTTTAAGAAGTGTAATCTAATACATTTTATAAAAATAAATAGCCTTACAATATTTTTTCCGTCAAAGGAGTGCGCAAATCGGGTATTTTTCATAAAAGTGGGTTTTTTGCAAAAACTACGCAACTTAGGTATAGGGAAAGCTATTATAAAATTGTAGAGTCTACAGAAAGGCATCTAATGAAATCATAAAACACAGGGTGTTCCATTTGAAAAAGTCGAGATTTTTTAAATTTTAAACCATCAGGTTTGGCACGATTTCTGTTACCCCCTGTATATCGCAGGTCAACTTTTGATACGTTTTTCGAAAGAGCCATCTTCACTCTACAGTTTCTGAAAAAAAATTATTTCTAGCTGTCATACAACCATAATTATGTCAACTATTAGAAGTGACGAAACATAAGAAAAAAAAATTAAAAGTCAAATATCTCGAAAACTATCAATATTTCAATAGCAGTGTTATGCACAAAGTCCCACTAATTTTTTACGTAGAATTCGATAATGCCATAAAAAATATAGGTTTCCATTTAAAAAAATGAAGTTGGTACCTGTCCAGGAAAAACTGAACACCCTGAATATGTAAATATATTTTCATTTTGTGCAGCTCGGGATATTAGACAACCCTGTAGAAAAAAAAATTAAGTTATCTCTTTTATTAACCCAGATATTGGACTTACGCGCACTAGGTGGACACCCTGTATATATATATATATATATATATATATATATATATATATATATATTAGTGAAGGCGTTAACCCGACTGGTTAAGTTAAGACAAAGAACAACTTAAAACGGGATTGCAGTCAAATAAGCCTTATTTGACTGCAATCCCGTTTTAAGTTGTTCTTTAATATGTTATATATATATATATATATGTTATATATCTATATATATATATATATATGTTATATATATATATATATATATATATATGTTATATATATACAGGGTTATTCAGAACCTATCGAAAATAAAATTTGGGGATGTTCAACATACATCTAGAAATATGGTAGTGCAAAAAGAAATTTTTTTGGCGGTGTCTGAAAACTATTTAAAAATTATTCATTGCACGCCGCTGGATACTGGTCCACTGTAATGGAGTGACCTTGGGACTGACAATGCAAACTAGCTAGCACGAAAGAAACCGGCGCGCCCGGCGCAAAAAAGATTTGCAGCGTTTTTACTTTAAAATAAACTTAAAGATAGATAGACGTTCCAGGTACAAAAAACTTGTTTACTGTTTTTTGTCGGAATGTGGTATATCCGATCTCGTTGAAGTACAGTTGCCCAGCTACGTAGTCCTTTATAATGGTATAACTTTAAACATTGTTTACGGGAAATCCTAATTACTTTTATTACAATTTTTTTGGTGATATCGATTTCTTATTTAAGGATGCACATATCCTCAAAGTTTTTTATATGGGTTCTGAATAAGGCTGTATATATATACTATGAATATGCTGATAATCCAATATCGCCGTCTTTTTCTAAACTAACTTACCTAACTCTTCATCTTTAACTTCTCTAAAAATGTTCTTATTTTGAAAAGTGGTAAGCACGGTCTTTCTTCTGTTTTATAAGTTAAAATAATATCTCTAACGGAGAAGTTTATAGAAATCATGAAATGACCTTCGTCACATGATATTGACTCACTAAAATATGTATCTTGTTTTCGAATATCATCTTTGGTAATACTTTTGAGGCGCTTGTAAAATTACATAAACCCAACCGCTATTTTGTGTGTGTGTGTGTGTCCTTTGTGAGTCATTGACAATCAAGCAAAGGTACCCTAAATATGTAAGCTATACAGGGTCTACCACGTAGACCTTCAATTAGCCGTTTTTGGAATACTACGCGTACTGGACTTCTGAAAATTTGTATATGGGGTTTCTTGCAATTTTCTATCGATTAAAAATTTTGGCTTTGAATTTTTAAATATTCAAATTTTTGAAAAATGTTTGAAAAATTTGAAAATTTTTAAAATAGAATATGCTATTTTTTATTCCGTTTTTGTATTTCACGTAAAATTTTAAGGTAGTTTCATAAGCATACTCTATTCTTATTTTTAATCGTTTTTCGAGATATTTTAATTCTTCAAAAGTTTCTCAAAAAAAGATAGTTACATTTATCCCATTCTATCCCCTTCAGTTTGTAATTTAAACACATGAGACTTTAATGAAGTTACACTGAAATGTATCGAAACATGTAGAAAATACGAAAGCTAGTGCAAATTAAACAGGGTGTCGAAAAAGGGCCGACCAATTGTGACAAATTCAAAACCCAATAACTCATTTATTGTAAATGGAACACACTGTTTTTTATATTGCTAACCTATATAGTTTTTAATTCTATTTCGATTGGTATTAACATTCCCTATACCTAAATTCCACCAGTTTGAAGATTTTTGGCCATTATTGCCGGAACGAGAATAATTGGTCAGTTAGCTGTCAGGTTGGCTATGAAACGAAACATTTCAACGTCATCAATATAATGTCTACTTATTTAGCAAAGTGACTGTCATTGCTGTAAAGTGAGTGTTTGTAATAATAATGGCTCACTCCGGTTACACAAATTTGGACTTTTTAAATTTACGGAGAGTGTAATCGAATTGTTAGCAGAACATGTTGTATGTTTGTCTAGATATATCCGGAGAAACAAAGACCAACTCACGACTAATTATTTAATTCCCTTCCGAGAAAGTCGTGAGTTGGTCGGTCTTTTTTTGGAAATCTCTCTGCAAATACACATGTTCTGCGGACAATTCAATTACACTCCTTTTAAGTGATATTAAATTTAATAAAGCATCACCTGTTAATATTACTTAAATTTTTTGTATTCTTGTTACCATTCTAGTGAGTGTTTAATATTGTAAATATTTATAATAAATGCATTTTGTATTGGTTGTGGCAATTAATTCAAACAGTTCAATTATTGTTGCGCTTCTGTCGGGTTCATTTTTACTGTTTTAATGAGTACCTAATATTAAAATAACGGTAATTCAGCCCAAATACCTACATAATTGAAACTGTATCCTAAAAAACTATTAAAATTTAAATCGATCAAATACTAGGAATTGGACCCATAATATTAAAATAGGATGAAATGCATTCCAATGTTTAAACTTATTTCTATTAACGTCCTTTCGCTCATGATAAACTTTTGTATTTTAAGTATAAAATTCACAATTTTTTTTAATTTAGAAAAGCGAAGGACATGTGAATGTCTCCTGAATTTAATGTATTGAAGACTGTTCTCGAAGACAATTAAGTATTATTCTCCGCAACAATTGCACCATCTGAAGACGTACAAATTTTTCGTTTGATAGCCAATCTGACAGCTAACTGACCGATTATTCTCGTTCCGGCAATAATGTCCAAATATCTTCAAATCGGTGGAATTTATAGAAAATGTAATACCAATCGAAAGAGAATTAAAAACTACATAGGTTAGCATTATAAAACAGACAGTGTTCCACACCGTCACTCTTACCGTCATCGTCACCGTTACCGTCACGTTTGGACACTCTGTAATTTGCACTAGCTGTCGTATTTTCTATATGGTTTGATACATTTCATTATTATTCCGTTAAAATTTCAAGTTGTTTCAAGTAACAAAGTGAAATAGATAGAATGGGATAAATGATAAATGTTTTTTGAGAAATTTTTGAAAATTTCAAAATATCCGAAAATGATTAAGGCTAAAGATAGAATGATTAAGCTTATGAAACTTACCTTAAAATTTATCGTGGAATCAAAAAACGGAATAAAAAATAGCATATTCCGTTTGAAATAAGCGAGTTGACATTAACTTCCGGTGGAACCAGAAGTCGCACCTTAAGGTCAATATTTTTAGTCGATAGAAAATTGCGAGTAACCCCCTTCTACACATTTCCAAAATTTCAGTACGCATAGTATTCTATAAACGGCTGATTGAAGGTCTACGTGGTACACCCTGTATATTACTAAATAATATAGTTCCGTCTCCATCCCATTAATGCATTCACAACATTGGTAAAATTCTGAAGCGGGCAGCCTTCCATTGTTTCCACAGATAACGCTGGCGGAAGCCAGCGAAATCGAGCCCGGAGCAAGACGAAATTTAAGTTTAAGTAAAGTGCAATGGCCGGAATACTTTAATGAGATGTATGTAGAAATAAGTACATTATTTACTGCATAGCTTATATTTTTTGCTAGCATTACTTTCTACATGTAATAGCCCTCCACACGGATCCTGCTTCTATTCGCTTTCTACGAGTAGCTGTCCTGGGTCGGTCCGTGGGAGCCTTTAATTTCATTACCTTCCTCTTTCCGCTCTCTCTTTCTGTCGCTTCGGTCTGTAGGAGTCTTTAAACTACCAGCTGTTCAAAATCTTAGACAAAATGTATTATTGGTATTTTGTGGATAAATGTATTTTTTTAATATTTTTAAGGACTTTAAAAACAGTTTTCTTTAGTTCGTTGTTTTGCCTATACAAGCATAGAGTGGACTTCTCTGCTGTTGCTTAAAAGTGAAGTTATTTTATCATTAAATTGCTTAATGCGCACAAAAGATTTATTGACGTATTAAAGATAAGGATTTGGGATCTGTATACATAGGCGGCCTCGTGTTCAACCCAATTATTGGACGTTTATAAGATCGGGCGAAGCAGATACTCAAGCCGTATCACCGAGCCAAGAGGTATTTCGGAAAATACTTTTTAGATACAATTGTGTCAAATCAGAGCTGCTATAGAACATCAAATAATAGTAATAATGTGTTCGTTCGAACAATAAAGCCTAGCTTCAAAGTCTGAACTTCATATAATTTTTTAACTGTGAGGGACAGTTTTAGTTATTACTACTTTAACCTTCTTTTTTATGCGTATTACATAAGTATTTTTTCTGGATTTATACTACAATTTCTATTCTCACTTTTTACAAGTAGATAAATTATATCTACAAGAATATTAATTAGTTAAAAGTTCTAACGTTACTTTTCCTAATTCAAGTATAACAATAATTAGAATTTCCTTATACAATTTAAGAAACTAACTTAGAACTATGTTCGGAACATAGATAACAACAGAGAAGAGAATAAAGTAGAAACATTTTGCTGTAGAAAAACGTTGCTGATATATCTGACAAATTACGTAACTTTTCCACGATATTTTCCTTAATTAGCAGTTACACTTTTACTTTCTTCATAAAAAAAATAAGAATTTAAAATTTTATTAGCACGTGTAAACCGAACTACTGGTTCATTTTTGGCAAACAGAGTTTCTTAAAGGACTGGTATTAGTTCATCTTAACAGAGGGCGAAGTTTTGACGAAGTAAGTGTATGACTCTCCAATATTTAAATGACGTAAAATATTTTGCCTTACATTATCTAAATGTTGGAAAGTCATATACTTGCTTGGGTTTCGACTAATTCTCCACACAATATTACTTCATTCTTCTGAAGTAATAAAATGTACACATGAATATTTGTGACAATTTACTATAGAAACTTACAGGATTATGCATTTACGAAGGAGTTTGAATCCCAAATCATTCGTTCCACGTCCATGCTCTGCGAGTGCTGATATTAGCATAGTAGTTACTCGTACGAAATAGACTAGACACTAGTGCTGGCTGACGTTGCAGGGGATATTGAATCCGTTGTGGGAAAAGACAAGTGTTTAACTTATTGGAACTACACATTTCCCACTCTCAGGTGAATGCAAGCTAATACACCTTATGTAATCCTCCTCGATTACCCGCTTAAGACAATATCTGTTATACGATTTTAAGTATGTACTTGCTGATAATAATATTGTCCGGAAAACGAAAAACAAACAAAATACCAAGATTTGCTTTTTAATTTTATCCGGCTTTATCCGACTTTATTCGGCTACAACATTAAACTATTGCAAACACACAGATTGGATTGATTGCTGGAATTACTTCAGTGATGATGAAACGAAACACGTGGAGCGAAATACACACTGTATTGACTGCTCGAATTGAATTTAATTGAAGAAATAATAGTAGTAATAATATTTACATTCATCCAATTACTACTATTATCTAGGAAGAGTGAGACTTGTGCGGGAGAGTGGTGGCATAATATTATCTAATCCGCATGAGGGGCCAGGAACGATTTGGTAATCCAAATGGTGGAAGTTGGAAAATTCTGTCCACCATTTAGTATAAGATGAAATCCTTTTAAAACTTTGTTAGTTAGGGGACAGCCAAACACAGTCCATGTTAATCTCTAACATCAAAACCTGGCAGGTGTACCTGGCAAATCTTACATACATGGCAACAATGCAAATGAAGAATGTTCGGATCTGTGCTGTACTCAAACCGCTACGATTTCTACCTCACTCATATTGATAACTGCCTTTCGAATACTTATTTTATACTGTTAGCAGAAATTCAGATGAGAAAAAATACATTGTAAATTATAGTGGTGACTTATAGACGAAGAATAGACTACTTAAAATGTGAATGAAAAATGTTGTATAAGTCGCAATATGTGCTTGTATTATTTAGTTACATGTTCTGGATCTAGGTGGGTATATTATTGAGTCAGTCAACGCTTATAATTTATTTAATATTATTAATAATAATTATATAATGTACGAAATGCGTTGCGTAATAAATTTTAATAGAATTGTATGAGCACTAAGTCTCAGCAGATAACCAGTACCAAAGATAAGTAATAATAATAATAATAATACTATTAATAATAGTCATTTTATTTACAAGGATTAACCAGGGCGTCTGAGACTTGCGTGATATTTCCCATATAGTAGATATATGGTCTAAATAGATGGTCTATGATTTCCATAGCAGATATTTTAAATATCTAAATCTAACAAGTAAAATACTGTGCTATATAAATAATCTGTTTATAGAAATAAATCAGTTACATTCACAGAACCGCAGAAATAAAGTCGTAGTTTTCGACATAACAGTTTTGACAATTTGTTATTAACGTAACTGGCATGAAATATGGACTGGGAAAGGTTGAGAGAGACGCCTATATTCTAAAGGGTTCTTGTTGGACAGTTACACTTGTTTTGTGTCCTGTTTATTGTTGACATTTTCTAGGGCCACCACGATCATTAATCATTATATTTGTCACACTTTGTATTGAGAAAAGGTCCAACAGATTAAAATCTTAAACGTCCAGAAATTGTATAGATTTCTATATTATACATCTATTATATAGGCACCTCCTAATTATTTTATTTTTGATCCAATTTAAACAACTTCGTGTCAAAATGTTTAGCTTAATAAACAGTATTTTGGGTGAAGACCACACCTTTAAAATTCTTGCCCTCTCTCTTTAGCATCCTTTAAAATGGGCACATACCAAGTTTGATTTAAATATATCAAGAAGAAAATGTAGGGTACTAATTAAAAAAATGGAAAATAAAATAAGAACACCCATGTGTAGGGAGTAGAAAACTATACCTTGGGTCAAGATGACATATTTTACATCATCATTCACTCACTATCAGCCTATTACAACAAGTTTCCTGTAAAAAATTACAGATATTTTCTGGTTCATGATGAGTGACACTGTACCTACAAGGCATAACCAGTACTGATACAGGTAAATTTATGCTAGAAGATATTCATACTTTTACTTTGATTTTATGGCTTTTATCCTATTTAAACTAAAGAAAAATTTCTACAATTTTTTTCGGACATTAATATTCCATATAATATGTTCTTATAACAATAATTATATCAAATAAGTTCTGAATTAAAGTTAACCAAAAGTAAATTTTATTATATATTAGTATGTTAAAAAACATATTTTCTGCCTCATATTTATTAAATCCAAACTTATTGTTGTCTTCAGACGGTTTATTAAGGACTATATAGATTTTATATTGTTTTTCAAGTTAAAAACGCTTTATTATCCTACTGCATGGACAAAATACCTACTGTGTTTTTATCGATGCAGACACTGCCTTGGTATTTATGAATAGAGCAATAACGAGTAAATAGAACGGTAACTGTATAACTTTGTAATTAGATTTCGAACGCGGTTCTGGGTGTAGAAGATAATCGCAGATTCTCGTTTATCGTAATTAAATGATAGGAATTCTGAAGACCAGACTAAAATGCAACTACAAACATTCTTAAGATTTATAAGTAAATATTCCTGCATTATTTCAGTGAGTGAATGCCCTAGGGTTTCATCGATATTTTAGGAATTTTACCATTATTCTAACAAAATATGTCGAAAAATACCAATAGCTATTTTATATAAATATTTTGTATTTAATTAAAATACCACTCATTTGGGTTTCCTAATTCTTTGAAATATTAAAGGAACTATAGCTTTGAACCACGCTTTTTAGGATTTTAAATAGTCGTCTATCTAATAAATGTTAGAATTCAGACAGTGCTAGAATATATCAAAATTCAAGGTTGCTAGTGGAAAATGTACAGGGTGCTCCATATAAAATGATGTCGAAGTTTTGATGGAAACTGGACTCTTTATTTTATATGTTAAAAATGCTATAATTTTTAAGTTAATTCCCTGTACTTTTACTACAACTAGATATAAGCTCATGAATCCTTATAGGTATATGAAGAGATAAAAACAGATCCTTAGATGATATGGATTCAAAACATATATCTTTTATTGAGCAACAAAGAACTTGATATGCCTGAACTATGCAATCATAACAAAATGAAAATAAAAGTGAATCTTTTCATCCAAAAATGTTTGAACTCATCTTCTTATTCCCATGAAAATATTTTATTGTAATAAGTGAAATGAGTCGTTAATTTTTTGTCATTTTCTTAGGAGTCTTAAGAATCACAAGAGCGAGGGGGCCAAGAGGTCAAGTATTTTTATTTATTAAAATAGTCAAATTCAAAGTTATTATGTCTGCAACTATTTTAAGAAAAGATGTTATAATCCGTTCCAAAAAAGATCTTTATCATCTTGGATATATCCAAGGACATAACTCAATCACATACTACGTGTATAAACAAAAGTGTATACACAGTCACTACATGCCACACAACTATTTCGACATATTAAGTCTCCTCAGTGACGTACAGGTCTCTGTAAAAAAGAAGACCACTTAATGGATTTCAAATGAGATATAAGTAACGCTATCTAGAATGATAAGAGCAATGCTCAAGGCTACGGTTTTGAGTGAGTTAATTATTTTATTACAGTATCCTTCCACAACTGCAAGTCTACAGTGAATAGCTTGGTAGGTACCTAAGACCACCATAAGTTATATGTCCAAAATATATACCAAAAACATAGTCATAGATAACAGATAAACAAAATTTCGGATAACCAAAACAATTTATGTAATGTTTTACGTAACCCAATATTAGCTACTTACATAAATATTTTTAGTTATTATTCTAGTTTAGTCCAAAAATTAAAAATTATGGGATACTCCGCTATCTGTTCGAAAATGCTTGAAACTCCTTAATCCTTACGTTATTAAGATGGAAAGAAACAACAGTACCGCATTATAAAGGTTTACATAATTAGTAGATAAGGACATTAAAAGTAAGTGTTCTTTCTGCGCGCAAATAGGAAAAACTTTAGAGCTTTAGAAATGAGATCTTCAAACTTCAGATATTTTGTGGCACTTAAAAAATATTCGAAAACATTAAATAATATAATAATATATAAAATATAATAAAACCCTAGCAAGGATAGGAAAGGAGTTGACTTCTGAAACCTGGTACCGCTTAACTAACACAAAATTCTCATGCTAAGAAAAGCAGATAATTATTACTAATATGTATCTCCATTTTCGATGTCGCGGAAGCTAGGTCCACCACAAGCGATTTTTTGGGATCGAACTTTATAGAGAATTAATAACTACTTTTAGGCTATATTGGTACCCTATTATACATTTTTCTGCTCGCCTCCAATTGGGTTAGGTTGTGGAGGTGCTGGCTTCCACCTGTTAGCTCCACCACACTTGTAAAACATGGTTCGCGTAAACTATTCGCATATTTTTATGCATCAGATTTAACGGCTATTTAAAGGCTCTAGAACGTGCATTATTACAATTGAATTAGACCACCCCACCGAGAGATTGGGAGACCCCTCATAGGGTACAATCCTTAGGTCTTCACAAAAATTCGAATTTTGAATTAACGGCTATTTTTAGGTTATCTTGGTACCCTATTATTAATTTCTCTGCTCACCTCTAGATATGTGACTTTGTGGTGGGTGGTGCTATCTTCCGCTTGATGTTACCGCCGCCATACTTTGGTTCGCCTAAACTATTAGCATATTTTTATGCATCAAATTTAAAATCTCTAGGATAACCCTTGTAATACAACTGAATCGGACCACCCCATCCCGAAATATATAGAAAAACCATATAAATTCGAGTTTTGAGATGGGACTTCATGGAGAATTAACAGCTATTTTTAGACTCTTTTGATACTCTATTATTAATTTTTCCGCTCATCTCCAATAGGGTTAGTTTGTAGAGACGCCAGCTTCCGTCTGAAGTTAGCACAGAGTAGTGTATAAATGACAATTCTCTGACAGAGGAGAGAGTAGTGATCAGTGATCAAGCCATATATAAGAAATTAAATGCCTCAGCTGGTCGATGAGTCATGCACACCTGGTGCATTCACCTCGATCTAAAAAAATAGAAATGTCCATTTGTCGCCTGCATCCAGTCATCTAGTGTAAGATTTAAAAAAATTGTAACTATATGCAAAAAATTATTAAAAAAATGATAACTTTTCAGACCCCTGTATAAGATTTAATTTTTATAAAAAAAATACACCTCTAGTGAAACGAATGAGCAGCTATGAATCCACATAAGTTAATATAAAATTTGTAGCACCCTGTACTAAATGAAATTTACATATCATAACTCAGTATCCCGGGACAGCTGTACATTCAAAGACTGATGTCTTTGCATCTGTACAGCATCTGGAAAATAACACATGATGGTACCTCTATGTTTTGCAAATGCAGCTGTGCAATTTTGCAAAAATTTACATGTGCATGAGAACATTTGTTTATAGTAGACGTTTCAAGCCGTGTGCGCGTAAAAAACATTTTGATTGGTTGAAGTACATAGTGTTTTAGACAGCGAATAGAGGGGGAAGCTAGGACATGTATAGAGGGGAGGTTTAAATATTCTAGCGCAATTTCAAATGTTCAGTTTTACCATTAGTGCTTTAAAACATTAAATATGAAAGTGAAGTTTGCAGTTCCTAGTGGATCCACTCCATCAATAAAAATCATGCAACATTTAAGACGCCTGCCTGCCAACCCAGAATTTCAACCAGTGGACACCCCGAGTACTTCAGCCGGAATATGTGATAGCAGTTTCGAGATTCTAGACGGGTCATTTTCTGAGGTGCGGCCGATTAACGCTACAAAACTGCCCGAAGGCTTTAAGCCGAAAAGTAGTTCAACACCAATATACGAAGATGTTACAGAACAACAAAATCAGCAAAGTGCAAGGGAAAGCGATGACGACTCACAAAATATGTATTTTGATGAAGCCAAAAAGTTTATAACAAAAAGCAAGGAAACGCTACGGCACAAGCAGATCCGAAGAGCCAATCTATATAGAAAACTGGAAAAATGCAGATTAAAAGTCAACAGACTGGAAATAAAGTTGGAAAAATTGAACAATCACTTTGGCAGAAAAAATTTCTTGTATTGATTACAATTAATTTTCTTTCTTATGTTTGTAAAAGTGCTTTAAACACCAAAATTTTGCTGTCACATCCATGTGCCCCCAGTCGATGTCAAAAAGTGTTGTGTGACAAAAATTTAATCCTGCAAGTGCAAAAAAATGAGGCTAGTGCCCCAGTGTTGTTTAAATCAAAAAACTCTTTCAAAACGTAAACCATGTACGTCTTACGATATCACTACTTCAAAGTGCATCATTTAATTAACATAGGACTGGAGGTCTCTCTACAAAAGTTTGGTTACAAAAAATAATCTTGCAAAAGCTTAGCGACTGCGAATAAATGGAACTAGTGCTCAGTGTTGTCTAAATCAAAAACTCTTTCAAAACGTAAACCATGTACGTCTTACGATATCACTACTTCAAAGTGCATCATTTAATTAACTGGAGGTCTCTATGCAAAAGTGTTTTTTTCAAAACTTTTCATCAAGTATTTGTTGTGAGAAGCAGAAAAAACATTATAAGTGTTCAATAGTTAATAGAATTCAAACTGTTGAATTTACTTTCATATTTAATGTTTTAAAGCACTATTTGTATAAACTGCTTGTTTTTGTAATAATATTAAATAAAAAATAATTAAAAAATTTGCTACCTAAATAAATTGTTTTATTTAAATAATTATTTGCAATATAAGAAAATTATTATAACATGGTCTTTTTTGATAAAAATTAGCTTGGGATTGTAAATTAATGTTCACCCCTGTATAATATTATATCTAAAATTATTTCAAAATAATTGTTTGCTTTTTCAGCAGTAAAAATTAAACCCCCTGTTTTTGTGATAATATTAAATAAAAAATAATTAAAAAATTTGCTCCCTCAATAAATTGTTTTATTTAAATAATTATTTGCAATATAAGAAAATTATCTTAACGTTGCCTTTTTTTGCTAAAATTGGTTTGAGATTGTAAATTAATGCTCACCCCTGTATAATAATATATCTAAAATTATTTCAAAATAATAATTGACAGAATTTTGCTTTTTCATCGGTGAAAGTTTTTACAGATAACATGCATTTTATTTAAAAATATTTTTTTGATCGTTATTCGGCTCACCTTTTAAAAAGATATATCCTAATAACAAAACACCAAAAGCACATTACACATTTTTAATTATTAAAAAATTAGTGCACTTTCTAACTAAGCAGACAAATAAATCATTATTCTTTATCGACGCTGGTTAGTGTTAACAAAGAAACCTGCATCGTTGAACAAGGCCAAACAGCTGGCTAAAATAAGAACCAGTTTAAAATTAGCTCGAATAAGGCTACCGTATTCATGCTGTGCCATCTTTGTACACGTTTGGCGATACCTCATGATTTCTGCTCAATTAATGCATTGGAGACAGGACCGTACTTATGATATTTTATAAATTTTACAAATGTAATAAATTAGAAAAATGTTTAAATTTTATTCCTATTTCACAATTATAAACAAGAACCCATTATCTGTATTTCCAAACATACAGGGTAACCAAAAAATACTTTCAAGCAAAATACAATTTTATTATGGAAAACACTATTACATTATTTTTCTAGTGAAACACATGAGAAAAAAATGTACAAATAAACAATCACACACGAAATTATTATTGCAGAATATTTTAAATACAATATAGTAACAAAATCAGTATATTGTGTTACACTGCAAACAAAATCGACTTAGACAGTGTGCGTATAAGTTGACTCCACATCCGGAGCAGGTGATACATTGTTGAATTGCTTCTTCTGCAAAACCAGTAAAATGTCTGGATACTTGCACGGTAGGTATATTTACATCAAAGACACAAACTATTTCAAAATAGCAACTTAGGCAAAATTTACCCTTTGCACTGTTTAGTTCAAAGTAATGCAATATGATGCAAAGACGATCGTGTACCCAATTTTTTACTAAAGCCAAACTGCTCACTTTACACTTTTTTTCATTTCGTATTTCTGAAATGTCAAAATGTCACTCGAAATCCAATTCAACACTTTGACTGTCAGAATCTGTTGGTATATTCATTTCAAACTGTTTAAAATTTGTCTTATCTACATGACTATATATACAGTATCCTATGGGCGTGACAATCCTCTAATTAAAATTAATGATGGACATATGTTGCTAGGTCACTAACTAAAAACAGAAATGTCCATCTGGCACCCGCATCCCGGCGATTAATTATGAAC